>JAQPPZ010000442.1:3192500-4442500 GCA_028583015.1 Wollemia nobilis
TGAAGGGGGGTGACTCATAAGTATATCTCTTTGTGTTTCCCATTTAGATTAAGGATGGATGTTGGAATATGTGGTTTTAAGCTTCACTTGAGACCACGATCAACTTTTGTATTATATTCTTTGTATAGCCCTTATATACCTTATATAGGTGAATTATTGTAAAATTTATTATTTAATCTAAATATTCTTGATCTTGACCTAAAGGTCTCTTGTATTTGGTTATTTATACTCCTCACTACCAACCATTTATTTATTGGTTGGAGTATAATTATTTTTTTTTAGTGATATTTTTTTATGTTTATGGACATCCTCCATATATTATGTTCCTTTTTTGTGATCTACTTCTAATTTTCTAGGCAATTCATTGATTCAATTCATTATTAAAATATATTTGGAAATCTAATATTAGACATGAATAGACCATTTTCTATATTATTATTAATTTTGCATTTAGGATCCATGTCAACACCTATAGTTGGTTAATAGTCTCATTATGATAAAACTAGCATTAGTTGTGTATATATAGCATTTGTGTAGGTGTCAAAAAATGAACACTAACAACAAATTTAGAAGTGGTGGAAGGTTTCATCCTCCTAATTATGGGATAGGGTGGACTGTTAGTCCATGGAAAAGACGGTAGTGAGATAATTGACCAAGAAGCTTCAATCCCTTTCAAGATCTTTATTTATCATTTTTTTACCTTCTTACCATTTTACATGTGAACCATGCATTGAATGCTAACTTATGACATAAGTGTAATGAAGGTGCATGATGACACATGTCCCCCAAAGCATGGATCCAAAAAAATAATTATGTCATGGTCACCACTTTAAGTAATGATCATGGTTATTAATTAGAACTTAGGATTTTCAGTACATCATTGAAACCCTAGCATGTTCATAAACTTGGGGTTAAGATGACACACAATATTCACTTACAGTGATAATTTTATAGCCTAAAAAAATGGAAACTCATTGTTGGACAAAAATAACTATTGGAATAAATAAAATGTTCTCTTTTTGATATTATTATGCACTTTCATTCTTCTTTTTATAATCAACTAATCAACAATATTTGTACTTAAATTATTCTCTCTTCTATAATTGCATAAAATTATCACTTCACTTGAACAACTTATCTATACCTTGCAAGCGCCTTCATGATTCTTGACTTCTAGTTTGGTATCTTCTATGGAGGAAAATGGAGCACTCATATAAGACTTCATAGCCTAAGATTGTTCTTTCCATCAACAAAGTGGATTTTTAGGCTTTTGGTTACTTTGCATAATTTCAAGTTCTACCTCTCCTTTTCTTTAGTGACATTCTAGTTAGGAATTGCATTTTAGGAGTGTTATTTAATTATTACTGTGTATTGTTGTCTATTTTTAGATCAAATTTTACTTTTTGCATTAGTCTCAAGAATTAAAATTATCATTAAATAATCTAGTGTAGAAAGGTATTTGTTTTCATTACAATATGCGGTTGAATATGTAGCGTGTGTGGCAGTATTACCATGAGGGATGGTATGATGATATATTTTGGCAATTTTCCTTAAGGTTTAGTATAAAAATAAAGCAACTGTATGATTGTACAATTACAATTGCACAACTTCCAAAAATGTACAATAGGAAATTTCACAGTTACAAATGTACAATGTATGATTGTACGATCACAAATGTACAATAACCTAAGACTGTATGATTTACCAAAATGTACAATCTACCAAAAATATTCAATGAGTGATCGATTATCTTATCGATCAAATCTAGCAATCGTTCACTTAGCAACACATCAATCTTACTCCAAAATGTACAATGATGAATTCATGCTTAAAATATGGGGTAACCAATCAACTGTATGGTTAGGTAACTAACTGTATGATTTAGTAAATCCTCAATATGTCAAATGGCTTATTTTGGTAACTCCCAATTGCCAATCATTCTTAGAAACTTATTCTACCCTCATCGTACATTTCCAATAACATCACTTATCTAATTTTATACATTTTGGATTTGCACATCTACCAACATGGTTATCAATACTTATAGCAACCAACAATTGCACATACAACACCATGATTAGACATATGTTCCATTTCCATCACATGCATTCCCAGATCTAAAGTACATATACTCTTATTCTTCCTAGATATTCCACACAACAATTATACAATCACACACAACACACAACTTACATCATGGAATCATCATTGTTCTTCATTAATATCCATGTGCCATATATAGTATGACAACAATGTTCTACCATTATGAACAACTATGGAAAATACGCAATGAGAAATATTGAACAATAATCTTGTAACATGCATGAACCATTATCAATGAACAACCATGAACTACTATCCACCATTATGAAAAAGCTATAAAATGTGTATGGGAGAGCTTATAATGCCTACCCAAGCCATTCCAAAGTGGTTCCTAAGACAACACATTATTCACAACTGCCACTTGTAACTTCTCAGATTAACAAATTTATTAAAGTTTACTAAGGTTCTAATTTGATTTTTATCAAATTACATTTCATGCATATGTCATTACATTTTATTTCATTTCACTTTTATTATTTACTTCCCTACATTGTACGTTTACTCCAAATTATACTGAAAATTATGCAAATCCCTACATTGTGCATTGTCATTTCTTCTTATTTTGGGAGGTGGATTTATTGCCTACATATACCCTCACCTTTAAATTAGTTAGTGCCCCTATCAACTCATTATGCTTGCCTTGACTAATTAATCTTACTTTTGGAGATCTTGAATTTGTACTTGAAGAATATCTCATTCATCCTATAACTTGGCAGCATAATTGTTGATTTCTATGACCTTCAACCCATATTTATATACCTTCTCTTTGGATTTATCCAAGTCTTGTAGAAAGTCCTCTCTATTTGATGAACCTTTGCATAGATTCTCTGTCAAATCTACCTTTGTTCTAGTGATGATGGTGAATTCCTCCTTTGTTATTACCTAATCTTGTTGCTACAATTTTGTCTAGTGAGCTATTGTATTTCTTTCTTAACCTAAATCATAGACTTGTGGTTCATGATAACCTAGTTATAATGGTCTACATATTTTTCCATATTTGTTATTTTGTGATCCTTTAGTTACAACTACCCATCATACATTTTCAAATGATCATGTTTCAGCAGTTTCTCCTATTTTGTTGCTAGTTGCTCTTCCTATTGTTTGATTTGTTGGCTATTAAAGCTCAATTGTTCCTCTTGTTGCTTTAACTATGCATCATACTTCTATAACATCTATTCCTATTCTTGTAGCCACTTATTTTGTTCTTCCACTTGCTATGTCATAAGTTGCATTTGTTCTTCTTGAACTCTTAGCTTATATTCAAAAGCCTACTTCATGCTATAAATCTCTATTTTTGTCTCCTTTTGCTTGGTTTTTGCTTCTTTTTTACTATGTTCTAGCTCATCTTCTATTGCAACCATTTAATTCTATATTATTTTCATTTTTCCTTGTTGATCTTCCTTCCAATCCCAAGGTAAGCCATTCTATCCAATATGTTAGAAAATTATACTTTTAAAATAGAAACACTAACTTTGGTGGTGCTCTTTTGAATCCATATCAATTGTATCTAGTGGACATATTTGTGTTCTATCCAAATCAAGATACATTTATGAAGTCACTTTGTATTTATTCTTTATTTCTTATGGTAAGTCATCAATTCCTAACATGATTGTTACCCCTCTTGTAGGTAACTACCATGGGTGGTGTGCATATGTAGTCCTATTTTTATGATGCATCCACTCCAAAACTTCCTCCATTTCACTGAATTTCCATTCCTTCTAATGATTTATTTGTCCCACACAACCCATGTGAAATTGTAATTGAGTGCTCAAAAACATCTCGAATACCTATTCAAATAAATGATCCACTCATTCATTTATCTCTTCTCCTTCCCCATATAAGATTCCAAATGTAGGTAATTCAATATAAAAATGAGTTCAAAGTTCCCTATCCATATCCTGTGTCTTGTTCTCCTCTATTTCCTCCTATGGAAGGGATATTTCCCCAATCTCCTCGACTAGTCTCATTCCAATATCCTCTTGTAATGAAATTTGTGCGACAGTTAGCTCTTGTCGCTCCTTTTTTCTTATCTGCTTTCCTCAATCTCTATGACTTAAATAGATAACTATTTTTTTCACCTGGTACCTAAACTTATTCCTATGGATTTGGTGACTCCTCTACATATTTTATATGTGCATGTACTATATTGGGTCATTCTCCTACTACCACATTCTCCTCGATCAGGTTACTATTGCCACCTCTCATGATGATTCAAAATTGTGGCTTTTTCTTATTATTTTTCTCTTTTGGTGGCATCACCACTGCTTATTTTTCTTTTTACTGAGGTGGTTTTGCCATTTTATCTAACCATTGTTTGGATTCCTCCGTAAATTTAAATTCATTAACATTAATCAGCATGGAAGATCCCATTATTCCTCCTAACTTATTTATTTCCATTGTCAAATTGATGTTTGTCAATACCAATTTATCTAGTTCCAAGTGCATATCATTTGTTGGGTTTGTAAGCATCACTTATGGTTTCTCACTTTGTACCAAATATTTTTCTTGCATTTTCTTCTCATGTTTCCTCCTTGTCTGCATAGGACTTGGTGTTGGTATCGTTGCTTCTTCCTCCTGTTGAATGGGATATTTTGCCCAATTACAAAATCCCTATCACAGTCAGGATTTTGATTAGAAAACCCTCTCTTACAAAGAAATAAAATTTCTCCAAGGTTCCTTTCACTTAATGCATGCTTGTAATATTGTGAAGATATATCAAATAATTACTAGGAGTACCTTAGTTATTTGCAAGTAATTGTTAACAAGGGGCTTGTGTTGGTTTATTTTATTATGTTATGTTATTGATTGTTCATGAAACTTTAAAAAAAAATGTGATTGGCCCTCATATGACCACGATGTAAATGCCTTAATTCATTGTATCTTGATGTATTTTAGGTAGATTTTATCTTCTTTTTGTTAAGAAGATTTTAAAAAGGTTTTATCTTGCATTAAACCCTACTTTGAACATGAAATAGAAGATTAAAATCTCTCTAAATGTGAACTTTAAGTGATGATTGAATTCATTTAATGTTGCTTTGAATGTGAAAGTAAAAATAGTCTCTGATATAATAAATAATTACCTCTCTTTGATGAAATTAATTTTCATAAAGAGACATAAATTTATTGCTCTAAAAACAATGGCCTTTGAAATGCCATATAAATCACTCCCCTTTAATGAAATTGGAATTTTCATAAAGGAAAGTTAATTTATTGCTTGTAAAATAAACATGCAAATATTGAAATTTGATTTACCTTCAAAATGTAAAATAATGTGGCTTCAAATTTTTTAGAAATAGGCTCCTACTTGAAAGGTTTCATATTTGAAAAGGAAAGCCTAATTCTAAGTCATGAATCGAATTGTGAAATTGGTATTTTAAGGAATAAACAAGAAATAACTGAAAATTAGTTATTGTCTAATCATTTTGATTATTTGAAGCTCACCTATGGGATTGTTAATAGAACTAGATCAAATTCATGTAGTGAGAGAGGTAAAATAATGATGGTTGCATGTTATGGCTTAATCTTGTTTTGGCTAGATTCTTATAAAGCTTGACATGCATATCAAAGTATGGGTCTTTCAAGATGTGCTAATGTTTTTTGGGATCCACGGAAGTGATAGCCTACTTTGTGCATCACCTTGTACATAGTGTATATTATTGTATATAGTTTTGGTTTTCATATTGTTGTTTTAGTGTGGTTGTTTTTGTGCTTTGTCCCTAATTTTTTTTTTGTGTTGCTTTCTTGTTATTTTGTATTAGGTTAGGTGTTGATTTATTTCCAAGTTTTGGTTTACGATTTTTGTGTTTTGGGTTGGTCCCTCTGATTGTGATGATATTTCGTAGTTGCTACTAATGGCCTCTTGACCATTTTTTGTGCTCCTTTATCATGAATGGTGAATGGTTTATCACGTGGATCAAGGAAAAGGGGATGAATTTGTCTAGTAACCACTCCTAGATTTTGGGACTAATATAGTGAATTTTGGAATACTGAATCATTTTGCTAAAGCTACACACGAACACATCATATTTAAGGGCATGCTTTGAAATATTGAAGGATGAAGTCATTTTGATTTGTAAATTAAGGCAAAAATCTAATATGCTCCATTAACTTCAAATACTCTCTAACCCATGTGGTGCAAAAAAATTTGTAAGACTTTATAAAAAAATAAGCAAATAAAAACATGCTAAAATTAGTCACCAAATTTAGATAAACTCCACCGAGGATATGGAAACCTGATTGGTAGTAGGGCTTTGTCTAGATAAAGCTTGTTCAAAAAAGAATGTATTGCAAAATATCAATTGAACCATGGGTAATGTAGATAAACTCTACTGAGGCTATGGACGCCTGACTGGTAGTAGGGCTCTTTCTATAAGAATTCTTTTTGGGAGTAATATTTCTATAGCCTAAATGCAGGTCAAGTGATGGAATGTGAATATTTTTCAAGCATGCAAAATGAAATCACAGATACACACACTAAGTCAAGGTAAATGAGTCAAGTGTTTTCAGTTGAAGCTATCTAACCCCATTTTCTTGGATGTTGTTAGATGATGTATATCTTTCTGATATTTGGTTTGTTGGTTTGCAGAAGTGGATTCTTCACCCGAAATGCTCAGGAGCATTCCCCAAGAGAGTTGACATTTGTTGTGACTGTCGCACAACTGGCCCCAAATCTTGGGGACCCACCTTTGAAATTTGATTCTAGGGAGTTTTGCATGTCTTTGAGTGCTAATTTTAGTTTGCTCCAAGGTTTGTGGTTAAGTAATGTCTCTTTGTAGTTTTTTTTTTAGTGTCGTAGGTTCTGGTTAGGCTTTGAGGTTTAGTTTCATGGTTATTTTTAGCCCTTTGAAGTTAGGGTTAATGGTTGAATTTTGAAAGGGCTAACCTTAAATGTTCCTTGGCTTTGCATTTAACTCAAACATTCAAATTTGATTTAGTCAAATTTGTAAAATACGGAACGTAATTGTATTATTGCAGCAGCGTTTAAATAATGTTTACATCTGCCGGGAATAGTCACCGGCGCAACAGAAGAACAGAAACACTGTTACGAAGTTGTAACAGTCTGTCTAATAAACAAATACAGACAAAGGTAAGTACGCTAACATCCCCCTTTATTACATTATTTGGGTAATGTAATAACTAATAGCTATACTAAACTACTAACATCCCCTTACATTATTTTGCAATACAAAGTGAGTGCATGAAACAATTCAAATTTGACACGTCCAAGTGCCTTAGTGAAAATGTACGCAACTTGAGCATCGGTGGGAATGTGCTGAAGCTGAATTCGGTGCTTTGGAACTTCCTCTCGAATGAAATGACATTGTGTGTCAATGTGCTTTGTTTTTTCATGATGGACTGGATTCTTGACGAGGTTCAGAACACCTTGATTGTCGCAGAACAAGTGTATTGGAGATTTTGATGGATGGCCCATACTTGTCAGAATGCGACGTAACCATATCACTTCGCACACAGCTTCACGTGCGGCGCGATATTCTGCCTCTGTTGAAGAAATAGCAACCACTTGTTGCTTCTTGCTGTGCCAAGAGACAGGACCGGATCCCAGATGAAAAATGTATCCAGAAGTTGACTTGCGATCATCAAATGATCCGGCATAGTCGGAGTCCGTGTATCCTTGCAAGAAGAATTTGTTGTTCCTCTTGTATTCTAGGCCATATTCTATAGTACCACGGACATAGTGAAGAACACGTTTTGCTGCTTTCCAATGAGTAATCTTAGGCTCCTGCATGAACCTCGAAAGATAGTTTACAGCAAATACGAGATCTGGCCTAGTATTGGTCAGATATATGAGACTCCCAATCAACTGTCGATAGAGAGTGCCATCTACCTGAGGTGAGTCATCATATCGCGATAACTGAAGTCCATTCTCCATTGGAGTTGCCATTGGCTTGCAGTCAGTCATGCGATATTTATCGAGCAATGTCTTGGCATACTTTTTCTGAGACACTTTGATGGTGTGCTCCTTTTGGCTGAATTCCAGACCAAGACAGTAATGGAGAAGTCCGAGATCTGTCATCTCAAAAGATTTGCACAAGTTTCTTTTGACGAGTAGAGATCATATCTTCGAACTCCCTGTAAT
Organism: Wollemia nobilis; assembly: GCA_028583015.1. Lineage (NCBI taxonomy): Eukaryota > Viridiplantae > Streptophyta > Pinopsida > Araucariales > Araucariaceae > Wollemia > Wollemia nobilis. The sequence continues at coordinate 3,200,701 of JAQPPZ010000442.1, forward strand.
GAGCGAGATCATCCACATAGAGTACAAGCAACACTATCTCGGAACCACTGTTTCTTGAAATAGAGGTTTGCATCCGACGGACATCTCTTAAATCCATCCTTGCATTAGGTGATTGTCCATTTTTATATACCAAGCTCGAGGAGCTTGTTTCGGATCATACAAGGATTTGACCAATTTGCAAACTTTCTGTTGTTGGCCTTCCACTTCAAATCCTTGAGCTGAGTCATATAGACTTCTTCTTGGAGATCACCATTAAGAAAGGCACTTTTGACATCCATTTGGTGAACTTTCCACCCATATTGTGCTGCCATAGCACACATAACCTGAATTGTGGTCATTCGAGCAGTAGGTGCAAAAGTTTCTTCATAGTCGATGCCTTCCTTTTGAGCATAGCCCTTTGCAACAAGTCGGGCCTTATGCTTATCAATTGTTCCATCTGCCTTGTACTTGACTTTGTATACCCATTTGCAGCCAATAGGTTTCTTTCCATGCGGGAGATCAACAAGCTTCCAAGTTTTATTCTTCATCAGAGACTCATACTCTGTATCCATAGCGGCCTTCCATTGAGGCTCACTAAGAGCATCTTGCATTGATGCAGGTTCAAGACTATCTATGGTAGACATGAATGCCCTGTCATCATCAATATCCATATCCTCAACTTCTCTACTTGGAGTCACAGAAAGTTCCTCAAAAGATTGACAAAGATCATCAACCTCACCAGTTTCTCTGGCTTCTCTTTCCTTTTGAGCCATCCTGCGTGTACGAGGTCTATCCAAATTCAAATTGGGAGGAGTGGATAAATTTGCATCTCTGATTGTATTTGTACACCATTTAGGATTCTGCTTCGGTGGTGGTGAAGAAGATGTAGAAGGACCTCCTGTCTGTGTTGACGAAGGAATCTCCTCTTCCTTTGGTTCCACAATATCCTGGTGTACTGTAGATGTGCTCTGTGATGTGAAAGCTTCATCAAAGACAACATCTCTGCTGATATGAATTTTCTTGGTCAAAGGATCTATCAACCGATATCCTTTAGAGTGCTCAGAATATCCAAGAAAAATACATCTCAGTGTTTTCTCATCTAGCTTCTTCCTTTTCTCTTTCGGTATGTGCATGAAAGCTTGACACCCAAAAATACGTAGATGAGATATGGAGGGTTTTCGACCACTCCATGCTTCCTGTGGAGTCATTCCTTTTAGGGCCTTTGTGGGTGCCCTATTCAAAAGATACAACTGCGAGTGGTGACGGCTTCTGCCCAATATTGTTGCCCAAGAGTTGCACTTGTGAGCATACAACGAACCATTTCCATGATAGAACGGTTCCTTCTCTCGGCAACTCCATTTCTTTGAGGAGTATAGGCAGTTGTTAACTGTCTCTTGATCCCATGCTTATCTAGGAATGCAGAAAATTCATTAGAGGTAAACTCTCCCCCTCGATCTGAGCGGAGGGTTTTGATAGAAGCCCATGACTCCTTCTCAACGGATTTCTTGAACTACTGGAAGAATGCAAAAGCTTCAGATTTCAGTTTGAGAAAGAAAACCCACATCTTTCGTGAGTAGTCATCTACGAATAACTGAAAGTACCTCTTCCCTCCAACACTTTTGGGTGTGAAAGGACCGCATAGATCGGTGTGAATTAGCTCCGGAGGTTTTCTTGCTCTTGTAGAGCTCTTCTCAAATGGTACTCTATCTTTGCTTTCTGCTAGCGATCGAGCACTGCGGCAATGTGGCAGAAAGGGAAGGAAGACCCTTTACCATCTCATACTTGCTGAGCTCAAGTAAGTAGCCAGAACTAAGATGCCCATATCTCTTGTGCCATAGGGAAGTTGCCTCCTTGGTAGAGGCAGTCATGGCAACATGTGGAGTAGAGATAGCATCTAGTGCAAATAAGCCATGCTTATATGAAGTCATTGCAATCTGCTTACCCTTCTGGTAATTGTACAACACTTCTTTCCATTCTCAACACGAAAGTTGACAACCATATTTCTGTCCGGGATTTGTGTCATGACAACAAATTGTTGGCCAATCCCGGAACATAGAGGACCTTGTCAATCGACACTTGCCATCGGGAAGAGTGGCTGAAGCTGTACCCTCTCCACTGAACCACTGTAGGTTTTATCATCGACAATGGTGACAGGTTTGCCCTCCTTGGCCACAAATGATTCAAACCACGATCTGTCGCTGAGTCATATGTTTACTAGCTCCAGAATCGACATACCAAATAGGATCCCTATGAGTGGAATCTGTGGTAGTCATGAGCACCTTGTGTGCCCATTCAGAATCTGAGTCAGATTCTTCAACAGCAACATTCACCTGGGGTTGCTTGTTCTTATTTTGTGGTTTGTTTTGGCCTTTTTGCTTGTTCTTATGCCAACACTGTTGGTGTCATGGTTGTCTTTCTCACGGATCTTGCACCACCTCTTCTTCTGTTGAGGTTGCTTGCCTTTTCCTTTCGTATCCTGTTGAGAATTTCCTCCTTTACGAAAGTTGCCTCCTTTTTGCCCATTACCTTTCTTCCTAGAACCACTGCTGTTGGTGTATAGGGCTGTATTGGAAGAATCATCCTTGTGAAGTTGGCGTGCCTCTGTTGTTGAAGCGGATTGACCAACTCGATGTAGGTAATTTGTCGTTGGGACACCTGGATGGAGGTTATCAACATGTCAAATGAAGAAGGTAAAGCTCTCATCACAAGTGAAATGAGAAGCTTTTCGTCCACAGTATCTCCTAGAGAACTCAATTTCTCTTTCAACTCAGACACTCTGCACAGAAAGAGTTCAAGCTGTTTCACCTTGTCTCAAACTCAGGTTATGAAGTTGTTGTTGAAGATGAAGAATGGTGGATTCATTCTTCCCCTCATAGATGGTTCTAAGGGCATCCCATGCCTCTTTACCACTTGCTTTATCAGCTATATGAGGTTGCACTTCATCTGAAACGGCAAACAAAATGAGCACCTTTGCTCTACTGTCTTTCTTGTCAAAAGCAATCTGATCTGTTGAAGGACCTGTGGATCCTGCTTTTGGTGAAGGCCTTGTTGCTACTCCGGTAACAATATCCCACAAATCTTCCATTTGGAGAATAGCCTTCATCTTATGTTTCCATGGTGTATAATTTGGACCTTTCAATAAGCGATGCGGATCGGTCATCAATTTTGCAACGATGGCCATAGTGAAGGTTCCTTATATCACCAAATTGGTCCCCCTTTCGATATACCTTTTGCTAGGCCAATATACCAGACAAAATACCCGCCCTTACGTGAGGGAAACTATAGGTATTTAGAAAGATCAACAAAAATCACCCGCCCTTACGTGAGGGAGACTATAGGTGAATTTTAGAGATCATACGATACGTGGAACATAAGCGGTACTGAAAGGGAATCGCCTTGTTGATGGCACCTACCATAGAAGATTCTTCTCATGCGTGGGCGTAACTTCCCCTAAACACTATGAAGAATACTTCATCGGGATTTACGCCTAAACACAAGTGCGATAAAGGGTAGTGGATGGAGTAAAAAATGCAAAAATGGCGTACTTATTCCTCCCAGACGATTTATAGAGAACAAGCTCAGACGTCGTTATAGCGGCTATATTAGGCGGCGGATACGGTAGCCAAATCACGACGACTTTACATGTAAGTGCTTGGCGAGGTATCGCAAATACCGAACGACTGCGAGTGCAAATAAATTGCACGAGATGGGTTTTATATTCCGGGGACTTAGGGAGTGTTTGATTTTAATTTTTAATGTTATAGTGCAAAAATGAAATATGCAACATACAACAAAAAAAATGCCCACTAGAATAACCCACAAGGTGTCGGTCCACGACTCGAAAATGCACCTTTTACAATGCCAAATTGCTATTTCAAAAAATTACTCAACATCCCCCTTTGATTTTTTGAAAAAAATATCCCCCCTTAAAAAAATTCTTTTAACAAAGCATTTTTAATAACTATTATATATTTAAAATTAAAATAAATAATTTTAATTTATATAGTTTTAAAACTTTAGGAAAAATAAATTAAAATTAAATTTTAATTTATAAAGTTTAAAACTATTAAAAATAAATTAAAATTAAAAATTTTAATTAAAAATTAATAATTATAAAAAAAAACTTTGAAAAAAAAATATACCTTGGGGGGTCGGCGGGATTTGAACCCCCGACCTGCAGGCTCCCTGAGCCTTACCGCACGGCTCACGACCACGTGAGCCAGCGGGCTGATCCGGAAAAATCAGCAAGTCACCTCCCTTTTCAACACCCTCTGCAGCAGCCTCCGGCTCGGCTTCCTCTCTGCAAGTCGCAGCGGGAACTTTTTTTCGAAAAAAAATTTCGCCCGGGGGGTTTACGTCGAACCGCCCTCTGTTCTGTCGAAAATCTTTTTTTTTTCTTTCCGTCAACCGCTCTTCCTCTCTTTGCCCGTTGTTTTGTTTTTTTTATTTTTTAAAACTGGGCCAGCCGCGCGCGCAGGGATTTGAAGGCGAGGGTAGAGGGCCCTCGGCCCTTCTGCGCAATGGTTGCGTCTCACGGACGCAGTCCCGCGGGGGGGGGGGTTATACCCCCTCCGATTTCCCGCGCGGGCGGGAATTTGAATTCCCGCTCCGCGGGCGGGGAGAGGGGGTGCCCTCGGGGAGCGCGCGTCACGCGGGGGTGGGGGTGGGGAGGGGGGGGCCCACATCGGGGAGCGCGCGTGCGCAGATCGAGGAGCGCGCACGCGTAGATCTCACGTCGCGCGGGGGTGGGGGTGGGGAGGGAGGGGGGGCACCTCGGGGAGCGCATGCGCGCGGATTACGCGTCGCACGGGGGCGGCGGCCGCGCGTCCGCTCCCTCCAACGGGACTTCGCGTCCCCGGCGCGTCGGGCTCGTGCGCAGTCGCTGGACCGGTGATGCAGCTCGCCAACCACGGGCTCACGTCTTCACGGTCTGGCCTGGGCGCGACGCGATGTTCCCCGTCCTGCGTCGGGCTGCGAAAAATATTTTTTTATTTCTATTTTTTTTTTAATCTCGCGACAGGGAATAACACGTCGCGGACAAAAAAACAAATTTCTCTGCTCGTCCGCCTCCAGCCTCCTCTCGCTTCTCACGCCCCTGGATCTCTGCGTAGCGTAGCTGGCTCTGATGCCATGTAAAATACGGAACGTAATTGTATTATTGCAGCAGTGTTTAAATAATGTTTACATCTGCCGGGAATAAAGTGCTCCTAACCCTATATATGTAGTAGCAAGTTGCACCCCAGTCCCTTTCACCCTTGTTGTTGCACCTTGTAGAGCTCATCGTATATTTGTGCAAAAAGTGTGAGCACCCACACATACACTATTGGCATATCCACCAAGTAAAAATGATTCCTATCAAGTTTCATGGGAACCGTACCCCTGAGGAGTCTGGTAAAACTATATTGGAGATAAGAGATATCAATACTACATGTCTTAGTCTCAACTGCTCCCTATTGAAATCCTCTAGGTACAATATCCCTTTATGGCCCACCTCCACATCCTACCAATCCTTACCATAAACCAAGGGCATCACATCCTCTATGTCTATTTCCACGCAAATCAGTAGACCCTCCACTGGTGATCAAAATATATGATAGATGTCCTCTAGTGTCATTGTAATATCTCCCATAGGGAGGTGGAATATCCCTTATCAAGATCCCATCGCTCCACAAGATCTAACAAGTCACATCCACCCAAATGATCTCTATATGCATTGCCCTCTCCAAGCCAATCGTCCTCAACCACCTCCAATAATCCTCAATCAGACTATCCCTCATTGTAGGGAAATCTATATTGAACTGATGCCACACCTACAACAACCTCAACTGCACAAAAAACCATCCACCCATACCATTAGTTCACATTTCCTACAATTCCACCACATCCACACTAAAACCTCAAAAATTACAAAAAAAAAACACAAAACCAAAAACAACTTTTCAAAAAAACACAAACATCAAAAATATCATAAACATTACAAAAACCTCAAAAATTGCACAAAAAACAACACAAAAACAAAAAATAAAACAAAACATGCACATTTTCCCTTTCCCTCCCCCTTCTCTTTCTTTCAAAAAAAAACAATTATGAAATTTGAAATTTTTGCCAATCGACTCCCCGTCATCATCCACCCTATATTTTTCCCACTCATCGATTAACGAGGTAGCAAAACATAAAATTTAAAAGTGTCACTTAACCTCCTTTGTTAAAGCAACAAGCAAACAAACTCATCCATTGGATCACATCTCTTTTTTTGCACCACATTATGTTTTACGTAATGCGATACAAAAGGGGCATCTGTAGACACCAAATTTTAGTCATTTGCAATGGAATTTCCACAAAACCACCAAAACATCCCTCAAATCATTGCAAATTCACCAAAACCCCCAAATTATCACAAAACCTGTGGTGATAGCAAAGGAGGTCTCCAAAATTTGGATGCCCTTGGAGACCACCTTTGCTATCACCACAAGTCTTGGAGAGCCCAACTATGGCAACCATAGAGCTTGCTTGAGGATTTGACCATGAGCTTTTATCAGCAATCGTACATAGACCAGCCAATATCCTACCACCGCACCTACACTAGGGGACATCTAGGGACCACCAGAACCCTCCAACATGATCACCTAGCCCCATATACCACTTGATCCCAATTGTCACCTCCAATTACACAGTCATAACCATCACTGACGGTTAGCCAACCATCAACTCCAGTTACATAGAGCCAACCATCGCTTACAGTTACCCAAAGACACACCAAATAGAGCACACACTCAATAGGCAGATAGGTGAACGTATAAAACATTGTTTTTCTTGGTTTTGTGAACTTTTATGAAGATTTTATGAACATCTAGATGTATTTTGTAATATTTTTTTTATATTTGCTTTGGTAAGGGCCTCATGCAAGGGATACCCCTCAAATGTTGCTAATCTGATCTGGTTTGCATGTGTGCATGTGTAAAGTTGTTGGTAAAGCACCAAGGTGGTTCAAACAAGCACAAAGAAGCCCACCTACAACCTGATTGTGGCATGAGAAGAGATTTCACCGAGTACATTGTTGTAAAAGGGTTCAATCCAACTTTCAGTTTAAAATACATTACACACTATTTTAAAAATCCGCTGGTAGGGTCACCTTGTACTCAAAGACTCTTTGATTGATCGATATATACAATGCTTGCATCTTTATTTCAATATTTTACTTGCATGATGCATTTTCATATCTACAAAACCCATCGAAAGTGGAGTTGGTCAAATTGAATTTTGATAGAGCATCTAAAGGAAATCCAAGACCAAGAGGAGGAGGAATAATTAGAAATAATAGGGGTGAGATGGAATAATTTGGAGTCTGGATGGCTTTGGAAGGATAAAAAATATGTAGACAATTGAAATAGAACAGTGTATGGATGGAAGGCAATTCATTAATAGTAATAAATACAATTTTGAGGAAAGCAAAGGTTTCATGGAACATACAAGAAATCATTGTGGAAATACAAGACCTTGCTACAGATTTTGAAGAAATCAAGTTTACACATATGTTCATGGAATGGAACAAATGTGCGGATAGGCTAGCCAATAGAGGGGTTTTAATAGAGGATCGTGAAGTTAAATTCTCTTTTCAATGGTTAGAGGAAGTAAGTTTAGCTAAAGCTAACAATAAAATGTTGATGGTTTGAAAAATAATGATTAAGATTTACTGTAATATTTTTATTGATAATATTTGTTGTATTTTGTAACATTAATGTATTTTCATAAAAACTATTTATTACAATTCTGGAAGTTGCACTTATAATTTAGGAAGGAAAGTAACAGTCTAGATCTAGTAAAAATGCTATGATAGCATAGTGGGAGCAGGAGCAACAGGAATAGCGGGAAGGACACAAACTTGATAGGGTTTTTGTAGTTTATAGCCCCATGCCCGAGTCAGCTTTAGAGGATTCAAGCCAGAAGGTGGATTTGTCATGGGACCCAAGAGAGCATCAAATTGATCCAAGAATACGGTCTTGGTCACATGTAGTCGGTGGAAAAAAAAAAACCCTAAAATCAAATTTTGTTTTACAACCTGAAGGGGGAGAGCTCTTCATTCCTGATAACCTGGTTGATATGGCAATAGACCAAGGGGCTCTAAACCTAGTTGGACATTTTATGGGTGTTCATCCTGATTTAGATGCAGTGAGGAAATGGGCCTTCTCGAAATGGAGACCAAACGGACACATGGAAATTGTGGCGCTATCGAAAGGTTTTTTTATGGTTAAATTAATCTGTAAAGAGGATTCAGATAGGATCCTATGGGGAGGCCCATGGTTTTTCGGGCGACGAGGGCTCTTTTTGTGAAGATGGGGGACAAACTTTGATCCAGAGACGTAGAGTTTCTCCCAAGCTCCGGTCTGGGTAAGACTTTCGAGCCTTCCATTTCATTTTTGGAATGAAGAGGTGTTTGAGGGCATAGCAAAGGAATTTGGATAATTAATAGCCCTAGACCCTACCACTAAGGCTCGATCAAGGCTTATTTTTGCAAGGATCTGTGTTAATGTGGACTTAGAGAAGGATTTTCCTGAGTCAATCCGGTTGGTTTCGAAGTTGGGTGTCTGGAACCAAAGAATTGAATATGAGAATGTACCAACTAAATGTAGTGTCTGTAAAAAACTAGGGCACGGGGCTAGTGTATGTCTATTTAGAAAACAAGTGACCCAGAATAAAATGGTTTGGCACAAAAAGTAGAGCGGAGGAGAAAGTTTTGAACAACACAAAAATGAACGAACTGAGGATGATAAGAGGGAAGAACAGCAGAAGGAAGTTCCAATCCAACAGGACATATTGGAAGAAGGGCAAATCGTGGAAGAGTATCCAACAAATCCCCAACAAAGCCAAAAGGAGATTAATGAACAAGAGGAAGAAGATTCACCCAAAAATTTGGACCAGGTAAAATCCCCAATTCCAAAATCTAGTAATCCTGGGAATAGAATTTATCAAAAAAATCATTTGAATGTCTAAGGGAGAACATAGAAGAATTGGTAGAAACAAATGATGAATCCCAAGAAGTGGAGGCAGTGCTAGAAACTCAGTGGGATGTTAATGCAGGAACCAATCAGGAGAATTTTATTTTAAAACAAAATAAAGTAATTTTCTCTGATAATGAGGAAAAAAAAGGAAAGGTTTCAGCTACCCCAATGAGAATCACTAGAAAACAAAAAAAGGAGGGGTAGATGTAGGAATTGACCCAAAAATTGGTAGACCTACTAATCAGGAAATCAGAGAAAGAGAAACAGTTGTTGAGATTGCGAATGGTACCCAGTCTATATTGGATTGGGGTGGAGGGAAAAAGCAGTAGACCAAACCCAAAAAATGAAGATAGTTTCTTGGAATGTGAGGGGTCTCAATGCCCCCTCTAAGCATAGAGTAGTCCAAGCATTGAGAAGAGAATCTGACCCGGATATCATGTTGTTACAAGAAACAAAACTTGATGAACCTCAAGCTGAACTTATCAAACAAAGACTGTGGAGAGGGGCCGATTTTGTGGTAGGCCCATCTGTAGGGGCCTCAGGAGGCCTTTTAAGTATGTGGAATCATAATAGATTTGAAGGAATATTGATAGTTTTGAACCGAAGCTTCATGGCTATCCATTTTTTTGATAAGGAGGAAAATCAACAATGGATAGTTACTAATGTTTATGCTCCAAATTCAATTATAGGAAGGAAACAGTTATGGAAGGATCTAAGCCAATTAAGGAATGCATTTATGGACCTTCCATGGGTTTTGGCAGGGGACTTTAACTCTCCCCTTTACCCTTCAGATAAAAAGGGAGGGAGTCAGTCCATTACTGAAGGCATGATAGATTTTGCAAATTTTGTAAATGAGAATGAACTTATGGATATAGAGCTTCGAAGAGCAAAGTATACTTGGAGTAATAGATGACTAGGAGACCAATTAATTCAAATTCGTTTGGATCATTTTTTGCTATCACAAGAGAGTCTTCTCCTTTTGGGGATTCAACCCTAACAACCCATCCGAAGATAGGATCTGATCATAATCCGCTAGTTTGGGAGTCAGAGGTCCAAAAAAGAACCTTCAAGAGCCCTTTTCATTTTGAGAAGATGTGGCTCCAACATGAGGATTTGGAAAATAGGATTGAGGATTGGTGGCGATAGGATTTTTCTGGAAGTAAGTTAACCCAAGTGGCAAAAAAGCTAAGGTTTATAAAGAAAAATCTTAAGGTGTGGAATAGGGAGGTTTTTGGTGATCTTCAGAAGAAAAAGGTAGAGTTGAAAAAATAGCTAAATGATTTAGAGTCAACCCTTCAGTCTGAAAATCTATCTTGTGATTTGAGAGCAAAAGAAAAGGAGCTTTTGTGCGAATTCCACAATGTTTTAGCTTGTGAGGAAACCTTTTGGAGGTAAAAATCCAGAGTTACCTGGCTAAAGGAAGGTGACAGGAATACAAAATTTTTTCATGTCTCTACCTTAAGACACAAGAGTTATAATAAAATTAAAGAAGTGGTTAAACCTGATGGATCAATAACTTTTGACCCCATACAAATAAGAGAGGAGGTTGTTAATTTCTTCTTCAACCTCATAGGTGTGGAAGATCCTGTAAATGAGGTTGCTTCAGATTCAATGCTTCAGAATATTCCTTGCCTGGTTACAGACCAATTAAATAATTACTTGCTCAGCCCCTTCAAAGAAGAGGAAATTCAAAAAGTTGTGTTTGGGATGCATGGAGACAAGGCCCCAGGACCTGATGGTTTTCCAACTATTTTTTTCCATCATTTTTGGCATATTGTTGGAGGGGATGTCACTCAAGAAGTAATGGATTTCCAAAAAACTCAGTTTATGCCAAGAGATGTCAACTCAACATTTCTAGTTTTAATACCAAAAGTAGTTGGAGCCAAGTCTTTTTCTGACTTTCGATCGATAAGTCTCTCTGCTCATTTCTTTACAAAGTTGTTCTAAAAGTCCTTGCCAACAGATTAAAAAATGTATTACCATTTATAATTGATTCCCAACAAGGAGGTTTTGTGAAGGGGCATCAAATTTTAGATGGAATCATTACCATTCATGAGGTAATTCATTCCATTGATAAGAGTGGAAATGCAGGAATGTTACTAAAGTTGGACATGAACAAGGCATATGACAGAGTCTCCTGGGAGTTCCTAATTAAGGTTTTGAGCAGGTTTGGTTTTCATCAAGAATGGGTAAGTCTTATCAAGGGGTGCTTCTCTTTTGCTATGTTTTCCATCCTGGTGAATGGATCTCCAGTAGGGTATTTTCCAAGCAAGAGGGGGTTGAGATAGGGAGATCCCTTATCTCCCTATCTATTTATTATCCTTGTTGAGGCTTTGGGGAGGACAATCTCAGTGGCTTCAATAGGCGGTAGGGTTGATGGGATCATCCCAACTACTAATTTGCAACCTGTGTCCCACCAACAGTTTGTGGATGATACACTTATCTCTTTAAAATCCTCTATTCCATAGGCAAAAGAGCTAAAATTTATCCTGGATCAGTATGAGCAGGCTACGGGTCAAAAAGTTAACTATGATAAGAGCAAAAATTATTTTTTGAACACTCCTGGCCCTAGATAGGTTAAGTTAGCTAGTATCTTTGGTTGCAGCATTGGAGACCTTCCAACCACCTATCTAGGAATGCCACTATTTAAAGGAAGGATGAAGGTAGCTCTCTGGAACCCAGTGGTGGAGCGTTTAACAAAAAAAATTTCAGGTTGGAGGGGTTCCTTACTTAGCCAGGTTGGTAAAGCTCAATTGGTCAAGTCTTCACTTCAAAACATACCCATTTACTTCATGTCTCTATTTAAAATGCCGACCAAAATTTGTGAGAGAATAGAGCAAATTCAGAGAAACTTCCTGTGGTCCGGAGCGGAGGAGAAGAAAAGAATAGCCTTAGTGTCTTGGGATAAGGTGTGTTCCAGAAAAGAAGTGGGTGGACTGGGTTTTAGAAAGCTGAGGAAAATGAATTTGGCCCTAATGGGTAAGTTAGGATGGAAACTGGCAACTAATGTAAATCTTAATTGGGCTCACATCCTCAAGGCAAAATATTTGAGATCTACCTCAAATTTCTTAGAGGTAGATAATCTACAAAAAGGGTCATACCTTTGGAATAGTCTTCAAACAACCAAGCCACTTTTACAACAAGGAAAATGTTGGCAGATTGGGGATGGATCCCAAGTTCACTTTTGGAATGATAAATGGATTAAAAGTATTCCTCTCAGTGAGGATCCAAATTTTGCAGGGTTAAAACCTTCTGTTGAGGTTGTTTATGGGGACCTAGTCAAAGATTATATAATCACTGAGGAAAATAGTAAGAAATGGAAACATTTACAGGTGGATAATCTTGATGACAGAAATCAACAAAAGCTAAGGAAGCTAAATATTCTTCTACATGTCTATTTCTTGAACAATACTAGATCTTCAGACTCTCTTATTTGGATGAGCCAAAAGGAAGGAACATACTCAGTCAAATCAGGTTATTATCTCCTTGAAGGGGAGGGCTTTGGATGGCTGCCAGTAGCTAAGATTTGGATCAAAGACCTCATTCCCAAGATAGCACACTTCTATTGGCTAGCAGTCCAAAATAAGGTCTTGACCGTGGATAATTTGCGTAAAAGAGGCTTCACATTCCCAAATAGGTGTGTTCTCTATGAAATGAGTGAGGAAGATATTGATCATCTCTTCTGTACCTACCCTTTTATAGTTGAGCTTCTAAATAAGATTCTGAAGAACTTCTAGGTAGAGTGGGTCCTCCCCAAGTCTCTCTTTGATCTCTGTCTTCAATGGGAGTTCCCCTTTAAAAGTAAAAGGCTGCAAATGTTATGGAGGTTAAGTCTTCCACATGTTCTGTGGAGGGTATGGAAAGAAAGGAACCATCGGATCTTCAAAGACAAGAAGAGAAACTGCACATCAGTGGCAAATAGAATTTTAAGTGCAGTGTTGGAAAATTTAGGTATCATGAAGTTCAACAATGATTTTGAACCAGACCCAGAGAAAGAAATTGCTAGAGTTTGGGGGCTAGCTTCCAATTATCAGAATTCTTGCTCATCCTCAGTTCATCCATGAACCAATTCAAAATGGAAAAGACCTCCAAGTGGATGGATAAAATTGAACTTTGATGGAGCGGCAAAAGGAAATCCTGGGAGTGCTGGAGCAGGAGGCATCTTTCGAGATCATTGGGGTAGACCACTCTTGGCCTATGCAGAGCCTCTAGGAGATCAAACAAGCCATGTTGTTGAAGCTAGAGCAACCTTTATGGGTGTGTCACTTCTTGGTAAGCTAAATATAAGGAAATTAATAATAGAAGGAGATTCACAAAACATCATTAATATTTTGAATGGAAAACACCCTCCAGGATGGAATATAGCAGATATGATAAATGAGATTAACACTAAACTAGAGCTCCTTGAAGAAGTGCATATTGTCCATGTCTACAGAGAGGCTAATGGGGCAGTTGACTATCTGGCAAACATGGGTGTACCTTTGGATGAATTGCAGTGTTGGGAGTTAATCTTCCCTCATAGTGTTCAAGAAATTATTAATAGTGAAGCCAAGGATGATGAACAAAATGAGATCAGAGATTAAATTTGCTAGGGGGATTTTAAAGATTTTATGCATAAAGCTTTACTGTTCATCTGGAGGGAGGAGTTTGAACATACCTGACTGCTACAAGTATAATATTAGGGATGAAGGAAAGAAAAGAGGACTTGACAGTGAGTCTCCAATAGTGGTGGATCCTTTATTTTGGAACTGGATCATGTGTTATTGAGCGAACAAGATTATGCCTCTGGCAAACTCCACTTTCTGGTTTGGTCTACTCTACTCTTGGTTTTTTTACTAATCATTATTTTGTGAGCTACAAGTTGCATCTTGTTTCTCAATGGGACTGGAGCTGGTATGTGGGGCTTCTCTAAGTCCCAATACTCATGTTTTTGAGTCCACCTAAAAAACATCAGTCATTATTTGTACCAACAACCGGAGCATCAGAAAGAAATATGACATGATTGATCCTGTTGAGTAATATGTTTCCACGAGAGTCTCATTGACTAGAGCCATGAATAAGGGACTAGAACTGCATACTGAAAGACCTGCATTCTAAACTGCTTTCTGAAAGACTTTTTGACTCATCAAAATGTTTGCTCCAATTGTTCTTGGGAAAATAAAAGAAGCAAAAAATCACTTGGAGGACCTAAAAAGGAGGATCTTGAGGCTCAAGGCCCAACAAAAAGTTTAAGCTTTGTATGGGTTTGTTGATTGTTCATTGTCTGTTACATCTTTTGTAATCTTAAATGATCCTGAAGTCAAAAACTTAGATAGTATTTAGGTTGTTTGATCTTCTTGTTTAAGGTCTGAAACCTTATTTCTGGAACCATATTTGGAGTGTAAATCTTATTCTTTGATGTTTATTGTAAAAGGTTTGGGGTCCCTTTCAAAACCCCTTCTTCTACCTTAATAAAAAAAAAAACATGTTATGATAGCGAAATTTTTAGAAATATTACTCTACTAAGATGTGCGTAGATAGTAGAGGTGGAGTATTGGTATATGAAGGATGTTGCAAGAAAATGTCAAGAAGATGTTGAATTTTAGAATATTTGTGTTTACAAAAAAATTGAAGAAGATCCAAAAAATGAAAATAAAAAATTCAAACTTATGAAAATAATTGTAGGTATCTAGAAATAGCAACTCAATTGAGATGAGAATTAAATTTGTTTGTAAATTCTCAAACTCTAAAGGAAATAGTTGTGATTTGTCAAGCGTGGAGGACTCAAGTACAACCCCTTTTTCTTTAGCAAAAAAAAAACAAATGGTCCCTATAAATCTTATCTTCAATTTGTTGATGATACTTTTCTTTTAGGTCATCCCTCAGTTAGTGAGGCCATGGAGATTATCATTTTTTTCATACTATGAAAAGCTTGTTGGACAATTGCAAAATACTACAAGATCTTTTTAATTAATGCTGCCCTAATTTTACAATGGATTATTGTGGACATTTTATGGTTTACAATCTAGGATATTTTTCACTGACACTGCCTTAATTCTACAATAAATTATTATGGACATTTTAGTTCTAAACAAAGAAATAAAGGAGGGAAGATTAATTTTCAAAATATAAAAGTTCATATGAAAAATGTGACTGATAGGAAAGGAAAAACTATAGTAGTTTTTAACATCCAAGAGGTCGTCAACCATATAAGACATGTTCATCTAAATATACAAAACTACCAAAAATTCAATACTTTGGTTTCTAAAATTTGGAATACAAACTCACCCCCCTTAGGAATCAAACCTTGGACCTCCTATTTGGAATGTTAAAGTCTTCGTTATCAGGCCCACTCAAGTTCTAAAATATTAAAGTAAATTATAATAACTAATAAATTGATCATACTATTTAAATAACCACAAATTAGTTAAAACATCTATATTGTATATTTAGAAATAAACACAATAATACATACTTTAAGAAATTATAATAACATATTATTTTAAACATTACAATGTTCTATTCTTAAACAATAATGAATATTAGGTCTTGTCTCTATTCATTCGTGATGTTTCAAAGATTCCTTAGGATAGTTACCCACTATTTTAGATGGTAAAACTTAATATCATGTATAAAAACTATAAAACCATTATATTCTTAAGTAGTACTATTGTTTTAGATGTTGATAGACACCACAATATAGCATCACATGATAAAAACTATAAAATCGTTATATTCTTAAGTAGTACTATTGTTTTAGATGTTGATAGACACCACAATATAGCATCACATGTTTCCTGTCCCTGGCTTCTTTGTAAACTACATAAATGCATTCTTTTTGAGCAATATATATTCATCTTTTTATTTCAATTGCAAGTCAATGAAAACTTAGTCTAGATTGGTAGATAATATATTTTTTTGATATTGAGACATTTTGTAGATATTATTTTATTGTTTGTAGGTGATCATTGGATTGATCTCATCTTTGTAAAATCTTGTTTTCTTACTAAGAACTCACTTAAGAATATCTACTAGTTTTTGTATAATGTCTCAATTCTTGATGAATTTTTAGACAAATCACATTCATTACATTCTCATTTTTTAACCCATTTAATGTTTAACTTATCATTAAACTTTTTTCTTGAAGTATTGCTCAAAATGTATTTTCTAATAAACTATATGTAGTTTTTTATGGGGTCACCCACATCAAAAAAAATCCAAATAATACATAGCTATTAGGTCAATAAGACTATATCTAAACAACATTTCCATTAATCATTTTTAGGTTGTCTTTTTATCAAAGATATTTTATGCTTCCTTAAACTATTACTTTTCCAATCTAAAATCCTTGATATCATTTTCATTTAGAGATACAATATCCCTCAACCAAATTGCCTTACAAAACTTAAATTTCACCAAAGTGGAGATCAACATCCCGATTGCTTTAATTATTAACCTCTTTTTATATAGATGATGCAGGAATCTACTTTTATTCATGTATTTTATTTTAATTATATACATCAAAATTTTGTATAATACTCTTTCAATGATAGCATTCTTCTTTTCCTTAATAAAAGGGAGTAAAAAAGTTTCAACCTTAGCTCCTAGTTCTAACAAAAAGCATTCTTTCTAGTTTTGTAATAGGTCTGGAGCCTAAACAAGACAACCATATAAAATTATTATTTGTATCAATAATTAAAAATAGATTCTAAATGGACACTTGGATATCATAAATTGGATGGCGGGAGCAGGAGCAGGAGCGGATGCAGGTCTGAGGACAGGTTCAGAGAACGATGCAGGTTTCTGGTCGGGGTCGGGTTCGGGATCAGGATCAGGCACGTCAGGGCCCGATCTCGGGCCAGCAGGACCCTCGGCGGGCCCAGAGGATGGCTCTGCGCCTGATCTGATTTGCGGCCAGGGTGGGAACGACATCTTGGGCCCTAGCCCCCAGGCCAACCTCGATGCGAGCGCAGGCCTAGGGAAAAAGCCCCCTGATCCTAGGCAAGGCTTTGTCCCGGGCAGGCCCAAACCCTCCTATCAGCAGATCTTGGCGGGCACCAGGGCCCCTTCCCAGGCCCTGGGGCTAGGACTTTCCCTCGAGGGTACCCACATTTCTATTCAGGAGGAAGTCTACTCCTCCTTGGTAGCGGGTTCGTCTGCCTCCCTGGTAGGGAAATTCCTGGGAGGGCGTCCAGACATGGAAACCGTCCGCAGATGAGCGGCTACCAAATGGAAGGTTTCCGGGCATATTCAGTTGGTTTCCCTGACCAAGGGCTTCTTCATCATCAAACTAAATAACAACGAAGACACCAAAAATATCTTGTCGGGCGGGCCCTGGTTTTTGGGGCACAAAAGCCTCTTCCTTAGGCGTTATGGAGCTGACTTCCACCCCAACACCCAAAGCATCAACTTCGCCCCGGTCTAGGTTCGTCTCCCAGACCTTTCCCTTCCACCTGTGGCACAAAGACGTCCTAAAACTCATTGCTCAGTCGGTCGGGGACCTGGTGGCCTTCGACCCCGCTACCAAGGCAGGATCCCGAATGGTGCATGCCAGATTTTGCGTCAACGCCAATCTCGAATCCGAACTTCCCTCTTCGGTGACCATCTCTTCTGGGTCCTTTTGGCACCAGCCCTTGATCTACGAAAACAAACCTGCTTTCTGCCCCACCTGCTGCACTCAAGGTCACCTCTCCCACCAATGCCCAGTATCCAGAAAGGTCGATGGCCCTATCCCCAAACTCCCTTCCCGATCAGGTCGGGCCCCGTCTCGAGGGCCCCCTCACGACGGCCACAGATCCCAGGCCTAGACCAACAAGGAGACCCCCCCTTCTTCCCCAAAGGACTCTCATGTGGACCCCGGTCTTGATGGTGGTCTTCCCCAGGTTTCCCCTTCCGTTGCTTCCTCCCCGAGGTCATCTTCCGGGGCCCCGATCCCAGGTTCTCCCTCCCTACCCGCTTCGAATCCCTCCGTGCAGGCCCCTGCTTGCGCCCCCCTCCAGGCATGCGAGTCGCTCGGGCTCCTTTCCCCGTCGGCTCCCACCTCTATCGGGGCCCCCTTCTCCCCCCCACTCCCGTTATCCCCCCCCTCGCCCCCCCCCCGCCCCTCCCGGTGATCCTTGCTGGGCTTCCTCCCTTGGAGTGCGGATCTAAGAGGTCAGATGAAGAGATTGAAGCTAGTTCTTCGTTCGGGCCCGATGAAGTCAGCCCCAAGATGACCCGTAGCAGGAATTTTGCCACAGACTTTGGCAGCAAACTCAAAAGAGGGCGGCCCACCCTGGGCGACTAGTGGACAAGGAACACTGAAGATGACATAGCCAATGGCTCCCAGGAAACTCTCTCTGACGTTGGCACAAGCTTCTCCAAGATGGACGCCATCCGACCCAAACCCCCCGCTCAGGCCGAGAAGGGGGGCAAGCGACCCCACAAGGGTGTCAAATGAAGCTCATCACCTGGAATATCAGGGGGCTCAATGGGGCCCCCAAGAAACGGATCCTCGGCCAACTCCGCAGGGATCACCGCCCGTTCTTCCTCCTTCAAGAGACCAAAATAGATGACACTGCTGCCCGACGTGTAGCCCAAGCTACCTGGCACAATTGCGAGTCTCTGTCTACCCCTGCGGCTGGCTTAGCCGAGGGTTTGTTGTGCATGTGGGACCCCAGGTCCTTCGAGGGAAGACTCATATCTTCGTCTCCCAGAATAATCAACATTCTGGTCCATTGCGTGAAGTCAAGGCGCTCGTGGATTCTATCCAACGTCTACGCTCCTAATAGCCCATCGAGAAAGCGGCCCTATGGAAGGAAATTAGTTCGATGAGAGAAGCCTTTGCCCCCCTGCCCTGGATCCTGGTCGAGGACTTCAACAATCCCATGTTCCTCTCTGATAAAAGCGAGGGCTCAGCGGTTCAGGGCAAGAGCATGGAGGACTTTGGAGCCTTTACCGCCCTCAACGAGCTCATGGACGTCAGCCTGAAAGGAGCCAGGTTCACTTGGTCCAACAGAAGAGCGGGAGCAAACCATATCCAGGTCAGACTAGATAGATTTTTCTTGTCCAAGGAAGCCCTTCCCATGTTTGTCGATGCCACCCTGTTGGCCCTCCCCAAAATCGGGTCTGATCACAGCCCCCTCCTCGAAACCGATCATCGCCCCTCCCCCAAGAGGCCTTTTCGATTCGAGTCCATGTGGCTACATCACCCTGACTTCCGGGCCCAGGTAGGCCGTTGGTGGGCTCCCCCAGTCCTTGGACGCCCGGTGAACAAGTCTTCCACAAGCTGAGACGCCTCAAAGAGCAACTCAAGGTATGGAATAAGGAGGTGTTCGGTAATATCTTTGAAAATAAAGCGATTCTTAAAGAAAAACTCAAAGACCTCGAGTCCATATTTCAAGCAGGCTCCCAAGACCCGGGGCTCAGGGAAGAGGAACACCTTGCTCTCAGTGAGTATCATAACATCCTGGCCAGGGAAGAAACCTTTTGGAGACAGAAGTTGAGAGCCTTGTGGCTCCAAGATGGCGATGCAAACACTAAGTTCTTCCACGCGTCGACTCTCAGGAACAAGGGTTCCAACAGAATTGTTGAGTTGGTGGGCAGCGACGGCAGAATTATCAAGGAAGAAGAGGACATCCGAGCTGAAGCCACCCACTTCTTTCGGGAGCTCCTGGGTGACAGCCCCCCATGTCCTCAGAAGCGGCTAAATCCCTTCTGAAACATATCCCTTCTTCTGTCTCGGCCATGGCAAATGAGATGCTTGTGCAGCCCTTGTCTGACTCCGAAATCCATGCTGCCACTTTTTCCATGAAGGTTGAGGCGGCCCCGGGCTCGGACGGATTCCCCCCCACTTTTTTCAATCTTTCTAGGACATCGTCGGGCAATAAGTGTGTGTTGCCATCCGGGACCTGCAGACTGCCAGCTCCATCCCTAGAGGTATCAATTCCACCTTCATATCCCTGATCCCCAAGACCCAGACAGCCAGATCCCTCTCGGATTTCCGCCCCATCAGCTTGTGCAATGTCCTGTACAAAATCCTGACTAAATCCATGGCCTCCCGCCTCAAGGATATCCTTCCCCTGATTATTGCCCCTTGTCAGGGCAGCTCGGTCAAAGGCAGACTGATCACAGACACTGTCATAATCATGCACGAGGCCATTCACTTGGCCGTCCTATCCAAAAAGGCCTCCTTTCTACTCAAGCTGGATATGAATAAGGCCTTCGACATAGTTGACTGGGATTTCCTGTCCAAGGTCTTCCTTAAGTTCGGGTTCCACCCCTCCTAGGTCAGGCTCATCAACAACTGCGTGTCCTCCCCTTGGTTCTTTGTCCTCGTCAACGGGTCCCCTGTCGGGTTCTTCCCCAGTTCCAGAGGCCTCCGCCAAGGTGACCCCCTGTCCCCGATCCTCTTCATCATCCTGGCTGAGGCCCTAGGGCGTACCATCTCGGGCGCTGTGACCCGCAGTCTCATTTTAGGCATCAGGCCTGCGCCGGGCCCACCCCCTGTGTCCCACCAGCAGTTTGTGGATGACACCATCCTCGCCACCTCTGCCTCAATCCCTCAAGCCAGGACCCTCAAGCATATCTTGACCCTGTATGAGGAGGCGACCGGGCAAAAAAATCAACCTCCGAAAAAGCAAGTTTTTCTTCATCCATACTTCGTTGGCTAAGCAGATCAGAATCGGGCGGATATTGGGCTGCACCCCTGGTTCCCTTCCCTCCTCTTATCTCGAGCTTCCCCTATTCACAGGTGCGTCCTCCAAGGCCCTGTGGGGCGGGGTGATTGAGCAGATCCAAAGGAAGTTGGCCCCCTAGAAAGGCAACCTCCTCTCGCAGGCTGGCAGAGCCACCCTCTTGGCGGTAGTCCTACAAAGCATTATGATATATTTCATGTCGGTCTTCAGAATCCCGGCCTCCATTGCAGCTCACATCGAACAAATTCAGAATTGATTTCTCTGGTCGGGCAATGAAGATAAAAAGAGGATTCCCTTGGTCCCCTGGCCCCTGGTCTGCCGCCCCAAAGGTGAGGGAGGGATCGGGATCAGGCGGGTGGTCCTCATGAACAAAGCCCTCTTGTCCAAACACGCCTGGAAGGTGCACACCAATACCCCTGATGAGTGGGTCAGCATCATGCGCAGAAAATACTGTCATAACCACCCCTTCCTCAGTGAATCTCAGCCCCGAGATGGATCAGCCTTTTGGAAGTCCCTAATCTCCACCAAAGACATAATCCGGAAAGGGACCAAATGGATCCTCGAGGACGGAGCCAAGATCGACTTCTGGGAAGACAGATGGATTCATGACGAGGCCCTGATTGCTGACAGAGAGCTTCTCGTCCTTAAACCAGGGCTTGCGGACAGAGGGCCCAGAGTGTCGGCCTATCTTTCACAGAACCAGGGGCGGGCTACCTGGAAACCCATCATGAATCCCAGGCACTCGCTCCAAGCTGCCAGGCTTCAGCTCCTCCTCAAGGTGACTGTCATCTCGTCCTCCGAAGGAAACGACAGATGTGTTTGGCATGGTACTCCCAGTGGAGTATTTTCTGTCAAATCTACCTACAATCTCCAAAGAGCCCTTGACGAGGCTCCCTTTCCAACCCAAAAGGTGTGGGCCAAGAAGCTGATCCCCAAAATCAGCCACTTCGTATGGGCGACCGTCCAAAACAAGATCCTGACGATCGAGAATCTGATCAGGAGGGGCTTTCAGATCCCGAATAGATGCTTCCTTTGATGTGCTGCCTGGGAGTCCACTAATCACCTATTTATCAACTATCCCTTTTCGCCTGAAGTCTTGGGCCTCATCCTTTCCCAATTCTCTATCCAGTGGGTGGCCCCCAACTCCATCTCTGACCTCCTGTCTCAGTGGCCCAACCCCTTTGCCCATCCCTTCATCCGCTTCCTCCGGGGCTCCCGCCCGCCTCATATGCTTTGGCAACTGCGGGCCGGAGCGCAACAGCAGAGCCTTCTCCTCCCCGGCCCGTTCCCCCCAGTGGATAGCGACCAAGGCGGTGACCTTTGCCCTTGAGAATTCCCGCTCCATCCCCTTGACCGAGGCGCCCCGACGGCTAGGCGAGGCCACCCTCCTATCCTCCCTCAAAATTCAGCTTCCCCCTCGATCCCCCCCGTCCCCTCCCGTCGATCTTTGTCAAGGTGGATTGCCCCCCCGAATGGATCAAGCTTAACTTTGATGGCGCTTCTAAAGGTAACCCCGAGCCCTCTGGGGCGGGAGGGGTCATATGAGACTGCCACGAGGCCTTGATCATGGCGTTTGCTACTCCGCTCGGCATCCAGACTAACAATTTCGTCGAAGCAGCAGCTCTGCTCAGCGAGCTGACCGCCGCAGCCCGAGAAACTGCTTTTGGCGCATTCACAACTCCATCTGGGAAGCCCTCTCCGTCCTCCAGGGATTCCCCGACCACGCCTTCTGGCATGTGTACAGGGAAGGCAACAGGGCAGCTGATTTCATGGCAAACCAAGCCATCTCAACTGAAGACTTCACCACCTGGACAATGAACTTTCTTGAAGCTCTAGTCCATATTACTACGCAAGATTATTCCAGCAACGATGAGGACCCTGGTGACTAGCCTGCCCCAATCCGGGGCCCCGAAGTTCCACCGACGCAGCTTCCAAAGGATAGGGGATTCCCCCCTGTGACGCCACGTCGTCTGATCCATGTTTGTCTCCTGCCCGCGAGTTGGTCTCCCAGATCCCCCTCGCGGTGCCAAGTGTCTCCGGCCACGTCAAAAGATCGGGTCAGCCCGGCCTGGATTTGCGTTGCTCCATTGACAGTTCTGTCAGTTCCAAGACAGAGTGCACGTCAGCCCTCTCCAACCTTTTCGCCTTGGACGCTGCGCCGTCAGATCCCCATGTTGCGTTAGTTTGCCCGCGGCTCTATCCCGTGAAGTACCCTCAAGGCGATCCCCCGCTCAGTCTGCGCCACCTGGCGCGCTGGCAGTGGCTCCTCTCCCTCGCCCCGCGTGGCAACCAGCAGTCGTGCCCCCTCAGCCCCTCCCCCCTCATGTCACACCCGACCCCGAGCGCTCATTCCTAACGCCGGCGGCTTCCCCCCTCTGCGGCCCCCTGCATGGTTTTAAATTTGTCGCACCCTGAGTTTTCCCGCAATCTTGTCTGCTTCCCCCGTCCCCTGTCCCCGCGTCTCTGGTCTGGTATCCCCTGTTTCCCCTATCCTTGGGTTGTCAGTTTGATCCCCATGGCTGCCAAAACTGTCTTCCTCGAGCCTTCCACGCTTGAATTGAGCGAGTCGGCCAGACTCTTCTCCAACACCAAAAAATTCACCCCTTTTTTCAACAAATTTGCAGGAGCTGACGACGAAATTACCCAAAGCTTTCTGGACTCGTGGAATGACGGCGAGGTCACGGTGAAGGGTCTTCACTTCAAAGTGACCAAAGAATTCTTGACGAAAGTTACAGGCCTGCACCATGAGGAGAAGGGTAGAGTAGTCAGACGGGATAAGCATAATTGGGAGGAGTTGTCCCGCTTCTCGGAGCAGCAGTGGGACAAGGCGAATCTGTTCCGCTCCAACCTCCCGACACCCTTCGATGAGGTCATCGTTTCGGTGATGCAGTACATCACCTGCGACGACCCGGACCAGCGGCTGTTCAGTTTTCACTTGAGCTACTTCAACCACCTCCGGGGGGCCACGATGGTCAGCACCCCCTGTTTCCTTCTGTATTCCCTGGGTCTTTCCATTGACCGTGCTCGCAGAAGCCACTCCCGACCCTCCCACCAAGGCCTCATGGTCATCCTGTACAGACATGCCCTTGCCAATCAGTCGCATCTCCACCGCATCCCTCCCATGTCTTTTGTCCCCCCCTGAAACGGCTAACTCTCCCGCTGCCTCCCCTGCTGCTTCTATTCCCAAGCAGACCCCCTCTCCCGAAGGCTCCCCTGCCCCGAAGCGTCGCAAGCCCACTCGGAAGTGCAGGACTTCGGCCCAGGGCCCAGGCGGAGCCCCGACTCCTAGTGGCGCTCGCAAAGGCCCCTTCCCTGGCAGCAACAGGGCTGTTGGCAGCACCAAAAAGGCCAAAATGGAGGCCCCGAAGCCCACCGAAGTTAGTTCCGACATCGGCAACATGCTGCAGAATTTGGCTATTAGGGCCCTTCTCGACACGACAATTGGATCCCTGACTGCGGCAGCCCAAGCGGCCTCCTCTGCTGCCAATGCCCTGGCCGAGCTCCAGCGCAGGCTGGGAGATGGCCCTGATAGGGAGTAATGATGGCCTGACAGGGGCCCCGCCCTGGCCAAGACCGGCCGCAGGTCCCACCGGAGCAATGGCGTTCAGTTTCTGCGTTGTTGACGGCGGCGTTTTTTGGTTTTTGGTGGCTTCACGCCAAGTTTTGATGTTATGTGTCCTAATCGGTTTTTTGTAGACACCAGGGCCCCGGGCCCCGGATCATTGCCCTTGGGCGCAGCCTCGGTTTTTATTCGTATTTTCAGCCTCGGCTTTTGATGTAACTAAGGTTTTGGGATCCTTTTCTAAAAAACCCGCTGTAAATATATCGTTACTTATCAAAAAAAAAAAAAAAAAAAGATTCTAAATCACCCAAACAAATCGCAAGGCACTTGCCAACAAAATCCAAGATCAAAGATTAGAGCCAATCAAAGTAGATTTCTAAATTTTTCCCTCCTCTTTGTTTATATATATATAATTTAATTTTATAAACATAGAAATTTTTTAAATGGTAATAGGAATTAAAATGAATCAAATGGCATTATCTCAACTGGTTATATTTCTCAACTTTCAAGAAGAAAACCTAAAATTAAATCTTCTCAAGTGATGGACGTTAAAGCCACTTAAATATCAAGTCAAAACTTGTCAAGTGATGCATGTTCAAGCCACATTAATACCACGATGTGGTCATGATGTTATATGGGTGGGACAATTTTAATCCATATAACCAATTTTTTTATTATCTCATTTGATTAAATGTTAAAGGTCCCTAATTCATCATTTCCCACCAATTAGCCCAAATCCTATGAATAGTTTAAGAAAAATATTAAAAATTAATTTAAACTCTTTATTTATTAATTTATTATTATTATAAATATATTTATTAATTTATTATTATTATAAATATATTTATTAATTTATTATTATTATAAATATGCTTTACAAGATAATAATATTCAAAAAGCAAATCAGAGCCCCCTACTAGAAATGAAGCAATCCCAGTTTTGCTAAAGCAGTAAGATAAAAAAAAACGACTATCCAAGCTAGCAACATCTTTCAAAATTAAAAATACTACCTTGTAAATATGTTACAGAAAAATGATTTTCATAGAATAGCTTACAAAAGGCGTCCACCACAGCTCAGACACAGTTGTTCAAGGAAGTAAAACCACAATTTCCACACCCAAGCCCAACCTATAACCACTCAAAGCTTTAATGGTAGGCACTCCATTCAAAATAGAATAAATCAAATCCGAGACGGCCGAAAATGTTTTTCAAGCCTTTGTTTGGTTGAGTTTAACACTCATTCAATAACTAGCCACAGTATATGCAGCTAGACTTCAAACTCTTTCAAATTGTTTTTGAAAACTTGCTATAAGGTCCACCTCCTTGGAGGCCATTAAATCCTTAAGAGGATATCTAGAAAATACCATACAAAAGCTCGACCAACCAACATTCAAAAAAACCATTATATAGCCAAAAACTTGCTATAAGGTCCACCTCATTGGAGGCCATTAAATCCTTAAGATGATATCTAGAAAATACTAGCCAACAGGCTGATTTGTATCTAAAGCTCGACCAACCAACATTCAAGAAAAACCATTGTATAGCCAAGGACTAAAGGTTAGATATCTCACAAACATGCTCAAATGTTGTTCACTAAGTCAGGTCATTGTAATCAAGCTCAGATCCCATTCACTAGATCTAGCAGAGATAAAAGGAATCACCTCCTAATACACTTGAAACTAACAAATTACAGTTTTACTTGCCAACCATCCATGTGGTGGTACATATTCTTTACTCTAATTTTGGCATCATAGTAATCCCAAATTTCTTAGTAAATGATCATGTTTGTTTGGATGTGTTAGAAGATTCTCTAACAAGGCCACGGTTCAATGGTTATGACATATGGACATATGGATGACATAGCTCATATCAAGATTCAGATCCCGACAATACCAAATAAGCTATATAGCTTGATATGACTAAGTTGATGTGAAAGGAAAAAGGAAACCCTTTCAAAAACCTTAATTTAAAATAAATGAAAAAAATATATATTTAGAAGATTGTCATGAAGCTCACCATTTCAAGAAAGAAACCATGGAGATTTATATATATTTAAAACATCAACCTACAATTTTAACTTGAAATGTACTCCCTACTCCAATTCTTTTATCAGAATTATTGGTAACAAAATATCAAATTTAAAAGTAAATAATCATGTATTCCTTTGTTTAATTGTGTTATTTAAACTTGAAATCCCTACTCCAATTCTTTTATCAGAATTATTTGTAATAAAATCTCAAATTTAGAAGTAAACGATTATGTATTCCTTTGTTTAAATGTGTTAAGAGCTTGCCACACCATGTATCTTAAGATAACTATGTTAAAGTCATCTATGTATCAGACTTTGTAAAAAACATGCATTTCAAACAGAGTTGTTTGAAGGCATCCAACATTCTGTTGTGCCAACTAAACCTAATGCGGCTTTGAATAGTTTAGACCACAAAGTAACACTCCTAGGGGTAGTTCAATGTCTTGTATGAAAAAATAATCTTTCAATTAAAGAGTAGTTCTTAAAGCCCTTTAAGAAGCATTGTATAAACCTATGTCAATATATATGACATCTGACTCACAATAACAATCTGGAGATAACACTTTATTTAAATTGAAGATTCACCTTTGTATTAATGTTTAAAATCCCTATAAATTTGCCTTGTGTTATATTTAATTATTGTTCTTGACTTGTTAATCTACTAATCTTCAAAACTATTTAGTTATTTTAAAGGAGATCTTTCATTTTCCACTTAGTGTATCTACTATGTGATCTAATAATCCTCAATACTATGACAACTGCTTATCACTTCAATTTGAACATCAAATATGCACTCTTCAAAATAGCCTACTGGATCAGTAGATTAATTAAAAGCTGATTCAAGAAATCACTAACTATTAACTTGTAAAATATTTTAAGAACGTGAAATGAACTTTCAAGGGACATGCCCCTAAATTATGTCCTCGTCTTATGTTGGTCAGGATATATCAACTAGCATAGACCTGTATAAGTCCAGCTATGAGAAGATAGCAACAAACAATTCAAAGGGACCTAAGACATAACATCAAATAAACGTTTCCAACATGGTTGAGACGAGGAAATAGAAAGGCAAAAGAGGTGAAGGGCAAGCCACATTTCTCATCCAAAATAGAATTAGATAGAGGGGCGTTTCCAACATTGTTGAGACGAGGAAATAGAAAAGCAAAAGAGGTGAAGGGCAAGCCACATTTCTCGTCCAAAATAGGATTAGATAGAGTGGCATGTTTATAACCCCAGGTAAAATTTCCAACAATTAAAGTTCAAGCAGCATACCAGTTGTCAATTCCATGTTCGCCCAATAGATAAACAACATGGCATCCTGAATTACCCATCTCTTCATCTGGAATACTACCATAAAAATAGCATGTAAATAAACACTGAAGAGAAAAATGCATGCCATGCAATATCACAGCCTTCACTAATTCTAACATACACAAGAATAAAGACCATTTAAAACTGAGTTCAGAAACCAATAGAAGACTTATTACCATGCTCCCTGATTTTATTGCAAACTTTTGCTATAAGTTACCAAAGTTAGGAGACATTGAACTTGTAGCATTCAGTGAAGAATTCAGCTTCTTCCCAAACAGGAGCATTCACAAGTTCAATTGTACATTTTAGCACCTCTCAGAATCTTGTCTCTAACTATTGAAAAAATAAACATATTTTGTAGCAATAGCAAGCACCAGAGCAACATGACCCAAAATTGATCAACCTTCATTTATTTCAACATCTGCTAAGTTCCTCACCTGTAAAGCAAATTTCTCAAGGGTAATACCCTGTCAAGGTACCTCCTCTACCAATGATTTCTCCCACACAGAACCATGCATAACATTCTAAACTAAACAAGGCTGCCAACCCAACCTCTTCTATCTTCAAGTCTTGTCTATTCATTGCTTTCTTCTTCAAAGCATCAATTTCCTTCCAAAATGCTTCATAACGATGAGGAAGACTGTAGAAGTCAGACAATGAAACCATTAGGCATAAAAAGGATTACTGAGGCACTGCAGACTGAAGAACTTCAATTCTTTAAGAAGATGAATAAATAGAGCCTGAAATTTAGTGAAATTGTCACATCCAGAAATATAAACACTGACACAAAAAAATATTTACATATGAACATTTAAAATACTATATAAACATTAGAAAACAAGCTGACCTTTTATATTTATACATTAATTAAAAATTCATATGTGCGCTAATATGTAAATGTATTTATCAAATGGCATGAGCTCAAGTGGTTAAAAACTTGGACTTTCAATGTGGAGATCCACGTTCAAATCTGTTTAGGCTATATATACACCACTATGTGGTTTGTTGATATATAGCCAATTCTAGCAGTGAAATTTTCAGTGTAAGCGCCAGATCAATTGATGAACAAATAGATTTGAAGTTCTGTGCAGTACTCACAAGTTAATCAGATAGAGATTTCCATTGCTGTTTTAATTGGGTTTTGCATAAGTTGTTGATAAGTCATTCTTTCTTTCCACTTGGCAGTTATAACTAATTATAATATTTCAGCAAAATCTTTTCAGATGTATTAGATAAGTTTGTATAAGTTTTATATTAAATTGCATTAGCTCAACGAGTTAGATTCCTCAACTTTCAACAAAGAAACCAAGGTTTGAATCTTGCCAAGCGGCACATGCATAATTGCCAAGTTTGTCATAATACCACTATGTGGCCATGATATAATACAGGTGGGGTTCATTTCAATCTCATATAATCAATTCAAAAAAAAGTGTGTATCAGTTTTATGGGCTTATCTCCCCTCCAAAACCTATGAACATATATGAAAAAAAAAAATGAGTAAATTACTAGGTAACGAAACCAATAGCAGGGCACCTAAGTTAATGCATTTGCTGATAATCATGTCTGATGCCTTTCCAACTCGATTTTTTTCAGGATGTCAATATTATGTATAAAATATGATTGCACCACTTCTTATCACTTGTATCATGCAATAGTTAAGCAATCTATATTGAAGAGTGAATAATACCAGTTAAGTGCCAAGTTGGACCCAAAAAAAACACCTATAATTCAAGTGGCATATGGTCACATCATGCTCCTCTTTTCAAGGTTCCTTGATATATGCTTTACATGGTACAAAAAGCCTCTTTTGCAATAATGTGTGCTAATGTGTACACCCAATGTATCTTTTCACGAGAACACACCTCTCCATTTAATTTTATGACTATTTGATTTTTCATGTAATGGTTGAAATGTGTTCAATGAGAGTCCAACTCTCTCAATTCCTATCACA
Source organism: Wollemia nobilis (assembly GCA_028583015.1). Classification (NCBI taxonomy): domain Eukaryota; kingdom Viridiplantae; phylum Streptophyta; class Pinopsida; order Araucariales; family Araucariaceae; genus Wollemia; species Wollemia nobilis. The sequence goes on from JAQPPZ010000442.1 coordinate 3,230,186, forward strand.
ACTACTGAACCCTGTCACTCATTAGCTCCTCTCCACAACAAAAAATTTGAGTACAAGTTCCAAGTTACAGCTCTAGTATTACACATTGTGCGGGCATAGCACACAATCTTTTGCTACACAGATATTCAAATCTAGGACTGAGGAAATTCAAAGAAAGAAATATCCGCAATAAATGCACAAAATATGCAGCTCTTTCTCAAGCTAATAAGTAGGTCTTGTTAAATGCTGAGAATACTGTTCCTGATAAGGTGATTCGAGCAATGATGATGTTTATCGACATTATATTCAGATCACTTAAGTCGCTCCATCTCAGCCTATTAGTCCTAAGTTGGCCTTCTACATTAAACATTTCAGGAGGATGGAGAATGGCATTATTAATCTTTAATTACTACATGCATTGTAACAGTTCTTTTCAACAAGTCCCACTGTCTATTTTGGTCATCCGTGGACATTCAAAGAATTATTGTATCTGCATGTTTGCATACATAATCACGAACTATAACATAGGTACTCTTGCTGCTTACATTGATCCATTTCTCCATTGGTTGTACCTCACACACAGCATTATGTTAAACACTGTCAATTATAATCCACCAACTCTAATGTGGAGGTTTCTTCATCCATGAAATTCAATGTTCACTTGGTATTACTATACATCAAGTTAGAAGTATCAAAATTCAGCAATATCTCAATGCAAAAGATGGCCACACCTTAGTCACTGACAGCATGAACCATTAAGAGGTAACCACTAACAACAATAACAAAAAATCAACCAAGAAAGAACTTGTTAAAGGGCGCCTTTGAATCTCTCAAGAGATGCTTATTTTTAAGATTTCCAAAACTTGGCTCATTAAAAGTAAAGAATTCTTTAACAACTGTCGTTAATATACATGCTTCCAAAGTACTTATTCCGAGCTATTCAAGAACTTCCTCATTTCACAAAGAAAGCACATATTTCAATAACTTCCAGGGTACTTGCTTGCTTTGATTATTCAAGAGCATCTTGAATTTCTTGCAAGATGCTTCAACATAGTTAGTAAAACCTGGCTAAGTTTACTAGATAAAGCATGGATTGGTTGCAGGAATTAACATTAAAGCTTCTAAATTCTCTAAATGTTAAAGCTAATAGTAAGTAGGAATTGAACAAAGCAAGCCCTAGCATATTTAGCTCAAAACCATACCAGTGGCATGTAAATAACTAAAAGAAAACTTGAACTTTTTAAAACACAAAAAAAACCTCCTTAATGCATACAAATCTATCCCAAGTAATCTTCTAAAATTTCCTATTCATGAGGGTCAAGTGCATAATAATTGTTTATAACAAGTTTCCACATACAACAGGAGCATAAGTCTAGATACAATTGAGCAGAAATGAGCCCCAGTAATGAGTATTGATCAGCCTATGTACCTTGAAGTAAGCCACATGAGCAATGAAGAGCTGATTGGTACAACAGTAATGTAATAAGATAAGATGATATTCGTTACAGGCTGCAACTACTTAAGCACTAACAGTTAACTTCCTATCAAAGTTGAAAAAATCGCGATCAGCAAGAGGCCTGGAAAAAATCTGGTTGGCAATTAATTGGGAAAAAAACACCCCTTTTTGTTGAAAATATTCACATGGTTTTGAAAGATCGTCTACACATGAATAAATCAGGAGGCTGGAAAAAATCATAATAAACGTGATAATCGCAACTTTATGAAGATCTTTTCAACACTGCTGTCCCTATACTCTATATAAGCAAACAGATAGCTGTGACGTTTTAGAAAAGCATAGCTGAGGTATACTCTAGGCAAACAAGAATGTTTTACTGATAGAATGCAGACTAATACATTTCAAATATAATTTGATACCAGCTAACTCTACATTAGAGCATTGTCCAGGTGAGTTGGATGCTTATCTTCTTTGTATGGCCATCATCAGATTCCCATCTGAACTTCATTATCCTCCCTTCCTAGCTTCTTTATATGGCCATAATCAGATTCACATTTGAACCTCATAATCCTCCTTTCCTAGATTATTCACCTTTTGCACAAGAGATCCACCCTTGGCTCATGCTTCCTCTAAGGACCTCAATTTTCACTCCCCCATGGGTCTGATAAGGCAAAAGCTACACTGGTACTTGAGGCTTCCCAGATTCTAGAGTCTTTAATATTCCCAATGACCATTTCCTTCTCTACAGACCTGTAAGTTGCTCCTCACCTTTTCCGCTGAGAGAGGCAGATTAATAGGCAGTGAATCAATAATACATTTATCCAAATGATCTAGTTCTTTCCTCAGCCTCCTAACCCAAATTTTGTTTTATATATACAACATTTCTAAAGATTTCCGGTAGCCCCACTGTTCATTCAAACTATCTAAAGCAGCACAGCACTAGTCAAACAATCTTTAAGTTTCTACTTGGCCCAGTGATAGTCCACTCAAACGAGCTTTATATCACAACAGACAACCAGTCACCAGGAGAATAGGACATACCTGATATGCAGTCTTTAGGAGGTTCAGATGGAGCACTTCCACTTCAAGTGCCAAATTCATTATGAGATCTGGGAATCTCAGGTACCAACTTCAATATGAGATCTGAGAGAGGTACTGTTCTTTATTTACAAACTTTACGGGAAAAAATATTTTGACCAGAAGAACTGCAAGTATTGAGGCCTACTAGACTAATTACATCATTCTTCTGACCCATCTCAGCTAAGAGGGATGTTAGAAAATAAATTTACCTTGTGTACTGTTGTGTCAATGAACTTAATACAACAACCAGGTAGATGATAAGGTAGTTGAAACAGTGCAGATGAACATCCATAAGGATTGATCACCCAAGAAGGGATGAGATGTATTATTCTATTCAATTGGATGTATGGAGTATGCAGAATTTTGACCAGAAGAACTGCAAGTATTGAGGCCTACTAGACTAATTACATCATTCTTCTGACCCATCTCAGCTAAGAGGGATGTTAGAAAATAAATTTACCAGAAGAACTGCAAGTATTGAGGCCTGCAAGTAGGCCTCAATATTTTGACCAGAAGAACTGCAAGTATTGAGGCCTACTAGACTAATTACATCATTCTTCTGACCCATCTCAGCTAAAAGGGATGTTCGAAAATAAATTTACCTTGTGTACTGTTGTGTCAATGAACTTAATACAACAACCAGGTAGATGATGAGGTAGTTGAAACAGTGCAGACGAACATCCATAAGGATTGATCACCCAAGAAGGGATGAGATGTATTATTCTATTCAATTGGATGTATGGAGTATGCAGAATTTTGTGTATATATGGAGTATGCAGAATTTTGTGTATATATCTGCACCTCTTGTAAAGGTAAGTTAAGAGTATTGTTCTTGTAGCTCTCTGTTCTGTGTTTAGCTGTGTTCTTCTGTGGTAAACGTGTATCCTCTGTAATCCTATTAGTCCCAACACATGGTGTCAGAGGACCAAAAACTAAAGGCTCTATCAGGAACTTGCACAAAACATTCCCATGCCCAGACTTATGATAGCTTTCATACCACTTGTTGGGACTAAACATTAGAATACAGAGGAGAGCACTTATTTACCACAGGAAAACACAACTAACCCCAGATCAGAGAGAGAGATACAAGAACGATACTCAACTTACATTTCCAAATGATGCAGATGTATACACAAAATAAATCTGCATCACCATATATCCCAGTTGTACATATCTCATTGAGAGAGAGAGAGTCTATATCTGTGCATACCTGTTCAGAACTTGTTTGTGTATTTATCTATGTCTATGTTGTGTCCCCTCTTGATATTTTCCGAACAAGGGTTGTTATGCATCCTGCTGCTCCAGCCAATATAGACACAGACATGACAAAAATGGTTACACAAAATACCTTCACACATCAAAATATCAACAGACCAGCACCAGCTATGTAACTCATCACCAGCTTTTTGACCTCTTCCCAAGAGATCACTTTTTGACCAGCTTTATGCAGAGTCTCATTATTCTTCTCCCACCAAGTGGGACCCTAACCCACATTGAGCATGCATACAACCGGGCAGTTCACTCTTCTACAGGGTATTCTCCTTTTGAGGTCTGCCTTGATTTCCAGCCTTTGGCTCCCTATGATATACTCTTGTCTTTGCCGAAGGAGAAAGATAGGGCACAAATGTTCATTCAACATTTGCAGTCTCTTCAATCTAAGGTGACTTCTATCTTTCAAAAGAATCAGAAGATAAATAAAAATAACTGAGAATCTGAGCCCAATACACAAGTCCCAAGCTATGGTCCCAAAGCTCCTAACCATGAAAGGTAGTAGAATTAATAATGGTATCCAAGAGGCATAATTTCATAGGGATATTCTAAATATGTATTTGAAAGCATAAGATGATGAAGCATATCCCTTACAAAGATGTGACTAACCAACTTGCTTTAGAATGAAGGGCAGACCAATAAACTGAACTCCTTGATAGGCATAGGATGTTATGGTCCAATCTTGGTTTTACTAAGGTAAATCATGATGTTTTGAGAGTCAAGTTGTCCTTGCAAAGACTTCAAAATATTTAGAAAGAACCACATCATCAACAAAAAGTAAGATGGCAACCAATACATGATGTTGAGTGTAGCCATCATCCATGTGATTATATCGCCAAAGGAAATACCAAAAAGCATTGACAATAGTATACACCTTCCTGACCCCTATAACACTATTTATGTATATTGAAATCAGACAACCCAAATGACGCACGAGAAAAGGCAACTCCTTTTCTTCAAGCTCAAAAAACCTCAAGACAGACTCCAAAGTAAGGGGACACTTCGAGAATTACTGACCTGACTTGAGATCCACAACTTAGAAAAGTTTTGTTCTTTATAATATGTATCAATGGGTTTTAATGTATTCCCCTCGGTTGTTCAACACCAAAATGGAAATGAACCATCAACCAATGGAAGGTCCCAAATACGATGGGACATGTCCCGAGGCCATTTTGTCTTTTAGCAAAATGATATATCACCATCTCTCAGTAAGCAGTGTCCCCATCCTAAGGATATCCGCATAGCCAATGACTTTGTAGGATGGACGATTTCTCAAATTTCACAAGTTCATTCAGTTGATCACACATGATGATGCTATCCATATGCCAATTGTTGGTCTCATGAGTGTATGGTTTTTCATTAACTCCTCTCAGTTTGCCATCATCATGAGAGGGTACATTGTTGTCACGAGGTGTTTCACGAGTCAAATTAGTTTTGCTGACGCCTGTGATGTTTCCTGAAACTTTTCTTTTTTCGGGGGGGTGGAGATCCTAATCCATCTCAATCATTAACCATCACTATATTGCCACTTGCTTAATCATTGAGAATGCATTTATATCAATCACACCATCTTAGAATCATATAATAGCATATAACTATCATGAGAGTGCTTCAAATATAATTTACAGTACATCTTAAGACTTTAGGATTCTCTGACAACAATCTAGAACAATCCACTCCCCTCTCCAAAATCAATCATCTAGTATGAAGGGCAATAATTTTGCATTTATGGAGGTACATGCTTCTTCTAGTACTGAAATAATGCAGGCTATTTTCCTAGAAAGCCTCATACAATCCTTGGATATAAACAATGGGTAATATGCAGAAATTTTATAAAATTTGTCCCTTGTTATACATCATGAGGCTTTAGGATCCTAGATGAAAGGCAAAAAATTTGCATTCATGGAGGTATATCCTTCAAATTATACCTTGATATAGGCAATAGGTTATATGGAGGAAGTCAGCAAAATTAAATGAGAGATAAGTTAAAGACAAAGAAAATGTCTTGCAATGATGTTGAAGCAGGTGCCCCACATTTACATTTAAGAGTCACAATGGGAATATTTTCCAACAATGTTATTTTATTTTTTTTATTTTTTTTAATTTACATGGTGGAATCGGTAGCCACCACGAATCCGAGCAGGCTGTCCAGCTTTTATGGCCTCCACAGTATTCTGCAGTCCGCCCCGGAAGCCGCCACACAGAACTTCACACAATCCGCCCCTATAACCACCATGCCACAATCATTTTAAACCTTTTACGCCGCAGTCCCCCCTTGCGAGGTTTGGTGAACCAATTGGTCTACACCTCGGACCTATTTTCCAACAATTTAAGTTTGCACTTTTGAAGCTTTATTTTCAACACAAAGTGCAAATAAAAGAATAGAATACACAAGTTGGCCTCTATCTCCATTTTAGCAACTCAGTTTCCAACATTAAAGTTGGCCCATTATGGCCCGTAAATAGCACCATTTGCAGCACAGAAAAATCTACTTAAGCTGACCTTATGGTTAGCTTTCCAATTCCCATTACTACCTTCATAAGCAAATTGGTCGGTTATGTAGATGCGTGTTCATCCTTATTAGCAATTACCTTCAGTTTTATAAAAGTATTTGTTACAAAAGTGAAAACTTCATGTTATTGACTTGAAAGTACCTTGCTTAAATAGCAAGTGCTTACAATCTGATCCATTGGATCATAACTAACTGAGCTAATCTCAGCCACACAATATCCTAGTAACAACTTAGGATATAATTTTATTATTCTAACAGTATTTACAATCTCTCCTGAAATGCATTAGATGGCATTGCATGGATATCTGAACACAATAACTTAACATGTTCTATGAATACTACTCTACTATGAGAATTATGGCCTCTCAACTGTACCACTTCCAGCACTGACAAATGTAATTAAGCCAGCCTTAAGGGTTAGGTTTCCAATGCCCATTACTACGTTCATAAGCAAATTGACCAAGTATGTAGATGTTTGTTCATCATACTAGCCATTAGCTTGAGTTTTACAAAATTATTTGTAATCTCTCCTGAAATGCATCAGATATAGATTGCATGGATATTTGAACACCATGACTGGATGTGTTCCATGAATACCACTCTTCTATGTGAGAGTCATTCCAAATACATAAAATTGAGAATTTTTAGAAGATGCACTTTTTTTTTAATTGATAAAAGATACACAAATTTAGTAACATTTATTATTAACAACTAAAATTTTCTCCTAGTAGACATGTTTAGATAAAAATAAATTTGACAGCTATTTTGCCCAGTAATTGTTCTGGATAGTATTATAAACAGTAAAACATATGTATTAAATTTCAACAGACTAATTCATGTACTTCAATAGCACTTTCTCATCATAATAGATGTCCACCCTGAACTAATATAAAGACTGACGAATACTTTTCCCAGAAATAGTTCTTGATAGTCTTATCTAACAATCAAACATATGTATCAAGTGGCATTAGCTCAACCGGTTAGATTCCTCAATATTTAAAGAGGAGACCAAGGTTCAAATCTTGCCAAACAATACATGGATAATATTTGTTGTAATACCACTATGTGGTGATGATGTAATGCGGGTGGGGCCCGTTTCAATCCCATATAACCAATTGAAAAAAAAACAATCAAACATATGTATTAAATTTCCACAGACTAATTCATGTACTTTAATAGAACTTTCTCATCATAAAATACGTCTACCATGAACTAATATAAAGATTGAACTATAGATATATTAATGCAACTTTTTTATTACAACTTGCAATAAAATGACTCCATTAAATATATGAAGTCCAGTTCTGTTGTCATCATATTTATAACTCAGTCAGTAGGAAATAATTTGATTAAATATTTCCTAATTAAGCTGTTAAAATAGTACCATTGAACTGCCTCACTATAAAATTGATGTCCTTAAGGAATGGTTAAAGTAATTCGTGCAGAGTGAGGTGTCTAAATTTGGCATCTTTGACAATCAATGTGCCATATAACTTAAATGAACCAATAAAAAAAAATTGAAATAATATTATACAACTTTTCATTCCAACAACTTCCAATTACATTGAAATTTATAGTTTTATATATTCCAAGTCTAAAATGCATTTCACAAACTATGTTATTCCTAGCTTTATAGTCATCTTAGTAACTAGTACTTTAAGATACTACTAAGTCTAAAATGCATTTCAAAAAATATGTTATTCCTAGCTTTATAGTCATCTTAGTAACTAATACTTTAAGATACTACTATTAGTATTGAGACAATTACTTACTATGGGGTTATGTTAGTGCGATACATTTCTTCGCATAGAGAGAAGGCAAATAATGATTAGTCTAACTCCTTCAAGAAGCCAGTTCCATGTGTTGATGCAACCACTATTTATGATGCTTTGGACAGTTTTCATGGATATCTTCGCTAGATTATTCAAGGAATACCAATATCCCAAGGTTACATGCATTTAGTATTGAGACAATTACTTACTATGGGGTTATGTTAGTGCGATACAATTCTTCTCTTTATACGCATAGAGAGAAGGCAAATAATGATTAGTCTAACTCCTTCAAGAAGCCAGTTCAATGTGTTAATGCAATCACTATTTATGATACTTTGGACAATTTTCATGGATATCGTCCCTAGATTATTCAAGCAATATCAATATCCCAAGGTTACATGCATTTCACTGGCAGTAATTTGTGGAGTACTGTCCTGATCCACACTCTTGTCATGCTATTTAGCCTGCCTTTATATGTCATGTGAAAAGTTGCCAGTCAAATTTTTATCCCTCTAGCAAACTGTCTTTTAAACAAACTGCTTGGCAAGCAGCCATTCTCAACCTATTATACATGATAAGTTCTAACCCTTAAGCAATCTTAAAAGCTTGTGGCATTCACTTTCAACAGTTTCATAGAGTATTTGACAACACTCTCAAAATATAGTAAATTATACCTCTATCATGGCTATAATACAGTTCAGTATTTGTACATTGTGTTCTTAGTCAAGGATAGATGAAGCTGGAGTCAGCTAATGTCCAGCATGCTTATATTCGAATTCATATTTTCATGAGAAAAGCATTCTAATAATGCATGATTTACATACTCTAACATGTAAATATCCAACCAGTTTAAATAAAGATTAGTTCTTTGATCATGAAATGACCTGGCATCAGACATTCTGTGTGATTGTTAAAATATTTTTAGATATTGCAGAGAAGACAAACAGAGACATATCATTTGCAAAAGACTCATGCCTATTAGAATCTATGGAACAGAAACTAAAACAAAATGTGGGGTGCCTGTACAGAGTCACAGATATGTTAAAACATTCAACAAGGGAAAGCAAAATCCTGCCAGAAGTTAGCATGGCCGGTTGGGATGCTCGTCTACTTACAATCTTGGAGAGGATATTGTGACATATAACCTTATGAATTCTACAGTACTGACGATGCCACCCAATTTATGTTAGCATTTTAAAAAAAAAAAAAAAAAGAAGAAAATATTCCAAGCATCTATAAATGTTTTTTTTGGAACTAAAATTAACGTTCCTAGTCATGATATTCATAAACTTAAAAGAACGAATATATCTCCTAAATTCGCATCAAGCAAGGGAGTATGTATCCTAGATGGTTTATCCTTTTCAAAATTAACATCATATCTTAAAGAGGCCAAATCAGATAAATCACATTGTTTTCTTCTCGAATATGCATGCCAATAATCTGGGATAAAATGAAATATAATGCAGGCGCTCTGCGGGTATTGAATGGATTTCAAATTGTGAAGATGAAAGCATTTGGCATTTTGATCCACTAAATAGAATAAATTGTATAAACAATCATGGGTTACTAAGAATCACAAATACGAAATAAAGATGCTCAAGGCCATACATTAAAGGAAACCAATAATAAACTCAAACTCCAATCCTTTCTATCTAAACTACCAAATTTAAAGAAATGACCAAAATGACACAGAAGACATTAGAATTTTTTTTCAAAATGCTCGTAATAGAAAGATAATCTCATCCAGTGTCACATCTCCTCATTACAATTTGACAAAATAAAAACGACGATTATTAATTATGTCTGGGATCAGCCCCCTACTGAACAAATTTCTAAATGATAGACTCGCAAAAATTATTAATGGAGACATACACACTAAAAAAAGAAAAAATTATTCCAAATTTTTCCAAACGATGAAAGGCAGAGTTCAACAACATACCTGGCAAGGCGAGTGTAGAGAAGCTGGTTGGAGAGCTCCTGGCACTTCTCTACTGTAGGCTCCTTGTCAATATATTGTTTGTTCTTTTCTAGGGTTTGCTTGTACAATGCCGTCCCATTCTTGGTCACATACTTACTCCCAACGAGAAGTTTCTCTTGCAGTTGTTTGAGCAATGAAGCTGACATCTTTTCTTACCTTAATAAAAAGAAAATAATCCACACAGCAGATCCATTGTTAGCCCAAGGAAACTTGCCCCCCAGTAAACAAGTATTAGATCTCATAGAAAACGAAGAAGAACGACGAAATTTAGGCCGTGGGATTCAAATCCTTAAGCAACTAAACAAATAAAATACCTAGGCGAAAAAATGAAGCAAAATGGGGCATAGCGAGATTACTTGCTTACCTGAATCTCTCTCCTCAAACAAATGCAGGGCGTTCGTTTTGCGCTTTCCCTACTTGAATGTTTCTACGATCCTTGTTGATAGTTCCGCAGTCCCCTTTAAAATTTAGGTCATCCTTGCCTCCACTCCCACTCCGTGTATTTCCCTAATAAAGACATCTGAGCAATACCTATTTACCTGTGACATAGGCAGTTCAATTTGAATCTTCTCGGGATTTCGGTCAAAGGTCAAACTTATTAATATTTATATATATATTTGCCTACAAAACCTCTAGTCCACTATTTCCTTTTGAACTATTTTTTTTTTTTTTAAACACTATTTTTAGTAATTCAAACCATAGGGTTACTCCTACCAAACTTATTTTACCCCGTTATTGTTGATCTGGAGTGAAGGGAACCACGGTCGATCGGGATTCATATTATTATCGTTGGTCTGGTGCGCACTTAGAGGATTTAGATCAGACTTCTACCTTTGTAAGAGGTTACCCCCTTGGGTGTCTTTTTAGTAAGTGCTTGAATGACAAGCACTTACCAATCCACCTAGTCTTAGGGGGCATTTATAGCATATATAATATTATCTAACTATTTAAAGATTGTTGGGACTATGAGCTTAGTTCAACTATTGCATAAAATAGAGACATTAATAATCATTTATTTAAATTACTGCATTATTAAAATTGTTTGACATTCGCACAGAGCAGACAAAAACAATATGCGGACCGAATAAATACACGAACAGGCTCGCCAGGGAACAAAACCCTTGTCTCCTTCAGCACACACATAATCCAGTTGGCATTTGAATTTTTCGATCTTACTATTTTTAGTATTTTCACAAGATTTGTTCATTTCCAAAAACGTTTAATATTCAAGATAAATTCGGAGGAGATTGCTATTTACATTTCTAGATTGCTAGGAATTTGAAAAAGGTTTTAGTCACCCTCATAAAAACATACGACAAAAATAGCGACGCAAAATATACGAAAAAAAATTTCCGTCACAAAACAAAGAGGGTCGAGTTTGTTTCAACGGGTTTGCAGTGGAGGAGGGTTGCAGCAGAGGAGGGTTTGCACAGATATATATACAGAAATTCATTCAACAGGTTTGCAGTAGAGGAGAATTTGCAAAGCAAGGAGGGTTTGCGGCGGAGGGTTTTATTATATATATTTCATCGGATCAATAGTATAGGGGTTCGGCAAGGGTTTGCAGCGGAGGGTTTTATTACACATCTATTTCATCGGATCAATAGTGCAATGGAAGAAGGGAAGCAACAAGTGCAAGAACCGATATATGTCAATGAGAAACAATACTGGAGGATATTAAGACATCGACAAGCTCGAGCAAGGGCAACAACAATGAAGAGCACATATCGAAAAATAAAAATAAAAAACATTCTACCACATAAACATGTGGAGAATAAGGAACAATCAAAGGCACTAACCATCATCAATCGAGGAGATCAATCAGCCCAACAGAGCGGACAAAAGAGAGAAGATAAAAGAAAAGAAGGTAAAATGACAACACAAGAGAATACAAAACGAAAAACAAGCGGGGAGAAAAAAATCAAAAATAACCGCAAGAAAGCATTCAACATGGAAAATGGAGGGCACCAAAATGAGTTTTCAGACGAAGAAGAAACTTACAGTCCCACAACCACACCACTCATGTGGGCACCAAGACTTTATGTGCAAGAGCTAATGAAGATGAAAGAGAAACTTGAAAGCATGGAAAGGAGGGAGAAATTAAGAGATACTAAATCAGTTGAGGTTATAAACACCATTTGGAGGCTGGAAAAGGAAAACAACCAACTCAAGGAGCAAGTGTCAAAGCTACAAAACCTTGCAAACATGGGTCAGCGTGAATGGCATGTCATCAAACAAGCCATCCACCCCCCAATCAATAATGCAATAGAGGTGGAAAAAACAAATGCAAATCAAATAAAAGAGGTACAGGAAACACTCCAAAACATGGAAACAAGAGAAAATGAGCTGCAAAATGAATTAGCAAAGGCAAAGACATGGTCTCAAGTAGTAAAAGAACCAGTCAATCAACAAAAAGAGTTGATAGAGAAGCAAGTAAAAATTCAAATAATAGAAGAGAAAGAAAGACATGAGAAGTTATCAAATATAATCATCAAAGGGTTGAAAGATTATGGGGATAGGGAAGAACACAAATCGTTTAACCAACGGGGGTTCTCGATTACAAAGGGAAGGCGGAAAAAAAAAAGCAAGCAAAATTGGCAGGCTGAGAGAAGGAGGCAGAGATAGACATATTTGGGTCATATTGATGAGCTACGAGGATAAAACAAGGTTACTAAAAAACAGAGGCATGCTGAGAGGGTCACAATTCTATTTAGATGACGACCTAACATTTTTACAACAGGAAGAAAGAAATAAGGAATGGGAAAAGGTGAGGGCAGCAAGGAATGAAGGGAAACAGACATATTTAAGAAATGGAAAGGCATACATCACATCTAAACAAACCCAAAACAAATAGGGAGTATGGCCCGCCCGGGAACATCTTACAATGGTAAGTTGGAACTGTAGAGGTTACCCTTGGAGAAGAGGACCCGGGTTAGGGCCCATTGCTAGAGACAAAGATATAATCATACTGACGGAAACACATGAACACGATGGATGTAGGACTCCAAAATTTGTGGGATACAAAAAAATAGCAATATGGAATAAAGCAATGGAAAATGGCAAAGGGCATGGGGTATTATGGTTTTAATAAAAGAGGAATGGGATAGGGTCATTAAAATTGAAAAACAAGATGAAAACAAATAGTACATCTGGATAAAGATCCTAGAAAATAAGTCAGTTATCAGCATAGCAACATGTTATTTTGCTCCCAAGAATTCTAAATTCTATAAGAAACATGATCTTAACAGAGAAGATCCATACTCCTCCCTAAAAAGAGACATTTCGATATATAGTAAGTTGGGGGAGATTATATTAATTGGAGATTTCAATGCAAGGACAACAAATAAGCAAGCTAACATTCTAGAAGGTAGTGAAGATATTGAGATTAATCCTCTTTGGATGCTAGAAGAGGAAAATCAACAATGGATCAGGACTTCAGAGGATGAGCACGGGGCTATCACGCAATATGGAGAAGAGTTGTTAGGCCTCTACAGCATACACAATTTGATTATTTGCAATGGGATGAACAAATGGAAAAATTCAAGAAAGTATACATGCAAAACATATAAGGGACAAAGTGTAATAGACTATGTAATATGCTCACAAAATTACATACCAAAAATAGAGGAGCTAGAAGTGGAAGATTCTCCAGTAGAACTTAAGTCAGATCACAACCCAATTGTTATGAAACTTCGAATGCATGGAGACAAACGAAGGGAAAAACACTTGCAAGGCAATCAAAATAAATATCCTCACAAGGGAAACATTCTCTTAACAGATGAAAATCGGCAGAATTTTAGAGCAGTATTAAATAACAAGTTACAGGAAAGGGACGAACTACCTCACAGTAGCAAAGATTACAAGTAAGAGTGAATGGTTAATGCATGTTATCCAAGAAGCTCTAAACAAATGCAAGAGAGCTAAACCTAAAAAGAAAGAAAGGAATAGCTTCCCAACCAACCCATGGTTCGATGAAGATTGCAAAAAAGCGCGAAGACTACTAAAGGAACCAACGGGTAAAACAAGAGCAAATAGAAAAGCATATGAGAAACTGGTAAGGGCAAAAAAAGAAGAATACACTAGAACAAGGAGGAAAGAATTGATTTACTTAGGGAAGCATGAACCAAAGAAATTTTGGAAGGAACTAAGCGTGAAAAGGATGCAAACTGAAAATAACATAACAATTAATCAATGGTTGGAGTATTCAAAACAATTGTATCAACGTAGTAACCAACAAGAGACACCCCCTACTATCATTGTCAAGAAAGAACTTTTCACAAATGAAGACATTATTCAAGGGATAAAAAAGTTAGCAACTGGTAAAGCCCGTGACATAGACAATCTTCAGGCAGAGCATATAAAATGGGGGGCAGATATTCTGGCATCGCAGATCAAAGAAATTTTCAACGAGGTCATACGAAATGGCTTCCCAACCGAGTGGACAACTAGCTTGACCATTCCTTTGTTTAAAAGTGGAGATGTAAATAATCCCTCAAACTATCGAACTATCATGATCAACCCTCTCTTTGCAAAGTTGTTTGGGAGTATGATAGAGCGTAGGATCAACATATGGGCAGAAGAAAAAGGAAAGAGAGCAAAGGGGCAAGCAGGTTTTAGGCCCAAGCACTCAACTATTGATCACTGTATCACACTCAGACACATAGTGGAAAAAATATGGGACAAAAAAGAGGAGGCTTTTTGTTGTTTTGTAGACTTCAAAAAGGCATTTGACACAGTGCCAAGGAAAAAATTATGGAGCAGAATGGAAGAGCTAGAGGTTCCAATTCACTACAGGGCAGCAGTTCACAGACTATATGAGCATGTAAAGGCTAGAATCAGAACACGGGAAGGGTTATCTGAATGTTTTGGTAGTGACATAGGTGTCAAACAAGGTTGCCCTCTATCTCCGACCTTATTTGGGTTGTACATTGACAAGTTAGAAGAATGGATAAACAAATTTGGGGGAGTGGGTGTGCACTTAGCCAAATATGTGGTAAAACTCCTCATGTATGCAGACGATGTAATTCTTGTGGCCAAAACAACCAAAGATCTAGAAGATCACCTTCGAGCTCTAGAACTCTTTTGTAAGGAAGTTGGGATGCAGGTGAACACGAGCAAAACAAAAATTATGATTTTTTTAGCAAAAAAGAAGAAGCAACAACTTGAATTTCAGTTTGTAGGAGAACCGCTTGAGGTAGTAGTAGAATACAAATACCTGGGCATAGACTTTCATGACAAACTTAATTGGAATACATGTAGGATGAAAAGAATTCAAAGTGGTTGGAGAGCACTATATGCACTTCAAAACAGGTGTAGGAATGCCGAGTTGTGGGACTGGAAGACCACCAAGGTCTTATTTGGCCTACTTGTTACACCGGTTTTGTTGTATGGTTGCGAGGTGTGGGCTAGTGGCACAACAAATGCAAAATGGAGGCAAATAGAAAGGATTCAAAAATATCTAATCACAAATTTTCTCAAAATTAAGGCCACAACCCCTTATGAAATTATTCTAGCTGAAACTGGAATGTTCCCTTTAGAAGCAATTGCTATGACCAAGTTGTTATGTTACTTGAAAAAAACAGAAAACATGAAAAATGACAGATTGCCTAGGGCAGCTAGGGACGAAGAGTTGCATAGGCGAAAGAATACATGGATGAAACAAAATCAGAAATGGATGAAACGTTGGGAGATCAATATAAATGAATGCCCAAATGTCAACAAAGACATAAAAAATTATGTGAATGAAAAGTTTAGAAGTGGAATGTGGAAACATGCAAGCAGGAAAAGACAATATTATATTGCAAAGTTTAACCCAACGTATGACCACAAAGAAAAAGCGTATATAGGCGCTGAAATCAAGTGGAAGGAAAAAATCCTCATTGCTCAAATAAGGACTAGCTCTCATAGGCTTAGATGTGAAACAGGGAGATGGACAACGCCCAAAGAACAATGGGAAGAAAGGATATGTACTCTATGCAACACAGGGGCAGTAGAGACAGAGGAACACTTCATCTATAAATGCCCGAGTTTTTCAGATATTCGTGACAAATACAAAGAAACACTTGGAAACGGATCTATGGCAGAGTTATTTGAAGACAATAAAATAAAAAAAGTTGGAGAATTGCTAACCCAAATCAGTAGGAGAAGGAACAACCTTCTCAAAGATATTAAAAATCATATGATATGATTTGAGTAGTTGTACTTACATATTTGAGGTCCCATAGACCATATTTGGGTCTCGCGGACGTAATTAAAATCTTTCATTTCATTTCATAGTAAAAAATAAAATCAATCAATTGTAAAAGATAAAAATAAAGTAAAAGAAAGAGATTAATTAGTCGACAAAAAAATCAAGAAAATAAGACAATAGGGCAACTATTGCATAAAATAGAGAAATTATCAATATTTCTAATTATTGCATCATCATGATTAATTTTCTTTTTACAAAATTGTTTGATATTATAATAAAAAGCAAAATTAATCAATCGACAAAAAAAAAATAAGGAAAGAGATCAACCAGGCGACAAAAAAAATCAAGGAAACAAGACAATAGGGCAAATAGAGTTTAAACCAAAGTACTCTACAAGAGATCATTATATTACTTTAAGACATTTAATAGAGAAGAAATGGAATGAAAAAGAGAAATCTATTATTGTTTTGTGGATTTTTAAAATGATTTAATAGAAAGGATATGGAATGAAAAATGAGGAGTATTATTGTTTTGTGAATTAAAATAAGGTTTTTAATACAATACCTACCTAGAGGTAAATTATGGAAAATAATAGAAGAAATTGACATACCAACCAACTATAACTAACTTTATGAGTAGGTGGTGGTAAAATATAAAACTGTAGAAGGACTATCATAGTGTTTTGGAAGTGATATCAGGTGAAATAGGGTTGTCTATTGTCACCTACTTTATTTGGCTTTTACATTGACAAATTAGAGGAATAGATAGAAAGGATGGGAGGAGAGGGAATACAATTGGCTAATTATGTAATGAAATTTTTTCTCTATGTCGATGACCTCATCTTGATTGGCAAGACACTTGAAATTTTAAAAAGAACATCTACAAGCTTTATAACATTTTTGTAAAAAAGATAGAATGCATGTAAATAGTAGCAAGGCTAAAATTGTGGTGTTCTCTACTCGGAGAGAGCAAAAACAACGATATATTTTATTTAAAAGAAAACCTATAGAGGTAACAACATAATATAAACACCTTAGCTTAGACTTTCAAAACAAATTCAATTGGAAAATATGCAGGATGAAATGAATACACGCAAGATGGAGAGCACTCTACTCATTGCTAAATAGGGGTAGAAAAACAGAGATATGGGATTGGAAAACCATTAGGGTCCTTTTTGGGTTATTAGTTATTCTAATGGTGCTATATGGGTGTGAGGTGTGGGCTAGTAATACATCAAATTTTAAATGGAGACAAATAGAAAGAATTCAAAAGTGACTAATTATAAATAATTTCATAATTAAAACATCAATCCCTTATGAGATTTTACTTGCTAAAACAATGACTTTTCCACTAGAAACAAAAGCTATGATAAGGCAATTTGGATACCTAAAGAAAATACAAAGAACGGAAGTTAGCATGTTGTCAAAATAGGTAATCAAAAAACGTTGAATACAAGAAAAGGCACATTGATGAAACAAAACAACAAATGAAGCGTTCAATTTCAAAAGGTCCCAAACTCCAACAAAGAAATTAAACAGTATGTGAGGAAAAAATTTAGACTTATCATGCGGACTGAAAATTTAGGAAGGAAAAAATAGTTATACATCAACAAGTTCAATCCAAACTGTGAACATAGCCAAAAGAAGTACATAGATGCAAAGATCAAATGAAAGAAAAAAATGCTTATAGCCCACCTAATATTTGGTTCACACCATCTCAAATATGAAACTAGGAGATGGACAATTCCTCAAGAGGTATGGTCATAACGAATATGTGTCTTTTGTACAGTAGGAGTAATTGAGGCTTTAAAATATTGTCATGGAATGTGAAGCCCACAAGGACATTAGGATTCCATATGAGGTCACTCTAAAAGTAAACTCATGGGACTTTTTGAAGAATTGAGAATAGAAAAAACAAGGAAACATCTAATCAAAATCAACAATAGAAAAAATGCACTCCAAAAGATGATAAGAGGATGTTGAGTTTTTTGACTTTGTTGAACAATTTTCTTTCTTGGATGTTATTAAACTTTGGAACTCTAAATATGAGGTCCAAGGTTTGAATTCAAAAGGGAGTAAGGTTGTACACCATATTTCATCTTGTATTAAAGCTCTTGTTCCCATAGATAGTTTTGGTCTTGTGGATGTAATTAAAATTATTTATCATGTTTGGTATTATTAGTTGGAAAAAATAAAATAAATAAACTGACAATATAATGAAATGTGTAGAAGCTAAATAAATAATTATAAAAAATATTGATATGATATGGTTAAGTTATCAAAATATATGTATTGAAAATATAAATATTGATGCGATATCATTAATGGCATAATTTTATTATGTGATGATCATGAAATTAAAAAATAAACTAATAACATAACTTTATATTTTATTTATAGGATAATTAGTTGTCAAAAAAATTAATGTAAACATAGATTGGTTGCAATAAGATTTGTAATTATATAATAATTGTGTATATACAATGCCCATATGGTTTAAGACATTTCGTCAAGAGGAAGAACTTCTTATCATAGACCAAGGTTTAAATTTCATGGGCAAATCTTAACATTTTGGCTCAAACATAGCAGTTTGAGGAAGATGAATAATTAATATATATATATATATATATATATATATATATATATATATATATATATATATATATATATATATATAACAAGCTATGTGTGGCTTCTATTGGGGCCACTCCCATTATGAAAACAAAACATTATATTTATCTCATAACATTTCTAACAAAAGCATATCCACCTTTGTCTTTCTATCAGAGTTATTCTTCATTTACCCTTCTCTCAAAGATATTCTTCATCTTCCTCCATTTGCTAAGTTTCCACAATCAACTCCTTTTATATCAAATGCCTTCAAAAAAATTAATTTTGTCAAGATGAAATTCAACATTGCAAATGGCTAAAATATTTGCTACCCAACTTCTATATCCAAAAATATCTTATCTATAACAACCTCACAATTTCTTAATACCATTTTTAGAGTTTTTAGTCATTCCCCTAATATTCCAAGATATTATTTTCATTGTTATTTTTTTATCTTATTTGTGGATTTAGCCCCACTTCTTGTTAACACTTGTGATATTTGCTTTTGTTTTGTCATATCAATATCCCTTTGAGTTTTTTTTCTTTGTTTTTGTTTCTTGGGTCTTCCTCTCTCTTTTTCATTCCCAACAATACTTTCCTCTTCATCAATCTCTTCAATATTCTCACACTACTCATAGTAAACTTATCATCTTTAGGTTTGTCTTGTTTTGAAGGATCTAAAGTGCAAGGAATAACCTCAAAAGCACAATCTTATTTATATTTTCTTGAAAACCCTAAAGTGCAAAGGTGCTCTTTTATAGCAATTACCTTTTTTTTTGGTATAAGGTAGAGGTGGTTATAAGGTCCACAAACCTTTTACAAAGTCAAAATGGGCTGGTTCTTCAAGCCCGTATAATAAAAATACAAAATGGATCTTTCTAAGACCCACATTAAGCCATACTTAGAGTCCATAGTCTTGTACTTGTTGCTTGACTATTCAGGATAAAACAAAAACCAAACAACACCTAGCACTTACTAATACCACTAGGTTGTTGTACTGTACACTTGTCACCTCCCAGGCCCCAGCAAATGGGATGCCTTTTCTGCCTAATTCCATCTGTCATATTACTCATCATCAAGCCCTCTGATCTCCTAATGCTCTAACAGGTTTGATCTTAGCTCTTCTCTAGAAGCCAACACCAATAGTTATTGAGGGAAGTTATCCTTCCAAATTTGCATCTCCCCAACAGAAATTGCAATATTTGCCATTAGATCCGCCGCCTGGTTCCCTTCTCTGAAGGTGTGTTGGATTTGGGCATTAACCAAATGAGATTTATGAATCTTTGCTTCTAGAATAAGCTCCAAGATGGTCCAATTGGGGTCTTTATCCTCCTTAATTGCCTTGATTATATTAAGTGAATCCCCTTCAAAGATAACTTCCTTATAACCCTCAAGTCCGGCAATTCTCATTGCTTGCATGCAGGCTCGGGCTTCTGCAAAATGATTTGTTTGAGTTCCCAAAGGCTCTGCAAAGGCAAGGACCACTTTTCCTTCCTCATTTCTCATAACTCATCTTGCTCCTGCAGCCCCCGAATTTCCTTTAGCTGCCCTGTCAAAATTAAACTTGACCCACTTTTGTGTGGGGGGTATCCACTTGACACCATCCCGTGGGTTGGTTGTAATGTCTAGGTCTGGAAGTTCCTCTCCCCAGTTTCGCAAAATCCTCCTTTCCCTTAGAGACATGGTCTCATTGTTGAAGAAGAAAGTTTTCCAGTTTTATTTCAAAGCTCTGATTATTTTATTACCACATAACCTGGGATCTTTCTTACGTCCTTTAACTACTCTCTTATTTCTCTCATTCCATATTGCCCATAAAAAATGGGGTAAACTGAGCTTCCAAAGCCAAGTCAAAAGTTTCGCCCGGAAGGGGGAAGCCCACTGTATGTAGAAGTCAGACATGCTATTTGGACAGACCCAATCTATATGAAATTTGGACAGGATCATTTGGAAGACTGTACAAGAAAATTCACAAGTTAGAAATATATGACTTACAGATTCTAACACTTTCTCACACAAGATACATCGATTGATGAATTGGAAACCTCTCCTTTGCAAATTATCTATTGTCAGAATCTTATTTTGAACTGCCAACCAAAAGAAGAAAGATATTTTTAGGGTTAAATTATTTAACCAAATAATAGAAGTCGAAGTCCAGCCATTGTATCTTGAGTGGATTAACTTATAGGCAGTTTTTACTGAATAGATCCCACTTGTAGTTTTGCCCCAAATCGCCTTGTCTCTTCCTTCCCCAGGAATGATCGGGAACACCCTTAAAGCATCATTGAGTTTGGTTAGGGCCACCTTCTCTTGCTCTGATAGATTATGAACTGTGATTTTCTTCCAAGAGGAAGTTTCTTGTGCTACAACAATAAAATCCCCTACTTTTCCTCCCATTTCCTTCGAAAGTTTATGTTGGAGGACCTGAAGGTCTAAGTTATCTTTCAGAGGGACCTCTTCCAACCACGGGTCTTACCAAAAGTCCACTTGTCTTCCATTACCAATTCTCCATCTAATGCCTTTCCCGACTACCTCCCGACATTCGAGCAAACAATTCTAGAAATAGGATCCTCTAGGGAGATTATCAGCTTTCAGGAAGTCTTGATTATTTCCGATAAATTTTGCCTTAAGAAGTTTTACCCATCCCAATTGATCATTATTGATAAATCTCCATACCTGTTTGCCAATCAGAGCTTGATTCATTTCTTTCATTCTCTTTAGCCCCAGGCCCCCCTGATCCTTGCTTGCACACTGTAGACACCAAAATCCAGCCACTTGTAAGTCATCTATACCTTCCTGTTAGCCACGTGTCAGTCATCCACCTTCCCGCCATTATTTGGCCCAATTTCACCTTTCCCGCCATTTTTCATTCCCAAATTTATTTAAATTAATATATATATATATATTTTTAATATTTTAATATATATATAAAGATACTTAAAGTGATTTAATCTGAGCCGTCCATCCTTCATTTAATCTCATCCGTCCATCCATCTTAATCCGTTTCACAACCTAGATTTATTCTCTACCCTTGGATCCACTTTAATCTTAGCCACACGTTCAAAGTGTCGTTAAAACCCTAAAGTGTGCCCTAAGAGTAGATTATAAATTGAGTCACCTTGATGGCTCGAGGGCTGGATCTCTTTTACTATCTCTCTTTTGTTATCTATCGCTATCTATCTCTTCTTCAGCTAAACCTACCCATCCATCGCCGTCCCTTTTCGTCGCATCCATCGCCGCATCCGTCGCCAACTTCGTCGCCATCCCTTCTGCAGCATTCTGCAGAATCCCCCATTCTTGTCGCAAGTTCCCGCGGGCATTTACCCGCAGCCACAGACATAGACCGGCGTCTGCAACCCCGATCCAGAAGCACGCGGGCGTTCAACGATCGCACTAGGGTGCCTTTCGCAGCCGATTTGACAGTTACATCACTTCCAGGTGCCGCCTGGTCTCGTCGCGTTAACAGAAAAAGAGGTATAGATTCTAAAGCAAGTAATCTTTTTATGTATTAATCCGCCGTTAGATTCTGCATTCTATTTATTTCATTTTTAGGGTTTTAGACTGTTTTTGAGGGCTCACACAGTGGAGCCCTCTTACTAGTTTCTAACCTTTTTGTAGTTTTAATGTGTGCAAGATTTTAATGGCAGATTTGATTGGATGATAGCAGCTACTTAAGCTGGAGTGGTCCGAGCCAAAGGATACAACGAAGCCCACTCATTCTGTTGAGGTTAAGGATACATTCTTCGGAGACGCCACCATATTGTGCCGCCTAGGGTTTCGGAGAACCCTAGCACAAATTGTAATCTTGTATCACGGAAAGGGTTACGAGCCCTGTTGTACTCAAAAGGAGTTTCTAAACTCCATTGATTAATAAAAATCGTTTATTTTGTACAACTGTGTTCTGCATTACTTTTTATCGTGATTTCTTTATCTTTTGTTTGGCGTTGTATCTTTAATCTACAAATTGCGATCACGGTGGGACCCCCTAGGGTTTCATATTTTTAATACTTGCTTTACTGATCTATTTCTGTTTTTTGTTTTTATTTTGCAGGTTCCAGAAATTGCGAAATTCACTGTTCCAACGAACTAGGGTTTCTGAGGAGTTTGCAAAAAACGTAGCAGACGCAGAGCGGCGTTTGGAAGTCCGATCCGAAACGCAGAGGGGCGTTTCAGCCTGCACAGACTCCCTTGGGCGTTTGAAGGCAGTTTCATAGAGAAAGCGTAGGCTTCCGAGTAAGTGCATTTTTTTTCTTTGTTAAACTGTACTTTTTACGTTTTTGGTTTTTCTGTCGTATTCTGTTTCTTTTTCAGATCATTACTTTAAAATGAACAAAAACTAAGTAATCTGGAAAAGAACAGTTATTTTTAGTTACATTTTTTTTTTACATTGCATTATTGGTTGCATAAAAAAAAAAAAAAATTTGCATACCTAGCTGCATATTAGAATAGCTACGAATTATCTATTTTAGTCATCTAAGTAGGACTATTGATTGGATGTCAATAGTACTCCTGCCATTGGGTGATTCTAGGCAGAGAAGTGGATGAACCTTCCGGTTGCTCCTTTGATATCTGATATCATTGGTAGGTAGGGGGTTTTAAACGGTGTACTCCACTTCTTCAGAGGAAATGGCATGTTTTCAGTAGCCTCTTGCTTAGATCATTAGAAATTTTGATTTATAGCTTTGTATGTATACATTAGACAACTAAAAAACTTAAAATAAAATTCACTGCATTTCATATTACATTTAAAACAATAATATCTGGATTTCATCACCAGGTATTGCTTGAAGTTTAGTGACGAGTGGAATTCATCTCCATCCATTAAACTTCTGCCTTAGACACCATAGGTCACCCCCGAGCAAACTTGTTGGATTTCATCACCAATAAGAATCTCGTTGTCCTTTCCTAGCCATAGTTTTTACCTTTTTTGTGAATAATTCAAGATTAGATCACATGCAAAACTCATAAACTAGACACTTAAAATTTACTACAGATTAAGATCAGAAAATAATTAATTAACCGCGGGTAAGACACATTGGTTGAAACCTAGGTTGTGACTGTTTTCTGATAATTTCTTTAGTGTAAATTTATCATTCCAGTTTTGCATTCTTCTTTTTCTGAATTTGTTTAGATTTATTGCGTTATGGTCTTTGTAGATTAAAAATACAACGCCAAACAAAAGATAAAGAAATCACGATAAAAAGTAATGCAGAACACAGTTGTACAAAATAAACGATTTTTATTTATCAATGGAGTTTAGAAACTCCTTTTGAGTACAACAGGGCCTGTAACCCTTTTTGTGATACAAAAATTACAATTCGTGCTAGGGTTCTCCGAAACCCTAGCTGGCACAAAGTGGTGGCATTTTTCGAAGACGTATCCTTAATCCCAACAGAGTGATTGGGCTTCGTTGTATCCTGTAGCTCGGACCACTCCAGCTTAAACAATTGCTATCAACACACCAGATCTGCCATTAAAATCTTGCACACATTAACACTATCAAGGAGTTAGAAATTAATAAGAGGGCTCCACTGTGTGAGCCCTCAGAAACAATTTAAAACCCTAGAAAAATAGAATGCAGGAGTTCAACAACAGATTAATAAAAGAAAAGAAGTTACTTGCTTTAAACTAATTTATACCTGTTTTCTGTTAACGCGACGAGACTAGGCGGCACCTGGAAGAGTTGGGACTGTCAAATCGGCTACAGAAGGCACCCTGGTGCACTCGCTGAATGCCCGCGTGCTTCTGGATTGGGGTTGCAGACGCCGGTCTGTGTCTGAGACTACGGGTAAACGCCCGCGGGCACTTGCGACAAGAATGGGGGATTCTGCAGAATGCTGCAGAAGGGATGGCGACAAAGTTGGCGACGGATGCGACGATGGATGCGGCGAAAAGGGACGGCGATGGATGGGTAGGTTTAGCTGAAGAAGAGATAGATAGCGATAGATAGCAAAAGAGAGATAGTAAAAGAGATAGCAAAAGACATAGGGTTTGAGCCATCAAGGTGACTCAATTTATAATCTACTCTTAGGGCACACTTTAGGGTTTTAACGACACTTTGAACGTGTGGCTAAGATTAAAGTGGATCCAAGGGTAGAGAATAAATCTAGGTTGTGAAACGGATTAAGATGGATGGATGGATGAGATTAAATGAAGGATGGACGACTCAGATTAAATCACTTAAAGTATCTTTATATATATATATTAAAATATATTAAAATATTAAAATATATATATAAAAATATTAATTTAAATAAATTTGGGAATGAAAAATGGCGGGAAAAGGTGAAATTGGGCCAAATAATGGCGGGAAGGTGTGGATTTGGGCCAAATAATGGCGGGAAGGATGGATGACTGACACGTGGCTGACAGGAAGGTATAGATGACTTACAAGTGGCTGGATTTTGGTGTCTACGGTCTTAACAAGGAATCAATCTAAAGTGTTAAATCTAAATAATCAAATGAATAATTCACAGAACATCCCCACCACCAACATAGCCACTTATCCTAGTGAATTTTAGGCAAGTTCGCCTGCAGGTCTTTCATGTCCTTCTACCGTCTATCACATGGCCATGCCCATGGAGGAAGACAATTCCTGTCATATTACCCACATTGATATGGCCCAAGTGCAAACTCACTTAAGAGATGGCACTGGTTATGTCCTTGAGCCAATCCAAGATTCCCCTATGCAAGATTCTATTTTTCAGCAGGATATTGCATCAACCATACCCGCCGGTTTCACTCAGGTCTACACTAACCCTTTTTTTGAGGCTAATGTTGTATCTCGCTCACCGGCTTCATCTCCAACATCTTCCCGGATGCTCAATTGTCCTCCTTTGGAGACAAATGTAGTGTCTTCCCGACCACTTTCTCCTCCATTTACCCGGTTGTACACCAATTCTCTCTATGAGGCCGGTGGAACCTCCTCTAGCCATGACCAATTTCAACACTCTTCTTCCCAAACCATTTATGGTTTCACCCTACCCGGGGCACAGCTCATCGTTTCTTCCCGGTACCGCCTACTTCAGCCACCTTCATTGCCCCCGCTATGCGCCTTCTCGTGACTACCATGGCAGCCTGCCCTCCACCTTCATCCAATCATCCCACCTCCCTTGGGTTAGAGATTAATAAGGTTAGGGAGTACCTCGACAAGTTGCTTCAAGCAACAACAACAACAAAATGCCCAACCACCTGTCGTAGTAAATCCTACACCCCAACCAATTTCTACCCAACTAAATTTTCTTAGCTCGAGCCCCACCTGGTACCCCCAATCTTCGGTGGTGTCCATTCCTACCCCACCTTTCTCCCAACCCAGTCCAGTTCATCATTCAAACCAATCACCTTCTTTTCGGTATCATCCATACCAACAACCTGTCCATTCCACACCGCCTAATCCAGGCAATTTCATCCCATCTCATCATTTTTCAACTCCTCCATTGCATCCTCATAATCATCAAACAAGTCAAAATTTTCATGAAGATTCTCGACTCCATGCTATACAACAACAGATTGACAACCTTATGCTCAACATGCCTGGCT
The DNA here is from genome assembly GCA_028583015.1 of Wollemia nobilis. Classification (NCBI taxonomy): domain Eukaryota; kingdom Viridiplantae; phylum Streptophyta; class Pinopsida; order Araucariales; family Araucariaceae; genus Wollemia; species Wollemia nobilis. Next base: position 3,256,567 of record JAQPPZ010000442.1, read on the forward strand.
CATCTAGTCAGAAACCTACGCTAAGGTCGTTGATCAATCAACCAATTCATCCTTCGGTACCTTCACCGCCATATCCGATTGATTTCACATTACCGAAGTTTGACAAATTTCGAGGAACTGAGGATCCTCATGAACATGTGAGCTCATTCATGCATGCCTGCTTTAGAATCCAAAATAATGACGCTCTTATGCTCGGAACTTTTCCTCAGACATTAGGGGGAGATGCTGTACAATGGTACAATCATTTAGCTCACCATAGCATTTATGCTTACGAACAATTGATTAATCTATTTTTAGAACGATTCTCCCTAAATGTACAAAGGAAAGTTTCATTGTCCGACTTATACAAGCTCAAGCAACATGACGATGAGACTGTTTATGACTTTGGAAACCGTTGGAGGGCTATCATTAATAAACTGCCATTCTCCCTACCAATGGAGGAGTTAACCAAAATGTTCACCCAGAGTTGTCTAAAACCTATCTCTTGGTTACTCCAATTACAACAATACAGGACTTTTGAAGAGGCTTTGGCCCAAGCAAGTATCATAGAAGACATTAAAGTCCAAGAGGGTGTTTTAAAACCCCGTAGAAAAGAATGGCAACAAAAGGGCCAACAACGAAATAATAATTATGGCCAAAACAAACAAACACAAGCTAGTACAACCTCAAATGTTAACCAAGTTAATCAAGTGGTGGCGAGTCAGCCCGTAATGGCTCAACAACAACAAGTAATGCAAAGTCAACCGCAACCAATTGCTTATCATGCGGTACCCGCCCCTACTCAACCAAATCCCAATACTGGTCCAACCATGGAAACTCGACCTTGGCAAAACAATCGTCCCAAGCGACAGTTCACACCTTTAGATGAACCATATGCGGTCATATTCAACAAGTTATATAGCACAAATCAGTTAACTTTACCTGAGTTTAAACCTTTAGAACCATCTAGAAGGGGAAAGTATTACAAAGAGTACTTATTTTGTCCTTATCATAGGCAAAATGGGCACGATATCAATAATTGTACAGATTTCAAACATGTGATCCAAGATCTTATTGAGATTGGAGCCATTAAATTGGATAGCCCCTTAGCCCAACAAAATCAAAATCTTGGTATATTTCAAACACCCCTTCCACATCGGGAGGAAGCTCCAACAACTTCAGGGGGAGTAACTCAGGTAACTCCTCCTAATCAAGTCAACCATGTACAACAATACCAAGGTTTTGTGGGTACTATTAACGTAGTAACCCGGGGTCAAAGGGCGAACCAACCAAATCAGGCTGAACCACAGCCACCTGTACAAACCCCCAGTCCACCTCAGTTAACAGTGACCCAACGACGTGCTAGTACTTCTCAACAACCGCTAAATCATTCTACTCAACGCCAACGACCCATCATGTCATTGAGTAGCCGATTAACTACCAGCTTTAAAAATGGCTTCGCCAAGTTATCGATCTATGACCTCATTCAACAATCTCCCCCGCATAGAGAGGCATTAATGGAAATATTGAAGTCAATCGAGCTTCAAACTCAAGATACTAATGCCTTCAACAACTTTGTGGGGAGTATTCAAACATGCATGGAGCCCTCCATCACTTTCTATGATTTTGAAATCAAACCTATGTCAACAGAAAGTATAGATCCTCCACCGCATATCATGGCCAATATCGATCACAAGCCATTCAAGAGAGTCTTAATTGACACCGGTTCCTCAATCAATATCATTACAACATCGGCGTTGAGTCATCTAAAGCTGTCGCCATCCCTTATCACAAAGTCGACTTTTACTCTTAAAGCATTCAATGATGCTTTATCTTCCACGGTTGGCACGGTTATCTTGCCCATTGAGGTAGGGGCCCGAACTTTGCATACCTTGTTTCACATCTTGGAAGGGTCCATGGCATACAATGTATTGCTTGGACGGCCTTGGCTTAGGGAGATGAGATGTGTCCCTTCTATACTCGCATCAATGTCTGAAGTATGTATATGAGGGACAGGTTCATTGTGTACCCGCCGACATTGAACCCTTCAAACATTGCAACTATGTCTCAAATCCTTATGAGATTGTGTTGCCATCCACTCATCTTTTCTTGACCCCATCTACTTCTTCTATACCATCTTCTTCTAAAGCTCCCATTCCTGAGGAGCTACCCATCATATCGCAACCATCTTCCTCTTCCGCTATTCCATCTCATTCACCACTTTCTTCATCTCCTAATCTTCCTTCTTCTTCATCAGTGACCACATGCACATGTGGCCATGACCAATCATCTCTTTCCACGTCATTACCCCATTCTTCTACACCTTCTTCAACATCACCTATTATTCCTCCATCTTCCCAACCATCACCAGCCGATGTTTCACAAGTTAGTGAAGCATCAACCCAACCAAATCCTTCCAATTCTTCTATCCCACATTCTTCTATTCCATCATCTAGTCCATCTCCCTCCCAAGTCAAGGTCCATCTCACTGATGCAGGTATTGGTGAGTATGCCATCCAAGATGTCCACATCACACCGTTCAATGTGCAAACAAGTTAAAGATTTTGGTCGTCCACATGACCAACATTTATCCATTGGATCGGTTTATAACATGGGTTCTATGCCAAATTCCATTAATTTTGTATATGGGGGAATAGAGTCATCTTCTAGTCCTACCACCATACTAGAACCTAAGCATCCAGACCCTGCCAATATCGAAAGGATGGAGGGTTTTCCCTCTCGCTATTTCCACAGTCATAATTGGCAGCAATTTGGCCTAGGTCGATACGAGCAAGGGGTAACCGAACGCATCGATATGCCATATCGTAGACCCACCGAGCGTTTTGGTCCTGGCTACCAACCACTTCCATCCCTTTCTTCTTTTGAACGAGCTTTTCAAAGCATTAATCTTAATTCGGAAGAAGAAATCCTCCACCCCGACGAATCCGAAGATGAAGCCTATGAAGAATTTGACGTCATGTCAAATGGTGATGAATCTGAAGAAGAGTCGGCGCCCATTGTTCCCCTCATTAAACAAGACGAGTTTTATCTCCAATTGTTCCCTCTCCAAGAGGCCATCTTTCGCTTGCTTATTCCACAAGAACGAGGTGAACCACCCCCTCCGCCACATCCATAAGCCATAATCCAAACCTGTATTATATGTATATACTAAAATAGTGGTTTTCACCACTACCAAAAAAAAAAAAATCAGAAAATTTCCAAAAAAAAAAAAAATCAAAATATATAAAAATACTTTATTGCTTTATGTATGTGTGTAATAGTGGTTTTCACCACTACAAAAAAAAAAAAAAAACTCAAACTACAAAAAAAAAAAAAACTGAAAAACTATGTTGTTTTGCATCTCAGGTCTTCCGAGGTCTTCACCGGTTTTCCCTTCCATTCCGCCCATCCTTTCTTCCATAAGTCGACAATGAATTTTGAAGACTTATTCACACCACTCCATAATCCATATGATCCGGATAAGCCAATCCTGATCAACCCAAGCCTGATTGGCATGGATCGGATTTCATCCCCTCCATCTATTTCAGAGTTCATCCTTTCTGAGGAATTGTTAAGGGCTTCCGCCAACTACATTCCTCCTTCACCTCCACATTCACCTTCATCTTCTAAGCCAGAGGTCTTCCAGGCAGACATAGACGAGAGCAAGGCACAGGAGCTTGATGACATTTTAGATGACATAAATCCGATCCCTACTCCCCATCGCCTTGAGGAAGGTTCCCACATGTCTATTGAAGAAACTATCGATGTAGACCTTAGTACAGTACCAAGATGGCACCCAAATTATGAAACCGGCTAAAAGTCTATCATCAGAGGAACAAGAGCAAATGATTGCTCTACTCAAGCGGAAGAAGGAGATATTTGCATGGTCTTACAAAGACATGCCAGGCCTAGACCCTAATTTGGTTGTCCATAACCTCACCTTACAAAAAGATGCTAAACTTGTCAAACAGAAACTTAGGAAAATGCATCCTACCGTGGCCCTCATAGTTAAATCGGAGATTCAAAAACTTCTGGATGTTAAATTTGTCGTCCCGATTGATTATCCCGAGTGGCTTTCTAACATGGTACCCGTTCGCAAGCCTAACGGGGGATACGTGTTTGCACCGATTTTCGAGATCTAAATAAAGCGTGTCCTAAGGATGACTTTCCTCTTCCAAACATTGATACTCTTGTCGATACTTGCGCTGGTCATGAAATGCTTTCGTTCATGGATGGATTTTCAGGATACAACCAGATTCGAATAAACCCTGAAGATCAACACAAAACAACATTTACCACACCTTGGGGAACTTTTTGTTACAGGGTGATGCCCTTTGGCCTTAAGAACGCAGGTGCAACCTATCAACGAGCCATGACTTATATTTTCCACGATTATATGCATAAGATTATCGAAGATTATGTGGATGATTTATTGGCAAAATCTAAAACTCGACAAGAGCATTTTGATGTATTGGAAAAAGTTTTTGATAGACTTCTAGAGCATAAAGTAAGGTTGAACCCTAAGAAATGTGTCTTTGGTGTTACCTCGGGCAAACTCCTAGGTTTTATTATCTCTAAACGAGGTATTGAGGTGGACCCAAACAAGGTCAAAGCCATTATGGAAATGTGTCCCCCAACTAATTTGAAGGAGTTGCGTAGTTTGCAAGGAAAGATTAATTCAATCCGTCGCTTTATTGCACAACTTTCTGATAAATGTAGGCCATTTTGCCACCTACTACAAAAGGGGGTACAATTTTCATGGACAGATGAGTGTCGGAAAGCCTTTGATGACATCAAGCAGTACTTAGCATCTCCGCCAGTCTTAGCTCCGCCTCGTCCAGGGGTCCCTTTCAATCTTTATATCTCAGAAATGGACTTTGCCTTAGGGACAATGCTTGCACAAAAGAATGAACAAAATCGTGAGCAAGCTGTCTATTATATTAGTCGAACATTGGTAAGCTATGAAACCCGATATGCTTATGTGGAAAAGTTGTGCTTAGAAGTGGTTTTTGCCACTAAGAAACTTCGTCATTATATGCTTAGCCATACAACATATGTCATAGCTAGAGAAAACCCTCTGCGTTATATGATGTCTCGCACTTATAATAACACTCGTACCGCTAAATGGATAATGTTGCTTACCGAATTCGATCTTGAATTCATTAGCCAAAAATCTGTTAAAGGTCAAGTTATAGCCGATCAACTTGCGGAAGCTCCACTACCTAGTGATCATCCTTTGATTATTGAGCTCCCGGATGATTCGGTATTTGCTATCACTGAACAAGAAGAGGACATCATTCCGAAGGAAGATGTTGACATCACGCTATTCTTTGATGGCTCTAAGTGCGCGAAAGGTCAAGGTGCCGGAGTTGTGTTTCATACACCTCAAGGGATTCCCATCCCTTTATCATTCAAACTAGACTTCCAATGCACCAATAATACAGCAGAGTATGAAGCCTTAATTTTAGGTCTTCAATCAGCCATAGCTATGAGCATTAAGCGTATTCGGATATTTGGGGATTCTCAACTCGTGGTTAAACAAATTACAGGAGAATACCAAGCCAAAGAACCTACCATTAAGCTTTATCATGATGTAGCAATGAAGTTGCTCTCTAAGTTTGATTGGTATGAGATCACTAGTTTGCCTCGCTCGACTAATAGATTTGCGGATGCCATGGCCTCTCTTGGATCATTGATTCCAAAGGACTCCCTTGGAGAGGTACAACCCCTAATCATTTCCACAATCTCTAAGTCTGCAATTGTTCGTGCTGATTCTAAGGATGAAAAAGATGTTTGCTTTATCCATTCGGATCCATATGAGCCTTGGTCTAGTGAGATAGTAGCCTTCCTCAAGTTTGGAACACTCCCATCTGATTTGTCTCGAACTGCCCGTCGCTGTTTTAAGCAAAAGGCAGCTCATTTTGTTCTTTTGGGGGATGTGTTGTATAAACGTGGATATGATGGAGTACTCCTCCGCTGTCTAGAAGCAGGTGAAACACATAGAGCTATTGCTGAAGCCCATGATGGTACTTGTGGTGGTCATTTTAGTGGAATGGCCATTGCGAAGCGTATTTTACGTATGGGGTATTATTGGCCCACTATGGAACAAGATTGTTGCAAATATGTTAAACAATGTAAAAAGTGTCAAGAACACGCTAATTTAACCCATATACCATCACAAGCTTTACAGCCCATCCAAAGCCTTTGGCCCTTCTCACAATGGGGTCTCGATTTAATTGGCAAGATTTCACCCGCCTCTTCAAGACAACATACTTTCATCATTACAGCCCATCGAATACTTCACAAAGTGGGTTGAAGCTATTCCTCTAACCAATACGACAGGTCCTAGAATTGTGGAGTTTATACTTCACCATATCATTTGTCGTTTTGGTATTCCCTCTAAAATCATTTCTGATAACGACAAGTCTTTTAAGAATAAGGATGTTCGAGCTCTTTGCGAAAAGTATAATATCCAACATAGTTTCTCAACTCCTTACTACCCACAAGCCAATGGACAAGTCGAAGCTTCCAATAAGACCATAATTGCTATTCTTAAGAAACTTGTTAAAGAAAATCATAAAGATTGGCATACACAAATCCCCTTGGCATTATGGGCTTACGTAACAAGCATCGTAACTCCCATTGGGGCAACGCCATTTTCTTTGGTCTATGGAGTCGAAGCAATCATGCCTCTTGAGCTCGAGATCCCTTCCTTGCGAATTTCTTTGCAGGAATTTATCGATGATGATACTGCTAGACAAGCACGTCTTGATCAACTCACACTCATAGATGAAAAATGAATCAATGCTTTAGAGCATTTGCGAGTTTATCAAGACCGATTGAAACGTGCTTACAATGCCAAAGTTCATCTAAGAGAATTTCAAGTAGGAGATCTTGTCCTTAAAGAGAATCAACAAAACACCAATGCATTGCCGCATCTTCGAGATAAATTCGCGGCTAATTGGTTAGGTCCATATATGGTCACCGAAAGAGTGGGTAATGGAACTTATAGACTTGCCAGCTTTAGAGGGAGAGGAAGAACCCGAACCACTTAATGTTATACACTTGAGGGCATTCTACGCATAGTTTGAATTTTATATGTACATATATACATGGCTTGTACAACAAAAAAAAAAAAAAACAAATAAAATAAAAAGAATTTGCATTTCATTGTTAGTTGCATACATCTCATTCAAAAACATTGCATTTCATGTGCATACATCTCATTGAAAACCATAACATTTCATTTTCAGCCATAGTTGCATATCATGTTAGAGACCATTCTATCTTTTGGATATAAAATTTGGTCAAGCAAAAGTCATGTTGCCTTAATCAGGGGCACCTTCATAAAATCCATCAAACCGAATTGTCATTCGTACACCCATTTTCCATTTGCACATATTTACATTGCCAAAATGTTTTCAATCACTCATCCATTCCTAGTGTTTTAAGCAAACTTTGAAATGCATGTCAAAGTTCTCTAGGGCCATATCACAAATTACACTAAATAAAATCTTGAGTATTGGGAAATGATTTCAAAAGCGGTCTTGAACCTATCACATTTTCACATCTTAAAAACATCTTGTGTCAAAGAGAGATAACACCATCCTTGGGTTGTGCCTTGAAGTGAAAAGGGTAATCCTCGTTTGTCCTATCATGCAAACATAGTCCATAAAACAAGTGGTTCTTACCACTATCACAAGCAATCACAAAATATAAATATAAACAGAGTAGTAAGGATAGGGTAAAATTCTCATCATACTTCGGTTGAGAATCCGATTCCCCAAAGCTCTAAGGAAATGAACATTTTTCACACACCACCGATCCCAAATAAGTTGTAAGGATCGTACTACTTGTCCAATCAGACGGATAGGTAGTCATCCCCAAGGCTTACAAAGGTCAAAAACAACATGGACTATGGAGTTAACCTTCACCGGGGCTATAGACGCTTGACTCGGCAATGGAGTATACTCATTGCGTGGCGACATGTCTCTCCTCAAAAAGAGACCTCTCAATGCTCATACGGACAAACTAGCTTCGGGGTCTTCTCCATAACAAGGGTTACCTAATTTATGCAAGATGAGGTTAATGAACACACTTGCACACACACAGGTTTTTGATTGCCTAGAGTCACTACCATGCTTCTGATTTGGTTAATGAACTCGCATGCACACACATTTGGTCCTAGTTGAATTAGGAAGTATTAGTAAGTTTGTTTGATACCACTAGCATGTTTGAGTCTTTGTAAAACAGTCTTCCTCCATATCTTCTTCCATATCATCCTCCATATCTTCTTCCATATTCATGTCATTCCATACGTCATCCATTCACAAGCCACCAAGTTCGGTGCCCCTGATTAAACAATTATGATAACAAGTTGGCTAAATCTAACTATCTAAAAATATGAGTGCTTCTTAGTGCATATTTCATTTACTTAGTCTTGCATTAATCATCCATAGATTTACATATCATTTACTTAGTCTTGCATTAATCATCCATAGATTTGTATGTTATATACTTAGTCTCGCATTAATCATCTATAAGTTTGCATTCCATTCCATCACATATGCATCAAAAACATTAAAACATATCAAAACATGCATCACAAAAACATAGGCATTCACACAAAAGAGAGTAAAACACCAAATAAATAAAAGCCATGTATATATATTATATATATGTATAAAGGACAAACTGTACGAGGAATGCCAAAAGGCTACAATATACAATAGAGCACCAAGGCTCATAAAGAGTGCATCTAAGCACTAAGCTAACCATCAAAAGAGGACCCCTGAGACCTAGTAGGAGCCCTAGACCTAGTGGTGTGTCTAGACTCACTACGCCTAGAGACAGAAGAGGATGGAGGATCAGGCAACACAATGTGATGCCTAAACAATGTGTCCTCCAGAGCCTCAATGTAACGAGTCCTCGACCTAAACCTAGCTATGTCTATCCCGTGTCGTCGCTCCCGCTCCGCTAGCTCGCCTGGAGTCTCGTCACCCTGTCATCCCGGGGCACCCCGGTCGCTCTATCCAAGTCCGCCCGTAGCCGGGCCATCCTCTCCTCCCCGAGCAGCTAACCGGGCATCCCGCTCCTCGCCTCGCTGCTCCAGCCGAGCTATCCTCTCATCCCGGGCAGCTAACATAGCATCGCGCTCTGCTATCTGCTGCTGCAGCTGCGTCAGCTCGTTCTCGTGCCCGCTAGGGGGTATCTCCCTAGCCTCTCCTGCAGCCTCTCCTAGGCCCTCTCCGCCATCCTCCCCGTCATCTTCGCTACCCGGAGCCTGCCGTGCCATCTTCCCCTTTCGCCTTCGACTGTCAGATCGAAGGCGGGGACCCTCCTTGCGCTTGGGAACCTCCACGGTTCCCTCGCCCTCTCCAACCCCAGCCTCGGGCTCTCCGGCTCCACCAGCCACCAATGGTGGCTCCCACCTCGGCTCTGCGGCCATCCATGCTGCATACTCACTGTCACCCCGACGTCGTCCACGTCGGGGATCTCCATGTCCTCATCGTCCTCTTCCGCCTCCCTCCACGGCTCGAACACGGCAAATCACCCTCCCGATCTGTGCCTCCGATAGCGCACCGGCTCACCGGGGACATCCTGCCTCAATCCGACCCCGGCGGAGTACTCGAGACATCTGTATGTACTCCGCCTCGCTATGGCCCCGCCCCACTACCCATCTGGCCTGTCGCACCCGTCTCAGGTGCTCTCCATCCCCGATCCACCTCGCCTCCCGCCAGGGCCTCCAAATGACTTGGGCATCTGTCAAGTCTGCCCATAATCTCCTATACCATTGCCCCGATCTCACGGGGCGGCTAGGTTGTCTCTCCTCCGCCACTGGCCATCTCCTACCATAAGCCTGGCTCATGTCCCAGTGAGCCCATGGCAACCCCTCCGATCGAGCCACTTTGAAGTGCTCCCAGCCCCAACACTAGAGAACCACACTACAACCTAGGCCCTTCCGGCCCCGTCTTCGAACCTCATACAACTCCCGGTACACCTGCGCCAATAAAGCAGGCGCCCATGCATACACTACCCTATTAGTGAGCATCTCGCTCACTACACCCATCGGGTTCCATGGGAACCTGCACCCGATGCTGTTCGGGGCCACAATGTTGGCCAACACGAACATCATCAGAGCCTCCACCGCTACCAACTCCTTGGCCGTATACATGGCCAAGTATGGGATCCCCCCGCTCTCCGTCCGGATCTCCCTCCAGTCATCCCCAAACAACTTGGCCATCTCCGTGGCTCTATCTCGTCCAACCTCCACCCGCGCCCCCTCCACGGGCACCTTGAGGATACGGTATACATCCTCAAGCGTCACCGTCATCTCTCCAGTCGGGAGCTGGAACGTCCCCCGATCTGGATCCCACCTCTCGGCCAAAGCCGAGAGGTACCCCTCATCCGCCCGAACTACCTCCAACCGGGCTGCCTCCGCTAGCCCCACTGCCTCCAATATCTCCCAGTCTACCTGGGACAATGACCTCCTCATCCCCGAAATGATAGGGGAGAACCGGTGTCGTGCCTCTAACACCCTAAGCTGCAAAACAACAAAACAAAAATTTGTTACAAATTTTTCCCAAAAAAAAAAAAAAAAAAACACATAATAAGTACTTGCTTAAATGAACAAATACCTCAGCTGGCTGCACTGGCGCGTCCGCTCCTATCTCCGCCATAGCTCCCACACAAACCTTTCACTCCACTCCCTCATACGCACTTCTCTCAAGCTCGAACGCACAAATGAGCGAAATTCTCGCTGAAACTGTTTAAATAGCTGGTTTTGGCGCCCTGAAACGTAGTGGGGCATTTCATGGCGCATTTAGACGCAGTCCCGCATTTGCAGAGCGCCTAAACACCGGCAGGCATCTCTGCCAACCACAAATGCATACCGGCGTTTGGTGTCGGTATTGAATAAAGGAACAAAACTTGCAAAATTGAAGCTTACCTCCTTCAAATTTCATCAAATTCAATTCATCCATTCTTCTTATCATAATAAAACATTTTGTGAAGGTTACAACAGCTTTTGGACACAAATTTTGTCATTTCGCTCAAAAAGCGCATCATTCATCATTGTTTTACAAATTGGGTTAAAAATATTCAAAACCTTCACAAAATTAACCACATTCATCAATTCTTCTCATCTATCGTCAATTTCATTCATTCTTCTTTCATCATGCATATTTTTGCCAAATCAAATTAAAGTAAACCTCGTATCTAGTGGTATATTCTATCACCTTGGCGATTGCAACGATTTGAATCCATGCAATTCGATAAGAGGATTAAACCACCATAAGGACACCTACCATTTATCATCATCAACTATTTCACTCTTTGAAAATTGGAAATCAATTTTGGATATTCTACTTTTCAAGTGACCTCATACCGAGATTAATTTTCTCAACAGCTTGTCATTGATGGCCTAGTTCATGGGGCCTTAAACATGGACAATCTTTAATATCATCATTATTTTGAGTCTTGCTAGAGATTGAGGCTACCTAGGTTGATTGGTTCCGACCCGAGGAATTATCCATACAAATCACTAGGAGCATCTCTCGAGTTCTGGACTCTTTTCATGCATCTTTCATCTCTCCATATCAATGGCGCCAACAAGGCAATTTCATTAATAGTATGGACTCACACACAGGAGTTGGGGCATCCGTTATCAATTTCTAATTTTCCTATAGTGGAATTCATCTTACATGATCATGGAACTTACAATTTGGCAAAAATCCCTTTATAACCGTTGGGGCCGAAAACGGTCCATCTGTCACATCACTCATATCGTCTTCAATCATATTTTTTTTTTGGTTTGTACACCAACCCCTTTCCTGTTGGGACATAAACAGATGGTTCATACACCAACCCCTTTTTTCACCGTTGGGGCAAAAACGGTTCATTTTCTTCCAAATTTCTTCCAATTGGCTTGTGAGAACCATTCTCGCTCGCCAATTGAGGGGGTAAGCTGATAAAATTTTAAATATTCTTTTATTCTTTGGTCTTCAAAGTTGTGCTTTAGTCTTGAGAGAGAGTTGCGTCTGATCCAGCTTTTCAGGTGTCTTAAGTTTTTGTGCTGCATTGTGTCTTCACACAAAGCAGCTCAAAAAGGGGCATCTCGTAGACACCAAAATCCAGCCACTTGTAAGTCATCTATACCTTCCTGTTAGCCACGTGTCAGTCATCCACCTTCCCGCCATTATTTGGCCCAAATCCACACCTTCCCGCCATTATTTGGCCCAATTTCACCTTTCCCGCCATTTTTCATTCCCAAATTTATTTAAATTAATATTTATATATATATTTTAATATTTTAATATATTTTAATATATATATAAAGATACTTTAAGTGATTTAATCTGAGCCGTCCATCCTTCATTTAATCTCATCCGTCCATCCATCTTAATCCGTTTCACAACCTAGATTTATTCTCTACCCTTGGATCCACTTTAATCTTAGCCACACGTTCAAAGTGTCGTTAAAACCCTAAAGTGTGCCCTAAGAGTAGATTATAAATTGAGTCACCTTGATGGCTCAAACCCTGATGTCTTTTACTATCTCTCTTTTGTTATCTATCGCTATCTATCTCTTCTTCAGCTAAACCTACCCATCCATCGCCGTCCCTTTTCGTCGCATCCATCGCCGCATCCGTCGCCAACTTCGCCGCCATCCCTTCTCGCAAACATTCTGCAGAATCCCCCATTCTTGTCGCAAGTGCCCGCGGGCATTTACCCGCAGCCACAGACGCAGACCGGCGTCTGCAACCCCGATCCAGAAGCACGCGGGCGTTCAACGATCGCACCAGGGCGCCTTTCGTAGCCGATTTGACAGTTACATCACTTCCAAGTGCCGCCTGGTCTCGCCGCGTTAACAGAAAAAGAGGTATAGATTCTAAAGCAAGTAATATTTTTATGTATTAATCCGTCGTTAGATTCTTCATTCTATTTATTTCATTTCTAGGGTTTTAGACTATTTTTGAGGGCTCACACAGTGGAGCCCTCTTACTAGTTTCTAACCTTTTTGTAGTTTTAATGTGTGCAGGATTTTAATGGCAGATTTGATTGGATGATAGCAGCTGCTTAAGCTGGAGTGGTCCGAGCCAAAGGATACAACGAAGCCCACTCATTCTGTTGAGGTTAAGGATACATTCTTCGGAGACGCCACCATATTGTGCCAGCTAGGGTTTCGGAGAACCCTAGCACAAATTGTAATCTTGTATCACGAAAAGGGTTACAGGCCCTGTTGTACTCAAAAGGAGTTTCTAAACTCCATTGATTAATAAAAATCGTTTGTTTTGTACAACTGTGTTCTTCATTACTTTTTATCGTGATTTCTTTATCTTTTGTTTGGCGTTGTATCTTTAATCTACACACACACCTGATTCCATGCTACACGAAATTCTCTTTCTTTCCTCTGAACCTGACCACAAGAAGTTGCATTGAATTTGCTCCAATGTAGCTCGGACCTTTGCAGGCATTCTAAATAGAGACATGTAGTAAATTGGAATGCTTTGTAAAGTAGTTTGAACTAATAAGGCTTTTCCTACAGAGCTGAGAAGGCTGCCCTTCCACCCTGCTAACTTTTTGGAGATCCTGTCAATGACTGAGTTCCACAATGTAGCCTTCATTCTTCCTTCGAACATAGGCATGCCTAGATAAGTTGTTGGTAGAAGCTCCTTTCCACAACCGAAGAGGTTAGCTATTCTTTCCTCCCTCCCACCAGGCGTGTTAAAGAAATAGATGTTACTCTTCTTATAGTTTATGTACTGTCCTACTTCTGTCTCATACTTGGTTAGAATTCTCTTCAGCTTCCTAGCCTGAGGCACCGAGGCTTTGGACACAATGATTGTATCATCCACAAACTATTGGTGAGACATTGGCTCTGCTGATAAGGCTGGTTTGAAACCTTCCAAATGACCATCTGTCACTGCTGCTGAAATGTTCCTACCCAATGCTTCTGCTAAAATAATAAACAAGTATGGAGACAAAGGATCTCCTTGTCGCAACCCCCTTTCACTCTTAAAGTAACCGGAGGGTGACCCATTCACCATGACAGAAAATCTTGTAGTAGAGATACAACTAAAAATCAACTTAATCCACTGGGGACAGAAACCAAACTTACCCAAAATCTTGGTGAGGAACCGCCATGAGACCCGATCATAGGCTTTATTCATATCAAGCTTTAGTAACATACCTGCTTCCTTACTAGCCACCATTGAATGAATAACCTCATGAATTGTGATGATACCATCCAGTATTTGTCGCCCTTTTACAAAGCCTCCTTGGTTCATATCAATGATGAAAGGAAGGATAACCTTAAGCCTATTGGCGATTGTTTTTGTGAGAATCTTCATCAGAGTGTTACATAAACTGATAGGGCAAAAACTAGAAAATTCCATTGCTCCCACTAGTTTAGGGATGAGGACTAAAAATGTAGCATTAACTCCTTCTAGGATTTCCATGTCCTTTTGAGCCTCAATTATAGCTTCCACTACATCATTGCCTAGGATATCCCAAAAATTTTGGAAGAAAGCTGCGGGGAAGCCATCCGGTCCTGGGGAGCTGTTACCATCCATGTCAAAAACCACCTTCTTGATTTCCTCCTTTGTGAAAGGACTAAGTAAGAATCCATTAAGATTCTTAGTTACGAGGGGTGGAATGGCTGCCAACAGAGAGTCCTCTTCTTCAATAGTCAGATTTACATCTTCTAGCAACGATTTAAAGTACTCAACCGCTTCCCTCCTTATGTCTTCCATATCTTTGGTGATAGACCCATCGACCATCTTGATCTCCTTAATTTTGTTAGTACTCCTGTGGCGAAGAGTAGAGACATGGAAGAACTTTGTATTTCTGTCACCCTCCTTTAACCAATGTAGTCTGGATTTCTGCCTCCAAAAGGTTTCTTCAAATCCTAGCATCATGTGGTATTCGGCTAACAGCTCCCTCTCCTGGTTTCTCAGATCCTCTATAAGCTACTCTGACTTCAGCTTCTCCTGTAGTTCATTGATCTTGTCTTTTAGTTCTGCCTTTTTAACAAAAATATTGCCAAAGGAAGTTTTGTTCCACTCTCTAATGTTAGCCTTCACATTCCTTAGTTTACATGCCACTTGGGCCAGTTTTGAACCATTATACTTTTTGTCCCACCATTGGGTAACCAGATCCTTGAGATCCTGATGTTGGAACCACATAAGTTTGAATCGAAAGGGTCTGATGTATCTTTTCTTAGAGTCCTCCCCTGTTTCCCACAGAATTGGGTTGTGATCAGACCTGATTCTTGGGAGTGTCGTTAATGAAGAGTCCCCAAACCTCTCCAGGCATTCTTGAGAAAGAATAAACCTATCTAATTTGATCTGAATTTGGTTTTCCTTCAATCTTTTGTTAGACCATGTATAGGAGAATCTACGTAGGTCCACATCCATCAGCTCATGTTGCTCAACAAAATCTCTAAACTCGTAGATATCAGCAGTTATTCTTTGAGAGCCCCCCAATTTATCTGCAGGATTAAGGTAGCAATTGAAATCCCCTGCCACAATCCAAGGGTAGTTGGGGACCGTCTCCCTCAATTTAGCTAGCTGACTCCAAAGAACCCTTCTCAGTCCCTGTCTAACTGGAGCATATACATTCATTAAGATCCACTCTTCCTGCGTGGTTTTATCCACACATAAGAGACAAATAAACCAACTAGACACCAAAATCACTCTACTATCAATCACATTCTTGTTCCACATAACCAACAACCCTCCTATTTTTCTAGTGGCCTCTTGGCCTACTACTTCAGCTTCTCGCCAAGTCCTATTCTTAAAAGGAATAACTCTACTCTCCTCCATTTTAGTTTCTTGCAGTAAAATCATATCCAATTTGTGTTCTTGTCTAAGAGCATACAAAGATCTTATTTTTGCAGGATTACTCCCACGAATATTCCATGAAAGAATCTTCATTTATGGGCTTTGGATCCTTGAGCCTTCACCCCAAAGAGCAATACTGCTTGAGTGCCATCAACCACTCCTCGCTCTACTTCTTTCTGCCTTAAGGCAGCATTGCTAGGTTTCCCTCTTCCTACCAAACCATATCCCCATACATCCGCTCTAGGCTGGGGTTCCTTGGGATTCACTTGGCTTCTAGTAACCATCTTGGATAGGTCAGTCTTGGTCTTTGGGGTAACAATTTGGCTTTCCAGGTTAACTGGTCTTTCTGACAGTGGAGAAGATTTCGTGCTCTTAGCTTCTTGATTAGTAGATTCTTTTTTCCCTGCTTTGGGGTTACACTGATCTTGGTGGTTCACCTCTTCCTCCTGAGTATCCTTGCTTGTATAATTAGTTTATTGCTCCTTCCTTTGATTTTTCTCCTCTAAATCCTTCTCTTGCGTCTCCTCTACCTCAGATTCCACTTCTTGGCTATCCATATGATCTCCCTTCAGATGATTTAATGCATCAAAACTATTCTCCATTGGGATGTTGATCTCCTTGGAATTTCTTCCCATAAATTCCTCTGTAGTACATGGGACCACTTCCACAAAGCCTCCATAGGCCTCCCGTATTACCCAATCAAACTTACTTGCCCCAGGGCGTTAATCTATAGGGTTCTTTCCTTTGTGATTTGGCTCTGAGGCTTGCTGTATCATCTTAGGAGCAGGTTGAGCTCGAGGGTTCCCATCAAAGGGACCAGCTCCCCTGTGAGAGGGTTTTGGGGCATAGGTATTTTTGGGATGAGGGTTATAACGTTGCCTCTTGCTTACAAAAGGGCGAACAGGGTCTCTGATATTCGAATTTCGAGCTCCACATCCTTAAGGCCCATGTTGGGTAGGAATGGAGATCTGCGGGGGAGGGATATTATTCTGGGTTTGAGGAGCAGTATTTTGGAGTGGGGGATGGTTATTGGAAATGCAGTGGATACCCTGGTGCCCTACCTTCCCGCAAACACTACACTTAAAAGACATATTTTCATATTCAAAGACACGAGTATGAAGGCCAAACATAGACGACAATATAATGGATTTAGGGAGCTCTTTACTCGGGTCCGCCAACACACACATGCGAGCAAGAAAGGAGTCTTGTTTTGCTCAAGGTTGAAGGATCAATAGCTATTAGTTCTCTAATCTCTGTAGCTATCCCAGCCAAGATTTGTTCATTCCAGAAAAGCAGAGGTAATCCCGGCATCTTAACCCAAATAGGAGCCAAATCCAGCACCTAAGTCTGGGGGTTGAAATCGGGGGACCAACACTTCAGATACAAGCCCCTTTTCCCAAAAAACCAAGGACCTCCTTGGAGAGTCCTTTCCATGTCCTGTTCACATTGAAATGTCACCAAAAGAAAACTCTTGGGTAAAGCCTTAATCATCATACCGGCCCTTGGCTGCCATTTTTGGACGACCCATCTCCTTATGACTTCCAAGTCCGGCCTCACCCCCATAAATTTTGCCACCAGAGATGTTCTGCCCTCCATAGCCACATGCTGAGCTAAGGTATCCGGGATGTGCAACCTACCATTGATAGATTTTATATTAAAACAAGAGTCGGATAATTTTTGCTTACCGCGAAGAGCATTAAGATATGAAGGTCTCTAGTTGCCAGGTTTCTCTTTGTCTCCTTCCTGGGTCTTCCTTTGATCCTGACGCATAGAGTCTTGGTCCCCCTCAGAGAAATCTTCAACCGCATCCGCCCAATGCCCTTGGACCGGTTCCAATAGAACTTCCTTGTCCACATCCTCCGCCTGGGGGCCTGCTATCTCACCAGAGCCCCCACCTGCCGCGTCTGCTGATCTGCCCTTCGAAGCCCCACACCTAGGGTTTGTTGCCCCTAGACCTCCCGCTCCTCCTCCTTGCTGCTCCATCCGTCACAACTTGTTGCCTCCAAAATCTGCCATTTTTTTTTTTTTAGGGCCAAAATTTTTGCGGTCGCTCATAGCAATTACCTTCTTATTTTACCCTAAAAACCCTAAATTGGTATGGATTTCCTCCAACCTCATTTCTATATTATTCTGCTCTTGAAACCTGGTTTCTAGCTCACTAGTGTTGTTATCAAGTATGTATGGATTGTTGATTGTTGTATAAGTTACGTTGAATAGAAATCGCTTTAATTCTCATTCTGAATTTTTGTGTTTAAATTTTAGTTGGCTCTAAAATTAACATTTCCAATAAGCTTATGTTTGATTAAATCTGCACTAGAGGACTAGTTGTTCTAAATTGATGGTTCATAGAATGCTTATTTGTAAAAGTTTGTAGATATTTCTTTGTTATCTAATATGCACCATCTAAACATTCTTATCAAGAGCTATATTTCCCTCTCTTTATGCATTTTATTCTTCCCCCTTTTCCCTAAAAAAGCAAGGAACCAACCTCCTATGGATATTGAACTGGGTAAACTCTGTTTTGAACTTGATCTTTCAATGTTGGCAAAGTCTTGGATGCAAACATAACCAAAGGTAGATTTTGCACCAACAGGAGGCAATTAGGGGTAGCTTGACTTGCTGCCAGTAGGTGACTGCAGGTGATAATGTTGGTAGGTTTGTTATTGGCAGGTGGTTAACATCGACACAAAGTCAAGCACAACATTTTTGGCCTACGTGCGACTGTTGATAGGCAGTTTACCTACCTCTGATTTTGATTTTATTTTTTGTTTTTTATTTTGTACGATCATCTTAGGTCAAGAAGGTTAGTAAAATATGATCATCTTGAGTCGAGATGATTACATCAAACAATAACATTTTTGTAGAAGATTGCTTGTTATTGGAGAAATCCATAGATTTGGCCCTGGAGCTAATAAAATAATTTGCATGGGTTGGAAAGGAGGCTTTTTGGGAGTCTCCTTGAGATACGCATTTTAGGTGTCTACAAAAATACCCCCTTGTATAAAGTTATATTGTGTGATATTTTTTAGGTTTCAAGAAGTCTACAAAATCTTCAAAATGATCTACAAAATGTATGAGAAGCTTTTGAGATAGTAAGGTATGCAATTCTTGCATTTTACTCTTAGTTAGCCTTAACATTTTATGTATGGTAATTAAATATTTGGTATAACTATTTATAAAATTGGCAAACATATGAAATACTCTACTAAGCATTCTAAGAGAAACCCTATCGTACTCTCGGTCATGAAAAAATTAAATCTGGTAGAATGAAAAATAGTAAAATGAGTGCTCTAGAAGATTCAAATGCTCTGAAAGAAGCATGCTCTGTGTAGAGAAAAAATGCAACACCAAATATATAACAAGAAATAAATAATCAATGACACAAGAGATTGCACAAAGAATAGATTTTATATTAATATCGTCGATGGATCTCAATACAATAAACTGTGACCCAAATGGGGGTCTACATTGTTTATTTGATATAAATAATACAATATGATAGGGTTCTCTGAAATCCTAGTCAACAATGTTGGTGGTGTCTTCAAAGCGCATCCTTGCTCCCAACAGAAGTGAATGGGCTTTAGATATCCATTGACCGGGCCACTCCAGCTTAAGCAGCTGCACAATGCTTGTATATCTCCAAATCTGCACACAAAAGATAACAAAGAGAGTTAGTAATAACTATGAGGGCTCCATAGTGTGAGACCCTCAAAAATTAATAAAAACCCTAGCTATAAAATAACAAAACTGCATGCAAATATGGGAATAATACAATCAATAACATATGATTTACCTTATGAACTTGCCATTTTTCTGATATGTAGTCGTTGTTGCAGGAAAATGATGCAGTGATACCCTAGCGACACTCGAGGGTTACTAGGGTTGTAGAACTTTGGTTTAAAGCACCTGCAAGTACTCGATGGTAGTAGAAGATGCTCATGGGTGTTCGAGGGCGATGGAAAGTGCCCAACAATGCTCGATGGTGGAAGGAAACGCTCGAAGGTGCTCTATGGTGACAAGGAATGCCCAGAGGTGTTGGGGAATTGAGATAAATATCTACAGAAGCAGATATGATAGAGCGAAGTAGGTGGTGATGTATGTGGAGGCTATGGAAAGTGAGAGTGGATGGTGAGAATGCTTGGATACTCCAAGGGAACTTGGAAAATCATGGACTCAAGGAAATTACTCAGATTCAGTCATGAATTGCTTAGGGGTTAAGCCATCAAAATGACCTGTATTAATAATCCACACTAGGGTATATTAGGGTTTTTAGCAACACAAATTGTGTGGCTTAGATTAAAACACATCAGAGGATGGATATTAATTCTGGGTGTGTGGCATGGATTGGTGTGGATGGATGGCTACAATTAAGTCAAATCGGATGGTTGGGATTTATTTACATATATATATTAAATATACATAAAATATAATATTAAAATATTATTATTTAAATGTACATTAAACAAACATACCTAAATATATGTAAATATGAATGGTTGTAATAGCTTACATTTAATTTTATCAATCCGGGTTAATCCAAGTTAGGTTTAAAGAGTAGCAATCCAGTTAGATTATACTGTAGTAATTAATTCTTAAGCTTGATTCTGATCTATTTTAGTCTTAGGTTTTGCAAAAAATTAAAGTTTGTAGGAAATTAAAATAAAATGAAATTGTGCTTAAATTAAAGAAATGCAATCTATGACTTAGTCTATATGAGTATGTGTGGATCCACGTATGATTTAATGATGCATAGTATAATTTTTTTTTTTTGTAGGTAAAAATTATATTAAAAGTGGATTTTGAAAGGACCCCAAAACCTTTTTACAACAGGTCAATTGACCAAACCAAAGGTCAAGAACAATCAATTTGAAGAATCTCACCTAGTAGAAAATAGATAGTTTGGAAAAACCCACCCAACGGGAAAAGATAATTTTGAAAAATCCCACCTAGTGGGAAACCACGAAAACAACCAATTTTGAAAAATCCTGCCCAGTGAGAAACCACCAGTTCTGAAAAATCCTGCCCAGTGGGAAGCAGCCGAAAACCACCAGGTTGGAAATCCCACCTAGCAGGAAAACCAATAGATTGGAAAATCTCACCTAGCAGGAAACCACCAATTTTGAAAAATTCCGCCTAATGGGAAAACATGCAGGATGATGAATTTTAAAATCCCGCCTAGCCAAAAGCAGTTGAAAACCACCAGATTGGAAATCCCGCCCAGCGGGAAAACCAGAAGATTTGAAAATCCCGCCCAACGGGAAAACCAAAAGATTTGAAAATCTTGCCCAGTGGGAAATCCTGTCTCGCCCAATAGGAAAACCAGCAAAATAAACGGGATTGAAAAATCCTGCCCAGCGGGATTGGAAATCCCGCCTAGCGGGAAAACAAGAAGATTTGAAAATTCTACCCAACGGGAAATCCTGTCCCGCCCAATAGGAAAACCAGCAAAAAAATGGAATTGAAAAATCTCGCCCAGCGAGAAACTAGCAGGAATGGAAAATCCCATCCAGTAAAAGAACTACCAAAAGAACAGGTTTGGGAAACTGCAGCACTGGAATCCCGCCAATAGGAGTATGAGGAAGCCGAAAGGATCCAGGGAAAACAAACATAGACACAAAGAAAGGATCTCGAAAGCCACAAAGGACTAGGGACCCACCATCCTTGCTCACAAACAGTTCCAGGGAAGAGGAACTAGGACTGGGAACAACTCAAGAACAAGAAAAGGCCCCCTCCAAGGCCAAGAACAAGCTCTGAGAGTCCACCAAGAAGCAAGACCAAAAAGTAGAATCCCTCGAACAAAAATTGAAATGAAAACCTATGAAGCCCAGGCAAAAAGCAACAACAGACACAAATATGGGATCCATGAAAACCTAAACTGAGGGATCCAGGGGTCTGCATGCATAGATCATCGATCCCCCCAAGATCGAGATATGCAACAAAAAACCCAAAGCACCCCAGCAGAAAGGACCAGGAATCCCCATCCTTGCACATGAACAACTTCAGGGAACTAGGACTAGGGCTGGGAACAACTCAAGCACAGGAAGAGGCCCCCCCAAGGCCATGCAAATGCTCAAAGCGTCCACCAAGCAGCAGATCCAGCAAAAAGAAGCCTTCAAACAGGAAAACGAACATGGTCCCACCCAAAGGGATGAGACCACCAGCAACCAATGGCATCCTAGAGAGGAAACACAAGCAAAGAGGAAACTGGTCCCCCTAGACCAACCTCGATGAAGAGAGAACCTCACGGGATGCACCAGGAAGCGAATGAGAACCCAACCTGCAACCACCACAGACCGAGAAAGCCCTGGGAATTAGATCCTAGTAACAACCTACAAAAAAACCCCTAGGGAAAAGCCTAAGGGAAATCAGGGACAGGATCCCAGGAACATGCAGGAAACCCTAGAGGATCCCTGGGAAGCACCAGGCCTAGGATTCAAATGAGGAAACCCCAAAAAACTACTAGGAAAGGAGCATAAAGTGGACAAGGATCTCCCCCCAAGGAGATCATCTGCTACAAACCATTCCCAAAGTAGGATGACCTAGGATGAATCAGAAACTGGGCAAGAACTAGGGAAAGGGGAGCAGGGAGAGGGAGCAGGTCCCTCCCCCTCCCTGATGTATAGTATAATTCATACTTATTTATTGTGCAGTTTAATTAAGTTTATGCTCTAAGACTTTTTCTACATTCTAACTCTATCTATCGTGTTTTTTGAGGGGAAGATATTTAGGAGCTAACCTTTCGGAGTGGGCCTTGCCTCCGAAAGGTTAGTGTTAACCCCTTCCCATTTTCTACTCTACTTTACCTTTAGTAGTCTACTCTCATTTAATTAATCTAATGCTTAATTATTTCAAGGTTGCAAGAAAATAGAAGAAATGGAATTACCAAAGCGAACAAAATGTAAAGAAATTATAAGATACAATTACCATATTTTGAAGAAAATATTGCTACTTTATTATTGAAAATTCAAACATACATGGTTGCACATCCAAATTTCAGAATTGTATACAGAAGATTACATTAGGAATAGTCGCAGATTAGACATTTTCTCCATTAGCTAGCTAGACCTTTTCAAAGGTCTCCTATGTAATATATAATATGACTTGGACAATTTCGAATAAAATTCTTCCACGTATTTTTCCATGTGGCTTTGTGGACTTGATAATGCGACAACTATGTACTTAACAAAAATAATATAAACTAACACAATTCCTAACCTACTTGGACTCAGTAAATAACCTAAGTGGTCCAAGTGGCATTTTATGAATGAACATAACAACATAATACTAACTTAGATATTTCACAAGATATAACACATAACTATATGCCCCTTAAATCATGGGAAGGACATAATAATATTGCGTCAAAATCTAATAAACCTAACAATATTCCAATTATACAACCTTACATAATAAAGTTACAGCTTTATTAATCACAATATCCTCATGAAGAATATGTGACAAGTCAACTAACTAAGCTGACTATAATCTTTTGTTGCCATGTAAGAGCACCATGTTGTCACTGATGTGGCATGCAATGTCGGTCAACTGACTTGGTCAACTCTCTTCGATAACTTTTGGTAAAAGTTCTCTTCCATAACAGTATTCAATAGCTACCTTCTGCAACATACTTCAATAACTGTCTTCTGTAATATACTTTAGCTACCATATTCTGTAATAGTATTTAGCCACTATTTTATCACTGCGCCTAGAGCCTTCTTAATCCATCGTCCTTGCATTCATATTTTCATGTTCGAAGTGTAATATGAAGCTTGTACTGATGCATCATATGCTGTATTTATCATTTTCCTGTATAATCACTCACAACTTGGACGTATTTTGCATGAAATGCACATATTTGTCAGATTAACCACATCCATCATTTTAATTGATAAATCACAAAAATAAGCAGAAATAACTTACTTAAAATATATTATAACCACATTTTAAAGATAAAAATGAAATAATTTACTACAAAAAATATATGCCAAATAATTACTCATCAAAATAAATGGGTAAGAATGGCAGGAAGACCTAGATGGATGACAAGTGGCTAGATTTTGGTGTCTATAGATACCCCTTTTTGTACCGCATTGCGTGAAACACAATGTAGTGCAAAAACACAAGACACCTATTTGGGCTAGATGTAGAAGCAACTTTCTATTGAGATGTGAAAAATGAGCTCAAAGAAAAAAGAATAAAGAATTTGGATTTGCGTAGCTTACCCCCTTAATTGGTGAATGAGTTTGCGGATGAATCTCATGAGCCAATTGATAAATGAGTGCAAATGATTGTGTGATTATGGATGATATGAATGATGTAAATGTGATACCATTTTTACCCCAATGGGGAGAGGGGATTGGTGGATAACGTGAAATGATTACATTTGTTTTTGCCCCAACATATTAAGGGTTATGTGAAAATGTGTTTGTTTTTAACCCAACAGATGAAGGGATTTTATAACAAGTGTAGATGCCATTATTATGTAAGATGTATCTCATTTTGGGAAAATCAAAACCAAATATGGTTGCCCCAAATTTGGGGTGATTCTATGTTCAAAAAATGCATTTGGGCATCATTGATATGCAAAGATGAAGATGCAAAGATTAAAATAGTCAACTTCGAAGGGCCAACTAGTGACTGTGAAATAATTCCTATGATCGAAACCAATCACCCTAGCTAAGGCCAGTCACCATGATGACTATCAAGGAGATGTGAAATGATGAAATATGATTTTGTTCATGTTTTAAGCCCCACGAACTAGGCCATCAATGATAACTTTTGTGCAAATTGTTCTTGGCAAGGTTTCACACAAAATGTGAAGTACCAAATGTGATGTTGATTTTGAGCAATGAGATAGTGGATGATGAATATGGCCAAGTGTCGTTATAGTAATTTATTCATCTTACTTAACTGCATTGATACAAATCATTGTAATCACCAAGTAGATAGAATAAACCACTAGATACGAGGTTCACTTGAATGTTGTTTGAGCATGGCAAATATGCAAATGTCACGATTGATGATTGGAAATGATGTGAGAGCGAATTATTGATGATGAGAATGATGATTATGGATTTTTAGTGAAAATTTGGACTGTTTTGGAGTTATTTTGAATTTGATAAGTGATTTTGCTCCTTTTTGGGTGCAAACAAGAATTATGCTTTCAAATCAGTTTGGACCTTCACAAAACTCGATAACATGATGAAATGGATGTAAGTATGAAAGTTGGAGTGATTTGGTGGGGGTAAGCCATTATTTTGCATGGTTTTGACCTTTTTGTCAATGTTGATGTGATGCAGAAGCCTATCTTTAGAGGGTTTTTTTTAAATAAGTTTTAAAGTAAAATTTTTATTACTAAAAATGAAATTATTTGATGCAAAATATAATTTGCCGAAAATGGTAATTACTAAAAAAGACAATTTTTTATGAAAAAATAATTTGCCGAAAATAGTAATTACTTAAAAAAGCATTTTATGGTGGAAAAATAAATTTGTCAAAAATAGTAATTTTTTTTTTTTTTTAGGGTTTCTTTTAGGGCTTCAAGTTTTAGGGTTTTCTTTTAGGGTTTATTTGGGATATATATTCCCTTGGTATTGTATTGTAAAAGGGGGGAAGTGAATCTAGGAATGAGAAAATAAATTATTTATTGGTTTATTTCAATGTACTGTAGTTTTTATGTGAATGGAGGGTTTTACTGATTATTTCTATTTATTACAGTTTTTATGTAAATGGAGAGTTTTACATATGATTTTCATTTACCGCAGTTTTTATGTAATGGGAGTTTTTATGTAAATGGAGAGTTTTACATATGATTTTCATTTATCGTAGTTTTTATGTAATGGGAGGTATTTTATTTTGACCTCTTGCAGCTGGATTTACATCATGATGTCAAACATCGGTTGGTGCTTTCAGCATGCGCAGACGCCCATCGGTGTTTGGGTGTTTTGCAAATACCCCGGTGCACTTCAATGCTCCAAGAAATACCCGTAGGTGCTTCAAGGCACCTGAAGTAGCTATAAATATCTTGCAGGGCAAAAAAGAGGCTCATTTGTGTGTTTCTAAATTTGTGGAGTTGCGTTTGGGAGAGTGAGGTGAAGCAGAGTGGAGTGAGGAAAAGTGAGGTGAGCGTGAAATCTATGGTTCTGGAGGGAGTGGATGCGAGGGCCAGAGCTGGGGCTGAATTGTGATTTGCTAAGGTAAGTCTCATTTGGAGGCTCTTTTGTTTTGTGCAAAAAAATTAGTATTTTTTTAACATGTATAAATAACAAATATTTTGTGTTGTGCTGCAGCTGAGGATTTTGAAGGCTCGACACCGGTTCTCACTTCTCATCCTTGGATGAGGAAGGCATTAAGGAAGGAGGAGTGGGATTTGTTGGAGGTTGTGGGGCTAGAGGAGGTAGACCATATTGATGTGGTGAGAGCAGATGAGAGGTACCTCTTTGCCTTAGCGGAGAGGTGGGATCTAAAGAGGGGGATCTTACAGCTTCCAACTGGGGAGGTTACCCTTACACTTGAGGATGTATATCACATCATCAAGCTACCTATGGAGGGGATTCACATCAAGGTTGGACGCGATCGAGTGACAGAGATGAAGAATATGTTTAGTGGCAGCTGGTGGAGTATACGGGTGGAGTGTGGGGGTATTCCATACTTGTCCATGTATGTGGATAAGGAACTGGATACCCTTCAGGCTTTTGTAATGTTCATGTTGACCAACATCATGGCATCAAATAATACTGACTATAGGTTCCCTTAAAACCTGATAGGGTTGGTGAATGATATACTGGCTACCTCACAAGTGCATGCATGGGCTCCTACCTTATTGGTGTAGGTGTACCAGGAGCTCTATGAGGTGAGAAGGTGGAAGAGGAAGGGTGTGGGGTCCAGTTTGTTATTGTAGTGTTAGGGATGGGAGCATTTTAACATGGCTTGATTGAAGGGTCTACCGGTTGTAAATTGGGATAGGGATCAACCCTATGCTAGGAGATGGGCAGTGTCAAAGGAGGTACAGTCGATTCATCTTATGCAGATGAGTCAGTGATACAAGGATTTGTGGGTTGGATTGACATCCACCCAAGTGATATGAATGCCATGGTGGGAAGCCAGGAGGATAGGATATAGAGAGCATTTGCAACAGGTCAGGCAGGCAAAGTGGATGGTTGGGAAGTATTGGAGTGAGGCTGAGTATATTCAATTCTCATGGATAATTTAGTAGTTCATCTTGAGGTAAGGGGTTCCTAATGAGCCAGTGCTCTATAGGAGGCATTATGAGGAGATAGGGCTACCGTGTGCTGAGCCATGGAGGGAGCCTTACGAGGATGACAAG
Organism: Wollemia nobilis; assembly: GCA_028583015.1. Lineage (NCBI taxonomy): Eukaryota > Viridiplantae > Streptophyta > Pinopsida > Araucariales > Araucariaceae > Wollemia > Wollemia nobilis. Next base: position 3,283,713 of record JAQPPZ010000442.1, read on the forward strand.
GAGATAGATATCCTGGATGTGGATGATGTAGGTACTACTGTAGAGTACGATATATGGTTCATTGCATATCCTACACGGGCACTGACTCTAGTAGTAGTTGGTGAGGATGAGATTGAGGTGGAGGAGACACATGAGGCTCCCAAGCAATAGAGGTGCCTTTGATCTTATAGTCAAAGGATGAGGACTAAGGGTGCAATAAAGTAGGCTCTAAGGAGTGAAGGATATGATGGAGATGGGGATGATGCGAAGGAGACTCCAGATAAGCCTCTAGGTCAGATCAAGGAGGATTGGGTGAGGTTGGAGTAATAGGTGGTAGAGTGGGATGCGATGGTGATGGCTCAAGATGAGATGATTGCAAGGCTCCAAGTAAAGTTGCTAGAGAGGAAGTGACATCATAACATTGATATATAGTGCCTTTGGTCTTAGCATAGGTATATCGAGGCTTTGGAGGATAGGTTGATGGAGTATCATATTCCACTTCTTAATCCTCCTACTCCTCTATATTCAAGGTTGCTAAGCATAACAAGTCTAGGTATAGCTCTAGGTCACAAGGGTCCTCTCAGAGTGCTTAGCTAGTGCTTAGATGAACTTTTTTGTATATGAGCCTGGATGCTCCAGTGTATGTAGCCATTTGGCACTCATTGTATATGCGTATATATATATATATATATATATATATATATATATATATATATATATATATATATATACATGGATTTTACTTTTGTGTTATGTGTTTGTGTAAATGCTTTTTGTGGAATGCATGTTTATATGGATGATTAATGCATATGATATATTATGGATGATTAATGCAAGGTATGGAATGCAAATGTTCTAATGATAATTTATAGCTTTATATCTTGCTTGGCCATGTTCTAGCATTGTTGATTAATCAGGGACACCAGACTTGGTGGTATGTGGAGCGAAAGACTCATAAAATGACATGGAAGAAGATATAAATGTTGATATGGATGTTAATATGGAAGAAGATATGGATGTTCATATAGAAGACTGACTATTTTGTAGAGACTTATACATGCTAGTGGCATCAAAAAAACTCACTAAAACTGCCTAATTCCTCTAGGACCAAATGTGTGTGCAGTGAATTCATTTATCGAATCAAGAACATGGTAATGACTCGAGGTAATCAAGAACCAATGTGTGTGCAAGTGAGTTTATTAACTCGTCTTGAGTAAATTGGGTGTGACCTATTATGGATGAAACCAAGAAGCTAGCTTGACCATATGTGCGATCAGAGGTCTCTTTGAAAGAGACGTGTCACCATGCATGAGCGTACTCCACTACCAATCAAGTGTCTATAACTCAGATGGAGGCTAACTCCATAGTCCAAGGATTTTTTATCTCTTAGGTTTTGGGAATGACTACCTAACTTTTTGACTGGAAATGTAGTATGATCCTTACAACCCAATTATTAGTGGTGTGTGATGTAAAATATTTAGAGTTTTTGTTAGGGATTTTTCCCTAATCTTTCTTTTATTTTTGAATTGTGATAGTGGTGAAAACCACTATTTTTATGGACTATGTTGCATGATGGGATAGGTGAGGATTACCATTTTTATTTCGAGGTTCAAACCAAGTATGGTGTTATACCTCTTCAATACAAGATGTTTTTAATATGTCAAATTGTGTTTGGTTCAAGAATGTTTTGGAGTCAATTCTCAAAACTCAATATTTTCTTAGTAAAAATGTGTCTTGGTCCTAAAGAAAACTCGACATGTATAGGAGGTTGCTTAAAACACTAGGAGTGGTTGAGTGATCGAAAACACCTAGGAATTATGAAAATGTAGTTTGTGAAAGATGCAAAATGCAACACACAAACAATGATTTGAACCAAATAAAATGTAAGGTAACACAAGATTGCATAATCGAATAAATTCTTTATTGACAGGGGAGCCCAAAAACTCCATTGTTTACAAGCTTGGATCCTTGAATCCTTTTGATACAATATTACAACAATTTAGGGTTCTTCAAAAACCTAAGAAGTAGAGTCGTAGTGTCTTTAAGCGTGCCTTGATCCCAATAGGTTTGAGTGGGATTTTTGGTATCCAAGGTTGGACCACTTCATATTGCTGATGTAGTACTTCAAATATACACACAATGACACAAAAAATAATTAGTAGTATATGCGAGGGCTCCATAGTGTGAGGCCCTCTGTATGCGTTGATAAGACCCTAACTAGATACTGCTAGTATAGTGAATAGAAATAGAAAGAACATTCATAAAAATAATAAATAACAAATCTGTTTTACTTACTATGCTCTGATGTGAAACATCTGATGTAAGTGACTGGTACAGCGATGCCCTAGCGTCACCTAAAGTCTAGGGGGACTTCAGGAATGTGAGCATAAAAAACCCATGGGTACTTGGCGACTGCAAGAAATGCCCATGGGTACTTGGTGCTGATAGGGAAAGCACCCGTAGGCACTTGGAACTGGTGAGGAGGCACCTGTGGGCACCTGGTGTTGATAGAAAGTGCCCGAAGGCACTTGGTGGCTGATGGGGAGTTCTACATAAGCAAATAAAGTGAGGGCATAGGTTGCGGTGGTGGATATGGTGAGTGAGGTGAGCGGAATATGATATATGGAATGGGTCTAGGTCACAAAAGGCTTGGTAAAAGACTTAAGGTACTTAAGGACTCAAAAACTTAGGAAACTCAGAATCAAAAATCAGACTTAGGGGTTGAGCCATCAAAATGGCTCTTATTTATAATCTAACCTGGGGCATGCTAGGGTTTCAACGACACTAATCGTGTGGCTGAGATTAAATCACATCTAAGGGTAGATAATAAATCTAATGCGTGGCATGGATTGATGTAAATGGATGGTTATGATTAAATGGAATTGGATGTCTGGGATTAATTTGTTTCTATAAATATATTTATTAAATATATATAAAATATTATTATTTAAATAAATATATAATAAACATATATAAATATTGGGTGGAAATGATGGGAAGGTATGGATGGAGGACAAGTGGCTAGATTTTGGTTTCTACAGTTTGCAAATGACAATTTGGCTATATGGAATGGTGTGAATGATGTTGTGAAGGTGCCCCTGTGTAAAGCTCTAAAAACCACACATCTAAAGCTATTACAACATGATAAGGAATTGAAAGCATATAATCTATGTAATCATTTGACAAAAGGAAATAACAAGAAGGAATGATCTCTTTTATTGATCAAATGAATATTTGATTACAATTCGTCCCTCTAAGGGATACCAAATCTTGATACAATGTTACAAATGTAAATAATCCCAAAATGGAGGAAGATGTGCTTCACAAGGTATTCATATCTTCATGAATTTGTTTATATGAGGGATTACTTAGCCACCTCCATCTCATTAGATTAAGAAACTAGATCTTGATGATCCTTTGATCTATGATGCCCTAAAATCTACACACAAAGAACTTCAAGATAGATTAGCAATATATGAGGTCTCTCAAAATAAGGCTTGTATCCCTGTTAGTGCAAATTATAAATCCAAGTATAAATAAAGATGCATAAAGATACCTAAAATATTGGTAATAAAGTATGAACTAATGCTTGAAACATACAAAGAAAGTTAAATATGCATGTAAACTTGCAAATGAAGCATAAATAACCTAATGTATGAAAACATGTAAAGGAAAGAAAATATGCCTATGAAACTGATAATGAACCATAGAAATGCAGTAAAGATGAATAATCTATGCTAAACAAAGCTGAATACATGCTAAAATAGGAAATCTATGGTTGATAGCAAGGAAAATTGCATGTCAAACCCTGGCTGCTATCGCTTGTAGCAGCTGGCTCTACTAGTCGTTGTCGATGTCAGCAGCTAAGCCTACGACTCGTTAAAAACAATGATTGCGAGGAAGGTGTTTCGCCTCTTGAATCTGACTCGATGATACTCAGTTTCATTGATAAATTGATGGTAAAGGGTTGCCTGTGTCTCAAACATGGATTTGGTGGCATATTGTTGTGAATTTATGGTGAATTAGTAGGAGAAAGTAGATTCAAGGGTTGCAAAATAGCTCTCCAATCTAGTAGGGCTTCGTTGTAGTCAATTCATGATTCAATCAGATTTTCTCTTCAATTTTGGGAGGCATCTTATAGACTTCCCAAATCCTAATATTGGCTTCTCAAGGAAGCCAAGATCAAGAATCGGTTGGCCTAAGCAGTTAGGAAGAATCCTCCAAAAGCTTTGCAACTCAAACCGCTCAAGAACCATTGCAAATTTATCTGTTGTAATGGATTTTGCTCAGCTTGGGGAGCATAATTTGGTTATAGGGCTAGCCACTCTCTCTTAATATGGCTAGGGGTATGGATGCTATTAGACACTATCGACAGTCATGGCTAGTGCTTAGCCACTCTGATCTGAAGAACATGTGCTTAAATAGAGAGGGGGGGTGAATAGTATAAGATAAAACCTTTTGATTTTCAAACCATATGACAACACCAATAATATTAAAGTAGTAAACATTACACAAAGCATCACATATATGAGAGACATGATTTAACGTGGTTCACCCAATGTGGGATACTCCATAGAGAAAATCTTTCACTAAATTTTTCTTAATAAATTTCTTGGGAATCCTTCCCTATTACAATATTTATGGACCTTTGTCCAAAGGAGACACCAATCCCCTAATCAGGTTTGTGGATCTCTATCCATAGAATAACTCCTTCTCTATTCTGACTGGTGATATGCTAGAAGACTACTGCCTCCACTGCACTGGCTTGTGGATATCTCTCCACTGAAGACCTTTATCCTCACTCAGAAGATATCTGTATTCACTACCCTAGCTAATGGATTTCTATCCACTGGAGACTACTGCCCTCTGTTCTATCACCTCAAAGCCTACTCAAAAATTTGTTTCAATATTTGTCTCGGATATGCACTGAACACTGTTCTATGCTCTATCAACTCTACTCACAAATCTGTCTCTACTTTGTCAACTCTGCTCACAAATATGTCTCTGCTCTGGCACAAACTTGCTCACAAATCTGTACCTAACTCTGTCCTCAAATATACCCTCAAGCCTTGGAACAAAGCTTGATAAAATCACAAACCAACTCTGCTCAGAATTACCCAAAGCCTTAACACAAGGCTTGAACATTTGAATCAACTCTACTCTCAAGTCTTCACAAAGACCTGCCTCTAATATGTCCTTAGACTTTCACAAAATCTTATTAACAATCTTAGAAACCTCAACTTAATATCTTATAGAAAACCTCTTCAATATCACAAAAAAGTCTCACTTAGAATCTTGTTTAACCTCAGAAACATATAGAGAATGGTTAGAGACTCAATATATTTCACACTCACCAAATACTCAATCACTTTCAAACTCTTTTCAAATCAATTTAGAATAAAGAATATTTCTTAGAACTTGAACTATCACTCCAATACTTTCAATCAATAATGCACATCCAACTTCACTCAATCATTTACTCAATGAAACACAACTTGCTTTCAAACCCTAACCAAGTGTTTCACTATACTTCCAAAAACTCACACTATGAATCTCAAATATTGAATCAAGATGATTCCAAATCCACATAACAATGATACTCATGTTATTTTCACAAACCCTAATCATGCACATGAAAGCTTACTCAAATCTTATCAAACAATGCTTATCAAATAATCCTTTTCACTCCAACTTTGCATTTCACAACACTCAATCCAATAATATTTCACTCATAAGGAAGATGTGCCCATACCTTTTGTTTTGATGAAGTTTTGACCTTAAAACCTATCTCAATCACAATCAAATCTTCTTTACCAATTTATAGGTTAGATAGAAACAACCTATCTCAAAATCTCCACAAATATCCTCCTCAAAAATTAATTCACCATTACAAACAATAACAAGACTCAAATACACCTTATTATCTCCAAACTTATCAAAATACTTCTCAACACATAAAAAATCAACTTCCTTTATCAACTCCAAATTAATCAATTTATAGAAGACCAATCACTTTATAAACTCCCAATGATAATTTTCAACCTATAAGAATTAATCCTTTGACTAACCCTTATTACTCCAACCTCTATTTAATTTTCCAAAGCACAAAATAATATAAACTATCAAATACCTTATAACTCCCTACTTTCCCAAGGCACTATCTAAACTCACATGGCCTTAATGCATATGCGCTTCCCAACCTAGGCGTAAATTAAAATTTAAATCAAAACTTTAATGCTTACCTTAACACCTTGGCCCATGTGCAAAAAGGATAGTGCATGCCTTGGCTATGCTTTGAACCCACGACCTCGCTACCGTCGCTGCGCTCTAGCTGAATCTAGGTAGCCATTGGGCCACACGCCCACACAAACATAAAACTCAAGTGCTCCTCCTTGTTACCTTCGTAATTTTTGGCGATTGAAAACATAACACTCTACCCACTCAAAATGACTACGCAAGGATTTGAAACCCTAACCTTTGCCCTGTGAATGTCTTAACTCTACCTTGGTCACCAACTACGCTAACCAATGTTATGGATATGCTTGGGTTGCACCACATGCATTTAAACTATCGCTTGCCCACCAAAGCTTTTTAAACACGTAAAATATCTTCTTTCTCACAACAAGCAGCGCACAATTTTTCTTAGACTTGGGTTTTCGAATAATGCATGGATGATTTCATTAAAACCTTTACTCCCCCTTTATATAAGTTTTACCTTATGCGCTTCGATATCAACTTTAATTCGAATTTAAAAATTCGAATTATTAAATTAATTTATAACCTTTAACTTTGGCACCCAATATTTATTTAAATTAAATTTTAACCTTTAGGTTAAATATTTAATTTAAATAAATTAAGTTGAATACTTTGCAAACTATTCAATGGGTCTTTTAAGGAATACATTATTTTTAATTACTTCTTGGACCTGTTCTCTTCATCTCATCCTTTTGCCTGAAATATTATAATATTAAATATTATAATATTATTATTGCCTTTTAAACTTGCTTCGCATTCCTTGGGTCTTCAACCTTTTAGGCCTCCTTAGGCATATAATATTAAATATATTATCTCCTATTCCTTTAAACCTCTTGCTTGCCTTTTGGAAAAACCACTTGATGACATTAATGATGACGAAACTGAAACAACGACCTCTTTAAAATTCTTGACATCAATGACAACAAACCTTGCTCAAATTTCCAATATGATCATCAGCGAATGGGATCTTAGTTGCTATTGACATCAGTAACTAAGATTACATAGGCCCAAAATGCCCAAAATGAGTTATTAGAATCACTGCTTAGTCTTGGAAAGGTCCAAGCTCATTCACATGGTCTACAAAGGTGCCCATATGAGTAGTCTCCTAAACATGATGTATTTTAGGTGTCTACACATACCCAGGGTCAGTGTTCAAAATGCCCATGTAGTACAAATACCCCATCTACGTATGCGGGCGCAAAACAAAGGTCTCAACATACTACCAATGCAGTCTTTATAAAAAAAGGTAAGAGCATAGTGGATCAATTTGTTAGAACTCATATCACTAGAGCTCCTTGCACGGAGTTACAAAGCCAAAGATCCTACATAGCCGATCACATAGATCGAGCACGTAGGCTTTGTTCAAACCAAAGGCAACAAATACTCCAAGATCAATTGGAAGATTTATGAGTGGAGTGTGAGTGACTCGAACAAGAATACACACAACAACAAATGTTTCTTTGAAAATGTTTGTATGAGCATCACTTAAGGAAGCAATGCATCCTCTATCAGAAGGAGCGGGAAGAGAGAGAGGATAGGTTAGCTAGGGCTAACCTACCTCCTGTTAGTGAATACATGAAGCAACATAACACTAGACATATTGTGTCACACCCAAAGCTGCCCCTTAGGTAAGTCGAGCACCAACTTCATCGTACTTCCTAGCATGCTTCAAGGCAACAACAACGTCAAACGCTAATCAACTTGGGTAAATTCAGTATAAGAAATCAAAAATAGATGGCCATGATCAATATTATCTTGAATCCTCTTCCATAGACATGGATGATGAGCACAATCATCCATCTCAATCTCAAATAAATTTACCTCTGCTTGCATCCTATAGGTCACTCAGTGAAGAAGAAATCGTCTCTTCTCAAGCGTAGATAGTCCTTGTTGAGAAAATTAAATCTCTTGAGAAACAAGGTATGACTTACCAAAATCCTACTCTAAGTAAGATTCATAATCAACCTCTGTGTCCCTTGATCTCTAGTCTGACATATCCCGATCATTTTGAGATACCGAAGCTAGACAAATTTCGAGGTAACAATGATGTGCAAGAACATGTGACCGGTTTCATGAATTTGTGCTTTCAGATTCAAAATATGTTGAGTGGTAATTTGATCCAATTGCAAAATCACACTCACACTTAGGATTTTGATCTCAAAACCCTCTCTTGCAAAGAATTTAAAAACAAAAACAACTTCTCCAAGGTTTCGCTATATAAGCATTGTGCATGTGTATTTTTAATCTTATGAAGATGTGTAAAATAAGTGCTAGGAATACCTTAGTGATTTGCAAGTAACTGTTAACAAGGGGCCTGTGTTGGTTTACTTTATTATACTATGCTAGTGATTGTTCATGAAACTTAAAATAAAATGAAAATATGATTGGTCCTCATATGACCATGATGTAAAGCCTTAGTTCCTTTTATCTTGAAGTATTTTAGATAGATTTTATCTTCCTTTGATTAAGCAAATTTTAGACAAGTTTTATCTTGCATTATTAAACCCTGCTTTGAGCATGAAAAAGAAGACTAAAATATATCCTTAGATGTGAATCTTAAATGATAATTGGATTCATTCAATTTCACTTCAATTGTGAAGATAAATATAGCTTTAGATACAATAAATAAATTACCTATCTTTGATGAAATTAATTTTCATAAAGAAAAAGTCAAAATAGAAGGCCATTTTCAGTGGTAAAACAAACAAGGTGAGCTTGGGAAGTCTGAGATTCAATTCTTCTTTGGGCCATGCTTTGAACATGGTATCAAGGTCACACTCTAATGCTTCAAATATTTGCTTTGGGGTCTTGTGTTTAAGTTAGAGAATTCAAGATATAGCATTGGTTATATCCAATTTGGTTATCTCGGATGGAGCAGCGGAGCAGCGTGAACAGCGAAGGCAGAGAAGGAGGTTTGAATTTTTTGAGCGGGAACCTTGAGCAGGCGGCAGGTGAGGATCCAGAGGCAGGAAAGGCGACTGTCTACGGAAGGGGCCAGGGGCCTGTCCTCGAATAGGTTGGCCAGGTACGAGGGCCAGTACCTCCTGACAAAGACCCGGACAAATGGACCCAACAGAGTATTGCGGGTCCCAGAAGGGGTTTATCCTTTGTAGAAACCCTAAAAGGCAAAAAGAGTGATTTCCACTCACTCCCGCCCCTTATACCTGAGAACAACCGGATCATGGCACCTGCGAATGCTATGGGTCCTTTTCTATCCTTGGAGGAGTTTTCACTAGTAGGCAAGTTTCTGGGCGGAAGGCCGGATATAGAAACTATACGTTCCTGGGCGCTATCCAAATGGAGAACAGTTGGAAATCTGGAGATTGTTGCTCTGTCCAGGGGCTTTTTCATCCTAAGGTTTAATAACCAGGAGGACGCAAATCGCATCCTAACAGGCGGACCGTGGTTCTTAGGTAAGCGCAACCTGTTCCTCAGGAAATGGGGGGAAGACTTTGACCCCGAAAAGCAAAATATCAATACAGCCCCCATCTGGGTTCGATTGCCAAACCTTCCGGCCCAGTTTTTCAATGAGTACTGGTTGCAAGGGATTGCCAAAACTATTGGGGAGTTGGTTGCCATAGACCATTCAACCCTGGCAAGGACAAGGATGACGCATGCAAGGATTTGTGTCAACGCAAACTTAGATTCTGAGTTACCAACCTTCGTGGAACTAGGTTATGGTGATTATCTGAGAAAGCAGTCGATGGAATATGAAAATAAGCCAGCATTTTGCATAGAATGCAAAACCCAGGGCCATTTGCGAAATCAATGCCCAAGCCTAACAACTAGCAGAGAAGCCCAGAGGATAGAAGGCAAAAGGGCAAATGGCAAAGCTTTCCCCAGGAACCAAACTATGGGAGGACCAGCAGGTAGAGGCGGGTTCAGGCCGATCAAGGATAATAATATCTACCAGGAGCAAGGCAATCAGGCTCAACCCCAGGAGAGAGGGAAACAACAAATTACCTTCGAGCAGGAAAGCCAGGTAAGTTCTAAAATCCCGAATTCAAATCAGTTTAAAGTTCTTGCTGACCTGGCGGTAGAAGGGGAGACGGACGAGGATGGAGTCCTCCAGGTTGAATTACCAGAAACCTTAGAATCCCCGTCCATATCGGGTCCTTCCAATATTGCAACCAAAAAACCTCCAAATCATAACGGTGAAGCCTCAAAGCACACTCCCGAGGAATATAGGAAAAGGATGGAGGAGATAGGTCTAAAGGAGTCGGGCCTGCCCAATATCATAACCAAAAGCCCTTCAAACTTCCAGGAAGCTCCACAGCAGAATTATGGTGAATATAGGAAAAGTATGGAAGAGTTAGAATCAAGAACTGATATGGTAGGAACTCATAGACCGGAAGAGGGATCTAGCCCAGTCCTTCAACAGATTGTACCTCCTCACTTTAGTCCAAAGCAGACCAGAAGCACAACAAAATCCCCAATAGATTATGGCAGTGAGAAAAAGAGAGGGAGGATGTCTAATGCTGAACAAAATAGACTGAGGACTGACAATGAAGTAGCAAGTGGAAAACAAAAAACACTGATACAACAGGTTATCCCAGGTCAAGATGATATCAAATTAGGCAAACCTCCCCAAGGAAAGGGGAGGGGGAAAAATCCCAAACAATCTAAATGAAGGTACTCTCATGGAATGTGAGAGGCCTTAATGGCCCATCGACCCATAGGGTAGTCAGTTCAATAAGAAAGCAATATAACCCAACTGTTATTCTCTTACAAGAAACAAAAACAGATGTAACCCAGTCAAAAATAGCAGCTAAAAAAATATGGAGTCAGGGAGACATGGTTTTCAAGCAGGCAAGAGGAGCTTCAGGAGGACTCATGGTGCTATGGGATTCTAGGAGTGTGGAAGGCAACATTATCCAGGATGATGACAGGGTGTTGAGTGTGTTTTTTCATGACATTGACAAGAACAGATCATGGATTGTATCAAATGTGTATGCACCCAATTCAGTTCAAGGAAGAACCTCATTGTGGGAATATTTGAGCCAGTTGAGCGCAGCCTTTCATGATATTCCCTGGATGGTAGCGGGAGACTTCAATACTCCCTTATATCCCTCAGACAAAAAGGGTGGGGCTGGGCTTCCAACAAGAAGCATGGAAGAATTTAATGAGTTTGTCAATTCCAATGAGTTGATGGATGTGAGGCTAAAGGGGGCTAAGTTTACATGGAGCAACCATAGGATAGGAAGTCAGCTCATTCAAGAAAGGTTAGATAGGTTCTTTTTGTCAAAAGAAGCAGTCACAGTGTTTGGAGATTCCACTTTGCAAGCTCTTCCCAAAATTGCATCAGATCATAATCCCATTTTATTGGAGGTTCCACAAGCTAATTCCTTTAAGAAACCCTTTCGCTTCCAGTCAATGTGGATCAAGCATCCAGACTTGAGGGAAAGAATCAAAAGCTGGTGGCAACAACCCATTCAGGGCAGCTCTGCTTTTAAGTTAGCCCAAAAATTGAAATCGGTGAAGGAAAACCTAAGAATTTGGAATAAGGATGTGTTTGGGAATCTCTTTGAGCACAAGAAACAAGTGGGAGAAATCCTGAGTGCCATTGATAGCAGGATTCAAAGTGGTACTTATGATGAAACAACAAGAACAGAGGAGCAAATTAAGCTTGCGAAATATCACAATATTCTGGCCTGTGAGGAAACCTACTGGAGGCAAAAATCTAGGGCTTTATGGCTGAAGGATGGTGACTCAAATTCAAAATTTTTCCATGTCACTACCTTGAGAAATAGAAGTCATAATAAGATCAGGGAGCTGACCAGAGCTGATGGATCCAAAACTCAAAATTTAAATGAGATTAGAGATGAAGCAGTTAGCTACTTCAGCTCCCTCCTCGGGGATGGAGCCCAATGCCAAGAGGAAGCCAAGGAGACCCTCCTTCAATTCATACCTAGTGTCATAGATGGGGCCACTAACGCCAAACTCCTAGCTCCATTCACTGAGGAGGAAATTAGAGATGCTTTGTTCAGTATGGAACCTGATAAGGCTCCAGGTCCAGATGGATTCCCTCCATGTTTTTACCAGGTTTTTTGGGATATTGTTGGGGAGGATGTAATCTCGGTGGTCAAAGAGTTCCAGTCTTCAAAACACATCCCTAGAGGGTTTAATTCTACTTTCATTGCATTGATACCTAAGGGTCCGGACCCAGAAACAATGGCAGATTTCAGACCAATCAGTCTATGCAATGTGTCTTACAAAATCCTTACTAAAGCCATAGCTAACAGGATGAAAGGAATCTTACCCCTCATGATTGATACCTATCAAGGGAGCTCGGTGCAGGGAAGATCGATTCTTGATGGGGTGATTACAGTCCATGAAGCCCTTCACTCTACAAGCCAAACTAAGAAGGCAACTTTTGCCCTAAAGCTTGACATGAATAAAGCTTTTGACCGCATCAATTGGGATTTTTTGATTGCAGTTCTTCTAAAATTTGGCTTCCATCCTCAGTGGGTAAGACTTATCAAAGGGTGTATCCTCAAGCCTTGGTTCTCTATTCTTGTTAACGGTACAATAGCAGGGTATTTCCAAAGTCTTAGAGGCCTAAGACAAGGAGATCCGATCAGTCCGATGTTGTTCATTATTGTGGCGGAGGCTCTAGGTAGAATGATCAAAGCGGCCTACAGTGCAGGCCTAATTTTTGGGATTAAGGCCACCTCCCTTACCAGTCCAGTAACCCACCAACAGTTTGTTGATGATACCCTCATTCTGACTCAGGCCTCAGTTGTTGAAGCCAGAAGGATAAAGCGAATCTTAAAGTTTTATGAGGAGGCGGCTGGACAAAAGGTAAACTTTTTCAAAAGCAAAATTTACTTCCTCAACACCCCCATTCCAAGGCAGGTCAAGATCGTGGGGATTTTGGGGTGTTCAATTGCTACTCTCCCTACTTCCTACCTAGGCCTTCCCTTGTTCACAGGCTCCCTCGAGAAATCAATGTGGGACAATGTGGTAGAAAGAATTCAAAAGAAACTGGTTGGGTGGAAAGGTCATTTTCTGTCTCAGGCAGGTAAAGCTACCCTTACTATGGCCTCCCTTCAGAGCATCCCAGTTTATTTTCTATCAGTTTTTAAAGCCCCAACTATGGTATATCAAAATATTGAACAACTCCAAAAGAACTTCCTCTGGTCAGGGTCGGAAGAAAAACAACGACTTCACCTAGTGGGATGGAGTAAGGTTTGCAGACCAAAGGAGAATGGGGGGTTAGGTCTGAGAAGATTATCCCAGCTGAACACGACACTGATTGCCAAGCAAGCATGGCATCTCTTAACCAACGAGGAGAATCAATGGACTGCCATTATTAAAAGGAAATACCTCCAAGGCATTGATTTTCTAAGGGACAATATCCTAAACAGAGGATCGACTTTCTGGAAGGCAATCTTGACCAGCAAAAATGTCATCAATAAAGGGCTGAGATGGATCCTAGGTAACGGGAAAAATATTAGTTTTTGGGATGACAGATGGGCTAGGGAGGAGGCCCTCTCTCAATTGCCCCACCTTGTCAGGGCCAAGGAGTACACTGATCATTTCATAGGAAGGAAAGTGGCTGATTTTATGATTCAGAACAATGGAAGGTTAAGATGGAAACAAATCAGGATTCCGGGATTCGAAGCTGAATCAGAGGAGATCCAAAATATCCTGCACCAACAATTTATTCCCATGAGAATTGGAGAGGACCAAGTAACATGGGCTGCAACTGAGAGCGGTCATTTCACTGTCAAATCCGCCTACAAGCTTATGATTGATCCTGAGGATCCCATCCTCCAGACCCAGTTGGTGTGGGTCAAAAATATTATCCCCAAAGTCGCCTTCTTTTCGTGGTTGGTGATCCAAGGGAGGATACTTACCATTGACAACATGTTAAAGAAAGGTTTGATTATTGCTAACCGTTGTTATCTGTGCAGGGCCAACTGGGAGTCCACCCTCCATATTTTCCTTGAATGCTCGGTTGCAGATGATATTCTAAGTAGGGTATTCCAAGATTTTAGCATTTCGTGGGTCAGACCGGCCACCATATTTGACCTTTTCCAGCAATGGCCCAATCACTTCTTCAACCTTAGGCTTAGGTTCATGTGGAAGATCTCCCTTCACCACTTCCTGTGGCAGGTCTGGTTAGAAAGAAACCATAGAGCCTTTAGGGGTACTAGCCATGATCCCGTAACCATCACCAGCAAGATCCTTGCCTTTGCTCATGAAAACGTTAGTATTATTCCCTATGAAGCTCAGCATAACCGTCCCTGGGAAAAATAGCTTGCCCAATCCCTTAATATTCCCTTAGAAGAGGAACCTGTGGTCATTAAGGCTAATCCCAGAATAGGTGTGACTTGGACCCCGCCTCCGGTCGGTTGGCTCAAGTTCAACTTTGACGGTGCTGCTAAGGGCAATCCTGGAAGAGCAGGTGCTGGAGGAGTGGTTCGTGACCACCAAGGAGGCTTGGTGCTGGCATTTTCTGAACAACTAGGAATGAAGACCAACAATGAAGCGGAAGCAAGAGCCCTATGGAGAGGACTGCAGATGTCCCAGGAGATCGATTGCAAACTAATAGTCGAAGGGGACTCAATGAACATTATAAACCTTCTGACCAATGGGAAAAAACCTTCGTGGCGGATCGAACCAATCATAGACGAGGCAAGGATACTTTTTGAAGCTAGGAATGACAGGCTGGCGCAACACGTGTTTCGGGAAGGCAACAAAACAACAGATAAGTTGGCCAATCTAGGGGTTGATGCTAATGGACTCATCACATGGGAACAAGGGGTCCCTAGTGACGTGGAAGAAGCAATGCAAAATGACCGCCAATGAAGTCTGAGGTGGGGGCTTCGGGTGGCGGGAACACAGACACGGGTGCAGGTACAGAGGAATTTTGGTTTGTCAGCTCTGTCCTGTTCTAATCTATGACAAATTTTGGGTTTTTGTCTGTACTGAGGATAGGGTCCTTCATGGAATTATGGTTCTTCTTAGCTCCGTAGATGGTCTAAAAAGATGTCTGGGGATTAATAGCATCTGTATGGTTTATGGTCAGCTGGATGGTCGGGCTGTTAGTATGGGTAAAGGGTACCAAGCCCATTCTGTATTAGGGCTTAGAATGATAAGGAACAGTAAAGGACAGTTTGTCCTTAACAAGGAAAGGATCCACATCAGCTTACGACTGTTTTTTGTAACAGGTTTTGGGTTAACCTTTAAAACCCGGTATTAATGAAATGACCCTTAATTACCAAAAAAATTTAATTTTCATAAAGAGACACAAATTTATTGCTTTAAAACAATGGCTTTCGGAATGCCATATAAATTACTCCCCTTTTATGAAATTGTGATTTTCATAAAGGAAAGCTAATTTATTGCTTGAAAATAAAAATGCAAAGCTTAAAAATCGATTTGCCTTCAAAATATGAAATAATGTAAAATTTCGTAATTCTAAAAATACCTAAAAAAACAACTTTAAATCATTTTTTATAATTTCAAAATGGCTTCAGAACGAAATCAAAATTGTTCTAAATGGAACATTAAAGCTTATTCTACCCATATGTGCATTTGTTTTTGGATTTTTATTTTAATCACCGAAGTTTAAAAAAAAATCTGCAAAAAAGAAGGGTTAGAAAAAAATAAAAATAAAATCTGGAAATGGACTAGAATGCTAAAATTATAAATACAAACTACCGCCAATATGATGCCACCCTATTCTTGCAAAACCGAAGATGTGAGAAATTTTTGCATGCAACCTAGTTTATCTAAACCTGCATTTGCACAACCCGCAATAATCTAGGTGCGATCATCTAAGGAAAATGAAAATAAATTTCATGCTTTAAACATTCAATGATGCAACCATTAAAATGTATTCAACATCATCTACAAATCTAAAACATGAAAGGGGAAAAATAAGCAGTTAAAACAAGCATGTAGAAATAAACTCCTCCTATATTGCTAATAAAATGAAAGTTTCTGGCACGTTTGCATTAAAAAAATAGAAACTACAATCCTTGTTACAACATATTTCCAGCAGCATGTTCCCAAAATGTCCAGGCCTTGGCATTAGATAGCCTTCCAACCCTCTTTTCATCTTTCAATGACATATTTAAAATCTTCTGTCAATGTTGTTCACCTCTTTTCCTTTGGGCTCTTCATTTCTTTTGTTTGGTTTTCCTCCCAACTCTTGATTTCCCCTATTTTTTATTTCCAAGAGAATACTTCCCTTTTCCCTTTGTAACCATCCCTTTCTTTATTAAAATAATATTTAGCACTGTGTCTCATGAAGAATGAAGTGGTTACAAAAAATTTAGCATGGGCAATGGTCGGTTAAGAGATATCCTCCCTTGAATGTTAATTGCAATGATGATTTTGTGGTAAACTCACACATTATCTCTGGTCACCTTAGAGCTAGGCCTTGAAAGTACACATCGATCGTTTGTTGAGCATCTTCACTGTCTAGGTGTATGAGTGCATCCAAGCTATCCCACATGCCCATTCGAAAGCATCCACGCCATCTGCTTCCAATATGTTGTAGATATCCACATCAGAGTCATCTATGAAACAAATATCCTCTTCAAGGCGAAACAACCACTAGTAGTCTTTGCACATCCTATAGACCTGCATCACCCCCATTGCGCAATCACCACACTGTCTATGATTTTGTTGCGCTAATCATGGTGGATGTCAACACTCCTTCCACTACTATCATCGAAGCCTCTTGTGTTGCGGCATTAGCACTAAATATGCTTGTTTCATGGTTCCAATAACATATCAACCCAAATGTCTGCAAGCAATCATGGTGCCATTGCATATATATTGAGTTTTAGAACACTGTACAAGACAACTAATGAGCTCGATATTTTGACCCCCTAGATTGAGGTGTAAGTGGTTCACTCTTGGTTTCATAACCATGATCATACATGTTACTATTAGAAGGGAAAAAACAACAACTACTACTATTCTCTTCACTAATCATCTTATCTATGCTCTCATTCAAGTCCCACACCGCGTAATCTGAGTTACCTGCTCCTCAGATCCTTGGCCTATCTACCATCTGTTGTGGTTCATCCACAACACACCCTAGAAGTGGGGACCCACCTTTGTTTTTGCAGGTTTTAGGGAAGATCTCAAAGACCCGGATGCTAAAAATGAAGAAAAGAAGAAAAATGCCTAAGTGTTGAAAGGGTCGCGAAATCGCGACATGTCGCGATATCGCGACATGTCGCAAAATCGTGACCTGTCTCTCCATCGCTACAAGTTGCCGAGAGGAAGCACAAGGTTGAAAGTGGTAATCATTTCACTACTTTTTCGTGAAGCGGAGGCTCGAAAGAAAAGTGGTAGCGAATCGCTACCACTTCGTGAAGCGGAGGCTCGAAAGAAAGGTGGTAGCGAATCGCTACCACTTCGTGAAGCGGAGGCTCGAAAGAAAAGTGGTAGCGAATCGCTACCACTTCGTGAAGCAAAGGCTCGAGACCAAAGTGGTAGCGATATCGCTACCACTTCATCGAAGGAAGGCTCGAAACCAAAGTGGTAGCGATATCGCTACCACTTCATCGAAGGAAGGCTCGAAACCAAAGTGGTAGCGATATCGCTACCACTTTTTGAAAAGAAGGCAAAGCAAAGTCGGTAGCGATATCGCTACAACGAGCTACTACGGGCGTACGGACCAAGAACATGTCACGATATCGTGACATGTCACGATATCGTGACATGTCACGATTTCACAACATGTCGCGTTATCGCGGCTAGGAAACGGAAGAGGCCAAATGCAAATTTTGTCGAGATTTCCACGGGAAAGCGTTACGAAAGGTGCAGGAGACGCAGGACACGTGGTAGAAATGATAGAACCAGAGTAACATTTCATAACAACGATGCATCGGCCGCAGAGATCGAGCGTTACGATTGCACGCAAAGGTTAGAATACCAAAAGGCGGGAATTGAAGCGAAGGGTCCCGGGAGTCGAAACGAAGCGTCATGGAACAGCCGAGAACGCGCGACAGAAAGGTTAAATAGCAGAAATGTAGATGGATACAGGGGCTAGAGACTGTAACAAAAAGCATTACTTATTGAAATAAAGGATTTTTCTTTGGTAACACGACTTTTGTGTGTAAAATCAAAAGGAGATCGAAGCCAAAACTATTGTTTTACTGTCAATATTTTCGTTGCATCATTTTGTCTTGTATCTATTTCGTTTACGCCATGGGATGGGTTACGATAGGTGAATGGTAGAATGATGCAATTATATTCTTTTCCTTAGAGTCTTGCATCCGATCTGATTAGATTGTGTGTTAGTACAGATCTGATCGGTTGGGTTGTTTTGGGGACTTCATCTCTTAACTTGGGATTTTGCAGGGAGGAGATCGTTAACCATTTTAATATCCTTCATTATTTTCCAGTTGACTCAAAAATAACAGTTTCTGTTTTATTCCTTGATATGCTTAATTTCATGTCAGAGACTAACATTGAAATAATAGAACTATTGAATAGAGATAAAACGAACAGATTAACCTTAGAATAAATTGTGAATATTAGAACATCAAAAGGATTTTTTTTTATTTTTGATTAATCAAACAAGTCAAGATTATAAAGTTCATTGAGAATCAACAAAGGCCCCTTGTTAACAGCTATCTGCAGGATTTGAGTTATTCTGGGATATATCAGCTTGTATGTATTAAATTGAAATTCATTTTTATATACGTAAAAGTCTGTTTCACAAAGAAGCTTGGAGAAATAATAAAAGGAAGGAAAATAAAATAAATTATTTCTTTGCAAGAAAGAGTCTTTTGTTCGAGACTCTAAGTTGCGTGTTATTATTTGTAATATGACAAATTAACACTCAACATTTTGGCGCTAGAAGGAGGGCCTTCTGTATTGCTTTGCAATTTTGATTTGTTCTAACAATTAACGTGGGTAGTTTTGTTTCCACCTATTGTGCTTGCAGGTGTAACATTTAGACATTTTATCTGGCAGCAGAGTTGAGAAATATTTTAGAGTCCTAGAGTTTCCAAGCTGGCCCAACCTGAGTACATTGCTACTAGGTCTAAAACCACAGGGGAAACTATCTTCCAAAGCCTTTCTCCCACTGCTAGGAGGCCGAAAAACAAAACATTAGAAGTTGAAATACCACCCAGTATACTTGAGTTAGGGATTTCTTTGGACTCAAGTACCTCTAGTGGGCCTGAACCCTTAAGTTCAAGTGGGATAGTAACACCAGTTGTATCTGTCTCCATAGTTCCAGGAGTTCCAATTGTTCCCACAGGGTTGACACCTTTGAATAACATGGCCCAACAACAACAACAACAACAACCACCTGCCCTTTGGTATGGTGCTCAGAGTTCCCCTTTAGATATTCCCGAGGCAGTCCATGACTTGCCTAGAAACATTGAAAGGGGATTACCCAAATTCATTCATGATGGTCCAACAACAGCAGAAGATCATGTCCAAATCTATAAAGATTACATGTTTAGGCAGGGGGTTACTCACGAGGATGTTGCCTGTCGAGTTTTCCTTGCTAGTCTAGACCACATTGCTAACGAATGGTATTGAAATTTGCCAGCAGGGTCCATAACTTCATGGGCCAAGCTAGAAACTGCGTTCATAGGTCAATTCGGACAGCTTAGTAGATCCCTCCATGACATACAATTTCTTCGTATCTTGCAAAAGACAAACCAATGAACCCATTCGAACGTTCAATCAGAGATTTCAAAAGCTATATACGAATGTGACTCGTCACTTTGCGGTAGACCCTGCAATTGCCTTGCAGCTATACTTCGGAGCCTTAGATCCTTTAACATCTTTGTTGACTAGAAGGAACCCTCAGGTTACAACCCTTCCTTTGGCTTATGCAGAAACAATGACTCTCGAACAGCAGATGAACCTGCCAGGCGCAGGATTGTCTCAATTGACTGGGATGGGACAATATGGCCCATACAGCCAATTTGCCATGATGAACCAGGTAGTAGCACCACAGGCTCCGATGTTGAACAACTTCCAAACACCCACCCAAGTTACGCCATTGTCAGGTTATCCGAATGCCGCTGTTCAAACACAGAGTTTGATTCAAAATAACTCGATGGGTTTGCATGGGTTCGGTATGGGCAATAATCTGTTGACCATGTCGGGGTTTGCTCCAATTAACATGCCAAGCTCAGCGACTTATCCAACAATCACTCCCATTCAAAGTGTGAATCCAGGATGGAATCCACCTGCCCAAACTCAAGCCATTCAAAATGGGAATCCAGGATGGAATCCACCTGCCCAAACTCAAGCCATTCAAAATGGGAATCCAGGATGGAATCCACCTGCCCAAACTCAAGCCATTCAAAATGGGAATCCAGGATGGAATCCACCTGCCCAAACCCAAGCCATTGTACCCAATCCAGAGGTGGCTAATGCAGCCAACACAACTCGGACCTGCAATTGCAGTGCCTCAACCACAAGGGTCCGAAGCAACCATAGAAAATATGAAAGAAACGTTGGCCAAGGTGTTGGTAACAGTGGGGAATGTCAATAAAAAAGTTGATCAGGCCATGGGCCATAACCGACCTCACAATCATAGAGGAAAAGGAATGTATAACACGCAACCTAACAACGGGCGGGTACCCAATCCCGTTGCCAACCAGGTAGACATTTCGGAAGACTGTGGAGATGCAAGATCTTGTGATAATGATTGCCCGCACCGTGGCCACATGAAACCGGAGTCTATGCTAACGGAGGTCATACATTCCCATGAAAGTGAAGAAGAGGAGGATGTAGAATTTTTTGGAAGCGAAGATGAAGAAGCTTTGGAAGTTCATGCAAACAAACGTTTTGGGAAAGCAAATCACAAATATTACACTAGGAGTTCTAAAGAGCCCAAAACTTCCTCTCGTCCTCCTAATAATCAATTACTCCCTCCTGACCCTAAAGGAGATGTCAATCCCCCTCCTCCATCGAAGGTCGAAAAGTCTAAGATGATGCAAAACTTGCCAAATCCAGAAAAGCTCACTTACGATTTGGTGGAAGATATGAAGAAGAATAGGGCCAATGTATCGATGTATGACATGGCCCGATTATTAGGCCAAGAAGTGAGTTCACCAAAAGGATTAAATCCATCTACACAAGTTCATGAAGCTAAAAGTGCCGAGTCTCGAGTGGTTGTACAAAAAGAAAAACGAGATATACCTCCATTTTTGGTAACCATTAGAATTGCAGGTAAAAACTTGCACAATTGTTTAATAGACTCGGGGGCCTCGGCTACTATCATGCCCTTAGAAATCTATAAAATATTGGGACTTACACCAAAGCCTTCTAGGAGCAGGGGTGGTGCAGTTGGACAGAGTCAACCATGGAGGCAAGAGGAGAGCCGGGTGATGTGCATATTCAAGTCAATTCGAACCCAGAGTTCAACAACAGCATAGACATATTGGTGCTCGATATTCCTATCAAATATGGCATGGTATTGGGAAGAGATTGGAGTAAGAACCTAAACGGTTACATTGTGATAGACTCTTCACACATGTGGCTGCCTTGGAGGGGAGTGGCCAATCAAATTCGAATTGACAGTGAACCCCGACTCAAAGAGATGATCACAGATTACAACAAGCCGAACGAGATCCAGTACATTGAAGCTGAGTTGGGAGCATACTGTTTGGACATAGAAGCACTCAAAAATACCCATGATGAAAGGATTGGGCGCAACTTTACTGAAGGACATCAAGACATTTGGACCTTAAGATTTGATGGATCCAGGTCCAGACAAGGAGCAGGAGCCGGTGTTGAATTGTCATGTTCGGACCAGGAGCCTATATTCGCTGCATACAGACTACAGTTCCCTGCCACCAACAATATGGCAGAATATGAGGCTTTGATTCTTGGACTACAACTGGCCATTCGGAAGAAAATTAAATATATCAAAGTCCTTGGTGATTCGGAACTGGTGGTGAAACAAGTGAGGGGACAATACATATGCAAGGACAAGCGGCTTAGGCTTTACCAAACTAGGGTCGGAGATTTAATAGATGAGTTTGACGCCTTTAACATTTCTCTGATCTCGAGAAAGGGCAATCGTCCTGCAGACTCCCTAGCTGTAGCAACGAGTATGTTGAAGCCAGTGGACCATAAGAAATGCAAGAAGTTCTCTATAGAGTTGGTCCCTTGTCCCTCGATACCAGATAATGTTACGAACTTCCAAGTATTTGATAGTGACAGGCACATATTTCATTTTGTCACTAATTCTGGTATATTTGAAAAGCAATACATAGATGAAGAAGAAAGGGACGTAGAGGAGGTAGTTTCGAAAGATAAAAATCCTGTAAAAAACAACAGGATGCCTGATGAGATAGCTTCATTAGAAAAAATCTTTGATATCGGATGCAAACCAAGAAAAGGTAAAAGGGTTCCATCTCCTGGAGAGGCCTGTGATTTGGTTAACATTGGAAGTGCAGAAAATCCCCGGGAGGTATTCATAGCAAAAGCATGTACCAAGCAGGAGAAGGATTCCATAGCAAATGCATTAAAAGAATACATAGATTGCATTGCTTGGAGTTATAAGGAGTTGAAAACCTATGATCATAATGTCATAATGCACACGATTCCACTGAAGCCAGAGTCCAAGCCCTTCGAGCAAAGACAAAGGCGAGTTAATCCATTATTAGAACCCTTGATAGAGAAAGAGGTGAAGCGACTGTTAGAAGCTAAGATCATCTTTCCCGTTAGGCATTCCACGTGGGTTGCTAACCTAGTCCCCGTGAGGAAAAAGAGTGGAGAAATAAGGTTGTGCATTGATTTCAAAAATCTCAATAAGGCATCCCAAAAGGACAACTACCCGTTACCCACCATCGATGAAATACTCCAAAAGGTAAACGGGTCGGAGATGATGTCATTCCCTGGATGGTTATTCAGGATATAATCAGGTCCTTATCCATCCTAGTGATAGGATGAAGACTACTTTTACGACAAAATGGGGCACCTTTGCATACAAGGAGAATGCCCTTCGGACTATTGAACGCAGGTGCCACTTTCCAGCGAGCTATGGATTTTGCTTTTAAAGGGCTTATTGGTAAGTGCATCATTGTTTACGTCGATGACATTCCTGTATTTTCTAAGAACAGGGAAAACCATGTCATGGATCTTAAGAAAGTCTTTCAAAGATGCAGGGAACATGGTATATCTCTCAACCCAAAGAAGTGCATCTTCGGGGTAATAGAAGGAAAACTGTTGGGGCATATAATATCTAAGGATGGAATTTCCATTGACCCTGAGAGAATAGAAGCCATACAGCAAATTCCTCGTCCCAATAGCAAGAAGGGGTTGAGATCATTTTTCGGAAAGATCAATTTTGTCAAAAAATTTATCGCAGATTTTGCAGAGATAGCAGGACCTTTGAACGACATGCTAAAGAAAGAGGTCCAGATCATTTGGACAGATGAAAGGATAGAGGCTTTTGATAATATCAAGGATGCGATTTCTAAAGCCCCGATTTTGGTGAGTCCCGATTATACGAAGCCTTTCTATATCTACACATTTGCTTCAGATCACTCCTTTGCGAGTGTTTTAACTCGAAGAGTGAAGGCAAGCATTGAAAATCCCATTGCTTTCCCGAGTAGTCCTCTCAAAGATGCGAAGCCGAGATATTCTACCCTAGACAAGCAAATGTATGCGTCGGTTAAGACCGTAAAAAAATTCAGGCACTACATAGTCCACAATAGGGTCTTTGCTATCGTCCCAGATCCTGCTGTCAAAGCCATGTTCGTTCGTAATGAATTAGGTGAGAAGCGTGGTAAGTGGGTTTCAACTTTGCAGGAATTTGATCTGGAGATTCAATCGATGAAGATAGTGCGGGGGCAAGGGTTAGCTAAGGCAATCGCAGAACAGGATCTCGCAATTCCTTGTCAACATTATGAAGTCGCTGATGTAACCAAGGAGGAGTGGTATGCAGATGTGGTGTACTATCTACTAAATGGTAGGTGTCCATCATTTTTGAATGCTACTCAACGCAGAGCCTTGCGTTTGAAGTCTGCTAATTTTCTAGTTAGATCTGGCACATTATACAGAAAGAACCATGAAGGTATTTACCTTCGTTGCGTTGATCAAGAGGAGGAAGTGCGAATACTCGAAGAGTTTCATGGTAAACATGGGACAGGGCATGGGTCTGCTAATGCCACAACCCATCAAATCCTCAGAGCCGGTTATTATTGGCCTCAACTATTCAAGGATGCCCATTCTCATGTGAGGTCATGTCACATATGTCAAACTACAGCCAATAGAGACAGAAACGCTTCCATGCCTTTACAGTCCGTAATCGAGTCCAGACCTTTCGCGCAATGGGGCCTGGATTTTATTGGGATTATCAGCCCCAATTCATCCGATGCTCACAAATATATTCTGACGGCTACGGATTATTGCACGAGATGGACCGAAGCTATCCCCACAAAGAATGCTACTCGCAGAGGTGGTCATTAAATTTTTAGAAGATAACATTGTCACTAGATTCGGGATGCCTAACTCCATCGTAAGTGATAATGGTTCGGCCTTTTCCTCTCTAGAGTTTGCTAATTGGGCATTTGATAACAACGTGAGTTTAAAGTTCTCCTCCAATTATTACCCTCAAGGTAACGGATTGGCCGAGTCATCCAATAAGAATCTGTTGACTGTCATAAAAAAATTGTTGGAAAGGAATCCGCGGGACTGGCACAATAAGCTTAAGTTGGCCCTTTGGGCTGATAGAATCAGAGTCAAAGAAGCAATAGGGACATCTCCTTACCATCTGGTTTATGGACAAGATCCCATTTTTCCTGCAAATCTCAGATTACAAACGCCGCACTTCATGAAAGATTATTTTGGAACTAATGATAAACTTGAGTCTAGACTAACGCAATTAATGCGCTTGGATGAAAAAAGGGATGAAGCTATGCTTCATTTTAGTAAACACCAAGACATTGTAAAAATATGGTTTGACAAAAGGTCTAAGGCCAAGGCGTTTAAAATTTCAGATTTAGTGTTGTTATGGGACAAAAGACATGAGAAGAAGGGGGAACATGATAAATTTGATTACCTTTGGTTAGGTCCCTACCAGATTTCGGAGATCCTAGG
This sequence comes from Wollemia nobilis, assembly GCA_028583015.1. NCBI lineage: Eukaryota > Viridiplantae > Streptophyta > Pinopsida > Araucariales > Araucariaceae > Wollemia > Wollemia nobilis. The sequence continues at coordinate 3,308,997 of JAQPPZ010000442.1, forward strand.
GGAAAATAGTTTTAGACTAAAAACCTTGGATGGAAAGGATTTGGCACTACCTATCAATGGGTTGCACTTGAAGCATTACTTTCAAGCATGAGGTGGTTGGGCTTTGTATTATATGTAATAACGTCTGTAATTTCTTGCTTTCATTTTTCATGTTTAGGTGTGTATTATTTTTTTTTGACATGTCTAAGCTTTGTATTAATGTTGTGATCTATTTCTTTGTGTGCAGATTTGATACTTAAGTGTGTGTTTCAGGAGATATCTAGTTTTGTGTCAATGCTGTAATTTAGTTTTTTGATGTGCAGATTTGATATGTTAGTATGTATTCATTTTTTTATTTCAGGTTTTTCTTGTATTAATGTTGGGTTTTTGCGTTTGTGTGCAGGTTGGACATTTAGGCGGTGGTGTTCCTTTGATTTCCTTTTCATTGCCTTATAAAAAAAAAAAAAAAAAAAAAAGGGAATAAAAGCTTGATGTTGAACACATGCCTAAGATTGGGAGAATATGAAACATTGGAATCATGTTGTAAAAGCTCCACATGTAATACAAACAGTTAATTTAGATCATTTGAAGCTTGTGATGCATGAAAAAGTCAGTTTTGCATGACAAATCATCTCATTTGCAATTCAAGAAATAATGCATTCATGTTCCATCTCACTTTTCATACATTTCACCGTAGTGGCATATGCATCTTAGGTGCAATTCATTTGAGTATGTTGAATCCTCTTAGGGTTATGTTATAACATAAATCTAAGTAAATCCTAAGGTTGGAAACAGAGTCTTGAAGTATCTAGGACCAAGCACGTTTCATACATTAAAAGGGATCTTGAGCAAAATGATCAAAACCTAACTTGGAGGAAAAGGTTGGGCGAAAATGGTTTTCATGTCTATCCTATTATGCAACATGATCCTAAAAACAGTGGTTTTGACCACTTCCATAGAGCTTAAAGCCTAAAATCGGAGTAGTAAGGATAGGGTTAAATTCTCATCTCGGTTGGTTGAGAATCTAATTCCCCAAAGCTTTGATTGGACCCACATGGAGTAGTAAGGATAGGGCATAAATTCTCATCTCGGTTGGTTGAGAATCCGATTCCCCAAAGCTCTTATGTTTCATTTTGTATTAAGTCTTAGATTGTAAGGATCGTACTATTTGTCCTCTGCAAAGGATGGGTAGTCATCCCCAAGGTCTAAGTAACAAGATTAATATTTTCCACTTACATTTAAAATCTTGGGTTGTAAGGATCGTACTATTTGTCCCTAACCAGGATGGGTAGTCATCCCCAAGGTCCAAGAAGTAAAATAAATAAATTTTTCCCATCTCATCCTTATATTGGATTGTAAGGATCGTACTACTTGTCCTCTCGCAAGGGATGGGTAGTCATCCCCAAGGTCCAAAGAAATGAAGATAAGTTTTGGATTATGGGGTTAGATAGGCCCATGCATGGCATCATGTCTTGCCTAAAAAATAAGACCACTGATTGTCTAGAGGGTTAGACTAGCATGACCATTTCTTCCATAATTGGTTTAGTTATTTTGCTCAAAGTGAGGTAAAGAATTCTAAATCAGAATAGTAAGGATAGGGTTAAACTCTCATCTCGGTTGGTTGGGAGTCTGATTCCCCAAAGTTCTGATTTCACATCCACTTGCACATGGGTTCAAGATAGTAGGGACTCATAACCAACTTTGGGATATAATGAACCGTTCACTAGTGGATCCTAAGAGGGTTTGGCAGTCTTGAATGTTTGCACATAATACTACAAGAGTGACTATGCATTTTCTCATGGCATATTCAGTGGGATACACAAATCATTCACAATTTCGCATATGCATTCATGCAAAACCGATGATGGAATGTGGATCAAATTCAAATGATAAGGAAAGGAATTCATTGCACACACCGAGCTAGTACTTGATGATTCTGATAATTCATGTACTTCTGATTTTGGGCATTAGTTATATTGATTATGGGCTAACCCATGTTTTCAAATTTGTGATTTGTGTTAGGTTGGGTTCTTACTAAAATGCTCAAGAGCATTTGACAGCAGAGTCGCCATTTGTTGTGGTTCATCCACAACACACCCCAAAAGTGGGGACCCACCTTTGTTTTTGCAGGTTTTAGGGAAGATCTCAAAGACCCGGATGCTAAAAATGAAGAAAAGAAGAAAAATGCCTAAGTGTTGAAAGGGTCGCGAAATCGCGACATGTCTCTCCATCGCTACAAGTTGCCGAGAGGAAGCACAAGGTTGAAAGTGGTAATCATTTCACTACTTTTTCGTGAAGCGGAGGCTCGAAAGAAAAGTGGTAGCGAATCGCTACCACTTCGTGAAGCGGAGGCTCGAAAGAAAGGTGGTAGCGAATCGCTACCACTTCGTGAAGCGGAGGCTCGAAAGAAAAGTGGTAGCGAATCGCTACCACTTCATGAAGCAAAGGCTCGAGACCAAAGTGGTAGCGATATCGCTACCACTTCATCGAAGGAAGGCTCGAAACCAAAGTGGTAGCGATATCGCTACCACTTCATCGAAGGAAGGCTCGAAACCAAAGTGGTAGCGATATCGCTACCACTTCATCGAAGGAAGGCTCGGAACCAAAGTGGTAGCGATATCGCTACCACTTTTTGAAAAGAAGGCAAAGCAAAGTCGGTAGCGATATCGCTACAACGAGCTACTACGGGCGTACGGACCAAGAACATGTCGCGATATCATGACATGTCACGATTTCGTGACATGTCACGTTATCGCGGCTAGGAAACGGAAGAGGCCAAATGCAAATTCTGTCAAGATTTCCATGGGAAAGCGTTACGAAAGGTGCAGGAGACGCAGGACACGTGGCAGAAATGACAGAACCAGAGTAACGTTTCATAACAACAGTTACTGGCCGCAGAGATCGAGCGTTACGATTGCACGCAAAGGTTAGAATACCAAAAGGCGGGAATTGAAGCGAAGGGTCCCGGGAGTCGAAACGAAGCGTCATGGAACAGCCGAGAACGCGTGACAGAAAGGTTAAATAGCAGAAATGTAGATGGATACAGGGGCTGGAGACTCGTAACAAAAAGCATTATTTATTGAAATAAAGGATTTTTCTTTGGTAACACGACTTTTGTGTGTAAAATCAAAAGGAGATCGAAGCCAAAACTATTGTTTTATTGTCAATATTTCCGTTGCATCATTTTGTCTTGTATCTATTTCGTTTACGCCATGGGATGGGTTACGATAGGTGAATGGTAGAATGATGCAGTTATATTCTTTTCCTTAGAGTCTTGCATCTGATCTGATTAGATTGTGTGTTAGTACAGATCTGATCGGTTGGGTTGTTTTGGGGACTTCATCTCTTAACTTGGGATTTTGCAGGGAGGAGATCGTTAACCATTTTAATATCCTTCATTATTTTCCAGCTGACTCAAAAATAACAGTTTCTGTTTTATTCCTTGATATGCTTAATTTCATGTCAGAGACTAACATTGAAATAACAGAACTATTGAATAGAGATAAAACGAACAGGTTAACCTTAGAATAAATTGTGAATATTAGAACATCAAAAGGATTTTTGTTTATTTTTGATTAATCAAACAAGTCAAGATTATAAAGTTCATTGAGAATCAACAAAGGCCCCTTGTTAACAGCTATCTGCAGGATTTGAGTTATTCTGGGATATATCAGTTGTATGTATTAAATTGAAATTCATTTTTATATACGTAAAAGTCGTTTCACAAAGAATCTTGGAGAAATAATAAAAGGAAGGAAAATAAAATAAATTATTTCTTTGCAAGAAAGAGTCTTTTGTTCGAGACTCTAAGTTGCGTGTTATTATTTGTAATATGACAAATTAACACTCAACACCATCTCTCTATTTTATACATAGCACACTCTATGAATCTTTGTTGTCCATCAATCCAACATTTCATATCCATATTTGGTGATGCTTTCATTATCACCCAATTCTCTTCCTATGCAAAATACTTAGAAATGATTATAGTTCACTTATCCATATCCCTCTAAAGTATGACAAATATTGTTATGCTGAGAACAAGATGAATGGGGTTGTATTTAGAGATTTTATAGCAACTTCCCTCATCGACCATCGGATACATCCCTGTAGTATAGCCTTTTGTTTTTTATTTTTATTTTTATCTAACCAAATCACTGCCTAGTCTGCGTATGATTGCTACCCGGTATGCATATGATGTCGAAGAATCCTGTCCATGTTGGCCACTATAGATATTTCTATGGGACTACGATGAGTAGTACAGTACATACTCCTTGCATGAATCCTAGAGAAGAAATGGTGATAGAATCCTCCTCCATGCATGTTGAGGACTGATATTTCAGCTATCAATACCCATGCCGCTCGCAAATCCTACCATTAATCATCAACAACAAATAACCTCTAACCCACCGAGTATGGTCATCGTCAAAATATGGAATTTTTGATGAAACCATCCTCCTCTACCATGTCTACGCAGGAATTGTTTGTGGTCCATGTTCACGGCTTGACCCGTCATCTACATCACATGTCACTGGGCATCATCCACAATCAGCCCATGTCAACGTGAGCCCTATTTGGGTCTTGAGTGTCTTTTATTTTCACCCATTTCACCCATAATGTCCATTCGTCTAGCCATGAAACCAGCGTTGTAGCTTTCCATCTAGTTGCGGGTTTGACTACGTTGTTTTTTGGGCCCCATCTTACTGTTATCATAATCCATGTCTACTATTCAGTTCTCCTGGTGAGCTATCATCTATGCCATCTGCACGATCCATCCATAGCAGTCCTTGCATGATCCATGTCTGCCATGTCACAATGTTTATGTCCACTGCTCCACTAGCTAGTACCCTGCCATGAGGTCTCCCATCGCTGATTCGTCCATGTGATCCAACTTTTTTTGGGTGAGTCATCCATGTATGCTGTTATGATTTGACGATAATTCCTTGACTACTGGACATAATATCTTTATTATCTTATCAGGTCCTTCGTATGTAGATTCCTTGTCTACGTCTATAGTTTGCTACCAAGTGGCTTAGGATGTTGTGCCAAAACCCAACTCTAAGTCCAAATGACCCTCATGTTCCTGCGATGTGATATTCTGCATGCATAGGATTGAAAATTTAGATATTAAATAATTATGTAAATAAAAGGATCAAAATCATCCCATATAACTTTAATTTAAACAAAACATTAAATAAATAAAAGCAAAACACAAATAAAAACAAACTTAAAACTAATTCAAACAACTACCACGTAAATAAGAACACAACATATAGTTAGAAAATCATACTATATTAATTCTTTTTATTATTTTATTATATATATATATATATTATTTTGGTTTTAAAGATGATTTAATTTATTTCAAATGTTTGGCTTAATTATCTTCAAAACCATTAACCAAGAATGCCAAAGACTAAAATCAACCAAAGCTAAAACTACTAAAGCATTTAAAACCTACAACCTAAGCAATCACAAACAATTTACAAGAAACTAAAGAAGTCGCTAACCGACTCATAACTCAACATTGCAACCATGTAGACAAGAACCTACAAAACTAGCACTCAAGGAACACCCAAAACTCCAAAATAAACAAAATTTAAGGTGGATCCCCAAGTTTTGGGGTATGTTGTGCGATAATCACAATATTTGATGACTCTACTGGGAAATGCTCTTGAGAATTTCGGGTGAAGAACCCAATTTGAAATGAGAACATAAAATATTAGCGAAATAACAATTATTTAGTGATGTCCCAAGAAGGTGGGAGTAAATAGCTTCGAATAAAAAAAACTAATCCATATGCCTTTGCTCAATGTGTGACAAAGTGATTCATTTTTGCACCTCTGAAAATCATCCAAATTCCATCACCTGACTTGCATTAGGCTATAAAATATTGCTCATAATATTTTATTTTGAATAATATTTTTACAAAGTTTCTTTTGAGCATAATTTATTTAGATACAGCCCCACTGCCAGTCAGGCGTCCATAGCCCTGATGAAGACTTTTTGAACTAGGTGATTGATTTGATCAAGCTTTTCAATGCTCATTTTTTTATATCAATATTTATCTAGATAGAGCCCCATTGCTAGTCAAGTATCTATAGCCCCAATGGAGTTTATCTAGACTCGATGATAAATTTGATCAATCTTTGCATTGCTTGTATTTTTCTTTGATAGAGAACTTTGCAAACCTCTATGTAACACTTGAATTTGAGCATGTTAGAATTTAGCCTTAATTTGCAAATCAATATAACTTCATCCTTAAGAACTTCGAGAAATACCCTTTAACATGTGAGTTACATGTGGAGCTTTGGCAAAATTTTTCATTGTTCCACTATCCACCATTTTAGTCCCAAAATTTGAGCATGATAAAAAAATAATTCCTCCCCCTTTTCTCAGGTTCACCTGCTTTCAGATCAAGTATTCCAACCTATTTAATAAAGGAACACAAAAAATGGGCAAAAGGCCATAAATTAATGACCATGAAACATCACCTCAAAATTAGGGAACAACCCAAAATAAAAAACTCGCAAACAAAGTCTATCCTAACCTCATGCAATCTAACAAGAAAGTAACACAGATGAAAATAAAAAAATTAAGGACAAAGCACAAAAAAACCAAGCTAAACAAAAACATGAAAACTAAGACTATAACAAAAATATACAATAATGTATAGGAAGATGCAAAATTTTGAGCCATCACTTGCCTAGATCTCAAACATGATTAGAACATTTCAAAAGACATGTAACATGATATGCACGCCAAGCTTTGTAGGAATCCAAGGACAGTAATATTAGGCCACACAATGCAATAATTTTCATCTTGCCTCTCACCCCACCAATTTAATTTAGTTCCATTAGCAATCCCATAGGTGAGCTTCAAATCATTAAATTGATTAGACAATAGTTGATTTTCAATTACTTCTTGTCTATTCCTTAACATGTAGATTTCACAATTCAAATCATGATGTAGAACTAGGCTTTCCTTTTCAAATATGAGATTTTGTAAACAAGAGCCTATTTCTAAAAAATTTAAATCCAAATCATTTTCCATGTTTGTAGGCCAATAAAACTTATGCAAAAATTTGCAAGCATCTAGGATATCTACTAAATGAGAATTATTATAAGTTTTTATCCTAGATTTCATTATCAATTGTTGATGAATTTGATTCAGCAATTCAAGTGCATCAGCTTCTTTTTTATTCAATAAAGCATTCTTATTAGAGGTGTGAGTTGAAATCAACTCAAGTTCTTCATTCACTTCCAATGACATCTCATCATAAATAACATTTGAATCCAACAACCAATTAGGCAGACCTTCACTTGGAGTTCAAATGGTGGAACACAAAAGGTGAGATTTTACCTTTGATACATTTCCATTTACCAATACTTGGAGAGGATTTGTCATCTTTCCTTTTTCTTCATGACTTTCATCATCATCAAACACCTGTTCAAAAATACCAAAGTTAGACACCCAATCAAACATATACCCATCCTTTTCAAAACATAATTCTTATCTATTTAGGGATGCGTCAAATAACACATCTTCTTGACTAATCACTTGAGTTGTTTCAAATAAAGCAACATTTTTATCATTTGGTTCCAATTCCTTGTTAACCATCCATACTATTTCTTCCTCAAAATCTTCAAGATTTTTTTCTTCAAATTCTTCCTGGTCATTATCTCGAGGATGTTGAAGGTTTTGGTCATCAATATTAACCACCTCATCCAACTTTATGGAAGGTCCTGGTTTTTCATGTGTTTCAAAATTAGTCCACTCTAGGACCGTTCCATTATTCAAAAGAATATCACTTTTAGTATCTTTGAATTTTATCTCATAAGGATGATTTGGAGCATCATCAAGATAAGCATCTTGCAGTATTTGTTCATGTAGTTGAGCAATGTTTTCTTTAAGCTATAGAATTAGCCTTTGCAACTTGTCCTGCATATCAGGTGAAGCGAGTGCTTCATTAGAAAGAGCGGCAATATCCTCCCATTTATTCCACCAATAATAATCATCTTCTAAAACAAGGGTGTGATGTTCAACCACTTCTTCACATTCTTCAAATTCATCAATGGGTTGCTCTTCAAACTCACCTTAACCTTAGATGATTCAATTATTTTCAAAAGTGGGCTACTCTTTGTATTCAAGCTTGCAAGATCACAATCCACATTTGTAACCCATGATTCAATTTTATCATAATTTGGAAGGTGTGGGTTTTCTTGACCATCAGTTTCAAAAATCTCATCCAAAGTGTCTTTCGAGAACAAGTGGTGAAATTCTATTATGTCTTCGAATTAATTTATTGATTCTCTTTCAACTTTACTTTCAACTACTTTTGAGGACTCTATTCAACAAATTCATCTTCCTCAGATTCATCCTCCTCAATTTCAGAAAATTCATCTCTTGGTGGATCAAGGGTTCTCGACCTATCATATGTTTCAATACTAGTTAGATCTAGGACTCCTACCTTGCCTGAAATCATATTATTGTTAAAATGATTGAAATTTATCTTAGGAACATCTTTCGAAAGATTATTGAGATGAGTATTTTGAAATTGATTCACACTTAAGAATGATGGTTGATTTTGAACGGTAGGTTGAGGATTTTGAAATTGATTCCCACTTGAACTTGGTTGAGGCAGATAAATCATTGGGTGGGTTAGGGAGGTATTAAATGGTCGAGAATTATACGATCCAAAATCCACACCCCAATTTTGATAACTCAATTTTTGTTCAATCACCATTGCTTGAATATAGGCTTTGGATAAAGATGTGATTTGGGGTATACCTCACAAATATGTAGAAGTGAATGGGTCAAGAATGTTGAGGTATACTTGGATAGCCACTCCATTTGGAAGGACATAAGATATCACCAATTGAGTGTATAGCCCATGGAACCTTTCAATGAATGACTTCAAAATTTCACTTGGTCCTCTACGAATAGTGATAAACTGATTATACATGAGGATTGGATCAACTAGCTTCTTGTTGAATTGATTAAGAAACATAACCTCCAGTTGAGCCCAAGAAGTGATAGACCCTGTAGGTAGATTAGTAAACCAATCGTATGCGACTTTGTCCAAAGTTTAAGGGAACATTTTACAAGCAACATCATACCAAACTATTAAATGATTCACATAGATTTTGAATTCTTGAATATGTTCTTCTACGGGCCTCATCCCATTGGACACAAATCAAGGAAGATATCTCTTAAAATCGAAGGGTGAATAATGCTGAACTTTAAATATGTTCAATGGGTTGCCTATCATCCATGGTGCAAACATGGCCATTAATGGACGTTAAAGAATACAACTTTAAAACCAAGTTAATTAGTCAAATGAATATATCTTACAAAGAAGCATGAAATGACTAACAAATTTCAAATGAATAAATCATCACATTCATCAATTATAATGCATGAATTAAACCATAGCAATAAAGAACATTCTCCAATTTGTGAAAAAGGTTAGCTTTTATACATAATCAATTAGAGAACATTAGGATCAATGAAAGTGATCAATATGCAAACAAAAATTCATTAGTCAAGACCAATATCTTAGAATAAATCTTCAAGTAAACATGAATAATGTAGTATATAAATATCCATAAAGTAAACCAATTCAGGCCTTTCTTACAGTGCCAAAATGTTGAGTGGTAATTTTGCCCAATTGCAAAACCACACTCACACTTAGGATTTTGATCACAAAACCCTCTCTTGCAAAGAATTTAAAAACAAAAACAACTTCTCCAAGGTTTCGCTATATAAGCATTGCACATGTGTATTTTTAATCTTATGAAGATGTATAAAATAAGTGCTAGAAATACCTTAGTGATTTGCAAGTAACTGTTAACAAAAGACATGTGTTGGTTTATTTTATTATGTTATGCTAGTGATTGTTCATGAAACTTAAAAGAAAATGAAAATATGATTGGCCCTCATATGACCATGATGTAAAACCTTAGTTCCTTTTATCTTGAAGTATTTTAGATAGATTTTATCTTCCTTTGATTAAGCATATTTTAGACAAGTTTTATCTTGCATTATTAAACCCTGCTTTGAGCATGAAAAAGAAGACTAAAATCTATCCTTAGATGTGAACCTTAAATGGTAATTGGATTCATTCAATGTCGCTTCAATCGTGAAGATAAATATAGCCTTTGATATAATAAATAAATTACCCCTCTTTGATGAAATTAATTTTCATAAAGAGACGTCAATTTATTGCTTTAAAACAATGGCTTTCAAAATGCCATATAAATTACTCCCCTTTGATGAAATTGTGATTTTCATAAAGGAAAGCTAATTTATTGCTTGCAAATAAAAATGCAAAGCTTAAAATTTGATTTACCTTCAAAATATGAAATAATGTAAAATTTCAAAATTATAAAAATACTTGAAAAAAAAGCAACTTTGAATAATTTTTTATAATTTCAAAATGGCTTCAAAATGAAACCGAAATTGTTCTAAATGGAACATTAAAGCTTATTCTACCCATACGTGCATTTTTTTTAGATTTTTAATTTCTTTTTTGATTTTTTATTTTAATCGCAAAAGTTTAAAAAAAAATCTGCAAAAAGGAAGGGTTTGAAAAAAATAAAAATAAAATTTGGAAATGGACAAGAATGCTGAAAATATAAATACAAACTACCGTCAATATGATGCCACCCTATTCTTGCAAAACCAAAGATGTGAGAAATTCCTGCATGCAACCTAGTTTATCCGAACCTGCATTTGCACAACCCACAATAATCTAGGTGCGAGCTTCTAAGGAAAACAAAAAATAAATTTTATGCTTTAAACATTCAATGATGCAACCATTAAAATATATTTAACATCATCTACAAATACAAAACATGAAAAGGAAAAATAAGAATTTAAAACAAGCATGCAGAAATAAACTCCTATATTGCTAATAAAATAAAAGTTTATGGCACGTTTGCAATAAAAACAACAAAAACTACAATCCCTGTTACAACATATTTTTAGCAGTATGTTCCCAAAATATCCAGCCTTTGGCATTAGACAACCTTCCAGCCCTCTTTTTGTCTTTCAATGGTGTACTTAAAATCTTCTGTCAATGTCGTTTGTCTCTTTTCCTTTGGGTTCTTTGTTTCTTTTATTAGGTTTTCCTCCCAACTCTTGATTTTCCCTATTTTTCTTTCCAAGAGAATACTTCCCTTTCCCTTTGTAACCACCCCTTTCTTTATTAAAATAATATTTGGCACCGTGTCTCATGAAGAATGAAGGGATTACAAAAATTTTAGCATGGACAATGGTCAGTTAAGAGATATCCTCCCTTGAATGTTAATTGTAATGATGATTCTGTGGTAAACTCACACGTTATCTCTGGCCACCTTGGATTTAGGGCTTGAAAGTACACATCGATTGTTTGTTGAGTGTCTTCATTGTTTAGGTGTACAAGTGCATCCAAGCTATCTCGCATGCCCATCTAGCAACATCCACGTCATTCGCTTCAAACATGCTATAGATATCCACGTCAAAATTATTTGTGAAACAAACATCCTCTACATGGCAAAACAACCACTAGTAGTCTCTACATGCCTTGTAGACCTACATCACCCCCATTGTGCGATCACCACGTTATCTATGATTTCATTATGCTAATCATGATGAACATCTACACTCCTTCCACTGCTATCATCAAAGCCTTTTGTGTTGTAGCATTAGCACTAAATATGCTTATTTCATGGTTCCAATAACATATCAATCCAAATGTCTACAAGCAATCATGGTCTCGTTATGTCTATATTGAGTTTTAGAACACTGTATAGGAAAACCAATGAGCTTGATATTTCGACCCCCTAGACTAAGGTGTAAGTGGTTCACTCCTCATTTCGTAACCATGGTCATACACATTATGGTTAGAAGGGAATAGATGGCTACTACTACTATTCTCTTCATTAATCATCTTATCTATGCTCTTGTTCGGGTCCCACACCATGTAATCTAAGTTACCTGCTCCTCAGATCCTTGGTCTATCTGCCATCTCTCTATTTTCTACACAACACACTGTATGAATCTCTGATGTCCATTAATCTAGTATTTCATATCCATATTTGGCGATGCTTTCATTGTCACCCAATTCTATTTCTATGAAAAATACTTAGGAATGATTATAGTTCACTTATCCATATCCCTATTAAGTATGACAATGACTGTTATGCTAAGAACAAAATGAATGCAGTTGTATGCGAAGATTTCATAGCAAATTCCCTCATTGACCATTGGATACATCCTTGTTGGATAGCCTTTTGTTATTTTATCTTTTTTATCTGACCAAATCACTACCTAGTCTACGTATGATCACTACCTGGTATGCATCCGATGTCAAAGAATCCCGTCCATGTTGGCAACTATATATCTTTCTATGGGACTATAGTGTATAGTACAGTACACGCTCCCTACACGAATCTTGAAGAAGAAATGGTGATAGAATCCTCCTCCATGCATGTCGAGGACTAATATTTTAGCTATCAGCACCCATGTCGCTCGTAAATCCTACCATTGATCATCGATATCAAATAACCTCCAACCCACCGAGTATGATCATCATAAAAATATGGTATTTTTGATGAAAACATCCTCCTCTACCATGTATACATAGGAATAATTTATGGTCCATGTTCATGGTTTGACCCATCATCTGCATCACACGTCACTACACATCATCCATAGTCGATCCTCATCAACATGAGCCCCGTTTGGGTCCATGTCATAGGGTCCCAAGTATATTTTCTTTTTATCCATTTAATCCATAACATCCATCCGTCTAGCCATGAAGCCATCATTGTAGCTTATCATTCAGGAGTAGGTCTAACTACGTTGTTGTCTAGCCTTGTCAATCTGTTATCACAATCCACATCTACTATTCGGTTCTCCTAGTGAGCTATCATCTACGTCATCTGTATGGTCCATCCATGGTAGTGCCTACATGATCCAAGTCTACCACATCATAGTGTTTATGTTCACTGCTCCACTAGCTGGTACCTTGTTGTGAGGTCTCCCATCGTTGATTTGTCCATATCATTCAACTTGTTCTGGATGAGTCATCCACGTATGCCACCATGATTTGATGATAATTCCCCAACTATCGGCTACAGTGTCTTCATTATCTTGTCAGGTCCTCTGTATGTAGATTCCCCGACTACGTCTACAGTTCGCTACTAAGTGACTTAGGATGTGCCAAAACCAACTCTAAGTCTGAATGGTCCTCACGTTCCTGCGTAGTAACATTATGCATGTGTAGGATTGAAAATTTAGATATTAAATCATTTTATTACTAAAAGGATCAAAATCATTCCACATAACTTTAATTTAAACAAAACATAAAATAAATAAAGGCAAAACACAAATAAAAATAAATTTAAAACTAATTCAAACAACTACCACGTAAATAAGAACATAACGTATAGTATGAAAATCATACTATATTGATTATTTTTATTATTTTATTCTATATATATATATATTTTTATTTTTATTTTGGTTTTAAAGATTATTTAATTTATTTCAAATGTTTGGCTTAATTATCTTCAAAATATTAACCAATAATGCCAAAGACTAAAACCAACCAAAGCTAAAACTACTAAAGGATTTAAACCCTACAACCTAAGCAATCACAAACAATTTACAAGAAATTAAAGGAGTCGCTAACTGACTCATAACTCAGCATTACAACCATGCAAACAAGAACCTATGAAACTAGCACTCAAGGAACACCCAAAAATCCAAAACAAACAAAATTTAAGGTGGGTCCCCAGGTTTTAGGGTATGTTGTGTGATAGTCACAACAGAACAATGATGCCCTCATGCTAAGGACTTTCATGATCACCCTTTTAGGTCCAACCTTGGAATGGTACAACCAGCTACCAAGGCACATCATTACTAGCTTCGAATAGCTGGAAAATGCTTTTCTTCAATGCTTCTCATTTGGCATCAAGAAAAAGACTAATTTGATTGATCTGGCTGCTTTACAACAATAGGATGACGAGCCAGTCATTGATTATGGAAACATATGGATAAAGTTAATGGCTAAACTTCCATTCTCTATTCCAACCACATAACTAACATAAATGGTTACAAAAAGTTGTGCAAAACACATTTTGCTATTGCTTCAACTACAACAATATACAATATTCAAAGAGGATTTGGTGTAATCCAAAGTCATTAAGGATATTAAGTTGAAAGAATGAGACTTAAAAATTCAGACTAAGAAATATCGAAACAATAAGAACATGAGAAATCAACATCATCAAGCCAAACCTGTGCCTGTTAATCAAGTCGTGTTGAATCTTCCAAAAGGGGATAAAAGCCAACAACAACAAAATTATCAGGCACAACCACCCCCTATGCAATACAATCATCACAATAAGAATCAGGGCAAGGATAAGCAACATCATCCACCTTACCAATTTATGCCATTATGGCATCAATATTTAATCAACTATGTGAGGCTAAGGTCCTAAAATTGCTCGAAGTGCAACTAATGGATCCTAACCGCCCTAAGCTCAAGGGGTTTAGGGAAGATCACTATTGCCCATACCATAGAAAAAAAGGGCATGACATAGAAGTGTACCACGGGTTTAAACATGTGGTGCAAAATATGATCGATAGGGATGAGCTGTGAATTGATAATTCCCTGGTTCCAGATAACCAAAACATGGGAATATTCAAATATCCCTTGCCAAATCATGAGCTACCAAGGAACCATGCCGGATAAGTCAACTAAGTGTAGATGTAGCACCCTAAAATTGGCGTAGTTAAATCATCAGTAAAAGAAAAAAATTGAATTTTAACCCCGAAACCACCTGTTAACCGCTCACCTCATTTTTGTGCCATTTTTAGAAGTTGTTTTGATCATTGGATGATATCGTCGTCAATCCGATGATATCATCTAGAACAGAACGTCCAGACGATTTCATCCCAAAACCAAATTTTCATAATTAGCTTCTGTTTCAACAACCTCTCCAACTCGAGTAGAACCGTGTCTGCGCAGTTGGAGATTCCTACGTTGGAGATATCCCAGATTGGGATGATCCCCAACCTCCTAACCTCCCCCTATTCCTATATAAACTTGGGATTTTCCTAGTTTATCCCCTTTACTGATCATTTCCCTGCAACTTTAGTTTTTATTGTGTTAGAACATCCTATCCCCTATCATTTGCACTTGTGTTTTCAAGTTTTATTGTAGGATCTCACTATGTTTCAACTAGAGGAATCTCAGATCATCGCAAGTGATTCAACCACAATTTTAGATGATCCTATCGAGATCGGTGATGATCTCGTACGATTGCAAAAATTTTTGACTACAGTTCAGATTGGGTGCAATCAGAGCCCTGAGTTTGCATTCTCTATCTCTTTTTCTTATTTAATTGTGCATTAGATTAATTCACTTATGTTTTGCATCTTGGAGTTCACCTCATTTAGCATATTTGCATGATAAAATTCAAAATAAATTATTAAAACATTGCATCCCATTTGATTTGATATCTAGATTTATCATTTAAGCATTTATATTCTTATTTCTATCATTTTGTATCATTCTTGCAATTGTATTTTTGGTTTTTGGTGTCTATTTTCATGATTGCACGTTTCTGATGTCAGATCATTGACGATCTTGGTTGATCTCAGACGATCTCCTATGATTTGGATGATTCTATACAATTACAGATGATCCTATCATATTCGGGACGACCTGGACTCCTACAAGCTTTAGAATCTTCATCAGACATCAGAAATCAGGTGCACTCTTCTCCATTTTAGATATTTTTTGTATTTAGGATTCATTTATGTTTGTTGTCTTCATATAAACCAAAAAATTCATATAGAATAGCTTAGATTCATTTTGGCCAACCTAGGAATCTGAATGATTGAACATAAAATGAACACATCAAACCCATTCTCAACCTAGGTGTGGAAACTACCACTCAAATTTTCCTGGTGAACCCCACCATCCGTCAAAAATTCACCCTTATACCCCTCCCCCGAGAGGTGCGACCTTCAAAGGGCCTCTCCGTCCGAGGTATTGTCCCATCCTTCTCGCATCCCCATTTTGGGCACGGATCCTTTAGCCTAAAGGTAAGGGTGCAAAAAATTTGGGCGATACATTTTGGTGAACCCGACGTGAAACTAAAACACCTTTTGAAAACAATCCAAAAAAAAAAACACATTAATAAGAACATCTAGAATCATTAGACAACCGTTAAATTTGCATATCATACTTAGATGGTAGATTATAATAGAAGACGAGTTGTCACCATAAATGTTGAAAATCAATTAATGGCCATAGAGATTACTTCTATGCTTAGAGTACCTCAAACAAATAGAGCCCAATATTTGTGGGACAAACTTGATAGGAGATTGGGTATTATTGAATCCAGATCTGTAGAACTTAAGAAAATTAAGAGGTTTGTCCTAGATAGAATCCTAGATCCTGATCAGGTGACTTTGTATCATGAACTTCAGAGAGCTTGCCATAGGTGGTTAGCCAATAAAAGAGCACTTGTGTCTTCTGAATTATACACCTTTGAGGAATACCTTGAGAACGTAGTTGTAGTGCATAAATTTCTATCTCGTATAGAGGATCAAGAAGTCGTTCTTACGGATAGAAAGAGATGGAATATAGTTCCTAGAGCTGTGTTGTATCGAGAGTATTGCCATGAAATTTATTTTTACATGTCAGAGTCTGAAGTAGATCATATTACCATAGCACACTTTGTCAAATTCTTGAAAAACCACTTCCAATTTGAAGAGGAGCATTTCATGACTCCTTATGAACTTGACCCTATCAATGATATCCATAAACTATTCATAGAAAACTAAGTCATTCTTTTTACTATTGTTATTTCTTGCAACTAGCATGCTATTTGTTATTTTTATTCTTGCAAAATAATAATATAATCACACAAAAAAAAAAAAACAAAAACAAAACATTTTCCTTTTAAAGTATTATAGTAGGTATATAGTTAAAATATATACCTCTCAACCCTACCGCATATATATATATATATATATATATATATATATATATATATATATAAGTATATATATTTGCTAAAACCTAAGTTTAGCACAATGCCTAGACTTAGGAATGGAAAACAAACCAAAGAAGATGAAGATTGGTTAGGAAGACCATTAACTGACCAAAATGTCCCTCTTGAGGACCAAGTTTCGGAAGAAGGAACCCTAGACCAGCAAGAAGAAGAGCTTGCTGTAAGAAATGAACAAGAAGAAACTGTTAGAGAGGAAGGATCCTCATCCCCTAAAATGTCTCCGGGAGGAGCTATCACTTTTGAAAACATAAAACAATTCTGGAAGTTCATTAACACTAATATTGGTGTTTTTAATAAAGCAGCCCATATGGACAAGGATCGAATTAGTGACACTCAAACAAATCTAGAAGAAGTATTTCAAACACGCACTAATACCTTGTCCTTTATTGATCAAGAGAGTGATCAAGCTAGACCATCCAATTTGGATATGGCAGCTATGATTTAGAACATACAACAACAACAGGTTACCCAACCATCTAAAGTGCCTGTTAACAAGCCTAGGGTCATTCCTGCACAAAAGAAACCATCATTTACTACTCTATTTCGCCAAGATCTTGATCAAAATACCTCAAATCAACAAAAACCCAAAACAAAACCAAACACCAATTACCAACAATCTAGGGTACAACATAATACTATTACAAATCCCCTTCATAATACTCTTCCTACCAACACTTTGCATAATAGCAATATAGCATTTAATCCTTATGTCACACCATCATACACTCATAGATCCCATACCTATGTCCCACCGAACCAATATGGTGGACAAACTAGTAATCTTGAAACCATGGTGAAACAGCTAGTTTTCTGCATGGACCAGATAGATCCCTACCATCCCTCGTACAACTATCGAGAGATGTGTAGTCAGCATTTATATCCTATAGTTGTAGCACAACCATATCCTAAACATTTTCCTATGCATGTTCTTCCCATATATAAAGGAACCAAAGATCCCATAGAACATCTTTGTATGTTTAGGATAGCATGTCATGATATATCACATGATGACTTGTTATTACTAAAAATGTTCTCGAAAAGCTTGGGAGGAATGGCATTAGAGTGGTATTATCAATTACCCACTAATTATTTGAGGAATTTCGAAGAAACTGCCGAGTCTTTTGTTCATCAATTTAGTGCCTACATCGAAATACATGTGACCATTAAAGATTTGTATAACTTAAAACAGGACAAAGATAAATGCTTTGCTGATTTCCTAGCTAGGTGGAGACAGTTGATAGGAAAATTGCACTTTGTGTTACCTTATAGGGAGATGTTGGACATCTTTATTAATAATTTGCAGGAGCAACTATCTTACGAATTATCAATTGCTACCTTGACCACCTTCGATCAGGCTATAGACTTAGCCCGAAGAGTGGAAGATGCTCTCATTAGGAGAGGCCAGCTTAAAAAGAAAGACGATGAGAAAACATCCAAAAATCAATATAAGAATAAACAAGTTGTGGGTGATGGAGTCACCGATAGTAGAAATATTGCTAATGTTAATGCTGCAAAGACAACGGAGAAGTTTGTACTGAAACCTCCTGGTAGACCTCCTTGAGAATTTACTAGGTTAAATCAACCTTTATCAACTATTCTACCACAATTATTGGAATGAGGTTTGATTCAATTACCAAATATTCCGGAACCTGATCCAACTATACTCGGATACAGAGCAGATTTACACTGACTTCCATAGAGGACCTGGACACACTACCAACTCTTGTAAAATATTAAAACATAAAATACAGGACTTGATTCATAACAATGATATGGAGGTGCAAGCCTTTCAACCTTAAAAAAATCCTCCTAATAATGTTCAAAAGAACACCCCCAAAAACTAGAATCAGAATGTCGATCAGTCATTAGACATCTTTCAACATCCCTTACCAAAACATGGTAAGGAGGTGGCTAATCAAATTGAACATCATAATGTCCCTCCTCCTACCCGATATGTAGGAACTATTAGTGGGCATTTACCTGCTCATGATCTGGAAATATTTGACACAACTTTATCCGTGGTTACAACCAGGCCTCTATATAATATTCAGATACCTGATCTTAGTGATATAGAATACGAGACTGAGAGTGATATGGAAATCACATCAAATCAATCGAATAGTTTTGAAGATGAATCAAATACTATTCACCCTATCACAAGTTATATGGTTCCAGAAGAACCATTTCCAAGAAGAGTCACTACTAGACCATCGTCTCATCGATTACTTTCTAATGAGCTAGCTATAAATGCTAGACCAAGACCCATTCATCATTCGCAGAATAATATTGTGGGTACCATCGGAGCTGTTACTAGACAACATGCTCAAAATTATCAACAAGATCAAATTCAGAATGGTGGATCAACTCCATTTGTTTTGAAGGTTCCTAATAAAGGGAATCATTCACCTAATGTTCAACCTAAACCTCCTTATAATATTAATGAACAATTATCAAAGATTACAGCTAGAATTTCCCTCCTGGACCTTTTAAGATATTCTCCTACACATAGAGATGAATTAATGCTCACATTAAACCAGATGATGGTACCACAAGACATTCAACCTGAAGCCATGGCCAATACTATAATAACTCGTGAAGTTGATTGTATTGCCTTCTGGGATAGAGACATACCTCAACATAGTTTGCATAAAGATAACCCCTTGTATATTACTTCTTTAATTGGAGATGTAGCAATCAAACGAGTTTTGATTGATAATGGTTCATCTTTAAATATCTGCACTTTTGACTTCTACCAAAGATTTGGGTTTAGAAGTGATGAAATGAAAAGAACTGATATGATCATAAAATATTTCAATGACGAAACACAAGAAACATGTGGAGTTATTACCATTCCATTGCAGGTTGGTCCAAGAATATTGGATACGACTGTGTTCATTGTACATTGTCCTACATCGTATAATATACTCTTGGGTCGTACTTGGATCAACGCAATGCGAGATGTTCCCTCAACCTTACATCAATGTGTTAAGTTCAAATTTAAGAATCAGTTGGTTACCATTCATGGTGATCCAAGACCCTTTGATATGTGTGCTTTGGCAGAACCTATTGGAGTTCAATTTTGCCCCGCTCTGTCATCCACACATCCTAATTCTCATTATCCATCTAAACGTGCAAAACTCACACACACATCATCTACTTCTTCTCCATCAGTTGCACCTCCACATATAGCTCAACCATCTTCTGAACAAACCGCATTAGGACCTAAGAAAGATCCTAATCCCACAACCAATGTCTCTTGTTCTACTCCTATAACTTCCATACCTTTAATAGACCCATCTATCGACTCCTCTACACCATCTACATCCACCAAATTTATATTTTCCGCATCAGAAGATGTAGGGAATGTTCCTTCTACCTCTTATGCTCTCATTGACGAGCTCTTACCCGATCTATCTAAAATCCTTATATCAGAAGAAACAAATGCTTCTATGCAAGATTCCCTTATTTTAAATAATTTACCACCATCTCCTCGTACCTTGGGCCTCCCATAGCCTATGGGAAGTATTTACCAAGTCGGGAGCTATGCCTTTATTTATAAGGGATATGACTGGGGTAGAATACCCAGAAACATCAGAACTCATTATGATGGATATGCTCGATGTTATTTTACTAATGAATATATTAAAGCCAAACCTATAATGCTTAAATTGGGATATAAAGGGAAAGGTTTGGGACCTTTCCAGAATGGTATGAAAGAACCTTTTGAGGTAGAAGCGTGGCCCGCCCGATGTGGTGTGGGACTATTTCCTAGTAAGGGTCAGCCATTCCCATTTGAGGATGATGACCAACTTATATGTTACCAAGATTATTTAGATGCACGCGATGCCTTGCATTTAATAAATAAGACATTCACATGTAATATGCTATCTATAGCTTATCCTGAGATGATCGCTAAATCCGACAATGAGTTGGAGGGAGATATCTTTCATGATGTCTCCGTTGAGGAATTATTACATAATGGATTTTATTTTGATGGCTTTATACCTAGTATAGCCCAGCTTGAGGCCATGACTCCTCAAGACGAATTATCCAAGCTAACCTTGGAAGAATTACAAGAATTGGGCGTTTCACCCGCCCCACCTAATTTTGAGAGAGATCTACACATGGAAGTAGAAAATGTCATAAAAATTAACATTGGAACCGAGGATAACCCCCACATAATCAACATTGGATCAAAATTGAGTCAAGAAAAATAGGATAAATACATTGCATTTCTTAAAGAATATGAATATGTCTTTGCTTGGACATATGAAGATATGCCATGATTAGACCCTTCTGTAGCTATGCATCACCTAGTAGTGCACCCGGATGCTAAACCTGTTAAACAAAAACTTAGAAAAATGCATCCTAAAGTGGCCTTACTAGTCAAAGGGGAGTTAGAAAAACTCTTGAATGTTATTTTTATACAAGCCATTGATTATGCTGAATGGATCTCGAATGTAGTTCCAATAACTAAGAAAGAAACTACTAAGGTTAGGGTTTGTACAGACTTTAGAGATATTAATGTTGCATGCCCTAAAGATGATTTTTCCCTTCCCAATATGGATCAGATCATTGATTTTACTGCTGGGAGTGGAATGATATCCTTAATGGATGGATTTTCTGGTTATAATCAGATCAGGATAGCTCCTGAAGATTAGGCTAAAACAACCTTTATTACCCCTTGGGGGACTTTCTATTGGAAAGTGATGCCATTCGGGTTGAAGAATGGAGGTGCAACCTATCAACGAGCCATGACTTATTTCTTTCATGATATGATGCATGATATACTACACGATTATGTAGATGACATTATAGCTCATTCTACTGAAGAAGATGACCATTTAGATGACTTGAGAAAAGTATTTGATCGGTTAAGGGAATATCTTATTCGATTGAATCCAGCCAAATGTATATTTGGAGTTAAGTCAAGTAAATTATTGGGGGTTATAGTTTCTTTATGTGGCATCGAAATTGACCCTCTCAAGATTACGACTATCACTGATATGCCCGCACCTACAAATATATCTAAATTACGAAGTCTACAAGGTAAGCTTCAAGCTATCCATCGCTTCATCGATAATATGGCAAATAAAACTGGACCCTTTCTTAAGCTTCTTAAGAAGGATGTCTCTTTCCATTGGGACGACGAATGTTAGGAAGCATTTGAACTCCTCAAACAATATCTTCTTAACCCACCTATACTTTTGCCACCTAAACCTGATCGCCCATTTATCTTGTATATTTATGCTTCAGATTTTGCTTTAGGAGCTATGTTAGCTCAACTTGATGATGAGAAAAGAGAGCATGCTAATTATTACATTAGCAGAACATTAATTAGTTATGAAACCCGCTACACAACATTAGAGAAGTTATGTCTAGCAATCATATTTTCTACACAAAAACTATGCCATTATATGCTCAGTCAAAAAACATAAGTTATTGCTAAATCCGATCCCTTGCGATATCTCATGAGTCAAACTTATTTATCTAGTCGCACAACAAAGTGGGTTCTTGCGCTAAGCAAGTTTGAACTCACGTTTATAGGACAAAAGTCTGTTAAGGGTTAAATCATAGTAGATCAATTAGCTGCTGCACCCTTAGAATCCACCCATCCCCTCATCATTGAGTTTCCTGACGAATGCCTTAAACTAGAGGTAGATTATTCAGAGCAATGGTCCTTATACTTTGATGGAGCTCGATGCATGAGTGGGGCTGGTGCAGGTATTATTTTGATATCTCCATAGAAACATCTCATACCTCTATCCTTTAAATTAATGTTTGCCTGTACTAATAACACTGTTGAATATGAGGCTCTCATCCTTGGATTACGAGCAGCCCTGGCACTAAAAATTTAAAAATCTATTAGTTTTCAGTGATTCTCAACTTGTTATAAATCAAATTAATGATTTTTATCAGACTAGAGATGATAAATTGTGCCCATATAAAGCATATGTATTACAATTAATATCTTTATTTGATCAAATTACCTTGGAAGCTATTCCTAGAACTAGCAATCGTGCGACTGACGCCATGGCCGTAGCTGCATCTCTTTTACCCTTGGAGTTAGATGATGAATATGCTACCATCATTATTCATCGACTCTAGGAACCCGCTTCAATTAAATCATGCTTGGAACCTTTGGACATGTTTCTAATCAACGAAACTACTCCTGAACTTTGGTACATTGATATCCTCAATTTTCTTCAAAATGGGACCTTCCCTGAAGGTTTTAATAGAAACCAACATTGATTATTATGTAGATGAGCAAGTCGCTTTGTCATAATTGGCAATACCTTATATAGGAGATCTTTTGAAGGTATCCTACTGAGATGTTTGAATCTAGAAGAGTCTAGATCAGCTTTGAGTGAAGCCCACGATGGATCTTGTGGGGGACACTTTAGTGGTAGTGCCATTGCTAAGAAGCTCCTTAGGATAGGATATTTTTGGCCTACCATGGAGAATTATGCACATGATTAAGTGTGCCATTGCAACAAGTGCCAGAAACACGCTGACCTTGTCCATGCGCCTGCACAAGAACTATAGGCTATTTCATCTCCTTGGCCCTTTTCAAAATGGGGCTTAGACATCATCGAAAAAATCAATCTTGTGTCATCTGATGGACACAAATTCATCATAACCGCCATCGAGTATTTTACGAAGTGGGTTGAAGCTATGCCCTTAGCTTCTTGCACTGGAACTCAAGTTTCCAAATTTATTTTTAATCAAATTATTTGTAGGTTCGGAATTCCTGCAAATCTCATCTCGGATAATGGAACTTGTTTCAAAAATAAATATGTAAAGAAACTATGTCAAAAATATAAAATTCAACATCATTGGTCCACTCCCTATTATCCTCAGGGTAATGGCCAAGTAGAAGCATCTAATAAAACATTAATTAAAATCCTCAAAAGATTGGTCAATAAATCTGGCCATGATTGGCACATTCAATTATATCCTACTTTGTGGGCTTATCGAACTAGCATTCGTACTCCCACGGGCACTTCACCTTTTGTTTTGGTTTATGGCACTAAAGCTGTTTTTCCCTTTGAATTAGAAGTTCCTTCTTTGGCTCTGCTACTTCAAGATACTGAAGTAGGAGATGAATATCATGCTGGCAAATTTAGTTAGCTAGAACTCCTAGATGAGAAGTGCATTAATGCTTTGGAGCATCTTTGTGCCTACCAGAACAAGCTCAAACAAGCATATCTCAAGAAAGTTCATAATCGATCCTTTGAGATCTGTCACCTCGTCTTAAAAGAAAATAAAAAAAATACTAATGCAACTAAAGACCTTAAAGGTAAATTTGAGCCTAACTGGCTTGGGCCATATATTATCACTGCTAAATTTGGATCGGGAGCATACAAATTAGCTACCTTAGATGGTAAAGATCTTAAAGAACCTATGAACATTATGTATCTTAAGCGCTATTATGCATAAATATGGAAATTTCGTCGCTGTATATATTATACATATTGTCTTATTTTAGTAATTCATATAAAAATTTCAAAAAACAGTAATATTATGTATTATATTAATTCATAAATTAAAATCAAAATATAAAAAAATCAAAATCATCAAAATCCTCAAAAACATCTTCTATTTTTGCACCTGTCAATTCTTGAAGTATTGTAGTTATATTTTTAGTTATTTTGGATAAATTAGCATTTATTTGGAATCCCTCACTTTCACACTCACAAGAATAAATATCTTGATCTTATTTGGTATGATTATTAATCTCTCTTATATCGAAGTCCATAGTTGAATTAAATAAAGTTTTGAGCATAGAGAACTGATCTTGTTATTTACTTGAACCAAGTACACCTTTTCACATTAAAATGATTTCATTGCAAATTCAAAGTGATGCTACAAAGTAGAAGTGGTCTCTTGAGCAAAAAGTCTCCCATGCTATCCTATCATGCACATGGTCTAGAATATTTGAGAATTGACAAAAGGACAAGCTCACCCCTGCCTAGAATAAAAATCCTTTGCTCTACAACCAAATCCGAGCAAGTATCCCTAGTATAGAAAGAAAAAAAAAAAGGAAAGTCAAGAAAAATCATGAGAAAAAGAAGCATTGTTTCAGTATCATTTTGTACCACCTTAGCAATATTTCAACATTATCTCAGTGTCAAGCAAAAATACAAAAAAAAAAGAGAAAAAGAAAAGAAAAAGCAAAAAGCAATAAATCCCTTCCCCTACCCTTTGAAAAGAAAAGAAGGGTGAATGAGCTTGAATCCCTAGAATTCTCAATTATTCGAAAACTATGAGGTAAGCCCCATAACAGGTGGTTTGTGCCCAACCCGCTTGGCCTTGGGTAACTCCTAGCATGGTGATATGTCTATCACATTAGCGACCTTCTTTTGTATAGACCTATGTACATTCATGGATTAGCTAGCTCTTGATGACCCGACTTACATAGTAGTCTAGTACGGTTACATGCATATAAATCATGGTCAACAAACACTCATTTGGTTAATTCAAATTACTTGTATCAAATTATCTTGCTCAAAATTGGTAAATGAACAATACAATTGCACACACATTTGTGTTTGAGAGATTTTGTATCATTATGATAGATCAAGATCGGCAATGAACTCACATATGCACATGGTGTTCCTTATAAATCTAAATTTTGTCTTTGAGATAATTTAAAATATTTATGCAAATCTTCTGGAATAATTTGATTTTCTTACTTGAGAATATTGGCTTAGCATAAAAACAATTAAATACATTTTTTCAAAAATCCAAAATTTCTTTCAAAGCATGTTCAAAAATCTAGCAATAAAGTCACATTTATATATTTTCGACTTTCGCAATGATGGTATAGTTCCTAAACCTAAATTGGAATTTATGCCTAGTGCAAGTCCTCATTTTTATATTTTTTATCTCAAAATCAAAAATCAACTATGCAATAAAACTATTACATCAATTTCTTCTTTGGATTTTGCGATGATGGTATAAGTCTATACCTAAAATTCTATGCCTAGCGCAAGCCATCGTTCTAATTTTATCTCCCATTTATTTAATCCATAAAAGCATATGGCTTAAATCATTATGTTACACAATTGTGCTTTAAAAAGAACGAAAACTTTTCTATTTCATTTCATTATGTCAACATTCAGTTTTGCGACGATGGTATAATTCCTAGGCAATTTTTCAAATTTCTATCACACTTAGGAATTTTATGCCTAGCAAAAATCATATTTTTAATATTTCATGCATAATATTTTCATGGAAATCTGAAAACAAATCATCACCATCATCATTTTTCATCATCACAACACAAAGTCTTAAGAAAGTCTCTTAAGCACCCTTTTACTTTTAGCAATATTTCTCTCATACCGGGATTATCTTGATGACCTAGCGAGCGGTGACTCCATGAAATGGTCATGTAACAACAACAATGTCCTTTGAAATTATTGTTAGAAGTCACTTTATTTTTCATCAAATCATACCACAACAACCAATTTGTTTACATCAGATTATTTCATTTAATTTTATAGCATGACATAAAATTATAATATTTTCAACGACATAATTACATGAATAGTCAAACAACAAATATTAAAGCATCATAAAACATATGCACAAGTCATATCACAAAAAGAAAAAATAAATATATATATATATATATCAAGAAGTCTATACATCATATCAAAATGGATTGGTATGCCACAATCTATACCCTGGCATACTCAATCCTCTCAAAAATATATGGTCTATGTATAATGAGCAGCTAGTCTCGATAAGCCCTCGAGCTCTCAGCCTCATCTCCTCTCCTGCCCTGAGGTGGAGGAGGTGGTCCCATCAGAGTTCATGTTGTATCACGGGTCCCCGACATCGATCGTGATGATGTCCTCGATGACCCCATCTTGATCAACTTTGTAATGCTGGCTGGCAGCAGTATCCTCTGCTCCTCTAGAACCACATGATAGTACAACCCCTGGTAGAATGTGGTCTATGCAATAGCCCATGCCAGCTCTAGAATGCTTGCCCCTCCACTCCGAGCCCTGAGTCGTGTAGCCTCATCTTGAAGAGTCTACACCCGAGCTCGTAGGTGGGCATTCTTCACCCGGAGAGCCACCATCTCGCTGCTCTCCCCCACCTCAACACCCTTGCCCTTATCGGGTGATGGTGGCCTATCCCTCTACTGAGAAGGGAGTCTCTCCCTCCTCTTAGGTTGTTCCTGTATCTTCAAAGCCTGTGGTACTCTCCAGCATCTATCTTGAGGAGGCTATCACTGATCCCTCCCTCCACGACCCCTCGCTGCACTGATGGTAGCCTGGCATCACCTCTCCATATGTTGCACTATAGTGTGCATCCAACCCTATGCCCTCGTCATCCGAGGAGGGCGGATGCCTGCATACCAGGCATCATACCCATCTACTACCCTCACATCCTCCCCATCCACTGGCTGAATGGGGGCATCATCAGTGTCCTGACTCTAGAACCACTGCATGTCTGGAGCCTCGCTCAATGTGGTATTATCCTACATAGTCAGGGAGTACTCATAATCCCTAAGAGAAGGGATCCCCTATTGTAGACCGAACTACCTCAAAACTTGGTCATAGCGGTGGAGCTCTACCTCTCCCTACTCTGTCCTCAACCAGATGACTCGCCTGATGCGAGCCAACTCCTGTCCATCCTCTACCCACCCTGGATGCTATCTCCATGGTCTTCAGGTGATTTGATCTAGGTTGAGGTCATCTAGCAACCTCTGGGACATCGACAGATCTATTCGCCATTATGACCCTCTCTGGAGCCACTAATAGAAAACCCGAGGTCTTTCCCGATCAACTCTTATCAGTGGAAGCCCTATCGGCCTTTGCACCGCAATGTGCTCCCAACACCAAACCTGTAGTAGCGATGTCAGCACTAGACATCGACCTCCCTTGTATACAACCCTATAAAGGATCCTATACAAGTGACATAATATAAAGCTACCCCAAGAAAACCTGTATTCGTGGTCTCTCATGTCGTAGACCACATCTGAGAGGAGCCACGGTAACCTGCATCCACTCCGGTGGCATAGAAGAAGGCCACCCACCACCCCTACCAAAACTCGAGTCAATCGAGATGCCCTAGGCATCTGCCTCAAAGCCTCGATGTTCACTCCGCCCTTCTCCAAGACAAAGCTTGGGTCACTGCACAATCTCATCATGATGTGGCCCTGATTGGCCGAAGGAGTCATGAACTGCCCATGTATGGGGATCCTCAAGATCCTCCATACATCCTCTAGAGTGGGAGTCATCTCCCTTATCGGTAGCCAAAAGAAGGACGACTCCGGATACCATCTCTCTTCTAGGGTTGTTAGTAGCCCCATGTCTGTAGGAATTTTTGGCATCTCTGCCACATGCTACAGTCTGACCTCTACTAGTATGTCTCGCTCGGCCTGATCGAGCATGGCTAAGTCATCCCTGAGACCCCCGTATTTCCACTCTCAACTCTTTAGAAATCCCCTCTGCAAAATAAACAATAAAACAACAAAAATCATTAATACATAATCATTAAAATCAATTTCATCTCATAAAAAAATGATATCGCCCATTATTGGATGATATCGTACCAAATTTAGTTAAATCGTCCTTAATAGGATGAAATCGTCTTCGATTCTTCAATTTGGGGATCGCCCCTTATTGGACGGGATTGCCCCTATTTCTTCGATTTCGTCCTCAGACGAAATCGACGATATAGGGATGATTTCGATGAAATTGGGACGATTTCGTCCCGACATCGTCAACGGCCTAAAAACGGCCGTGATGCCCAAAAACAATTAAAATTCAAGTAAAAAATTAAACAAATCAAGCTAAAAACATAGTACACTAGGTTTAGATCCTTACCCGCAACCCATGCCGGACCTCTGTCGATCTGTGTGCCGTTTCCACCATTTCGCCTGTAGAGCTCTGAAACAGTGAAAGTGAACAATAAAAATGAATTAGGGTTTTACCCTATTTTTCTTATTTTTATTTAAAAACAACATTTTTTAAATTTTTTGCTTTTTAGCGCTTTTACCTCAAACGTTCGATTTGGGTAAAAACTCGGAGGGGGCACCATAGCAAACAATTGTACGATTCGACCTAGAATCATTGTCTAAAAAATGGAATAAATTTTTTCTTTCTCGTAAAGCATGAAGAACTTGTGTTTAATGCATTTTCTTTAGAAAATACGCTAAAGAGGGGGCAAAATGTAGCACCCTAAAATTGGCACAGTTAAACCATCAATAAAAGATAAAAAAAATGAATTTTAACCCCGAAATCACCCGTTAATCGCTCACCTCATTTTTTGCACCATTTTTAGAAGTTGTTTTGACCATTGGACGATATCGTCACCGATCTGACGATATCATCCCAAATCGGACGAATTCGTCTAGAACAGAACGTCCAGACGATTTCATCCCAAAACCAAATTTTCATAATTAGCTTCTATTTCAACAACCTCTCCAACTCGGGTAGAAGCGTGTCTGCACGGCTGGAGATTCCTACATTGGAGATCTCCCAGATTGGGATGATACCCAACGTCCTAACCTCCCCCTAATCCTATATAAACTTGAGATTTTCCCAATTTATCCCCCTAGCTGATCATTTCCCTGCAACTTTAGTTTTTGCTATGTTAGAACATCCTATCCCCCATCATTTGCACTTGTGTTTTCAAGTTTTATTGTAGGATCTCACTGTGTTTCAACCGGAGGAAGCTCGGATCGTCATAGGTGATTCAACCACAATTTTGGACGATCCTATCGAGATCGGCGATGATCTCGTACGATTGCAGATGATTTTGACTGCAGTTCAGATTGGGGGCAATAGAGCCCTGAGTTTGCATTCTCTATCTTTTTTCTTATTTAATTGTGCATTAGATTAATTCACTTATGTTCTACATCTTGGAGTTCACCTCATTTAGCATATTTGCATGATAAAATTCAAAATAAATTATTAAAACATTGCATCCCATTTGATTTGATATCTGGATTTATCATTTAAGCATTTATATTCTTATTTCTATCATTTTGTATCATTCTTGCAATTGTATTTTTGGTTTTTGGTGTCTGTTTTCATGATTACACGTTTCTGACGAATTCGTCTGACGAATTCATCAGGTCGCTGACGATCTTGGTTGATCTTAGACAATCTCCTATGATCTAGAAGATTCTATACAATTACAGATGATCTTGTCATATCCGAGACGATCTAGACTCCTACAAGCTTTAGAATCTTCATCAGACATCAAAAATCAGGTGCACTCTTCTCCATTTTAGATATTTTCTATATTTAGGATTCATTTATGTTTGTTGTCTTCATATAAACCAAAAATTTCATATAGAATAGCTTAGATTCATTTTGGCCAACCTAGGAATCTAAATGATTGAACATAAAATGAACACATCAAACCCATTCTCAACCTAGGCGTGGAAACTGCCACTCAAAGTTTCCTGGTGAACCCCACCATCCATAGAAAATTCACCCTTATACCCCTCCCCCGAGAGGCATGACCTTCAAAGGGCCTCTCCATCTGAGGTATTGTCCCATCCTTCTTGCATCCCCCTTCGGGCACGGATCCTTTAGCCTAAAGGTAAGGGTGCAAAAAATTTGGGCGATACGGTCCTGCAAAAAGCCCCCCCAAATCCCCCGAGTGGATAGATCCACCTACACAAGGATTTGTAGGTATGGTTAATGTGGTCACTAGGAATAGGA
Source organism: Wollemia nobilis (assembly GCA_028583015.1). Taxonomy (NCBI): domain Eukaryota; kingdom Viridiplantae; phylum Streptophyta; class Pinopsida; order Araucariales; family Araucariaceae; genus Wollemia; species Wollemia nobilis. Next base: position 3,339,742 of record JAQPPZ010000442.1, read on the forward strand.
GGTATAATCAACTGGAGCCACCTGCAGCTCCCATTCGTATCCAAGCTATGCCTCAGCAGAGGCTAGCGCAAAACCCATTGCTAGGCCCACCAACAAGACCGGTGGTAACGATTAGAAATAGACTCACCCAGAGTCTACAGATAGCCTCAACGAAGCTATCAATATATGAGCTCATACAACAATCTCCTAGGCACAGGGAGACATTAATGGAAATCTTGAGAGCCATAGAACTTCAACCCTCGAATCCTGAAGCTTTTACTAACTTCGTGGGGCATGTGCAATAGTGTCAGGAGCCCGTGATCAGATTTTACGATCATGAAATCAAAATGGTATCCACTGCTATAGCGAACCCATCGCTACATATCATTGTGTGTGTTAACCACACTCCCTTCAAGTGGGTATTGATTGACACAGGATCATCAATCAATATAATAACCACTAAAGCCTTAGGAAACCTGAACCTCCCTAAGTCACATATTGTAGCCTCAACTTTTACGCTATGAGCATTCAATGATGCATTGTGCTTGATAGTAGGCACAATAGTCCTTCCTATTCAGGTTGGGCTAAAAACCATCCCGATGATGTGCCATGTTCTAGAAGGTGCTATGCAATATAACATCCTCCTAGGTCATCCGTGGATAAGGGACATGCATTGCATCCCCTCGATTTTGCACCAATGCATCAAGTATGTGCACGAGGGACAAGTACATGTGGTCCCATCAGATGAAGAGTCGTTTAAATATGTGAATCAGGTTGACTTGTCGGGAGACTTCATCCTCCCATCTACTCACTTGGATATTCGACCTACGTCTCCCATCAGACATCCAGTGAGTAAATCAAAGTTAGTGCACGTTGATCCTTCTACGTTGGCACCACAACCAACCCCTAGTACAACAATTGCTTCTAAAAAGCCTACAACATCATCAAAACTAAAGGATTATCAGAAGCTAAAGGTAATTTTAGGTGAAAAGGAACCTAGGGTGATCCCAAATATAGCAACTATAGAAATTCCAAATCTTATGGAAGAGGAAAATTTGCACAATGTAGTCGAGGAGGTACCTCAACCTTGCCTCGCCTATGTCATCAATCATATCATCTGCACCGTAGGTGATGATTCATTTAGTTAACCTTAGGTTAGCTGAATATCTTGTGTAGAATGTAACTTTCACACCTATAATAGAGTCTGTGCAAGACATGGGGAGGCCTCAAGCCCCTCATTTTCCTATTGGAATGGTGGTACCACTAGGGGTGCCACCCAATTAGACTAATTTCATTTATGGGGGCTTGGATCAAGTCATAGATCACTTGCCCATGGAGGATGATGATGATGAACCATTCACTGCTAACATTCATTATCTATCCAACCCAGAGTTCACCCTTAGGTATTTTGAACGTCACCATTGGTATGGTTACAGGCTAGGTTTATTTGAACAAGGGTGTAGAACTCCGTATCAACCATAGTACCAACTATCGAATGATAGGTTTGGCCTTGGATATCACATTCGAGGGCAAGATGAATTATTAGCAACATCCTTGGATCATCTAAATCTAGGCTTGGGGAGGATGTTGATTGGAATCCCTATCACCCCAACCCTTCGCACTCATAGAGGGGTAACTGGCCTATGACCATGGTTACCATAGAGCCACCATTAGTCTATCATGAGAACATTTCTATGGAGGCTAACTCAGAAAGCATCCCAAGGATCGACTAGGTTATTAGAAATAATGAGTATGTTAATGATGTTGGCATTGAACCTCATAGCCCTAGCATAAATGGAGAGTCCGATTCAGAATCCATTTCTGAAGAAGATGAATCAGGGCACAACTTTGAAGAAGATGATGGTGAATACTTCTCAGATGATGATGAATATGAAGATGAAATAGAGATGGCCTACCTAGGGCCTCGACATCTACATCATCTTAGGGAGCCTATGGACATGGAGGAAATTTATCATGCAGTCTTCCCAGGTCCTCCCATCTTGAGGAGACCAATGAATTTAGAAGAGATATATCACATAGCTTTCCTTAGTCCTTCAAACTTAAGGTAATTGCTTCCCCTGAAGATCCAATTGTTTTGTCTATTCCCAAAGTAGACTCGGTTATCCCCATACCGCCTGAGCCACATCTAGAGCATGGGGGAGAACCCAAAAATAGTGAATTTCATCCATGTGGTCCTAGAGATTTCCTTCCATCCATTAACATGATCTCCATCAATCTGACCACTCCACTCCATAATCCATAAGACCCTTCAAAACCTTTGCACCTCAATCATGAGGCCATTGATTTTGATCGCATCAATTCACCCCTAGAGCCTGAAGATTTCTTCCCTAATGAAGAAATGCTGCAATCGTTCCATTTTATGCTAGGTTGTGCACATGATGTCTATCATGCTGAGGTTGATCCTGATTTGGTGGAACCTTTAAACCTAGTATATGACATCCATTTGATCCCTACGCCTCATCAACTTGAGGAGGGATCACATATGTCAATAGAGGAAACTTTCGAAGTGGATATCAATGAAGATCCCACAAATCCAAAGAAAGTTAAATTTAGAGAAAGCTTATCTCCTAAGGAACATGCCATCCTCATTCCTCTATTGAAAGAGAGACCTGATCTCTTTTCTTGGACCTATAAGGACATGTCGGGTCTAGATCCAAAATTGGTTGTTCACAACCTTTCACTAGACCCTACCAAGAAACCGATCAAGCAAAAACTCAGGAAGATGCATCCAACCATCACCTTGATGGTTAAATATGAACTACAAAAGTTGTTGGATGTAGAGTTCATAATTCCCATCGACTATCCAGAATGGGTATCAAACATGGTACCCATAGGAAAACCTGATGGAAGAATCTGCATATGCATGGATTTTAAGGACCTCAATAAGGCAACACCCAAGGATTCATTTTCATTGCCTAATATCGATGCTCTTGTAGATGCAACTACAGGTCATGAAATGCTCTCACTCATGGATGGTTTTTTTGGTTACAACCAGATTTGGATTAAACCCGAATATCAACACAAAACCACTTTCACCACTCCATGGGGAACATTTTGCTATAAAGTTATGCCATTTGGCCTCAAAAATGTTGGTGCCACATATCAATGGGCTATGACATACATTTTTCATGACTATATGCATAAAATATTAGAGGATTATATTGATGACTTATTGGCCAAGTCATTACTGCATGAAGAGCACATCGAGGTCCTTAGGAAAGTCTTCGATCACCTGATAGAGCACAATGTCAGGTTGAATCCCAAGAAATGCATCTTTGGTGTAACTTCAGGTAAACTCTTGGGATTCATCATTTCTAAATGAGGGATCGAAGTAGACCCAATGAAGGTCAAGGCTATATTAGAAATGGGTCCCCCCACAAATATCAAAGAATTAAGAAGCCTACAGGGCAAGGTAGCATCCATAAAGTGCTTCATCACGTAGTTATCGGATAAATGTTGACCCATGAATCGACTGCTACACAAGGGGGTCCCATTTAACTAGGATGAAGACTACCAAAAAGCCTTCATTAAGATCAAAAAATACCTAGCATCACCACCAGTATTAGCTCCACCTAGACCAGATGTGCCATTTTTGTTGTATATATCCACCATAGACTTTGCACTGGGAACCATGCTAGCCCAGAAGAACATGCAAGACAAAGAGTAGGTGATATACTACATTAGTCGAACCCTGGTTAGTTACGAGCTATGATATGCATACATAGAAAAGTTATGCTTAGTAGTGGTCTTTGCAACTAAGAAGTTGCACCACTATATGTTGAGTCATACGATGTATGTTATATCAAAACAAAATCCTTTGCAGTACATGATGAGCAAGACATATCATAACACACGTACTACAAAGTGGATCATGCTATTGATAGAATTCAACCTAGAATTCATCAATCAAAATTCAATCAAAGGGTAAGTCATAGCTGATCAACTGGTAGAGGCACCTCTTCAAGATCATAGGCCTCTTGTCATAGAACTTCTTGATGATGCAGTCTTTGCATTGTCGAAGTCACCCAAACCCGAAGAACGAGATAATAAAGTCGATATGTCTTTGTTCTTCGATGGTTCAAAGTGTGAGCAAGGGGGTGGCATAGGGATTGTGTTTTTCATGCCACAAGGTGCTCCAATGCCCTTGTCATTTAAACTCAACTTCCCTTGCACCAATAACAACGCTGAATACGAGGCCCTAATCTTGGGTCTCCAAACAATGCTCACCATGAAGATCAAAAAGCTAAATATCTTTGGTGACTCCCTTCTCATAGTTAATCAAGTTAAGGGAATTTATCAATGCAGGTGTCCCATCTTGAAAGCATACAAGGAACTTGTGGACACTTACTTAGCCCAACTAGAGTGGTATGACATCGAGGCAATCCCTCGAACATCCAACAGATTTGTAGACACTATGGCATCTTTGGGATCCTTAATCCCTCAAAATCCATTTGCTGACTTCACTACCATCCAGGTAAAAATGCTATCGCAATCCATGATATGATGTGAGGCTCAAGAAAATCATGAATCAATCCACATGATTCATATAGAACCAAACCATGAGTGGTTCTATAGAGCTAGAGACTTTCTGAAGAAGACACCTTGGGGGTCTTTGATCTCGTAGGGTCCTATGAAGAATGGTACCACTATTCTCCATAAGGTTATTTCCCAATCTACATTTGTACAAGTCGAATTACAGTGGGAACACATCATCCAATCAGTCAAAGCCATCGCTTATCAAGATTGGTTATCACAATTACATGATTTCCTTAAGCTTGGAGTAATCCCATAAGGATTATCGCATGTCACAAAAAGAGCATTTAAACAAAAAATGACTAGATATGTCTTGTTAGGAGACATCCTGTATCATCATAGCTATGATGGAATTCTCCTTCATTACCTTGAGCTCCAAGAATCAGCTTGGGTGATTTCACAAGCTCATGATGGTACATGCGGTGGCCATTTTAGTGGCATGGCCATCATCAAGCGCATCCTTCGAATGGGTTACTATTGGCCCACCATGGAGAAGGATTGCACAATGTATGTTAGGAAATGCATTAAATGCTAGCATCATGCTAATATTATGCACCTACCATCATAGGCCTTACAACCCATCCAAGTGGCTTGGCCATTTTCTCAATGGGGTTTGGATCTAATTGGTAAGATCTCTCCCCCATATTTGGGTCGACACACATTTATCATAATGACCACTAAGTATTTCACCAAGTGGGTGGAGGCAATCCCTTTAACTACAATGATAGGAGCACGTATTGTAGAGTTCATACTCCATAATATAATATGTCATTTTGGGATACCATCCAAAATAATTTTGGATAATGGAACTTCATTTAAAAATAAAATTGTAAGGGCTTTAACATCCAAATATAATATTCAACATAGTTTTGCAACTCCATATTATCCATAAGCTAATGGGCAAGCAGAGGCCTCGAATAAAATAGTGGTAGCCATCTTAAAGAAGATTGTTCAAGAAAATCATAAATATTGGCACATTCAGCTACCTCTTGCATTATGGGCTTACAGGACTAGTATACGGATGCCCACTAGGGCAACACCATTCTCACTAGTATATGGTGTTGAGGCCATCATGCCCTTGGAATTGGAAATTCCAACATTGCGCATCGCATTGAAAGAGTTCATCGATGATGACACTGCATGACAAGCTCACCTAGATCAATTGATGCTTCTTGATGAACGTCGAGTGAATGCTCTTGAGCATCTTCGAGTTTACCAAGATCGACTAAAATGAGCTTACAATAATAAAGTCCACCTGAGAGACTTTAAAGTTGGGGATCTTGTGCTAAAATAAAACCAACAGAACTCAAACCTACCACCGCATCTGTGAGACAAATTTATGGCCAATTGGTTAGGTCCATTCATCATTTTAGAAAATATTGGACCTGGTACCTATCGCCTAACATCGCTAGAAGGTGTTGAAGAGCCTGAACCTCTCAACATCCTTCACCTAAAGGTATTTCATACATAAAATCAAAAATTCAAAAACATTTGAAAAGCACTCAAAATAACAAAAATAATTTAAAACATCAAAAATCCAAACAAATCAAAAAGCAATAAATCAAAAACATTGCAAAACATCCAAAATACAAAAACATTTACATTTGGTATTGCATTTTCATTTTACATATGCATTCATTTAATTGCATTGCATTAGGTATTTTCCTCCATTGCACTTGCATTAGGATAGGTTGTGTTTACAATCTTACAAATGACACCATGTTTGTATCTTAATCATGCATCTTTACATCATCATCATCCATCACCCTTGTGAGTAATTGTGTTTTTCAACACAACCCTTTCTATTGCTATAAGGAATATACTAGGGTTTTTTGGTCATTCAGCCATACCTAGTGATCTTCTCAGATTTTGTAGAAAGTTATCTTTGCTTTTGGAGATGAGGTCTAGTTTTGATAGTACCTTGCATATATCAAAATCCTATCACAATTTAAACATTAATAATCCTAGTTTGAACAAGGAAATATGAACACTACAAAGTGGTCCTAGTTACCTTAAGTGAAAGGTTTTTACTTGCTCATATTGTGATGTACATGGTCTAGGATGTTGATCATTGACAAAAGGACAAGCTCCCCCCTACCCAAAGAAATCCCTTGCTTTCATACAAAATAAGAAAAATCCCAAAATCAAAGCAAATCCCTTGCTAAAAAAAAATGCAAAATAAATAGTGATTTTCATCACTAAGCATGAGCAAGTATCCCAATAAATGAAAAGAAAATAAGGGGGTGAAGAGCTTGAATCCCTAGAATGGTCAGTATTCGAAGCCATTGAGTGATCCCCATTACAACAATGGGTTGAATGAATCCCACCTGGAAATGGGGTAGTTCTAAGCAATTTACAAATGAGCTAGCTTTAGGTGGCTTGTATTACCTAGTAGTCTAGTCCAACTACGTCCAAACTTAGGATCATGATGAGCATATGGTGATCCTCATTACAGTAATGGGCTGAATGAATCCCACCTGGCAATGAGGTAGTCTTATGTCTCATCTAATATATTCATTTGCACACATAAGGATAATGAATATCTTGGTCTTCATAACAAAAGCTTTTATCTTTCAAGAGTCTTGTGTAGTCATTATACAACTTTTGATTAATCAACTAGGGTGTTTGAGTCTCATGGAAAACCTCAAAAATCCCTTATAGCAACAAATCATCTCATCAATCAATCACCATTTTTCTTATGAGGTTTTGTTTATTAAGGGGTGTTCATGAAATAGGATAGATACCGGATGGATATCAACAATGATATTTAGATGACCATTGACTATTTTGTGCATATATTTTAATTTACAGAAGCTTATAAGGGAAAACCATACATCTCACATCATCTCATCTCACATATGGATGCTTAAATGATTAATTCTTATGATAAGAGTTACCATTTTCATTCATGATTTTTATACATTCAGTGGTGTCATCCATTAGTTTGTAACACATATTAGATTCATTCCTTATGTTTTAAGTGATTAAAGCATACAAGTTCATTTACATTAGATCATTCTCATGTAATTAATGCATTACATTACACATCATCTATCATATCATATCACATAGATTAAATGCATAAACAATTGAAACAAATTAAACATGCATTTAATGTACATCATTGCATCCATATATGCATACATAGTAGTGCATCTATACATCTAGATCATAGCATCTATCATCTATCTAGTGCATGTCATCAATACATTGCATCCATATAGCATAATAAAAACATCATATAAGCATTGCATCCACATTTGCATCACATGAACATAAAGCAACAACATAATACACATAATGAGAAATAAAAGAGTATCATATATATATATTGTGTAAGTGTCATAAGTACATGGAGGTACAAAAATACCCATAGGCTACAATAGTGTAGGTCCTCAAACCTTACACTCAAAAATGATACAAGTCAACAAGATGTATCAAGCGACGTCTACACCCCTTGAGTCACCTCCACCCTCAGCTCCCTCTCTATGAGGCTACCTAGAGCTAGTACCCACTGATCTCTCAAATCAAACCCCTGACCTATGATTGGGTCATACTGAGGACTATCCAGACTCACTCTGCCTACTTCGATAGGAGCCCCCTACTATAGATCACTCTGGAAGAGTACCACCTAGTATCCTAATCCGACCCTCTAGAGAGACCATATATGCAACATCCATTGCCATCTGAGACGTGTTCTACTCTAGAAGACCCCATAGTCACCTAATCTCTACATCTACATCCAAACCTATAGATCCTTGAGTGATTAGAGTGGATGGTATGGCCTGAGAAGTAGTCGAAGTCCCTAGTTGTACCCTGAGAGCATCTCTCTCAATAGTCCTAGCATCTAATTGTGCCTATAATATATCCCTCTACATAATAACCTAATCTATCTTGGTCTGCACTGAATCCACCTACACCTGTAGAGTAGTCCTCTCCTCTACATATCCTTACCACTACCTCTACCCTACCTACAACTGAATCTGTATTATAGCGAGAGATGTATCTCACTCTAAGATCTACCTCTGTGCTATCTAAAGTTGTGCCTACAGACTGTGTACCTAAGCCCATAACTAAGATACCTCATCATCTAGGTCATCCTCATCCTCCCCTCCTCATCATGTGACTCCTCCACCTACTCTATAGCCTACCCCCATGCCTCATCTATCCTATGATGCACTCATCACCCATCATCTCTACCTCCCTCTACTACAACCTCAGCACCATATCTAGCCCTACCTAGGCTACCACCACCCTACCATAGCTAAGTCATCCACCAAGTGTCATACTCTCTATAGTCCCTACATCTACTACTCCTATATCTACTATAAGATCATCATCCTCCTCTATAAGAGCTATAACCTAAGGCCATACAAGTTGTATCTCTACCTTCAAGTGGTGGTAGAGGACTAGCTCCTCTAGCACATCCTACCTAATCCCAAACTACCTAGTCACTCAAGAGAAATGGAAGAACTCCCTCACCCTAGCCTTACACCCAATGACCCATCTATCATGCCTCATCCAGGCCAAGTACCTATCTACCTCCTCCCAAGCTAGGCAATCCAAGTAGGGTCTCCATATAATCTAGCTAGCCTATAGCCCTATCAGTGATCTCATATAATGATCAAGATCCCCAACATGAGATCTGCTCTGATGTGTCTCTAAATCCCATGGCCATCGAGCACCATAGCACTATGTCACCGCCACTATTCCTATAATCCCTATGGGTAATCCACCAAGCCTGTCTATCCAGATGTGCTCCCATCCCCAAACCTAGAGTAGTAGGCTGCACCCAACTCCAACTCACCCCTACCTAGTAATCTGGTATAGCTCATCATAGAGTTGGGCTAGCAGTGCACTCCCCCATACCATAATCAATGGCGTAGTGCTATCCAAGTAAGTCTTGAACCATCACCAAGAGGTTCCAAGGGAACCTCACACCTAATATGTCTAGTAAGAGCACATTATAGATAATGTGCATAAGTACAACCTGGCACCACGAGAAGATATCCTCCCTAAACCAATAGGTAACCGATACCCCACCATTATCAATATCACCTAGGGCCTCAATGTGTCTATCTCTAAAGACCCTCTAAAAGACTACCACCCTATCTATAGTCACTGAAGAGGTGATAGCTTGACCATCAATCAAGATCCTAAAAATATGGTAGACATCCTCCAACATCACCATCATCTCACCAATAGGGAGATGGAAAGTGTTAGTCCTCGAATCCCATCGATGGACTAGAGTTGTTAGGAAGGCCTGATCTAACATAATCATCGGTAATCAGATGACATAACTGAGGCCAATCACCCCAAACCAATCCCAATCCACCCGATCCATCTAGGGTAGCAGCTCAAGCAACAAATTAGGCTCTCATGCCCATGTTATCAAGGTCTAAATGTGCAATTCAAAAAGAATAATCAACTTCAAATTTCAAAAAATAAAAAAATAAAAAATAAAAAAATTAAAATTTTGCTAAGGTTTCTTAGCCGCTCATGTTGACAGTAGTCGCCATGGCCACCATCGACGTCATCAACAACTAAGCACCAATGATCAATTTTTTGACCATTGGGGTTTGAACCTAGCCATCCACAATGACAATGACCCCCATTTGGTAGATTGGGAGCCACCATCGCTAAAAATGGCTATGGGAAAGACCCCATGCGAGGTCATTTCCCACCCCATAAATACCCAAAAAATTAAAATCCCACCCATCTAAGCTAGCCTAATGCTAAATCTAACTAAGGTGAGGTTCATTACTTGTAGTTTAGTGAAGTTCATTTAAACTCATTACTTAGTGAGGTTCATTTTATTAATGCATAATTCACTAAAGAGAGATGGAGAGTCTACCTTAGGAGCTCTGGCTCCACCACTAGTAGAGGCCTCAGGCTGATCTTCCATAGTGGTAAAGGGTAAGTTTGCAAGCGTTCCGTATCAAGTTTCTCCTTCTCTCCCTCAGAGCTCACTGTTCACTCAAGCCAATTGGAAATAATGAAGAATAAAAACCCTAATTTTGCTTTTATATTTTCCATGTTTTCCTCAATTGCTGATGTCGATAGCGGCTAAGGAAATTATAAAAACCAATCATGGATTTTGATAGTGGCTAAGAACAAGTAATAAATGCTCCCAATTTCTCACCATGAGGAGCCTCAAAATGGACATTAATGCATATCTACCGATCCAAAATCTTCAAAAATCATCAAAATAACAAAAAAATAAAATAAATCAAATTCTAAATATGCACCTCGTATCCAGTTATTTACCCTATACACTTGGCGGTTGTAGTGACTTGCGCTCCATGCAATCCGACAAGATGAGTAAATTACCATAAGGCTATTTGAACTAAATTATTCATCATTGAATTGAAATGTCTTCACTTCAATCCTAAAGAAGGCCATGGAGGTCGGACTACTCCATGGGAATGAGGTATTCATTTCATTTCTCCTATGAAGTTTCATCAAATCATCAAACATAGTGATTCAGCACAAGCTTAAATGGAATTGCTATCATCTTGATTCCCTAAGAAGGCCATTGTGGTTGGACTGCTCCATGGGATAGAGATGTACAATTACTATTAATGGTTGAAATCATAGTTGTAATAGGACCTACCTAACAACAAATGCAATCATCTTGAACTGTCCAAATCAATCATCTTGGTCAAGTGACTCATCGCTTTCATCACTTATCCTTTCCTCATCGACTCATCACTTGAGGGGGTAGTCATAATAACAACATTCATAATCAAAATCAACAATTGAACACTCGATCATGTAAATTGCGTTCATCTTACGAATCATTGCTAACAACTATCACAAGCTTACCCTTTGCTAGGGAAAAAGCATACATAATGAACTAAATATTTGGCAATCTATTTTTTGGTCATTGTCGTTCAAACAATCCATACCGATTTCATGCAGATCACGTCCAAAGCTTTACTCAAAGCTAAGCCTTTCATCCCATTGGAAGCAATGATTTTGAGATGCACACCCTTTCTATGATTGGGGCATCTAACATTGACCAGATCAATGAACACCAATTAACCTATAATATGGCTTTAGGTGGTCTATTTTTTCTCAACATCATGTTTTCCACACAATGCATCCCAAAAGGGGCATCTGTAGACACCTAAAACACGTCATGTTTAGGAGACTACTCATATGGGCACCTTTGCAGACCATATGAATGAGCTTGGACCTTTCCAAGACCAAGCAATGATTCTAATCACTCATTTAAGGCATTCTAGGCCTATGCAACCTTAGTCACTGATGTCAATAGTAGCTAAGATCCCAGTCATTGATGATCAGAGTAGCTAAGCGCTAGCCATGGCTATCGATAGTAGCTAAGGGTAGCCATACCCCTAGATGCACTGAGTGAGAGCGGCTAGCCCTATAACCAACTCGAGCTCCCCGAGCTGAGCAAAATTAGTTGCAACTAATCAATTTGCAATGGTTCTTGAGCGGTTTGAGTTGCGAAGCTTCTAGAGGATTCCTCCTAACTGCTTAGACCAACTGATTCTTGATCTTGGCTTCCTTGAGAAGCCAAGATTAGGATTTGGAAAGTCTATTTAAAGGCCTCCCAAAGAGAACATGATTGAATCATAAATTGACTGCGACGAAGCCCTACCATATTGGAGAGCCATTTTGCAACCCTTGAGGAGTAGTTAAATGTTGTCCAATTGGAGAATGACAATTGTGCATACTTTCATGGAGCTTCCATAGTCTTGAAGAACAAATATGCTTTCTCCCACCAATTCACCACAAATTCACAACAATCCACCACCAAATCCATGTTTGAGACACAGGCAACCCTTGACCATCAATTTTTCAAGGAAATTGAGCATCATCGAGCCATATTCAAGAGGTAGAACACCTTCCTCATGATCGTTGTTTTCAATAGTGGCCCGTAGGCTTAGCTGCTGACATCGACAATGACTAGTAGAGCCAATTGCTATGAGCGATAGCGACCAGGGTTTGACATGCAATTTTCCTTGCTTTAGCCATAGATTTCCTATTTTTAGCATGTATTTAGCTTTATCTAGCATAGATTAGTCATATTTACTGCATTTCTATGGTTCATTATCAGTTTCATAGGCATCTTTGCTTTCCTTTACATGTTTTCATACATTAGGTTCTTTATGCTTCATTTGCAAGTTTACATGCATCTTTAGGTTCCTTTGTATATTTCAAGCATTATTTCATGCTTTCTTATCAATATTTTAGGCATCTTTATGCATCTTTACACACATTTATGCTTGGCTTTACAATTTGCATTAACAAAGACACAAGCCTCATTTCGAGAGGCCTCATATGTTGCTAATATTTCTTGAAGTTCTTTGTGTGTAGATCTCAGGGCATCATAGAGCAAAGGATCATCAAGATCTGGTTTCTTAATCTAAAGAGATAGAGGTGGCTAAGTAATCCCTCATATAAACAAAGTGGTGGAGACATGAAGACCTTGTGAAGCACATCTTCCCCCATTTTGGGGTCATTTGCATTTGTAACATTGTATCAAGATTTGGTATCCCTAAGAGGGATGAATTGTAATCGAATATTCATTTGATTAATAAAAGAGAGCATTCCTTCTTGTTATTTCATTTTTATCAAATGATTACATAGATTGAATCATGAATTGACTATAGCAAAGCCCTGCCAGATTGTATAAATGATGCACACACATGCCTAGGATGAGTGTTCAAAATGCCCACACAGTACAAATGCCCCATCTATGTATGTGGGCACTGAACAAAGGTCTCAACATAGTACCAATGCAGTATTTATAGACAAAGGCAAGAGCATAGTAGATAAATGACCTTGAGCTGAATAAATGATCCCTAAAATGTGAAATGTGGATGTAATGTATGAATGCAATTTATGAAATGGAATGTATGAATGCAATTGTTGTTAAATAAAATGTGTGCAAATGAAATGCAATGTTTTTGTGTATTAGCCATGTATATATACATATATGGAAATCACATTATGCATAGAATGCTCTCAAGTGTATAACATTAAGGGGTTCGGGTTCTTCCTCTCTATCTAGACTAGCAAGCTTATAAGTACATTTACCTACTTTTTGAGTGACAATGTATGGGCCCAACCAATTAGCTGTAAATTTATCACAAAGATGCGATAATGCACTAGTGTTTTGTTGATTCTCTTTAAGGATAAGATCTCCTACTTGGAATTCATGTAGATGAACTTTGGTATTGTAAGTACACTTTAGGTGGTCTTGATTTACTCTTAAATGATCTAAAGCATTGACTCACCTCTCGTCAAGAAGTGTGAGTTGATCAAGATATGCTTGTCTAGCAATGTCGTCATCTATGAATTCCTACAAAGAAATTCACAAGGAGGGGATCTCAAGCTCAAGAGGCATGATTACTTCAGATCCATAGACCAATGAAAATGGTATTGCCCCATTAGACGTGTGAATGCGTGTTCGACAAGCCCATAATGCCAAGGGAATTTTTTGTATGCCAATCTCTATAATTTTTGTTAACGAATTTTTTGAGAATAGCAATCAAGGTCTTGTTGGTAGCCTTGACTTGTCCATTGGCTTGTGGGTAATAAGGAGTTGAGAAACTGTGTTGGATGTTATATTTCTTGCAAAGTGCTCAAAAATCCTTGTTCTTGAAAGACTTGCCATTGTTGAAGATGATTTTCGATGGAATACCAAAACGATAAATGATATGGTGAAGTATAAAATCCAAAATTCTAGGTCCTATCATATTGGTTAGAGGAATTACCTCAACCCACTTTATGAAGTATTCAATGGTTGTGATGATGAATGTATGTTATCTTGAGGAAGGAGGTGCGATTTTTCCAATTAAATTACTATCCCATTGTGAAAAGGGCCAAAGGATTTGAATAGGTTGTAAAGCTTGTGATGGCACATGAGTTAATTTAGCATGTTATTGATATTTCTTATAATGTTTAACATAAGTGCAATAGTCTCATTCCATGGTGGGCCAATAATAACCAACGTGTAGAATACACTTTGCGATGGCCATCCCACTAAAATGACCACCACAAGTACCATCATGAGCTTCAACTACAACTCTTTGTGCCTCAACAACCTCGAGACATTGAAGGAGGATTCCATCATAACCACATTTATACAACATGTCCCTCAAGAGAACAAAACGAGATATTTTTTGCTTGAAAGTGCATTTTGTAGTTTGATACATGCCAGATGGGAATGTTCCAAACTTGAGAAAGGCTACTATCTAGCTTGACCAAGGCTCATATGGATCCAAATGGATAAAGCAAACATCCTTTTGCTTCCTTAGACTTAGCACATACAATTGCAGATTTAGAGATCATTGAAATAATAAGGTGTTGTACCTCTCCTAAGGAGTCTTTTGGAATCAATGATCTAAGGGAGGTCATTGCATCTGCAAATCTATTAATCGAATGTGGTAAACTATTAATTTCATACCAATCAAAATTAGAGAGCAATTTCAATGCTACTTCATGGTATAATTTAATGGTAGGTTCTTTATATTGGTATTCTCCATTGATTTGCTTGACAAGTTGAGAATCACCAAATATCCTGATACACTTAATACCCATAGCTATAGTTGATTAAAGACCTAAGATTAAGGCTTCATACTTTAAAGTGTTGTTTGTGCATTGGAAGTCAAGTTTGAATGATAAAGGGATATGTACCCCCGGCACCTTGACATTTCTCATACTTAGAACCATCAAAGAATAGTGTGATATCGATGTCTTCCTCTGGAATGACATATTCTTCTTGTTCGGTGATAGCAAATATCGAATCATCTAGGATATCAATAATCAAGGGATGATCACTAGGTAGTGGAGGTTTCGCAAGTTGATCAACTATAACCTGATCTTTAATGGATTTTTGGCTGATGAATTCAAGGTCAAATTCTATAAGAAGCATTATCTATTTAGCAGAGTGGATGTTATTGTAAGTGTGAGACATCATATAACGTAGAGGATTTTCTCTAGTTATGACATATGTTGTGTGAATAAGCATGTAATGCCAAAGTTCCTTAGTGGCAAAAAACACTGCTAAGCATAATTTTTCTACGTAAGTGTATCTAGTTTCATAGCTTACCTATGTTTGACTAATGTAACAGATAACTTGTTCTCATTTTTCTTCATTATTTTGTGCAATCATTGTCCCTAATACAAAGTCTATTGCTAAAACATAAATATAGAAGGGGATCCCAAGACGAGGAGGAGCTAAGACTGGAAAAGAAGCTAGGTATTGCTTAATATCATCAAAGAATTTTTGGCACTCATCTGTCCAAGAAAATGGCATTCCATTTTGTAGAAAGTGATTGAATGACCTACATTTGTTAGAAAGTTGCTCAATGAAATGATGGATTGATTGGATATTTCCTTGTAAACTACATAATTCCTTTAAGTTTTTTGGGGGAGGCATCTCCAGGATGACCTTAACCTTATTTGGGTCCACCTCAATGCCTATTTTGGAGACAATGAACCCTAGTAATTTTCCAGAAGTAACACCAAAGACACATTTCTTGGGGTTCAACCTTACATTATGTTCTAGTAGTCAGTCAAAAAATTTCTCAAATACACCAATGCGATCTTGTCGAGTTTTAGATTTTGCTAAGAGATCATCCACATAATCTTCGATAATCTTATGCATGTAGTCATGGAAAATGTATGTTATGACACGTTGATAAGTGGCACCAACAATTTTAAGGTCAAAGGGCATCACCTTGTAACAAAAAGTTCCCCAAGGTGTAGTGAATGTTGTTTTGTGTTGGTCATCAATATTTATTCGAATTTGGTTGTATCCTAAAAAACCATCCATGAGAGAAAACATTTCATGACTAGCGCAAGTGTCGATAAGAGTATCAATGTTTGGGAGAGGAAAACCATCCTTAGGACACACTTTTTCAAGATCTCAAAAGTTAGTGCAAATGTGTATCGCACCATTAGACTTACGAATGGGTACCATATTTGAGAGCCACTCAGGATAGTCAATGGGTACAATGAAACCTGCATCTAATAGCTTTCGGAGCTCTTCTTTGACCAAGAGGGCAATGGTAGGATGCATCCTTCTAAGTTTCTATTTGATCGGCTTAGCATTAGGATGTAAGGTGATATTATGGAAAATTAAGTTAGGGTCAAGACCAGGCATGTCTTTGTAGGACCATGCAAAAATGCCCTTATTCCTCTTAAGGAGAGCAATTAATTGCTCTTGTTCATCATTGGATAAAATTTTTCCAAGCTTGACAATTAAGGGATCATATTTGTCTGAACTAAGGTTCACATCGATGGTATATTTAATGGACATGTGGGAACCTTCCTCAAGTTGATGGGGTGTAGGGATTAGATGAATGTCATCTATGATGTCATAAAACTCTTCTAACTTATCCTCATCTATGTTTGCTTGGAAAACCTCGGGATTCAAAGGTGAAGGTGAAGGTGAAGACGAAGGGGATGGAGGAATGTAGTTGGATGAAGCCCTTAAAAATTCCTCAAACAAGACAAACTCAAAGAAGGATGGAGGTGAAGATATTTGGTCCATATCAATAAGGCTTACATCAATTGGAATTGGTTTTACGAAATCATATGGATTACGAAGTGGGGTGAATAAGTCAACAAGATTCATGTTGACTTAAGGGAAAAATGTAGGAGGTTAGAATGGATGGGATGAATGGGGCTTAAGAACCAATGCTTAGGAGCTTGGTAAACCTAGACAACAACAAGAAACACAAATAAATGCACTTAATGCTATATACATGCAATGCAAAAAATACAATATTTTTGTTTGGATTTTTTTAATTTTTTTTGTATATTATATACATATATTACAAGTTTGGTTGATGATATGGATTAATGAGATGGAGGTGGTGGTTCACCGGTAGAGGAGACTCGCTCTTGTGGAAGAAGCAAGTGAAATATGGGCTCATGGATGGGGAACATTCTGAGATAAAACTCATCTTGTTTAGTGTGGGGAATGATGGGCTCCAATTCCTCTTCAGATTCATCAGAAATTATCGACATGAGTTCGAATTCTTCATAGATTTCATCATTAGAGTCATCAGGTGGAGGGTTTCTTCTCTTGAATTTAGATTAAGCCATTGGAATATTTGTTCAAGAGAAGAGGTGGTGGAAAGTGGAGTGTAACCTAAGCCTAAATGATCATGCATGTCTCAATATGGAACATCAATAACGTCGTGTATTCCTTGTTCATGCAGTCCTAAACCATATCCCTACCAACTAACTATGTGAAAATAATGGGATAGAAATCCTGACATATTTTGTATGTTGGCAGGTGTTGGTTCTTTGGGTTTTTCTAGGGGAACTAGATTGGATGAATAATAAATACCCCATATACAAAATTTATGTTG
The DNA here is from genome assembly GCA_028583015.1 of Wollemia nobilis. Lineage (NCBI taxonomy): Eukaryota > Viridiplantae > Streptophyta > Pinopsida > Araucariales > Araucariaceae > Wollemia > Wollemia nobilis. Next base: position 3,357,633 of record JAQPPZ010000442.1, read on the forward strand.
TTGGGAGCTGAACCCATGTCATATACCGCTCCTATGGATAAATGTGGGTCACGTGGGTGACTGAAATCCTTAGTAGTTGGAATGGTGAGTGGTGTAATGGTGATGTATTGGACCACATATTCACTAATACCAATATTAGTGAGGTGGACCTCGACTTAGGATGATGTGGAAGGATCCTGGTTAGATAATGGATCAAGAAATGGTGGATATGAAGACATCTCACAATCCATCAACTCGACTTGTGAAATGTTGGCTGATGGAGATGGATTGGATTGAGAAGGATGTTGGTTGGATGACAATGACATGGAAGGTAAAGTTGTGGAAGGTGATGATGTTGATGATGTGGATTGATTTTGACCACATGTGCATGTAGTCAATGATGAAGATGATGGAGGCATGGAAGCATGGTAGGGATTGGTGATAAGGAGCTCTTCAGAAATGGGAAATTTTTATGAAGAAATGGGTAGAGTGGTATATGGATTGGCTGATGGTGATAAAAAAATATGGGTGGAAGGAAACATGGATTCATAAGGATTTGAAATAAAATTACAATACTTAAATGGTTTGACATATGTTGGTATGCAATATACTTGTCCCTCATGAATGTATTTCAGGCATTGATGTAGTATGGAGGGGATACATCTCATCTCCCTCATCCATGGTATTACAAGGAGTATATTGTACACCATGTATCCTTCCAATATGTGGAACATAGTGTGCAACATTTTGACCCCCACTTCGATGGGCAAAACAATAGTGCCAACTGTGGAACATAAAGTATTGTTGAATTCTTTAGGGTGAATGATGACTTGGTGATATGAGATGGAGTAAGGTTAATATGATGAAGAGCATATGTGGTGATGATATTAATGGAGGATATGGTGTCAATTAGAACTCTTTTAAAAGGCTTTCTATCAATTAGAGCCATAATGTGCAATGGAGAATCTACTGATTTCGATGAAATTGGCTTAATATCAAAGTCATAATATATAATAGAAGGCTCCATGCATGTTTAAATGCTCCCTACAAAGTTTTTAAAGGCATTAGCATCTTGAGATTGTAATTCAATGGATTTTTGAATGTCCATTAATGCCTCACGATGTGGGGGATATTGTTGAATTAGCTCATATATTAAAAATTTGGCAGAAGCCATATTTAGGCTTGTGGTTAACCAACTACTCAATGAGATGACTGGTCATGGAGGATGATTGATGGGATGAATAGGGGGATTTGGTTGGCTAGGGATATGAATTGGAAAGGAAGGATTAGGTGAAATTTGAATGGGAGGTGATGTGGTAGGTTGTGACACACTTGCCTAAGGTTGTTGCCTTGCATTTTGCTAGTTATTTTGTTGACCTCTAGTTACCACATGAATGGCACCTACAAAACCTTGGTATTGTTGGACACACTATCACTAGGGATGGTTCTCCACAGTTGGCACTATGCTTTACATTTATTAGGAGACTGAGGGCATCGTATGATAGGAAATTTGTTGGTGATGGTTGTTGCACTGATTATTGTTGAGACATTATTGGTTGGCTCATGACCACTTGATTGACATGATTAGGCTGATTGGCCAGAGTGGCCTATGTTGATTTTGATTGGTTAGAATAATTTCTTTTGTATTGGCCCTTGTTTTTCCATTCCTTTCTCCTAGGCTTAAGTATGCCCTCTTGGATTTTTATCTCCTTGATGACACTAGCTTGTGCTAGAGCTTCTTCAAATGAGCGATATGTTTGTAATTGAAGCATCCAAGAGATGGGTTTTAAACATTTTTTGATAAAAATCTTGATAAGCTCTTCCATTGGTAGGACGAATGGTAATTTGGTAATGACGACCTTCCAAAAATTACCAAAATTATAGATAGACTCATCATCATGTTATCTTAAAGCATAAATATCAAACAATGAGTCTTTCTTTCTAAAATTAAGGATAAAGCGCTCAAATAATTGGTCAACCAATTATTCGAAAGTATAGATACTATGACTAGGCAACTGGTTGTACCATTCTATGACGTCTCCATATAATGTCTACAAAAATATTCTAAGCATGAGAGCATTGCCATTTTGGATTCTAAAGCATGAGTGTATAAATGTGCTTACATGCTCTTTGGGATCCTCAGTCCCCTTGAATTTATCAAACTTTGGTACCGTGAAAATTATTAGATATGGTGGTGATGGTACTGAAGGGTGAATGGGTTGGTTAATCAGTTGATGTAGGGTTGGATTCTGGCTTGTCATACCAGGAGTATGTTGTATCAACTAATCTATTTATTGTTGCATGACCTTGATTCTAGGGTCTTCCCCAAGGATGTGGAAGCCCCAAATCACTTGATAATTTTGAGAAGGTGTGGTAGAAAATATTGTGGAGTAACTAGATGATGATGAGATTGATGATGATGATTAGGTGAAGTTGATGGAAATTGATAAAGAGAATATTGATGATGAAGAGATGGAGAATGTTGGAATGGGGATAATGCATGGGGACTATGGCTGGCTTGGTATATGGGAATGGAATTGGTATTGGTATGGTTTGGTATAGGAGTAGGGATCAAAACCATAGATGATTATGGTGCCCATGATGGACTTTGGTTAATGAGGATGGTATGAGTAGAAATTGGTAGAGGCTTAGGGTTCACTTGCACTTGTTGTTGAGCATCTTGATGTTGCTTAAGCAATTTGTTCAAATGTTCCCATGCTTCATGAATTTTTCTATAAAAAATAGAAGGTGTGGATGTAGATGGCATGGAAGATGTGGCCAAGGTGTAAGTTACACTTGGCATGGTAACTTGGGAGGCTAAAACTTATGAAGCAACATTTACATGTGCTTCATACAAGGGATTGGTATAGGTATATGTATATGAGGATGGGATAGAAGTGATAGGAGCACTTGAGTATTGGGGAATGGATACATGAGAGGAAGGTGCAATCGATGCCTCAAAAAGAGGGTTAGTGTACACTTGGGTAAAGCTAGATGGCTGGGAATGAGCAAGTTCCTACTGTAAAGTAGGATCTTGACTAGGGAAATCATGAATGGACTCTAAGACATAGTTAGCCAATTTGTAGAGAGCCTCTACTTTGGCCATGTCTATGTGGGTGATATTGTGGTCAATGGATGGCAAAGATGATTCAGTTTGAGGGAGGGAAGTATTGATATATCTATATGAAACATTAGTAGTATGTACAGTGTGTGATGGGTCCACAAAAAAATCTATATGTGTCACACCTGGGGAATCTACCACATAAGTGGTGGGGAAGGTGGATGAATATTCCATGAAATTATTTTGATTTAATGCTTTCTATTGATTTCTTATTAAGACTATAAGCAACTAAACCAAATAAAAATTATGTAGTAAAATGAAATGCAAAATTGAAACTTCACATAAATTAGATTAAGAAAAATTAATGCTAAGTTTGTTTAACAAAGGTGTCTTACCTCCTCATTCATTGATTATCTAATTTTAGTGTGAATTCATTTTTTTTTTAGATTTAGATTTTGTATGTTTGAATGTGCTAATCTGAATTAGAAATGGGTTAATACTATAGCTTGGACAGGGCAATGAGATTCTTGCTGGTGATGAAATCCAACAAGTTTTCTCAGGGGTAATCTAAGGTGTCTAGGGGCAGAGATTGGTGGATGGAGATGAAAGCCACCGTCACCCAATATCAACCAATGGCTGGTGATGAAATCCAACCATTACTATTTAATATGAAATATGAAGTGTGTGTGAGGTTACTTTTAAAGTTCTATTTTCTATGGTGTAAATACAATATTAGAAACAACTGATCTTACTAGTCTAAATTAGAAGCCAATATTAAGAGTATCAATTTCTCCAAAGGATGTGAAATATACTACTTAAATCCCTCTCTGAACAATAGGGGGTTTGTACACTCATCCGCCTTGAATCACCCAATGCGGGGATAATTTTAACACACTAATGATGTTCCTACTTAAACTAGAAAAAGAAGAAGTTTCTAACCCTACAATGCAGTCTAATTTATGCAATTTAATAATTTACATGCAACCAAAATGCAATATTTTTCAATTGTAATACACTAGAAAACCATAAACTTTAAATGGAAAATAAAAATGTGTGAATGAATGCAATGACTAATATAATGTCTATAATGTAAACTAAAATGATTGTTTTTACCAGATTTATTAGTGATATTTTTAATTCAAAAGTTTGAAAAAAAATGTAAAATGCTAGAATATGTAAAAATATAGAGGTTAGGGTTTGACAGTAAACTTACAAAGAAGCCTACGTTTTTGTTTTAAATCTCTATAAAATGCCTATGGGCATTTTTGAAATACCCCTGGGCATTTTTGGATGATCCTCGAGTGCCACAAGGAATTTGTGCACCTTCTACAACTTTCTACGAATCTTTAGAAACTCTAATCTAGTGAAAATCATGTGATCTGTGCTTTTGAAAACCCTGCAAGATAAGACAGAAAACAATAAGTTAGTCAAAAAAGTAAATCAAAATGAGAAACCCTTAGGGGGTCTCACCATGATCACCATTTGTAGAGAAAAAAATACAACACCAAATATATAACAAGAAACAAATAAGCAGTAACAGAAGAGATTGCACAAAGAATAGAATTTATATTAATATCGCTAGTGGATCTCAATACAATCAACTGTGACCCAAATGGGGGTCTATACTATTTATTTGATATAAAATATATAGTATGCTTGGGCTCTCTAAAAACCTAGCCAACAATGTTGGTGGTGTCTTCAAAGCACATCCTTGCTCCCAACAAAAGTGAGTGGGCTTCAGATATCTGTTGATCTGGCCACTCTAGCTTAAGCAGTTGCACAATGCTTATATATCTCCAAATGTGCACACAAAAGATAACAAAGTGAGTTACTAATAATTGTGAGGGCTCCACAATGTGAGACCCTCAAAAATTAATAAAAACCTTAGCTATCAAATGATAAGACTACATGCAAATATGGAAATATGAAAAATCAATAAGATAACATAAGATTTACCTTGTAAACTTACCATTTTTTGATATGTAGTCATTGTTGTAATAAAATGGTGCAACAATGCCTTAGCAACACTCAAGGGTTACTAGGGCTGCAGAACTATGGTTTAAATTACCTGCGGGTGCTCAGTGGTAGTAGAAGATGATCCTGGGCATTTGGGGGTGACGAAAAGCATCCAATGACACTCAACAACATAAGAAAATACCTAAAGGTGCTCGATGGTGATAGGGAATGTCTGGAGGTGCTCAGGAACTGAGATAAAGATATGCAAAAGCAAATCTAGTAGAGCGAAGGAGGTGGTGATAGATATGAAGGCTATAGTGAGTGAGGGAGGATGGTGAGAATAATTGGATACTCTAAGGAAACTTGGGAAATCAGGGACTCAGGGAAATAACTCAGATTCTGTCATGAACTGCTTAGGAATTGAGCCATAAAAATAGCCTGTATTAATATCCACACTAGGGTATATTAGGGTTTTTAGTGACACAAACTATGTGGCTCAAATTAAAACACATCAAAAGTGAATATTAATTCTATTGGATATGTCTCATCCTTTATAGAGGAAGTACTGTACGGTAGGCCCTTGCTTCGGTGGCACCTCTCGTCGATGAGTGGGCAAGGTGGGTTCGGGGGGGTGGAGCCCCCCTGATGGGGGTCTGGGGGCAACACCCTTGGTAAAATTTTTGGGCCCTATTTTTTGGAGATATTATCGGAGCTATTTTCGGAGGCGTTGGTGGGATTCTCGTGATTTGTGGGTATGGGTGGTTTTAGCCCATGGTATTGTACCCACGGTATTCTAATACCACATTGTGGTTTAGGGTTGTAAGAGTTTCCTTTATATTGATTGTAATGTCCCATTACGGGCAAGGAGTGAATAATAATATCAAAGGAGGTGTGGCTCTTGTTTGCTGGAGTAGCCCATATTGGGTGAACCAGGGTAAATCTTGTGTGTTCTATGTGCATGATTTATTGTGAGTTGTTGTTTTCTTCTGAGTTATTTATTTTTGTATTAATTATTCTAGAATAAGTTTGGGTAGAACTCTTCATATGGTATCAGAGCCAGATTGTTAGCCATAGAGGGATGCCTTTATTGCTAGGGTTTCAATTCATTTGAAGAGGATCTAGGGTTTCTAGGAGTTATAGAAAACCTATTCCGGAGTGGGAGTTTTACGTAGAAGGAGCTTGAAGAAAAATGATGTCAAATCATTCAAGGATAGAGATTGAGAAATTTGATGGAAAAATTTTTGAGCTATGGAAGTTAAAGATGGAGGATCTGCTCGTGGACAGAGATCAGTGGTCTGTTATCTCTGAAATGAAACCTGCCAGTACAACTGATGAAGATTGGGAAAAGTTGAATCGGAAAGCGAGGAGTCTAATTCGACTGTGTCTTGCAGATTCTATCCTAATCAATGTTTTTGGAGAAGCTACTGCAAAGGATCTCTGGAATAAGTTAGGGGCTCTGTATCAATCTAAGTCCTTGGTGAACAAATTATTCCTCCAAAAGAAACTGTATAATCTGAGGATGAATGAAGGGGATTCAGTAGTAGATCATCTTAATGCATTCAATACGGTGGTAAGTCAACTTACATCTATTGAAATTAAGTTGAGTGAGGAAGATAAATGTATTACTTTGCTATGCTCTTTACCAGATTCGTGGGATAACCTAGTTGTAGCAATTGGTAGTACAACTTCATCCACATTGAAGTTTGAAGATATTGTGGCATCTCTATTATCAGAGGATATGAGGAGAAAAGCCATGGAAGGCACATCAAAGGATGCCCTAATAGTAAGAGGGCATGCCAAGGAAAAAGATAAAATGAGATTTGGTGATAGATCTAAGTCTAGAGGTAGATCCAAGTCTCGAGGAAAGTTTGAGAGAAAATGTTGGAAATGTGGCAAGCCTGGACACATGAAGAAGGATTGCAGATCAAAGAATGTTGATTCTGGAAAGAGATCTGATGAATCCACTTCCACAGAGATAAATAAATCCACTGATGAAGGAGGGGATGTATATCTGGCATCTTGCTCCACGCGTTCAGATAGAAATGATTGGTTGATCGATACTGGTGCCTCTTTTCATATGACTCCTCATAGGGGGTGGTTCAGTGAATATGAAAGATATGATGGAGGGGAGGTACTATTGGGAGATGATTCACAACTTAGAATCATTGGTCGTGGAAGGGTGAAAATATTGTTGCAGGATGGTAGGGTTAAAACCCTCCTAGGTGTGATGCATATTCTTGGCCTTGCTAGAAATTTAATTTTTGTAAGCAAAATGGTTGATGCAGTAGTAAACATCAGTTTCAGTAAGGATTCATGCAAAATGGTTCATGGATCTATGGTGTTAGCAAGAGGAGTTCGGATTGGAACCTTGTATAAGCTATTGGGAAGCACTATGACAAATGAGTGCAATAGCTCAACTATTCCTGAGGCTGAATCAGACAAAAGTTCAATGCTCTGGCATCAAAGAATGGGATATATTGGAGAAAAGGGATTGCATACCCTATACATGAAAGGTATGGTCCAAGGTATCCCTAATTGCTCAATGGTTTTTGATTTCTGTGAACATTGTATTTATGGCAAGCAGAATCGTGTTAGTTTCCCATCTGGTGCTGCAAGATCAAAAGGGGTATTAGATCTGATTCACAATGATATTTTTGGTCCTGTTCCTATTCCATATCTTGGAAAATCATAGTACTATGCTTCTTTTGTTGATGATTTTTCAAGATATGCATGGATTTATTTTCTTAAAAGTAAATATGAAGTGTTTGATAAGTTTAGAGAATTTAAAGCACTTGTTGAAAATCAAACTGAGAAAAATATTAAGGTGTTGAGGTCTGATAATGGAGGAGAGTATTGTTCAAATAAATTTGAGGATTTTTGTAAGCAATGTGGTATTGCAAGATAGAAGACTACTCCATATACACCACAACAAAATGGAGTTGCTGAGAGATTGAACAGATCATTGATGGAAAAGGCAAGAAGTATGCTCAGTGGTGCTGGTCTAGCACAAGAATTCTGGGCAGAGGTAGTGAGTGTAGCATGTTACTTGTGGAATCGATCTCCTACATCAGCATTACCAGATCAAACTCCATTTGAAGCATGGTTTGGTAAGAAACCCTCTCTTTCACATCTTAGAGTTTTTGGTTGTGATGCATACATGCATATTCCAAAGGAGAAAAGAAGTAAGCTTGATAATAAGGTTGTTAAATGTATCTTTATTGGTTATAAATATGGTGTTAAAGGATATAAACTTTGGAATCCAAAAACTAAAAGGATAGTTTATAGTAGAGATGTGGTGTTTAGAGAAATGAAAAGTGATCACAGGAATGAAGTAATAGAAGAAGAACCTAAAAAGGTGCAATTTGATCTCATGGAAGAAGGATCCTACTCAGAAGAAGAAGAAGAGGATGAACCAGAGGTTCATACACCTATGGTAAGGAGATCAACACGAGAAAGAAGGCAACCTGATAGGTATAGTCCATCTGCTTTTCCTTCTTCCTTTGTTTTATCTATTACTGATGAAGATCCTAGAACAATTAGAGAAGTTATTAATTCTGAAGAGGTAAACCTTTGGGAAGAAGCCATGAATGAGGAAATGATGGCCTTGAAAAAGAACAAGACATGGGATCTAGTAAAATTACCTGGTGGGAGAAAAGCAATAGGTAGCAAATGGATCTTCAAGAAGAAGCAGAATGTTGAAGGTAAAGTGGAGAAATATAAAGCTCACCTGGTTGCTAAAGGCTATTCTCAGGTAGAGGGAATTGATTATGGTGAAGTATTTTCTCCTGTTGCAAAGCTAACCTCAATAAGATTTCTTTTATCTGTGGCTGCTGCATTTGATCTTGAAATAGAGCAAATGGATGTAAAAACTGCATTCCTTCATGGAGATTTGGAGGAAGAAATCTATATGAGACAACCTGAAGGATTCATTGTTGAAGGAAAGGAGGATTTTGTATGTAAGTTAAAGAAATATTTGTACGGACTGAAACAATCACCTAGAATGTGGTATCAAAAATTTGATACTTATGTTTTAGGACTTGATTTTGTTCGTAGCAATGCTGATCATTGTGTATACTCAAAGCAAATTGGTAATGAACTTGTCATTATAGTTTTGTATGTTGATGATATGTTACTAATTGGAAACAGTAAGGAAATGATCAGGGAAGTGAAGTCTCAGTTAGCATCACAGTTTGACATGAAAGATCTTGGCCCTACAAATTTTATTTTGGGCATGCAAATAAATAGAGATCGTTCAAACAGAAAGTTGTGGCTGAATCAGAAGAAGTATGTTGAGACAATATTGAAGAGATTCAGTATGCAGGATTGCAAACCAGTGAAGGTACCTATTCCTTTGGGGGAAAAATTATCTATTGAACAATGTCCAAAAATAGAAGAAGAGGTAGAAGAAATATCCCATGTTCCTTATGCAAATGTTGTAGGGAGTTTAATGTATGCCATGGTATGTACTAGACCAGATATTGCCCATGCAATGGGAGTTTTGAGCAGATACATGTCTAAACCTGGTAAAGAGCATTGGACTACTGTAAAAAGGGTTTTCAGATATTTGCATGGTACATCTAATTTTTCAATCTGTTATGAAGGTGTAGGTAACAAAAATAGATCCTTGGATATAGAAGGTTTTGTTGATGCAGATTGGGCTGGAGATCTTGACAATAGAAGATCTACTAGTGCTTATGTATTCAACTTGTTTGGAGGGGCTATTAGTTGGATGAGCAAAAGGTAAACTATTGTTGCTCTCTCAACCACTGAAGCTGAATACATGGCAGCCACTGATGCAAGTAAGGAAGCAGTATGGCTACAAAGACTATGTGCTGAGATTGGGTTCTTTCAAGGAGCTGTGAAGATAAATTGTGACAGCCAAAGTGCTATATTTTTGGCAAAGAACCCAACTTACCATTCAAGAACAAAGCACATTGATACAAAGTACCACTTCAGTAGGGACATGATTGAACAGAAGAAAGTGTTGCTGGAAAAAGTGGATACCAAGGTAAATGTTGCAGATGCTTTAACCAAGGCAGTTAGCACAGAAAAGTTCATGTTTTGTACAGTTGAAATGGGTCTGGCAAGACTGGATGTTGGAACTAACATTGATTACAACCTTTATGCAAAGTATTCAACAAGTGGGAGAATGTTGGATGTGTCTCATCCTTTGTAGAGGAAGTATTGTACGATAGGCCCTTCTTCGGTGGCCCCGCTCATCGGTGAGCGGGCCAGGGGGTGGGCGGCCCCCATGGGGCACACCCCAAAATTTTTGGGCCCCCTTTTTCGGAGATATTATCGGAGCTATTTTCGGAGGTGTTGGTGGGATTCCCATGATTTGTGGGTATGGGTGGTTTTAGCCCATGGTATTGTGCCCATGATATTCTAATACCACATTGTGGTTTAGGGTTGTAAGAGTTTCCTTTATATTGATTGTAATGTCCCATTACGGGCAAGGAGTGAATAATAATATCAAAGGAGGTGTGGCTCTTGTTTGCTGGAGTAGCCCATATTGGGTGAACCAGGGTAAATCTCGTGTGTTCTATGTGCATGATTTATTGTGAGTTGTTATTTTCTTCTGAGTTATTTATTTCTGTATTAATTATTCTGGAATAAGTTTGGGTAGAACTCTTCAAATTCTGGGTGTGGCATGGATTGGTGTGGATATATGGCTAGGATTAAGTCAAATAAGACACATATATATATATATATTAAATATATATAAAATATAATATTATTTTATTATTATTTTAATATACATTAAACAAATATATCTAAATATATGTAAATAAATGGGTAAAAATGGCGAGAAGACCTAGATGGACGACAAGTGGCTAGATTTTGGTGTCTACACTTTAAAAATAATCAGATCCTCAAAACGATATGTCATGACAGTAACAGGAAAAAAATTTGAATTTGAGTATGCATAGGAAAATGAAAGGGCACACGTCCAAAGTTAATTTTTTTAATGCAACATCCAATGTGCCATCTCATTCGATCAATCCTCATCCAATGGTTGATATTGTAGTATCTATTTTTTAATCTGATGATGAGCATCAAACTATGGTGTATTTAAAAACCTTATGCATGGTGACCATCAAGGTTTTGTTAATGACATGCTCCATTGCATCCCATTGAGCCTTATAATCATACACTACTTTGGAGCCATGTGCCTACATCATCTTGAGGTAGATATGACAATGTAAACCAAGGGTGATAATACTATATAGTTCAAAGCACACAAATAACATTATGCAATTGGAACCATTGATTTAACGATCAACTATCCATAATTTTTGCTTGGGAAAGGAACTCATTAGCATGATGAGTGAAATTCTCAATCGTCACCTTCCATCCATGCTAAATTTTTTTAAAAATTTCAGTAAAAAAATCAAAAACAAAAATGTGTCCTAACAATCCATGGGGATGATGCAAATTTTGTGCATGGAATTTTTTAGATGAATTTACACTATCTTCCAGACTTGGTTACCTTGCTCAAGAATAATGAGTGCATGAATTTTTGGTAATCAATAGAATGGTTGTTTTGAAAACCATCATGCTCTATAAAAACCAAATTAAAAAAATATACAAAAACTACAGAATAAAATACACAACATTATAAAAAGAAACCATAGAAGATTGCTGCATGATAACTGAAGAAGGGTGAATATATTGTGAGTTGCAGCAAAATTTGTGGATGAAGGGGATCAAATAACGATGGGAAAGTAAAAATGAAAAGCTAAACTAGATACCATTGAAGAATTGTAGCACCATCCAGAGGTCATAGAAATATTTCAATAGGTAAGGTGGATGCAATTTTTATGAAAATTTGAGGGCCATTCAAAAGGACTAGCAGTAGAATTTGCTAGAACCATCTGAAACAATAGAGCTACCATAAATGGAATATGAATATAAATAACCTCAATCGTGCTCAGTAAAAATTTTGAATTACAAAACTTAGGAATAGAAATAGTTAAATCTTTAAGACAACACTTTCTAAAGTAGTTAAGGCCTTTCAAGAGAATAGAGATTCTAAACCCCAAATGAAAATTAATAACAATATATGCAAAGGAGTAAAACACACTAGCATCCAAAATCCATGGGATGAAGTGGCCACCTGGGTCATTCGATATCTAACCTATGAAGGTTAGCTTACCATTTTTTTTGGGCATCATATGAAATCCCTCATCCATTTGAGGTATGATGCCAAAAAACCTAAGGTTAAAATCAACATTCCCCTATATTTGCACCAGGCCTTACATGACATGGCCAAAAGATATCAGGAAGGGTAGGAGTCAGTTAAGCATCATGGCCTAATTAAACTAGTCTACAAAAACCACTTTAGAGGGAACCCTAGGTCCTTCATCAGCCATGAGTAGAACAATCTCATTTACAAAGTGTTCAATAAAAAGGGAGATGAGGAAAATAGTAATAGGGTAGATGTTAGCTTTTTATGGAAGGTAGTAACCACAATATGTAGGAAAACTAATATGAGATAACTATAAATCTAATGTCATAATAATATGCAAGAAAATAAGGAAATAAACATCTAAAAATAACTTATAAATATGCCATTAATGAGAGTGACAAAAATAGTACAATGTTATATAATGGAGGACATGAACACTCCATGAAAGTATATGAAAGAACTACATTGTACCTTACTACACACATACACTATGTAGTTACTCTATCACTCTATCCTACTTCACTCTCTATGAAGAATTTATATATAAATATATATTGCTTGGCCTTTACTCTATCTAGGACTCATGTACATGTGGACTACATGCACATTTACAACTTGCACATTGACACTTGTGCATTTATTATAATACTTGAAGTAACTAGTTATCTTTACATTCAAGTAAACTCCTACTCTATATATGTACCAAAGGTGGTACATTTACATGATCCGAATGATGTAATATAATCTAGCATTCTTATGATACGATATTCTACTTATATGGAAGAAAGTGTCAATATATGTTGTTTTTTACTGTGCCATGAAATAGGTCCTAATCCAAGATGAAATACATAGCCTAATGTTGATTTTCTTGTTGTTTATTAAACTTGTATGGTCTAAATAGAAATACATGTAAACAAAAATTATCATTTTTCTTATACTCTAAACCATATTATGTAGTATTAATGACATAATGTAGTATCCTTTTTAATGGCTTCTCTAAATTTTGAACTGAGTTTCTCCAAGCCTTCTCCTTATTTCTCTTTGAAACCTCATGAAGGTGTAATATCACAGCTTCTCTGGTCTTCTAAATGAGACCTTTCCTTCAACCTTATTCTAAGGAAGTGTTGATAATGAGATATTATTATCATATCTCTGTAATATGCTACTACTAGAATCTAGAACAAGACCTTTGCTTATCCTTCTTTACTTCTACAAACTACAGGCTTTAATGGAGATCACCAACCTCTAATATTTCAAAAATGGGAGTTTTGTGACTAGAATTTCTAAGGGTCTCTTTAGCTTCTTCAAGGTGAAGTCTTCAATCTACACTGGATATCACCAATCTCCTCTCTTGATCGAGACTCTTTACTAGAGTATTCTTCTCTTCCTTGAGTTTGTAGCAAGGCTTCTATGGTCTTTTCTACTTCTACACTCTACAAGTTTTTGATCTTGAATGGAGATCACCAATCTTCTATCTCCTCCTTGGCTCATCTCTAGAATATTTTTCTTCCTTGTGTCTGCACTAAGGCTACTATGACCTTTTTATTCTATTTTGCAATCTACAGGTTCAAAACTCTTGTAATGCAACCCTTTTTTTAGGTTACTAAAATCTCTAGTCTTCTACTTATTGTTGCAAGTATTGGAATTATTCTAATGAAGATATTCTTCCTAACTCTATTGTAGAAAGCTTCCCAAATTTCTCTGAATCTTCTTTTCTCGTAACAAGATGTTAGAAATTGGAATGGAAGAAATTATAATTATGGAGATAATAACCTTCATTAGTTAAACTGTCAAACTAGTTTATGTTGAGTCCTAGTCTTCACGAGTGTTCCCATAACCCTGTGGAAAGACTCTAGCAAAATGTAATCTTAGAAATTTTGTAAATGATATTTCTGGATTTATCTTAGTCTCACTTGTAGATCTCCCTATTTCCTATTTGATCTACCATGTGCTCTAATACCATTATTAGCTTTTGATGGGAGGTAGTACAACCACAATATGTAGGATAAATAATATGAGATAACTATAAATATAATGACACAATAATATGCAGGAAAACAAATAAATAAATGTTTACAAATAACTTAGAAATATACCATTAATAGGAGTGAAAAAAATAGTACAATGTTATATAATGGAGGATGTAAACACTCCATGAAAGTATATGAAAGAACTACATTGTACCTTACTACACACATACACTATGTACTACATAGTGTGTAGTTACTCTACCACTCTATCTTACTTCACACACACATATCTATCACACATCCTATGAGGTATTTATATATAAAGATAGATTGCTTGGCCTTTACTCTATCTACGACTCATGTACATGTGGACTACATGCACATTTACAAGTGCACATTGACACTTGTGCATTTATTATAATACTTGAAGTAAATAACTAACTTTACATTGAAGTAAACTTCTACTCTAGATATGTACCAAAGGTGGTACATTTACATGACCCAAATGATGTAATATACTCTAACACCCTCTTGTATTACATTATTTGGGTATTGAAGACTTTAGTCTTCAATATGAATCTTTTATCTTTAGACATTCTTTAACTCGATCTGGTTCTTTGTATTATCTTCAATTTACATTGCACTACATGCCTCATTGAATTGGTTTCTCTTCTTCTTTATTGGACCCAACACTTTCATAGATGGACGTACTATCACCAAATTATTGCAAGAGTATTTTCTCTTTACCTTTGTCTTTGTTATCATTCTCCATGTCCTATATAGAAGCTTCTGAACATACACTTAGAGCATCATGATAAGATTTTGTGTTAGTAGAACTTGAAGTACCAATTATTGCATGAGGATTTAAATATGTTTGCTAGGGATGATTCTTCCATTTTTATTTTAAGTTTAAGTAATTCTATCAATACTCTTTGTTCTAAATTTTCATCCTTATAACATTTGAATGTAAGTAGTGCCATGTATAATATACTACCAAGGTCTAAAGGAATTTGAATGTCACTTTTTCCATTATCAATTGCTTCAGTGAGTCGAGCCTGTAGATAATATTCCATAGTTTCAAAGTTGTCTCTTAAGGCTTCACTATGAATCACTTTTGAAGTAAAATCTAAATATTTTTCAGATTTTGTAAGTAAATTTCTTATTCTAGTTTTTATGGCACTTGCTCTTTTCTTTCTAATAGTGTTGTTCATGTCATTATTCACTGTATTCCTTGAGGTAGACATCCTTATAGCTCCCTAGTTTAGAGTATGTGAACTAATTTGATAAACCTATTCAAGACTTAGGTTTTGTAGAATCCTTATGTCTCCCTAGTGATTTAGATTAAGCTATAAGCTTAATAAAGTGCTTAGAGATTAATAGTTCAATTTTGAGTTGATTTTGTAATGTTTTATAAATAACAATAATCATCTTCTATTTCACCTTATCTATCCTAATGAACTATGCACTTGATTTGAAGTTCCCTATCGTTGGAGTTCTTTTATCTCTTTATTATGAGTATGAGACAAGTAATAAAGTATATAATTCCAACTCCTTTAAGTAAATGAAGAACTTTTTTCAACACCCATTGATATTAATAGTATAATGTTTCTAAATTCCATTAATGTATTTTTGGTGTAGTATACCTTATAATTTAATTTCTCCAAGTAGAAACCCTTATAACTCCTATGGTTTTAATTACAAATATTAAACTATTAAGTATATGGAATTCCTTTAAATTTAATTTCAAATGTATGGTTTATTTTACATATAACTCTGAATGCAAATGATGTTAATAATTTTAAACTTATACTATCCCTTATAACTCCTTATGAAAGCAAATAGTTAAACCATATAATATAATACCTTTGTATGGTATATGGGTGCTATGTTTAACTTCAATCACCTTGAAATTTGTTGTACATCCTTACTAGATTATGATAGGATTGGTGGATGTCTCTTATGACAATATTAAATGTTCCTTTGACTCTTGACTTTGTACCTTCAATACGTTCTCCACTTAGTACCAATTTTGGATTGTATTTTCCTCTACGAGTGCTCCTCTTTATGGCTATTGTTATCATACTTCTGCCTTCTTGATGCATGTGCCAAGTGGCACAATGCATTACCATACTCTTTCATTTCTTATTTCATTTGTGTTGTCTCTTGAAGGCATTGGACTTTGTGGTGCGGGTAGTAGGTCTTCTTGGAAGGCGTTCAAGATTCTCAAGCTTTAGAATGATGATGAAAGGTGTTACTCCAATGGGTGCCTTTCTCTTGAGCATTAGTAATGATAGGGTGATGACGCCCTTTGTGCCAAGTGGCACTTAGGTTTCATGCATGTAAAACTTTGTCTAACATCCCCTTCTTGTATATTGTTCACCACCAAATGCCTTTTATTGCTTATCTTCAACATCTTATTTTTGAATGAGCTTAGTTGTTGTGTGGGTGTCTCTAGATAAGGTGGATAAGGGTGTTCTAATGGTGGATTCAATCCAGCTGGTGGTTCCTCCAAGTCATTCCTTGGGTATAGCTCCTCACTTACTCGTGCTCATTCTTAGTGCTATTTTGTCCACATTGATAGATGATAGATAGCTATTTTATGTATGTTATCTTTTATGTAGAGGTCCAGTATATAGGCAACCTATTTTATAGGCCTTAATGTTGTCATTATTCCATGTAGATCTCACATGATGATGACCTCATTATTGGGTATTTTCCTCCTTGATCTACCACTATTTTTCACTACCTTTGATGTGGGTATTTATGCTGCAGGTTGATGCAATCATGGGTGCTAATTAGCTAGTGAAGATGGTGTATTTTTGATACCTCAAACCGATGTTTGTACCCTAGGTTAGCTCACCTTATCTATATTCTATGGACATAGGATTCTTACTGCCTTTAGTGAACTTTGAATAACTAATATAGCGCAGTAATAGTTTCTCCTTATTAATATTGTAAATAAACCTCAAATCATGCACTAATAATTGCATTGTAACTTAATGTAGTCTTCTTTACTATAACTATAATTGAATAATAGGAAGATATATATCTAACTCCTATTTTAATGTGTAGGTATAAACCTTAAAAGAACTTCCTTCTACACTCCCCTTGAAGACTATAATATGCAACTTTCTTTTGCAACTTTTAAAGAACTAAAAATGGTGCTTAATGAAACTTTCTTTTGCAACTTTTAAAGAATTTAATATGGTGCTTAATGAAACTGGATAATAACCCAAATTGAAGTTCAACTAATGAACCTATTTGCACCCAAGTTGCTTACCTTAATAATCTATGTAGATGAAGGATTGCTAGGTGATTAGACTCACCTTATTACTACCTTTAATTGGATGGATTTTCAACTATTCTTGGTTGTTCACATTAGCTCCTTAACTCACTATTTACAGCTTAGTAACTCCTCTATCTTACTGCTTTGAAACTATAGTATGGTGGTTTTGGTTCTCCGTCAAAATTCTCTTTGTTGGTCTAAAGTTTTGCAACTAGTTATTTTGTCCTGATTACTGTTATCTTATATTCAATTTTTGTACTAAAATATTGTTCTTGAAACTCATAAATTTGGTAGGGAATTCTCCCAAATTGCAGCTAATTTTTCATTTAAGAATCCTTTAGTATTTTTCTAAAGATTCAACAAATCCCTATCTCTGAATGAGCTTTCTAGCATTCAATGGAAATCTTCAAACCTTTCAGGTTTGGTAGTAATGTTAGGCTCCTTTATCCTTGTCAAATTTTGACTTCAATATTTGCCCTCTTATCAAGAATTTGAATATCTTGAGGTATTCAACAATCTATTCTGAAATTTGACACTCCTTGCCAAATTCTTCTCCTTTTGGGCTTGTTGTCGGATGGTGATAATTGTCCCAAATTCTACTCTGTTAGTAGCTTCTCCTTGCTGGTAGATTTCTCCAATGAGTCCTCCTACAAATTCCTTTAATGGCCTTCTCTAAATTCTAAACTAAGGCTCTCCAAGCCTTCTCCTTATTTCTATTTGAGACCTCACCAAGGTATTTAATATTGTAGCTTCTCTGCTCTTCCAAATGAGACCTTTCCTTCAACCTTCTTCTAAGGAAGTGTTGGTAATGAGATCTTCTTCTTAGATCTTTGTAATACGTTATTGCTAGAATCTATAATAGGACCTTTTCTTGTCCTTATTTACTTTTGCAAACTGTAAGTTTTAATGGAGATCACCAACCTCTAATCTTCCAAAATTTGGAGTTTTGTAACTGGATCTTCTAAGGGTCTTGTTAGCTTCTTTAGGGTGAAGTATTCAATCTACAATGGAGATCACCAATATCCTCTCTTCATTGGGTTTCTTCATTGGAGTTTTCTTCTCTCCCTTGAATTTATAGCAAGGCTCCTATGGCCTTTTCTGCTTTTGCACTTTGTAGGTATTTGATACTGAATGGAGATCACCAATATCCTATCTCCTCCTTGGCTCATATCTGGAGTCTTCTTATTACCTGAGTCTACACTAAGGATACTATGGTATTTTTCTTCTCTTCTATAATCTACATGTTTGTAGCTCTTATAATGGGACATTTTTTTAGGTCACTAAAATATTTAGTCTTCTACTTGTTGCTGCAAGTGTTGGAATGATTCTAATGAAGATCTTCTTCCTAACTCTATTGTATAAATCTTTCCAATTTCTTTGAATATTATTTTCTTGCAATAATATGTTAGAAACTAGAATGGATAAAATTATAATTCTAGAGATAATAACCTTCACTAATTAATCTGTCAAACTAGTGGAATTTATGCTGAGTCCTAGTCTTCACGAGTTTTCCCATAACCTAGTGGAAATACTAGCCAAATGTAATCTCAAAAATTCTATAAATGAGATTTTTGGATTTCTCTTAGTCTCACTTATGGCTCTCCCTATTTCCTATTTGATGTTGGACATTTTGAGTCCCTAAGCTGAAATGTTGTCATTGATGTCAATAGAGCAATAAATGTCAAAAGGATCTATGAAGGGTTTTTGTGAAAACCAAGGCAGGGAAAATAAAAGGTTTTATTTAAAACCATGGACAACATATTTGATCTGGGTTTTTCTTAAAACCCACGTTGGGCTTTCGTTTCATCGAAAAAGGTGCCCCGATGATGGAGTTATTTGAGTTTTAATGTTTGGTTTAAATTTTAATTATTTAAAATTTAAATTCAAATTTAAATGGAAAGTTTCCCGCCGACGTCATCATGCAAATACAATTTTAATATTTTTTCCGATGTCTTCAAAGTGTTATTAAACACTATATAAAGGGGTGGCAATTAAACCAAATAATCATCCTTGCTCTCGTGTGTTAATTGCCTTGGAATTCGAAAGAGCTCATGCGAATTGTTGAAAAGGAAGCAATGAAGAAAGCGCAGTGATTTGGAAATCTCAAACGTGGTATGAGGCATGGCACATTGGCGTATCGATTTTTCTAAGACTATGGGCAGCGCAAATATCAGGGATCGAATCCCCTTGACGACAGCGTGTGGGAAGCGCTTTGGCACTTTGTCCTTTGTGGTAGGCAGAGGAAGATTAAAGGCCTTTTTGGCCTTTGCTTTTCCAATGAGCACTTTGGCTTGGTTGGAATCTTAGCCGTGGCTAAGACGCTCGTGGTGTGTGGTGGACGGGGGTTCGAATCCCCTTGAGAGGTATTTACGTTTTTGCCTTTAATAATTTTTATTAGCCCTAAAGTTTGGAGTTATAAGGTATTTAATGGGAATTAAATTTTATCATTAGGGCTGTGATTATTATTGCAAAAGCATATTTGATTTATGTTTTATTTTTATGGAAATGGAGAATTGATTTTAGGAGAAATAAGGAGTTGTTGTTAAAGTGATTTTGAGAGATTTATTGTGGGTTATTCTTAATAAGGGTTTTTATTAAAATAGACTTTGGTGGATGTGTTTATGAAGTTGGAGTGAAAAGGGTGTAAATTAAGTTATGCTTTTATTGTGATTATTTAAAAGACCACTAACCCTTATTAATATTGAAAAGGAAAGTTGTGATTAAGTGTGGCAGATTTTGTGGACAACTTATTGGCATCAAAAAGGTATGGGCACATTCTCCTATTGATTGTTTGTGGTGGTTGATTTCTGAAATATCATTGGAGTGAAAAGGATTAATTGAAGTTTCCTTTGTGAAGATGGTTGGTTGAATGCTTCAAGGTTTTTTGATTTGTGAGTTGTATTTAAACCTTGTTTCATTAGCATTGTTGTTGAAGCCCATTGATGATGAAATGAACTTGAACATGATCTAGAAAAGAACATGAGTATCATTGTTATGTGAGACTTGAGATAAAGCATTGTTGGAAACATTTTGAGTTGGTTGATACATGCTTGAACTAGGGTTT
The DNA here is from genome assembly GCA_028583015.1 of Wollemia nobilis. Lineage (NCBI taxonomy): Eukaryota > Viridiplantae > Streptophyta > Pinopsida > Araucariales > Araucariaceae > Wollemia > Wollemia nobilis. The sequence goes on from JAQPPZ010000442.1 coordinate 3,378,138, forward strand.
GTGAGAAAGGGTTGTTCCTTGATGTGATTGGTTGAGTTGAGTTGGTTAAGCCTAGTCAAGTGGATGTGTGAAATGGTTGTTCAAGTTCCATAAAACAAACTATTCTATATTCTGATTTGAGTTGAGATTGAGATTGAAGAATAGGACATATTGAGTCTCTAACAATTCTCTTTATGCTTCTATTGAGTTGAGATTGGGATTTGAGTATAGAACATATAGAGTCTCTAACAATTCTCTTTATGCTTCTATGAGATTGATTTGAGTTGAGATTGAGATTTAAGAATAGGACATATTGAGTCTCTAACAATTCTCTTTATGCTTCTATTAAGTTGAGATTGGGATTTGAGTATAGAACATATAGAGTCTCTAACAATTCTCTTTATGCTTCTATGAGATTGAATTGAGATATTGATTGTACTTTGAGTATAGAACATATTGAGTCTCTAACAATTCTCTTTATGATTCTATGAGATTGAACAAGTTCTATGTGAGCTTGTTAAGCAGATTTGAGACAAGTCTTTGAGAAGGCTTGTGGACTGTTTTGAGTTAAGCTTTTGTGAAAGCTTGCTAAAAAGTCAAAGTCCAGAGAGGACTTATTGAGCAAATTTGAGCAAGTCCAAGAGAGGACTTATTGAGCATATTTGAGCAAGTCCAAGAGAGGGAAAGAGAAAGAGCAAGAACTAGAGAGAATTTGTTGAGCAGATTTAGAAAGGTTTTGTGTGAACCTTGAGCAGATTTAGATAGGTTTTGTGTGAACCTGTTGAGCATATTTGAGCAGGTTCTGAGTGAACCTATTGAGAAAAATTGTACTAGACCGACTATACTATGTTTAGTGCAAGAGATTGAGAAGAACTATGCTAGACCAACTGAACTATGTTTGGTACAATATTGAGATAGAGCTTTGGAGGTGACAGAGTATAGAGGATAGAGTCTCAGTGGATAGAGATCCAAAAACCAGGACAATTGAAGACAAGATCTGAGTGAGAAGTCTTCAAGTGGAGAGAGATCCACCAGTCAATGCAGCATAGAGATAGAGTCTTCTAGAAGATCACTAGCCAGAGCAGAAGGGGAAAGAGTTCTCCTGTGGAAGAGATCCATGAACTTGAGATTAGGGGATCAACATCTCCTTTGGACAGAAGTCCATAAACATTGTAATTTGGGAAGGATTCCCAAGAGATTGATTGAGAAATTTTTAGTAAAATATTTTCTCTGTGGAGGTAGCCCACATTGGGTGAACCACGTTAAAATGGTGTCTCTTATGTGTGTGATGCTTTGTGTGATGTTTATGGTTTCATTAATGTTGATGCTTCTATTTGGAAAAAAGTTTTATGTTATACTTGTTCACCCCCCTCTCAGTATAAGCACATGTTCTTCAATTGGTATCAGAGCCGGTCTCTCCACAAAGAGTTTAAAAACTTGGAGATGGATCCATCGATGATCACACATGTGCTCAGGGAGTGAAGAAAGTATAGACTTTGAAGAAGTGCTCTCCAAGTGTCTCCAAGATCTTGAAAGGATTCAAGAAGAGAATGCACAACTAAGGGAACAAATTCAAGATTTTGAATCAGCAAGAATTGAGCTTTTGCAAAGGCTAATAGAACTCAAAATGGAAGTGAAAGAAAGAAGAGAAATTGAACATCAATTAAGAGATATGTTGGAAGCCAAAGAAGCAGGACTTGAGAGAGTGGCAACAGAAATTGTTATGTTAAAATGCAGAACTAAAATAAACAAGAGATTAAGTCAACAAGAGGCAGAAACATCAAGAAAAAATAAGGTACCCCACCATATCTCCAAAAAATAAGATCACAAAGGAAAGAATACCAGATTGAGTCCTCATCAAAAAAGGTTACAAAATTTCTTCCATGGACATTGTTTCTCTTGCAATAAATATGGTCATAAAGTTGTGCATTGCATTAATAGAGACTATGATAGTAGTAGTATGGATTCTCTTGTATCATATATGGATGATGATGTTGAGTGCTACAAATGCAATAACTTTGGGCATATAGCTAGAAGATGCAATCTAGAAAATTCTAAGTCTAGTAGAAAGACCACAACTCAAACTACTAGGAAAGAAGAAAAAGGAAAAGGAAAACTAAAATCTTTGCTAGTTCAAATAGCATTGCATGCTCAGGATAAAGAAGAGAAATGGTTTTTGGATAGTGGGTGCTCTAGACACATGACAGGAGAAAAAGAAAAATTTATAACTTTGAAAGAAGGAAATAGAGGGTCAATAAACTTTGGGGACAATGGTTCAACAAAAATCAGTGGAAAAGGAACTCTAAGTATAGGCAATGGGAAAGCAAAAGCTGAAAATATTCTATATGTGGAAGGCTTGAAACACAATCTCTTGAGCATTAGTCAACTTTGTGATCAAGGTCATATGGTAACCTTTCATCAAGATCGATGTGAAGTAAGAAAGTCTAAAACTGGAAAACTGGTAGCAAGTGCTATAAGAGAAAGAAATCTTTATGTACTCAATGAGATCAAGAGGGAAAAATGTCATTTATCCAAAGAGAATGAGGATCGATCTCAACACATAATATTGGGTCCAAATGAGAATCTTCTAATGGTTTTGGAAGATAAAGAATTGAGTGATCCTATAGAAAGCAAGTCAAAAGAAAGAAATGATATGGACAAAGGCAAACAAATAGAGGACTACTCAATAGAGAATGGTTATGATCTCAAAGGTGAACTTATCTATGCTCTTGACACAGTGAAGAAGGTAAGAAAGCAACACTCTAAGCTTGAAAGTCAGTTTCAAGAATGTGATGAAGAAATATTATTGCTCATAGAGGACTTAGAGAAGTCAAAGGCCAAGGCAAGTAAGTTCAGAGAAAAGTTAGAAGCAAAAATATTGGAATGTGAGAAGTTAGCACAAGAAGTGGCTACTCTAAAGAAATATTTATAGGACTCCAAGATCAAGATGAAGAGTTTCACAAATAGCTCTAAGAACTTGGATAAGTTCATTCGTGGACAACAAAGAACATCATGTTCAACAGGTCTAGGTTTTGGAAAGAAACAAGAAAAGGCAAAGTCTACTTCAAGTCTTGAAGAAGAAGAAACAACATCAGAAGAAGATACTTCAGAAGAGGGATTCTCAGATGTAAGTGAAAGTGAAACTTCTAAGGATGAGTCAGATTGCAGTGAGTCCAACAGGGACAATGGGCAAAGAAGATACAGATGGAACAACAATCAGAACAGGAGACCAATGAGGTCTAGGCAAGGAAGATTCAATGGGAGATGCTTCTCATGTCACAAGTTTGGGCACATGGCTTCACAGTGCAGGACACATGAAAGACAGGTATATGGAAGAGAACAAATTTTCCAAGGATATTGTTATTCATGTAATGAGTTTGGTCATAAGGCAATAAATTGCAGGATTCATGATAGAAGAGGATATGGCTTCACCAGGAGAAATCCTAAGACTATTGCACATCCAAGGAATAATAACATTAAGTGTTATAAGTGCAATAATGATGGTCACATAGCAAGATGGTGTAGAGAAAATATTCCATAAATAGGTATGAACAGGAACAGGAATATGAACATGAACAAGAACAGGAATATGATCATGAACAGGAATAGGAACAGGAATAGGAACATGAACAGAAATAAGAAGATGAACAGGAACAGAGACTCAAAAAGAAAAGAGACTCAAAAAGAATGAGAACAAGAACAACAAGAACAAGAACATGGATGAAAACAAGAACGAGAACAAGAACAGGTACAAGAACAAGAACATGGATGAGAACAAGAATAAGAAGAAAAGGATGATGACTCGAAAAGAAACAGTGAGAGAATTCAGCAAAAAGAAAAAGGAAAAGACAAAGGCAGAGAACAATGCTTTCGGGGAGTAGAAATACTCCCACCCTAGAATTAACCACCTCATGTGGAGGTGGGGGAGGGGCTAAGCTAAGAGGCTTAATTCTTAGCCCCGAGCCCCAAAGGTGACCCTTTGCCATTGATGTCAAAGGGGGAGAGATTTGTGTATTATGGGGAGAGTTTTTGGATATGAGGAGAGATTTGATATCTAAGAGAGCATTGAGCCAGGGGGAGCAAAGCCCCAGGGGGAGTAGAAAAGAAGGTCAGAATTTAGTAAAAGGATTTGGGTTGCCATCAATGACAAAGGGGGAGATTGTTGGACATTTTGAGTCCCTAAGCTGAAATGTTGTCATTGATGTCAATAGAGCAATAAATGTCAAAAGGATCTATGAAGGGTTTTTGTGAAAACCAAGGTAGGGAAAATAAAAGGTTTTATTTAAAACCATGGACAACATATTTGATCTCGGGTTTTTCTTAAAACCCACATTGGGCTTTCGTTTCATCGAAAAAGGTGCCCCGATGATGGAGTTATTTGAGTTTTAATGTTTGGTTTAAATTTTAATTATTTAAAATTTAAATTCAAATTTAAATGGAAAGTTTCCCGCCGACGTCATCATGCAAATACAATTTTAATATTTCCGTCGACGTCTTCAAAGTGTTATTAAACACTATATAAAGGGGTGGCAATTAAACCAAATAATCATCCTTGCTCTCGTGTGTTAATTGCCTTGGAATTCGAAAGAGCTCGTGCAAATTGTTGAAAAGGAAGCAGCGAAGAAAGCGTAGCGATTTGGAAATCTCAAACGTGGTATGAGGCGTGGTGCATTGGCGTATCAATTTTGCTAAGACTATGGGCAGCGCAAATATCAGGGATCGAATCCCCTTGATGATAGCGTGTGGGAAGCGCTTTGGTGCTTTGTCCTTTGCGACAGGCGGAGGAAGATTAAAGGCCCTTTTGGCCTTTGCTTTTCCAATGAGCGCTTTGGCTCGGTTGGAATCTTAGCCATGGCTAAGATGCTCGTGGTGTGTGGCGGACGGGGGTTCGAATCCCCTTGAGAGGTATTTACGTTTTTGCCTTTAATAATTTTTATTAGCCCTAAAGTTTGGAGTTATAAGGTATTTAATGGGAATTAAATTTTATCATTAGGGCTGTGATTATTATTGCAAAAGCATATTTGATTTATGTTTTATTTTTATGGAAATGGAGAATTGATTTTAGGAGAAATAAGGAGTTGTTGTTAAAGTGATTTTGAGAGATTTATTGTGGGTTATTCTTAATAAGGGTTTTTATTAAAATAGACTTTGGTGGATGTGTTTATGAAGTTGGAGTGAAAAGGGTGTAAATTAAGTTATGCTTTTATTGTGATTATTTAAAAGACCACTAACCCTTATTAATATTGAAAAGGAAAGTTGTGATTAAGTGTGGCAGATTTTGTGGACAACTTATTGGCATCAAAAAGGTATGGGCACATTCTCCTATTGATTGTTTGTGGTGGTTGATTTCTGAAATATCATTGGAGTGAAAAGGATTAATTGAAGTTTCCTTTGTGAAGATGGTTGGTTGAATGCTTCAAGGTTTTCTGATTTGTGAGTTGTATTTAAACCTTGTTTCATTAGCATTGTTGTTGAAGCCCATTGATGATGAAATGAACTTGAACATGATCTAGAAAAGAACATGAGTATCATTGTTATGTGAGACTTGAGATAAAGCATTGTTGGAAACATTTTGAGTTGGTTGATACATGCTTGAACTAGGGTTTGTGAGAAAGGGTTGTTCCTTGATGTGATTGGTTGAGTTGAGTTGGTTAAGCCTAGTCAAGTGGATGTGTGAAATGGTTGTTCAAGTTCCATAAAACAAACTATTCTATATTCTGATTTGAGTTGAGATTGAGATTGAAGAATAGGACATATTGAGTCTCTAACAATTCTCTTTATGCTTCTATTGAGTTGAGATTGGGATTTGAGTATAGAACATATAGAGTCTCTAACAATTCTCTTTATGCTTCTATGAGATTGATTTGAGTTGAGATTGAGATTTAAGAATAGGACATATTGAGTCTCTAACAATTCTCTTTATGCTTCTATTAAGTTGAGATTGGGATTTGAGTATAGAACATATAGAGTCTCTAACAATTCTCTTTATGCTTCTATGAGATTGAATTGAGATATTGATTGTACTTTGAGTATAGAACATATTGAGTCTCTAACAATTCTCTTTATGATTCTATGAGATTGAACAAGTTCTGTGTGAGCTTGTTAAGCAGATTTGAGACAAGTCTTTGAGAAGGCTTGTGGACTATTTTGAGTTAAGATTTTGTGAAAGCTTGCTAAACAGATTTGAGCAAGTCCAAGAGAGGACTTATTGAGCAGATTTGAGCAAGTCCAAGAGAGGACTTATTGAGAAGAGAAAAGAGAGATTTGAGGGCGAAGTCCAAGAGAGGACTTATTGAGCAGATTTGAGCAAGTCCAAGAGAGGACTTATTGAGAAGATTATAGTTTGGTGTGAACCTATTGAGCAGATTTAGATAGGTTTTGTGTGAACCTGTTGAGCAGATTTGAGCAGGTTCTGAGTGAACCTATTGAGCAAAATTGTACTAGACCGATTGTACTGTGTTTAGTGCAAGAGATTGAGCAGAACTATGCTAGACCGACTGAACTATGTTTGGTATAGTATTGAGACAGAGCTTTGGAGGTGATAGAGTATAGAGGACAGAGTCTCAGTGGATAGAGATCCAATAGCTAGGACAATTGAAGACAAGATCTGAGTGAGAAGTCTTCAAGTGGAGAGAGATCCACCAGTCAGTGCAACATAGAGACAGAGTCTTCTAGAAGATCACTAGCCAGAGCAGAAGGGGAAAGAGTTCTCCTATGGAAGAGATCCATGAACTTGAGATTAGGGGATCAACATCTCCTTTGGACAGAAGTCCATAAACATTGTAATTTGGGAAGGATTCCCAAGAGATTGATTGAGAAAGTTTTAGTAAAATATTTTCTCTGTGGAGGTAGCCCACATTGGGTGAACCACGTTAAAATGGTGTCTCTTATGTGTGTGATGCTTTGTGTGATGTTTATGGTTTCATTAATGTTGATGCTTCTATTTGGGAAAAAGTTTTATGTTATACTGTTCACCCCCCCTCTCAGTATAAGCACATGTTCTTCATTTGATCTACCATGTGCTCTGATACCACTATTAACTTTTTATGGGAGGTAGTACAACCACAATATGTAAGATAAATAATATGAGATAACTATAAATCTAATGACACAATACTATATAGGAAAATAAAGAAATAAACATCTGCAAATAACTCAAAAATATGCCATTAATGAGAGTTATGAAAATAGTACAATGTTATATAATGGAGGACATGAATACTCTATAAAAGCATATGATATAACTACATTGTACCTTACTACACACATACACTGCATACTACACAGTGTGTAGTTACTCTATCACTCTATCCTACTTCACACACACATATCTATCACACATCCTATGAGGCCTTTATATAGAAATATAGATTGATTGACCTTTAATCTATCTAGGACTCATGTATATATGGAATACATGCACATTTACAACTTGCACATTGACACTTGTGCATTTATTATAATACTTGAAGTTACTAACTAACTTTACATTGAAGTAAACTCCTACTCTAGATATGTACTGGTCAAGAAGGTTCATCCTCTACAGAGGGAGATTTTTCTAAATAAAACTCTTCTTATATAGATGAAAAGTATAAAACTGAGCAACAAAGCCACACTAGAACAACTTGGTCTACTACCAAAAAATAGGCTAAGCATCCTGGTCACACATAGGAAATAGAGTCACAACCACCTAGGAGGTCCATAAGACATGCAACAAAATCGGTTGCAGGTACCTTTGAGGAACATGAAAAAGAGAGAATTGAGGCACAAGAATATACACCTACACTACATCCTCTTAGAAGGAGTTTGAGATAACATCAATAGACAATTGCTTAGAAACAACTAATAACACCTCTTGCACCACCAAAACCAGGGAGGATAAAATTAATCTTGACAGATGATAAAAATATTTCATTGAGGAATCACCTACAAAATTTGAGAGACCAATGGAGGTGGATTCTCCATCTGAGACAACACTACCCACTTACTCTTCAAAACCCTTAGAATCTGAAGAAGTTGTAAATTTAGAACTTATGGATTCCATAAAAGCTACAAGGGTATTAAAATATAAAAAACATGGATAGATAAGGAAAAAGAAACCATAAAAGAAAAGGACATATACATCTGCAAACTACTACAAGAATTGTGTGACCTAAAGGACAAGATGGAAAAATATGATAGTTTACCTATTGAGTCCATGCAAGGAAAAAATGGTTAAAATTTTGTTAAATTTAGCAGAACAAGTTCAAAATGAGAGTACATAGGAAATCACTCAAGCACCTACTAACAAAATTACAAAAACTATTTTAGAACATGAACTACCCCCTTATACTCCTATCATGGTTGTTGTCTCGGTAGAAGAACAATAGATAGAAGAGATAACTATTTTTGTTTGAGGGACAAAAAAAACCAATGGAGACGAGAGAGTGCAACAACTAGAAAGAAAGTACCTTGGAACCTAAACAACAATAAATTTTATGAGAGCAACCAAAAATACAGGGTGCTTTGAAATGTCTACTTCAAGAAGATGCTCTAGAATATCTAACTTAGGCAGATGCTTCAAAATATCCAACATAAGTAGAAGCTTTAGAACAATAAAATATTCAGGAAATGGCTTCAGAGCACAACACTACAACAAGGATAACTCCAAAATTGCAAGGTGAATCAATGTATTTTGAGACATCAATTGAGGAAGAGGTTAAATAGGTTCTAACAAAATATTTAAATACACTTCATACTATAGAAATTGGGATACAAGCTGTAATACCCCCAATTCTTGGCATCCCAATAGTAATAATACCTGAAGCGTCTGAAAAAAAACCATTTCTAAAACGTCTGAAAGATAACAATTTCTAAAACTAATAGAAAATATTCAAAGTGTTGCTTTATTCATTTAGAAGTAGGGTTACAAAATAAGTTTCTCTTTAAATGAAGATATTTATTCCCTATTTCCATCATAAATTTGAAGCATATGATGGTGTTTTTCAGGGCTCCTCAGTGAAGGTGGGCTTCTGTGCACATGTGCCACTAGTAGTCTACTTGTGTGTCCTTTTGCACCTATTTTAGGACTAAAAAAATGTGTTAGAATGTTTGGGAGCCTACCTTGGTCAAGCCTCATAGTTATGAAGATAATTCAACTCAAATATAGAGAAAAACATGATGAAAGTTACTAGAAATATTATAGAAGCTACTAAAAATTAATTTATACCTGATATGATGTTGTAGATCTGCTATAAGATCGGTTTGTAGGTCGACCTATGAAATAGATCCTAGGTTCACAAGTTGGGGGGTGAACTAGACTATAGTTGATTTATGATGAAGGTCTTCTATCCAGATGGGCTCCATATGTTTGATGCTGCTTTTTGGAAGCAAAGTGGTAGAATATGATTATGGTGTTATTTCGACAGAGTCTGGGTATGTTTACTAAAAATGTGGGAGAGATAAAATGAAGGAAAAGACCCCCTATTTATAGGAAAAACCAAGGTTAGGGGGGTATTTAGGTGTACTACATCCTAGGGTCAAGTCCTAGTATGGTTAGGTTAGAGTTTATGAGGTGGTAAACTTAGTCATCCTCTCACATGACCTGAAGGAAATATCCTATCCTCACACATTTGTGAGGGAGGATTAGGGTTAACTAGGGTTATCTAACTCTTAGTTTAGATGAGGATTGAATTAAGGTTTCTAGAAAATATCCTAACCAACTTGGGTGCACACATGTGTGAGGACATGTTTAGGACTAATTTGATCATTAACCCTAATTAAATCCAATTTAATGATAAAATGTAACTTAAGTGAAAGTCAATCACAAATTAGAATATTAGTCTAATTAGGGTTTCTGGTAGGGAATGGTCCCATGGGGGCCCTAATTAGGCATAGGAAAGGGCTTAGGTGGCCTTAGGGAGCTAGTAGATGGTCCTCTTGTGGATAGAAGGCATTTTGGGTGTATTTTGTATAGTTTTGTAGGTTTTGCACCTATGGATAGCTATGGCAGCCTACGATGGCCTACAATGGCCTATGATGGCCTACAATGGCCTATGATGGCCTACAATAGCCTAATATGGTCTATGATGACCTATGATGACCTACGATGGTCTATGATGGTCTACATTAGCCTAAGATAGCATAAGAAGACCTATGCAAACCTACAAGTATTTAGGAATGAGCATGTGTGAATTTTAGGTGTCTACATTTACCCCATTTTGTACTATGCTGTAGTGCAAAAATATGATGGAAGAAGGTAGTGAGGTGTTTATGAAGACAAAGAAGGTATATGGGTGGATGAATGTGAATGATCAAATGCGAATGAAAGTGATAATTTATCAATTTAGTACAATATTTGCAATATCATACTGTGAGGGTAACTTAAAACTTCTTTGCTTTTGTGACCAACGCAAGATGGTCCCAATATGAATAAAATAAATACCTATTCAAAATTTTGCTTCTGATTTATTGATGAGTGCACGATGACATATGTCAAACCATTTGAGCCAAGTGGTATGGATAAGTTAAGTGTAACATTCAGTATGTGATCAATATTGATAAACATGAACAAAAGTGAGACATATCTGCTATTGCATGTGGCTCTCGTGACTTAACAAATATCTGATTTGGGATGAGGTTTATCTTGAGATAATATTTAGCAAAATATTTTGTAGACAAATGCGATATCTATGATTTGGATGTTTGATTTTTTGGTTGTATGCAAAGTATATTTGTGTATGAATACCCCCTCAAATGAGGAATCAACAATGATACAAATGAAATGTGGGGATGTGGTGATGAGTCAATTGATAGAGGAAAATATTGATAAAAGGTGGAAAAAATGGGGCATACAATGAAAGAAAGGAAAAAAATGCTGTAGGAGTGAAGAAAATGTGGAAATGGTGTCATGAATTTTGGTTCACAGGTCGACCTATGAACTGGACCTGAGTTCATAGGGTGACCAACGAACTTGACTTCAGTTTGTATGGTGGCATGCAAACTAGGGTTTTTGGAAGTATCAGACTCCTTTTGGTGTGTGTGAATATTATTTACATTGTGAGAAGTTGTGGAGTGAGGAGTGAGAGGAGGTTGGTGAAGTGAAGCACTTGCAAAGTTTAGAGTCGACATGAATATGGCAAGAGGATAGACGAGCACTGGCGGCTGACGCAGGATCCCACCGGTAAGTACCTGAGACTTAAACTTGTTTTGATTTTAATTTACATGAATGTTTAAAAAATGTAGAATGTGGGTTTGAGCATGATTGAATGTTTGCATGTGATAAATGATTGGAATGTGTGTACAAAGTGTTAAAGTGGTCAAATGGGTATCCAAAAGTGTTGGTCGTTTTGTGGTCTGACCAATATTTTGACTAGTTTCACTGCATGGCGTACATTGTGTGTGCATGGTTGAATTTGATTATTGAGGATGAATGATGTACTATTTTCCAAATGTGTTTGAAATTTCACCATAAAATGGGTAAATGGGTGTTCAAAAATGTAATTTGTTTTATATTTTGGAATATTTTGGTGTATTTTGGAATTTGTATGCCACAAGGTGTATGTGGATGAGTGTGAATGTTTTGTTGGGCATGGAATATGTATTGTTTTTGGAATCCACTTGAACTTTCACCGTGAAAGAGCAAAATGGGTATCCAAAAATGTGATTGGTTTGTTGTGTGATGTGTTTGTGGGTGTTGGAACCACGTGTCTTGAAATATGTGTTTGTGTGTCGCATGTTGTTTTATGTGTCAAAAAAGTGTTGTTTGTGTATGGGGAGATAATTTTGCCATGAAAGGACCTAATGGGTGCCCAAAAATGTCCTTCCTACTGAGTTCATAGGGTGGCATACAAACTAGATTGAAGTTCGCATGGTTATCTATGAACTAGAATTTTTTGTAGGAGATATGCTGTATGAATATTGTGTGTAATGATTGTTTGAATGAAATAATAAAAATGGATAGGATATGTATGTGGAACTAACAAAAAATTATGTGATGTTTGTGGATGAAACATATGAAAATGATTGACCCATGACATCATGTACGATAATTGAGAGATATTCTTGGTGAGGCCTGTGATAAGGCGAATGTAGAGTGAATGGGTAGGGTGTGTGGGTTGTGTTGAGTATACATGCGAATAGGGAATACATATCAGCATTGTGTGAGAGGTGGGATCCAGATAAGAACACTTTTCACTTTCCTACAAGTGATATGACCATTACACTAGAGGACATATATAGGATATATAAAATATTGATAGAAGGTGTTCTAGTGAAGGTAGCAATGAATGATACATAGAAGGAGGTATTACAGTGCATATTTGGTGTGAAGTGGGGAGAGGTAGACCATAAAAAGGGGGTAGATTATGAGTACTATTGGTACAAGAAGATGTCTAATCATCATTATGCAATGATGCTTATGATATATACATATGCTCTACTAGATACCTTAAGAGTAAAATTCTCTTGGAATATGATGGATGTAGTGTGTGAGATGGTAGAGCCTAAGGTGGTGTTTGCATGGGTACCTACACTATTGGAATAGGTATATAGAGAGTTGCACGATATAGTGTAGGTTTTGAGTCCATTGCTATAGTTTTGGGCATGAGAACACATAACTGTAGAGCGACTGGCACTATTACCATATAATATGCATGAGTTGATGGGTGACTCTTAGGATCCTATCCTAACACCATTTTGTAATTCTTATTTACCTATGTAATGACCCACTCCCAACGTGGGGGATCCCATTATAATATTATTTTATAATACTTTGTAATGTATGTGGTAAGTAAGGTGCCTAGCCAAGTGGTGCCATATTATGTAACCATTTTTATCAAGATTGTAACCAGTATTTGGTAGGAGATTCTAGATTGAGTGGAATTTTGCATGTAAGCCAAATCTTGAGCCTTTAGGTAGGGTTACATGAAGTTTTTCCTTAAAATATATGAAACCATGTACGAATTCATATTTTTGCAAGCTAATAAAATATTGAAGGAGGTTGCCCCATCGAAGGGGCCCACGATTATGTGTTATTGTGAGATTGTTCCATTTTTGCATTTAATTTTTGTATAGTATTATTGAGTTATTTGATGTATTTGAGTTATTTTTCAGTATTATGTGTGAGTGTGCTTTATTTTAATAGTAATATTCTAACAAGTGGTATCATAGCGCTTTCTAGGGTAGATTTTTACTGCAAATGAGATGATTTTTGTCATCCATTCCACCTATTAGGTATAATTTTCCATGTGTTTTTCATTTTTGTTTTGCCCTTTATTAAAAAAAATATCCATAAAAATATAGTCTATTTTTTTCAGCCAAAAAACTAGAAAACATAAAAAAAACATAGTCTCTTTTTTAGTAGTTGTGTAGGTTAGAAACCCTATACCAGAGGTTTTAAAATATCATGAAGGAGCTATCGTTATTGGCTAAGATAGATAGCCCATAAAGCATCTAGTGAAGTGAGGGGCAATCAGGCTCTAATACCCAGGCCTTAGATAGCACTCACGTATGGATTTGAGCTCCCATGCATATTCGGGTGTATTGGAAGACAATCTAGGCTTCAACAGAATTTTATCCATTAGGAAGCTTTTTGACCTTGTATTATCCATAGTCCATAGGACACAACATCCTGGACGATCACCCTCTTGCACTGTCAGAGAGGCATATAGTGTGCTTAAGGGTATGTGTGGAATTCTCCTTGGGTAGTGGCCTAAAATATTTGTCCAAGCACTATTGTTCATCACTACGGTATAATAGAGGGCCTATGGATATTACATACTCCTTTACTTAGTGTACCCTGGTTCTAAAAATAACTTCCACCTACAAATCAACACCATCCCTGTTCTGCTAACCTGCATTCACAACCCCAAAAAGTGAGCATATAGAGAAGGCATTCCTTATAACAAAAAAACTAACTTGCATGCACCAATAGTCAGGATAGATTTCACAAGTGTCTGCAATAGCCTATGGTCAAATACAGAATAATCGAGATAGTGATAGTAATAGTCTAGTCAATAACAGTGATAGTTAGGTTGACAATAACATTCTAGTGTCAGAGAATCTCCATGGTCAATGATAGGAACCATTTCAAAAATTGTAGTATAGGTGACAGGGTAGAGATAGGATAGTGACAGGTTGGTCAGGGGGAAACTATATAGGTCAGAGACAGTTGAACCCAGACCCCAACTTTTGAACCATAACTCCAAATCAAAAACCAAGTACACCAGTAGACTTATCAACACAATAGTATTAAAAAAAAAGTCTAGGGTGCTCAAATTCAGTGTTGTGGGATATAACTCATTGCAATTATTTTTTTGAGCTGATCATTTTGATATACCACACCCAAGCACTTTTTTGGATGCCTTACTAAAAATAGTAACTCCTCAAATCCCACATCTATTTTTAGTAACTTAGTAAAAGATGACCGACAATGGTGAGCAATACTCTTGGAAAATAAAAGGAGTTAGAACTTACCACAATATTGGTCGACATGAAAAAATCCCTTGACTACTTGACCACTACAAACCACAACATAAGAGAAGATATTTGAGAGCTTCGAACGAATCATGACACAACTAGAATCTGCTTAGAAAAACAACTTACAAAGGTGGAGACCCAATTGCAGGGTACTCTCACATATGAACACCAAGCTGGAAACTCTAAACGAAGTCAAAGAAGGGAAATAGAATATTGAAGAAGGGAAATAGAAGACACTCATTATGATCATGATCCAACATTCAAAATACCTAAACTAGATTTACCTAATTTCAATGGAAAGGATGTCGATGGGTGGTTATGTTTGGTTGATCAATTATTTAGACTCCATAATGTCCTTGTATATCATCGGGTTTAGATGGATTCCTTCAACTTAGAATTTGAGGCGTTACATTGGTTCCAATGGCTATGAGCCACTACCCCTGATCTCTCTTGGGAGGACTATGAGTCCCAACTACTCACCCAATTTGGCCCTAGTGACTATGAAGACTTTATAGGAGCATTGACAAAGTTGAAACAAACCACCATAGTTTGTGATTACTAGACACAATTTGAGAAATTGGCCAATAAAACTAAGGACTTGAATGAAGGGTTTTTATGAGTTATTTCATTAGTGGGTTGAAATATGATCTAGGCTAAAGTCAAGATGTTTAAATCCCAAACCATGATGCAGGCTATCAGTTTAGCCTGATTGTCTGAATCTAAACTCTCAGCTCAAAGGTAGACACCATGATTTTATCAAGCTCGACCTCCCTTTCATTCTTGGTTCTAAAATAATATTGATAATAAAACTCCTGCTCCCAAGTGACTGACTACAGATGAAATGGATGCGCATCATACCCAAGGGCTATGTTATAATTGTGATGAAAAATTTGTAAAGGGGTATAGATGTGTAAATAAGAGTTTGTTCTTAATAGATGTAGAGGAACCCGATAACAATGACCATAGTGATGAGGAGAGTGATACAACTAAAGCACCAAATCAACAGGAAGAGGAAACCCAAGAACCTCAGGAAGAAATTTTAGTTCATGCTCTTATTAGGATTACCACTCCACAAACCATGAAAGTTGTACATTTTTTTAAAGGCCAATGCCTTACTATTCTTATTGATTCAGGCAGTACACAACTTTATTGATCCTCAAATTGCTAATCAGACCAATTGCTATATACACACATGCAATTCATTTGAATTCATTGTGGCAAATAGAGGCACTTTCCCTTGTAAAGGTAAATGTCACAATGTCAAAATAAATATGGGGAATTATAAACTTAAGCAAGACATGTTTGCCCTCAAATTGGGAGGATGTGAAATTGTGTTAGGAGCTCAATAGTTGGGCACATTGGGCACTATCTCTTGGAACTTTGCATAACTATGGATGCATTTTTTACAACATGGACAAACACACACCCTCCATGGTACTAAAATAGGCCCTTACCAAATTATCAGTTCCAATCGTATGTAGAATTTTAAAAAGTCATATTATGGGGTCATTGAACAAATATTTTCAATTCAACCAACCACTTCCATAGCGGCTCAAATTCCAATAGATTTACAACTTGTTATGACCAAGCACAATGACATTTTTTAAGAACCAACTACCCTGCCACCTCGTCACTCACATGACCATGCTATTCTATTGCTACCAAGAAATGCACCACCCAACATCAGATCGTATTGGTATCCTCATTCTCTCAAGTCTAAAATCAAGAAGATGGTACAAGAATTGCTCAAAGCTGATGTCATTCAACATAGTACCAACCCTTAATCTTCTCCAGTTTTACTAGTTCTCAAAAAAGATGGTTCATGGTGATTGTGTATAGACTATCGTGATCTCAATAAAATTACCATCAAGGATAAATTCCCCATTTTGATAATGGATGAATTACATGGAGCTATGTAATTCTCCAAGTTAGACCTTCATTTTGGATACCATCAAATCAGGCTCAAGGATGAGGATATCCCCAAAACTACTTTTCGTACTCATGAAGGTCACTATGAGTTCTTGGTAATGCAATTTAGTCTGACAAATACTCCTTCCACATTTAGTTGGCATAATATCAAATTTTTGTTAAGAATTCCAAGTGTTGCTTTGGTTTGACTAAAGTGGAGTATCTAGGATACATTATCTCCAAATATGGCATCAAGGTTGACCCCAAGAAGATTCATGCAGTTCAAGACTAGCCAAAACCTCACACTCTCAAGGGAATTTAGGAATTCTTAGGGCTTACAGGTTATTACCACAAATTTATTCATAATTATGGTAAAATAGCAGCCTCCCTCACATCCATGTTAAAGAAGGACTCTTTTACTTATACGGGGTATGTTGACCAAGCCTTTCTCGAATTGAAGCATGCTATGACCACCATGCCAGTTTTAGCCATGCCAAATTTTTCCAAGCCTTTCATCATTGAAAGTTATGCTTCTGATCATGGCATCCAGATAGTGTTATGCAAGAAGGGAGACCCTTGGCTTTTACTAGTAAGGCACTCTCTGATTGTAACCTGGGAAAATCTATATATACCAAGGAGATATTGGCAATATTACATACCGTAACCCCCATATTTTATTGGGCACCATTTCTCCATTAAAATAGACCATCAGAGTCTCAAATACTTCTTAGAACAACGTGTTGCTACCCCGAAACAACAAAAATGGGTTTCTAAACTCATGGGATATGATTATGATATCACCTATAAGAAGGGCAAATAGAATCTTGTGGCTGATGCTCTCTCTCACCAATTTGAAGCCCTCAATATGTTATGTGCCATTTCCTCACATGTTCCTCAATGGATAGATTCCTTATGATAAGAGTACTTCAGGATGCAGACTTGCAAACTTTGGTGGCCTTGCTCTGTGATGATCCTACTTCATACCCATGCTACAATTGGCGTGACCATGACTAGGTTATCTCCAATGCCTTGTTATTCCTCGCACATCCCAACTTTGTGAGCTTTTATTGAAGGAACTACATACTACTCCCTCTGCAGGCCATTCAAGATTTCTCAAAACATATGAAAACCTTAAGCACACATTCTTTTGTAAAGGTATGAAATAGGACATCCATGATTTTATAGCAGCTTGTGATACCTACCAATGGATGAAAGGTGAAACAATACATTCTTTGGGTACTCTTCAACCCTTGCCCATTCCAAATCAGGTTTGGACTAATATTTCCATGGATTTTATAGAAGGGTTACCTAAATCTAGCGGTAAGTCTTTTATTCTCATGGTAGTGGATCGTCTTTCAAAGTATGCTCATTTTTGTTCCCTTGGCCATCCTTACATAGCCTCCACCATTGCCCAAATCTTCCTTGATTCTATTTTTCACCTTCATGGTATGCCAACCTCCATTGTATTCGATCGAGATCCAACCTTCACTAGTAATTTCTAGAAAGAATTGTTTAAGTTGTAGGGAACTCAGCTCAAAATGAGTTTAGCCTATCATCCACAAACGGATGGTCAAACTGAGATTATCAACAAATTTTTGGAGATCTATCTTCATTGCTTTACATCAGATCATCCTACTCAATGGGCGAAGTGGCTTCCTTTGGCCGAATGGTGGTACAACACTTCCTATCATACAACAACCAAACTCACCCTTTTTGAGGCCATTTATGGGTGCCCTCCACTCATACCTTCTTCATACATCCTAGGCAGTTCCAAGGTCCAAGTAGTCGACACTAATCTTAGTCAACATACCAATGTTCTTCACCAGCTACAACAAAATTTAGTCATGGCCTAGAATCATATGTGACAATAGGCTAACCAACATTATTCTGAGAGTAGCTTTGATGTGGGGGATATGGTCTTAATTCGCTTGTAACTGTACAAAAAATCATCTCTACAACTCTACAGGTGCCAAAAAATTACTATAAATTACTATGGACCCTACCAAGTTCTACAATGGATTGGTACCATAGCTTACAAATTGGCTCTTCCGCCCACCTCCAAGCTCCATCCTATTTTCCATGTTTTCTCTCTCAAAAAAGTAATGGGTACACAGGTACAGGTTCAATTAGCATTGACAAAATTGGATGAAGAAGGGTCCATATTACTTGAACCTAAACAATTGTTGGATCATTGGACCCATACTCTTTGCAACCGTACCATCATGAAAGTCCATTTTCAGTGGCACGGGCTCCATCCATAAGATGCTATATGGGAGTCTCTCCATCAGCTCCAAAACCAGTTTCCTCATTTTCAGCTTTGAGGAAAAATCTTTTTGAAGGGGAAGGACATGTTAGGATCCTATCCTAACGCCATTTTGTAATTCTCATTTACTTATGTAATGACCCACTCCCAACGTGGGGATCCCATTATAATGTTATTTTGTAATACTTTGTAATGTATGTGGCAAGTAAGATGCTTAGCCAAGTGGTGCCATCTCATGTAACCATTTTTATCAAGATTGTAATCGATGTTTGGTAGGATATTCTAACTCGAGTGGCATTTTGCATGTAAGCCAACTCTTGAGCCTTTAGGTAGGGTTGCATGAAGTTTTTCTTTAAAAGACATGAAGCCATGTATGAATTATTATTTTTGTAAGATAATCAAATATTGATGGAGGTTACCCCCTTGAAGAGGCCCGTGATTTTGTGTTATTGTGAGATTGTTCCATTTCTGCATTTAATCTTTGCAGTATTATTGAGTTATTTTTTAGTATTTTGTGTGTGTGCTTTATTTTAATAGTAATATATTAATAGTGACTTTGTACCCTATGCATTGAGGTGGCAGAAGAATGAGGAGAAGGGTATGAAGAGGCCACATGAGGGTGATTATTTATTTTGGAGGATACAATTTGGCTCTTTGGAGCCTAAGCATATTTAGTGGAGGCCCTCGAAGGGTGGGATGGTGTGGGAGAAGGATGAGGAATAGATGGAAGTGATCCACCAAGGGCGATGGGTGATAGGATGGTATGTATGGTAGGTAGAGTTCTTTCCCCTTAGTAGGGTCATGCGATAGTTCAGGTTATGGTAGGAGAGACCAAATGTACATGTTGTGATATATATGAGGTATGGTGATCAGGGGATGCGACTTGTAGTGCCTCTCTTAAGTGGTGATAGGGATCCATAGATGATGATTCCACATGTGGATGATGCAAGGACTACTCCTGAGTATGATGCATGGTGGGCCACATAGATTTGGGAGCCAAAAGTTGGAGTGATCGATGGCTAGGTGCAGTTAATAGGTGTATTGCCTACACCAAGAGAAAATGCAGTAAGGGGAGCTGGTCTAGGGCTATGTACAAGAGCAGAGGATGCGATAGAGGAACCTCTTCAATGACAGAGGTAGCATCGAGATAATGGGTCTGGTATTTCTATAGTGAGATCACTAGATCGATAGGCTAGAACTGAGGGTCAGTATTTGGATGATACGGTGCTTGTGGAGGAGGAGGATGGTGGCATGGTAGGTGATACATTGGGAGGATTTTCATAAGGAGACATGGTGACGATAAAGGAGGAGGATGTAGGAGATATGGGGTTATAGCTTTCAATGTACAAGAGAGAATATATGATTAGGAGATATGATATTGAGGAAGAGGGTACAATATCTAGAGGGGTGCTTACATGAGAGTGAGGTATATTAGGCCATAGATTTAGGGAAATGGAAAGAGGAGCATTGATAGTTAGAGGAGAGGTTAGTGGCAGATGAGTAGGTGAGCCGCATAGAGAGGGAGGAGTTAGAAATATGTTGTGTGGAGCTATGCAGATGGTTTGAGGTGGAGGAGGTGAGGCATGTTGGGTTGTAGAGGATCTACATCACTAGGTTGTAGAGATGATGGTGGTTAAGGATAGATTAAGGGCATATATTATTGTAGTGCAATGAGCATAGGGTGAGATGGAAGCGATTCAAGTAGTGCATGAGGTAGAGGTGGAAAATATGGATTCTATGAGAGTGGAGGTGGATCGTCTACAATGAGCAAACAAGGAGGTGTCAAGGTTATACAAAGAGGAGGTAGTAATGAGGATGCAATATGAGCTAGACTTAATATCATTTAGGCATACCATTCCTAATTATGGTGGGTCACAATCAAGATCGAGGTTATGATTGTGGACACAGACACAATCGCATTAGAGTTGACAGAGTGCACCATCAATAGTGTCAAGGGAGCCAAGGATGGTAGTACTAGAGGTGTCTTAGGTAGTAAGGGCTACCTCATATGGAGATAGGGAAGCAATGTCTATGGTGGTACAGATGGTGATAGTAGCTCCAAAGTCTAGTGGAGCAGTGAAGGCATGTGGAGTGGAGTAGGCAATAGTGGCTTAGAAGGGGAGTGGTGAGACTCCTAGTGAGCAACAAAGTTGAGACATTATGGATGGATTCCTTTTGTGTCATCCATATCAAATCATGACATGTATATATAAAGTCACAACCAAAAATGTGTATCCATATATATATGGATACACTTTTTTGGTTGCAGATTTATATATATGTACTGATCAAAATTTTTCGTGCCCTTACCTTCAAGCTAAAGGATCCGTGCCCAAAAGGGGGATGCGAGAAGGATGGGACAATACCTCGGACTGAGAGGCCCTTTAAAGGTCGCACCTCTCGGGGGAGGGGTATAAGGATGAATTTTCGACGGATGGTGGGGTTCACCAGGAAACTTTGAGTGGCAGTTTCCATGCCTAGGTTGAGAATGGGTTTGATGTGATCATTTTATACTCAATCATTCATATTCCTAGGTTGTCCAAACTAAATCTAAGCTATTCTATATGAATATGCCGATTTATATGAATACAAAAAGCATGAATGAATCCTAAATACAAGGAATATGTTAAATGAGAAAGAATGCACCTGATTTCGGATGTCTAATGAAGATTCTAAAGCTTGTAGGAGTTTAGATCATCCCAAATATGACAGGATCATCTACAATTGTACAGAATCATCCCAGATCACAGGTGATCATCTAAGATTAGACAATATTGTCATCGATCTAATGAATTCGTCAGACGAATTCGTTAGAAACCTGCAATCACAAAAATAGACACCAAAAACCAAAAATGCAACTACAAGAATAATGCAAAATGATAGAAATAAGAGTATAAATGCTTAACTGATAAATCTAGATAGCAGATTAAAGGAAATGTATTGTTTTAATAACTTATTTTAACTTTATCATGCATTTATGCTAAATGAGGTGAACTCCAGGATGCAGAATAAAAATAAATCAAGCTAATGCATAATAAAATAAGGAAGGAAGATGAGAAATGTAAACTCATGACTCTGATCGCCTCCAATCTGAACTACAGTCGAGATCGCCTCCAATCATACGAGATCATCGCTGATCTATGACAGGATTGTTCGAAATCGTGTGGAATCGCCTACGACAATCCGAGCTTCCTCCAGCTAAAGCACAATGAAATCCTGCAATGAAAACTTAAAACTACGAGTGCAAACAATGGTGGATAAGACGTCTTAACACAACAAAGCTAAATGGTAGGGAAAATCAACCAGGGAGAGAGTCAGGAGGAGATCTAGGGGGATAAACTAAAAAAATCCCAATTTATATAGAATTAGTGGGAAGTTAGGAGGTTGGGGATCATCCCAATCTGGGAGATCTCTAATGGAGGAATCTCCAACTGTGCAGACACGCTTCTGCCCAAGTTGGAGAGGCTGTTGAAACATAAGCTAATTATGAAAATTTAGTTTTGGGATGAATTCGTCTGGACATTTTGTTCCAGACAAATTCGTTCGATTTGGGACGATTTCGTCTGATCAGCAACGATATCGTCCAATGGTTAAAACAACTCCTAAAAATGGTGCAAAAAATGGGGGGAGCGGTTAACGGGTGGTTTTGGGGTTAAAATTCAAAATTTTATCTTTTTACTAAGGGTTTAACTGCACCAATTTAGGGTGCTACATTTTGCCCCCTCTTTAGCAAAATTTTCAAAGAAAATGCATTAAAGATGAGTTCTTTACGTTTTACGAGAAAACAAAAATTTATTCTATTTTTTAGACAATGATTCTAGGTTGAATCGTACGACTACTTACTATGGTGCCACCTCCATGTTTTTACCCAAATCGAACATTTGAGGTAAAAGCACAGAAAAGCAAAATAAAAAAAAAGAAGTTGTTTTTAAATAAAATTAAAAAAAATAGGGTAAAAACCCTAATTCATTGTTACTGTTCACTTTTGCTATTTTAGAGCTCTACAGGCAAAATGGTGGAAACAACACACAAATCGACAGAGGTTTGACGCCTGTTGTAGGTAGGGGTCTAAAATTGATGCATTATATTTTTAATTTTATTTGTATGATTTTTAATTTGAATTTTGACTATTTTTGAGGTATTGCGGCCATTTTTAGGCCGTCGACGACGTCGGGACGAAATCGTCCCAATTTCATCGAAATCATCCCTAGATCTCCGATTTTATCTAGGGGTGAAATCGGTGAAATAGAGGCGATCCCGTCCAACAAGGGGTGATCCCCAAGTTGAGAAATCAGAGATGATTTTGTCCTACCAAGGACGATTTGACTCAATTTAGTACGATATCGTTCAATAATGGACGATATCATTTGTTTATAAGGTGAAATTGATTTAACTGATTGTAATGCTTATCTATTAATGATTTTTGTTGTTTTATTGTTTATGTTGCAGAGGGGATTACTAAAAAGTTAGGAGTGGAAATATCGGGGGCTTAGAGATGATGTAGCCATGCTCGATCAGGCGGAGCGAGACTGACTATTGGAGGTTGGACTATAGCATGTGGCAGAGATGCCACAAATACCTACAGACATGGGGCTACTGACAACCCGAGCAGAGAGGTGGTATCCGGGGTCATCTTGCCTCCAGATACCAATAGGGGAGATGGCTCCCACTCTAGAGGATGTATGGAGGATCTTAAGGATCCCCATACATGGGTGGTTGATGACTCCTATGGCTAATCAGGGCCATGCCATGATGCAATTGTGCGGAGACCCTTGCTTCACCCTAGAGAAGGGTGAAGTGAACATCGAGACATTGATGCAGATGCCTGGGAATCCTCGATTGACTCAGGTTTTGGTAGGGGTAGTGGGTGGCCTAATGCTATGTCACCAGAGTGGATGCAGGTTACCGTGGCTACTCTCAAATGTGGTCTATGACATGAGAGACCATGGTTTGCTTGGGGCAGCTTTGTACTATGCTGCTTGTATAAGATCCTATACGGGGTCATATACAAGGGAGGTCAATGTCTAGTACTGACATCGCTACTACAGGTTTGGTGCTAGGAGCAAATTGCAATACGAAGGTTGGTAGGGCTTCCACTAATAGGGGTTGACCAGGAGAGACCCCGAGTTTTCTATTGGTGGCTCTAGAGAGGGTCATAGTGGTGGATAGATCTGTTGATGTCCCAAAGGTTGCTAGATGACCTCATACCTGACCAGATCACCTAGAGGCTATGGAGAGAGCATCTAGGGTGGGGAGAGGATGGACAGGAGTTGGCTTGCATTAGGCGAGTCCTTTGGTTGAGGATGGAGCGGGGAGAGGTAGAGCTCCATCGCTACAACCAAGTTTTGAGGTAATTTGGTCTACAACAGGGGGTCCCTTCTCTCAGAGACTATGAGTACTCTCAGACTGTCTGGGATAACACTACACTGAGCAGGGCTCTAGATATGTAGTGATTCTAGAGTCAAGACGCTAATGATGCCCCCATTCAGCTAGTGGATGGGGACAATACTGGGGTCACAAACGGGTATGATGCCTGGTATGCAGGCATTTGCCCTCCTCAGATGATGAGGGCACAGGGTCTGATGCATGCTGTGGTGCGACGGGTGGGGAGGCGGTGCCAGGTTTCCATCAACGTAGTGAGGAGTCACAGAGGGAGGGATCAACGATGACCTCCTTAGGAGAGATGCCAAAGAGTGCCACAGGCTTTGGAGAGATCGTAGTAGCCAGAGAGGAGGGAGGAGGGACTCCATTCTCAGTAGAGGGAGAGGCCACCATCGCCCGATAAGGGCAAGGGTGTCAAGGTGGGGGAGAGCAATGAGATGATGACTCTTCGAGCGAAGAATGCCTACCTTCGAGCTTAGGTGTAGACACTACAAGATGAGGCTACACGACTCAGGGCTCAGAGCGGAGGGGCGAGCACAAGATCTAGCATGGGATATTGCTTAGATCATGTTCTACCAGGGATTGTACTATCATGTGGTTCTAGAGAACCAGATGATACCATTGCCAACCCCTATTACAAAGCTGGTCATGATGGGGTCGTCGAGGACATCCTCATGATCGACGTCGAGGACCCGCGACACAACACGAACTTCGATGGGGCCACCTCCTCCACCTCAGATGAGAGAGGAGATGAGGCTGAGAGCTCGAGGGCTTCTCGAGACTAGCTGCACATATATATTTGAGAGGATTGAGTATGCCAGGGTATATATTGTGGCATACCAATCCAATTTTGATATGATGTACATATATTTTGATATATATATATATATATATATGATATTTTTGTGATATGACTTGTCCATATGTTTTATGATGCTTTAAATTTTGAATTGTTGATTGATTATTCATGTAATTATGTCATTGGAAATAGTATAATTTTATGTCATGTTGTAAAATTTAAATGAAATAATCCGATGTAAACAAATTGGTTGTTTGTGGTATGATTTGATGAAAAATAAAGGGACTTATAACAATAATTTCAAAGGACATTGTCACTGTTATATGACCATTTCATGGAGTCGTCGCTCGCTAGGTCGTCAAGCTAATCCCAGTATAGAAATATTTCTAAAAGTAAAAGAGTGCTTAAGAGACTGTCTTAAGACTTTGTGTTGTGATGATGAAAAATGATGATGGTGATGATTTGTTTTCAGATTTTCATGAAAATATTATGCATGAAATATTAAAAATATGATTTTTTTTAGGCATAAAATTCCTAAGTGTGATAACATTTTGAAAAATTCCCCAGGAATTATACCATCATTGCAAAATTGAATGTTGACATAATGAAATGAAATAGAAAAAAGTGTTCGTTCTTTTTAAAGCACAATTGTGTAACATAATGATGTAAGCCATATGTTTTTATGAATTAAATAAATGGGAAATAAAATTAGAACAATGGTTTGCGCTAGGCATAGAATTATAGGTATAGACTTATACCATCATCGCGAAATCCAAAAATAATTTTATTGCATAATTGATTTTTGATTTTGAGATAAACAAAAAATATATAAGATGAGGACTTGCGCTAGGCATAAAATTCCAGTTTAGGTTTTAGGAACTATACCATCGTTGCGGAAGTCGAAAGTATATATAAACGTGACTTTATTGTATGGTTTGAAATTTTTTTTGGATTATTGAAAAAAAATGTATGTAATTGTTTTTATACTAAACAAATGTTCTCAAATAAGAAGATGAAATTATTCCAAAAGATTTGCATACATATTTTAAATTATCTCATAGACAAAATGTAGATTTATAAGGAACCCTCATGTGCATATGTGAGTTCATTGCCGATCTTGATTTATCATAATGATACAAAATCTCTCAAACACAAATGTGTGTGCAATTGTATTGTTTATTTACCAATTTTGAGCAAGATAATTTGATACAAGTAATTTGAATTAACCAAATGAGTGTTCGTTAACCATGATTTATATGCATATAACCGTACCAAACTACTATGTAAGTTAGGTCATCAAGAGCTAGCTGATCCATAAGCAGACATAGGTCTGTACAAAAGAAGGTCGCTAATGTAACAAACATATCACCACGCTAGGATTTACCCAAGGCCAAGTGGGTTGGGCACAAACTGCCTGTTATGGGGCTTACCTCATAGTTTTTGAATAATTGAAAATTCCAGGGATTCAAGCTCATTCACCCTTCTTTTATTTTCAAGGGGTAGGGAAAGGGATTTATTGCATTTTGCTTTTTATTTTCTCTTTCTCTTTTTTTTTTTTTTTTGTATTTTTGCTTGGAACTGAGATAATGCTAAAATATTGTTGTGATGGTACAAAATGATATTTTTCTTTTTCTCATTTTCTTTGAATTTTCTTTTTCTTCCTATACTAGGGATACTTGCTCATATTGGCTGTAGAGCAAGGGATTTTTATTCTAGGCAGGGGTGAGCTTGTCCTTTTGTCAATTCTCAAATATTCTAGACCATGTGCATGATAGGATAGCAGGGGAAAATTTTCGCTCAAGAAACCACTTCTACTATGTAGCATCATATTGAATTTGCAATGAAATCATTTTAATGTGAAAAGATATACTTGGTTCAAGTAAATAGCAAGATCAATTCTCTATGCTCAAAACTTTATTTAATTCAACTATGGACTTTGATATAAGAGAGATTAATAATCATACCAAATAAAATCAAGATATTTATTCATGTGAGTGTGAAAATGCGGGATTCCAAATAAATGCTAATTTATCCAAAACAACTAAAAATATTACTGCAATACTTCAAGAATTGATAGGTGCAAAAATAGAAAATGTTTTCGAAGAGTTTGATGATTTTGATGTTTTTTATATTTTGGTTTTAATTTATGAATTGAAAGAATAAATAATATTACTGTTTTTGAAATTTTTATATGGATGACTAAAATGAAACAATATGCAAAATATATACAAATGATGAAATTACCATATTTATGCTATTTAGGATGCATAATGTTCATAGGTTCTTTAAGATATTTACCATCTAAGGTAGCTAATGTGTATGCTCCCGATCCAAATTTAGTAGTGATAATATATGGTCCAAGCCAGTTGGGCTCGAATTTACCTTTAAGATCTTTAGTTGCATTAGTATTTTTTTTATTTTCTTTTAAGACAAGGTCATCGATCTCAAAGGATCGATGATGAAATTTCTTGAGGTATGCTCATTTAAGCTTGTTCTAGTAGGCTCGAAGATGTTCCAAAGCATTGATGTGCTTCTCATATAGGAGTTCGAGTTGACTAAATCTGCTAGCACGATATTCATCTCCTACTTTAGTATCTTGAAGTAGCAGAGCCAAAGAAGGAACTTCTAATTCAAAGGGAAAAACAACTTCAGTGCCATAAACCAAAACAAAAGGTGAAGTGCCCGTGGGAGTACGAATGCTAGTTCGATAAGCCCACAAAGCAGGATATAATTGAATGTGCCAATCTCGCCAGATTTATTGACCAGTATTTTGAGGATTTTAATTAATGTTTTATTAGATGCTTCTGCTTGGCCATTACCCTAATGATAATAGGGAGTGGACCAACGATGTTGAATTTTATATTTTTGACATAATTTCTTGACATATTTATTTTTGAAACAAGTTCCATTATCCGAGATGAGATTTGTAGGAATTTTGAACCTACAAATAATTTGATTAAAAATAAATTTGGAAACTTGGGTTCCAATGCAAGAAGCTAAGGGCATAGCTTCAACCCACTTCGTGAAATACTCGGTAGCGGTTATTATGAATTTGTGTCCATCAGATGACACAGGATTGATTTTTCCAATAATGTCTAAGCTCCATTTTGAAAAGGGCCAAGGAGATGAAATAGCTTGCAGTTCTTGTGCAGATGCATGGACAAGGTCAGCATGTTTCTGGCACTTATCGCAATGGCGCACGTAATCATGTGCATCATTATCCATGGTAGGCCAAAAATATCCTATCCTAAGGAGCTTCTTAGCAATGGTGCTACCACTAAAGTGTCCCCCACAAGATCCATCATGGGCTTCACTCAAAGATAATCTAGATTCTTCTAGATTCAAACATCTCAGTAGGATACCTTCAAAAGATCTCCTATATAATGTATTGCCAATTATTATGAAGCGACTTGCTCGTCTACGTAATAACCGATGCTAGTTTCTATTAAAACCTTCAGGGAAGGTCCCATTTTGAAGAAAATTGAATATATCAGTGTACCAAAGTTCAAGAGTAGTTTCGTTGATTAGAAATACATCCAAATGTTCTAAACATGATTTATTTGAAGCGGGTTCCTAGAGTCGACGAATAATGACAGTAGTATATTCATCATCTAACTCCAAGGGTAAAAGAGATGCAGCTGCAACCATAGCGTCAGCCACACAATTATTAGTTCTAGGAATAGCTTCCAAGGTAACTTGATCAAATAAAGATATTAATTGTAATACATATGCTTTATATGGACGCAATTTATCATCTTTGGTCTAATAAACATCATTAATTTGATTTATAACAAGTTGAGAATCACCAAAAACTAATAGATTTTTAATTTTCAATGCCAAGGCAGCTCATAAGCCAAGGATTAGAGCTTCATATTTAGCAGTATTATTAGTACAAGCAAACGTTAATTTAAAGGATAGAGGTATAAGATTTTTCTATGGAGATATTAGAATAATACCTACACCAGCCCCACTCATGCATTGGGCTTTGTCAAAGTATAAGGACCATTGCTCTGGATGGTCTACCTCTAGTTTAAGGCATTCGTTAGGAAACTCAATGATGAGGGGATGGGTAGACTCTAAGGGTGCAACAACTAATTTATCTACTATGATTTGGCCCTTAACAGACTTCTATCCTATAAATGTGAGTTCAAAATCACTTAGAGAAAGAACCCACTTTGCTGTGCGACTAGATAAATAAGGTCGACTCATAAGATACTGCAAAGGATCGGATTTAGCAATAACATATGTTTTTTGACTAAGCATATAGTGGCATAGTTTCTGTGTAGAAAATATGATTGCTAAACATAACTTCTCTAATGTTGTGTAGCGGGTTTCATAACTGATTAATGTTCTTCTAATGTAATAATTGACACTCTCTCTTTTCTCATCATCCAGTTGAGCTAACATAGCTCCTAAGGCAAAATCTAAAGTAGAAATATATAAGATAAATGGGCGATCAGGTCTAGGTGGTGAAAGCATAGGTGGGTTAAGAAGATATTGTTTGAGGAGTTCAAATTCTTCCTGACATTCGTTGTCCCAATGGAAAGAGACATCCTTCTTAAGAAGCTTAAGAAAGGGTCCGATTTTATCCGCCAGCTTATCGATGAAGTGACGAATAGCTTGAAGCTTGCCTTGTAAACTCAGTAATTCAGATATATTTGTGGGTGTAGGCATATTAGTAATAGCCACAATCTTGAGAGGGTCAATTTTGATGCCACGTAAAGAAACTATAACCCCCAATAATTTACCTGACTTAAATCCAAATATACATTTAGTTGGATTCAATCGGATAAGATATTCCCTTAATCGATTAAATACTTTTCTCAAGTCATCTAAATGATCATCTTCGTTAATAGAATGAGCTATAATGTCATCTACATAATCATGTAGTATATCATGCATCATATCATGAAAGATATAAGTCATGGCTCGTTGATAGGTTGCACCTGCATTCTTTAAACCGAATGGCATCACTTTCCAACAAAAGGTCCCCCAAGGGGTAATAAAGGTTGTTTTAGCCTGATCTTCAGGAGCTATCATGATCTGATTATAACCAAAAAATCCATCCATTAAGGATATCATATTTAGGGCATGCAGCAATAATATCTCTAAAATCTGTGCAAACCCTAACTTTGGTAGCTTATTTCTTAGTTACTAGAACTACATTCGAGATCCATTCAACATAATCAATGGATTGTATAAAAATAACGTTCAGGAGTTTTTCTAACTCCCCTTTGACTAGTAAGGCCACTTTAGGATGCATTTTTCTAGGTTTCTATTTAACAGGTTTAGCATCCGGATGGACTACTAGGTGATGCATAACTACATAAGGGTCTAAACCTGACATATCTCCATATGTCCAAGCAAAGACATCTTCATATTCTTTAAGAAATGCAATGTATTTATCCTATTTTTCTTGACTCAATTATGATCCAATGTTTATTATGTGAGGATTATCCTCAGTTCCAATGTTAATTTTTATGACATTTTCTACTTCCATGTGTAGATATTTCTCAAAATTAGGTGGGGCAGGTGAAACGCCCAATTCTTGTAATTCTGCCAAGGTTAGCTTGGATAATTAGTCTTGAGGAGTCGTGGCCTCAAACTGGGCTATATTAGGTATAGAGCCATCAAAATAAAATTCATTATGTAATAATTCCTCAACGGAGACATCATGGAAGATATCTCCCTCCAACTCATCATCGGATTCAACGATCATCTTAGGGTAAGCTATAGATAGCATATTACATGTAAATGGCTTATTCATTAAATGCAAAGCATCATGCTTATCCAAATAATCTTGATAACATATGAGATGGTCATCATCCTCAAATGGGAAGGGCTGACCCTTACTAGGAAATAGGCCCACACCACATCGGGCGGGCCACGACTCTACCTCAAAAGGTTCTTTCATACCATTTTGGAAAGGTCCTAAACCTTTCCCTTTATATCCCAATTTAAGCATTATAGGTTTGGCATTAACATACTCATTAGTAAAATAACATCGAGCATATCCATCATAATGAGTCTTGATGTTTTTGGGTATTCTACCCCAGTCATATCCCTTATAAATAAAAGCACAGCTCCCAACTTGGTAAATACTTCCCATAGGCTGTGGGAGGCCCAAGGTACAAGGAGATGGTGGCAATTTATTTAAAACAAGGGAATCTTGCATAGAAACATTCGTTTCTTCTGATATAAGAATTTTAGATAAATTGGGTAAGAGCTCGTTAGTAAGAGCATAAGAGGTAGAAGGAACATTTCCTACATCTTCTGATGCATAAACTATGCCTTTGGTGGATGTAGATTTTGTATAGATGTCAATAGATGGGTCTATTATAGGTATAGAAGTTATAGGAGTAGAACAAGAGGCAGTGGTTGTGGGATTAGGATCTTTCTGAGGTTCTAATGTGGTTTTTTTAGAGGATGGTTGAGCTGTATGTAGGGGTGGAACTGATGGAGAAGAAGTAGATGACATTGTGGGTGTGTGTTTCACACGTTTAGATGTATAATGAGAATTAGGATGTGTGGATGACAGAGTAGGGCAAAATTGAACTCCAAAAGGTTCTGCAAAAGCACACATATCAAAGGGTCTAGGATCACCATGAATGGTAACCAACTGATTCTTAAATTCAAATTTAACACATTGATGTAAAGTTGAGGGAATTGCTCACATCGCGTTGATCCAAGGGCGACCCAAGAGTATATTGTACGATGCAGGGCAATGTACAATAAACACGGTCATATCCAAGGTTCTCGAACCAACCTGCAATGGGATGGTAATAAATCCACATGTTTCTTGTGTTTCGTCATTGAAGGCTTTTATGATCATATCAATTCTTTTCATTTCATCACTTCTAAACCCAAATATTTGGTAGAAGTCAAAAGTGCAGATGTTTAAAGATGAACCATTATCAATCAAGAATCGTTTAACTGCTACATCTCCAATTAAGGCAGTAATATATAAGGGGTTATCCTTATGTAAACTATGTTGCGGTATGTCTCTATCCCAAAAGTCAATACAATCAACTTCACGAGTTATTATAGTATTGGCCATGTCTTGAGGGTGAATGTATTGTGGTACCATCATCTGGCTTAATGTGAGCATTAATTCATCTCTATGTGTGGGAGAAGATTTTAGGAGGTCCAAAAGGGAAATTCTAGCTATAATATTTGATAGTTGCTCATTAATATTATAAGGAGGTTTAGGTTGGACATTAGGTGCATGATTCCCATTATTAGGAACTTTCAAAACAAATGGAGCTGATCCATCATTCTGCATTTGATCTTGTTGAGAGTTTTGAGCCTGTTGTCTAGTAACAGATCTGATGGTACCCACAATATTATTCTATGGATGATGAATGGGTTTTGGTCTAGCATTTATGGCTTGCTTATTAGAAAGTAATTGGTGGGGCGATGGTCTAGTAGTAACTCTTCTTGGAAATGGTTCTTCCAGAACCATAGAACTTGTGATAGGGTGAATAGTATCCGATTCATCTTCATAACTATTCGATTGATTTGATGTGATTTCCATATCACTCTCAGTCTCATATTATGTATCACTAAGATCAGGTATTTGAATATTATGTAGAGGCTTGGTTGTAACCATGGATATGGTTGTGTCAAATATTTCCAAATCATGAATAGGTAAATGCCCACTAATAGTCCCTACATATCGGGTATGAGGGGGAACATTATGATGTTCAATTTGATTATCCACTTCCTTGCCATGTTTTGGTAAAGGATGTTGAAATATGTCCAATGACTGATTGGCATTCTAATTTTGGTTTTGGGGGATGTTCTTTTGAGCATTATTAGGAGGATTTTGCTTAGGTTGAAATGCTTGCACCTCCATCTCATTGTTATCAATTAGGTTATGTATTTTATGTTTTAATATTTTACAAGAGTTGGTAGTGTGTCCAGGTCCTCTATGGAAGTCACAGTGTAAATCAGCTCTGTATCCGGGTATAGTTGGATCAAGTTCCCAGATATTTAGTAATTGAATCAAACCTCATTCTAATAATTGTAGTAGAATGTTTGATAAAGGTTGATTTAACCTAGTAAATTCTTGAGGAGGTTTATCAGGAGGTTTCAGTATAAACTTCTTTGTTGTCTTCGTAGCATTAACAGTAGAAATATTTCTACTATCAGTGACTCCATCACCCACAACTTGTTTATTTTTATATTGATTTCTAGATATTTTCTCATTGTCTTTCTTTTTAAGCTGACCTCTCCTAATGAGAGCATCTTCCACTCATCTGGCTAAGTCTATAGCTTGATCGAAGGTGGTCAAGGTAACAGTTGATAATTCGTAAGATAGTTGCTCTTACAAATTATTAATAAAGATGTCCAACATCTACCTATAAGGTAAAACAAAGTGCAATTTTCCTATCAACTGTCTCCACCTAGCTAGGAAATCAACAAAACATTCATCTTTATCTTGTTTTAAGTTGTACAAGTCTTTAATGGTCACATGTCTTTCTATATAGGCACTAAATTGATGAACGAAAGACTCGGCAGTCTCTTCGAAATTCCTCAAAGAATTAGTGGGTAATTGATAATACCACTCTAATGCCATTCCTCCTAAACTTTTTGAAATTATTTTTAGCAATAATAAGTCATCATGTGATATATCATGACATGCTATCCTAAACATACGAAGATGCTCTATGGGATCTTCGGTTCCTTTATATATAGGCAGGACAGGCATAGGAAAATGTTTAGGATATGGTTGTGCTACGACTATAGGATCTAAAGGCTGAATACACATCTCTCGATAATTATATGAGGGATGGTAGGGATCTATCTGGTCCATGCAAGAAATTAACTATTTCACCATGGTTTCAAGATTACTAGTTCGTCCACCATATTGATTCGGTGGGATATAGGTATGGGATTTATGAGTGTATGATGGTGTGACATAAGGATTAGATGCTATATTGCTATTATGCAAAGTGTTGGTAGGAAGAGTATTATGAAGGGGATTTGCAGTAGTATTATGTTGTATCCCAGATTGTTGGTAATTGGTGTTTGGTTTTGTTTTGGGCTTTTGTTGATTTGAGGCATGTTGCTCAATAGTTTGGTGAAATAGAGCAGTAAATGATGGTTTCTTTTGTGCGGGAATAACCCTAGGCTTGCTAATAGGCACTTTAGATGGTTGGGTAAGTTGTTGTTGTTGCATGTTCTAGATTTTAGCGGCCATATCCAAATTGGATGGTCCAGCTTGATCACTTTATTGATCAAAAAAGGACAAGGGATTAGTGCGTGTGTGAAATACATCTTCTAGAGTTGCTTGAGTGTCACTAATTCGATCCTTGTCCATATGGACTACTCTATTAAGAACACCAATATTAGTATTGATGAACTTCCAAAATTGTTCCATGTTCTCAAAAGTAATAGCTCCTCTCGAAGACATTTTAGGGGATGAGGATCCTTCCTCTCTAATAATTTCTTCATATTCATTTCCTACAGTAAGCTCTTCTTCTTGCTGGTCTAGGGTTCCTTCTTTCGAAATTTGATCTTCAGGAAGGACATCTGGGTTATTTAATAGTTTTCCTAACCAATCTTCTTCTTCTTCAGTCTTTTTTCCATTCTTAAGTCGAGGAATTGTGCTTAAAGTTAGATTTCAGCAAATATATATACTTGTATATATATATGTGATAGGTTTGAGAGGTATATATTTTAATTATATACCTACTATAAAAAGGAAATGTTTTGATTTTGTTTTTGTTTTGTGTTTTATAATATTATTATAAAGATAACAAATAGCATTCTAGTTGCAAAAAAAAAAATAACAATAGTAAAAAGAATGACTTAGTTTTCTATAAATAGTTTATGGATATCATTGATAGGATCAAGTTCATCAGGAGTCATGAAATGCTCCTCTTCAAATTGGAAATGGTTTTTCAAGAATTTGACAAAGTGTGCTATAGTAATATGATCTACTTTAGATTCTAACTTATAAAATTAAAGTTCATGGCAATATTCTCGATACAAAACAGCTCTAGGAATTCTATTCCATATTTTTCTATCTGTAAGAACGACTTCTTGATCCTCTATACAAGATAGAAACTTATGTACTACAACTACATTCTCAAGGTATTACTCAAAGGTGTACAATTATGAAGACACAAGTGCTCTTTTATCTGCTAACCACCTATGGCAAGCTCTCTGAAGTTCATGGTACAAATTCACCTGATCGGGATCCAGGATTCTATCTAGGACAAACCTCTTAATTTGCCTAAGTTCTGCAGATCTAGATTCAATAATACCCAATCTCCTATCATGTTCATCCCACAAAGGTTGGACTCTATTTGTTTGAGGTACTCTAAGCATAGAAGTAATCTCTATGGTCGTTAATTGATTTTTAGCATTTATGGTGACAACTCGTCTTTTATTATAATCTACCATCTAAGTCTGATATGCAATTTTAACAATTTTCTAATGATTCTAGATGTTCTTAATAATGCATTTATATTTTTATTTATATATATATATATATATTTTTTTTTTTTCAAAAGGCTTTTAGTTTCACATCGGGTTCACCAAAATGTACTGACCCAATTTTTTCATGCCCTTACCTTCAGGCTAAAGGATCCATGCCCGGAAGGGGGATGCGAGAAGGATGGGACAATAACTTGGAATGAGAGGCCCTTTGAAGGTTGTGCCTCTCAGGGGAGGGGTATAAGGGTGAATTTTTAAAGGATGGTGGGGTTCACCAGGAAACTTTGAGTGGCAGTTTCCATGCCTAGGTTGAGAATGGGTTTGATGTGTTCATTTTATACTCAATCATTCATATTCCTAGGTTGTCCAAACTAAATCTAAGCTATTCTATATGAAGATGCCGATTTATATGAATACAGAAAGCATGAATGAATCCTAAATACAAGGAATATGTTAAATGAGAAAGAATGCACCTGATTTCGAATGTCTAATGAAGATTCTAAATCTTGTAGGAGTTCAAATCATCCCAAATATGATAGGATCGTCTACAATTGTACATAATCATCCCAGATCACAGGTGATCATCTAAGATTAGACAATATTGTCATCGATCTGATGAATTCATCAGAAACCTGCAATCATAGAAACAGACACCAAAAACTAAAAATGCAACTACAAGAATAATGCAAAATGATAGAAATAAGAGTATAAATGCTTAACTGATAAATCTAGATAGCATATTAAAGGAAATGCATTGTTTTAATAACTTATTTTAACTTTATCATGCATTTATGCTAAATGAGGTGAAATCCAGGATGCAGAATGAAAATAAATCAAGCTAATGCATAATAAAATAAGGAAGGAAGATGAGAAATGCAAACTCAGGGCTCTGATTTCCTCCAATCTAAACTGCAGTCGAGATCACTTCCAATCGTACGAGATCGTCATCGATCTACAACAGGATCGTCCGAAATCATGTGGAATCGCCTGCGACAATCCGAGCTTCCTCCAGCTGAAGCATAGTGAAATCCTACAATGAAAACTTAAAACTATGAGTGCAAACAATGGTGGATAGGACGTCTTAACACAACAAAGCTAAATGGTAGGGAAAATCAACCAGGGAGAGAGTCAAGAGGAGAGCCAGGGGGATAAACTAAGAAAATCCCAATTTATATAGAATTAGGGGGAGGTTAGGAGGTTGGGGATCATCCCAATCTGGGAGATCTCCAATGGAGGAATCTCCAACTACGTAGACACGCTTCTGCCCAAGTTGGAGAGGCTGTTGAAACAAAAGCTAATTATGAAAATTTAGTTTTGGGATGAAATCATCTGGACATTCTGTTCCATGAGAATTTTTCCGATCTGGGATGATTTCGTCTGATCGGCGACGATATCATCCAATGGTCAAAACAACTCCTAAAAATGGCATGAAAAATGAGGGGAGCAGTTAACGGATGGTTTTGGGGTTAAAATTCAAATTTTTATCTTTTTACTAAGGGTTTAACTACGTCAATTTTAGGGTGCTACATTATACATGTCATGATTTGATATGGATGAATGTGTGGTTTTTTCATTATGTGTATGCATTAATGTAGAATATAGATAGGTAAATATATGATGGATGATTATATGTGCATGTGATAACATGTAGGAAAATGATTATGCTATAGATTAAATGTAATGTGAAATTATGCAATTTAAATGAATGAATGAATGTAGGATAGATGCAATGATGCATGTATGTGTATGCTAAAATGCATAGAGGAAGCACTCATATCATAGCATAATTAGTGACAATGTGATATGTTCCGTAATCTTAGAGATGTAGGATGGTATAGTTATTATTCCATAATCTTGACAATCATAGTTGTAGCAATCAAACCTCATGAGGAACTGAGCAAGGTTCGCCTACAAATCATAACTAAATTGATTGGGTCAAAGTGTATCAGGGACCAGTGTGTGCAATAAGTAATGTTCATTTATCCATTTTGAAGGAGGTAGGACTAACCCTTTGTAAACATAACCGAAGTAGCTAGTTCATCCACAAACGTTTAGTGATTTGTATAAAAGAAAATTGCTAATGTGACATATATTTTACCACTTGTAAGACTATTCCACTAGAATACGGGTGCTTAGAGCCTATAACTGGTGATGGAAATCATCCCATTATGTTATGTTAAACCTAAGGACCAAAGAAGATGAAGCATAACAGTTGTGTTTCTTGGAGGTTTTTCCTTTTATTTTTGCCCTCATTCTCAAATGTCTCTTTTTGTGATACTCTTTCTCTTCTATTTTTTTTGGAATGTGGGCATTAGCTTTTATTTTTTGCCCCTTGTTTTTTATTTTTGCTTATGATTATCCCTTTGTTTATCCCTAGGTCATATGTTGATCATGCAAATGATCAGATGAGTAGGGAAAACCATTTTCTAGGTGGTGATATCTACGCAAGGTGTTATCTTCTCTAGACTCAAAATTTTCTTAAAAATATGACATTTGTGAATGGTCCCTGAAATAAATTGAACCAACCAAGAGATGTTGTAATAAGAGTAAAAGCTTGTCAGCTAGAGGTGATGTTTGATTGACTTAATTGGTGAGTGATAAAAATTATGCAAAACACCATATACTCTGTAATCTTGAGAAGGGGAGTTTACATCCAAGTGGTGATGCTAAAAAGTGTGTATATTATTCCTATCATGGGCACATTTCTATAGAGGGAATATACAAATATGAATAGAAACATAAAGGAGTGATGCATTTATGCAATGGATGTAGTGTGAGAGATATGACACACAAGATTGCATTAAAAGGAAACAAAAAGGAAAAACTAAACAAAATTGCATTAAAAGGAAAGAACACAAATGAATGAACACAAGATATAAAAGCAATATAAACTATAGCCCTTTTTATTGATATTCTTTTCCTCGGTTACATATACGTCTCCTCCCCTTTTAGGGGCTAGGAGCGTTAAATTGGTCTTTGCTACAATTTGTGACTTTAGTCTTCCTCCTTCCGCATGCCCACGTTTGGAATGGGCGGGCCAAATGTTGCCGCCGCTTGCGTTGGTAAGGTAGACTCCTCGCCGCTCCTCTAATGCTGCAACTCTGCACTCAAAGAAACAAACAAGAAAGTCAGTAGCACTTGTGTATGAAGCATAAAAGATGAATCTAACGATGGTTGAAATGAATCTAAATGAAAGACTTGACAAAAGCATAAACATGAAACTAAAAGAAATACCACGATTATGAAAGCACAAATCGCCAGTAAGTGAACTAGCAGCACTTCGTCGCTCAAAATGCTCCTTCTCTGTATATCCTTTTTGGGTGAGAAAACTCACCGCTTTTATAGACCCAAGGGGTCTTTTTGAATTAACATGCAAAAGTGTTTCTTTGCATGAATGCTTTTGTTTGTGAAGAGAAGACTTCTTCTTGATCAAGGGCTTCTTAACTGCCTCTGTGCATGTCTTTGCATGTTTTAGAAAAACTCATTTG
This sequence comes from Wollemia nobilis, assembly GCA_028583015.1. Lineage (NCBI taxonomy): Eukaryota > Viridiplantae > Streptophyta > Pinopsida > Araucariales > Araucariaceae > Wollemia > Wollemia nobilis. The sequence continues at coordinate 3,416,857 of JAQPPZ010000442.1, forward strand.
CACGCCCATGCAATGAAGGGATAGCTAAGTGGCAAATCTGAGTTGTCTTAACAGAACTCACTCGCACTCCTATGCCATGCAGAAAAAGCTAAGTGGCAGATGTGTGTTGTTAAAAGAACTCACTCGCACTCCTATGTCATGCAGGGAAAGCTAAGTGACAGTTTTGAGTTGTTATATGCCGAGATTTGACTTTTTGCAAGTCAAACTCTACAATCGTCCCACCCCGAAGCGAGCGCCGGTAATCGTCCCTGGGTGACACGAGTATCAGTCAGCACTCGTCCCTAGGAAAGACGAGTATCTATCAGTCAGCACTCGTCCCTAAGAGAGACGAGTGCCAGTCAGCACTCGTCCCTAAGAAAGACGAGTAAAATTCTTACTCGTCCCTGGGTGGGACGAATAAGAAATAAGGTGTCCAAAAGGTGCCAAATTGGTTTTTGACTTGCAAAAACTGCTGTGTGAGTGGTTAGAACCACTGTTTAACCTCCGAGGGCTGCCCTGGGGGCTGTGTGTGTTGGTGCGATCAGTGCTTGTCGTCACATAATCGGATTGGTGCTGTTTTGGTGTCTACAGATGCCCCTTTTTGGGAAGCGTTATGCAAGGCGCAGCGCTGAGCAAAAATATAACCAAAGCACTAATGATTAGGGTTTCTCAGTAACCTAACCAACTCTTGATGCCCCAAGTATGGAAAGGGCACGCATTCTTGAATCCTTGCTTCTGACGAGCTAAGGAACTTAAGTCAAGCATTAACCCGGTTCGGTGAGGTATTACTTGAACTTAGACATTGATCACCATGAATAGGCAAAGGGCGCAACCTTTTGTTGTGGGAACCTTGAGTTCATGATTCACGAATGCCAAGTATATGATTAGTTTGTGATGATTGCTTGTTTGCTGCCCCATGCAGGGGCGCGATTGTCTTTTGCAATGATCCTTTGAATGCGTGTCTTTTCCAAGACTAGGTATAATGTTGTTGATTGGCAACTAAGTGTGACTACCCCCTCAAGCGACGAATCGATGAGGGAATGACTGACATGAGAAAAGCGACGAGTCGCTTGACCCAAGATGACGTGTGCAAGGGTGCCTTTAGATGGTTTACCGCTAAGCATGCTCGAGCAGTTCCCCGACTGTTTTGACCTATTTTTGATTTTGTTGGCATTTGTCATGTTTATGTTTGGTTTTGTTGTGTTTTTTTTTTTTTTTTTTTTTTTAATCGTCCCGGGGTGAGACGAGTGACAGGATTGTACTCGTCCCGGGGTGAGACGAGTGGCAGGATTGTACTCGTCCCGGGGTAGGACGAGTGCATCTCCGAAGGTACTCGTCCCGGGGTGGGACGAGCGCGCCGAAAAGCGCTCGTCCCGATAAAGGACGAGTACCAGCTGACAAAAACTATAAATATGCGAAAATGACGGATTTGGCTCATTTGCACTGTTCAGACGATTGCGATTTGGAGCTCTGGGAGGAGGAGGTAGATTTCTGACGCGAAGCGCTGCCGGATCATCCAACCACCATGAGTGCACAGACCGGGTCGTCGAGCGGCGGAGCCGAGGCGAGACCAGTAAGTGCACTATCTCTTCGATTGTCAATTTGAAAAATGCAAAGTTGTTTTTATGGTGTTTTTCTTGTGTTTAAACATGAAACCCTAATTAATTAAAGTAAAAGGTAAATGAATGACACCGAATGAAACATGGATGCAAACCTGATGGAAACTTAGATGGAAAACTATAGGATAAACCCAAAATGAAACTTAGAGTAACACTTTAGGGTAACCATGGTTAGAAAAATGTTTTTCTATGTGAATGGTAAAACTTAGGTCGAAACCATAGGTAAACCATGCCCATATTTTTGTGTTATGTTTATGAAATTAAAAAATGGAAAATGAATGAATTTGTTTTTTATTGAAATGGTAAACTTAGGTCGAAACCGTAGGTAAACCATGTCGATTTTTTTTTTTTTTTTGATGAAATTAAAGATGAATTTTTTTTGTTGAAATGGTAAACTTAGATAAAACCGTAGGTAAACCATGTCAAATTTTTGTCATTTTTGATAAATGAAAGATGAATTTTTTTTTTTGTTGAAATGGTAAACTTAGGTAAAACCGTAGGTAAACCATGTCAAATTTTATTCGTTTTTAAATGATGATGAATTTTTTTGTTTGAAATGGTAAACTTAGGTAAACTTAGGTAAACCATGTCAAATTTTTGTTTAATTTTTTTTTTTTTTGAAATGGTAAACTTAGATAAAACCGTAGGTAAACCATGTCAAATTTTTGTCATTTTTGATGAAATTAAATTGATGAATTTTTTTTTTTTTAAATGGTAAACTTATGTAAACCGTAGGTAAACCATGTCAAATTTTTATTTGAAATGAAAAATTGATGAATTTTTTTTTTTGAAATGGTAAACTTAGGTAAAACCGTAGGTAAACCATGTCAAATTTTTATTGATTTTGATGAAATTAAAGATGCAAAATGGATGAATTTTTTTTTTTGAAATGGTAAACTTAGGTAAAACCGTAGGTAAACCATGTCAAATTTGTTGTCGTTTTTAAATGAAAAATTGATGAATTGTTTTTGTTTTGAAATGGTAAACTTAGGTAAACCGTAGGTAAACCATGTCAAATTTTTATTGATTTTGATGAAATTAAAGATGCAAAATGGATGAATTTTTTGTTTTGAAATGGTAAACTTAGGAAAAACCGTAGGTAAACCATGGCAAATTTTTGGTGTTTTTGATGATGAAATGAAAAATTGATGATTTTTTTTTTTTTTTTGGATGTACATGTGAATGAAAAATAGTACGGTATAGTTATGCATTTTTGTACATGTAATGGTGATATGATGCATGTTTTTGATGTTTGTTGTTTTTTTTTTTTTTTTGTGATGTGCAGGTGGTGAAGAGTCGACATCGAGTACCGACCATTTTTTCTAATGCCCGCGAGGCGTTGACTGATGATGATTGGGAGTGGCTTGATGCCCTAGGGCTCAAGCATGTGGCTCGGTTGGATGCAGTTGTGGCAGATCGGGCGTACATTACCGCATTGATTGGCCTGTGGGATGCTCGTACGAACACCTTCCATCTTCCTACAGGGGAGATGACAGTCACCCTAGAGGACGTGTATCGGATTCTTCGGATTCCAATAGACGGGGTTCCCATTCGGACGACACCACGGAGCCAGAGGACGGCGGTACTGACGCGATACTTTGGACATGGAGGGGATGGGGATGGGATGACCTCGTTGGAGAGGGCAGAGCTGGATTGTCAGATTGGGGGGATACTGGTACGATGGTGGTACGCGAGGGGAGTGTTGGGAGTGAGGCATGCAGTACTCATGAGCCTCATTTCCAACATGCTCTTGCCAGATTCGTCAGGAGCGAGGTTCCCATGGAACCTAGTGGAGGTAGTATGGCAGTTAGTGGATTGCCCGATGACAGAGCCGGTTATCATGAGGTGGGGCCAGACGCTTTTGGCGTAGTTATATGATGAGTTGTACGAGGTCCGCTGTCGGAGGCGAAAGGGGTTGGGGTGCAGTTTCTTGTTGCAGTGCTGGGCATGGCAGCACATAGCCATAGAGCGACCACGAGGGTTGCCCTGGACTACCCGAGCGGAGATGGTGGACAGGGATATTGGGTATGGTGCTTTATGGTACCGATCAGAGGAGCGGGGGCATAGTCGGCGGTTCGCGGGAGACGTGGACCATTACAGAGATGCACTAGCACGACTGACTCCCAGAGATGTGATATGGAGGCCATATCGGGATTGTCCCGCATGGCCAGAGGCAGATGATTGGCTTCGACGGGTCCGGAGGGGGAGATGGGTGATTGGGCGGCATGGGACAGAGCAGGAGTACTTCCACTACCTCCGAGTGACGCGGCAGTTTGGGGTACGCCAGGGGTTGCCTGGGGAGCCCGTAGCCTACCGACGCCGGAGTGATGAGAGGACCCTAGCGGCGCCGATCCTCGAGCCACTAGGGGAGGAGTCAGATGCTGTGTTGGACATCCCGGATGTTGATGACGTCGGCGTGACAGCCGAATATCAGGAGTGGTGGACGCTACGACAGTGGCGAGGGGAGGGGCCCTTGGGAGGAGAGGAGGCAGCGGGAGGCGGAGAGGGTGCAGAGGCACCAGGAGAGGGTTGGGGAGCACCTGCAGATGTAGAGATGGTAGAGGTGGCAGAGGTGGGAGATGACTTTGGGGAGGAGGAGCAGCCGGAGATGCAGGAGGCGTCAGAGCCGGCTGGCTCGGGGGAGACAGAGGCAGGGTTGCGCGCTGAGGTAGCGCGTTTGACGGGATTGTTGCAGAAGATGACACAGGAGAGGGATCGCCTGCGGTCACAGTTGGCAGAGCGGGAGAGCGCAGGGGCTGCGTCTCGCCAGCAGGGTGGTGATACGGATGCTGTACGGGAGAGGGATCTCCTACGGGTGCAGCTAGCACAGCGTGATGATGCCATTGCGTACTACCGTAGGCGAGAGGCCGAGTGGAGGCTACGGGAGGCAGACTTGAGACGACGAGAGGAAGCGTGGGGGCGGCATCGGTCAGAGATGGAGGCTGAGATTCTCCGCCTGGGTGGGCGAATACCAGAGCCTCCGACCAGTGGCTCGTCGCACAGGACGAGAGACAGCGGGATGGAGCAGTCGGCATCATCCCGACGTAGGCGGCGAGAGGAGGGCAGTGCGAGTGGTCGGGATGCAGGGGCGAGCAGTCGCCCTGAGAGATCTCAGAGAACAGATACCGTGGGGGGTAGCTCTCGTCGCACCGATCCTGCGTGATCATGGTGGCCGACGCCCTAGGCTGGGGGTTTTGGGAGTTTGGATGATGGGAGGGAGGTCTGAGGACCAGTTTTGTAGCCTGCGGGCAATTTTGTTGTGATATATATACAGATGATTCTGTTTGGTGTGTATCTTTTTTTTTTTGCATGATTTATGTTTATGTACATGTTTTTACATTGATGTATGCATATGCTAATATGAATGTGATGATGCTAATTTATATGATGTATGCATATGGAATGGATGATATGTCGATGCACCATAGACTGTACAAAATTGGAGTGGCTTGTTATAGTAATAAGATAACTTTGTGGAATGCTTGTACATATGAAAACTTTGTTTTTGTATTTTGTCTATTGTTTTATGGTGATGTATGGAATGAAATGTATCGGTTGTTTGAAAATGTAGTTAAGCTTTTCTGAAATGCAGATATTTTTAACTAACTAACCAAGACTGTTCGTTTATCTCACAAGACTTCTGAACAAGGTCTAAATTTGACTTGAATTTAACCAAGTTATTTCACATCCCTGTGTGTGCAATTGAGTTCATTTATGTGTTATTCATCAGGATACCGCCAGTGCCAGATGGGCTTTCAACCGAACCTGTACTGAGGATCACCTAATTAGCTCCACGAACTCCTTTATTGTATTTAGTCAGATTTGTCTGCGATGTTATCTAGGATACCGTAAGCTAGCTCATCCACATGCAAACATTGATCTGTACACAAGTTAATGTGATAGATATATCGTCATGCGAGAGGTTTACCACCAGTAACCAATAGGCTATCAACCAAATCGGTACTGAAGCTTGCCTCATGACCTGTCGAAATGCTGAGAATTCCAGGGATTCAAGGTCGACTCCCTTCTTTTCTTCAAGGGTATTGGGATACTTGCTCTTTGATAGTGATAAAATGATAGTACTCGTCTTGTTTTTTTTTTTTTTTTTTTTGAGCAAGGGATTTGAATATAGAGTGATGATAATCACTGTTATTTGTGTCTTTTGATGTGTGCACTGTAGGATGTCAAATTTTAGTGCTTTGACGTTTTGCAAATATTTGATGGTTTTGCAACTTTTGAGAACTTGGGATTCATGGGGAATTGGGTAGGGAGGAAGCTTGTCCTTTTGCCAATTCTCAGCATTTCTAGGGTCATTCGCACAGGGGGATAAGCAAGATAGCCGTTTCACTTATGGTAACCAGGATTACGATGCAGGTTTCATCTTTCGTCTACACAACTTAGGAATTATTTTATGTGTGTTAATATGTGTTGGGATGCTACGTAACAAGGTGTGATCCAAGTAAAACTTTCCCATGTAAAATCTGCTTAATTGTGTACAGTTCTTGGCTAGAAATTTAAAGACATCTGAATGACGAAAACCCTATATACATTAGGCGACACTGATGATGCTAAAAATAAAAGGGTGATATGCTGGATGTAGGTGTTTATGAAAATAGATCTAAGGTGGAAATGAGGGAATTGCCAAATAATGACAGCCTATGGTGCTTTTGACTTATATGACCTAGCGGAGTATGCAATGTATGTATGCAATGCGGAATGCAAACTATACTTTTGTATTTTGATTGTTATGAGAATGCATGGAATGGAAATGCAAATGTTTTTTTTTTTTTTTTTTTGAGAATGCATGGAATTGAAATGCGATTGTTTTTGTGATTTTGATTTTTATGTTGTTTTTGTTGATTTTTGAATATTTATGTTGACCAAGCAATTATGGTAACGCTTGGAGCTTTTAGGTTGACCAAGTGATTGTGGGAATCCTTGGAGCTTTTGGGTTGACCAAGCGATTGTGGTAATCCTTGGAGCTTTTTGTTGGACTATGGCTCTCTAGCTGTGGAATGACCTCAAATGAATGATATTCAAGGGTTCTGTTTCCTTGATTCCTTCAAGAGAGGCAAGCCGGTATGTTCCAGGTCCTATTCTACTATCAATGATGTAAGGACCTAACCAATTTGTTGCAAACTTATCCTGAAGATGGGAGGGCAAATTAGAATTTTGCTGGTTCTCTTTTAAGACCAAATCACCAACCTGAAATTCCCTGAAGTGGACTTTCATGTTGTATGCTTTCTTAAGTCGCTCTTGATAGATACGCAAATGCTCGAGAGCATTAACGCGTCGTTCGTCAAGCAACGTCGCTTGATCTAACCGGGCTCGCCGTGCAGTGTCATCATCGATGAACTCTTGCATTGAAATGCGCAGGGAAGGAATTTCCAACTCAAAAGGCATGACTGCCTCGGAGCCATACACCAACGAAAATGGAGTTGCCCCGTGGGCGTCCGAATGTCGGGTGCGATAAGCCCATAGGGCAAGCGGGATCCGAATGTGCCAATCTTTATGATTATCTCGCAACTGTCTTTTTAAGAATGGCGACTAGCATTTTGTTTGACGCCTCTCGCTTGCCCATTTGCCTGCGGATAATAGGGTGTTGAAAAGCTATGCTGAATCTTGTACTTTGTGGTCAAAGCACGCACATCTTTATTCTTGAATGGTGTCCCATTATCCGAGACTATTTTGGATGGAATACCAAAACGACATATGATGTTATGCAAAATAAACTCCGCAATGCGAGCTCCAGTCGTAGTGGTCAGCGGAATTGCTTCCACCCATTTGGTAAAGTACTCAGTGGCCGTTAAAATGAACGTGTGACGACCCGACGACGCAGGGGAGATCTTTCCAATTAGATCAAAGCCCCACTGTGAAAAAGGCCAAACCGATTGAATCGGCTGTAAGGCCTGAGAAGGTACGTGTGTCAAATTAGCATGATGCTGACACTTCACACACTTCTTCACATATGCGCAACAATCTCGCTCTAAGGATGGCCAATAATAACCCATGCGAAGAATGCGCTTTGCGATGGCCATACCGCCGAAGTGGCCACCACATGTACCATCGTGAGCTTGGGTGATCGCCCAAGCGGACTCTTGCCGGTCCAAACAACGAAGGAGGATTCCTTCATAATTTCGACGATACAAAATGTCTCCTACCAAGACATGCTTTGCCGCTTTTTGTTTGAATGATCTTTTCGCGGCTTGGGTCAATCCAAGTGGGAGATTACCTAGCTTGAGGTAATCCCGAATGGGTGTATACCAGTCTTGCTGATCAGAAACCTCGATAGTATGAACGGCCAATCCCTTTTGAAGTTTATCCCGAACAAAAGCCGAACAGGAAAGAACTTGTAAAAACAACGTGGTGTTGCTAGCAAGAGGGGCCGGGGAGAACAAGGACCCCCAGTTGGCTTTAATCAAACAATCTCGAATTCGAGAGAACTTATCCGGAGATGGTTCAATCTGGATCATGTGGATTTCTGGCGTCGAATCAGAGCTTGCACGCTCCATCGCAGATTGCGATAATGTTTTAACCTGAATGGTTGTCATTTCACCAGAAGGGTCTTGCGGAATAAGTGACCCCAAGGAGGCCATAGTATCCGCAAAATGATTTGATGATCGAGGGAGTGCCTCGATGTCATACCATTCAAATTGTGCCAAGAATTTATCCACAAGGGTTTTATAAGACTTCAAAACTGGACATTTACATTGGTATATCCCTTTTACTTGGTTGACAATTAACAACGAATCACCAAAGATGTTCAATCGTTTAATGTTCATGGTGATTGCTGTCTGAAGACCTATGAGCAAGGCTTCGTATTCTGCATTGTTATTGGTTAGCGGGAAGTCTAATTTAAATGACAAGGGCATTGGAGCACCTTGTGGAGTGAAGAATACAATTCCCGCACCACCCCCTTGCTCACATTTAGAACCATCGAAGAAAAGGGTTATGTCAGCCTGGGACTCAGGCTCATCGTAATCGGCGACTCTAAAACATGGAAGACCCCATCATCAGGTAGTTCAAAAGTCAGAGGCTGATCGTCTTCAAGAGGAGCCTCGGCTAGTTGATCGGCAATGACTTGACCTTTTATAGATTTCCGTCCAATGAACTCTATGTCAAACTCCGTCAACAACATGATCCATTTCGCCGTGCGGCTACTATGATAAGTACGACTCATCATGTATCGCAATGGATTCTCCTTAGACACAACATACGTCTTATTACTAAGCATGTAGTGGCGTAGCTTTTTGGTAGCAAACACCACCGCCAAGCGTAGTTTTTCAACATATGCATAGTTAAGTTCATAATCGACCAGGGTGCGGCTAAGATAGTATGTAGCCTCGTTCTCTCGTGAAGTTCATTTTTCTGGGACAGAATGGCGCCCAGTGCCACCTCGATGGCCGAGATGTATAAATAGAACGGCACTCCCGGTCCGGGTGGTGCCAGCATCGGTGGCGAAGCCAAGTACTCATTTAATGTCGTCAAAGGCTGACCGGCACTCGTCATCCCAATGAAATGTGACCCCTTTATGCAATAATTTATTCATGGGTCGGCATTTGTCGGATAACCGCGCTATGAAGCGCTTGATCGACGCAACCTTTCCCCGCAGACTCTCGAGCCGCTTGATGGTGGTTGGGGGACGCATTTCAAGGATTGCCTTGACTTTGTTTGGATCAACCTCAATTCCTCGTTTGGAGACTATGAAACCCAAGAGCTTTCCAGAGGTGACGCCAAAGACGCACTTCTTGGGGTTTAGTCTGACTTTATGCTCAATGAGGCGATCAAGGACCTTACTCAAGTCACCGATGTGATCTGGGCGCAAAAGAGATTTGGCCAACAAATCATCCATGTAATCTTCCAAAATTTTGTGCATGTAATCGTGAAAGATGTATGTCATGGCACGTTGGTAGGTAGCTCCGGCATTTTTAAGGCCAAAAGGCATGACCTTATAACAAAATGTCCCCCAAGGCGTTGTGAATGCCGTTTTTAGCTGGTCCTCAGGATTAATACGAATCTGATTGTATCCTGAGAAACCATCCATAAGGGAAAGCATTTCGTGGCCTGGTTGTAGCGTCTACCAACGCGTCGATGCTCGGCAAAGGAAAATCATCCTTAGGACTCGCTTTGTTAAGATCTCAAAAATCGGTGCATATGCGAATCCTCCCGTCGGGTTTCTTGACGAGAACCATGTTAGACAACCATGGCGGATAATCCACACAGATGACAAACTGGGCATCCAACAACTTTTGTAACTCATCTTTTACCATTAAGGCTACTGTTGGATGCATCTTGCGTAGTTTTTGCTTTACTGGCTTGATTGTCGGATCAAGCGTTAAATTGTGCGTGACTAGTCGTGGGTCTAGTCCCGGCATATCTTTGTATGACCATGCAAAAACCTCCTTCTTTTCCTTAAGAAGGGCAACATAATCGGCTCGCTTTTCAGGGGAAAGACTTACCCCAGCTTGAGAATCCGTGGATTCATTGGATCTGTGCCGATGTCTACATCAGTCGTTGCTTCAACTGACATATGGGATCCGTCTTCCAACTGGTGTGGAATGGGGATCAGATGGATATCATTTGCTGAATTAAGATCATCATTTGGAACATCAAGTTCCTCCTCAACATGAAAGACATCCTGAGTCTGTCTTGGAGTGAAATGAAACATCCCACCGCAAGGCCAATACTCTGATGGAGATGGTGGTGTGTCAGTGCGATCCCAATCAATAGCTTCTATGTCTAGATGCAATAATCATGTTGGATTGGCTGGATCATGGATGGGGGCGGTCAAGTCAATGGAGACCATGTTGATGAAATGATTGTAATCTCCATAACCGCAAATGTGACAACTCTGATATTCTGGATGTTCATGGTGCTTTGGATCTGGCTCTGTGGGCACTGGCACAAAGGGATCAGCCCTATACGCAGTCCTGCAAACAGGGTCTGCCCTAGGCACTGATGAGTTGATAGGGTCTCTAGGCGGAAGATGTTCGTTGTATGCCTGGAGTGGGGGGTGCAGTAATTGCTATAACTGCGCCAGGGTGAAATGCCTCCTAGGTCTTGGATCTATGTGTAAGTGTTCCAACCTGTCATCTATGTCTAAAGGATCTTGCAACCTATGCTCACTAGGATCATTCAATGGGAACATCCTCAGGAAGCTTTCCTGATCATCATTCATTTGATATTCATGCGAATGATCGTCCTCCGACTCATTTTTAGAAGACCCTTCGTGGTCTTGTCCATCTTCCCCTTGTGGGTGAGTCCGTGAGGTTTCTCCTTGTTCAGCCGTAGGGAAAGGGTTGTTGAGGTCAACAAGGTTATTTGTGTGCAATGGGAAATAGTCCCCCAATGTATAAGTCGTATTTGGATTGGCATATGGATCCGATGCCAACCCATCCTTGTTGCCTATCCCTAGGCCTTGCATGTTTTCGACCAAGATGTCGAGGGGCAAAGGGTGGTTAAACCCTACTCCTGACTTGTCATAAGGCATTTGGTATCTTGGTTGACACAAAACACGCATTCCTTGTTCATACCGGCCTAACCCGTATCCATGCCAATTGCATTGGCTAAGATAACGTAATGCGAAGTCTGGGTTAGCCAGATAGTTGACATCTTCCATAAAGGGATCTTCATCTTCTTCTTCTTTTCGGGAAGGTTCAATGCCATGATCCAGGCCCCCAAAAATAAAATTTGTCTGATTAGGTGGGTAGCCTAAAGGAACCACGGAGCCTATGGGGAGTCGAGGTCTTCCCATGTCTTGCATAGACTGAAGTGTGGGCGTTGCAACAACATTTCGCACTATGTACTCCCCCATGCCTGTGTTAGACATCTCAACAAGAATCGTTGGCGATTGAGGGGAAGTGAATGGGAGTTCTCCTTGAGTCCACTCCATGTGGGGTGCACTAGGCGTCTCAACTTCCATTCGATTAGGCGTCTCTCCTGTAGAGATGTTGGAGACTAGAGGTGGTTCCGCTTCCAGGGGCTTCTTTCCTTTGTCCGTTGGTGTGGCCATCGTAGGTGGCGTCGTTGTGGGAGGACTGGATGAAGAAGATGATCCCGCCTGAGAACTTGATTGAGTTGGCAAGGGAGATTCTTGCTTAGTCGAACCCCGTTTAGATGGATTTAACTGGAAATCCACGTGCGTTGAAGGAAGGGTCGATCGCGGCATGATTTGCACTGAATTGCAGTACTTAAAAGGTTCCAAATCTGCAGGGACCACGTGCACTTGTCCTTCAAATGTATATTTCAAACATTGATGAGCAATTGAAGGGACACACTTCATATCCCGGATCCAAGGCCGTCCAAGCAAGATATTGTAAGCCATTTCCCCTTCTAAAATGTGGCACAACGTAGGAATGATCTTTTGTCCCACTTGTATGGGCAGGACAATTGTGCCAACTGTCGAGCATATCGTATCATTAAATGCTCGAAGGGTATAAGTGGAAGGTGCAATGTGAGAGGCCGGTAGTTTCGGATGTTTCAGTGCAGCGGTTGTAATAAGGTTACTGGAAGAACCAGTATCTATCAACACCCGTTTGTACGGAGTCCCGTTGACCCGCGCAATAACGTGCAGGGGCGGATCCGGTACATCTCCAGTCACCATTTTTAGCTCATCTTCCCTAAAGGTAATAACTGGTTCAGTACACTGTTTAACATGCCCCACAAAATTGTTGAACGAATCCGCTTCGTGGGGTTGCAACTCAATTGCCTTTAATATCTCCATAAGAGCTTCCCGATGGGGCGCTGATTGTTGAATAAGCTCATAAATGGAGAGCCTAGCCGATGTGGTCCGTAGACTTTGAGTAAGTCTAGATCGAATCGTGACCACTGGTCTAGGTGGGGGCAACTGTGTAGGATTCGGTTGATGTTGTGACGTGGATGAAGCTTCCCTAGTGGCTGTCGCGGGGACAACTCCTGGGTGTCTCTTGTTTCTTGTCACAATACTTATCATTCCAACATACCCGTCCATGGGGTAACTCGTTGCACTTCATTGACATGCAAAGGTTTTGTTTGTGCATCATGTGTGGGTAAAGGATCTTTGAAAACACCCATTTGTTGGTTGTTGGGTGCGATGGGGTTATCCACTACCAATGTGTGATTATCAATAAGATCTTGCACTAAACCTTTAAACGTCCAACAGACATTAAGGTCATGCCCTCTCCTCCGATGGAATCTACAGAAAAGATCCTCTCTGTAGCCCTTAGACTTCGGCGCATTAGGATCGATTGTTGGAATATCTGGCAGATTAATCAAGTTTGCCGCTGACAAACGGTCAAACAAGGAATCCCTAGACTCAGTGTATGGAGTAAATTGTCGCTTAGGGCGACGCTGCTGATTTTGATCCTATTTTTTGTTATCTTTCTCATAATTAGTATGAGGCACCGCTTGATAATTAGCCTTTGAAGGCTGTGTTGCTTGGGCAGGCGTAGGGGCATTAATAGCAACTTGATTGACCGCGGCGGGTTTCTGTTGCGTATTCCCTGTTTTGGTGCTCTTGTTCCACTCTTTTTTCTTAGGCTTGGCAATTTTGCCATCCTGTATCTTGATCTCTTCGATACGTCTAGCTTGCGCCAGAGCTTCTTCTAAAGTGGCGTATTGCTGCAGCTGCAATAGCACAGAGATCGATCGCAAACAGCTCTTTGCGAACATTTGAGTTAGGTCGGACATAGGAGGGAGATAGGACAACTTTGAAAGCACCGTCCTCCACCGATTCCCATATGCGACCATGGACTCTTCCTCATACTGTTTGAGGCTAGCTAGATCACTGAGTGACGCCTTTTTCTTTGTATTGAAAGCAAAACGTTCTAGGAACGCGTCCACTAGTTGATCCAAATTGTAGATGCTATGCTTTGGTAGATGGGTAAACCAATCCGAGGCAGACCCTGCAAAGGTGGTTATGAATGTTCTCAATAGCAATGCATCATTGTCTTGTATACCAAAGCACTGACTCAAAAATCGAGTCACATGTTCTTGAGCATCCTCATCCCCTTTAAAGAGTGCCAACTGGGGCAGCTTGAAATGTTCAGGGTATGGAGGTGCTGGCACTGATGGATGTATTGGATGACTACGGAGTTGGCGCAAGGTAGGCTTTTGAGGCCCACCAGTCTTAAGTTCCATATTCTCCAAGCGTTCTAACAACACTTTGTAGGCATCGGAGGATATAATTTCCTCCTCCTTAGCTTGTTCCCGTTGTGGGTTGCGGGAAACTTGAGGCCTTTGAATGACTAAATGGTTAGCATTCCTTCCGCCTTGATAGGGTGTTTCAACCCGCTCTTCTTCTTGGTAATAATCCTCATAATCTTCGTGAGGAGTGTTTGGCCTAGGCCTATAAATATGGATGGGCGCCCGTGGAGGATACCCATCATGGTCACGGGGAATGGCCTCCCGCTCAGGTCTAAAAGGTCTTGGAGGCAATGCTTGCTGAAGTCGTGGAGACCTATCTCGCCCTAAAGGGTTGTGCCTCACATACATCTCAGAGTGTTGTGCATGAGGGATCGGGGCCCTCTCACGTGCATGGTTGTGAAACCTTTCAGCAGTCTGACGCTGAATACGCTCTTGATCAAGGTGACACAAATGTTCTAATTCCTGTTGTTCTTGCTTAAGCCGCATGATTTGCGCTTGGCGGGCGGCTAGTTGTGTAAATGCCAAGTTACTTTGTGCTGTTGTCTCTTGTTTGATAGGCCGAGATGTCTCTCCTACATATCTATTTCGATCATAGTACTCTGAGACCCCTACATGTTGCTTCCCTCTGTCGAGGTTGGCCGCATTAACTTGAAACTCTGGTCTCAATAAGCGATCTGGATATAATGCAGGTGCAGACGTGCATATTTTTGGTACTGGACACTGGACTGGAGGGATGTAGTGATCCTCCTCTCTTTGTCTGTGATATGCATAAAAGGTGCGGGCAGAATTGCCTTGCTCTGTCGGGAGGACTTGTTGTTCTGGATGTGGTCTACTATTTTCGACATTAATTGGGGGTAAATTAGGAACCACAACATTATGTAATTCTTCATTTTGGACCCGTTGTTGTTCCATAGCATTACACAATGTTTCATCACTAGGCCATCCATAATGAACTTCAAAGGGAGGCTTCGTGCTTAGACCAGGTGGTATATATAAGTTATTGTCCTGAAAAGATTCTTGTTGCTCATGAGTTTCCCTTAGAGAAGGGGTTCTAAAGTCTCGTCTATTGAAGGCCTGATTTGGAGAGCCACTCCTTGAGACACCTCTAGAACCTTGTTCTATGACTGTATGGGTTGGAGTGCCCCGCCATGATGGGGCTCTAGAACCATGTTCTGCATGATGTGAACTAATTGTTGTATCCCGCCGGTGAGGCGGAATGACTAAGTCTTCAAGGCTATATCGGAGACGATTTGTCTCTCTTGGTGCATGTTCTACAGCTTCTGCCCGTGATTGGGCTTGGCTACGAGTATTCACCATGGTAATGCTATCCTAAAAATGCAAAAATTCTTTTTATGATTTTCTTTTTATGATTTTTTTTTTTGTCTAAAACAGAAAATAGCATACACACTCACAAGCAATGCTTATCTCTTTTAAAGATTAATAGTGTGCCCTAGATCTGGTTTAGTGTGTTTTTGTTGTTTGTTTTGTTTTTGAAAATTTTTGTGAAACGTTTAAATGCAAGTATGAAGGCTCTTATAACTCCCAAAAAATGGTCGCCCCTTCAATATACCAGCCAGGCCGATATACCAACCTCTCTATATACCCGCCCTTACGAGAGGGAGACTATAAGTACGTGAGAGCAGATGGTACGTGGTACGTAGGCGGTACGGAAGGGGGATTGTCCTGTTAATGGCACCTACCATAGAAGACTTATCCTCGCGCGCATGGGAATCACCCCAGCAGCACTCGGTCAGCTTTCGTCAGGATTTACGCCTAACAACAGTTGACAATCGGGGAATGGATGCAAAGCTAAGCCAAGGTGGTGATGAACCCACCGTTGGTCTTGCTCAAGGGTTGGGGTCTTACGACCAACGCCTTGGTTTAAAATGTAACGTGATGTGTGGGGTTCGTTTTAATTTTGCGAAATTGAAACAAGCAAACGAAAAGAAATCTTTCCCTAAGCCATTCAAACCGAAACCGTAAAACAAAAAAAAACAGAAATTTGACAAAGTCGTAAAAACCCCTACCTCTTCTCTGCCTAATCGGAAATTTCTGATTTGCTCTGAAAATTTGCACAGATCTATAATCGTCCCTGGGTGGAGCGAATAACAGACCGTAATCGTCCCAGGGTGGAACGAATAATTTATTCGTCCCGGGGTGAGACGAGTAACAATTCTGTAATCGTCACTTGCAGAGACGAATAACAGTCCGATTGTTGAAAAACAGGTACCTGTAAAAAAACAAGCAATTTTTAGATCAGTAATTTAACCTAAACAAAAACAGAGGACAGAAGTCCCACCGTGATCGCCATTGAAAGCACGAGATTCCGGAAACAAAAAGGAAAAACTAAACAAAATTGCATTAAAAGGAAAGAACACAAATGAATGAACACAAGATATAAAAGCAATATAAACTATAGCCCTTTTTATTGATATTTCTTTTCAATTCGTGTTACTATACGTCTCCTTCCTTTTTAGGGGATAGGAGCGTTAGATATTGATCTTTGCTACAATTTGCTTTAGAATTCCTCCTTCCGCATGCCCACGTTTGGAATGGGCGGGCCAAATGTTGCCGCCGCTTGCGTTGGTAAGGTAGACTCCTCGCCGCTCCTCTAATGCTGCAACTCTGCACTCAAAGAAACAAACAAGAAAGTCAGTAGCACCTGTGTATGAAACATAAAAGATGAATCTAACGATGGTTGAAATGAATCTAAATGAAAGACTTGACAAAAGCATAAACATGAAACTAAAAGAAATACCACGATTATGAAAGCACAAATCGCCGTGAGTGAACTAGCAAGACTTCGTCGCTCAAAATGCTCCTTCTCTCGTATATCCTTTTTGGGTGAGAAAACTCACCGCTTTTATAGACCCAAGGGGTCTTTTTGAATTAACATGCAAAAGTGTTTCTTTGCATGAATGCTTTTGTTTGTGAAGAGAAGACTTCTTCTTGATCAAGGGCTTCTTAACTGCCTCTGTGCATGTCTTTGCATGTTTTAGAAAAACTCATTTGCACGCCCATGCAATGAAGGGATAGCTAAGTGGCAAATCTGAGTTGTCTTAACAGAACTCACTCGCACTCCTATGCCATGCATGAAAAGCTAAGTGGCAGATGTGTGTTGTTAAAAGAACTCACTCGCACTCCTATGTCATGCAGGGAAAGCTAAGTGACAGTTCTGAGTTGTTATATGCCGAGATTTGACTTTTTTGCAAGTCAAACTCTACAATCGTCCCACCCCGAAGCGAGCGCCGGTAATCGTCCCTGGGTGACACGAGTATCAGTCAGCACTCGTCCCTAAGAAAGACGAGTATCTATCAGTCAGCACTCGTCCCTAAGAGAGACGAGTGCCAGTCAGCACTCGTCCCTAAGAAAGACGAGTAAAATTCTTACTCGTCCCTGGGTGGGACGAATAAGAAATAAGGTGTCCAAAAGGTGCCAAATTGGTTTCTGACTTGCAAAAACTGCTGTGTGAGTGGTTAGAACCACTGTTTAACCTCCGAGGGCTGCCCTGGGGGCTGTGTGTGTTGGTGCGATCAGTGCTTGTCGTCACATAATCGGATTGGTGCTGTTTTGGTGTCTACAGGAATATACAAATATGAATAGAAACATAAAGGAGTGATGCATATATGCAATGGATGTAGTGTGAGAGATATGACACACAAGAAAAGTGTCTACAAGAGGAATTTTGTGAGACTTAATGAGATGAGATTAGAAACCATATCAAAAGAGATGAGTGTGTGAAGAAATGATGAGAAGAGGGAGTCATGGTAATGGTTGACCCAACGTGTGGGGTGTAGTAAACATGAGAGAAGTATGTAAATGGGAGAATGCATGTGATAATGGAAAACAAGGAAAATTGGGAGCGAAAAAGAGATGTGGAGAAAAAAAACTAAATAAGTGCAACAAAGAAGAATGAGGGAAGTAATGAAGAAAAGAAGATGAGAAGAAGAGGAAGAAAAAGGTAAAATTTAACATAGGTATGTAGCTTCTCAAAGTGTGACTATACAACAATGCCAAATAGAAAGGGTAAGAAGAGATGGGGAAGGGAAATTTAGCATAGGTATGTAGTCACTCGAAGCGCGACCATACAACTATGTAGGATAGCAAGAAGAAGAAAGATATGGAAAGAAGAAATAATAGGAGCAAATAAGCTAAGGATTGTGAAGTGATAGGGATCAGGTCACAAATGACTAGGTGAAGTGATAATATGACTAGGATTTTGGTGATTTGTGTAGTTGGATAACTATTAGAAATAATGAGGTGTGGATGTGAAAGATTCACGTGACAGTGTAGGGTGAGGTGCAAGATGATGTGGAGGGATCTAAAGTTGAGTAGGAGAGAGGGTGTGTTCAGGCTATGGGAGAGATTCATCGAACAACATATCTTGGACAAGGGTTTCAAAAGTGCAACACACATTAATGCCATACCCCAATTGATAATGATAAATGTAAAATTAGTTCTCTTTGTAGTTTCACAACGTAGGACATAGTGGGTCAACAAGGTGGATCTTAGGTATTACTAGGAGGTCTTGGTGGAGCAACTGGTGGAATGTTTGAGAAAGTGGTGCTAAATGAATAGGCATGGGGTATATGTATGGCTCATGTGGAAATGAGTGCAAGGTACATGGGGTGGGTGCAAGTGGTTGGATTATGGACCTAGGGTTCAGTGGAGGTTGTGTGTGGGAATGAGGGATTGGGTTGGAAGAAGGTGAGGGAACGCAGGCTGTAGAAGAGCATCAGGGAGAGGAATGCCATAAAAAATGACTCAAGTGTAACTCAAGGTTGTCAAGGTGAGAGAGGGTTGAGATACAGGCACAAAGACAAGAATGAACGAGAAGAAGGGAACTATTGGAATGGATAAGTTGGTGGTGGAGCAGTTTGAATAAAAATACCGTGGAGTGGAGATGGGACATATTGAGAATAGGTGGTGCAGGAGATAGCTACAGATAACAACATGGATGATATGGGAAACATATGTAGAGGTAACCTAGGAGGTATGTTGATGAAGGGATTTGTTTTAAGGTGACATCCTGCTTGGTAGGGGTGGAGGTAGTCTTTAAGTGTATGTGTGAATAGGTGTGTTTCCCCTATTAGAAGAAAGTAGCCTAGTAAAGATCATTGAGCTGGAGAATATGGTAGATAAGGATCTCTCACATCGACTAAGTGAGGGGGGATGGCCTCATGCATGAGGGTCTAGTGGGTAAGAGTGTTCCTCCTTGTATGCAAAGGAAGACAAGGATATATGACTATCACCAGAGCAAGGGGAATATGAAGAATCCCTACAATTGGGTAAGGTTAGCCAAGATGAAGTGCAGTGATCTAAATGTGATGATAGAGATGAATTTCATACATGAACAGGGCCATGAGGTATTGCAAGGTCATTCGAGGTGATCGGTACTGAAGGTAGTGTTGGAAGGTCTTGCATGGTATGGGAGTGGTATGTTGGAGGTGTAGACCTAGAATAACATATCTCTATGGAAGATGTCGTACATGGAGATAAGAGACCTACAAAACCAATGATACCAACAACATAAAAATGATATAAAAAGCAAAAGTGATTCTACTATGTAACAAAAAGTGAAAGTTATGTGTTCAATGAGATGTTGATTTTGAATATATGAGTGAAGTGATATATACAATATGATGATGATAGTATGCACAATCTATGGTGATTTGTACTGTTGGAACAAAATCTGCCTTTGGTTAATTGTATTGCGCCTTAGACCTTGCCAACATTGAATAGACGGATCTAGCTTGGGAATATCCATCTAATCTCCAGAGTAGGCTGGTTCCTTTTTGCTTTGTTTAGAGAAAAGAGAGCAGAAAGAAGGGAAATGCTTGTAAAGGGAAATATAGCCAAGGCTAGAAGCTTTTCTCACGGTGCAGTTTAGACAACAACCAGGATATAACGTCCATATTACTGTTACAAGTTTTCTTTAACACCTTCATATAGAAATCATAACTTTCTAAGTGTGATTTAGATATTTCATCTAACACATATAAGCATACTTAATCTTAACTCCAACAATATAATTCATACATGCACAGTTCAGATTTAGAACAGATACAATATAGAATTTAATAATGTAAATAGAAGTCGAGAACCAGATACATACACTTGCACACAGAAAGTTAGAAGCCAGAAGAAGAGTAACTTTATTTGCTTGCATCCAGAATGATGTACATCAATCTTGTAAACGTCTAAGAGCCGACCTCTTTTCAAAATGCGTCTACCACTATATATACCCAAAATGGGTATCTTTTACAACTAGTACATCTTGGATTCTCAAATCAATTACAAGCAATTAACTTTAGTTTCTAATAATAAGCAAAAGATCTTCTGCAAATTGGATTCTAACAGATCTGACACTTCATTTACATCTGACACCCCGAGAGATCAAAAATTTGGTGTAAGGGCATGTTTTAGTTGCTAAGAATATATCTTGTCAGGAACAACTATCATGTCACGAAATCATGACGTCTTCAAGTATTCTACTCTATCCGCCTCCTGCTTAAGCGAAAACAAAACATGTCATGAAATCGTGACACTTTAGCCTCGTATGTCTTCTTCTCTCTTTCTCGTGGCAAAAAACTGACATGTCACGAAATCGTGACATTCTCTCTTCTTCTACCCCTTTTCTACTTTCTTAGCCACAAAAATGCAACATGTCATGAAATCGCGACGTCTTTATCTTTTCAGCTCCTTTTGGTCTTTATTGCTATGAAAATGCAACATGTCATGAAATCGTGACATCTTCTTTGTCTTGGATTTGTCTTCTTGATTTATCGATGAAAAAGTAACATGTCACGAAATCATGACATTTTCATCTACTTGACTTCCTTGCACCATTTTGCCATGAAATTTGGACATGTCTCGAAATCATGATATCATCTTTCCTTAGCTTATTTTCTCTTTCTATAGCCCTTCAAAAATAGACTGCATCGAGCCTCTCAAGATGGCACCCTACTGCAAAATCTCGGCTGTCTCCTAGAGGTAGTATTTTTAGACTAACATTCTTGGCGCCTTTCGGGGGATTTTTTGCTAGAAAAATATTAGAATCCAGGCCCTTCATCCATTGGGAAATAGAGTCAAAAATACAAAACAAGACATTTACAAAAAGCAAAGAGTAAGGAAAAATGCACTTCAGATGAGTAAGCATTACCTTGTCAAAAACTCTTGTTACAGCTTAAAGACTTATTACTAAAATACATAAAATACTTTTAGAAGGAAAATCTAAACATTTGTCTTAATTCTGGGCACTAGTCCCAGCTTCAGTTAGCTGCTTCTGACTGGTATGCTTTGATTGTCTAATTTTTTCCACTACAGCTACTACTCCATGATAGGTTTGGCAAACATATTTCCAATCTTCATCATCCAGGTCCGAGGAATCAATGAATAGTTGGTAGATATACTGGAGCTCTTCCACTTTATCATAGGAAATCATTTTTTGTCTTAATATCAATTCTTGCAAATAGGTTTTAACCTGTGTGAGCTTCTGCACCATCTTCATTACTTGTGTATCTTCTATGGGCTCACCCCAACTTTCTATCTCAGATTCATCTTCAACAAAAGACTTCAAGGATGAGGAGAGTGCACTTTCATTAAGAACTTTTGAGTTATCATCCCAGAGATATGGGAGTCCATTTCGGATAGCCAAATCAAAAGTTTTTAGTAACCCTTTTGCTTCGGTCTCTAGCTCCTGCAGGAGTTTATTCCCTTGGGTCACTAATTTAAACTTTCTAAAAAAGTTCTTGGCTGCAATCTTAGCTTGGGACCAAACTTCACTTCGTACCTTCGCTGCTATATTCTCTGGCATTTTCTCAGATAATATCTAGATTTTAGTGGCAGTGTCTTCTCTTTTTTGCAAAAAATTAATTGCAGCTTTGAATTCTTCACCCACTACTTCAATGGTCTCCTTGACTTTGGCCAGGTATAACAATAAAGGTTGTGTTTTCAAGCCTAATACTAATAAATCTTGCAACAATTTTTTCCTCATATCTCTCACTTTTTCTTTTGAAAATCTAGATGGGGCATTCTGCTGATCTGCTAATTGTTGTTGGAGTTCCTGAACCTGGAGACTCAATGCCTGAATCTGTGCATCTGCCTATCCCAATTTCTCTTTGTATTTAGCTGCCTCATTGGCAACAACACTGAATTTATCTTCCCACTTTTTTACCTCCAACTTCAAAGCCTTTTCCATCTATTTTTGTTCTTGCAAAACTGATTCCAACTCTCTCCTCTTCTCATTTTCTTTCAAAAATTTCTCTAAGTAATGCCCCCATGCAGATATATAGTGCCTAGATGTGCTTGAGCTTTTACCCATTCATCTTGCATAGGCAACCGAGTGATATTTTCATTAATTTCTTCTGCATGGTAATCCTCAACAGTCATTTCACCTTTAGATTTCTTTGTTATTGGGGTTAACTTTACTTTCTTCCTTTGCATAGTAGCAGGATCTAGAGCAATAATTTCATGAACATTGGCAGGCATCTTTGGATCCTCAACGGAGTGGGAACTCCACCAGTCTAAAGCATTCTTACTAACTCTTCTCAAATTTTCTATCTTTGTCAGAGTCGGATGACTCTCATCAACTCGGGAGGATGTAGCCCCAACTGTTGGAATACTGATGTTGGGAAAGAAAGGGATGGGGACCAATGCAGTGTTGACATCGAGTTGAGAATGGGAAGATGTTGCCTTTTCTGGGAAAGCAAATCATTTTTGAAAGGAGAATTACGTCTTTCTTCATATCAGAAAAGGAGGGAGAGTAAAAATAGGAACAAGTAGAAGAAACAGAAGAAGATAAGAAAAGAGACATACCTGGTCCCGTTTGAAGTTGTTGTTGATCTCTGTCTTCTTCTTCAATCTCATCATCTTTATCAGACAATTCTTCATCTCGAATTCCACCATCCTCACGTATCTCAGTATTTTCATCTTGCTCACTTTCATCATCACTTTCATCAAGATTAATTATTTGTATATTTTGGGAAAATTCCCCATGCTATCCTTTCTCAACTTCTGTAACTTCTTGCTTTACTAGCACTTCCTTTACAATATCTGGGTTCTAGCTTTCTTGAACTAGATTTGGTAAACTGCCTATGTTTTCTATCTGAGAATTTTCTTGCTCAGCTTCCTGAGCATCAGTTTTATTACCTTCCTCATTTACTTTATCCTTTCCATTTTCAGTAGAGTCTTCAACTATATTTTCTTGAATATCTTGAACATTTTGTTCACTAACAAAAATTTGAGTAACATTCTTGCCTTTCTTGGCATCAGCCAGGGCTTTTAATATTTTCATCTTCTCAGCTACAGGTTCTTCATCAGATTCTAAAACTGAGTCGGAGGGAGGGACAAACTTCACAACTTTAGAAGTATAATCCTTTTTACTGGAAGCATCAGCCCCAAGAGCCAGACATTTTTCCCTTACCTCTACTTGTATAGGCTCAGTCATTCCTTGTCCCCCTCTTCCCAGGCCTTTCCCTTCATACCCCATTTTAAGCATCATCTGAGCAGCTTTGCCATAGGTCCATCCCTATTCTTGGGTAAAAACTTCTTCTATTGACCGCTTCCTAGAAGTCCTGGGTTTTGTCTGCACCAGGGGTAACTTTTGTTCAACTACTATTTGTTTTTGCTTACCCTTATCAGTTTCCTATCTCTGTGGCACTTCAGGGCTGGTTCTGCTACTACCTCCAACACTAGGAGGTATTCTTACAGGAAAAACCCCTTCCCAAGATGCATGATGCAAATTATACTGAATACTAAATTCATTATCATTTTTCATCGGGTACCTTGAAGTAATCATATTTGTTTGTACCCTCATTAACCACCATTCACGAGTTTTTGCAATGGTCCAGTCATCACCTCTCTTCTGTATCTTGCTAATCCTTTCATTGGTTAACTGATGCTTACTATTATTCAGGGGATCATAATTCACTACTTGTTCATAAAAATCATGCCAAGGGGGAAGAGGTTCCATTCGCTCAATGTGCCATTCCAAAGCATCATCTTCGTTGTTATTTCTTTTTTCTTCTATATCTGGTCTAACCCTAGCATGATATTTTTTCATTTTTGTTTTATTCAAAATAGCTTGTCTTTCAGCAAATCGATCCAAAGGATCATACTTCCATCTTTGTGGAATCTCAATCAGTCCCAACTCCCTTAAATATTGAGCAATCTGCTCGTTTTGACCCTTTTTTGTTACAATTATCCCTTCAAAAGTAAATGGCATATTACAGGTGCTAGTCTTCCCAATACCTGAGCCAAATTTTACATTTATTTGTTCAATTTGTCGAACATATTCTAAAGCAAACAATCTGTCCGTAACATAATGAGGGAGTAAAAATGGTTTCTAAGTGAAACCATACAATCTAATACAAACCCCTTGTGTGAGGATAAACCAATCACCTTCTTCAGCATATTTGGTTTGCAAAACCTTTTCTGCCTTAGGGGTTAGTCTTCTAATATTCCCATACATTATTTTCAGAGCAGGGCCTAAGAATTCTCTGTTGAAATCGTAAAATGATTCTGTTTTATACAACACATTTGTCCATTCACAAATGGGTAAAACCCTGCCCTGCTCATATTTATCTTTTACTGAGATAAAAGCCAAATATTTAGACATAAAAAAGAAGAATAACCATATCAAATACGATGAGAATCGAAAAGAGAACTGAGACCCTTTTTTCAGCGTCGACAACCCTTCATGAATTTCTGAACACAAAAACCCTGGCCAGTCAAAAAATATAGGATTCACACCCTTGCTCATGACAAAAGTATCATAATTTTTGGGGTTGGATAAACATTCAACCAAGGCAATTTGCCATTTTTGAACCTTTTCATCAGTTTTGAGACCTGCTATCATAGTTGTAATAGAGTACAACTCTGGATTTTTGAAATTGGTGATATCAATAGGAGGCTCAAGTGGGTTTTCTCCTGTAGGTAACTCTTTCAGCTGGGAAACCAGAAAATTCTTTATCTTTTCAGAAGGGCCAAAGTATTTAGCCTGATCTTCGGGGTCAAAGGCTTTTGGCTCAAACGTAGGGACATGACCCATGGTGAAAGCAGAAACAAAAGCATCTTTGCTTAAAGTAAATAAAACCTTCCCATTACAATCTCTTACATTCATCCCTTTTTCATCATAAAAATTAGCAATTGCCCTTACCAACTCGGGGCAGGGGTGTACAGGAACATATACGTACCAGTATAGAAAAGAATGGAAGGCAAAAGTGGAAGGAGAAGATGTTGAGACTCCGGTAGCCACCCGGTCTGCTATGTTACTTCTGATTTTTCCAGGGTCCTTCCAGGTCACAATCGTATCACTTATCCGTGCATCCTTGTCAATAAATATGTTACTTATCTCTTCTCCTTTTCTCACCACTAAAGCTGTTGGAGATGATGCAACCATTATTTCTTGCTTCTTGCCTTTTCTAGGAGCCATGAAAAACTTACAAGCAACAAATCTTCTAAAAATTCTCTTTGAAAATTGCTTCAAAGTTGTCTTTTGTTGAGAAAAACTAAAAATTCTAAGTATCACAGTAGGGGTTTTCTCTCTTTCTTCTGAGGGAGCTGGAAAATAGCAAGTGACAGTATGAAACTTCACTGAAGCAAAAAATTAGCTTTTTCCTTCTCACATTATTCCAAAAAAATGTGTGATGAATTGCATTAATTATGGTTGGTGAAAGCGATTCTCTCGGGATTTCTTCAGAATTTGTTTCTACCACCTTTCTTAGAATGTCTTTTCTTGAAACGCTAACCAGCTAATTAATCGCGTGTAAAAAATAGCAATAAAATCCGATGGACTCTGCACTACCTGACCGATCAATTACTTTCGCTCATTTATTCCTCAGCACGTGGCTACCCAAGACATTCTCTAGGCGGTCGATTTTAGAAGCTTCTTGTATGGAGGAAAATACCACTTCTCGAGAGAATTCTCTAATGATTTCGTCCGCCATCCTTTTAGAACCACGCGTCAATTTTGAATTTGAAATTTCAAAATGACAAAAATGAACTTTTCTCTCCGCCTTCTACTATACTGTTGCACTGTGATTGGTTACAACAAAAACTTTTATTAAACCCGACAAAATAAAAAATATTTACAATCTTTATAACACCCCTACTATACTGTACATAAAACTCCAACTTTGTATTTTATTTGAAATATAACTTTAGGTGAAACGCGTTCACCGTGATAGGAAGAATCCAACCATACTGATATTTCAGTTGAAAAGAATTAAACTATTTTTTTGAAATGATTTCAAACGGTCCTTCCCAGAAAGCATCAAACTTGTCATGATTTCCTGGCTTAGCTTTCTTTACATTCCACTTCAAAACTTGGTCTCCAACCTTGAATTTTTTGAAAGTAGTCTTCTTATCAAACCACCCTGCTGTATCAATCATGTGTTTCTGGTGGTGGTCGTAAGCCTATTCTCGGGACTCTTCTAATTGCAAAAGTTGCATCAATCGGGCATCCATTGGCTGACCTTCTTCTTCATCTATCTGATTCAGTAATTTTAATGTTGGTATCTCCATATGAATAGGAAAAACAACTTCTTTACCATAAACTAGAGCATAGGGGGATGTATTAATGGACTTCTTTATTGATATTCGATCAGCCCATAAAGCTTGGTTAAGTAATGAATGCCAGTTTCTCTTGTTATCTTCCAACGTTCTTTTCAAAATCTTGAGTATATTCTTGTTGGTAGACTCAGCTAAACCATTACCTTGTGGATAATAGTTAGAAGATGTTTTCAAATATATTCCATACCTGCTGGCGAACTCAATCATTTTGGCTCCAGTAAAAGAAGATCCATTATCTGTGATCAATGAGTCGGGTATGCCGAACCTAGTAATTAGACTTTCTACAAACTCTATCATGACTTTTGAGTCAGCTTTCTTTGTAGGAACTGCCTCTGCCCATTTTGTGAAGTAATCTATGGTGGTGAGTATATATTTGTGGCCTGCTGACGAGTTTGGTTCGATTATTCCCACAAAATCTAACCCCCATTGCTGGAAAGGTTCTTCGACTTGTATAGACTTCAAAGGCATAGGAGCATTTCTATTCCTTCCTACATACCTCTGACACTGTTCACATTTCTGAGTTACTTTATATGTATCCAAAAAAATAGAAGGCCAATAACAACCAGCTCTAAGAATCTTCAAAGTTGTTGCTCTACCTGAGTAATGTCCACCCGAGAGGCCTCCATGGAATTCTTCTAATACTTTCTGTTTCTTATCATCACCTATACATTTCAGTAGTATACCATCAATATTTATTCTGTACAACCCTTCCGTTCGAAGAGTATACTTCAATGCTTGTGTTCTAAACCTCCTTCTTTGGGAAGCATTCAGATTTTTAGGACATATCCCAGTCTGAAAATACTTCACCAAATCATCAATCCAATCGGTATTTTCTCTAACTTGGTTTTGTTCAGTATTCACCATTATCCTTTGACTTTCAACATTCCCGATTGTTGCTTGTTTGGCCAACTCTTGGCATAGAGCTCTACCTCTGACTATCTTGGTCGGATGTATCTCCACATCATATTCCTGTATGCGGGTTACCCATCCCGCTCTTTTTTCACCAAGTTCTCCTTGTATTATGAAGTTTCTAACATCAGGGTGAATCACATAAACAATGGTGCGGCTTTGAGATAGAAAATGCTTGAATTTATTCAATGATTTCATGATAGCATAAACCTGCTTCTCGATAAAACTATATCTCTCCTCATGCTTGTGCATGGTAGAACTTAAGAATGCTATGGGTCTTTCTTCTTTATCTGCTCCCTTCTGAGTAAGAACTGCAGCATAGTTGTCTTGCTCTCCAACAACATATAAAATAAAACCTCGGGAGTAGTCAGGGTTAACTAAAATGGGAGCTCGAGCTATAGCCTCCAAGATTTTCCTAAAGGCATCTTTCCTTGGTTTTGTCCATTTAAAAGGTGCATCCTTTTTCAACAATTCAGTCATTGGTTTAACAGTTTGAGCAAAATCAATGATGAAATTTCGAACAAAGTTTATTTGTCCAAAGAAATATTGCAAACCTTTCTTATTGACTGGTAGTGAAAGTTCCAAAAGTGCCTTTACTCTGTCAGGATCAATAGACAACCCAACTTTAGAAATAACATGGCCAAGCAATATACCTTCCTCTACAACAAATATAGATTTCTTTGGGTTCAAAGATATCCCAAATTCTCTGCATTTTTCAAATATTTGTTGTAGATGAGTGGCATGATCTCGCTTATCATGGGAAAATACTGTCATGTCATCTAGATAAATGACAATGATCTTATTTGAGAGTTCACCAAATGCTACGTCCATAGCTCTTTGGAACGTGGCTCCAACATTTGATAACCCAAAGGGCATTCTTTGATAGGCAAACGTTCCCCACTTGGTTGTGAACGTAGTCTTATATTGATCTTCATTTTTTACCCAGACCTGGTTATAGCCAGAAAAACCATCTAGTAGAGAAAACCTCTCTGCTCCTGCCACTGTATGAAGGATTGGGTCAATCTGAGGCAAAGGATAATGATCCTTTAGTGAAGCTCTATTCAAATTTTAGAAATCTACACACAACCTGATTTCCCCATTCTTTTTCCTAACCGAAACCAGGTTTGCCACCCAGGTAGAATGTTTAATGGGATACACTATTTTAGCCTGTAAGAGTTTCAATAATTCTTGCTTCATCAAGGCTTCAATTTTAGGATTCACAAGCCTCTGTCTTTTCCTGAAGGGTTTAGCTCCTTCTTCCAATTCGATGGTATGTTGGATCACCTCTTTTCTATACACTTTCAAATCACTATACGTCCAGGCTATAATCTCTGGATAGCTCTTACACAACTCTTTGATTTGACTCAACTCTTCTACTGTACAATTGGTACCTACCTTGATCATTTTTCCTGGTTCTAATTCCACCTCCTTATACCGTCGCTTGTCAATTTTAATTCTTCGACCAGTGGCTCTATCATTGTTGTCAAAGAGACTCTCAAGGGTGATCAGTCCCTTGGGAATGTGGTTATTTTTTAATTGAATCAGGCTCTCTTCGTCCTCATATTGTAATGCTCTATCATTAGAGCAGTTCATCTCATGGATTAGAAAATCCAATATCTGTTCATCATTCTCAAATACTTGCCAGAAAATGTCTTTGTCAGGCACAGAAGGTCGGTATATCAGTCTCACTGTTTTGGACTTCTGGATAACATTACTGACTGGACAAAAATTTGACCCTACTGATGCCAAAAGATCTGCATGAGTGTTATTTTCTCTTGGAATTGATTTTATGTTTAGAGCTTCAAAATTTTCCAAGAGATCTAACACTTTATTCTTGTAAGCTCTTAGATAATGTTGCTTACAGATACATTTTCCAGTGACCTGCTTCACAATAAGCTCCGAATCTCCATAAATCAGCAATTGTTTTGCACCTAATTTTTTGGCCTTTTTGAGTCCCAAACACAATGCTTCATACTCAGCCGCGTTGTTAGTGCAACTCCATGTCAATCTGTATGAGAAAACTTTTTCTTGTCCTGTAGGAGAAATTAAAACTATCCCGACACCTGCTCCATTTTTGCATCTGGACCCATCAAAGTAAAGCTTCCAAAGCTGGCTAGTGGAAACATTCTTTTCAGGGATGAAAACAGGTAGCTTTTTTGGTTTCTCAATAGAGTAGCTTCCTATCTCTGTTTCTATCATGGCATTGAAATTTTTTAAGGAAAACTGATCTTCAGACTGAAGTTCTTCCAGGGTTTCCTCCATCAAATCTACGTCTCCTATATCTTCGGTCATCATATTCATAGTACTGGTTTCTTCCAGTATTGCTACGTGAAAAGTGGATGGCTTCTCATTAAAAATCTTGATCTTCTTACCTTTGAAAGGTATTTCTAAATGAGAATAATCTAAAGATAAATAACCTCCCATTTTTGTCATAAATTCTCTGGATAGGCACATACCAAAGTATGGTTCCAAATCTACAATTACCACTTCCTGTATCACGACTATTTGGGGCATCCTATGGAGTTGTATGGGGATATCCTTGATCACTCCTATGGATTTTACTAGAGTACCATCTAACTGCAACACTCCTGGATGACTTCTGGTATACTCCATTCCCATGATGTCACATACTGCTTTAGGCATAACTGTAGTAGCTGCTCCTGAGTCGATCATACAATTATGTACTATCCATCCTTCCATATGTAGAGACAAATAGAATGGAGGTGGTCTATTTTTTCCTGTAGCAGAAGTAACATTAGCTTGTATAGAATTTGAAAAGGAAGGCACTTTGCTCTTATGATTCATCAACTTTAAATATTCTTGAAGAAGATCGATTTGTCCTAGGAACTGCAAAGCATCATACATGCTAGCTTTTGAGGGAGTCTTTTTCATCTCCTCAATGATATTGAATGAGGGTGCCTCGATAATTTTCTCCTTTTCTCTAGCAGATGGATCATATTTATTCCTATAACCCTGAGTTGCTTCTGTTCTTTACCTTTTGGTCAACGAAGGGAATCTGAGTTTCTCTTTCGCTTGATCTTGAGTTTCACTCTCCTTTCTAGGAGGAGACTCTCTCCTTGGTGCTGGGACAGAACTCTGAGGAGGGTTAGAATATTTCTTTTCACTCGACTGATCCTTCTGAGGAGTAGCTCTGGGAGCTGGGGGAAAATTTAATGGCTGAAGTTCCTTCGGATCAACTTGTAGAGGTTTCCTTCCTGACCTTGTCAAGACAACGACATGTTCTTCAGATGGTATGGCCAGATTATGATCTACTTCTCTGATCATGTTTACGTGCCCCTTCATTATTTCTTTTACTTCTTCATTAATTAGACTCTGCACATGATGCTGGTGAAACATACACGAATCTTCTCCATGAGGATCGTTACATGTGGAACACCAATAGTCTGAGTTAGAAGGCTCTCCATTATCTCCTGTTTCATTAGCATAGACTACATTTTTTCTTTCCTACCCTTTATTACTTGTCGAAGCTCCATATTTAGTTAGCTGAGGAAATCTCCTCGACTGGAAATGTCGCTCGACTTCTCTCTTTTTCATAGATGACATATCATTTGATAAAGTTTTCATCGTATCTAATATGGTCATCATCTGATTATCTTGGGGGACTTGTCGGAGAGGAATAGCAGGCAATGCAGGAAGGGTAGGAATAGGAGGTAATGCTGGCAGATTCTGGGGTAACTGAATGACTGGAGTCACTGGTACTACAGGATTCAGAGTAGGGGCTTGGGGAAATTTTGGAAAGATAGGCAATGGGGCCTTTGGAGGATATTTCCTAGTGGCAATAAGATCAACTTCTCCCTTAGCTGCTTCTAAATAAATAGTAGGGAAAGTTAAAACACGTGATTGTCATATAATCATGCTAAGGTCTGAATCAAAAGCTCTCAAATAATAACATATTGCTTGCTCTATAGTAGGTTTTAAACCAGTAGGCACTCTATCCCAGGTGCGTGTGAACCTAATGTTAAAATCTGCAATCTCTTCTTGTGGATGTCTCCTGACAATTGTGAATTGATTGAGTAATGAGAATGGATCTGCATGTACATTGAATTCATCAACCAGACGACCAACAAGTATTGCCCAAGAAGTAATAGATCCAGGAGGGAGTGCTCTATACCAATGGAGCATTTTTCCTTTTAAGGATATGACCAGTAACCTGACCATCACATCCTCTTGGGTGATGTTATAAACTACTGCCAATGATGAAACATCTAGGCAATGTTTGTTTGCTATTTTACCTATCCCATCATATGATGGCAAAGATTTCAGAGCTGCCTAGGGAACCTGATTCTGGGCTGCCAAGTTTAGCGGGCCAGTTTGGTTCCATACAAGATGAGCTGGGATGGGAGGAGCAGCCATGATAGCTACTATATTTATTGTTACTATGGAGCTATTTGAGGACACTCCAATAGTTGGTACGATGGAATTTGTACTAGTACCAGGTGGATTAGATCTTGTAGCTAGCACAGGATGTGCTTTCAAGCTACCAAGGTGTAACTCGAAGAACTCGATGGGTTCTTCAGATTTTCTTGCTTGGGATCTGGTTATCATATGCATAGGCACTCATGAGCTTATAACCAGATATTTTTAGACAAGGTATTACTTGGGTCTAAATCCTCTGAACGGAGTCGCCAGGTGGTTTTTTGCTTCAGATTTAAAATAGAAAGGCTTTTAAAGAAAAACACCAAAACTTATAGAATACTATGGGATTTTAGGTCCCACCGAGCGTGCCAAAAATTGTTGGAACAAAATCTGCCTTTGGTTAATTGTATTGCGCCTTAGACCTTGCCAACATTGAATAGACGGATCTAGCTTGGGAATATCCATCTAATATCCAGAGTAGGCTGGTTCCTTTTTGCTTTGTTTAGAGAAAAGAGAGCAGAAAGAAGGGAAATGCTTGTAAAGGGAAATATAGCCAAGGCTAGAAGCTTTTCTCATGGTGCAGTTTAGACAACAACCAGGATATAACGTCCATATTACTGTTACAAGTTTTCTTTAACACCTTCATATAGAAATCATAACTTTCTAAGTGTGATTTAGATATTTCATCTAACACATATAAGCATACTTAATCTTAACTCCAACAATATGATTCATACATGCACAGTTCAGATTTAGAACAGATACAATATAGAATTTAATAATGTAAATAGAAGTCGAAAACCAGATACATACACTTGCACATAGAAAGTTAGAAGCTAGAAGAAGAGTAACTTTATTTGCTTGTATCCAGAATGATGTACATCAATCTTGTAAACGTCTAAGAGCCGACCTCTTTTCAAAATGCGTATACCACTATATATACCCAAAATGGGTATCTTTTACAACTAGTACATCTTGGATTCTCAAATCAATTACAAGCAATTAACTTTAGTTTCTAATAATAAGCACAAGATCTTCTGTAAATTGGATTCTAATAGATCTGACACTCCATTTACATCTGACACCCTGAGAGATCAAAAATTTGGTGTAAGGGCATGTTTTAGTTGCTAAGAATATATCTTGTCAGGAACAACTATCATGTCATGAAATCATGATGTCTTCAAGTATTCTACTCTATCCGCCTCCTGCTTAAGCGAAAACAAAACATGTCATGAAATCATGACACTTTAGCCTCGTATGTCTTCTTCTCTCTTTCTCATGGCGAAAAACTGACATGTCATGAAATCGTGACATTCTCTCTTCTTCTACCCCTTTTCTACTTTCTTAGCCATAAAAATGCAACATGTCGCGAAATCGCGACGTCTTTATCTTTTCAGCTCCTTTTGGTCTTTATTGCCATGAAAATACATGTCACGAAATCGTGACATCTTCTTTGTCTTGGATTTGTCTTCTTGATTTATCGGCGAAAAAGTAACATGTCGTGAAATCGTGACATTTTCATCTACTTGACTTCCTTGCGCCATTTTGCCATGAAATTCGGACATGTCTCGAAATCGTGATATCATATTTCCTTAGCTTATTTTCTCTTTCTATAGCCCTTCAAAAATAGACTGCATCGAGTCTCTCAAGATGGCACCCTGCTACAAAATCTCGGCTGTCTCCTAGAGGTAGTCTTTTTAGACTAACAAGACCTAGACTAGCTAGGCATT
The DNA here is from genome assembly GCA_028583015.1 of Wollemia nobilis. Classification (NCBI taxonomy): domain Eukaryota; kingdom Viridiplantae; phylum Streptophyta; class Pinopsida; order Araucariales; family Araucariaceae; genus Wollemia; species Wollemia nobilis. The sequence continues at coordinate 3,450,167 of JAQPPZ010000442.1, forward strand.
GAATGTGCATATGTGAATTATGTTGATGGGTTCAAGTTCAACGAATCCTTCGAGATTTGCCAATTGATAGACACCAAAACCAAATTTTTGTGTGATGATGTATAGGCCTAGCCAATTGGGAGTGAACTTGTCTCATTGTTGGCAGGGTTGACTTGTGATCTGTTGATTCTCTTTGAGAACCAGGTCATCAATCTAAAATTTAAATTGGTGTACCTTACTATTGTAGGCACTATGAAAATGGTCTTGATAGACACATGTGTTTTTTATGACATGGATATGATGCTCATCCAAGAGCATTAATTGGTCAAGGCGGGCTTGAAAAGCAGTGTCATCATAAATGAAGTCTTTCATGGAGATGCATAAAGATGGTTTTTTGAGCTCAAGAGAAATAATTGCTTCAGCACCATAGAACAAAAAAGAGTTTTTCCCTAGTGGGAGTATGGATTCTCATATGATAGACCCACAAGACCAATAGCATTTGGTTATGCCAATCATGATGAGATTCAATGATCGTTTTTATGAATAATAGAGTAGATGGTTTTGTTAGTAGTATCAGCTTGGCCATTACCCCGTGGATAGTATGAGGTAGAGAAGCTATGGTGAATGTTAAATTTGGTGCATAAGGCATGAACGGTTATGTTTTTTAAAGGAGTGTAATTAACAAAGATGATTTATGAAGGGATTCCACAACGACATATGATATGGTCAATGATGAATACCACAATTTTGGTCCTCATATTTTGAATGAGTGGGATGACTTCAACCGACTTTGTAAAGTATTATGTGGTAGTAATAATGAATTTATGTTTGCTTGATGAAGCAGGCGATAATATCTAAACCCCATTGGAAAAAAAACCACATGGATTGGATAGGTTGGAGTGCTTGTGAGGGTAAGTGTGTGAGGTTAGCATGTTGCTGATACTTGATACATCGCTTGACGTACTCTAAATAGTCATGTTACATTTTAATACAATAGTAGCCCATGTATAAAATATGTTTAATGATAGCCATGCCATTTAAGTGGTCATCACAAGTGCCATCATGGGTTTCTTGTACCATGCACTAAGCTTCATACGATTCTAGGCAACACAAAAGAATACCATCATGACTACGATAGTATAGGATGTTCCCTAGCAGTGTGTAATAGATCACACGTTGTTTGAATGCTTGGCGATGAGCATGTGGTAAGTCACAAGGTATGAAGCCCAATTTTATGTAATACTTAATTTTGGAAAACCAAGTATCATGTAGTTTAGTGTGGATGACATGGATGCCATCATTGTCCATGGGAGGTGAAGATGAGATAGTAGACTGTGTTAGAGTATGAATAGATATATGCATTGTGTCAAAGAGTGGGTTTTGTGGTATTAAAAATCCTAGGGAAGCCATTGTTTTGGTGAAACAATTTGACGAGTGTGGAGCAGCTTCGATATCATACCACTCAAGTTGGGTGAGAAGTTGTTGGGTAATCTATTTGTATTGCTGGAGGACTGGGCAATGACACTGTCAAATCTCCTTGAATTGATTGACAACAAGGAGGAAGTTTCCAATGATGTGAAGGCATCTAATGTGAATGGAGAGCACCTACTTTAAACCAAGAATTAAGGCTTCGTATTCTTCATTGTTATTTATGCTTGGAAATCCTAATTTGAAGGAAAATGGGATAGGGTCCCCATAAGGTGTAAAAAATACAATTCTAGCACCCCCAACATGAGTGCAATGAGAGCCATCTAAGAAAAGTGTTAAGTCATTTGGCATTTCAGGTTTGACATATTCCTCAGCTTCTGTGATGTGGAATATGAAATCATCTGGAAGTTGAATAAGGAGTGGCTGATTATCGAGCAATGGAGCCTCAACGAGTTAGTGATGACCTATCCTTTGATGGACTTCTAAGAAATGAACTCTAGGTCAAATTTGATGAGAAGCATAATCCATTTAGAGGTGTGAGAGTTATGATAACTCTTGTTTATCATATATCAAAGTGGATTATCATGAGCGATGACAAATGTGGTGTGATTAAGCATATAATGGCATAGTTTTCCATGTATGCATATCAATTTTTGTAGCTGACTAGCATATGACTGATGTAATAAATGGATTGCTCTTGATTGAGCACATTCTTTTGAGCTAATAATGTGCCAAGTGCAAAATCCATAATGGAAATTTACAAGATGAATGGTAGTTGTGGGTGTGGGGGAGATAGAAATGGTGACAATGTGAGGTAGGCTTTGATTGAATCAAAGGCTTGTTGATAGTTAACATACCATTTGAAGGTGAATCCCTTTTGTAAAAGATGATTAAATGGCTTGCAACTGTTGAGCAAAGTGCAGCAAACAGTATTGTCATTGTTGTCAACACAGTCAGACAAATTTATTGATGCAATGGACAAGAGTTTATTGAACAGCAAGGTGCAGCCAAAGTACAATGGATAGGAGTTCAGTGTTGAGCAAGGTGTTGTAGGAGGATTGTCATTGGTCAATATAGTCAGTTAGATCTAATGATGCAATGGACAGGTAGTTTAGAAGTCACTCAGATGCGAGAGGATAAAGTTCAAAAGTTAGTCAGATCATGAGTCCTTAAATGATAGATGCACAGAAACAGAAAACATAATTCAGAATGAGAAGAAGAAGTCTTCGAACCTGAGATGTCAAGAAGCGGAAAGGTTTTTTTTTGAAAACCAAGGCAGTCAAAATAAAAAGTTTTATTTAAAATCATGGATAACAGATTTGAAATGGGTTTTTCTTAAAACCCAAGTTGGCTCTTCGTTTCGTTGAAAAAGATGCCCCGGTGATGAAGATATTTAATTTTAAATATTGAGTTTAAATTTTAAAGGTTTTTTGTGAAAACCAAGGTAGTCAAAATAAAAGGTTTATTTAAAACCATGGATAACAGACTTGAAATGGGTTTTTCTTAAAACCCAAGTTGGCTCTTCGTTTCGTTGAAAAAGATGCCCCGGTGATGAAGATATTTAATTTTAAATATTTAGTTTAAATTTTATTTTATTTAAAATTTAAATTAGAATATTAAATTAAATTAAAAGGGCCGACATGTTACTATTTCGCGGCAATAAGCTACAGGAAGGTGACGAAGGTGGAGAAGAGTTTGAGGCCGACAAAGTTAAATCTGGGCCGACGGATTTTAGGGTTTGGCAGCTGACAAATTCTAGGGTTTCTCAGTCGACGTTCTTTTAGGGTTTGTTTCTAAAATTTCTTCTATAAAAGCAAGGGTTCTTCGAGTTTGAAGAATGGGGTGTTAAGATAAAGTGGGAATGCGAGCATAGTGTTTGTGAAAGTGAAGTTCGTGTTGAGCAGAGAGCAGAATGTGAAACGACACAGAGTGTGCGAAGCGTGTGCGCAGAGAAAGCAGAGTGTGCAGAGAAGCGTGAAGGGCAAAGTTGATTGCAAAGTATGGCTGTAGCAGTGCAGCAAACTGTGTGAAGTGATTACGCAAGAGAGAGCAGAGTGCATAGAGATTGCAAAGGTGATGTAGACCAGTTAGAGTCTTGCAATAACAAAGGTATATGTCAAACATTTTTTTATTCAATATTGAAGTCCAGTTGGTGCTGGCAAATTAAGGGGTTGGTGCCTCTTTCCAGTTGGTGCTGGTAAACAAATTGTCCGATTGGTGCTGGCAAATTAAGGGGTTGGTGCCTCTTTCCAGTAGGTGCTGGTAAAATAGGAGTTGGTGCTCCATTCTATTGAAGCAGATAAAGTTAAGGGGTTGGTGCTCCTTCCAGTTGGTGCTGGTAAACAAATTGTAAAGTTGGTGCTTTGCAAGAGGTTGGATTTGGATGGGAGTCCAAGCATTCTTTTTGAGGAGTAGCCATTTTGGTGAACCTCGTTAAAATGTTGTGTTGTGTGGTGTTCTCTTGCGGTACTTATTATATTTGTTTATAAGTTTTATCTACTACTAGTTTTATAATCTAATTGTTTTAGAAGTTTTTAAAGACACACTGATTCACCCCCCCTCTCAGTGTCATTGTGATTACAACAATTGGTATCAGAGCCAAGTTCCCAGTTCAGGCTTAATCAGTCTAGGTTGATCTTGGATTATTACACAAATGGCAAAGAAAGGCAAAAGTGGAACCATGAGACACAAGAAGAAAAGAACACACAGGGTCATGAAAGAAAATGAAGATGAATCAAACAGTGGAGAAAAGGCCAAGAGACAACTCGATCATGATGCAAGTTCTCTAGGTACAAAATTTTTTATTTGCGGTCAACTCGGTCATAATGAATGTCAGTGCCATGGTTCTAATAGCAGTGAAGTTGAAGATGATCCATTCAAAATTGGTAAAGAAACAGATTTAGAACAAGAATATGATGAAGAAGAAAGTGATGCAGAAGCAAATTGGGAACATAAACTAATTTCAGCTCTGGTTAAAAAGGTTGAGGATGCAGAAGATATAATCACCAGTTTGAAAGTACAGACAGAAGATTACAAGAAAATTTCTAAAAATCTCGAAATGCAGTTAACCATGAAATCAGAGTATTGCAGTAAGCTAGAAGAAGAGATAGACGGTCTAAGAATACAGACAGAAGAGATGAATAAGAAAGTTAATGTATGTAGCAAACATGAAGAAGATTCCAACAAAATAGTTAGCAATCTGAAGCTGCAAATAGAAGAGTTCAAAAGGATTGAAGAAACTCTTAGGTCTCAGATCAATGAGAAAGAGACTATTTGCTGCAAACAAGAAGAAAAGATTATCTCTTTGAAGAAACAACTGGAAGAGGCCAATACAAATCTTAAATTCGAGAAGAGCACAAAATTGCTAGATAAAATGATAAATTATCAGAGAAGCTCCACGGATAAGCATGGTCTTGGGTATGAAGCTGAAAAACCCCCATCGTCCAAATATGCAGAGAAAAAGGAGCTCACCGTTGAAGGATCAAAGCATAAAAAGTCTGAAGCTGAACAACCTTCATCATCCAACTCTACAGAGAAGAAAAATTTCACTATTGAAGGGTTGGAGCAAGAAAAGATTAAAGCTGTATCTTCAAAAGAAAGAAAATATCAAAGGAGATTTACAGCAAAGCAGCCACAACAAAAGAGGTTCTACCACTCTCACTTTTTTCATGCTAACACTTTTAATGGCTATTGTTTCAGATGTAACCAGTATGGTCACAAGGCAACTTATTGTGGATTAAATAATAAATCAAAGAGTTATGCTAGTCAAAATACATCTGCATATCTGAGTGAACACTTTGTACAATGTTTTCAATGCAATGGTCATGGGCACATAGCAAGGTTTTGTCCAAGCACTTCTGTATCAAATCTAAGGCAAAACAGTAGATTTCATAAGACGCAAAGAACACAACACAGACAGGGAATAAATCAGGTTCATAGAAGAAAGGAAAATAATCATTCATCATGGATGCATAAGAGACAACCACACCAGAGAGATATTCGAGTTCACACAATGATGCAAAATAGGGACGCAGGTGAAAAATCCAAGCCCAAGGTCAAGAAAGTCTGGAGAAAGAAAGAAGAGAGGAAATCGTGTCTCCTTGAACTAAAGGAGATTGCTCTTCTGCTGCACTAAGCAACTCCAGGTAACACATCCTCAAGGGAAGCATTTTGAAAAAGGTTTTATTTTATTGCTCTTATATGTTTGTTGGATTAACCTGAGGATGAAAGGCAAGTAGTAAGGAGGAGTTGCACTATAGTTGTTTAAATTTATTTCAGTTCATATGGTTGTTTGTGGAAGTGCCATGAAGGCTGGAGATTAAATGGAGAGTCGCCACCATTTCTAGTATTGTTGTATGTCATTGTTGTACTGTTGATGGTTCTTACTATAACTGTTCAAAGCCATGAAATGTAACAGTTCAGATAATTTGATTAGTGAAAGAATGATTGCCCCAGCTGTGTATTTGTGTTTCGATAATAGCAGCGTGTTTTTGTTTGACGCTTGATGTGAAGATTGTCAGATCTTTCATGACACCTTGGTGAATATATTTAATTCACAGACAGTTTTGTTTTAACTATTTATTTAATGCCAATCCAAGGATAAGAAGCTTGAGGCTGAGTAAGGTGCACTACGGTTGGCCATAAAGTGTTTGACAAAATGTCTTCTTTCGACATGCATAGTTGAAAGTAAGAGTTGGCAGTAAAATTGTAGTGCTGGACAAAAATTGGTACAGAAGTGAGTCACTTGTCAATTCTGATGACAAAAGTGAAATCAGCATGTTGAATGGGAAGATTGAAGAAAAAAGTTTTTAATGAGCAGCCAGATGATTTCCAGCCTGGTGATGAATAGTTGAGTTGCTTTCATAGTGGTTGTTTTGATCAAGTTAATGCTTTTCTTGATACATGATTTGGGCTTACTCCATTGAGTTTGATTTGAGCAAGTTATTCTTTGCCTTGGTGATTTATGTTGGTGGCTGTCTTGTTCAAATACCTTTGGAAGGAAAATGATGTCTAATAGTTTCCTTTTTCATGTAGTGATTGGTTGAATGCTTCAAGGTTAATCTTGAGTTGAATGATGTTGGTTAAACCTTGTCTATAAGCATTGTTGCTAAAGCCCTAATTGGTTGAGAAAAGATGTTGGTTGTGCTGTGGTACAGTGTTTGGTACTTGCATAGAGTTGAAAGTGGATTGAGGTAGCTTGCTGGATTCTCACTCGAGAGAGAGACAAACAGCTGTCATTGGGTTCAAGCTTGTTGAGAATATATCCAAGATGCATGGTGAAGTTGTATGCAGATGTTGCTGGCATTGCAGAACAAAAAGTTGGCTATATAAGATTATTGTATGCCTTCACTAACAGTGGACAAGTTTGAGTTTGCAAGATAACAGAGGGTAGTTGCATAGAAGACAGTGGTTCAGTCATGTTCTTACACATGTTATATTGGTGAAGTTGATGGTGATGGTGTCATTCACTGGTTATTGCTGCTATTCACATTGTTGATTTTATTGATGCCTATTATGCTTATCATGATGTTGTCAATCAGTGAAATGAAGTGGTCTTGGACTCGGGGGAGCATTTGTGTATTTGTTTTTCTTCTTGTTCATGCTTGGAATATTTGCTAATTGTAATAATTTGTGTCTAAGAATGTTGTGCATAGACTCAGGGGGAGTCTACAGCAACCCTTTGGTATTATTGTCAAAGGGGGAGAAGATTTACAGGAAAATTGCACATGTGTTGCCAACAATTCCAAAGGGGGAGATTGTTGAGCAAAGTGCAGCAAACAATATTGTCATTGTTGTCAACACAGTCAGACAAATTTATTGATGCAATGGACAAGAGTTTATTGAACAGCAAGGTGCAGCCAAAGTACAATGGATAGGAGTTCAGTGTTGAGCAAGGTGTTGTAGGAGGATTGTCATTGGTCAATATAGTCAGTTAGATCTAATGATGCAATGGACAGGCAGTTCAGAAGTCACTCAGATGCAGAGGATAAAGTTCAAAAGTTAGTCAGATCATGAGTCCTTAAATGATAGATGCACAGAAACAGAAAACATAATTCAGAATGAGAAGAAGAAGTCTTCAGAACCTGAGATGTCAAGAAGCGGAAAGGTTTTTTTGAAAACCAAGGCAGTCAAAATAAAAAGTTTTATTTAAAATCATGGATAACAGATTTGAAATGGGTTTTTCTTAAAACCCAAGTTGGCTCTTCGTTTCGTTGAAAAAGATGCCCCGGTGATGAAGATATTTAATTTTAAATATTGAGTTTAAATTTTAAAGGTTTTTTGTGAAAACCAAGGTAGTCAAAATAAAAGGTTTATTTAAAACCATGGATAACAGACTTGAAATGGGTTTTTCTTAAAACCCAAGTTGGCTCTTCGTTTCGTTGAAAAAGATGCCCCGGTGATGAAGATATTTAATTTTAAATATTTAGTTTAAATTTTATTTTATTTAAAATTTAAATTAGAATATTAAATTAAATTAAAAGGGCCGACGTGTTACTATTTCGCGGCAATAAGCTACAGGAAGGTGACGAAGGTGGAAGAAGAGTTTGAGGCCGACAAAGTTAAATCTGGGCCGACGGATTTTAGGGTTTGGCAGCTGACAAATTCTAGGGTTTCTCAGTCAACGTTCTTCTAGGGTTTGCCTCTAAAATTTCTTCTATAAAAGCAAGGGTTCTTCGAGTTTGAAGAATGGGGTGTTAAGATAAAGTGGGAATGCGAGCATAGTGTTTGTGAAAGTGAAGTTCGTGTTGAGCAGAGAGCAGAATGTGAAACGACACAGAGTGTGCGAAGCGTGTGCGCAGAGAAAGCAGAGTGTGCAGAGAAGCGTGAAGGGCAAAGTTGATTGCAAAGTCTGGCTGTAGCAGTGCAGCAGACTGTGTGAAGTGATTACGCAAGAGAGAGCAGAGTGCATAGAGATTGCAAAGGTGATGTAGACCAGTTAGAGTCTTGCAATAACAAAGGTATATGTCAAACATTTTTTTATTCAATATTGAAGTCCAGTTGGTGCTGGCAAATTAAGGGGTTGGTGCCTCTTTCCAGTTGGTGCTGGTAAACAAATTGTCCAGTTGGTGCTGGCAAATTAAGGGGTTGGTGCCTCTTTCCAGTAGGTGCTGGTAAAATAGGAGTTGGTGCTCCATTCTGTTGAAGCAGATAAAGTTAAGGGGTTGGTGCTCCTTCCAGTTGGTGCTGGTAAACAAATTGTAAAGTTGGTGCTTTGCAAGAGGTTGGATTTGGATGGGAGTCCAAGCAGCCATTCTTTTTGAGGAGTAGCCATTTTGGTGAACCTCGTTAAAAATTTGTGTTGTGTGATGTTCTCTTGATGCATTTATTATCTCTTTTATATGCTTTAAACTGCTGCTGGTTTTATAATCTAATTGTTTTAGAAGTTTTTAAAGAACACACTGATTCACCCCCCCTCTCAGTGTCATTGTGATTACAACATGCACTTATCTGATAACTAGACAATAAAATGATAAATGGATTGAATTTTACCCTAAAAGTTGTGTAGTTGCTTGATATTCGTAGGTGGAGGCATCTTGATGATGGCTTTAACTTTGTTGGGATCTACTTCAATGTCTCACTAAGAAACAATGAACCCCAGTGATGAGTGTCATTGAGTCTCATCATTTAATCTCAATGATTTATCAATCCGGGGTGGTGTCCAAGGCTGTTTACAATAGAAGGTTAGGGCAGAGTGCGATTCAAGAATTTAAATTTTAAGCATTTATTGGTGAAGCAGTTTTTAGTTTAGCCTTTTGGTGTCACACTAAACCTAGTCTGCAAATGGAAACTAAAATAAATTATAGGAATTGAAAACTAAATCTAAATTGTAGAATTAACAATTAACTACAATTGCAAGAATTGGAAATGGCTGAATTAAAATCTAATATACTTTTGTAAAAGTGAAATAAAAAAGTGAAATTGCTAAATTGAAATGATGCTGAAATAAAACCTATGCTAAAAACACCTGTCAATATCCTGCCACAAAAGGTCGTCAATCTTCTGCTATAGGAATTGATAGCAAAATGAAATCTGTTGAAATTGAAAGTAGTTGAAACATAAAAGCAAAGAACATGAAAAGCAAAGGGAACATGGAAATAAATATTTAATATAATTTATCAGCTGACACACACACACACACATTAGCTGTACAAAACATAATGAAGAAAACATAAATAACATAATACAAAATTAAAATAAAAAAATGAAATCTGGCAAGCAATCTGTTAATTTTACTGTGATAAAATTACAGATTAAAACCTACCATAAAAATCCTCCTTCTAAATATGAAAGTGGGCCCATACTTACTGATCTAGAAGGAGGTGTAAAAACACTCCTTAACTAATTAACACTTAGAAAAAAATTGACAAAAATATTGCACTTTTATTGTTGTCAAAACATGCTGAAAACTATTACAGATAATTGTTGTACAGTCCTATTTGTTGTTGCTACTACTCTCCTCTATTCTAATTCCTACCTAGCTCAACCAAGAAGGGATCTATCCTTTTATAGATGCATAATATCTATTTATAAATATAAAATATACTATTCCTATCATGCAGATCAAATCCTATTATGCTGCAGCATTTCTTGGTTTTATCCTAGAAGAGGATCAATTGATATTTTTCCATGAATGGTGGATTTTGGATGACAAGGATGACAAAGAAAGCTGGGGGATATTTTACCTTAACCTTATCAACCTTATCTCCATTTTTTCATCATCAAAAAATAGTTAAAAAGTCAAAAAGTACTTTCTATTGTCAATCCAAAGATAACTGGCTCAATCTGAAGAAACTACATTCTATAATATGAAGATGTCTGTTCAATCCAAAGCTCTTAGGATTGACTAACTATGTGGTCTTCAGGTGATTTCAGCTACTTTTCTCAGGTGGGTTATCTCCCAGGAACTGATTGCAATAGCTTTTATCCTTCTCCATGTGTGAATTCCATGCCTTGCTATTCATTGGTAGTTGGTTGGAATTTACATGGTAAACTGCTGCATTTTCTAGATTTGCTACATAGTTGTAAAATGTTGGCATTTATTGCAAGTTCAACAAATTAGAACATGGGAAAATAATTCAAATATCAACATGAATAAGTACATCAAGTTGCTACCAAATTTATACACTTTATTCACCAAGTAACCATGCTAAAATAGTGCAACAGTGCCGCACAATTATCCCTGCTCTGTTATACCCTGTTGCTGCCTATTTAGACCATGTGGGAATACTTATAAATAGGTCAGATGTCTTATGTAGTCCTTCTAAACTTATTCCATCAATTTCTTCATTCTTTGCTTGATAAATTCAAGGTGCTCCTATAAAGTGACAACTTGCTGATTTTTATATGGTTGTTTTCTGCAGATTTCCAGATTTAGAACAATCCTAATAATTTGGCTTCAATGTGGACTTCAAACAAGTTGAAGGGCAGAAAAAATTCATAAAAAATTGTGAAGTTAATGGATATCAACATACCACATTTGGCTATTTGAAATGCATATTTTTATTTGCTAATTAATCAAGCAAAAGTAGTCACAAAATGCTGAAAATAGTCAAAAATAGAGATATAATGCTCCTAACATAAAATCATGCAAACACTTAACAAATATATATTCTAATAAATTATTTGGCATTTAACTTAATAATATGGCAGTTTTTATATGTCAAACATAGTGTAAAAATGAGGCATTTTCAGGTCTCATCACCTAGGATTTTATTGAAAGTAACACCAAAGACACATTTCTTTGGGTTGAGATGAACATTGTGTTCTAGAAGGTGATCAAAGATCTTGCATAGATCAGCAAGATGTTGTGAACATTCTTTGGATTTTGTGATGAGGTCATCGATGTAATATTCCATGATTTTATGCATGTAGTCATGAAAGATATAAGTCATGGCACATTGGTAAGTTGCCCCAACATTTTTAAGGCCAAAAGACATGACCTTATAACAAAAAGTCCCCTAGGGGGTTGTGAAAGATATTTTGTGTTGATCGATGAGGTTGATCTTAATATGATTGTAACCATAAAATCCATCCATGAGGGAGATCATTTCATGACCTGCGATGGAATCAACTAGTGAGTCAATGTTTGGGAGGGGGAAGTTATCCTTGGGACAAGCTTTATTCAAATCACGAAAATCGGTGCAAACGTGAACTTCATCGGAAGGTTTAGGTACCAACACCATATTGGAAACCCATTCTAGGTAATCAATAGGTTGGATAAAATTCACATCAAGGAGCTTTTGGAGCTTGGATTTTACCAGCAATGCAACCATAGGATGCATACATCACAATTTCTGTTTGATGGGTTTGGCATCACTATTGAGAGTGAGATTGTGAACCACTAGAGAGGGATCGAGTCCAGGCATATCCATGTAGGACCAAGCGAAGACTTTGATGTATTCCTTAAGGAAGGTGGTAAACAGGATGTGCTTCTCTGAGGAGAGGTTGGTGGTGAGTTTAATAATATGTGGATTGGTGGGGTCATCACCAATATCGACGTTGATGGTATCTTCCACAAGCATGTGGGAACCATCTCAAAGTTGTTTAGGTATTGGAATAAGATGGAGGTCATCGATAGCCTCGAGTAAATAAAATTCATCATCTAAATATATGTCAGTGTGATGAACCCATGGGATGTGAGGTGGGGTAGACGGTGAAGGAGCATTTGCAGCACGCAAGATGAGGGGTGATAGCAAGAAGTCTTGTGGTGAAGGCATTGGTGAAATGTGAGTAAAGTCAATGAAGTTAGGGTTTGGTGTGTTGTCATGACTTGAATGAGATGTGTATCAAAGTGGTGAGAATAGATCTACATCGACCATGTTGATGGAAGTAGTAGAGGTCGTAGAAGATGATGAGTCCAATGATGAAGATTCAAAATCATGTGAACATCGTGGTAGGTTTAGCGATGGACGTAAAACCATGGGTGGAGATCGAGGTCAAGTTATGGAGTGATGAAGCTATCGATAAGTAGGCAATGGTATGGCTAGATGTATCGATGATGGAGGAGGAGGTGAAGTGTTGCGCTCTAGATAAGGAGCTATGAGGGACAAGGCAACAAATTTTTCAACTAGCGCATCAATATAATAAGTGGACGTGGTGTCAAAAAAGATATTTCTTGGAAGAAGCTGCATGGAATGGTGATAGTAGAATGAGGATATGGACTCTCATCTAGGACATCCATGTCGATGTATTCTTCCAATGAGTGTGTAGGAATTGGTGTGGGATGTAGAGAGAGATCTTGAAGTTCATCCTCAAGCGTATGAATGGTTGTAGGGTGATAACCTAGGATGGATTTGTCTATGGGTGATTGAACATGGGGGTTGATAGGCGTGCGTAACCCTTATTCATAGTAGCCTAGTCCAAATCCATGCTAATAAAAATATCGAAGGTAGCATAAGGTGAATTGAGGGTTGGACATGTGGTCAAGAGTGCCGCAGAAACTAGATTGTAGTGGTGGAGGTATAGTAGCTAGGAGTGATGAGTCTAGACCTGCATACACAAAGTTGGTATAATTTTTGGGTGGACCAAGTGGTATGATAGTACCAATGGTCAATACTAAAGTTGAAGGATGACCAAAATCATGTGTAGATTGGATCATCGAGGGTCAAACATGAGCATCATGAATATTATAGTCATCAAGCCTAGAATTTGTCATGAAAAATTGAGACTCGAGGTGTTGGGGAATGAGGTGGCAAATCATAATCAAAGGAAGATGATGCCAGTTAGGAATCATGAATGATAGTAGGAGAAGAGTAATTTGGCATCTAAGTGAGAGGCTCATTGTTTCCAATCGTGGCATTCAACCATGGTGGAGGGAATGGGATGGTTCACATGTGGGAACTATGTGGTGAGGGGAGGAGGCATAGGTGTCGAGCTATGAGAAGATGTAAAATACCATGGTCATGGATGAAAAGGAAGTGGGGGTATTTGAGGAGTGGGAAGGAGAGGAGGTTCTATAGAGGAAGATGTGTGAGATGTAACATGAGGCCATGATGAGGGTGGTAAAAAAGGTGCAGGTGCAGGAGGTAGATCCATGGAAGAAGATGGCTAAGAAGGAGGGGGAGGCCATGAGGAAGGTGGTGAGAAAGGTATGGCAGTAGGATGAGGTTTCATGATAGATGATGAGAGTGGTGTGGACATAGATGGAGGGGAATGTGTACATGTCCTTGATGATTGTTGTGGTGATGAGGTTGGTGTAGAAGAAGATGTAGATACTCCCATTAAATGATGAGAAGGAATGGGAAGAACTTGAGTAGAGGATGATGAGGGTCCTAGTGGAAGGTCTACAATGTTGCAAAATTTGAAGGGGTCCCCATTGGTAGGAACACAATGAACAAGTCCATCATAGATATACTTGAGATAATGATGCAAGGTAGAGGGAACACATTGCATGTCTCTAATCCATGGACGTCCGAGTAAGATATTGTATTGCATCTCACCCTGAATGACATGGAATAAAATGGAGATGGTACAGATACCTACATAGATAGGTAGGATAATGGAACCTACCATGGGTCGCATGGAACCATCAAATGCATGAAGGTCGAGCGATGGGGTGGCGAAGTGAGTGGGTGGAATGTGAAGGTGATGTAGGGTGGTAGTAGAAATGATACTGATAGATGAACCGGTATCAATGAGGACATGCTTGTAGGTGATATCATTGATGGTTGCTTGGATGTGGAGAGGAGGATCAACTCCTTCGCCTACGAGATCTGTAATCTCATGGTCGTGGAAACTAATAGAAGGCTGAAGGTAGCATGGGATGTTCCCTACAAAGTTCACAAATGCATTTGTGTCATGGGTTTCAAGGTCAATGGATCGAAGGATGTCATTCAATGCCTCACGATGGGGTTGAGACTACTATAAAAGGTCAAAAATGGATAGCTTGGTTGGGGTATTACGTAACTGATGTGTAAGGCTACCATGGATAGTGATGATGTTTTGTGGTAGGTATGGTGAAGTATTTGAGGCTATGAAGGATTGTAGAGAAGTAAAAGGTACTGGAGGGGATACGACAGGTGCATCCTAGCATGGTGGATAGCATTGAGTATGAGTTGTAAGGTTGATCATGCCAACTACACCACGTGAGGGGGGTCTCATTGAACATTGTTAACCTATCTGGGTTACCCTTGGGGATTGGACTAGGCTCCTTGGGGATTCATCCCCTTGTGTTTAGGTAGCAGGTTTTGATAGATACCCAAACTTTGGTTTTGTGGTGTGAGGGGGTTTGAGACCTAAATGGTACCCCAATCAATGAGGTCTTAGACAAGACCATAAAAGGAGTGACAAGATTCTATATCATGGTCATATTATCGATGGTATGTATAGAAGGCCTGCTCAATATACCCCTAAGGCTTGGGTTGATTTGGATCAATAGGTCAAATTTATGGTAAGGTAATATGACCTACATCATATAATCTCTAGAATAGAGCTAGCAAGGGCTTAGAGAGTGGGGTCAAATTGCACTATGGAAGCTATGGATGAAGGCTACGAGTCTATTATGATTTAGGTGGAAGGGGTGCATTAGTTTGGAACAACTGCTACTATGGAGGGGGAGGTCATGAGATGGATGAAGAAGCTAGAGAAGTTGTTGCTACCTAATTAGTTTGTGGTGGTCTAGGGAAGGGTTGATTTGGTGCATTTTGATTGAAGCAAAATTTGGAGTTGTAAGATGGTTTCTACCTAAGCTTAATATTTCCAGATTGGACTTTGATGTCCTCGATAACCTTGGCTTGAGTGATAGCTTCCTCAAACATGTGACTTTGATGAAGTTGTAAGGAAGTGGAGATATGTTTGTGACAACTCTTGGAGAAGAGTGTAACTAGTTCAGTAGATGGGAGGCTATGAGCTAGGTCATGGATGACCGATCTCCATCGAGAGATAAATTCTGTAATGGGCTCATCATTAGCCTATCATAAGGCGTAGATGTTAGAGAAGTTGGTTTTATTTTTGATATTAATGGAGAAATATTCTAAGAATGAATTGGCCAACTGCTCAAAGGTGAACAGGCTATGGCATGGGAGCATGTTGTACCAGTCAAGGGCTTGTCCCCCAAGTGAGAGAGAAAAGGTATGTAACATGAGGGGATCGCTACTATGAAGCTGATAGCAAGCAGAGTGGTAATTGTTGACATGTTCATGGGGGTCCTCTTTACCTTTGTACTTATCAAATTTTGGAATCTCAAAGTGGTATGGGTAAGGAGGAATGGGAACTGATGGGTGAATGGCTCATTACACAACTCAGTGTATGTGGGTTTTTGGGGCCCATAACCAGCTGTACAAAGATTTAGCATCTTAACTTCCTCTTGCAAGAGTTGGAGCTTGGGTGCTAGAGGTGTAAAGGATTGTGTTGAGGTGGTTGTAGCCTGAGAATGGGGTGGGTATTGGAGTTATTGTTCTTCCCAGTGTGGAGAAGGAATGTATTGCAACTGTGCCTATGGATGTGGTTGCTGAATGGTGTAAGATGTCAAAGTGGATGGGACACTCTGCTATGGAGTAGGCATCTATTAGGGATAGTAATATTGTGGTTGTGGGGTTTGTGGTTGCTACATAAGGATCTACTGGAGAGGGGCCTACTGTAATGGTTGGATAGTAGGGGATGATGACCAAGAAGGAGGTGTCATGAAAAATGTGGGTCCAGTAGATGGTGGTGGAGGTAGTGGTGTCTAGATAGATGGTGCAAGTGGTGGGCGAGATGAGGTGTCAAAATATGGTACCTACATCTGACTAGAAGAGTGATAAGTGGAGAAGCTAGGCTGAGTAGAATAGCATGGAGGATTAGTGGGATAGGATGGGTGTCATGGATCATAGGTAGAAAGGGGACTGGAAGATGGAGCCCAAAATGGAGGAGGTGGAGGGAGTCAAAAAATGGAAGTAGATGAAGATGGTGGTGGAATAGAAGATGGCATACCATACATTCTAGGAGGGTGGGATGTAGGTGGAGGTAATGATGAGGAAGGAGTGTAGGCCTCAAAGGTAGGAGCCTGAGAAGATGGCATGGTGAAAGTGTTCACACATGATTGAGGAGATGGGGTCTACTGATGTTGTTGATATTGGAATTATTGTGAGGGAGGAGGTGGTTGTGATACAACATCAAAGGATGGGAAGAAGGATTATTGGGAAGGTGGTGGTTGTGACACTTGAGAAGTGTACTGGTATGATGATGTGGGTGGTGTATATTATTGTTGTAAAGGAGTCTATTGTGGGGGGATTTGAGGTGAGGGCATCTGAGTGCTTGGAGTGGAAGATGAGGGATCTGAGATCATCCCTATGGTAGGGGTGAATGATGCAACCTCAAGGTGAGTACGATTGAGCAAGGAGGAGTCATTCTCAAAGAGGGAATGAGATAGGCTCTAAAATAAGGGATGTGCAAAGGTAGGTGAGGTAGGTGGAGTTTCCTCATCGATAGTGAAGAAGGGAGGTGGGTGTCCTGGAGTAGTATAGATTATGTGGTCACAAAATATGGAAGGTAGATTAGGTGAAGGTGAGCGAGGGAAGAAGTGGGTGATCTTCACTAGATGAGGTGGTGAGGGTATCACCTAGGGTAGAAGTCTCACCATGAGATATAGTGCGTATGTGAAGTGAGTCAGAACCTATAAGGAGGTCTGTAGTGAGTGTGGATTTACCCCTTATGACTGAAGGGGGAGGAATGGACTAACTGGAAGTGGCACAAGAAGCCTCCTCCTCAAGACATGCTTGCTCACATGCTTGACTATGGGTGACAATAGGCATGGTGTTGTGTACTATGAATTGGTGCTCAAAACTACCCAAAAATAGAAATTTGAGGTTCTGGGTGTGCTTTGTGTGAGATTTTTGGGTAACCCTATGAAATTTGGGAAATTTATGTGTATCAAAATAGAGTTCGCATGTCGCTATGCGAACTGGGAGCTGGTTCATAGGTTGACCTATGAACTGGACTCAGACTATGAATCTGATAGGAAGCCAAAAGTGATAGGCTACAAACAGCCAATAGATGGGTTGCTAATAGGTGAATGTGCTAAAACTAGTTTTGTGAGCATGCAAACAAAGCGTAACTAGAATCAATGCTAAAAATAGAAAAATAAATGTTCATTTGTTTTGTGTGTTTTGATGTTGAAATATACCTCTAGAAAATATCACGGGAAGTGGGGTGAAATTCTAGAAATAATAGGAATGTCATTGGCATAGAACCTCTTGCAACACCCAAGGGCACATAAAATAGAACAATGTCTCAATAGGAAAATGGTGACCTAATGTAAAGGTGCAGTAAAATGATAACCAAATAGGGGGAACTCAAAATGCTCTGATGAGTCCAAAAGCCTCTCACGAGAAGAGGTGGCACTATCTAAGACCTACTACTAGCATACCCATGCTTTCACTTCACCCTCAAGTGGGCTTAGTCAAGAACGATAGTTACCTATTCACTAATTATGTGAGCCTTGTGAACAAAGGCATCTAACCCTATCCTACTCTAAAGGTCCCTTTCGATGATGAATTCTAGAAAACCAATCTCAAGAGTAGGGGATTTTCTAGTGATGAAGTCCAAAAAACCGCTCCTAGGGGCTACTATGGTGTCTAGGGGGTGAGCTGGTGGAAGGAGATGAATTCCAACATCACCAGTCTCGAGTGATGGATTGGGGATGAAGTCCAATATCACCACTATGTATACCACATGAGTGTGTGATGGTGTGTTTGCTACCACTGAGGTGAAAGCAAAACAACTAACTAGATGCCTTTTCAAAATGAAACTAACCCTAGATGCATTTTTGAAATAAAACTAACCTAGATGCATTTTTGAAAAATGAAATATGATCTAGAAAGCACAAAGGCAAGCAAAGTAGAAAGAGATGTGAAATCCTAATGTGAATGACTTGAAAAGAGATTGAAAAATTAACCTAAATGTAATTTTGTGAAAGATGTTAGAAACCTTAATCTAATGACATGAAAAGAGATTGAAATGTGATTTTGAAATTTGAAAGAAATTGAAATGTACCCTAAGGATTTTGGAAAGAGATTTGAAGTTCTAATTAAATGACATGAAAGGAAATTGAAATTTGAAAAAATTAACCTAAATGTAATTTTAGAAAGAGATTTGGAAAAAGGAATGTGAAATGATATGAAAGAGATTGCAAAACCCTAATCTAAATGCAAATTTGAAAAGAGATTTGAAAATAAATTTGAAATGACATGAAAGAGATTGCAAAATCCTAATCTAAATGCAAATTTGAAAAAGAAAATTTGAAATGACATGAAAGAGATTGTAAAACCCTAATCTAAATGCAAATTTGAAAAGAAATTTGAAAAAAAAATAAATTGCAAATGACATGAAAGAGATTTTAAACCTTAATCTAAATGCAAGTTTGAAAAGAAATTTGAAATACCTTTTTGAAAAGAGAAAGTGAAAAGTTTGATCTAAATGCAAATTTGGAAAGAGATTTTAAAGATCTATCTAATGCATGAAAAGACGATTTGAAAGAAATGATTTGCAAAAGTTGGAAATAAATGAAAATCTATTTTAATGGCTTGAAAAAGGAATGTAACTTTAATCTAAAGGACAGAAAGGAAATCTAAGATGATTTAAGCTAACTGATTCTGAAATAACATGATAACCCTAATTGATGTGTTTGAAAGGAAATTTCACAAAATGACTCGATGCATTTGATGGTGAAACTTCTTTGCAAAGGAATAATAAAAATAGGAGGTTCTGAGGGAAATACCTGACTCCTATGGTGTCAGATGAACTGCTTGATGTCTCTGTTATAAACCTCTACAATTTTAGGGTTTTTTAAAATAGTTTAGCAGAGTTTGTAGGGTGGCCTACGAACTGGACTGTTGGTTCGTAGGTCGAGGGGCGAACTAGGTTTAGGGGCTTGAAACTCCTATTCTACTAACCTGAGGTGTATGTCAAGGTTTTTTTGGGTTTTGTTCTATGTTCAGAGTGCCTGAAATAGCAAAATAAAACCAGAAATTGAGTTAGATTAGTGAAAACAACTATTCTAACACAACTATTGTGGTGGTCCCATCGGGCATGCCAAAATGAAGCGATTGAAAGACAACCATTTCTAAAACTAATAGAAAATGTTCAAAGTGCTGCTTTATTCATTTAGAAGTAGGGTTACAAAATAAGTTTCTCTTTCAATGGAGATCTTTATTCCCTATTTTCATCACAAATCTGAAGCATCTGATGGTGTTTTTCGGAGCTCCTCAATGAAGGTGGGCTTCTATGTGCATGTGCCATCGGTAGTCTACTTGTGTGTGTCCTTTTGTACCTATTTTGGGCCTACAAAAGGGTGTTAGTGTGTTTGGGGGCCTGCCTTGGTCAAGCCCCATAGTTATGAAGACAAATCGACTCAAATATGTAGAAAAACATGATGAAAGTTGCTAGAAATGTTACAGAAGCTACTAAAAACTGATTTATACCTGATATGATGTTGTAGATCTGTTGTAGGGCCGGTTCGTAGGTCAGCCTATGAAATGGATCCTGGGTTCATAGGTTGGGGGAAAACTGGACTGTAGTTGACTTCTGATGAAGATTTCCTATCCGGATGGGCTCCAGATGTTGTTTGATGTTGTTTGTTGAAAGCAAAGTGGTAGAAGATGATTCTGGTGTGATTTTGGTAGAGTCTAGGTAGGTTGACTAAAAATGTGAGAGAGGTAAAATGAGGGAAAAGACCCTCTATTTATAGGAAAAACCAAGGTCAGGGGGTAGTTAGGTGTACTACACCCTAGGGTCAAGTCCTAGTATGGTTAGGTTAGGGTTTGTGAGGTGGCAAGCTTAGTCATCCTCTCACATGCCCTGAAGGAAATATCCTATCCTCACACATGTGTGAGGGAGGATTAGGGTTAACTAGGGTTAGCTAACTCCTAGGTTAGATGAGGGTTGAGTTAGGATTTCTAGGAAATATCCTAACCAACTTAGGGTGCACACATGTGTGAGGACATGTTTAGGACTAATTTGATCATTAACCCTAATTAAACCCAATTTAATGATAAAGTGTAACTTAAGTGAAAGTCAATCACAAATTAGAATCCTAATTAGTCTAATTAGGGTTTTTGGTAGGGAATGGTCCCATGGGGGCCCTAATTAGGCATAGGAAAGGGCTTAGGTGGCCTTAGGGAGCTAGTAGGTGGCCCTCTTGTGGATAGAAGGTGTTTTGGGTGCATTTTACATAGTTTTGTAGGTTTTGCACCTACGGATAACTATGGTGGCCTACGATGGCCTATGATGGCCTATGATGGCCTACGATGGCCTATGATGGCCTATGATGGCCTAAGATAGCCTATGCAAACCTACAAGTGTCTATGTAGATCTACAAGTATCTAGGAATGAGCATGTGTGACTTTTAGGTGTCTATAATACCTCAACCAAATATGATTTTATTGGTAGAATATAATGTAACTGTAGAAAGGTGGATGGATTTTTATCATGCACTAGAAGAATGAATTGCAGTATCACAACCATTGGAAGAGCAAACTAGAATATAGATTAAGGAAATTATAGCCCTATAAACCAAAGTGAAGGATTTGTACCTCATAGTAGAGCAATTGGTGCAATGCAGTGGCTTGCTAGAATCTGTAGCTTATTCTTCAAGAATATTTTTTTTAGGTGGTAGGTAATACAAATATGCTTTGACTCTACCTATGATCTATATTTTGACTAGTCATTTATTGATGCTTATTTGCATAGTCTTGAGGAATAGATAAATGTATTATGTGAATTTTATATACATAAGTTTATGGTAGTAGAAGATGTGCAATTTTTTCCACACCTATACACATGGTATGTGCAACTAAGGGTTTTCACCTCCATGTTAAGTAATCAGACACACTGGCAACATGAATTGAGGTAGTACAAAAATACAAAAATAGGGTCTAGACTCCTGCTTATGCATGACTAGCCCAACACAACAACCATAATAAACCAAAACTTCTCTTTTATGGGAATATTGAACATTAAAACCACTTAAATTAAAATATTAGAGAAAGTGTGCTTACTTTTAAAAAAATTTACAGGGAAAATTTTGATAATATAGTTGTAGCATGCAAAAGCAGGTGGGATGAACTGTCAATTTTTTTAAGAAAAAGAGAGTCCATTTCACTAGCAAATTTGAAATGGTCTTGCAAATGGGTAGTAGCAATGGTAGATGTTATATTGGCTGAAGAACACAAGCTTATACTAAGAGGGGGGTGAATAGTATAAGATAAAACTTTTTACTTTTCTTTCCAAAGTAGTATTATCCAATATTATCAATTGTAATAATGAAGCAATGCACAAATCATCACACACATAAGAGACACAAATTTAATGTGGGTCACCCAATTTGGGCTACATCTATGGAGAAAATATTTCTTATAATTTTCTCAACAAATCTCTTAGGAACCAATTTCCTATTACAATGTTTATGGGCACCAACCCAAAGGAGATACCAATCCCCTATGCTCAAGTTTATGGACCTCTATCCACAAGAGACACCAATCCACTTTGATTTTATTTGTGAACCTATATCTACAGGAGACACCAATCCTTTTTGTTCTGGTTCATGGGCCTCTATCCATAGGAGAAACAAATCCCCTTTGCTATAGTTCATGGACCTTTATCCACATGAGACACCAATCTCCATTATTTTGGTTCATGGACCTCTATCCATAGGAGACCTCAATCCCCTATGCTCTGGTTCATGTACCTCTATCCATAGGAGATGTTAATCCCCTCTGCTCTAATATGCTTCAAGCCTTTACATAAATCTTGCTCAAATCTACTTCAAAACCTACTCTCAACTCTGCTCAAATCTGCTTCAAGCCTACACACAAGGCTTACTCAAAATTAATCTAAGCCTACACACAAGGATTGCTCAAAATTTATCTAAGCCTACACACAAGGATTACTCACAAATATGCTCAAATACTACACACAAGGCTTGCTCAAATCTGCTCACAACTCTGCTTAAATCTACCTCAATAACCTACTCAAATATGCCTCAATAACCTGCTCAAATCTACCTCAATAACCTGCTCAAATCTGCTCATAAATTTTATTCACACACTCTTCTCAATCTACTCACAAAACCTACTTAACCATTCCTAATTCTTGCATAGAAACAATTGCATATATCTTTCCCAAAAGTTCTTTCTTTGACTTAAGTAATTCAGACATATTCTACCCAAAATTATTTTTCTTCATGAACATATAGACAATGATATGCATTATAAATACTCAATATGTTCTTATCACATTCATTAAGTCTGTCACTTTCACATGTCTCACATTCATTGTATTCAAAAGGATACTCTAGTCTAGCACTTGATAGTTGACCTTCTTATGTACTTCTAAAATTAATCAAAACCAATGCACATACTTTCTTCACAAAACTGGTCTATAGCCCTTGCAAATTTATTCCTAATATTACTTAAAACTAATACATATATTTGCTTCACAAGATTCTTCTATAACCCTTGCAAGTTCATTCCCAATATGACTCAAAATTAATGCACCAATTTTCTCTCAAACCGTGGCTAGTATATTTCCAAGCCCTTGCACATTTTTGCTTTTTCATTCAACAATAATTCACAATTACTACCAACTTTAATAAATCACTAATGCACATCAAATCAATCCTTATGCCTCCAATCATATGACATCATAAATATTTTCCTCAAACAAAACCACCTTAAGAAAGAGTTAAATCACATTCCTCTAAAAACTGCCTTGATGATTATGTGCTTTCAAAATCTGTATCAAAAATAATTTCCCTTTCTTGTGCCACTTCAAAAAATGGTTAGTAAATTTCTCTTTCAAATCATCCACATTAAAACCCTTCTCAAAATATGTGCATAATAAGGCTTGAAAATTATGTTTTATAACTCCTTTTTAGTCTCCCAAAATAAAGCTTTTAGTAGTGACTAAACCCTCAAATTTTCTTCTTCTATCATACAAAATTACATTTAAAAATTAAACCATAATCACACCTTATAACTCCTACTTTTATAATACACAAAAGATAATTTTCAATTCACCCCAATATACCTTATAACACCTACTAACACAATGTGCAAATGATAATTTTTAATTCACTCCCATGCACCTTATAACTCCTACTAACTTAATGCAGAATATAAAAACAAATAATAATGTTGCACCTTATGACTCCCTTTCTAAATAAAAATATAAATAAAACTTTTCTTCTATTATAACCACATAAGCCCTACGAACTGCATTCTAAAAACAATCAAAACTTCAACCAACAAGTCCAACACATTAATATTTTCACATAAACTTTAATCAACAAAAGTTTTGGCTCATACCTCAACCAAACAAGCTAGCAAACGCGATGGGAATCAAACACTAAATTTCTACCCACACAACACCTTACCATAGGTTGGGCTACTAGTCGGACTACCCCCATGGGTAGTAACAACCACACAATGCAAACACATTGAAGTCCTCCTTGTCAAACAAAATGATTTCCTCACTACCAAGCAAAATGGACCTGCCCAAATTCGACCCTATGAATTTTCTACCCCCAACACCTTAGCCCCAACTCAATGACCAACTGGTCTAGCCACCTAGTTGAAACTAGATGCACAATACTTAGCCCTTGTTCTTAGTTCACTTTCCACATAGATTTCATTCTCTTCACTTTTTAAATTTGTGATGAGCACCAAAAATACTCATATTTTTGTATGGATTTCTAACATATTATGTGGCATTATTATTATAGAATGTATGTTTTATGAAAGTTTTATATATATTTAATAGTAAATTACGTATGTTATGTTATCTAATATATTTAACTTCATACGAGTGTACTATTTCATAAGCGACAATACCTGATACTCTGTGATTGGCTCCTCCCACTTGTCAACTTTGGATGCATCTTCCACAAAATTCTTCCAAGCCATTTCCAATTGTTCCTTTTGCAGAGGCTTACCCCATTCATCGATGAAATTTGGAAATCCCATATTAGCGAGAGCATCAAAATGAAACATCAAAATAGTATGTTCCCGCTCCATCATGTTGAGGAGCTTTCTGCCCTCTCTCACTAGATCTAACCACTAAAAATAGTTGCGCAATGTGAACTTGGTGGTTGACCAGGATTGGTCCATATCACTCATGGGGTGAATGCGTATATCGGACTGAGCCAATGCTTGGATTTTTATAGCTATTTCTAGGTGAGGCTCCAACATATCCTCAATACTATCTACTATTTTTTGGCTCAATTGAATCTAAATTCGAACCTCGTAGAGATACTGTAACACCTAGACTGCTCTAGCTACCAACTTTTTATAGCTTTGAGCCAAGTGAAGGTGGGCCTCCTTCACTGTATTATGGAAAAATCTTGTAGCTTGTGTAGCCTTCTCTGCCATTTGATTCTAAATGGACTCAATCTACACCTTCAGTGCTTGCACTTACTACTCCACTGTGTCATTATTTTGATGTGCCCTTGCCTACAGATGCAAGTATTCAATTTCTACTAACATCTTCTCTTGCTACGCTCTACTTGCTGCCAAGGCATCTTCAAGTTTGGTGATTTTTGTTTTGGTGTCATAATACCTTTGCTTGTAATACTCATAATGTAGATAGACCGAACTCATATCAACCTTATATTACCTATTTTTTTAGTTGGATCAATTCTTGTTAGGTCCTCCATTGTGGTCTCATAAGCATAGTTTCTTGGTTTCATCTCTCCTCATGGCTTCTGGACCAGGGGAATGATATTAGTTGTGTGGGCCTCCATGGCAACCAAATCGAAGGTAAATTTCTTGAGTGACCTTGCCAAAGCGAGTTCCTCTTTTCTCCTATGACTCTTCAACCACTGCGATGAACTAAGGTGCACTCGATTGATTTTCTCTATGTCTGGTTGCTTAGGCGCCACCTCAACTTTGGGTAGTACTTGTAACTCCAAAAATGGCATGAAAGGAATCAAAATCTATGAATGATCGAGTTCAAAGGAAGCAGAGGAGATGGCTATGAGAGGGGGAACCAAAATTATAGAGTGGATAGAAGAATCTAGTTCGAATTTAGTTACACTCACTCTTAGAGGAGCTTGCGTACTTATAGCCTCATTGAAAGTGGTGGTAGCAATGGAAGGGGAAGGACACAAAAATGGATTTAGTCCTAACACAAACAAACTAAAATAAATGGAGACTAAAGAAAGGGGAAGAGAAGGAGCAGTAGTGAATTGTGGGTTAATGTAGGAAGCAAAATGGACATGGAGGGCATACCGATAAGGGGAGCGACTGACATAGAAACTTATGGAAATGAAATAACAACCACTACATACTTCAAAGTAGAAGAAGAGGGAAGGGAAAATGTAGCTTTGAGTGCAGACATTGTGTGTCTTGATGGTGGAAGAAGTTGTGTAATAATTTCCTCTTGTTGCTCCTCTGCTTCCATCTCAAGGTTAACGATGTCCTCCTATTGGTCCATTGGTTGATCGTGAAATAATAGAAATATTTGAGCGATGCTAACTGAAGTAGCCAGATCCAACAAAGGTGAATTGACAGTTACTACAACAACTACAACTATAGAAACTATAATAACCAAAACTACAATAGTAGATGAGGAAGTAGCACCAGTCCTTGGCTTCTTCATCGCTTAGGAAATGGAATTGCCTCTCGAACAGTCTTCTTCTTCAACAAAGGTGCCTCATCCACATTTTGCTTTAACCACTACGATATTTGTTGAAACACATATTGTTGTTCTTCTTCCTTAGGTGTCTCTTCCTCAATTTTTGGATGCTCTTCTCTTGCCATGATTCCATTGTTGTCAGAATATTGAAAACTTTGAGGCACGACTTTGGTGAAAGTGACATGTTGATAGATGTTTACAAATTCATCGTATTCCTCAAAAAATATCCCATCCATATTCAACTCATAAGGTGATGCCATTTTTCCCTTATGGACCCTCATTATCCACAAATTCATAATTTTCTCTTCGATCCAAGGCAATTGTTCCTTCATTTGTCCAAATAGCCCCGATGAAATAATGTGGTATCTATGCACTTTTGGGTTGTATTCAGCCTCCTATTCATAAAATTCATGCCATGGAGGAAGTGCCATCATATCTTCAATGTGCCACTCTAAATCACATCCATAAAAATTATTATTATTTGCCAGGATATCGGGATGTGGACAACAATGAAAAGTATTGGCCTTAATTATTTCTAAAAAAATTCCCAACAGGTCATATCTCCACCATCGCAGTAGTTCTATTAAACCTAGGTCGTGAAGTGCCTCTATCAGTAGCCTATTTTACCCGACTTGGTTCACCTCTATGCTACCGAATCGAATGACATGGTGCAAGTTGTTCGCTTGCCACACCCTGCTCCATACACATCATTGGTATAATATGTCTAGTGCACCACCTCCATGGCAAAATCATGCTCGGTGATGAATTATGGGAGAAAGAATGGCTTACCTGTGAAGCCATAAATTCTTGCGACCACTCCTTGAGTTAGAAAAATTTCACCATTTTCAACCGTGATAACTGCCTCCTTCATCGCCCACAGTACTCTCTCACTTTGATCGCAAATCAAATCAATCATGGGTCCCAAAAATATATGGTTAAAACTATAGTATGACTCCCTCATTGACAGAGCGGAAGTCCACATATAAACAAATGATAATTCATCCTTTTCATTACCCTGTTTTATTACAATGATGAAAAATGTTGGTGCAAATGCAAGAAAAAATACCAAATGAGGAAGAACATATGCTTGAATGAAGTCTCTTATCCTGTATGCATCTTCTCCAATTGAACGTTCATATTTTGATAGATGAAATTGGTCCAATCAAAATAAATCATATTTGTGTTTCTTCTCATGGCCCTTGGAGTGTAAAACTCCACCTGAGATATACATTACACCAATGTCGCTTGCCACTTGTGAACAATATAATCTACTGAAAGACCAACAACCCACGACAACATCAAAAATAAATTAGGGCTCTTGAATTTTTTTTTTGAATTTACATGGTGGAATCGATAGCCGCCATGAATCCGAGCAGGATGTTTAGATTTTTATGGCCGCCACAGTATTCTGCGTTGTTCGCCCCATAAGCCGCCACACAGATCTTCGTGCAGTCTGTCCCTATAACCACCATGCCACAATCATTTTAAACCTTTTATGCCACTGAAAGCACCAAGAAAGGGACAAGCGTTTAGTCCGGTGAGGCCCAAGATTTGAACCTTGGACCTCCATATCCCTTATGGGGTTTGGATGAACCAATTGGTCTACACCTTGGACCTAAGGGCTCTTGAATTTTAACAAAGACTTTTCTAGATTTGAAAGTTGCCCTAAATGCGGCTCCTTGATCAATTGTGTTTCCATAAACTGGAGCATGATCACCGTTGAAACGTATCTTTATTCTTGCTCGTTGATGTACAACTTCTTGAAAATTAGATCAGATGGGAATTTTAAACTGCACACAAATGCCTCCCTCACTTCAGTGACGGAGATAGAGAAATGCACCTCCCCATTGGCCTTTCGAACTGACATGGTAACTGGGTTATAAAATCTAGAAAATAATTTTACCATCTTTGGGAAAGGGTGTACGGGTGTACACAAATACCAAAATAAATGTGCATGAAATGATATAGTTAGAGGGCTCTACACTATCACTCCTTGATTTACTACAAATTCTACATCTTGTCGGAGCTTCACCACACCCTTGTTCGTGATCACACAGTCTTCGACTTCTTCCATAGTGTCAGATTATGGGTCCAAGTCCACTTTTTTATTTTTGTGGGCTTTCTTGGAATTTGACCCACCTTCTGCTTTTCTTTTTGACTATTTGGGATCTAAAACTTATTTAAATTCTTTACTTTTCTTACCCATTCGATCGAATTCTGCAACCCGATAATTTCGAAGATATTATGCAACTTCTGCAAGTAAAAAACCTAAAAACACACCAGTAGAAAAATTATTTTAAAAAACCTCAAATTTTGAGTGAATTTACCTATGCTCTACTTATATGGCATGCTTCATCTACCAAATTAAATGCAATAAATTCCCATGGTGGATTCATGAGGATATACACTTTGCTTCCATTGGCGGGCACTATATCCAACACCATTGCAACCGTTGATTCTTAAATTCACCATGAAATCTTCCTTAAAAATTGTGCCCCTCTTGTCAGTAATATCTTCGAATAGTGTGCCCTGGCTGCTAAATCTACCTTGGAAAAATAAATTTATCACCTGGAGAGCAATGAGCACTTTTGCTTTTGACGGTGTGAGATTTTGTTCCTCAAGAATGACAAATTGTCTTCCAATGCAAATTTGGGCGCACATTTTAAATTAAATGCCTTGAAAATACGTCTCAATGTGCATATACAATATTCAAAACTTACCATGTGCCAGAGAGTGAAATCACTTTTAGAGGGCACTCTTGAAACTTGATTGCAGTTTGAAAATAGTCACACTCTGAAAAAGCAATGGAGGACGAAAACGCTTCTGAGGCGCACTTGATCTTCTTTCCTTTTGCTTCGAAAACATCTTCATATTGACTTGTTTGATTTCATGGTGAATGTTCTTCCTTTTAAATAAGTTTTAAGTTTTTCTCTTTCACCCCTTATTTAGGAAAAGATTGAATTTTCTAAAAAAAAATCCCTGATTTTAAGGCTTTTCTTTTTCTCTTTATCATATCAAGAAAAGAAAATCAAATTTACAATTTAATTCTTGCTTTTTCAAACAACTTCTAAAATAGAATTTTTGTTTTTTCTTTTCTTCCTTAAGTTGCAACAATTGAGCCAACCTTGCACTCATTGGGTCAAACTCATCATATTTATTTTGGAACAACTGTAACGTTTGAAGGACAGGAAGCTCAATATGACTGGGCAACAGTACCTCCTTCCCATACACCAAGGAGTAAGGAGAGACTTTAATAGACTTATTCACTGATATCTGATCTGACCAAAGAGCCTGATTCAATAATAAGTGCCAACTTCTTTTATTGTTCCCCAATATCCTTTTTAAAATTCATAGCAAGTTTTTGTTTGTGGATTTGACCAAGCTGTTTCCTTGAGGGTAATAGTTGGAGGATGTCTTGAGATAAATCCTATATCTGCTTGTAAATTTGGTGATCTTGGTCCCAATAAACAGAGTCCCATTATTTGTTACAATAGCATCTAGGACCCCAAAACAAGTAATCAGTCTCTCTTTTTTTTTGGAATGTCCTTGGCCCATCTGGTAAAATAATCAATTACTGTTAAGATATATTTGTGCTCAACAGAAGAATGAGGATCAATAAATCCAATAAAGTCTAGTCTCCATTGCTGAAAAGGTGCTTCCACTTGAATCGTATGTAGGGGTAACAATGCTTTCTTAGTTATGCCAACATACCTCTGACAATTATCACAAATTTGGCTCACCTTGTGTGCATATGCTATAAGAATAGGCCAAAAATAACCAAATCAGATGATCTTCAAGGCCATGGGCCTCCCTGCATAATGTCCATCAGATAACCCAGAGTGAAACTCTTCCAAGATTTTTTTCTTCTCTAACTACTTCACACACCTGAGGAATACTCCATCGATATTTTTATGGAATCGCCCATTGGGCAACAAGACATACTTGAGTGCTTGTTGTTTGAATCTTCGATGTTGTGAAGCATCAAGATGTGATGGACATTTCCCAAATGTAAAGAATTTGACAAGGTCCTCTGTCCGGTCATGATCACCTATAGCTCAACTTGAACAATTACTTTCACTGATATCCACATTATGTACTGAATTCAGTGCTCCAACAGCTATGCTTTTAGCTAGTTCTTGGCAGAGAGCTTGTCCACAAACCTAGTCAATCAAATATCCACATCATATTATTGAATCTTTGAGACCCAACCTGCTCTTTTGTCACCTAATTCTCCCTAAAGAATGAAATTTTTGACATCTAGGTGTATGACATAGACGATTGTTTTGCTCTGTGAAACAAAGTGTTAAAATTTCTTTAGGGATTTCATAAATGTATACACCTATTTTTCAATAAAATTATACTTTTCTTGGTGTGGAGAAATCACTTGACTCAAGAAAGCAATCGACTTTTCATCTCAGTCTTCTTGCTTCTATGTGAGAACGACAGCGTAACTCTCTTGTTCGCCTACTACATAGAGGATGAAGTCTTTTGAGTAATCTAGGTTCATCAATACAGGCACTTGAGTGATCCTCTCCTTGATTTTCCAAAAAGTCTATCTTCTCACTTCAATCCATTTGAAATCTACATTCTTTTTCAGAATCTCGATCATTGATTTTACAATTTGAGCAAAATCAGTAATGAACTTCTGAATGAAGTTGATCTGGCCAAAGAATGATTGCAGTTCTTTCTTGTTGACTGGTAGTGGCAATTTTAGGAGGGCCTCAGCTCTCGCAGGATCAATCACTAGTCTTCTTGTAAAATCACATCTCCGAAAATTTTCCCTTCTTTGACGATAAAAATGAACTTCTTTAGGTTAATGGAAATTCCAAATTCTCAATATTTTTTTAACACTTGCCTCAAATGAGAGACGTGCTCTTCCATACGGTGTGAGAAAATAGTCATGTTGTCAAGGTAAAGAACAATAATTCTATTCAACAACTCACCGAAAGTAATGTCCATAGCTCTACGAAATGTAGCACTAGCATTGGAAAGGCCAAATGAAATCCTTTGATAGGTGAAAGTGCCCCATTTTGTAGTAAATTTTGTCTTGTGTTGGTATTCGTCCTTCACCCAAATTTTATTATAACCAGAGAAACCATCCAATAATGAAAATATCTATGCTCTAGTGACCACATGAAGGATTTGATCAATCTACGGTAGGGGGTGGTGATATTTTAATGATACCTGATTCAAATTTTGAAAATCCATGCACAAACGAATATCTCCATTTTTCTTTCAAACTGGAACCAAGTTTGCTACCCATGTTGAGTGCTTGATTGGATAGATTATCTTTACCTCTAAAATTTTTAACAACTCTGCCTTCATGAGCACCTCAATTTTAGGATTGACAAGTCATTGTTTTTATTGAAAAGGCTTTACCCCTTCCTGCAGGCCACCAAGTGCTTCTTCCATCAAATCCACTTTTTGTACTTCCTCTGTCATCATGTTGACTGCACTAGTGGGATTTTCTTTCTCTTCCAATTTTTCTATATGAAAAGTGGATGGATTTTCATTATAGATGCGGATTTGTCTTCCCTTGAATGGAATATCCAAATGCAAATAGTCCAAGGAAAGGCATCCTCCTAGTTTCGTTGTGAACTCCCTCGAGAGACACATACTAAAATATGGTTCCAAATCAACCACTACTACTTATTGAATGATAGTAATTTTAGGCTTGCTATATAAAACGATGGGAATATCCTTAATTACTCCCACTATTTTGATAGGGGTTCCATCCAACTACAATACACTTGGACTACTTCTTGTGTATTCGATTCCTATTATTTCACATATTGCCTTTGGCATGACAGTAGTTACAGCACCAAAGTCAATCATAAAATTATGTACGATCCACCCTTCCATTCTGAGTGACAAATAGAATGAAGGTGGTATGTTCTTTCTAGTGGTGGAAGTAGGCAGTGTCTATGCTAACATTATTTGGAAATAACTTTTCTTCTGATCTTTTGCTGATTTGAGAGATTCTTGCAATAGGTCAACCTATCCAGGTAACTGCAATACATCATATAAGCTCACTATTGTAGGAATCTTCTTTATTTACTTTACAATGTTATAATTGTAAGTACCAGGGATATTTTATTCTACAACTTGCTTATACTTATTCTAATACTGTTGGGTAGCTTCCACCCTTTGCCTCTTAGTCAATGATGGATACTTGAGATGCTCTTTAGCCTGCTCTTTTACCTTAGTCTGTGATTGAGCGGTTGCAGGCTGTGAAGTTGATGCCTTCATCTGCACCTTCTCTTGAGCTTTCTTGGGAAATAGATCCTTCAATAAGATAAAATATTATTGCTTAATTATCATGCCAGACACCTTTGCATTAGGTGATTTTGCTTATGGTTGTACCTATTCATTTTGTACCTTCTATTCAGCAAGAACTTTCAAAGGATCCATTTTCGCTAGATCCATATTCACCAGCTTTTTTCTAGCCCTTGTAAGTACTGAAACTTACTCCAAGGAAGGGACCATAAAATTATGATAAACTTCCCTTATCGTGTTAACTTGTCCACTAACATAAATTTTTGCTAATATCTGTACATATTTCAAATGAACCATGCATGTACCTTCTTTGTGGGGATCGTTACAGGTGGAGCACCAGTATCTTCTCTAATGTACTAGTTTCTTCATTTGCTAGCACGGTTGTGTTCCTCTCAAGGAATTTTCTAGTGGTTTCTTGCTTCCTAGTAATTGGTGGTGTTTGAAATATCCTTGAACAAAAATTAGCTTCTGCTTGTTTCTTTTTTATCATCATGATTTCATTCGACATTGTCCTTATAGCTGAATAAATAGATTGCATTTCTTGTAATAATTTCATGTAAGGATCTAGATTTGAAGGCACGAGAGGTGCTGGTAAAGATAAAGGTGTTGATGGAGCAGGAAAAAATAGTGGAATAGGTGGTTTTGGTAATGTTGGGAAAGTGTACACACCTAAAACACATCATGTAGAGGCGACTACTCATATGGGACATGCTAGAAGACCATATGGAAGACCTTGGACAAATTTCAAGGTATAGCAGTGGTTTTAACCACTCATTTGGGCACATTTGCCTAGTCAATGCTAGCCGCTACTGATACCCACAGTTAGAAGAGCTGACCGCACCTGTCAGTCATGGTCAACACTCAAAATCAGTTGGCTTTCATCTGACCCAAAATCAGTTGCAACGACCAATTGGTTGCAGATTAGAGTGGTTTGAGCAAGGAAGGTTCTGGATCCTTCCATTCAAAAAACTCAAACTGCCCAATCTTGTTCTAGGCTTCCTCATGAAGC
The DNA here is from genome assembly GCA_028583015.1 of Wollemia nobilis. NCBI lineage: Eukaryota > Viridiplantae > Streptophyta > Pinopsida > Araucariales > Araucariaceae > Wollemia > Wollemia nobilis. The sequence continues at coordinate 3,483,465 of JAQPPZ010000442.1, forward strand.
TATCCCTAGCCTTGGGCAAATGCTATTTAACCCCCTTTAAATTGGATAAAGATATAGATGAATATCGAATTGAAATGCAACGAAGCCCTGTAAAATTGCATACTCACCTAGGTGCATTGAGAGGAACACTTTGGCTTCCAAAATGGAGATCACATGGAATTTGGAGTCAAGGAGGCTATGGAGGGTTAGTAATAATCAAGAAAACTACTTGAGCCCATTCCATCACCAAACTGAGCAATTCAACCGCTAAATCTGTCAAAGGACACATAGGTGAACCTTGATCATCAATTTGACAGAGAGATTCAAATATTAAACCTCTGAATTGGAGTACAAAATCACTTCAAGCTATGTCATGGATGTCAGTTGCGGCTAACAGTGCTCACCATGCTTCAGAGCCACGATTAGGGTAGTATCACTGATTTCCCTATTCTTTAGCTGTAGGATTTTCTTATTGTTACTATATTAGTTATATCTCATGTTAATTAGCTTTATTAGGGACTTTGACCAGTGCAATTAGGATTTTTAGTCATTTCCTTTCATTATTGCAATTTTGCTACTAATGGATCTTTTCGTGCTTCCATGCTTTCAATTCTGTAATTAATCCATTAGATAGACACATATGCTTTTCATTTAAATGTTTTATGGTGCTATTTCATGCTTAACATAGGTTTAATATGTTTCTTGCACTTTATTTATTTCATGTTAATTACATCATCCTTTATGCAAGATTCTCCTAAAAGTCTCATCATGAGAGGCCTCCTTTGTATCTAATGTTTCTTGTTGTTTATTGCACATAGGATCAACAGGATTTTTGGATGGAAGGCAACAAATACCTCTAATTGTGGAGAAGGTCATCGAAACCTTGGAGCAATTCATGTCTTTGTGGAAGACATTTGGATTACACCTACCCTGGAAGGGAATTTATCATGTTGTAATTGTTGTATCAAAAGGGTATCCCTAAGAGGGATGGATATGTAATTTGGATATATTCATAATATTAATAAGAGAAGCATTTCTTTTACTTTTGTGTTATTTCTCATCAATTCATATGTGCATACCTAATAATACATAATGTTCAATGATTATAGCATTAAGTGTTAGTTTTTTGCATGGTACAAAAGGTGATCACGATGAAAACCCTAAAAATATAGCGATCACTGATGTTATTTCTCTATGTTTTTGTTGTAGGTGCTAACCATGGTTGACAACCATGGTTAACAGTTATCGTCGTGGGTGACACCCGTGGGTAACAGTCGTAGCTATGCCACAGAGCCATAGTCAATAGAAAACAAAAAAAGTAGGCATCAGACACCTTCATCAGACTTAGATCTGAGGTAGGATCATTTTCCCCTCTCTGTCTTTTTTTGTCTATGTTTTTACAGAAGTAGAATGCAATAGATGGATGCTAATTAGGAAAACACAGCAAAAAGTAAAAAGGAAAATCCTAGATGTTTTCTTAGTTTTCTACTAGTCGTTTCTAGGAATAGCGGATCTCTGATTGCAGTCCGTCCTAGTCTCCAACGGTATAGTACATTGATTGTTTAGAGTTCGCATGCATGAGGTCCAATCAGTGGCCATTTATTTCATAGATAGTTGCATTCTATGAAAATAATTTAGCATAGTCGTGCATTATTTTAAAGTGAAACATTATTTTGAAAACATGTAGAATCATTTGAATGCTATTTTATGCATTTTTATTTCATGCAAAGTAAAAGGAACCACACACACCATGACACATTGTAAACACTAGTGATTTGGAAGTCACATCCAACCACTAGTAGGGTTCAATGACGATGGCAATGATTTCCATACGTTGGCCCAACTCCTTTGTACCTTATGTTCTAGGCCAATACCAGATCCAAGAAACATCCGTAGCCCAAAAAATGTGCATGTACTTCTATTCAAAGGGTATGATGTTGACTGGGTGAGATTGGGTGAGGGTCTGGCAGGACCTGTGCTCCCTGCCTAGGTGTGGACCTCATCACCACATTTTGGTGGGATTACGTGACCTAGAGTTCATCGCCAGGTTGTCGAGCTATGAGCATATAGGTGAAAGCCTTTTAAAAATTTGAGAAAAGCATCAATGTATTGCAAAACACGATAAGAGTTACTTTACTGATACAAAAAATTGTAAAACACACCAAACAATTAGGCTCATTTTAAAACTTAAAAGAGATAATCATCATTGTATTATTTGTGTGCTAATAAAAGTTAAATATAGACATAGGATACACATCATGATGGTTACATGGAGAGGCCGATCTAGGAATAGACTCGAGATCGAAGTCAAAGCTCCACCCAAAAAACAACAAGTCGTGCAGAACCCTCAATCACAGAATCCTCCTGGACGTCATTCGACGAGCATTAAAAGGGATAATTCTATGCATGTGGATTCTATTGAGAATACCCCTATTAGAGGAGCTACTAGACACTCTTCTAGTCATAGATCAGAGCATGGAACTTCCCAGCATGGAAATTCTAAACATGTTAGTATTTACCATGATAGCATTCCGCGTGCATCTATGGTATTTGCTAAGGAGTATGTCATTGAGGGATCTAGATTGGTACCCCTCCATCTTGTGTCTAGGGGAGGCTTAAGGCCCTCACCTTTTGAGTATAAATAGGTCCAAGATATGCCCATTTAGGGGCAAGTGGATAGGGCCACTTTTGATCATAGGCCCATACACACTTCCTCTAGAAGTGATCCTTGTAGGATCGCCACCAATATATCTAAAGTGGAAGCTAATGGTACGCCACCTCATGAGCTATGGAATAGTAGATATTTGGATGGTCTAGATAGAGTCCTAGGACAATTAGGCTATAAGCCTACCCCTGCACCTTCTTGTCTTGCAAGCGTGCGTAGCGATAGCACCATTAGGACTGTTGGAGAACCTAGAGAGTGCTCTAAGTGCTCTCGAGATATGTGTTCTCCCACTTCCCATGTAGGAATAGAGTATAGGATACGGCCTGACATGAATGCCATATTTATAGATAGAAGCAAGAGTGTGGCAAATTAGTCCATTGGAGGACATACCCAAAAATTTGCTCGAACAGAGCAAATACACCAAAGGCCTCAGATGGTCGATCATGTTGATAGGCATTATGAGGAAGAAGTGGGAGAGGAATTAGAACAAGAATATCCAAAAATATCCCAATTCGAGGAGGAGGGTGAGCCTAGTCCCCCACCTCAACCAAGGAAGAATTTGCCTCCAAAGGTGCCTCCAAGACAATATCGAGAAGAGGAGTTTCTTTCCTTGTAGGCCTATAAGACCTTAGAAGAGAAGGTCCAAGCCATAGAGAAGCAAGGAACAACTTATCAAAAGCCTACCTTGAACAAAATCCATAATGAACCTCTATGCACGTTAGTGCTTATTCTAGCCTATCCTGAGCATTTCAAGATGCCTAGACTAGAAAAGTTTTAATGAGAGGAAGACGCACAGGAGCATGTAACAAGTTTCCTAGATATGTGCTTTCAGATTGAGAGCAATGATGCTTTGCTCCTATGCACATTTATTACCACCCTCTTAGGCCCAGATTGAAAGTGGTTCAACCAATTAAAGAGGCATAACATCACTAGTTTCAAACAACTAGCCGATGTGTTTCTTGAATGCTTTTCCTTTGATATCAAGAAAAAGGTAAACTTATTTGACCTAGCTGCTTTAACGCAACACGACAATGATCCAATGATGGATTATGGAAAATAATGGAGGAAAATGATGGCAAAGCTGCCATTCTCTATCCCATCCTTTGAATTAGCGTGAATGTTCATGAAGAGTTGCACCAAGCACATTTTGGTATTGCTACAGTTGTAGCAATACCAGACATTCGAAGAGGCTTTGATACAAGCCAAGGTGATAGAGGACATCAAGTTACAAGAGGGTAACTTGAAGCTCAAGAATAAGGAGTGGCACAAAAAAAGCACTGAGAGATAATATTCCAAGCCGACCCATGTTAATCAGGTGGTGTTGAACCTCGAGAAAGGGGATAAGGGGTAACAACAATGAAACTATCAAGCCCAACCTCCTCCTGTGGAATATGAGCATTGCAACAATAATTATAAGGGTAAAAATAAGGAACAATGCCCACCTCATGTATTCACTCAATTATCGGAGTCGTTGGCTTCAATTTTTCATCAGTTATGTGAGGCAAAGGCTATACGCTTACCCGAAGTCAAGTTAATGGACCCTAATTAGCCTAAGCCTAAGGGCTATAAAGATGATCAATTTTACATCTTTCATCGATCGAAAGGCCATGACATCGAGGTATGTTGGTCTTTCAAACATCTTGTACAAAATATGATTGAAAAATGTACACTTCTTGTCGAAAACCCAAAAGTTCCTGATAATCAAAATATGGGGATTTACAAAAATCCTCTACCAAATCATGAGGCACCAAAAAATAGTGTTGGCCAAGTCAACCAAGTATGCATCGAACCACCAACCCAAGGGTTCATCGGAATGGTCAATGTTGTCACAAGGAACGTAAGGTATGAATGACTAAATCAACCTCCAGTGCCCATTAGAGTCCAAGCTGCACCTCCTTCAAGGCCAGCCCAGCATGTGCTAGTCCCACCAACTAGACCTGTGGTGACCATTAGAAGTAGATTGGTCCAAAACATACAGATGACTCCAGAAAAGTTATCAATTTATGAGTTGATCCAATAGTCTCCCAAGCATAGGGAGACACTTATGGACATATTAAGGTCCATAGAAGTGCAGCCTTAGGATCCTAAAGCATTTACACACTTTGTGGGACACGTGCAATAGCATTAGGAACCGATCATACAATTCTATGACCACGAAGTCAAGACGGTTTCCACAGTTATAGCAGACTCACCACTGCATATAATTTCATGTGTGAATCACAAACCATTCAAGTGGGTTTTGATTGACATGGGGTCGTCAATCAATATCATAACTACTAAGGCGTTAACTCACTTGAAGTTTCCCAAGATGCATATCATCCCTTCTACCTTCATGTTGAGAGCTTTCAATGATGCATTATGCTCAACGGTTGGTACTATAGTTTTACCTATATAGGTAATACTGAAGACCATATCGGTGATGTATCACATAATCGAAGGTGCTATGCAATATAACATACTTCTAGGGAGGCCTTGGATCAGAGAAATACATTGCATCCCTTCTATTCTACATCAATGTATCAAATATGTTCATGAGAGACAGGTTCACGTGGTGCCTTCAGATGAAGAATCCTTTAAATACATGAATCTAGCAAGTTTACCAAGGGAATTCGTTCTCCCCTCAACACACATGGATGTGTGGCCAAAATCACCAATAAAAGAGCTAGGAGGTAAAATAAAAAATATGTGTGCTAAGCCTGTAATATCCACATCTCAACGATCGGATAACACAACAACTGCTTCTACCAGACCGTCTGCATCTATGATGCATCAAGATGATAGGAAGTTGAAAGAAAATACGGGTGAAATAGAGACAAAGCAAACACCCAAGCTAGTTATCAACAAAGCCCCTACTCCCATGGAAGTAGAGGAAATTAAAGGAGAAGTCGAAGAGGTACCTCAGCCTGCATCACCTACGTATTCAGCAGGATCATCTGCACCACAGGTGACTGTCCATTTGGTTAATCTTGGATTAAGGGAATATATCATGCAGAATGTGACGTTCACACTGATTATCAAGGTTGCATATAACATGGACCAACCGTGAGCCCATCACCTTCCTGTAGGGATTGTGGAACCATTAGGGGTACCACCTAACCAAACCAACTACATCTATGAAGGGCTAGACCAGTTTGCATCTCCTACACCCATGGATGAGGATGATGATGAATCATTTATTGTGAACATTCATTATCTCTCTAACCTATAATACACCATGCGATACTTCGAGTGTTACCATTGGCATGGTTACGATATCAAACTATTTGAGTAGGGGTGTAGAAGTCCATATGAACTGTAGTATCAGTTGCCAACTGATAGGTTTAGGTTAGGATACTATATTCGAGGTCATGATGAACTTCTTGTGATATCTTTAGACCGCCTGTACCTCAATCTAGGGGGTGAAGTTGACTTCAATCCTTATCACCCTAATTATTTCACATTTCAAAGGGATAGCCGGCTAGTGACTTATGTCACTCTGGAGCTACCCGTGAGATATCATGTGAACAACTTGGTGGAGATCGGCCTAGAACCCATTCCAAGAGCCAACTTGGACAATCAAAGCTATGGAGTTATCAACGATATTGGTATACACATCCAGAATCTAGACACAACTATAGACATCGAATCAAAAGTTTCTTCTGAGGATGTTCATGCAGTATCCATAATCGAAAGTGATGGACCGGACTATGATTCTAGAACAGATGATTTTGAGTTCTCCTCAAACAATGAGCAATCCGAGGATGAAACCGAGTTGGCCTGCTTGGGCCCTACACTCTTGCATCATATTTTACCTTTGGAATCAATAAATACGAGCGAAGAACCCTTCAACAACAATGATGGCTATCAAGACATAGCCTACATGGGGCCTCATTTGGAACATCACCTGATTCGATTATATAGAGGTGATTTTCTATATTACAATAGTGATGGTGAAGATGAAATAAAGAGAGCCTATTTAGGACCTCTCTACTTATGCCATCGTAATGCACCATATATTGCTGAGGAGATGTACAAAGAGATCAATATCCATCCTCACCTTAGGGGAAGGACACCGAATCTTAATGTGATTTATCACATGGTGTTTCTTGATTATACCGATGTACATGAAGCTCCTTGAACCCAATGATCCCATCTGATAGTCTGTTCATGGACTGGATCTAGAGATCTCCATCCCAGAACCACATCATAGGGATGGAAGTTTTGCTAATGTTGAGTCATGTACACATGGTCTTAGAGACATAATCCATTTCATTAATATGATCTCCATTGATTTGACCACTCCACTCTGCAATCTAGTTGATCCTTCCAAGCCATTGTGTCTTAATGTAGATGCTATTAATTGGGATCACATTGATTCACCTCTATAGCCTGAATATTTCTTCCTTAATGAAGAAATGCTGCAACCTTTCCATTTTATGCCAGGTTGTGCACATGATGTATATCATGTTGAGGATGCTTCCAATGAGGAACCTATAAACCCAGTAGATGACATCCACTTGATTCCTACACCTCACCAGCTTGAGGAGGGATTCCATATATCAGTAGAGGAAACCTTTGAAGTGGATATCAATAATGATCCCACTAATCCTAATAATGTTAAATTTGGAGAAACTATGACTCCTGATGAGCATGCCAACCTCATCCTTATACTGAGAGAGATACCTGATCTCCTTTCTTAGACTTATAAGGACATGTCAGGTCTAGATCCAAAACTGGTTACTCTTAACCTTTCACTAGATCTATCAAAGAAGCCAGTCAAGCAAAAACTTAGGAAGATGCATCCAACATTAGCCTTAATGGATAAGGATGAATTGCAGAAGATGTTGGATATAGAGTTTGTCATTTCCATTGACTATCTGAAATGGGTATCAAACATGGTGCTTGTAGGAAAACCTGATGGAAGGATCCGTATCTGTACGGATTTCAGAGACCTAAATAGGACAACACCAAAGGATTCATTTTTGTTGCCAAACATAGATGCTCTCATAGATGCAACTACGGGTCATGAGATGCTCTCCTTAATGGATGATTTTTCTGATAACAATCAAATTTGGATTAAGCCCAAAGACTAGCATAAAACCGCATTCATAATGCCATGGGGGACATTCTGTTACAAGGTTATGCTATTCGTCCTAAAGAATGTTGGTGCTACATATCAGTGGGCTATGACATATATCTTTCATGACTACATGCATAAGATATTAGAAGATTATATCGATGACTTATTGGAAAATTCATTGCTGCATTCAAAGCATGCAGAGGTCCTGAGGAAGGTCTTCGATCACCTAATAGAGCATAATCTAAGGTTGAATCCTAAGAAGTGCGTATTTGACGTAACTTCAAGAAATCTCTTAGGATTCATCATTTCAAATCGAGGCATCGAAGTTGACCTAGTAAATTTCAAGGCTATTTTAAAAATGCATCCCCCCACAAACATTAAGGGATTAAGAAGCCTTCAAGGCAAAGTAGCATCCATAAAGCGATTTATTACATAGTTATCAGATAAATGTTGACCCATGGGGGTCCCATTCAATTGGGATGAAGATTTCCAAGAAACCTTTTCTGAAATTAAGCAATACCTAATGAGGCCACTAGTACTAGCTCCACCAAGGCCAGATATATCGTTTTCGCTATATATATCAGTAGCTGACTTTGCATTGGGAACCATGTTAGCCCAAAAGAATATGCAAGACAAAGAGCAAGCCATATATTACATTAGCCAAAATTTGGTGAGTTATGAGCTAGGATATGCATACGTTGAAAAGTTGTGTTTAGCAATAGTGTTTACTTCTAAGAAATTGTGACACTATATGTTAAGTCATACGACGTATGTCATATCAAAACAAAATCCTTTGTAGTATATGATGAGCAAGATATATAATAATACACGTACTATAAGTGGATCATGCTATTGATAGAATTTGATTTGGAATTCATTAGCCAAAATTCCATTAAGGGACAATTCATAGATAATAAACTAGTTGAGGCACCTCTTGAGAATAGTAGGCATCTCACCATAGAGATTCTTGATGATGCAGTCTTTGCCTTAGCAGAAGCACCTAGATCCGAAGAGCCAAATAATAAAGCTGATATGACCTTGTTCTTTGATGGTTCGAAGTGTGAGCAAGGAGGTGGTGCAAGAATAGTATTGTTCACTCCACAAGAAGCTCCAATACCCTTGTCATTCAAGTTAGAATTTCCTTGCACTAAAAATAATGCTGAATACAAAGCCCTAATTTTGGGTCTCCAAACAGCTATTGCCATGAAGATAAAAAGGCTAAATATTTTTGACAATTTCCTTCTCATTGTTAACCAAGTTAAGGGATTATTTCAATGCCGATGTCCGATGTTGAAAGCTTACAAGGATCTTGTTGACATTTATCTAACTCAACTGGAATGGTACGACATCGAGGCAATCCCTCGTTTGTCCAATAGATTTATAGACATAATGGCATCTTTGGTATATCTAATCCCTCATAATATGTAATGTATACCCTTGCTGTAGCAATTTTTTTTTATCTATTTTGTGATTGATTTTTTGAGTTTGTTTGCTTGTTATCTGTTGTTTTGATTTTCAGAACTGATGCATATGTTTTTGGTGCCTTTTGACATGTATAATGCATTAAAATATGAAGGGAAAATGCATAGAAATGAACAAAAATTTGGAACAATGATCTAATATTCGTAAAATAACTTCATTATATCATATTTCAATATATAATGTCTGATTACAAATAGCAGCATTCAAAAATAATAATTTTTCAAACATGTGACAATTGCCAGTTTGCTGCAAATGACACCCAGTAAGCAAAAAACGTTTGTATCTTCGCGAATACACCTCTGAATGATGTGCCATAAAGTGCAATATACTTTTTTTTACTTGGTACTAATATCTGGGCAGAAATAAAGCAAGTTTCTAAATTGTATTTTTTCTTCACACTTCCCAATGCACTACTAGCAATGGTTGAAACTGTATGACAACCTTTAAAAATAAATACAACTATAAACCCTGGTATTAATGCATAGAAATTATTGTCTCCACCATAAAATTTGAATGCTCAAATACCCATAACAATAAACTCCACCATTTTCCAGCTATGAGCAAAACCGTGGGTTCCCAAGATAAAATGGAGTTGTATGACCAGGTCTTAGTATGAAATATTTACTCCTTAATTCACAAACTAATAAATACCCACATCAAATATGCTAAAATGATAAAGACCCAGAAGAATTATTTCATGAAAAAATAAACTTCAATTTTCTTCAAACCCTAAGTGCTGCAAGTAAGCCCAATATGAATCTTCTGCAATGAAGACTCCAAGAACTGCCTAGGAAGGACCTCTAACCTTCGAAAATAGTGTTGTCGATGGAGGTTTTCATCCTCAAGAGCCAAATCTGCAAATTCTCCAAGAATTTTGACAGAGTTTCTTTGTTGTTCATAAACAATTGATATGCCAAATGAGCTCACAAAAGCCCATATAAACCCAACGCCTCACTTTTAGAGTTTTGCACACTTAAAAAGAATTTAAAATTCACTTTTATAAAATAACCCTTTATTACTCCTTTTTCTAAAGTCACTTTATTAATATTTCAATTTTCTAAGGGACTTTATGTCCCCCCAATGTTCCCCTTTTATAAAATAAGGTTGAACTTTAGAAAGTCAAATAAATTATTTAACTTTATTTAATTCATGTTTGCACATTAAAATTTTAACCTTCTGCTCAACCAATCCTCGGTCAAGGGATAGAATCAGACACCCATTTCACCAAAGAATAACATTGCACTGTTCGATCTTCCAGAAACCCTAACTTACTATAAATAGAAAGTACTACCAAAAATAGCATTTAACTTTGGAATCACCAAAAAAAAACTCAACATGTCTCTCTGAATAGAAACCCTGATAGGATCACCACCACAAACTATCCAAACCCTAAGTTACTAAAAATAGAAAGTGGTGAAGAAAAGCTCCAAATCGCCTTCAGAAAGAGGTAGAGGAGAGTTGGTGAAGCACTGATCACCAAGGAACAACCCACTTAGGGTTCCCAATCATCCTTGTTTAGCCTATGAGAACCCAAGAATAGGCTAAATCACTACTAAACATTGACTGTATTGAAAGGGGACATTACAATCCACCCTTCACAAAGATTGCTTGTCCTCAAGCAATACTCAAATATACCCTAGTCAAATGTTTACTCTTGGCTAAGGTCACATATAATACCTGGATCCCATAACAACCTCAGAAAGAAACCACCACGCTGTCGCTGCACCACTATGATCACAACAAGAGATCCATTGTGCACCAACTGTATTCCTTGCTCCTGCAACCAAATATTATACTCATCCTCATAGTCTGAACTGGAATACCTGTAGTAACCAAGCTCTATGTCATGAAAAGTATCATGCCAAAGCAACTCTGTATGAATAACTCCTACAGTGTGACTGATCAAAATGAAACTAAGCACCTGAGGAAGCAATCTACTCAACAAAGAAGTAGGATACCCAGTAAATCTCATTATAGAGGTCCAACCAAAATGCAGACCAAAATCTATCAAGTAACTGGCAAGGTTATGGACAATAAAGGTAGATCCAAAAATAATCATCCTGGGAATGCATCTACCATCCGAATCAAAAAAATCCACACTGACACTCCATCTCCATGAGTCAAAATGATCATCCCATTAGTACCAGTACTCCCACTCAGTAGTAATCATGAGTATAATTAGGAAATACATCAATCATCAACATGAAATTATAGCTAACACATACTTAGAATACCCATAAATCCATCCCATAATGGATCATGTAAGCTGCAAATCTTGTTGACCTCATATTAGACTCAAAATTAACCCCTTCATCAAGCTGAATGGTATAAAAATAAAGTAACATACCGCTGTCCAAGACTGAAATCATCATCACATAATCTAATTTTTGATAAATCAACATACCACAAGGTGTACATTTACCAAAAATATGAAATATGACAGCCAAGGTACCAAAACTCAACTCATCCCAAGCTGAAATTACCTCCCAATAAGTCAACAAATCTATAAATCTCCAGTCTTGGCTCAGGATCTCTCTCCAATCCAATTGTATGAACACAAATAGTGTTGTAACATGGATGTTCAAGGAGTATACAACAGTAAACCTCCCACTCCATTGATAAAAAATCCTCCAAGGTATCCCTCTCCCATCATCCTTCATGTCCAGAAGCACATGCATATGATTCAAGGTATTTCCAAGAGTAACATCACACATCATAAAAAGTTGATTCAAAACATCATCAATGTCATGACAAGATGAGAGAACAACTACTATTTTGTTCTACAAATAAAGTCTCGTACAAGGAAGATAACTCTTATTCCATGTTGCCCAAAAAATGAATGGAGCACCTGGATCCCAATTTCTTATGTGATGATATGCATGTATTCCTTCACCCTTCTTATGATGCCTCATTTGATTAAAACAATCTTGTATGGATGAAGAACAAAGCATCATACCTCTATGCAAGGGATTATAGGCCAACAAATGATCAAATTGTCTACCTTTAGTTGTTGGTCTAAAAATTGCAGCAAGCTCCATCCCAACATTATGCTCAAATGCATACTCCACATCATGTCTTCTCTCCATGTCGTCCTTGTATGTTTCATGAAATGAAACACTCCGCTCATCAACTAAAAAATTGTCATCAGAATGATCCACAAGTTCATCACAAGTGCCAAGTGAAGCATCCCTCTCATATGTATCATGAAATTCCACCTCATAAAATGGGTTATCAAATGTCACAACTTCACCCATATCAAAGAGTGGGTTATCAAAAATTTTGTAATCACCCCACCCAAGGTCTTCATCAAATTTAGGTGCCAACACACCCGGATCCCAAGGACTAAAGATTTGATTACTTAATTCTGCCCCAACAAGTTCTTTTTTCCTACCATGCATGTATGTCTCTATATGTAGTTCACTTTGTAAATCACCAAAGAAAATAAAGCTATTTGGAACATTTATTACATTAGGTTCAACTAGGATACCAAACCCAAATCCACATGTGTCTTCATTACTATAATGTGATGATGAAATAGTATCATATACTAATTGAAAATATGTTTTATGTTCAACATGTTTAGCATCTAAAAAATTATTTATGAACTCATAAACAGGGGCTATCTTGAAATTTTAAACAATCCCATCATACTCTTTTCTTGCAATACTATTAGCACCTTCAACTCTTTTGTCATAAAAATAATTACTAACCATGGATTCTTCAATAATTTGTTCCACAACCACATCCAATGTTGATGGTATAATATTTTCATTAGGTGCATGCAAGTCAAATGAACCAATCTGAGACTCATTCATACATACCACATAAAAAGTGTCATTATATTCACACAAATTTTATGTTTTGATCTCCTTTTCTTTTCCATCTTCTTCGCTGTCCAAAAATGGCCTCAACTTCTTCTCACATTTTCTCACAACACTATCAACCAATTCATGAGCAATAGGTGAAGCAAACAAATATCCCCTTCAAACAGCCACTAACATAGTCCAAAGTAGCTGAGGAATTTTGTCACTTTCATTGATGATCAAAACCATAGTATCTCTCATGGTTGCAATAACATTATCAGTATGTTTTGATCTAGCTGTAGCAATAAAATGATGAAACATTTGGTAAATCAATTCATCCAAGCTCAAGTATAACATGATGTTACCCAATCTAGTTCTTGCAAAAGTCTCAAGTATAGTAATTCTCCTAGCAAAATGAGAGCTTTTGACCTTTCCCAACCCTATAAAACTGTCAACCAACAACTGCATTACCATTCTCAATGTGTCATTTCCATAAGGCTCCTTAGTTGCTAATATTACCATAATTTCACTTAAACAATAAGTAACCATGAGTCTTACCTCCTTGTCTAGATGACTCAACCATCTAGGATTGCCCAAAGACTTCACCATCGGAGTCATAGCTGCTTGTAATATCTGAGAAGGTGATGAATCCATCATATACAAATAATCTTTTACCTCCCCTAGGACACAGTAGAGAACATATTTAGGCTGAGATATGAATCCAAGTTTTCTTCCTGCATTAGTAAGCCTTTAGACCAACTCGTTTTTGCCCAATAGTGCCATGATCCACAATTAAAAATTTAATGTTCAAGAACCCTAGGTTTCATTTCAGCAAAATTCCACCACAAACCCTTCAAAAGTGCCCAAATTTTTTTTGAATGCTGATCTACTCAAGGATGTTGAATCCTCCTCATGAAATCCTAATTCAAATATGATCACATGTTGGCAGGAAACCAACTCTAATACCACTGTAATGTAAACCCTTGTTGTAGCATTTTTTTTTTAAATCTTTTTCATGACTGATTTTTTGAGTTTGTTTGCTTGTTATCCGTTATTTTGATTTTCAGAACTGATGCATATATTTTTGGTGCCTTTTGACATGTATATTGCATTAAAATATGAATGGCAAATGCATATAAATGAACAAAAATTTGGAACAACGATCTAATCTTCGTAAAATGACTTCATTACATCATATTTCAATATATAATGTTTGATTACAAATAGCAACATTCAGAAATAACAATTTTTAGACCTGTGACAAATGCCAGTTCGCTGCAAATGACACCCAAAAATCAAGAAATATTTGTATCTTCACGAATACACCTTTGAATGATGTGTTTTAAAGTGCAATAGACTTATTTTTACTTGGTGCTCAGATCTAGGCAAAAATAAAGCAAGTTTCTAAACTGTATTTTTTCTTCATGCTTCCCAATGCACTATCAACAATGGCTGAAACTGTACGAAAGCCTTTAAAAATAAATACTAATTGTAAACCATGGTATTAATGCATAGAAATTGTTGTCTCCACCATAAAATTTGAATGCTCAAATACCCATAACAATAAACTCCACCATTTTCTAGCTATGAGCAAAAATGTGGGTTCCCAAGCTAAAATGAAGCTGTACAACTAGGTCTTAGTATGAAGTATTTGCTCCTTAATTCACAAAATAATAAATACCCACATCAAATATGCTAAAATGATAAATACCCAGAAGATTTATTTCATGAAAAACCAAACTTCAATTTTCTTCAAACCCTAAGTGCTGCAAGTAAGCCCAATCTGAATCTCCTGCAATGAAGACTCCAAGAACTGCCTAGGAAGGACCTCTAACCTTTGAAAACAGTGTTGTCGATGGATTTTTTTGTCCCCAAGAGCCAAATCTACAAATTCTCCAAGATTTTTGAGAGTTTCTTTGCTGTTCATAAATAATGGATATGCCAAATGAGCTCACAAAAGCCCATATAAACCCAATGCCTCACTTTTAGAGTTTTGCACACTTAAAAATAATTTAAAATTCACTTTTATATAATAACCCTTTATTACTCCTTTTTCTAAAGTCACTTTATTAATATTTTAATTTTCTAAGTGACTTTATGTCCCCCCAACGTTCCCCTTTTATAAAATAAGGTTGAACTTTATAAAGTTAAATAAATTATTTAACTTTATTTAATTCATCTTTGTACATTAAAATTTTAACATTCTGCTCAACCAATCCTTGATCAAGGGATAGAATCGGACACCCACTTCACCAAAGAATAACATTGCATTGTTCGATCTTCCAAAAACCCTAACTTACTATAAATAGAAAGTACTGCCAAAAATAGCAGTTAACTTTGGAATCACCAAAAAACAACTCAACATGTCTCTCTGAATAGAAACCCTAATAGGATCACCACCACCAACTATCCAAACCCTAACTTACTAAAAATAGAAAGTGGTGAAGAAAATCTTCAAATCACCTCCAGAAAGAGGTAAAGGAGAGCTGGTGAAGCATTAATTACCAGGGAACAGCCCACTTAGGGTTCCCAACCATCCCTATTTAGCCTATGGAAACCCAGGAATAGGCTAAATTACCACTGAACATTGTTTTTCTAGAAAGGTGACATTACAAAATTCATCTGCTAATTTCACTACCATCCATGTAAAAACATTGTCACACTCTACCATGCAACACGAAGCATTGGAAACAAAGAGTCAATCAACATGATTCATGTGGAACCAAACCATGAATGGTTCCATAGATCCAGAGACTTTCTCAAGAGAGCATCTTGGGGGTCTTTGATCTTGCAGGATCTGATGGGGAGTGGTACTACCATTCACTACAAGGTTGTTTTCCAGTCTGCATTTGCAAATGTAGAACCACAGGGGGGAACATGTTGTCTTGTTAGTCGAATTTGAAGCTTATCATAACTGGACGTCATAAATACATTACTTCCTTAGTCTTGGTGTAATCCCTCAGAGATTATCGTGTGCCGTGAAGTGTACATTTAAATAGAAAGCGATAAAGTATGTCTTGTTAGCAGACATCCTATACCATAGAAGCTACAATGGAGTTATTCTTCATTGTCTTGAGCCCCAAGAGTCATATTAGGCAATTTCATAAGCTCATGATGGTACATGCAGTGGCCATTTTGGTGGTATGGCTATCGTCAAGTGCATCCTTCGCATGGGTTATTATTGGCCCACTATGGAGAAGGATTGCAATGTGTATGTCAGAAAATATGTTAAATGCCAACATCATGCTAATATTATGCACTTACCATCACAGGACATATAGCCCATTCAAGCGGCTTGGCCATTTTCTCAGTGGGAATTTGATCTCATTGGTAAGATCTCTCCTCTGTCATCGGGTTGACATACATTCATTATTATGGCTACTAAGTATTTTACTAAATGGGTGGAAGCCATTCCCTTAACAATGACAACTAGAGCGCGTATTGCTGAGTTTATACTCACCAATATCATAAGTCATTTTGGGATACCATCCAAGATAATTTTAGATAATGGAAAGTCATTTAAGAACAAAACTATGAGAGCTTTGACGTCTAAGTATAGAATCAAACACAGTTTTATGACTCCATATTATCTGCAGGCAAAAGGGTAAGCTGAAGCTTCAAATAAGACAATGATTTCCATATTGAAAAATATGGTACAAGAGCACCACAAATATTGGAACATCCAAATACCCCTTGCATTATGGGCTTACATGACTAGTATTCGAACACCCATTGGGGCAACTCTGTTTTCATTAGT
This sequence comes from Wollemia nobilis, assembly GCA_028583015.1. NCBI lineage: Eukaryota > Viridiplantae > Streptophyta > Pinopsida > Araucariales > Araucariaceae > Wollemia > Wollemia nobilis. The sequence continues at coordinate 3,500,210 of JAQPPZ010000442.1, forward strand.
ATATGGTGCGGAGGTCATTATACCTTTAGAGTTGGAGATTCCAACACTACGCATCACATTGAAAGAGTTCATTGATGATGACACTACACAACAATATTGCCTAGATCAACCGATGCTACTTGATGAACATCACGTGAATGCCCTTGAGCACCTCTGCATTTATCAAGAGCGCTTAAAACGAACTTACAATAACAAAGTCCATCTGAGAGACTTTGAGGTTGGTGATCTTATGCTAAAATAGAACCAACAAAACTCAAGTTTATTGCCAGAACTGTAAAACAAATTTATGGCTAATTGGTTAGGTCCTTATATGATCTTAGAGAAGATTGGACCTGGGACATATTGCTTGACATCGCTCAGAGGAGTTGAAGAGCCTAAACCTCTCAATATCCTTCATATTAAAGCGTTCTATGCCTAAAACCATCAAAAGGCTCCAAAGGCATCTGTAAGCCCTTTGGTCATCCCAGTAAAAGACTCCAAAGGCATTTATAAGTCCTTTGGTCATCCCAGTCAAAAGGCTCCAAAGGCATTTATAAGCCCTTTGGTTATCCCAGTTAAAAGGCTCTAAAGGCATCTATAAGCCCTTTGGTCATCCTAGTCAAAAGGCTTCAAAGGTATTTGTAAGCCCTTTGGTCATCCCAGTAAAAGGCTCCAAAGGTGTCTCTAAGCCCTTTGGTCAATCCAAATTTTTAAAATCCATAAAAAAAATATATAAAAAGCAATAAAATCCAAAAAAATTGGAAAAATATCAAAAATAAAAAACACTTGCATTTCATTAGCATCTTTGCATTGCATTTTGCATCATTGCATTCTCATTTTCCACATGCATTTCATTTTTTCCAGGGGAACCTCACGCCTGATGAGTCTGGGAGGGCTATCTGGATAATTAGGTGTATGAATACCACCTCCCACTATAAAAAGAATTCAGCCTGGAACCACTCTTCAACATGGACGCTTCCATGGTCAATGCGGCCCTATGCATGAACGCTCCATCTACCCAAGATTGAATCAAATACGACCTTCCTCGTCGTGGTAGGAGAGGGGTGATGGGCTTACCATCAATAGGTAGGCAAAATATGCAGTAGACATCCTCCAGAGTAATAGTCATTTCACCCATCAATAGATTAAATATGTTGGTCCACGCATCCCAATGACAAGCCAAGGTAGTCATGTATGATTGATCCACTCTGATGGTGGGGAGGTTCAAGACATAACCAAACCCCACAGACGCAAACCAATCCCGCTCCACAGTAGTGAGAGTGCGATTTAAATTCTGAAGGAGATCAATCTCCCTCTCTCTGTTCATTAAGGCCTGAGTGAAAGCAATCAAATAAATACAAAAAATAATTAAAAATAACTAAAAAATGACAAATAAATAAAAAAATCTCATGAAAAAGCAAAAACATGCACACACATGATCAAAAATTTCAAAAAAAATAAAAAAAGCACTTCAAAAATGCATTAAATAGCATTAATTACCTAGAAAACCCAAACAAAAATTTAAATTTTTTTGAAACAATTTCTAAAGTTTGCGCGTCGCGGGTCAAAACCATGGTCAACGCGATGGTAAAAAATGTGACCGTTGGGATTTAAATCCCATCGTGGCTGATAGTCGTGGCCCCAAATTTTCCAATTGGGGATCGCGTCTGCCAGCCACGGCTAAGGAGCATGACCATTTTAGGGTCACAGCCTTCCCAAAATAACCCCAAAATTAAACCCTCCCCTCTAACCTAACCTATGCTAAATCTAACTAGGGTGAGGTTCATTACCGACAGTTTAATGTAGTTCGTTTAACCCATTTCTTAGTGTGGTTAATTTTAATCTAGTAATTTGCAAGTGTGGTATCGATTTGTGTGTTACCTTGGACGCACCGACTCCCTTGTTGGTCGAAGCTTCTGGCTAATCGGCCATCGATGTGGATAAAAGAGAATTAGTGAAGTTTGCAGTAGCGTTTCGTGTCAAAATTTACTTTTTACCTCTAAGAGCTCTCAGTTTTACTGGTAGTTCTAGGTAAATAATGAAAATTTTCAAATAGGAAAAGCCTTTTATACCTTTTTTGAATTTGATTCGGATCACGTCTGACAACCGCGGTCCCTGAATTAGGGTTTTTTCGCCCCTGGGTCTAATCCATGGTTAAGGAATTTGACCTTCTTAACCGTTTTTGACAAGCACGGTCAACAAAATATAATAAATAATCTCAATTCCAACCATGGAAAGCTATAAAATAATAAATTAAAAATACCCACCAGACCAGATAATTTAAAATCTACAAAATTAACAAAAAAAAATTAGATTACAGTAAAATCCAAATGTGCCCTGTATCTAGTTATTTACCCTATACACTTGGCGGTTGCAATGACTTGAGATCCATGCAATACAGTAAGATAATTAAATTACCATAAGGATATTTGGGGTAAATTAGTCATCACTAAATTGTATGCTTCATTTCAATCCCTAAGAAGGCCCTGACGACCAGAGTGCTCCAAGGGAATGAGATATTCATCACAATTCTCCTATGATATTTTCAGTAGATCATCGACAATATGATTCAACGCAAGCATTAGTGACATTTTCCTCATTTTTATTCCCTAAGAAGGCCTTTGGGGCTGGACCACTCCATGGGATAGAAATGGAAAATCGCTATTAATAGTTGCAATCATAGCTGATTAGGCCTTGCCAATAATTCAATTGCTAAATCTTAATCTATTCAAAATATTTTATAGTGGTCAAGCAACCTCGCTGCTTCATTTAATTATAATTACCCTCATCGAATCATCCGTTGAGGGGGTAGTCATAATATCATAATCATAATCAAAGTCAACAGAAGATCCCTTGATCGTAGATCCCTTTATCTTGTCAAAATTTTGTTCGTCTTATGAATCATTGCCAAAGACTATCATAAGCTTACCCTCTACTAGGGCAAAAAGAAAATATGACAGTTAGTTTGTAGCTCTCTTCCTTTCGATTATATAGCCCTAACACCTATTGTAGCACCAAAGCTACTCGAATGTCTGATGACGAGTACAAACTCTTTCAAATTTAAGCCTTCCATCCAATTAGAAGTAATAATTCTAGGATGCGCATCCTCTTTGCAGGACTTGGGGCATCTAATGTTGATCAGATCAATGATCATCATCCAACCTATGGCATCATTTTAGGAGGTCTATTTTTTCTTAGTGTTGTTCGATATCACAACGCATCTCAAAATGGGCATCTATAGACACCTAAAATGCATCATGTTGAGGTGACTACTCATATGGGACATGCTAGAAGACCATATGGAAGACCTTGGATAGATTTCAAGGTATAGCAATGGTTTTAACCACTCATTTGGGTACCTTTTCCTAGTCAGTGCTAGTCATTATTGACACCTGTGGTTAGTAGAGCTGACCGCACCTGTCAACCGTGGTTAGCACTTAGAATCAGTTGGCCTTCATCCAACCCAAAATCATTTGCAACAACCAATTGGTTGCGGATTGGAGTGGTTTGAGTGAGGAAGGTTCTGGATCCTTCCATTCAACAAATTCAAACTGCCCAATCTTGTTCTTGGCTTCCTCATGAAGCTACCCCTAGCCTTGGGCAAATGCTATTTAACCCCCATTTAAATTGGGGAAAGATATAGATGCGTCTTGAATTGAAACACAACGAAGCACTATCAATTTGCATACTCACCTAGGTGCATTGAGAGGAACACTTTGGCTACCCAATTGGAGATCATATGGCATTTGGAGTCAAGGAGGCTATGGAGGGTTAGTAAGAATCAATAAAACCAATTGACCCCATTCCATCACCAAAATGACCAATTCAACCACCAAATATGTCAGAGGACACAAAGGTAACCCTTGACCATAAATTTGATAGAGGGATTCAAATATTCAACCCCTGAATTGGAGTACAAACTCACTTCAAGCTCCACCACAGCTGTCAGTTGTGGCTAACAATGCTCACCATGCTTTAGAGCCACAATTAGGGTAGTATCACTAATTTTCCTATTCTTTAGCCATAGGATTTGCTTATTGTTACTAGATTAGTTATATCTCATGTTAATTAGCTTTATTAGGGACTTTGACCAGTGCAATTAGGATTTTTAGTCATTTCCTTTCATTATTGCAATTATGCTACTAATGGATATTTTCATGCTTTCAATTCCGTAATTAAGCCATTAGATAGACGCATATGCTTTTCATTTAAATATTTTATGGTGCTATTTCATACTTAATATAGGTTTAATATGTTTCTTGCACTTTATTGATTTCATGTTAATTACATCATCCTTTATGTAAGATTCTCCTAAAAGCCTCATCAAGAGAGGCCTCCTTTGTATCTAATGTTTCTTGTTTTTTAATTGCATGTAGGATCAACAAGGTTTTGGGATGCAATGCAGTAAATGCCTCTAATCATGGAGAATAAGGTCATCGACACCTTGGATCAGTTCGTGTCTTTGTGGAAGACATTTGGATTACACCTACCTTGAAAGGGAATTTATCATGTTGTAATTGTTGTATCAAAAGGGTATCCCTAAGAGGGATGGATATGTAATTTGGATTGATTCAAAATATTAATAAGAGAAGCATTTATTTTACTTTTGTGTCATTTCTCGTTAATTCATGTGTGCATACCCTTATACATAGTGTTCAATGATTATAGCATTAGGTGTTAGTCTTTTGCATGGTACAGAAAGGAACTGAGGCTGGTACCTGAGGAACAACTGGTGCAAGTAATTGTGGAATACTTGGAGTGGGGAGTTGTGGAACCAAAATCAGAGTTATTTGAGGTAGGCCCAAAATCCATGAGGGAACAAGGTACATAAAAGGCATAGGCTACGAAAATGCACTTGAATACAAATATTATGGGAGATCAGGAAGGATGGGCATGGTTACTTTCAGAGGCAACGTACCTATAGCGATAAAATATACTTCAGCCTTTTGTGCTTGCATATACAAGTCTGAAAAAGTATTTAAATTGGCTTGGCAAACAACCGTACCAATGTTTGAGTTGAAGGTCTAGAGATAGTAAAACACAGCTTGCTCATGAGTGGGCCGAAGACCATCAGGAACTCTTTTCCAGCTTCGGGAGAATCTGACATTGAAGTCACTATCTCCTCCTATGGATGTCTTTGGATATTCATGAATTGATGCAGTAGGAAGAAAGGATCATCTTGCTCATGAAAGTTATTGATTAGTAATTCTACCAATTGGTCCCATGTCGTAATAGTGGTAGGTGGTAAAGATCGGTACTAATACAAAAATTTCCCTCTAAGCGATAATACCAACAACCTTACCATAATGTCTTTATCAGTATTACCATGGATCATCACCAAGGAAACCATATCTTGAATATGGTCATAAGCAGTTTTGCCAATACCATCGTATGTAGGCAAAGCCTTAAAAGTTGCTTGAGGAACTAGATTTTGTGATTGTAAATTCAAAGCTCATGAGATATTCCATGTTTGGAACTACCTTGGTGGTTGTGGCTACTGTGGTGGTGGATTCTGAGCCATTTGAACTAGTGTATGAGGTTGAGGGGGTGGAATACTTGTAGCAGTACTAGCTAGGCTCGAAGGGATAAAGAACACATCGAATATTTATGAGGATGTTGCGGATGATGAATAAGATGGAGGAACTAACCTAAGGTGTTCACCTAATATTTCAGTATCAAGTTCATAGAACTCAATAGGATCTTCAAAATTTTTGGCTTTTGATCTTGTGATCATGAAGTATAGAGTTCACTGCATTCACGTTCGAAAGCTTCTGGGTATAGCTGAGTCTCCATATGTCCTAATTATACAGTACAAAGGTGAATACCAAACCTCAATACTATTGAAAGTAGAACTTTCAGGGTCCCATCAGGCATACCAAAAACTATTGGTCAAATATCTACCTAATTATACAAGCATACATTTGTGCACCTTAGACATGGCCAACATTGAAAGGTCGAAGGAAATAAATGCCCTCCATGCTAATATATAGAGAGGTTTGGCTCCCTTCCTAAATCCTACACTGGTTTAAGATGAGTTGTAGGAAAGAAATTTGGAAATAAAGAAAAGAAATGGAAAATATGGCCACAGGCCGAAGATGTAGGATCGGGGATAGACTAGTAGTAGGAATTCCAACCAAGCATGGTAACAACATAAGATGAAGATAAGGCAAATAATTTACTTACAGTTCCACAGAGACAACTTCTAGGATCGCATTCCAGTACTCACTCTCTCATCTGTAGTATTCAAATCCAGATGCAAAATTTGAATTTAGCAACAGATAACAAACATGAATATATAATAGAAATGCTTAAAACAGAAAGAAATCATGCATAAAAACTGCTTGCAAAATTAGAAGCCAAGTCTCTTCTATTATGCAAAAAATTTGAATAGTTTTTCTGTAGAATGTCTATCCTCCCTTTTACAATATAAATTGGGTAGTATTTATAGAGGAATTTTACCTCTGTTATTAATGTAGAAAAGACAAAATGTTCTTGGATCAACAACTTGTGTGAAGAAATTCCTCCTTGAAGTCCTTGAAAATATTTCTTCTAAAACATCGATCTAGTTTCTAAGGGAAAATCTCCAAGAAATAAGTATATTTAGGTGTCGATGCATGAAAAATTGCAAACCTGGTTGTTGAATTGAAACCTCCATTGTTTCTAAAAATTCTCTAGGCAGCTCATGATCCAGCACTTTGTTCAGTTCAAGGTCGTTATCCCAGCCTCGTTGGTATTCTACTCCTCAACCCAATCTTCGTCCCTAAATAATAATATAAGGGCCCTTATCGGGGACCCCCCATTATTATTATTATTTTCTCACTGAACCCCCACCTGCATACCCTCTTCTATATAATAGGGATCCGAACCTTAGATAATAATCACCCTACTTTATTAATTGTTGATTCCGTAACCCAGGGGACCCGTAAATAATAATAGTAGGGGGAGAGATATAGGAAGGCTTTTGATGGTTGTGTAGGGATTGCAGCATGAACGAAAACTACTTAAGATCCCACCAGTCAATCAAGGGGATATTATCTACGTGAAACGAACATAAGGGGGGCATCTCCTTCTTTCCATGCTGGTGGGCTTAGCTCATCCCCCCTCCCTATCTTGATCCCTCTGGTTAGCTTCGGTTGCGCAGCCTCCATAGGATAAGGCCTACTATTATTAAGGGCAACAATAAGAAAATAATAAGTTGTCATGCTATATAGATGGATAGATAGATGGATAGGCTTCAACCAACCTATCGAGGTTAGTAATGGAAGGGAGAGGGAGGTGGGAATAAGGGAATAACTTAGATTCCAATTATGCTTAAAATGTTTTGGAACTCATGAAAATATCCCTGTGAATTTAATGCTGTAGCTCTTTTCGCTTAAAATCCATAATTTCGGTTACTCCTCTCCGTAATCTTAAAATTTTCTCATTTACCCAACCCAAGCACCTTTGACCAGTCTCCATTTATGCTTAAACTTTAAGTTCACTTAAAATAGAGCCATGAGTGAAAGCGATTCCTTTAACTCTTATTACTTTCTTTTTATTCACTCTTTTTCTTGCAATGCTCATGATATTGCACTCCATGGAAAACCACCTGATAAATGTGATTAAGAGCTTCGTACTTCTCCCAGGGTGGAAGCGCTTTGCATAAGACATCCTTTTCCTTTTAAAATATACTTACCTTATCCTTATATTTCACAAAAATGGGTGAAAGGCATTGTCACCCTTCAGTTGGGGTGAATGGAAATTTGACTTTTTAACACCCCATCTCTTTCGATATTCATCCAAAAATAAAATAACCTTTGATGTCTTTGTTGATTCATTCTTTTGGTAGCTTTACCCCAATGAAGGGCGAATGGACCGTTTGACCCTCTTATAGGGCGAAAACACTTTCAACTTTATATTTTCCTTAACATGTGCTGAAGTGGGATCCACGCCTGGGCGAACCTAATGTTGACCTTTCAATGCAACCAAAGCACTTGCTATCTCCTTATCTTTCAACAAACTTCATAATTCATTGCACTTTCGCCCCAAGGAGGGTTAAATAGGACTTTCGCCCTTCAACTAGGGCAAACATGTTGTTGACTTGTCAACGCCTTTGTTGTAAATGATGTTCACCCCAAAGTGGGGTGAACGAAGCTTTCACCCCAACTTTGGGACGAACGCACCCTCTCTAATTACCAAAATTTTCCTTTGGTATCACCACCATTTAAAAGTTCTTCAATATACTTTCGCCCTAGTGAGGGGAAAAAGGGACTTTCGCCCTTCACTTGGGGCGAAAGCGCTTCTCCGACTGAACACTTCCTTTTTCATCTAAAATTTCACATTCACCCCAGAATGAGGCAAACGAGTTCTTCATCCAATTTTTGAGGTGAATATGATTTTAATCATTCCTTAGTCATACACTTAGTCTTTGGGTGCTATTTGTCTTTGAAAACATCTTGGGCGATCTCAACTAATTTCATAAATCATTTATCTTATGATATCCACTATTTCTAAGCACGAAATTTTGTGACAATACAAGAAAATAATGACACAAAAATATTGCGAAAAACACTGTAACACAAATTTCTAATAATTGTCGCTTTTACAAACAAAACCCTTCAACAAAATTACATCAAAAATCCCAATATGGCATATGTCAAAATTGCCAACAAGAACAAAGTCAAAGACCATATGCTATCTATTTTTCAACAATCATGTAAAATATCAATGTAATCGGGTAGAGAAAAATATTAGACGTATTCTATTCTGATAAAACATAATACGTTGAAATAGTCTGAAAATTAATATTTTGCTTTATTCCCTTCATTATGGTGTGTTGTTGTAACCAAAAAATCATAAATTAATTTTCTCTCAAATGTAACAGGGCATGGCCGCATATATTATAAATATGCAGGCCACCCCTGATAAAATTAATCCTGAATCTCAGATCCCAAATTTTAGATTTACTTTGTAATTTTTTGAAGCTGCAATATATTCATTTGAGTGTTTTTATTAATCTCAAACTAGCACCCGATGAATGAATTGATCGGGCAGAATACTGTTGGAGCATGGGCACACTCTAAACAGTATTCCTCCCCCTTTTACCTTACTTTCTGTAATTAATTTATTTATTGTTTTTTTTTGTCTTTTCTGTAGATTATTTAATTCCTATAAATTTTTCTATTTTTTGTAATTTTTCAGCGTGTGTTTTACTTTTCATAGGTTTATTTTTAGTCGTGTTTATTTTTAATTCATTATTTATTTTTTTGCACTTAATTATATTGAGTTTGGATGAATTGAAAATATACAAAGAACACCCCCACCAAACCAATAGGCATAGAGGGAATCATTCTCCGCACTACAGGCATATATTGTGCTTGACACTCACAAGTTTATAAGCTTTCTCAGGTTGATAATTAAATGGAGGTAATTAATTGAACTATAGAAAACTAACCAATGTTTTGCCCAAAATTTTGGCACCGTTGTCGGGGAGTGTCAAAACTGTAGTGTATGATCCATAGGTCAGTGAGTTTGAAAATTAGCTTCAAATTTCCTTGCTTGTAGATCCTCTACCTTCGAAGCATGAGTCCACCAAGAGCCTAAAAAAATCCAACAAATCATTTATTGAAAAGAATAAAAAACACCTCAAGCTTAGAATATTCTAGAAATATTTATTAAAGAGAAAATCCCATCCATTTGAGTCATCACAAAAACTCATTATATGAAATATTTTAGTGACCAGGATGGGTAAAATTCAACAATTATTTCAAAAGTATTCCAGCAAAGAGGAAAAACTGCCAATAAGAGGAATAGTCTCTACAATTAAAATAGAAATAAGAACATTGTTTAACAGTGTGAAGAGTGAAATTTTATCTCTTGTTGTACAATCAAACACATTCCCGAAGAATAAATAAGAATCTAAAGAAATGTCTTTATTTTTATGTTTGAGGTGTATAGAAAATCATGAAAAAAATAAATGTTCAAAGAATTCAGTAGAAGTTTATGAAAACTGTCACTTGGATCATCAGACCAAGTTGTGTCCAAAAATAATAAAAAAGATCCAAAAGAAGTAGAAAATTACTTCATGGATCTACCTCGACAGACACAACTATCAAAAAATCCTAGTTTACCAGTTTCACCTTCTACTAGGCCAAAATAGTTATTGGCTCAACTAGAGCTGAATCCCAACAACAATTATTTAAATTCACTAGCTTATGAGAGAATTATGGGAATAAATCCAATGTGCCATTAGTGTAGAAATAAATCGTGTTGCTGAACAATCAAGTAATGAAGGACTTCCACCGTATCCCAAAAGGTTATAGAAAACCAGAGAAATGACACAACCTAAGTTTGATATAATGGAACAGTTAAGAAGCCAATACCTCAAACTATCAAGGATGTGTCTCTTTGCATAGAAGCCATTAGGGATTTTTGCCTTAAGATACTGATATGGGAACCCCAATAAAAAAAATGAAGGTGATAGGTCAACATGTTGATCTAATATTAGACAAAACCTATCTCAAAAGCCCAACTTTAATGATAAAAATTTTAGATTTAACATTTCCCAACACTTTCATAAATATTAATGCTGATATTAGTTGTAGAGTAATAAAAATGACATTTAATTAAAAATTATGAAAAACATAGTCATTTCCTTACTTGCACAATCTACCAATGAGTTGGAGGAGTCTAATTTTGAGGTCATCCAAGAAGATTATCTTCTCATGCTGCAATATATCATAGAATTGAATAAATATGGGGATGGGACAAATGAAGTATTAATTGTATCAAATTTTAGACACAAATTAAGAACTTATCACAAGCCCCAAATTCCAGAGGCTTACTTGATTGCAGGCATGACACCACCTTCAATGTTATCACCCACAACATGATGAACGCTATTACAATGTTCAATTACTAATAATAATAGTAAATAGAGTTTTCTTTAACACCATTAGTTTAGGTTTTTCTTTTTATTTTTGTCATGTTTTGCAAACATCAAGAGGCTCAATGCAGATCGTAGGCATCCAAGGCAATCCGACCTACCAACATGTGCCGCTCCATTCTATTTTTTTTTAAAAAGGCACAGTCCTTGGGACTTCCTAGGTGGTCACCCATATTAGTTCTACTCCATGCCTAAAGGCTTTACTTTACATTTTTTATGGGATCTGCTACCAAGTGCCCAATAAAACACATCTGTTGCATACGGTTTGACACCACAGGCAGATGTGCAACACTCAGCCATGTCAGCACCAGCTATGGCAAATAAAATATGAGCTCATATGGTTGACATAAATCTATTGAGTAGCACATATCTGCTCATATATATATAAAAGGGCGTAGTCCTTGGGACTTCCTAGGTGGTCATCCATCCTAGTTCTACTCCATGCCATAATGCTTAAATTTAGAGTTTTTATGGGATTTCCTACTAAGCGCTCAATAAAATACATATGTTGCATATGGTTTGGCACCACAGGCAGATGTGCAACACTCGACCATGGCAACACCAACTGTGGTGGACAAAATATGAGCTCATATTGTTCACAAAATTTTGTTGAGTAGCACATCTTCGCTCATATAAAAAAGGGAAAGACGATATGGAACCTATTTTGCTTAACATAGATTTTCTTTTATTTTTGTTTTTATTTTGTAGGTATCGTATTCTGAAAGCAATCTATAGGCAGCCTAGGAAACCTAGGCTTATCAGGCATAGACTCCATGAGCCTATGTTTTACTGCTTTAAAGTTTTATTTTGCAGATGCCCAAAGTGCAATCGTTAGGCAGCTTGGGAAACCTAGGCCTAACAGGCACAAGATCCATGAACCTATGCATTTATAGCTTTCTAGGAGTAGGAGTAGCTCATCCCCACTCAGAGGGGGGATACTATACCTGAATACGTAAATGGGTGTTTGTTCTGGTCTTCATGAAGAAAAACACCTCAATGTTGGTTTAGGTAGCGGATGCTAATTCTATCCCTGTTTTTAAAACCAAAACATTGAAGGCTTGATCAATTGTAGGAGTACACTAGTGGACACATCAACAAACATTGAAATAAAGGAGCACCTACCTTTCATTTTCTGCAGGAGAAGGTGCTCAATTCCCACTTTTTTGGATGAGAAGATGCTTAATTCCTGTTTTTACAATGGAAGGCACCCGACTCTTATATTTTGAGGAAATGATGCCCGACTCTCGTTTATACGGTGGAAAGTGCTCGATTCCTATTTTTTGGAGAAGAAGGTGCCTGATTTCTATTCATATGGTGGAAGGCACCCGATTTCCATATTGCAGGGAAAAGGCACTTGAATCCCGTTCTTCTGTAGATCAACGCTTGATTCCTATTTTTACCAAGGAAATGGAGCCCTACTTCCATTTTTTGAAAGGACGACACCTAAGTTTATTGGTTAAAAAAGAAAAAACTGTATTTATAAAGTTTATGTTAAAGCACGACACTCGATTTCCAGCAAAAGGTGCTTGCTTCCTGTTTTAACAAGCACCTGTGTTTTGTGAATTAAAAGAAGATGTTTGATTCCCATATGAAGATGCCTACTTTCTATTTTAACGGGTGTTTGTGCCTTGTATAAATAATCTTCAACATTGAGAAGTGGTCTATGCCATGTCAACAGTTCATCCACGTGCATAAAGTCAAAACCTCTCATGGATAAAATTATCTTAATTTTTTTGTTAGAGATTTATGCACGTTCCAAGGTCATCAATGAACAACTTTCAAGGAAGGGATGTGTGTCGTCCCATGAAGACATGTTTTTTTTCTAATATTTTCTTGAATTTTTGCAGAAAACCTCAAATGAATAAATTGCAGTAATCAAGAACCAGTCATATGGAGAAAAATTTTCCGCATGAGAAATGCGCCATCATTCTTTGTTTTGGTACACATGGTCATCATAAAACAACCAATACAAGTGCACTATACACTTACAAAACATAATATAGGTGCATACTTAATTTTTTGTTTTGTATATATATAGTTTTCATAGAAATATATTTCTATAAAATAGTGTCGGTATGATCCTTATTAAATTGTCCATCCAACCATTTAGCCCCATTTGGCATTTTTCCATGTGTAAATATCTTGTGGGAGAACACTCATGGTCATCATCCACTTAAAAAAAAGTCAAAAACAGAAAGATTCACCATGGGAGGAACATCCACAAAATTCATTTGCTAAAAAAGAATGAGCTACCACAACCAGAAAAAGGAAAAAAAAACATAACCTACTGGAAAACCTTTGCTAAAAATAGAAATTATAAGCATTGGGTGTCATAAGGGCAAGCCACTCTTTAAACATGGGGGGTGTCATGAGGACGTGCCACTCTTTAAGCATGGAGAGATGATGAGCAAAAAAAATGCTCATCTTTTTGTCTGAAGTTCTAATATATTATGTGGCATTATTATTATAGAATGTATGTTTTATGAAAGTTATATATATATTTAATAGTTATTTATGTATGTTATCTAATATTTGTTTTTAAATGAATTATATGCAGATTTAGTGGTTTTTACGATATTTTAGCATGTTTACATCAAAGTCCCATTTGGACTTGGCACTTTCTATTTTATGGTGAAAAAGAAAAGGTAAAACATCCACAACAAAACAGTAAAAAGCTCTAAGTTCGATGCCCAACTCTCGTTTTGATGCCTGATTTCCATTTGGTGCTTGAATGTTGGATGCCCGATTCTCATTAGGCACCCGATTTCCATTTTGACGTCTGATTCCTTTCTTCTATAGAAATGGCACCTGATTCCTGTTGACATAGAATTACAGCCCGACTCCTATTGACATAAAATTAGAGCATGACCCTTGTTGTGGGTAGAAGAAAATAGGGATTTCAGCGATGGATGTGGATGATATTTCAATAATGGATATGGATGAAGAACAAAGTAAAATACCATATGTTATCTATTTTTCAGCAATCACATAAAATATCAATGTAATCGGGTAGAGCAAAATATCAGACATATTATGTTTTGATAAAACAAAATACGCTAAAATAGTCTGAAAATTAATGTTTTGCTTTATTCCCTTTATTCTTGCATGTTTTTGTAACCAGAAAATCAAAAATTGATTTGCTCTCAAATGTAACAAGGCATGGCCACATATCTTATAAATATGTAGGCCACTCCTAATAATAATAATCCTGAATCCTAGATCCCAGATTGTAGATTGCTTTGTAATTTTCTAAAGCTGCAATATATTCATTTGAGTGTTTTTATTAATCTCAAACTAGCATCTAGTGAATGAATTGATCAGGAAAAATACTTTCGGATCCTGGGCCTACTCTAAACAGTATTCCCCCCCTTTTATCTTGCTTTATGTAATTAATTTATTTACTATTTTTTTGTCTTTTTTGTAGATTATTTAATTCCTGTAAATTTCTCTGTTTTTTGTAATTTTTCAACGTGTGTGTTTTTCTTTTCATAGGTTTATTTTCAGTCATATTTATTTTTAATTCATTATTTATTTTTTGCACTTAATTCTATAGAGTTTGGATGAATTGAAAATATACAAAGAACACCCCCACCAAACCAATAGGCATAGAGGGACTCATTCACCGCACTACAAGCATATATTATGCTTGACACTCACAAGTTTATGAGTTGTCTCGGGTTAACAATTAAACAGAAGTAATTAATTGAACTGTAGAAAACTAACCAATGTGTTGCCCAACAATTTATAGATACAACATGAAGAGATAAAATTCGCTTGCCTCAAAAAAACTTCTTTTACAAATGATTTGATGTTTGATTTATATACCTTTCACCTCTTTTCTCATGATGTCGGTGCTTGATATTTCAATATGGTTTTTGAATATTAAAATTGCTTTCTAGACGTTGGCACCAATGCATATAACTTTATATTATAATATTTAATAAATATTTTAATATTATCTTTTTGAACCTTTGGTCTTTAAGCCTTTGTCCCAAGTGACTTTTATTAAACCCTTGACCTTCTTTTTAATATTTAAACTTTAAACCTTTGTCTTGCATTTTCTTTTAAACCTTGGCCTTCTCATTTAAACCTTGGCCTTCTCATTTAATATTTAAACCTTGCCTTCTCTTTTAAACCTTTGGCCCAAACCACTTTGTTCCAAGTAACTCTTAAACCTCTTTGTCCTTCTTTATAATATTTAAATCAATATTATAATCCTTTTCTTTAAAAAAATTTCCTTGCTTTGAGATATACCTTACCTTGAATAATTGTCCAACCTTAGAAGAATATTTTTGCCTTGAATACCATGCATCCTTTTGACATCAATGACAACTCAATATGCTCAATATTTCCAACAATCTCCCCCTTTGTCATTGATGGCAACCCTTACAAAAAAATTCTTTTACTGCAACTGGATTCCCAAACTGCTCCTCCTTACTGAAATCTCTCTCCCTTTGAAATCAATGGCAAAGGGCTCCTTTTGGGGCTAAAAATAAAACACTTAGCATAGCCCCCTCACCACCTCCTTTTCTTGAGGTGATTAATTATGATATGGGAGTGAAGTTACTCCCAACTTTCCTCTGAGATACTCAAAAGTTTCCTTTGGAAGTGGCTTGGTAAAAATATCAGCAATTTGTTCCTTTGTAGCAATGTATTCCAATTTGACTTGTTGATCAGTCACTTGCTCTCTCAAAAAATGATATTTGATTGAAATGTGCTTAGTCCTTGAATGCATCACTGGATTATTTGAGATATTAATGGCACTTGTATTATCACACAATATGGGGATAGGATGATCATGTTCTATCTTGAAATAAATTAAAGTCTACTTCATCAATAAAACTTGTGTATAACAAGCAACTGCTGCAATGTACTCTTATTTTGCAGTGGATAAGGATACTGCTGCTTATTTCTTGCTTAGCCAAGAGACTAAACAATCTCCAAGAAAGAATGCTCCTCAACTTGTGTTTTTTCTATCATCAATACTGCTTGCCCAATCCGCATCTATATATGTAGTGAGTGTGAAATTATTACATTTGGGGTACCATAGTCCAAAACCCATAGTTCCTTTAAAATACTTAAAGATTCTCTTTACTGCTTGTACATGTGTTTCTTTTGGTGTAGCTTGAAATATTTCCACCAATCCGACTATCTGCATTATATCTGGTCTAGTAGCTATGACATATAGTAAAATTCCAATCATGGATCTATACAATATCTGATTTTCTTCAGGAGACTCATCGTCTTTACTTAACTTACATCCTGTAACCATGGGGGTACTCACAGGATTGAAATCCTCCATCCTAAACTTTTTCAACATTTCTTTCACATACTTGGTCTGAGAGAGAAATATACCTTTATTTGATTATGAAATTTGCAACCCAAGAAAGAAAGATAACTCACCAAGCATAGACATCTCAAATTCATTTTGCATACACTTTGTAAATTTCTAACACATCTTGTCATTACTACCTCCAATGATATCATCCACATAGACCACTATAATCAATAGGTTATTTCTTTCATTTTTGATGCATGGATTGTTATCAGCTACCTTTTTCGAAACCCTATTCTTGGAGATACTTATCCAATCTTGAGTACCAAGCCCTAGGGGCTTGCTTTAGTCCATAGAGAGCTTTCTTTAATTTACATACATAGTCCGGCTTATCTGTCAAGTTGAAACCATCTGGTTTCTCTATGTAGACCTCTTCCTCTAAGTAACCATTGAAAAAAGCTGATTTTACATCCATTTGATACACCTTGAAGTTTTTGAAGCTTGAGAAAACCAAGAGCATTCGTATGGCTTCAAGACGTGCAACGGGAGCAAATGTTTCTTCAAATTCAATCCCCTCAACTTGTGTGTAGCCTTTGCACATAAGTCTTGCTTTGTTTCTGACAACCTGACCATCTTCATTCAACTTATTTTCGTAGACCCATTTGATGCCAATTACATTCTTATCTTTTGGATGTGGGACAAGTTCCCAAGTTTCACTCTTTTCTATTTGGTCTAACTCTTCTTCCATTGCTTTAATCCAATATTTGTCTTCTCTTGCTTCATTAAAATCCTTGGGCTCAACTTTGGATAGCAAAGAAAAATTTCCATGTTCACCTATTTCTATATCTTCCTCCTTGTTTGTCTCTCATCTGGATTCCCAATAATCAGTTCTCTCAGATTATTCTTTTACACATACCTAGATGGTGTCTTTGGTGGTGCCCTTTGTGTCTCATATTCTTCAATTTCTTCACCTTCTTCTTCTTTACAACTTTCTCCTTCTTGATACACAATTTCTTGAGCTGGTTCTCTTAGATCTATTTCTTCATCAACTCTTACATTTGTACTTTCCATAATTTTATGTGATATTTTATTGTAGCATCTATAGGATTTGATCTTAGTGGAATAACCAAGGAAAATACCCTCTTCACACCTGGAATCAAACTTACCCAAATTTTTCTCTTCTCTTCTAATGTAGCATTTGCTTCCAAATTTTTTGAAGTACTTCATAGTAGTTGGTCTTCCCTTCCAAAGCTCATATGGGGTTTTGTGGTGATTTAATATTATTTGAGCTCTATTGATAATGTAAACAACTGTATGAATTACCTCTTTCCAAAATGCATCAGAAATCTTAGACTCATTTAACATAGCCATGGCCATACCCTGAATAATTCTATTTTTCCTTTCAACTACTCCATTTTGTTGTGGAGTTCTTACTACTGAGTATTATCTTTTGATTCCATGTTGTTCACATAATTCTACAAATTCACCTAAAGTGAATTCTCCTCCTCTATCTGATCTTAGACACTTGATCTTTTTGTCTGTTTCATTTTCTACTAGTGCCTTGAATACCTTGAACTTTTCAAATGCTTTTGATTTTTCTTTTAAGAATGTTACCCAAGTCATTCTAGAGAAATCATCAATAAATAACATGAAGTAACTCTCACCTTGTAAACTCTTTGTCCTTGTAGGCCCACATATATCGGTGTGAACTAGCTCCAAGGTTTTGGATGAAGAAAAATCATTTGATTTGAAACTTGATCTTATTTGCTTACCATGTTGGCATTGTGCACAAATCATGCTTGGGAGTTTTGCTATTTTGGAAAAATATTTGACTACCTGTTTGTTGCTTATTTTCACTATGTTTTCAAAGTTCAGGTGACCCATTCTTCTATGCCATAACCAACTCTCATCCTCTTGTGATAAAAAGCATTTTCCTCCCTTAATTTCACTTAACATGTAGAGATTATTTGTAGTTCTATTGGCGTCTGCAATAAGCTTTCCTGTCTTGGATTTTTTGATCTCACATCCATTTGGGTGAAATGTGAGTATGTGCCCTTGATCACATAGTTGACTTATGCTTAGTAGATTGTGCTTCAATCCTTCAACATATAACACATTTTCTGTCCTATATTTTCCATTATCCAAACTCAAAGTCCCTTTTCCAACAATTTTGGTAGAAGCATTATCACCAAATTTCACTGTTCCTCCATTTATTTTCTTGAGAGAAAGAAATTTGCTTTTGTCACCTGTCATATGTCTTGAACAACCACTATCAATGTACCATTTATTTCCTTTATTTTGCACATGAAGAGTTGTTTGTACCAACATGGACTTTTCCTTTTCTTGTTCCTTTTTCTTTTTCCAAAATTTTGAGGACATCTCCTTATGAACTGTTTGACCTTCCTCTTTCTTGCTTGATTTAGGAAGTTTAAGAAATACTATTTTACACCATCTAGATTTATGCCCAAAATTATTACATTTGTAACACATGACATTGTTATTCATGAGAGGTGCAAAAGAATTGTAATTTCTATTGATGATGCCAAAATTATTTTTCACATAGACCATGCAATGTACAACTTTATGACCATATTTGTTACATGAAAAACAATAACCATGGAAGAAATTTTTAAACCTTTTTGATTGCCTTGAATGATATGATTGCATGGTTCTTTCATTTATGTTCCTATGATTGACTTTTGTCCATGATGATTCTCTATCTTCTTCCTCCTTCAATACATCAACATAGGTCATGGGCTCCTTTTTACTAACTTTCTTTGATGTCTTTGTTCCTTTTGAGCTTGACTCCTATTTATTTTTCTCTAACCTTGTATTTTGTTGCAACTTATCCTTAGACTTTTCTACTTCCTTTCTTAGAGAGACAACTTCATGTTCCAAATTTTCACATTCTAACTCTTTTGTCTTTAATTTCTCAACCATAACTTCTTCAATTATTTTTTTCTCTTCAACCTTCACTTTTAATTCTATGAGATCTTGTACAAGCTTTGTCTTTTTTTCCTCAACCTTTTGAACTTGAGCCTTCAATCCT
This sequence comes from Wollemia nobilis, assembly GCA_028583015.1. NCBI lineage: Eukaryota > Viridiplantae > Streptophyta > Pinopsida > Araucariales > Araucariaceae > Wollemia > Wollemia nobilis. Next base: position 3,519,437 of record JAQPPZ010000442.1, read on the forward strand.
AAATTCTTCTTTCTAACCCTTTTCAATTCTCCAAGAGAAAAAATAAGTTTCTTTTCCATATCAAATGTGGCTTCCTCTTCCTTTTTTAAATATCTCTTGTTGATTTCAACCATAGGAGCATCTTCTATCACTTCAGTGGCCATGTGTTTTCTTGTAAGATCTTTCTTCAAGATGTTAGGCTTTCATGAAGGAACCTACTCTGATACCAATTGAAGAACACAAGCTTATACTGAGAGGGGGTGAATAGTATAAGATAAAACTTTTTACTTTTCTTTCCAAAGTAGTATTATCCAATATTATCAATTGCAATAATGAAGCAATGCACGTATCATCACACATAGAAGAGACACAGATTTAACATGGTTCACCTAATGTGGGCTACATCCATAGAGAAAATATTTCTTATAAATTTTCTCAACAAATCTCTTGGGAACCAATTCCCTATTACAATATTTATGGGCACCAACCCAAAGGAGACACCAATCCCCTATGCTCAAGTTTGTGGACCTCTATCCACATGAGACACCAATCCCCTTTGCTTTGGTTCATGGACCTCTATCCATAGGAGACACCAATCCCCTTTGCTCTATTTTGTGGACCTCTATCCACTAAAGACACCAATCCCTTTTACTCTGGTTCATGGACCTCTATCCAAAGGAGACACCAATCCCCTTTGTTTTGGTTCGTGGACCTCTATCCATATGAGACCTCAATCTCCTCTGCTCTAGTTCATGGACCTCTATACACATGATACCTCAATACCCTTTGCTCTAATATACTCCAAGAATTTACACAAATCTTACTCAAATCTACTTTAAAACCTGCTCACAACTCTGCTCAAATTTTCTTTAAGCCTACACACAAGGCTTGCTCAAGTCTGCTCACAAATTTGCTCAAATTTACCTTAATAACCTGCTCAAATCTACCTTAATAACCTGCTCAAATATGCTCTCAAATCATATTCACAAACTTTGCTCAACCTACTCACAAAATTTTCTCAACCTTATTACAAAACCTACTTAACCATTCCTAATTCTTGCATAGAAACAATTGCATATATCTTTCCCAAAAGTACTTTCTTTGACTAAAGTAATTCAGATATATTCTATCCAAAATTAGTTTTCTTCATGAACATATAGATAATGATATGCATTACAAATACTCAATATTTTCTTCTCACATTCATTAAGTATGTAACTTTCACATATCTCATATTCATTGCATTTAAAAGTACACTCTAGTCTAGCACTTGATAGTTGACCTTTGTATGTACTTCCAAAATTAATCAAAACCAATGCACATACTTGCTTCACAAAACTGGTCTATAGCCCTTACAAATTTATTCCCAATATCACTCAAAACTAATGCATAGATTTTCTTCATAATATTGGTCTATAACCCTTACAAGTTCATTCCCAATATGACTCAAAGTTAATGCACCAATTTGCTCTCAAAACCTTGCTAGTATATTTTCAAACCCTTGCACATATTTGCTTTTTCATTCAACAATAATTCACAATTATTCCTAACTTCAATCAATCACTAATGCACATCAAATCAATCCTTATACCTCCAATCATATGACATCAAAAATATTTTCCTCAAACAAAACCACCTTAAGAAAGAGTTAAATCACATACCTCTAAAAATTGCCTTGATGATGATGTACTTTCAAAACCTATCTCAAAAATAATTTTCCTTTCTTGTGCCACTTCAAAAAATGGTTAGTAAATTTCTCTTTTAAATCATCCACATTAAAACCCTTATCAAAATATGTGCATAATAAGGTTTAAAAATTATATATTATAACTCCTTTTTAGTCTCCCAAAATAAAGCTTTTAGTAGTGACTAAACCCTTAAATTTCCTTCTTCTATCATACAAAATTACATTTAAAAATTAAACCATAATCACACCTTATAACTCCTACTTTTATAATACACAAAAGATAATTTTAAATTCACCCCAATATACCTTATAACACCTATTAACACAATGTGCAAATGATAATTTTTAATTCACTCCCATGCACCTTATAACTCCTACTAACTTAATGTAGAATATAAAAACAAATAATAATGTTGCACCTTATGACTCCCTTTCTAAATCAAAATATAAACAAAAAATTTCTTCTATTATAACCACATAAGCCCTATGAACTGCCTTCTAAAAATAATTAAAACTTCAACCAACAAGTCTAGTGCATTAACCTTTTCACATAAACGTTAATCAACAAAATGTTTGGCTCATACCTCAACCAAACAAGCCAGAGAACATGGCAGAAATCGAACACTAAACTTCTACCCATACAGTGCCTTACCACAGGCTGGGCTACTAGCTAGGCTACCCTCATGGATAGTAACAACCACACCATACGAATGTGTTGAAGTCTTCCTTTTCAAACAAAATGATTTCCTCACTACCAAGCAAAACGGACCTGCTCGAATTTGACCCTACGACTTTCCTGCCTCTAGTGCCTTAGCGCTAGCTCAATGACCAACTGGGATAACCACCTAATAAAAACTATATAAGCAACACTTAGCTCTTGTTCTTAGTTCACTTTCCACATAGATTTCATTCTCTTCATTTTTTAGATTCGTAGATATAAATTTTGCTTACCTTAAAAACACTTCTTTTTCAAAAGATTTTATATTTGATTTATATACCCTTCACCTCTTTTCTCACGACATCAATTCTTGATATTTCAATATGGTTTTACAATATTAAAATTGCTTTCTAGTTTTTGGTGCCAATGCATATAACTTTATATTATAATATTATCTTTTTGAACCTTTGGTCTTCAAGCTTTTGTCCCAAGTGACTTTTATTAAACCCTTGGTCTTCTTTTTAATATTTAAACTTTAAACCTTTGTCTTGTCTTTTATTTTAAACCTTGGCCTTCTCATTTAAACCTTTGTCTTGCCTTCTCTTTTAAACCTTGGCCTTCTCATTTAATATTTAAACCTTACCTTCTATTTTAAACCTTTGGCCCAAACCACTTTGTTCCAAGTAACTCTTAAACCTCTTTGTCCTTCTTTATAATATTTAAATCAATATTATAATCCTTTTCTTTTCAATAATTTTCCTTGCTTTGAGATATACCTTGCCTTGAATAATTGTCCAACCTTAGAAGAATATTTCTGCCTTGAATACCATGCATCCTTTTGACATCAATGACAACTCAATATGCTCAACATTTCAAACATTGGCAATGAAGCATGAGTGGATAGGCCTTCGGTTTAGGCCACCCACTCTACTCATATTAGTGTCATATTTATTTGATTTAGACCTTGAACCAAAATAGCAATTTCAACACTGGTTGGCAAAAATATGAAAAAATAGGCGATACCATTCAACAAACCATAAATTTTGAGGAATTTTGTAGAATGAACTAGATCTAAATATTGATGGGTCCAATCAAAATGCATGAGGACATGCATTAGGCTAATTAGGTGGAAAATGATGAGACACTCAAATGTCTCATTATTATATTTTTGTTAACATGTGAAACTACCATTTTTGACTAATATTATAACTAAAATACCAAAAATTTTATTATTATGTATTAATGTGTTAATGTTAGCATGATGAAATGATAAGGAATACTACTTTTCTATCTAGATAGTTTTTTGTATTTTTTTATGATTATTTTGCAGATTTTTAGCAGTTAATTAGGATAAATAGGACATGTTGAAAAATGGCTATCAATAAGTTTTTTATTCAAATCCAATTGCTAAAAATGTTTGAAGTATTTTTCTCACCTTAGAAACTATTTCTAGATGATGTGGCATCAAAAATTTAATATTACAATAAAAACAGGACTATCAACCTACAAAAAATAGAACATATAGGTTCTAATTTGAAACATCTGAGCAACAACCTACAGGATAATAGGAGGTTGAAGAAGCATGCCAAAATTAGGGTTGAAATCACCTTGGTATATTGGAACAAATAATGGAATACATAACCAATCATTCAAAGTTGACTCAGCATGACTTGTTCCAAGCAATTATGTTTGACAGTTATCCAACAAAATGTCCCAAAGTAGTTGCAGAAAATGTTGTAAAAAGGACTGAATTCACAATTTAGCTAGGTTTTCCACTTGAGGGAAGCAATATGGCACATGGATAATCATACCCAATCATTTTAAAACTATTTTAAACCTTTTCCATAGTTTTTAGAAGCGATAAAAGGAGTTCAATTGGTTGTAAATAAAATTTTGTCCCAATTTTGGATAGAATTTGTTGACAACAACTTAGCAAATAATAAATTGACAACAAAGAGATTGAATTATAATTTTAAAATATAGGCTAAGAAATTAAGAGACTTTGTATAAATATTCCCACCTTGTAAATTAAAATATAATAGGCAAATAGTAATTAACAATAAGAATTCAAGAATTTATCAACAATTTTTTACAATAGCAGTTTTACATAATAAAGTGCAGTTTCTTTTTAAAGTAATTTTTTTTTTGTGAATGATTGACAAAGTAGAGCTTAGGACTTGGTAAATTACTTCTTCTTCTAGATCTAGGAATAAGGGACCACTCTCGAGGCTAGTGGAGGGACATCTATCACAAATTACAGGTTTTCTGTATATTGATTTTTTTTTATAAAAAGTTGTTTTTCTGTCATTTTGTTGCAAACCAGTAAATACCTTTTTTCCCTGTTTTCATGTGTGTATGTTTTCATGTTGTTTTTAGCTAGCTGATCTTCTTATTTCTTGTACTTTTTATTTTTATTAATGCAATTTCCTTTTAGAATTCAATCCTTGTTTTTAGCATTAAAATTCCTATTTCATCATTTCTTTTCAATAGCATTAATTTTCAATATTTGTCAATTCTATTATTTTTATTTCAGCACTTTCATTTCAAATCATTTATATTTAGCAAGTGTAGCTTAGTTTCTTTCTAGCAAACTTAAATTCAGAAATTAAATAGGTTTCCATTCTGCAAGTGAGTGCTAGTTAAGTTTACTTCATGTAAGAACCTTATGAATCTCTATTCCTGTTAGATAGCAAGTGCCTTAATTTTTGAACTATAGAATCATAAATATCCTCTATCGTATATAACCTTGCACATCACCCTAGATTGACAAAATTATTTCAATGATGAGCATTAACAACACCCATTAAGGGGTAAGTATGCAATAATAGGCGAATGATAACTATTGATGGGTACGACCAAAGGAAATTACAAGGTAAGATTATAAAATACCTCTTATGAAAGAGAAGACACCGTCTAAGACTTGCTACTAGTCCAATAGGGCTTTCACTTCACCCTCTTATGAAATATAAGACATCGTCTAAGACTTGCTACTGGTCAAGATTGGTCAAAAATGATAGTTACCAACTCATAAATAATGTGAAGCCCAATGAGTGGGAGCATTTAACCCTAATCTACCTCAAAGATCTCTCGAGGATAGGGGATCTTCTGGTGATGAAGTCCAAAAAAATTCTTATAGGGGCTACTATGGTGTTTAGGGGATGAGCCAATGAAAGAAGATGAAATCCAACATGGATGGTCTTGATTGGGATTTGGTGATGAAGTCCAACCTTACTATTTTGTATGAATCATGCAAGTGTGTGGGGTTGATTTAATTTTTAGACAACTAGTGCATTAGAAGCAAACTAGACTATGAAATCGGTAAAATGGAATGCTTTTAAATAGCTTGAAAAGAAACTTGTGATTTGAAAGAAAAATTAAGCTAGGGTGAAAGCTTTAAAAGATGCGTGAAAGTAAAAAGGTATGCTAGGTTCATCAACAATGACAATCTATGTTAAAATCATGTAAAAATAAGGATCTATGCTATAAACATGATAAATAAAAGATCTATGCTAGATGCTTATGAAAGGGAAAATCTATGCTAGATACTTTTGAAATAAGAATATCGCTTGTGTGTAGTGAAGACCTATGCTAAGGTTTGATTAAGCACAAACCTATCTACACTAGCCAATCTGGATCTGTTAAGGCTACAGATAGATGTCTTACAAGAGCCTTGCATATGATATAGATCACAATCTATTCTCAACTCTAAAAGAACAAGAAAATTAAGGCTTCATTTAAACCTAATGCACATGGCTAATATGATATCCTAGAGCTAGAAACAAGTGGTTAAAGGAATACAACCTAATGCTTAAAAAATAGATGTAAAGGAGCCCAAATAGAATTGGGGCTTTTCATGGATTGCACATTAGATGAGATTGGAAACTAAAATTACAATTTTGGTGAAGGAAACCATAGTTTTGGAGTAAACATACAAGTTTTGAAAGGACTTACCTATGATTTGGTGTTGTTGGACTTGAAGAAACAAATACCTTACTACCAAGGATCAATTTTTGAGACTATTTTTAGGATTTACACCCATCCATGTGAATCAAAAAAGCTATAGGATTTGCATCCATGCATGTGAATTTGGCTCATAGACCAAAGAAGTATCAAATTTTGATGTAAGATGTATTTAATTGTGTTGGTTGATTATGTTCTAGTTTTTCTAGCACCTAAAATAAAATAAATGGTCAACAATGGTATTTATATAGCAAAAAAAGCTAATAAAAAGCACAAAACATGGTGGGGATCCCATCGAGTGTGCTAGAATGAACTACGAGAAAACCAACTATTTGTAAATTGATAATGAAAGGGGGTTAGATGATTTGCCCTTTTACAAAAGTGCCTTTGAGAGCTACAAAATGGGATCTTCCACAAGGGAAGCCCTTCTTTAATGATATTAGTCAATAACTATAGATTCATCTTCTTGTATTCCTTTATGTGAGTGGGCTTCTTGCTCATGGACCACTATTAGCCACATGAGTCCTCTAAACCTATATAACCCTATAAAAACTCGTTAGAATGTTTTGGGTCCTGTCTCGATCGGACCCCTTGTGTTCATAGAAAAAAATCCTCTAAATCTACTCTATTGCATAATTTAAGTTCTAAAAAATGACATTAAATATAATTCCAAGGATCCCTTACCTGGTTAGATGGTTGGTTGTAGGTTTTTAGTGTAGAAAACTACCCCTTTTTATAGATTTTCACCTTACCATGTGAATTTTTTATTCCCAAATTCATACCCATCTATACAAATGGGATGAAAATTTGTGGTAAAATTCCTCTTGTTGTCAAGAAGGTGCCCTTAAAATTTTATGGAAATCTAAGTTTGGATGAGGAAGTTATGACCAAAATAGTGAGGGTGGGTTTGCTTGGATTCACACCCATATGTACGAATTTAATAGGCCTTGGGATTTTCACCCTTCTGTATGAATCTAACTATATTTTTCAAATACCAAACTTGATTATGTGGAGGTATCATTGATGTAGTTGTAGCTTCTAATCCTCATTGATCCACCTCCAAAACATGTAATTTGATGGTAACCTACAAGACAAAAGGGGATGTTGACAAGCAATGGATGGTGATGATAATGATTTAGTGCACTTGGTAGTCTAGGTCGATTCCAATAGAGTATGGGTATGTGAATGAGTGTTCATGACGATAGATAAAATGACCCTCTATTTATAGAATTTGGTAAGGTTAAGGGGGGGTTGAGGTGTCCCATGAGGTATCCCTTGTGAGGTGTCCCCTGATGTGGCATGCTCCATAAGTGCATTTGGGTGAGAATACCTCACCCATTTACATGTCATAAATTAGCATGAGGATGTGGAGTGGAGTTGGGGTTTAACCCTAGTCGTAGTAAGATTAACCATGGGCTAGTTGTTGACTTGGATGAGGTGGAATATGATTCATCCTTGCCCATACTTTGAAATCCAAAAAGTCTTAAAAACTCATTTATGAATTCAAACCCACATGGTGATTTGAAATGGAGCAAGAGTTAGGTTTAACTTGGGTTAGGTTGATCCTAGGTTAAGTGTTGAAATTTGGGTGAGGTGGACTGTGACTCACCATGTCTCACATGCTTTTGGACATAAAATTCTCTAAATGACATTTAAGACCCTAAATATACACAAGGGGATGCATGGAGCAAGGGTTAAATTTAACCTTGATTAGGTTGACCATAGGTTTAGATAGGGTCAAATGGATGAGGTGGAGGCTAGGCTAGTCAAAGGGTAGACTAGGTGAGGTGGCCATGAATCAGATTGACCATGGGATGGGGTTTGATTGTAAAGTAACTTTTGACCAAGGTAGATATTAACCAAGGTTAAGTCATGATGGTGGTCACATGAGGACCTAGATTTAAGCATATGAAAGGGATTAAGTGGCCCAAAGGGGGCTTATGAATAATGCTTTTGATAAATAAATAGTGTTTTAAGACTAATATATACAAATTTTGTGAACTTTACAAATTGATCAACCATGATGATGGAAGAAGTGGCAATGTGTAACTTTTGGGTGTCTACACCAACACATACTTAGGATGTGAGATAGTGATTCTGTTAAGTGACTAATGAATTTGAATCTGTAAAAAAAATGAGTTAAATCTATCATATTAAATCTATCACAAGACTAAAATATGTTAATCTTATAATAATGATAAGGTCATTTACATACAAGTAAGTAATAAGAATCTATCCATTGTGATGCTTGATGTAAATATGATGTTCTTCCTTGCACTACCAAAAATAACTAAAAATGTAGGAATGAATCCCCTTATGCCAATATAGTATCTTTCCACTTAAGACACCCCTTGGCCTAGGATCAAAAGGGATCTCCAAAATCATCAACCTTAAAATTAGAGTTCAATAAGGGTGGGGATTTCAATGGTGATATTCTGCAAGAATGTTTTTTGCATCCTAAAGAAGGGTCGAGGTTCACTTGGGTATTTCATAATCCAAAGTAAGATCTAAAAAGGGAATAAATGCTAGTGGAAAATATAGAATATCAACAAATATATCACTAGTATCCACTAGAGGACTCAAATTGACAAGCTAAGAATCTAGGACCCCAAAAGAAAATTATCTAAAAGGGGAGGATACACAATAGGAGTGGTAGGATCAGCTGCTAAGAGTATCAAAAGTAGGCCATAAGGATCTAAAGGAAAAAACTCATCAAATACCACATCATGTTGAATGAGAATATATTGAGTGGTAGGGTCATAGAGTTTATAAGCCTTAGAAGTATCATCATAAACCATATTAATACACTAATAACTCTTATCTTGGAACTTCTACTTAGCTTTGGGGATATAAGTCCATGAAATAGAACCAAAGATAAATAAATAGGAAATTTTAGGATTAAATATTGTTAATCTTTCAAAACGTGTCAAACCTTCGACTACCTAATCTAGTGTCTTATTGATGATATGTGTAGCATAAGTTACAACTTTAGCCCAAAAAGTCTAGTCTCTATCTGCTTAACATGCAACATACATCAATTGATCTCTAGAATAAACTTATTATTTTACTCAACCACCCTATTTTACTTAGGATTTTAATGAATAGTCCTCTAAAAATAAATTATATTAAGTACCAAAAGCACCTAAAATTATCACTAGAAAATACACCACCACCATCAACTTTAAGGCACCTAATTTTCCTCTAAAACTTATTCTTCACTAAACATTTAGAAGTATTGAAATGACCAAAATTTTTATACTTGGTATTAAGAGTGTAAATCCATAAAATTATGGACAAGTCATCAATAAATATGAGAAAATACATATTATAGGAGAGAATGATCAACCATAGGACCATAAATATCATGATAAATGAGGTTCAAGGGTTGGCAAACATGACTAGCTTTCCCTTTTAGGAAAGGGTATTTATGGTGCTTTCTTGAGATTCAACCCTTACAAATGATTCAAGGTAAAATATTGAGTAGAAGACCTACCATTTAAACATGCTTCAAGGAACAATAATTGATGTCCCTAAGTTGATAATGCCACAATTACTAATGTCATCCACCTTAGAAACCATAAAAAAAAATCCCTTTCTTATGGGAGGAAGATGAGGAGGGAAAACATACTTATACATCTGATCAAAATATTCATGCTCTCCTAAGGCTACTATCTTAAAATTATCCTCAATGTACTTGGTCAACCATCCATTACGTCAAAAATTCCATCTTTTTGTTAGTATGAGTGATTTAATAAACAAAAAGAAGATTAGGGTTAAACACTTGAAACATTAAGAACTCCTCCAAATGATGAGGATATAAGAGTCACATCACCATATACAAACATCTTCAATGAATAATAATCACTAATGACCATGTGCTCACAAAAATATTATTTTTTATAGTCTGTTAAAATATGGCAATGCTTTATCATGTATCAGGTAGCTCTATAATCTTTAATCCTATCCTCTAATGATGTTTAGGTTCAATAGGTTGAATGAACCACCATATATTTATGTGATATCTAATACTCATTCTCCTCATCAACCTATGAAAACAAAAGAAACATCACCTCTACCCATATTAGTTGCCTCAAGCTTCTTGATCTAAATATGACAAATTCAACCTTGTGATGCTCTTTCTTGTAAACTCAACATGCTAGTTTCTTGAGTGATTTCTTGAAAAAAAATTCCCCCATTATTTTTTAATTGGTTATCTGAGATTTAAATAGGCCCCACTTGTATTACATCCTAGACACGTAGTGGTATTACAATAAATTTCCAATTATGAATATATTGCTTCACAATATTTAAACCTGGGTCTCCTCCTTCAAATTCAAGTTATTTACCTAATTGAGCTCATGCAATTTGATAAAATTTATGGGTTCAACCACAATATTATAACCTCAAATTATGGTGTGAAAATATTTACTACCTACCAATTGCTCCAAAACCTATGGGCTTTTCCCCCATTTTGTCTTTCCTTTTTTTTTCACTTTTTGGCTTTGAAAATTATTTTATATTATCCTATATAGAAGAAATACATCTGTTTTATATCTAAAATATGCTTAGTAATGTATGATATGATAAAAAATATTGTTTAAATCTAGAACATCTTGATAAGGAAATAAAATATGAATTATTTCAAAGAATGTGGCTACCTTATCATAGTCTTTTGAAACATCATTGAGTATGATATAAATGTAATCCTTGGGATCCTTTTAAGAACCTCCATTGGTAGCATAAATATCCTCTTATATTTTATTGAAGATACTAATATACTCAAAATTTTTAAAACTATCCATCCTCAAGAAAACAAGCTTAGATTCTAGACAATTTACTTGTGTAGAGTCCACTTTATCAACTAGTTCCTTGAAAGTGTTTAGATGTGCCTTAGTATCAAATAACTAGTGAGAAGGTTATCTATTTATTGTTCATATGCAATGAAATCACACAATTCATGTCTTCTTGGATTGGAAAAAAATCCTTCTTTTCATCAAAATCAGTATTTTTTGGTTGCTCATTAACATACCTCTAGAGTCTCAAGCAATCAAAAGAGATAATTTATCTTGATCATCCATGAGAAGTAATTTTTTCCATTAGGATTGGCAACTAGTGGCAAATGGCACATTTGGTTCTTTCAAAAATTCATTCGCTTGCACGTGAAATTGGGTAAAAATACCACCACCACTATAAAAAGAAAAACCTAAAAATTCACATGATTTCAAAAAAAGACAACAATTTGAGAAAGATATGGACTCCAAAAATTTATCCTTCAAACCATGCAAAAAACTACCAAAACCCTCAAAAGTTGAAAATACCTATGACTAATAGGGTGTTTCCATGTATCATAAATCTAGAAAATAACAATTTTCTCTACATTTCATTTATTAGGTGAATGACTGGGCAATTGGGTGTTTTAATGTGTTGGATTTTGATTGGTTGTAACACTATATACACCAAAAAATTATTTTCATACTACCAACTAGACAACATATCAACCACCAATCTTGCTAGATTAGCCATAATCAAGCATCCAAGATAAAATCAAAGTAATATGAAGGATAGGGATTCAAACCCTCAAACTCATGGTTGAAAAATACTAACACATCCCCAATTAGCCACACGGTCCATGACTATTGAAACCTCTAGAGTTGTTTGTCTTCTAAGAAGGCCGACTACATTGATAAGCCCCTATTTTACCTATTTTTGTAGAATTTTTTTTAAGCTAATTATGACTAGCATGTTGTGTTGTATTAGATGGTTATTTAATATCTAATGCCCTAGATAAAATTTATGCATATTTTTCATGTTTTTTGCATGATTAGATAGGATGTAGATAGTGTTTAAGGTTATTTGAATCTTAGTTTTTTTTCTTACTTGGATGATCTCTCTAGGCAATTTAGTCATGCCCTATTTTTACTTAACAAGGCTCAAGAAACCCATTGTGGCATTATGGTGATTGTTGCAGCTTTAAACAATCCACTTTAGAAGGTTTCTTAGCAACAATAAAATTGTTTTTTTCACACATACTACAACAACCCTATGGATGCTTGCTACTATAGAACCTAGACCACAAAAACTCAATATATTAATAGAGTAGAGACCATTAGCCCATGGATTCATGATGGTAGCATTGAGCAACACCACTTCAACACTTTCCATTATCTTATTAGTGATAAACACAAATGACTACTTAATTACTTATTTGTGACTAAAGTAGCTACTTGGATGTACTTGGTGGCACTAAATTCAATTATAGTTATAGATGTAGCAGTTGGTCATTAAAGCACTATCTATTTCCTATCCAAATATAACCATAGTAGTTATTATTGAGTTGCTACCAAGTTTTCGTGCACTATTATTATACTTGTCCCCTATTTTAGTTATAGCAATTAGTTGTATCAATATCCTCACACCCAATCATAATAGCAAGATAGATAATGGTTGTTTCATCCAGTTGTAGTGGCCATACCCAAAGAAGATAAATTTGGAAAGATAATATAACATAATAATTTTTATTGTCATCATAGATTCATTGTACAATATGGGAATCCCACTTAGAAAATTATGTTATAATATATTATAACCATAGGGAAGAAACTAAAATTCTATTAATATTCCATCCTTATAAATGTTCCCTAAGCTTAATAAAAAGTTAGAAAAAATGGTGTATGTGGGGATGTAAGAACATAGCATAGATCAAAATGAAAATAAAATTCTATAAGAGTCTTCATTATTATGTAATATTTTCCTTATTATAATATAAAATTTATTTCTAGTTACCAATTGTTGTTGAGTAAGTAGTCAAGGGGATCAACTTTAGGTATGAACACGAGCAAGTCCCACTATTGGAAGCACTACATTTAATTTGGTCCCTCTTAGGTAGAATAGATGTATGCTATAAATAATTTATATTCCTTGTATATATGTGGTTTTATACTTTATTTTTTTTATTGATGTAAAATTATTTTTCTTTTATTGATTGATGTGTTTCTAGGATAGCTTAATAGAAGTCATAGTGCGTTACTTTCTTGTATTAGTATATGTATTTCTATTTGCAGGAAGAAAGGTATATATAATACAAATATTCAAATTAATACCAGATAAAACAAGATCCTAAAACTAAGATAGCAAAGTAGTAAATTGATAGTAAATACCCAAAAACTATCCTAATTCAAACATAATTAATTTTAAAGCATTCAAGAATAAATGTACTAAAATTATCCATTAAATACCAATGAGCTAGGGCTAATACTAATGTAGAGAAAATAATTACTTGATGCCTAGGGTGTCAAAGATCAAACAATCACATTTAAAACATGAACAAAATAAACAACTCATTCCTACTCTATCCTACTTGCAATGTCACCATATTAGTAAGGAGAGATCACATGCAAGGTGTTTGCAGAGGGTTTGACCTACCTTGGAAATTGATCCTTAAATGGTAATCAATGACGTAGGGTTGTGAATATTGGTAGAGCATCCTATATTCCTCTATGGAAGGAAATGAACTAGTGATCAATGGATTTGGTTGCACCTACAAGGGAAAGAGAGAGAAAAAGAGAGCAAAATGGAGTGCATGATGCGATAGCAACAAAGGCAAAACTTTGATAGCAATGTTAGAATAAAAATATTTTGTAGATGTTTGGTGAGAGTTTGGTAAGAAAATAAGAGCGTGAAAGGAGTATTTATAGAATATGAAATAAAATATTTTTTCATTTAGAGCCAACAACTGATTTTCATCCTTTTTAGGGTTTTAAAATCATAACCATTGGTCCAAAGGATGTGTCATTTGAACCCTAGGTGTAAAAACATGCTACCATCATGGCTATGCATCAAAAACCTTAAAATTCAACCAATTATCATGATCATCAATTAAAATGGTGATCATAATACCATTGTTTGGGACATGTGCTTAGGGGAACATGCCAAAATATCCCTTAATATTTTTTGGTAGATTAATATATTAAAAGGGTTTTTGAAAGGGCCCCAAAACCTTATTACAAAAGGTGCAATATTATAGAAAAAAAACAGCAAAGGGTTCAAAATAAAAATGGTAATACCACAGGGAATATCCCAGCCATGAAAGCAAACAAAACACGGGAAGACCCTAGAACACATAAACCAAAAAACAAAGATTTTCCATAGCAAAAACATAGATTTTCTAACACAAACATAGGTAATCAGCCTTCAATGATCTCCACCTGGTCTTCAGATGTTGCTTCTATTTTTTAAAAATTTGTTGAGCCAGATGTGAATCTCCTCCATGGTTTTGGTAACTTGATTATAGATCATCCAAGCAACCCTAAAAACATTGGCAACAGTGGTAAGGTTAACTATAGTGTTTGCTATGTGGGTAAGGATGGAGTTATGAAGCACAATAGCAAAAATTATCTCCAACATATTTTTATCATCAAAATTTTGAGTAGGGGTTCCCCTCAATCTTTGCCTTATTGGAGCTTCCAGAGCATTGAGCCTTGCTAGCACTTTCCTCCTATTTGATATTCCTTAAAGAACGATACCTTATCTCAAAACCAGTGAAATCAAACTCTCGCTTCACAAAACTAGGGGTCTTCAACTTTGGTTTATGGGATACAAACTCAAGATCACCCTCGTCATTGGGCACCTCAGTGATAAGGGTGACATGGCTAGGACTTTTCACAGGTGGATAAGAAGGGTTACAAGTTATGATAACTTTCTTAAGGTGTTTATCTAGGGTATGCTTGTAAAGGATTAAGTGCAAACCTTGATGAGTAGGGTGGGTAGACTATTGTTTTTTTATGTTTTCAATGGATGGCTCGATGGATCAAAGTAGGTAATTAGGAATGTTAATAAGCTTAATATCCCTAAAGTGATTTAGGAATACAATATGGAAGCTACGTAAGGATTTTTTTATGTTCTCAATTATAAAATACTACATAATGGGGACCATCACCCTGTCCTAGAGTGAGGGAAGAGATGTACGAATAATCCCACCTTCCAAATGAAATTCTTACCTTTATCAACTAAATATTCAATATCCACTATAAAATTATGTCTATCCCTTCTGATGGTGTGCCTTTTGGCTAGAAACCGAATAACATATACCAACAAATGAATGTTGATGATGAAATCCAAGCCACAGATGATGATGCTCCCTTTGTTCCATGATTTAACAATATCCTCCAAAAATTCTTTGTTGTGGCCATATAATTTCTTCAAAAATGGAATAAATCCATGAGACCCTAGGATATATTCACTCGTAGGGTCCAATTGAAGGGTCTAAGGCTTGAGGAGGGCCATGGAAAATCTATAGGAAATGGGCCAAGGACAAGGAAGCAAGAGGGAATGATGAGTTAAACCATTGTTGTCATCAAACTTATAGATATTGAGCATGCAGAAGATTCTAAATTGAGAAAAAGTTGGAGACCATTGCATGCATTGATTGGTGGAAATGATTGATTCGCATACCTTGATGCAACGGATACTTCCCATATGGGAAAGGTACAATTAGGGATGGTTAAATTTATCAATCATAGTAGCATCACTGAGAGAGAAGGAGCCTTGGAAAAGAGAGAATTCAAGGGTAACAAATGAGACGCTTTGGCAAAGAGAAATTCTAGTTATTAATAGGACATTGGGGTGGTTGCCTAACATGGGCCAGCCAACAGGACCGAGAGGATGAGACGTGGCATGGTGGTAAAGGATGAAGGGGTGATAGAGTGAGAGAAAAATACCATGTAATAGGAAAGTGGATGACATGATCAAAAAAGTAGGGTGACCCAAACAAGAAAAACAACATCCATCCAATAGTTATGGATAGGATTACTAGACCAATCATCAACATGGTATTCCAAGTTAGATCAAGGGTTACCCTCACATCAAATAAGTTACAATAACTAATCTACAACAAGGTAAGCCACATCAATTTAAAGGTGGGGATCTCAACCCAAGTAACCAAAAGGAAAGGTTTTAACCAACATGATGGTAATCACGGATGGACGCATCAATGAGGTGTTGAGGAAACTCATTATTCCAAATATTTAGGGATTCCATGTTGACCTCTAGGTTGACCATAGAGTTAGTAGCTCAATGGTATTAGCTCAACCGATTATATTCCTCGACATTTCAAGGAGATACCTAGGTTCAAATCTTGCCAAATGATATATGGATAATATCCTAGCTTTGTTGTAATACCACTATGTAGTGATGATGGAATGTGGGTGGGGCTCATTTCAATCCCATATAATCCATTGAAAAAACTCATTGAGAAAATAATATCTTTCTTATTTTTTAATTTATCTATTAATTAAAAATACGCTTTCATCCCAAAAATGGAGATCATGTTACCCTCCAATTTGTTTTGCATTAATATTTCCTCTTTATTAATGTTTTGCTTTTCTAATGTTAATTATATAAAATATAGCTTTAAATATTAATAAGTCCACCTTATTAATATTAATCACAAAATAAATTATAACAACAAATATTAATAAGTCCACCTTATTAATATAAATGCAACATTAGAAAACTAATGTTAAAAATATAGCATTAAATATTAATAAGTCCACCTTATTAATTTAATTTCAACATTAGAAATCATAAAGTAATTTAATCAACTTATTTCCATCAATGGAACTTTTATCATCCTAAGCAACCAACCACAAGTACAAAGAAGGTAAACACACACAAACCAAAATAAGATGAAGTAATTCACCATCATTCCCTATTGCCCATATCCATCACACAAAAGATTTTACAATAACTTCTAGGTTATTAACTTTTGCTATGGGTGGATTTAGGAGATGGTGATTACCTTAAAAAAAACTATATGAATGCAAACTATATGTGGTAACCACTTGTTACCCTAGGTACATCTTACCCTAGAGCCATTTGTCACATCATTTCACTTTTTTGGTATCTCATTCTCGATAGACATCTTCCTTGACACCAACGAGAGTATTTGGTCTTGCAAGCAAAAAAAATATCAGCAGTACCATATTATCATATAAACAAAACTTCAATCATAAATAAACATCCAAATGCAATTAATACTAAGCACTGAAAACATCAAACCAATACACAGTCTATCTCATAAATGAGTCTTGCCAAGGTGGGTCATGACACTAGTTCCAAAGTTCTAGCATAGATTCCACTTTATTAGAGCTTGAACTACTTCTTCAACTCCTCAAGGACTATTTGACAATATCATAGAACTATATGTGGTAGAAATATGATCACCACTACTTAGAGCATGGTTTAAATGACTTACAATGAATTAGGCTTGTGACCTACAAGCTCACATTGTCACCCTCCTCTAAGGTACATCTAGTTTTTTGTCTCCTCCTTAAAGAATGGTTTATGGAAGCAACGTATATGTTTAAACAACATTTTTGAGTTTAATATAGAAAATTCACTAATCATAGAGCTTAATTATTATGGATCGATGGACACATACATTCCAAAATATGCTACATTGGAATCCAACTCTAGTTTTAGTTTTCTCAAGCTTTGAGGACATAGCTTCTTGAAGGGGAAGGGCATGTTGGGATCATATCCTAACATCATTATGTAGTGGTTGCACTTAGTGTTCATGGGATTCTATGATCTAACTAATGATTATTAGTAAATATGTAACCATTTATTTTATTAGGAGTTACTAGCTTGGGTCCTTCACTTGCATGTGGATTGACCCTTGAGCATTAGTGTTAGGGTAGATAAAGAGTTTATATAAAGACAAGGGTGGAAATGGAATGTATCAAGTCTTTTTCTTAAATTTTAATGGAGCTCTACTTCCAAGGAGGTTTCCCCCTCAAAGAGACCTGCAATTTTGGATTCTCTTGATTAATAAAGTTACTACAATTATATTGAATATTTCTCAAGCACTTTGTGATTTTATTTCTTGAATTTCTAATTACTATTATGAATGTGTTTGATTTTATCTGAAGGTTCCCATCATGCTACTCTTTAGTTGTAACTACCTCTTTGAACATTGAGCTATATATTTCAAATCCCTTCTACCTCTTGATGGTCATATATCTAATTATTGAACTAACTAGTGTCAAGGTCATTAGTACAATAAAAATAGTAATCTTTGGCACTATTATTTTCTTGGATTTTAGTTTCTAAGGGGTAAATGTACTAGCTACCACTTCACGAATTTCTTTGAACCTCTCCATGCTCTTTGGGTACCTTCTATCCTGACGATAGAGTATTCAACATCAAATAGACCATCTCTAATAGACTTAATGATCGTGGCCCTCTCATATGGCATCCTCTACCATTCAAGGATTTTTAAGTTTATGTATCCCATTTTCTTGAGCATTCCCAACCTTTAATGATTTAGCTTGATGTCAATGTCAAATTTATATTCCACTTTTATGTATCAGGTGTACCACTCTGATGGGTTGGCGTACCAACTATCAATTTCATCTTCATATCCATGTTCACAAAGTGGCAAGGACTATTTCTTTTTCTATATTGGCCTCTTGCTACAAATTGTACATCTTCTTATGGGTAAATAATTTATCTAATTTCTTGTATCTTAGGGTCTACTTAAAGACTCCCTTTGGTTCATAGGACGAATGGTCTCTTAGTTTTTCTAAATCTCTCTCTTAACTATGCCTTTTTTGGTGAGTGAAGCCCATTCAACTTTGGGATAATATTCATGATAGACTACTTGAGTGGGTAGAAGGTGGTCTTATTATACCCCTTAAAGTACTTCAAGTCTACATAAACGAGTTGCTACAAATATTCTAAGTTAACAATGTGGTTGGGTACTTGTGCAAGAAACAAGAAGGGCATGATTAAAAATCCATAGAGCCAAATGAATGATCTAGTCCTCCCCAAGTAGAATCTATACCTGGCCATTTTCCATTGCTAAAAAATTGACATACCTCATTTGACAATCTAGGTGCCTTTCCCCTTATTTTTTCAAAAATGACCTTGTACACCTCATCATAGAAATTGTAGGTATTTCTCACTTCACTATAGGGTATGTCTATACACTCCACAACTAATAAAGGTTATCCATTAGCTCCTACCTAGTCTAGTTGGAGAGAGAAAAATTAAATTTTCTTCTAGTATAAGATTAGTTGGACTAAGTAAGAGGTGTAGTTGAACTTATTGTCCTTCTTGAAATACTTTAGTTGACTATCCATCTGATAAGAAATGTATTTACATAATCAATAAATTGGAGTGCCTTGGAGTCCCATGAGGGATACTATAATGATATGTCTTTGGGTTTTCATTTAGGAGGCCCAAGTTCAAATCCCCGTACAAGGGGACTAGGACCCCTTTCAAAAATCTATGCTTTACCTTAATATTTGATGAAACAAAATTAGCTCAATCAACTCAATTCCTCGGCATTTAAGGAGGAGACCCAAGTTTAAATATTTCCAAGCAATACATGGAAAATATCCAAGATCTACTGTAATACCACTATATGATTATGATGTAATATGGATGGGGCCCATTTTAAAACCATATAACCAATTGAAAAAAATGGAGTTCCCTAGATAGGTTTGTACAACATGTACAAGAATATATGCTCTTTAAAGAGACTTTGGTCACTCCTTTTTTTAAAGACTATGTCTATCCCTGACAACACCATTTACACATCTTCTTTGAATAGGCTTAAATCTAATGGGGTACTAAAGTTGGATGGAAATTCTAGCTTCTATAGGTAAGGGATTATAAAATATAGACACTAAGTTTTTGGATGCATATAGTAAAAGTCCTTTTATTTCTTTGGGCTACAAGAGATCCACATGGTTGGGTCATTGATAGCTTTTAGAATACTTCTTATAACTTCTTGCCTTATGTAGGTGTTCTCTATCTATTACGAGAGCTTAAAACTCCTAGTGGTGGGGTCATACATTTTTCCCACTACCTCTACTAGCTCAAGGTAATTCCACACTTAGGAAACTAAATTCATTGCCAACCCTAATGTCCATATTATGTGGATACTTCATGATTTAGTTTAGGACCCCATGTTAAATATTTGAAGGGCATCCTTCCTTACTTTCCCAATTGGATGAATGTAATTCCCCTCCACCATTTGACATGGGTTATCATAGTACTCTTTGGGCCTCTTTGGAGGATGAGAACTTTGTCTCTTTCTCTTCCCTCTCTTTTTCTACACATGACTATATGATAGATTAACTTCTCTCGATATGATAGGAATGGGTGAAAATGGAACAACAATGGATGGGGTGGCAGAAGTAGAAGGTGATGAAGTTCATTGTACTTCTAGTAGTAAAGAGACGGTGGATTTAGAAGTGGTATCCATGGTGAGAAAAGGGTAGAAAATGGGCAAAATGACAAAAATGGAAAAAAGGTCAAATTTTGTTATTTTAGAAGAGTGATTTGCTCATGAAAATGGGACGATTTGCCTGCTTTAGATGCTTTCAAGAAAAACTATAGAGGGAGGGACTTCTTGGATGTTAATCTGCCTACTATGGAAATTCCACCCTAGAATACACCAAGATTGGATGACTAGATTTTTTTTAAGTCAAAATCTGGAGAAGGTTGATTCCTTGGAATGCTAAAAAAAATGAAAAAGGGTTAGACTAAAGATAAAGCTGCAAGGTTGGAAGGATATAGGGTTAGAGATTAATTAAAATATGGTTGTCATATAGCTTAAAAACAATGAAATACATTGGAAAAATCCCTTACACTCAAGATAATTCAAATCATAATAGACCAACCATTAAACAAAGCATTACAAAATTCATTAAGATTATATTATGTATCTTTAACATTCCAATAAATCTAAGGAATATAATCCAAACAACAATCAAAATTATGGCATAGTTTACTTAACAAAATTAATCAACCATAAAGCATTAGTAGAAATGTATAAAGCTACACAATGCATATTCATGTAAAAACCTAAAACACTATCTTCAATGGAGGTCAAACAACTTCTTGCTTATATTAATTGCAAAGTAAAATATACAACATGTGAAGGGAAAATTCCTAAAGAGGTGACCCTTATGCTGAGAAAGTCTCCACTATTTATAAGACTATCCCATGCTTGATTATTATAATAATATCTATTTTTAGGCCTAAAGTGGATAAGCATGGTCTTGATCAACACACTTGATGTACATAGTTGTCTTTTTCTCACTCAACTTGGCTCAATTGCCTTGATTCTTGTGAAGACATGGTTGATCCAGATCTCCTCCTAGAACTCAATGTTCATGCATCTTCCAAGGAATTGATCATCTTTGGCAATTTCAATTTTTTTTCCATTATGCCTTGTTGTTATGCTAGCATGTCAGAGCTACCAACTTGGCTTATCCATTTTGATATGGAAAATTGAGTGCTTTATATGTTCAATATTTTGACACGTGTGATATTCTAGTAAAAAGGAGATGTCTTGGAGTCTTTTATCCATTGTTAGAACTTTGAGG
Source organism: Wollemia nobilis (assembly GCA_028583015.1). Taxonomy (NCBI): domain Eukaryota; kingdom Viridiplantae; phylum Streptophyta; class Pinopsida; order Araucariales; family Araucariaceae; genus Wollemia; species Wollemia nobilis. Next base: position 3,541,116 of record JAQPPZ010000442.1, read on the forward strand.
TATTCCCATGATCTTGTGGCTACTATAGGGGCCTTAGATGTGTGATCATGATATTTTGACAACTTGGATGATGTCATGGATTAAGAATCTTGAGATCATGTTTCTTCTAGAATGGGCTTTTAGAAGACCTCGTTTACATCAGCATATAAAAATCTTGGGCTCAAGTTTTCCCAAGCTAGGAATTTGGAAGGCTCTATGTGACATCATTTCTCAATAATCATGGGATCACATATTTTAGGATTGATTTCTTTAGATTTTGATTTATTTTGTGCTTGAATTAGAAAATTTTTATAGGACCCAAGATGATGTCTTTAATTGAAAATCCTAGGATTGCTTAATTTTGGTCCTTTGGCTTCGTAGATTCTGGGATCGATTTCTCTTGAGTTTATATTTACTAGAACCTTGCAATTTTTTACCCAAGTAAGTGCATCTTGCTTTCTAGCTATTATTATGAATTTGGCCATTTTAAGAACTTAGCCATGTCAAAACTCATACTTAGATGCATTTGCATTGCCAATAGGCTACTATTACAAATATGATGAGTTTGGACTTGTGTTTGGACTCTTCCCTAGCAAAAAATTGGAAAAAATAGAGTTTTCCATCACTTGCAAGGATAATGTATGTGGGAAATTACTTTAACCCATATTATTAGTACCTTACAAGGATTTTTTCTTGCAAAAATAACCGAATGATCCTTATTAATTGGGCACAAGAGTCAAAAGAAGTAAGAGACATAAAAACTAGAAGAGGAGAAATTCTTGGGGGATTTTATTATAGAAAAATGAGGGAAAGAATGAGAGTGGATGGGTATAGTTGAATATTACTTTAGGTATGGGATAAAAAATTGGGAATGAGCAATTTGAAGAAGGAGAATGAATACAGAAATAATAATAAAGGGGTGGCATAGAAAGAAAGAGATATTAATTGTAGAAGAAAGATACTAAGGTGATACCTAAGTGGTTATGCCTTCTGAAGAGCTAGATTTTCTTGATAATATATAATGCTTTTATTTATACTTGGGCCTCACATTTATACCCTATTGTTGTTTATTATTTTAAAACATTAAAAAATAGTAGGGAAAAAAAGGTGAAGCTTCCCCATTTTTGATTGAGGGGTGTCCCTAAAATGCTTGGTTTTTTGCTCTCCTTTGTTTCAGGTGAAACAATCAAGATATTGTACCCAATGGAACGCTTCATGCAATGATTGAGAAGATCCTTTAATCTACAGATATAGGAATTTGGAATTCATGTGTTCCCATAGATTTTCAAATCCTCTAAATTATTTTTGCAGTGTCTATAAATTCAAGAGAAACTTCTATTTGGTCGAGCTTTCTTGACAAGCTTACAATCCACTTAGAATTTTTCTATTATTTTATTTCTCTTTTGTTCTTAGGCTTCACTTTTATTGGTGTTGATATTTTAAAATAGAAAATACCAATTACTAAAATATTATGGTTGTATTCATTAACCCTCATCATAGGTTGAGGGGCATAGAAGCAACTACAATTTGGATGCAAACCTTATCAATGGAGGAGCCCCTTTAGCTAGCACAAAAATGGCTATTAGATTCTTACCTATGATAATGCATGCTTTAGCTACCACCAAGAAGGCTAAGACCCATCATTCTTGAATTATGACTGGTTAGAAAATCCTCATGGTGTAGGGATTTTTAGGCTTGTTCCCAATATTTGTCTAAGGCTTTTACTTGTGTGCATCCCTGCCATCTTAACAAATAAAACCTAAGAACATGATGGATATTGAGAGCTTCTCATTTATTATTGTTACTAAATACTATGGAACTTATGAATTAATATACTTAGGAATTGTGGAATGCCAAGAGCAAGGGTATCCTTATATAGACTCCTTTATCTTGGAAAGTCATCAATTAGTTTTCAGGTCTATCCTCTTTTTCTTTAGTTCTTCCTATTCTAGCTCATATAAAAAGGTATTTCTAATGAAACTAAATCAGAAATCAACATGATTATCTATGTTAATCCTTCCAATCTATGCATATGATATTTCTAACACACTCTTCAAAACTTTAATTTTGTGAGGATATTATACCACTGCCTATTTAGTTGATGGTTTTATTACACTTAGTTGTAATCAACTTTATTTACATGTTGCCTATGTACAAAAAAAATTGGTATTCCTCCCCATACCAAAAGTGTTAAACTTTGTCACTTCATTAAAATCTATAATTACCTAACCATATAGTCCCAAAATTCCACTTTTCTCACTCATTATTCATTAAAAATATATGGCTTGTTTTTGTGAAGAGTTGTCATCGGGTTGGATTTCAACAAGAATGAGTTCCAAAGTTTGTGTGGCATATAATATTGGTAATTAACATAGGTTATTTTCCTTGCGCATGTGATTATTTGGTTATATTTCTCATGTGTTTTGGTTTGTGTGCCAACTTAACAACCTGTATTTCATGAATTCTAAGGCTCATGAGAATTGTTGCCTTGGAATGGAGCATGGAACATTCTTCACTAGACATCAATTCCCTTGATCATTTCCCTAGAATTTTTGGGTGCATTTTTTAGATCATGTAATCTACCAAGCCTTTACACTAATTATAAATAGACTTTAGATCTCACTAAGTCCCCATGTTTGACCAAATAACTTCATTGAGACTAATCATGGAGAACTTGTTCCACATATGTTCCTCTTTTCCTACTAGTCAATCCTCTATCTCCACCTTAGTATGTTCTAAAATATTCTCATACATGTTGATATCTTGCTCCTCATACCTTTCTATAAGGGTTTATATTTTTTTGCATAGATTCAAACCATCTTTTGTATGCAAGGAATGACAATTTAAGTGATATCTTGTATGAGGTATCCCCTAAATTGCTCCAAGGACCTATTTGATAGGCATATTCCAAATAGTGGTGGCAATTCCACCACTATCACCTTTTGGGTTACTAGGATATTCAAAAACTTATGTAGTAGTATTAGAACATATTTTACAAATCCCACTATCTAGACTGGTAACCCCTTCAAGTGAATTATTCTAGAACCACCCCTAATATATTTTAAATCCATGGCATCATATATCGCTTAAGACATGATTGTGACATCAGCTCCCAGACCCATTATGCAATTATGTACTACACAACCTTCCATGCATAACAATAAATTAAATGTTGATATTTAGTCTTACCCATGCCATGGGATGGTCACTTAAGTGTTTTCTTGAAGTCTGGGAAGGAAATTTTTCCAATTGTAAAGCTTGGTTAAAGTTGCTTCAATTAGGTCCACCTACCCCAAAATCAGAAAACTCTTCTTCATATTCTTCACTTCTTTCACAATGCTATCCCCATCATTATCTAGAAGCTTCATTTTATTTTGAGCTAGTTTCTTGAACTACTGTTGATACTACTTAACCACTTCTCTTTGTTTCTTGGTTGTGTAAGTGTAGGATAACTCTCGATATTTGTTCCCTCTTTTGACCTATTTGTGGTACTTCTAGCTTATCTTGTTTTTCAAAAAAATTGGATCTCACCCTTCCAACTGCTTTGTTTGAGGAAACAAGGTTATGCCCAACTTCATTGGCTTAACTTGTTCCTCAAGTTGTTTGATTTGCTCGATAATTCTTGGACCTTCTCTCTTTTGAATGTAATATGATAGAGGATTATGCATGTATTAATATCTATGCTAGTTGAGCTAGTTGTAGAATAGTCCTAAGCTATTAGATATTTTTTTGGATCCATCACCAAGGCCATGATTTCTTCTAATTCTTAAGCTAGATCCTATCAGTATTGAGGTTGGTAGGTTTGGAAAGTATCACCTTTGTGATGACTATCAAATACTGAATACCAATAGTCGTATGGATTTGTTGATGCTTCTTGTTGTTGACCCCCAACAATAATAATACGTTTTTCTTCAATTTCAATAATTGTCATGATTTGGTCCTTTGAGCCATGGGAAGACTCCTTTTAATTGTATTTTCTAATTCTCTCCTTAGCATATCATTGCTTCAACAAATCAAACTCATTTATTATATTGTAGATCGTAGCTCTTAACTCTTGTAACTTATGACATTCTAGGATGAACACGATGAGTGAAGAATTTTCCAGAGTAATATACAGAGGATATGTTTTATGCAATGTGTCTATTGTAGGGGAAGGGAGACCTAGAAAGGAAACTTGTGGACTTGACTGATATATCTAAGGAACGTCTAGTATATAAATCCTAGGGAGAAGCTTTATGACTAATATGAGCATATGTTTTGCCATGATAGCCACCTAAACAATTATGGGAATCTCACCTTAGTGGATTGTCAAATTTGAAGGCTTAGGTCTAGGGTTAAGGCATGAAGATAATAGATATAGGTTTGGGCATGTGATGGCTTTATATCATGAGGGATTCTTCTTTAGGTCTTTCTAAATCGAATATTAAAATCAATAATGCTCTCCTAGGGGTGCCTTTGAATAAATGAGAATTGAGTGAGCAGTATAAAAGGGTCCCCTATGTCATCAAACTCTAATATGAGAGGTTCAACAAGGTCATCCCAAGTACTTATGTTGTTGTATTGTAAATAGTGATACCATACCAACACTTTACCTTCAAAAAAAGTGTAAAGAGTATTACCATTACATATTCATGTGCAATATTATATATAGTGGCTAAAGTAGCAATATCTTGGAAATGTTCATATGTTATCTTTATATTACTATCATAAAAGGGCAAGGATTTTAGTGTGTCCTAAGGGATGTCATGAAGATGTGGGAGGCTAAGGGGTCTAGAACTATTCTAGGATGGATATATACATCTAACCATTAATTTAGGTAGGATGTATTAATATATATTAAATTTTGAGTTATTTCATCATCTCGTCTTATCACCATGTAGATCTAGAGATCGTTCCTCTAGAAAAATTATCAATTCCTCAATTTTTTCAATAGTGGATTCACTAGGTGAATAGATCTATTGATCTTGGAGAGCAAAACTTCACCAAGGTTCTACTCAATTAGTATTTGATTTTTTCTACCTATGATTCTATTTTAGATAAATCAATTTGGTTTTGTCCCACCAAGAATGCCAAAAACTCTTGGATATCAATATGTCTATTGTGGAAAGTGTGCCCTAAAATTCACCAAGATTGAATAACTAGAACTTCTTCTAAGTCAACCTTCGAAGAAGGCTAATTCCTTGAAATGCTAAAGAAAATAAAGAAGGGGTTAAGGACTAAATACAAAGATGCAAGGGTTGGAAGGAGATAGGGTTAGATATTAATTGAAATATGGTTGGAATATAGCTTAACAACAATGAAATACACTAGAAAAATTCCTTACACTCAAGCTAAGTCAAAGCCTAATAGACTAGCCATTAAACAAAGCATTATAAAATTCATTAAGCTTAGATTATGCATCTTTAACATTCAAATAACCCTAAGGAAGATAATCCAAATTATAACTGCATTTTCTTAACATAATTAATCAACCATAAAGCATTAGAAAAAATGTATAAAGTTGCACAATACACATTCATGTAAAAAATTGAAATGTTATCTTCAATGGAGGCCAAAGAACTTCTTGCTTATATTGATTGTAGAGAAAAATATACAACATATGATAGGCAAATTGCTAAAGAGCTAACCCTTATGCTAAGAAAGTCTCCACTATTTATAAAACTATGACATGCTTTATGCCATTTTTTATCATTATAATAACCTTTTTTAGGCCTGACATGGTCAGGTATAGTCTTGATCAAAATGCTTGATGTACATAATTATCATTTTCTCATCTAGCTTGGTTAAACTACCTTGATTCTAGTGAAAATATGGTTGGTCCTAATCTCCTAAAATTTTATGTTCATGCATCTTCCAGGGAACTGAGCATCTCTAGTAGTTTCAACTTTTCACCACTATGCCTTGTTATACCAGCTTGTTAGAGCTGCCAACTTGGCTTGGCCATTTTGATATGGGTGGATGAGTGATTTATATTTTTAAGCTTTTAACATGTGTGATATTTTTCTAAAAAGGAGATTTCCTAGATCCTTTTATCCATTTCCAGATCTCTAAGGTGTTGTCAAGCTCTTGTGGCTACTACAAGGGCCTTATATGCGTGATCGAGATATTTTGACAACTTGGTTGACATAATGGATATGGTTTTCCTAAACTAGGATTTTATATGACCTTACTTACATCAGCATATGAAAATCCCAGGCTCAAGTTTTCTCAAGTTAGGATTTTGGAAGGCTCTATGTGACATCATCGCTTAATAATCCTAGGATCACTTTTTTCGAGCTTGATTTATTCTAGGCTTGATCTCTTTCAGGTTTGAGTTCCTCAATTTTTATATAATTTGAGCTAACATCATTAATTGAAAATATTGGGACTGCTTAGTTCTAGCCCTTTGGCTTCCTAGAGTCTAGGATTTATTTCTCCCAAGTTTAGCTTTATCAAAACCTTAGCGAATTTTTGACATGGCCAAGTGCATCTTGCTTTCGGGCTATTTTTTTAATCTAACCATTCTAAGAAGACTTTTCCACTCAAAAAATTGGACCTAAATGGATGTATTTATATCCTAATAGGTTTATATTATAAAAATGATGAGCCTGAACTTGTGTTTGGACTTTACCCTAGCAAAATCTTAGAAAAAATTAGAGTCTACCATAACTTGCAAGGATAATGTATGCGGGTAGTTACTTTGATCCACAAGACTTATTCAAAATAATTAAGCAATTAAATTACAAAATTTTAGTGATTTAATCATAATGTGAACTAATAAACTAAAGAGGTTTGAGTGATTCACTTGATGAATTAGAGATATTTGCTAAGGATTCTCAATCGATTTAATTGTTGTTTTGTATTTAATTTTTTTTAACATTTATTTTATGGCATGAGTGGTTAGCTTGTGCTTTGGGTAGGCCCATTTTTGTAGTAGTGAATTGCTTTAGAGCTAGTGGTTGAGGATATTTCATGAAGTAGCTACCTAAATGGTTGTATTTTTTACAATTGGTTAGTTGGAAAGGGGGCGACACATGAAGTAGTGCTTTACTCTTGAGCATGATGCATAAAAATGAGACTTCTTTTGGACCCTTATAGGATTTATATTGCCATAGGGAGCACATGTCCTAACCCCGCCTTTAGTGTGGGTGAGTTAGGTAGTGTGATTGACCCATTAAGGATATATTTACCCTCACAATTGGTTGGAAAAAAGAAGGCCCTAGTACAAGTATTTGTTCATCATTGTGAGTTGTTTGTTCACTTATTATAATATATTTGATCCCTCTTTTTAATCATTAATATAAGAATCAATGAACTTGGAAATTTGTGCCACTAACATGCCAATAGGGGGAGAAAGGTAAAATTTAGAAGATAATTAAAAAAATTATCAAAGGAATGGAAAAGAAGAAATGGGGCTTGTAGAAGTAAGAGGAGAGTGAATATTTTATGGGATTATAACTGCTACTATGTACATACTTACATACTTTTTTGGCTAGAATAATTTTCCCTAAATTGAGTAGAGATATTGCCCATTACAAAAATAGACAACATCACTCCTTCCATGGAGGAAGACTTATAGGTGTTTAGACCTACAATCTTAGCAATTTGACAGGGACCACTCCATAAGAAATTAAAATTTTGGTGTACCTCTATTTTCATTCGATCTTCATACCATTTGAATATGAAGTCTCCTTTATATTCTACTTGTGTGTCTTCTTTATCAAACCACCTTTTAACTACTTTTTGATGTTGCATGATATTCTTAAATGTATTTTCTCTTTCTTCTTTCAGGGCTAGTAGTGCATTTAAATTTACTTGCATGTGTTTGATGCCAATGTTATCCAATTCAAGTAGTTATGATATTTAGAGAAAAGGGAGCTCTGAGTTTATTGGCAACATAGCTTCCTTTCTATCGATCTACTTGTAAGTGGATTATCCAATGGATACTTTTGGTGTCACTCTATCTACCCATAATACCTTATGCAACTTAGTATACCAATCCCTCAATGAATATAATATGGCTATTTTAAATATCTTCATGATATTATTATTCATTTTAGCCAAATCGTTACCCTAAGGGTTGTAATTGGATGATGTCTTGAGTAAGAATCCATACTCCAAGGCAAATTTCATCACTCTAGCCCCTTAAAGTAGGTGGCATTACCTGTTACTATGATGGAAGGTGTTATGAATCTAGTGATGATGTCTTCTAGCAATTGAACCAAATTTTCTTGATTATCTAATTTGGTTGGGACCACTTCAATCCATTTGGTACATCCTACACTTGATAACGAGTTAATTTTTTCTATAAATATAGGTCTCATTATTGAAAGTGTTTAGTCACAATGATGTGATTTAGGTGCATTGGATCTCTTCTTTTCTTTCCTCTATATATGCAACAATATTTACAATATTTAACTCAATGGTAGTCATCAATGAAAATTATGGGCCAATAATACTCCACTCATAGGATCTTGTGAGCTATTGTGGGTATGGATAAGTTCCCACTTCATCATGGTTTTTCTTGATCATGATTCTCTTATTTTCTTCTTCCATGCAACATAGTAAGATATCATCATACCCCTTTCTAAACAAGACACTATCTACCCAATGGTAATATGTTTCTTTCTATCTAAATTAGGCCATTTCCTTGGTTGTCAATCCTCAAGAACATTTCTTGTAGATATATATATGCACATGTTTCCCATTCATCTAGTCTCACCATCCATATTTATCTTCTCAGTTAGAACAACCTAATCTTAGGAGATCATATTTACCAACCTTTCACATAAACTTCTTCTCTTGATCAATTGATAATTTTATTCTCAATATCAAATTATTGAATCTTATTGATCCGACCTCTTTTATCCCAATTCTTCATGTAATATAGTAGACTAGACATTGAGGTATACTACATAGGTGTTAGTTATAGTTTATGATAGATAGTATTTGAACTTCTTGAAAGCATTCATGATAGCAAATACTTGCTTTTTGATCAAGGTATATTTCTCTTCATATTTATGAAGGGATTGACTCATGAAAGAGATGAGATGTTACTCATCTTTCTTATGTTTTTTGTTAATATAATCACTATGCTTTCATATATATCAAAAGCATACAATCTAAAAACTTTGGATAAATTTGGGTTGATTAAGATTGAAGCTTTGTTGATATCATCTTTAACATCCTAAAAGGATTTATCTCCTTTGTCATTCCAATCTATAAAGGCATCCTTTTAACATCTTGGTTATGGGTTTGACCATTTGGGTAAAATTTGTAATAAACTTAGTGAAATTTTGGATTTTGCCTAGGAACAACCTAATACATTTAACTAACAAGGACAATGGAAGGTTTTGGATAGCTTTCATCCAATCAAGGTCTATGGTTAAACCTTCTTTTAACACCACATAACCAAGAAATTTGTCTTCTTAGACCATAAAAATAGACTTCTTAGGGTTAAGATATATACCAAATTCTCTACACCTATGAAGTATTGAATCAAGATGGTTGATGTGTGTACTCCTATATTTGAAGAATAACACTAAATCATCAAGGTATATGAGAATGGATTCCCCTATAATCTTGGTGAAATCTATGTCCATAGCCATTTGGAAGGTTGCTCTTGTGTTTTACAGACCAAACAACATCCACTAGTATGCAACAATTTTCCACTTTGTGGTGAAAGTTATCTTATGTTTATCCTCTTTAACCTAAATTAGGTTGTATCCCAAAATATATCAAGGAGAGACAAAATTTGTGACCTAGCTACTATTTATAAAATCTGATCAATAGCAGGCAATAAATAGTGATATTTGAAAGAGGCTTGGTTAAAATTCCTAAAGATGCATAGCCTTATAACCCATTTTTCTTGAATACTGGAACCAAATTGGAAACCCAAGTGGAGTGCTTGATCAAGAATATATTCTAAGCTTGTAAGAGCTTCAATAAATTTTTCTTCATCATTGTTTTTTTTAAGTCACTAGTTGTTTATGTTTAAAAGGTTTAGGATCATGCTCCAATTTGATAGTATACTCTTTGATGTTTCAATCATAGACCATGTGATCTTTATATGACCAAGCAATAATGTCTTTATACTTACCATAAATTTATTTGAAAAGATATTTCTAAGTAATTTTTTTTCCAAGAAGTAGATTCTTTCCTTTAGCTACCTTGACAGGGTGATATAAAGAAGATTTTACTTTGAGGCTCATTTTTCGTGTACTATCATCAAGATTAAGTAGAATTTATAGCATAATCAAACCTTTGGATAATTGACTCAAGTTTAGCTATATGACTCCATACTTGATGTCATCCCCATACTCATTATTTTATTTGATATATTGAACCTCTCTAATTATAAACTCTATGATTTATTCATCATAATTAAAGACCTACCAATGATTAGAATTACCAGGCACTATTGGTCTAAAGACTACTTCTAGTTTTTTAGGCTTATCCCACATATCATTGGTGGGTCAAATCAGGCTACCATCCCTACCAACTCATTTTCCTTTGTGTTTAATTCTGATTGCTTTGATTTCATATGTAACAAAACTTTCCAACAAATCCTAGACCTAATGCTTGTAATAATTTAGGTGCTTGTTCTTTGTGATGCATTGTTATTTGACCTAATTTATAATTAGTTCAGAGTTTTTATGTATTCGTAGGTCCTTAATTTCCATATTTTTAGCTTTTCTCAAAAAATTATAGAGTGCCTCATTCTCTGCCACATTATTGGTACAATTGAACAATGACCTATAGGAAAAATAAGTTTGTGCACCTTGTGGGTCAATGAACTAAACACCAAATATTACTCCATTCTTGGTTCTAATGCCATAAAAATCTATAGTCCACATCTTATTTGTTTGTCAACTTGTCAGGGCTAGAAGATTTAATTATGTTTCAGTGATCTTATTTAGTTTCTTTGTATTCAACCTTGAGATCTCCATTACTTATAATATACTAATTATCATGTTAACCATCATACTCACCTTTACAATATTCATCTTCTATAAATGTTGATAGCTCATTCTAGTTCATTGTACTTTCATCATCTAGTTTATATAGAAGGTAGTTAAAAGGAACTTTATTTCTAATCCTAACTACCTTATCATATTTGGGCACCTTCATGTGATTATAGTCCATCTCTAGATAGCCATAACTTGATAATTTATGTATCCACTCTTTGGATAACAACATACTAAATTATAGAGATAGATCCATGACTATCACTTTGTACACTACCACGAACTCTAGATGTCTAGCTATAGTCATAAATAGGTATTTAAATACCTCAACTATGTTGAATCTTGTGCCATCCATTTGGATGGGGTTTCTTACTATCTGAGTACAAGGAAGACCCATTTCCTTGCAAACATCTTTAGGTATAACTATTATTGTTGCACCTAAATCAACTATGCAACTTGAGTATATAATTTTTAATCTTAAGGGTCACATAAAATAGAGGTGGCTTCAATATATTTGGTTTTAGAGTATTTAGTATATCTAATGCATTGACTTGAATGTTTGTATAATGGTCTACTATAAAATTCTATTGATCTACTATATTAGTCATAGTGGATTTTGGATGCTTACCCTAGCATAGATCCACCCTTGTTGCTTTAAAGCTTCTTGAAGTAGGTCCCACTTTCCTACTAGGGCTAATGCTTCTAGAATGTCAGCCTTACTAGCATTCTTTTCATTTCCTCTATTATGTTGAATTTAAACTTTAGAGAGGTGCCCTCACTTTGTATCATGATTTTTCGATATTGCTTCATGGCTATAGCTCATCCTTCACTTATGAAAGAGGGTTAATTTAGTCACATTTCTAAATAATTTTGAAACTAAACCTTTTATTTATTGGCTTATTTTTTGATGGATTTATTAGTCACTTCTATTTCTTATTTATCCATTATAGGTTCTTTCTCATTATCTATCCTCCTATCTTTGTCAATATGTGTCTCTTTCTTTCCATTTTGAGGTGTATCCATGATTTTTTTTTGTATTCTTTTTCTCCTTTTGTTTATTTTGCTATGGTATGATAGGACCTTTACCTTTCAAGTGAAAATATAACCTCCCTCTTATAAGGACTATTGTATATTTTCTAGTTTCAACTTGTTTCTTTATTGGTTGTTCTTTAGATTCCTTTCTCTTGCCCCTAGTTTCAACCCCTTACTAATTAGAGCATCTAACATTATCTTCATATCCCAATTTTATCTATATCCATAGTGCTAAAATTTTCTAGTATCATGTTATTGGGATTGGGTAGGGTAGGTGTTGATTTTGAAGCTTGGAGTTCTTAGGACATGGCCAAATTTTCTATGGGGACTATTTGGCCTATGATGGATGCCTATTGAAACTGATAGTATTGATTATATTAAATAGTTTGAGAATTTTTTATGTCTCTAATGCATTTTATGGGATCATTTCTATCATTACAAGGAAGTTTCTATGCTAGCTCTACCTCTATGTTGGTTCCACTATTGATGCCCAACTTGTAACTAAATTATCCATTAATCCCCTATACCATAAAGTAGCCTTACCATTAAGAGAGTAGATTAGAAAGCATACAAGTATGTCCTCCTCCTAGATGTAGTGAATCATTTGAGTGTTGGTAATTCATTGAGATGATCTAATGCCATATTTTCCTTGTTCACATCAAAGGTAGAGAATGCCTTCATAGCTTGGAGGAATGAGGAATAAGCCATAAAATGTAATGGTTCTTGGTAGGTCCAATTGGGAAGTTGGTTTATGGCCTAAGAGGCACTCCTAGATTGTTTTGTTGAGGATAAGGCTAACCATATTGCTATTTATAAGGAGGTATATTGCATAGCCATGAGGTGGCTATGGAGGATACAAATATGAAGGATAATAAGTTAGATGGAACTTAGGTGGAAAATTTATTGGTTTAGTGTTAATTAAATATTTTGTTGTGACAAAGAATAATTCAGACCTATTTGCAATATTTTCTAATTTTGGGGAGATGGACCTTATATATTCTATTGCATTTAACTAGTAGGAGGTAATGTTTATCCTTTGGTGTTTCCATAGGACACCTATGATCCCATTTTTCCAACCATTGCTTGTATAATTTAAGGTTCGTATTCAAGCCTAATGACCCTATATTGGTAACTAATGGTTGATCTAGAGGAATGTTAGATGTGTTTTATAGACTAGATCTAGGTGGACTTTGGGTTGATGAAACACTTGTAGGAGTGACATTGTGTATACCATACGCTAGTGGGGGTTACTAGTATAGAATTGGCTTGTAAAGAGTGGGTTATTTATGAGGTTATTCACATCAACCAATACCACATAAAGAGGATTAGCATGAGTAAAGGTTGGAGATAAATTAAACAAAGTTTGATTTAATAGAGAAAATGAATAACGTATTTATTGGCTTAAGTAAATGATTTGTGGTGGCATTAATCCTTGACAAACTAGATTGGCCATGGGGATTTTGCCTTTTGAATGAGTGGGATTATACACTAGAATCTCTTTGAACTCATATACTTGATGCACCCGTGCAATTATTTTTTCTTTTCTCTTCCCTTTCATGTTTCTTTGATGGTATATAATTGCATCCACCATTTGATGATATTTCCATATTTTCTAAGCCTTTGATCATGTATTCATAAGCTTTCATGTACATACCTGCATAGATAGAGTTTTAGGGTCAAAAATTACAAAAGTTGAAAAATCCACCTATGAAGCAATTTGCTCACAATTTTAGGGTAATTTACTAGCAAAAAATGATTTTCAAGATTTAGCATACAGAGCACTTTGCTTCAAAAATACAGGTGATTTACTTGTTATTTTTGTGTGTTTTTCTCACTAATTTTTAGAAATAAGGGTTCCAAATTGATCACTTAGAACAAATCTTGTTTGAAATTGGGATGAATTACCTTCCTATGAGGGCAAGAGAAAAAATGCCTTTCTTAGCAAATTACTTCTTATATTTGGAGTGAAACACTTGTTGGGTAGTGAGTCACTTGCTAATTTGCTCTATGGTAGAATGACTTAGAATTTACCTCAAGTGATTTCTACCAATGCCAAATGCACATACGAGGTTAAATTCAAGTTTTGGTAATGCTCAATGTTGTTGAAGTTATCATTTTTATATAAAAATTAAAATTTTAAAGTTCATGGCAGAGTCGCCAATTATAAATACCTACAAATATTGAGTATATATAATATTAAATGATCAATTGAAAATTCAACTTGAGACTGGAACTAAAAATTGATTTCATATCCTCAACGAATCACTCTAGATTCAACCTATAAAAGTGTAGATTTTTTTGAGCAAATCACTCACTTAAATGGAGCAAACTGCTTGAAAATTTTAAGTGAATCATTTGCTAATAGACTTACTAAATTTTTTGGCATTTTGCTCAAAATGGAGAAAATCACTTCAAATTTCAAGGCAAAATGCTTCCAAAACTTGGTGAAAATATTCTCAATTTTGTTTCATTCACCCCATTAGTAATGGATGTAATTTTGGTGTAAAACAATTGGGCATTAAGTGTAAATTTGAGGAAAAAAGAGGGTTTGTTCCACCAAACATGCCAAAAACTATATTGGACTGGGAAATTATCTTGACTTCTAATTGAGATTTGTACCTCCAATTCAAATTTCAACAAAATTGAAAGGGATTGCTAATGTTTTCTCCCAACCTCTGAATTTAGACCAACTCCCCATTGCCCTCATAGAAATACTCCTATACTAACCTATAATAACTTCCACTAAAAGTAAAGTGTAGAAAGCGAAATGTGAAAAAGTAAAAATGTAGAAATAAAATGGAAGTTTAAGCATGTGAAAGATTTGAGAAAATATAAGTTTTAAACCATAGCGAGGAAAGTGTGTGATCAATCAATGCATGAGAAGTTGAATAACATCAATATCCACCCATTCATTAGATTATGAAATTGATAAGAAAATAACAAGATGGGCTAGAAGGGACATGCCACAAATACCACATAGTTAGAAAACTATAAGGGTGGTGCCATGGATTAAATGCCTAAAGACTTACAAATTTCTTATAATCTCATGATGACAAAACATAATGTGGATTTCAAAGAGTGTAGATCTAAAATTTCATGGCCAAAATATGAATACAATGAGGGATCTAGGCCCCCATTTATAGTGAACATTTACCCCTGATTTATTTAGGGTGAGAAATAATTACTCCTAGTAAAAGTAAAGATTTAGGAGCAACTTTAGAAAAATGTTGCACCACCAAATATTACATTTATCCAGTTATACCTCTAACAAACTTTGAAGGCTTCCAAAATGACTTAGTGTGCTATTACATGCCAAAATTTTAGTTTCTAAAAGATTTGCCTTGGGATCTATGATTTCTATTCACTTTTTATGACTTCCCAAGTAGTTTGCTCTTGTTTGAAAAATGAATAACTAATATTTTATGAGTGAATCACTTCTATTTATGAGTGAATTAGCACAATTTTCTGATCAAATCACTTCCTTGATCCAATCAATCCTCTTCAACTAGTGAATCAACACTTGAAGTCAATCAGTCAGTTTTTGCTAGTGGATTGGTCCCTATCCATATGTAGTCAAATTTTAAGAATTTAGGGATGCCTTTGCTACCTAATTTTCTCTTATGCATTTTCGTTCAAAATTTGTAAAAATTACAAGATAATTTTGAGGTACTACACATTATAATTGTATTTTTATAATGCTATATAAGATTTAATTGCACTACATAAATCATAACAATAGTAAGAGAAGAGTTTTTACCAAAACCCTCTAAAAATAATGCAAAGAAGATTAGATAATTGAGCAGACCAAAAGGAAAGAGTGAGATTTAGAGATCTCCAAAATACAAATTAGTCATTGCCAAAGCTAAGAACATAATAGAAGGAACTACTATTGAACAACAGAACCCAACATAATTGACTTCAATAGCTAGAGATGTAGTTATCCCTACATATCCTTACGTATCTAGAGACCATTGTAGTTATCATTTCACAAGTTGAGAGTGCTGCTACAATCACTCCTAAATAAGATGAAGATGTTAAAATATTTTCTACAATATATATTATAGTATACACATGAGAATTTGTTATAGATATATCATGATTTGTTGTAGCCACTTCAATATATTGTAGTTACTTTAATACATTGAGGAAGTTGTTGCAACCACTCCTAAGTTGGTAGACGATATTTTTTAGGATATTGTATCATCTCATATAGAAGCAAAGGAAGAGGAAAGAAATGAACTAGACAACTCAAGTCCTCTTATAAGGGTAATTTTATGCTCTTTGATGAGGTAATCTTATTTTCTAAACATCTAAGAAGAGAGGTTAACTTAATTGAAGAATATTCAAGATTTGTGGTACTATACTTCATGGGTTTATGAGATTCTATGTAAGAAGGAATAAAATGAGGGATGAAGTTTGAACTTTGTATCCACCACCTTTCATTTCTTGATCATGATAATACAAGGATAACTCATATGAAAAATTTCCTACCAACCACATTACCACACTACCATAGCCTTGCTAGCGAGGATCTGAATACTTTTTTGTTCATGTACTATATAGGAGTTATGACTACCTAAGAGAAGCACACAAATTAAAATTATCCCCAACTACATTGAAAGTGGTTGTTATTTGTTGGTTCATAGCCCTTAAAAAGGTAGCATAGGGATATGAGACCAAATAAAATAGGATTTCCTAAAAATATATATAGACTACCATAAGGCAAAAGATTCAAGATATTATATCTTTTGAATGTCACAAAGAGAAGACGAATCACTAGAAAATTACATTAATATGTTTCAATTTATCTTGTAGAGATCCAAACAGTGCATGATCATTCCAAAATCTATCAAACTAGTATTATTAAGGGGGATTTGATAGGATTTCTTCAAATCTCTAAACTTTATGGGAGATGTATATGTTTCACAGCTAGCCTTTGATGAGATCTATGTATTTTGCAAAAAAATACTCTAAATTACTAGCAAGGAGAAGTAAGACATTGAGGGTTGTTGCTAGACAACAAAAGTTATAAGTGTGACAAAAGATAAGATAGGAAAGTTGTTATAAGATTTGAATATGAAAATATTAAATTTAATGGCATTCCAAATTGACATGCTTCAAATCTAGAAGGAGAATGACAAAACACATGCATTATTTTACTCCAAATGAATTAAAAGACATCAACTCAATAAATGTATGTTGGAGAAGATAAGTTGTGGCATATGCGAGGGGAAATATAAAATAAATGCATGTCCTTCACTCTTACTTAAAGCAACAATCAAATGAGAAGAGGAGGTAAAGCAAGTGTGTTTCATACAATAGAAACCATGGGAACAACTAGCACAATTTCTAGGTATGCCTCAATACTATGCTTAAATTTCCATACTAGTTTAATCAAATGAATTTCCCTTTTCCTCCTCCAAATTGGTATCCACCCTGAAGATAACAATGAAAGTGGACACCACGACAATATATGCCTTCCTAATACTCTTGATAGAACCCACAACATCAATGTTAGAGAGGTAAGCAAAATTAACCATCAAAACCACAATTTTTGTCACACCCATAAAATGGTAGCAACCAACCATCTACAAACCAACTCAACTATCTACCCAACTTATGCCTAACTTGGATAATAGAAAATATTAACTAGTCTACTAAAATAAAATGTTATGATACCCTACTTATCCTATAATGGTTTACGATCATGGAGGGTCCTACAAGATCCAACACCCTAGATCATTAAAAAGCAAGCAGAGGAAGAAAAACAAAACCAACCCCTACACCATTCTAAGATTTTGAAAAATCCTCCACACAAATGCATGAACTTGTTAAAGTTGTTAGTCAACAGCAAAATTCTTCATTTCCTAAAATACTACACTAAAAAGAGGAGCAACCACAACCTAAGTTTGAATTTCTAAGAGAGCTTAGGAATGTGTGTTTATGCATATACATCTATTTTAGGTAATCAAGGATATTCTCATATATGCAAAAGTGATATAAGAGTTATATATAAGAAAGTTTGGGAGAAAGAGGAAAGACCCAAATGTAGTCAATATTGTAGGAGAAACACCTAACATCGTGCATGGGAATGCTTTATAACCTAATGATAAAATTTCAATAATTTTAGTAGTGGAAATCCTCATAGGTTATAATCCTATCAAAGGGGCCTTGATATACCTTGGATCAACTAGTAACATTATGGCTACAAGAATAATGATACAACTAGGATTGCAAGTCCTGCAATTCATCCCAACTATGCTCCAAATAACTAATAGATATACTATAAAATGTAAAGGAGTACTATATTATGTGCTTATATTAGGAGCTTCATGGGTGTATCCCATGAATTTTATGGTCTTGTAGTCCAAAAACAATTTAGGAGGATTTCCATTAAATTTAGATAGACCATGGACAGAAACTACAAATACCTATATTAGTTATAGGTTTAACGACATGACCATTTCAAATGAGAGCAATATGAAGATGATGATGCTCTATCCACCGACTCAACACATTGAAATAAAAGAACCACTATGGATAGTTGAAGAAACAATAATGAAACCACAACTAGGTACATCTTGACAATTGATTAATCACTAGAAATTGAGGATAAATATGAGAACACAATGTTGGAAAATATCCTCCAAAATTTTTATTTCTCTTCAAACTTGATCCATCACACTCATATCCATGATGCCAACAATAATATTGAGTGTCGCACTCTTAAACAAATTCTTCCAATTTTTCCACCCATTGATTCAACCGAAAAAATTGTTGGATTCCATAGTTCGCTACCATAATCATGTTAGTACATTGAATCCATTGAAACAATAATTAAATTGGAATACAATAAAAACAAATCAATATAGTGGAAATCCTTCTAGAGAAACATTGAACATCAATAATTAACTTAATCCTATTGAGCAGGTCGTAGTCATTAATTTATTAAAAAGCTATAGTGATTCCTTTGCTTGAGACTACATGGACATGAAAACAATCCACCCAATAACATGCACTTACCATATTTGTGTCAAACATGACTACAAACCTATAAAGTGGACACAATGAATTATGACTTTGATATTTTGTGAAGTCAAAATAGAATTATGAAAACTTCTCAATGTTTGCTTTATATACCCAACCTTTGATATCCAGTGGATATTACCATTGGTTATAGTTCCCAAGAAAAATGGGAAGTGGAAAATTTGTGGATTAGTAAAAACTAAGTACAACCACAAGGAAGACTCACTTTCCCCATCCTTTTATTGACTAGGTCATAGATATCTTAGCTAGAAAGTGTTTTCTTTTATGGTATTAGTGGTTGCATTCAAATTCAAATAACACCTAAATACCAAGATAAAACTTTTACCTTCCCTTGGGACATAAATGTGTATTGTTTATTACCCTTCAGGCTATGTAATATCCCAAAAACCTTTCAATGTGTTATTTTGAACATATTATTAGAATTGATCTATGATTGCATGAGCATACATGATTGACATTACTATTTATGGTGAGTCTTTTGAAGAGGCTAATAAACCTAGAGAAAGTACTAAAATGATGTTGGGAGACATATTCCCTCAATAATGAAAAATGTTACATACTAATGACCTAATGTATTGTTCTAGACCACCATTTTCATGACAATTAATTTTAGTAGACTTCACTAAAGTAGAAGACATTAAAAACCTTAGGACACCCAAAAAAAACAAAGAATGTGAGAATTTTTCTAGGTCATACAAGTTACTACAGATAATTTATCAAAAAAATTAGTGTAAATGTTTCAACTTTATTCTGCTTTTTAGCAAAATATGTTGAATTTTAATAAACACCAACATGTCAAGAAGCCTTTGGTTTCTACATCCATTTTGTAAGGCCTAGATTGGAAACTTTATTTAAATATCTATATTGATGCCTTCGACATTTCATTAGGTTCAATACTTGACCTGAAATATGGAAACCAATCTTATGAAATTTGCTTTAATAACAAAACACTCAGAAGCTGAACTAAACTATACTATTATAGAGAAATAATTCCTAGTTATAATTTATGTAATCAAAATTTTTAGGCATTATATAACTGGCTATCAATTTTTTGTCCATACAAACTAGTATTAAATATAAAATTATTTGTTGGGTGTTACTACAATAGGAATTTGATGTGACAAATTTATATAAACATGGTAGAGAGAATGTGGTTGTAGATTTTCTTTCCAAGTTGACCATAAATTAATCAGCTCCCATAGAGGATACTTTTTTAGATGAACATGGTTTGTAGATATGGGTAATCACATTTTTTTAGAATTATTTCCCACATAATACTTTAAGAAGGAACAAGAATAATTCATTAAGAAGAGTATCCCTTACACATGGATAGATGAATATATTTTCTATTTAGGACATGAAAACAATTTGTGCCAATATGTTTGATAGGATGAGGTATATGACATCCTTTGGACCTGGCATGATGGGGCCTATGGAGGAAAAATAATGACAAAAAGAAAAACTTTGAATATATTACATGCTAGACACCATTGGCCTACAATGCATAAGGGTTCTAGAGACTATGTTGCATAAAGTGATCACTACCAGTAGATGGAAAATTCCACCCAAGTAGATGATATGCCCTTATGACCCTAGATTATGCTTGAACCCTTTGTGGAGGACTTTGTTGGTTCTATCAAATCCCTTCAAATGAGAGAGTACATATTGGTATGCATAGGTTATGTTAAGAAATGAGTTGAGGTAAAATCTCTCAAAGTTGCAAAGGAAGAGAAAGTTGTAGAGTTCCTTTAAAATATCTTCATAATATATAGAGTACCCCAAAAGTTAGTCATAGATAAATGAACTTAGTTCACATTAAAACTGATTACAACTCATGATTGAATACAAATTCAAATAGAGAAATCCTACCCTATATCACCCTTAAGAAAATAGACAGGTCAAAGTTATGATCTGGGCATTGGAGAATATTCTTACCAAGATTGTTACACATACATTGACATAATTGGACCAACTGGTTTCCTGAGGCAGTATGGGCATATAAGACCACATGGAAGACAACAATATAATTTACTCCTTTTGATTTATTTTATTGCAAAAATGTAGTCTTTCCCATAGAATTCGAGACTAGAACCTTACAAAGCACACTTTAATTGGGAATGAACTTATCAAAAGTGAAAAAACAACATATAGACCAATTGAATGCCCTTGATGAAATGAGACAAGAATCCCTATTTCACATTGGAGTCATACAACATGAAATAACCAAGTGATATGATCGACTTATTAAAGACAAAAAACTACAACCAAGTGATTAGGTACCACACTATGAATCTAGATACAAGGAATTCAAGGGTAAGCTTCAAATAAGATGGCTTGGGCCTAATAAGATTTGTATTGTATATGAAAAAGGGTCAACTATGTTGAAGGTGTAATCTAACTTATTTTTAAGACCAACATTATATGATGTAATATTGTATACAGGCAATCATTGTACAATCCTATTTAATTTATTGTATTATTTTATAATGTAAGCCCTATGGGATGCAATTAACCTTGTTATAGTTAATCCCACCTTATAGCTTATGATAATCTAAATCCCTCTTGTTATGTCATCTTAGATTAAACTCTTTTATGTAATTGGAGTTTTGGTATTGGTATAAATGCCCCCACCACTCCATCCATTGTATCATAGTGATGTGAATCTTATCTATGGATAATATAGTGAATATTTATGGTGCCTATGAGTACCCATCATATCTTTCTCAATTTCATATTTTTTTATATTTTTGTATAATATTTGAGTGGATGGATTGCTTCTCTTCGTTTTTGGAAAAAGTTTTTAATTCCAACATGGTATCAAAGTCAGCATGGAGCAACAACTCTTGGTCATATAAGGTCAACTCAAAGCCTCCAACCCTTCTTCCAATTACAAGGAAAAATCATTTTTCAAAGCTTCATAAGTGGTATGACATAGGAGGCATTGGTAGATTATGTTATTTATCTTTGTTATGCTACATTTTTTAAGGGTAATATTTTTAAGGGAATATTTTCAAATTTTGAAAAATACCTCTCTTTTTTATCCTTTTTGCTAACACAACAAGGTAGGCCATTATCAAACCATTGAAACATCACTTTCTTTTATTCTAAATATCTTTGACTTCAAGAAATTATTGGTAATTTTCTCCAATAAAAGTAGGATGTTGGAATGGTTGAAAGGAAAGCACTACGATCATGGAAGCCTTAAATTGATTCCTAACTATGAGGGATCAACATTCTAGACAGGTTTACATGTCCTCTCCTTAGGTCAAAGAAAATACCTACATCACATGAGGCATGTTCCTTAGACCTATCAACACTAATGACCATAGTGGACAATTATAAAAGGTATAGTACTTGGTGTTGAGAAGTTGGAGGTTCAATTCTCAACCTGTCTTTTACGACATGTAGGTGGATAAAAGTTTTGAAAATTTTGTGCTTTGGATAGGATAATATGTCTTTTTCCTAGATCGACAAAAATACCTTCATCAAGATGATGCATAGTTCTTTGATCTGTCGACATTGAAGTAACAATGGACAATGACAAAGCATGTAAAACTTGGTGTAGTGAGGTTAGGAGTTTGATTCCTAAGCCCTAGTTTGCATTGACATGGGAGCATAAGAAATTAATTTTATTTTTGGTTATGACGAGTTTTCTTTAAGGAGAAGCTCACTTCATCCTCGCATTAGTGGAAGTTGGTGCAATTATAGGACAACAATGTTAAAAGTTATTATAGCCTAAGGTGGTGCGTTCAAATCATTTTATTATCTTTTTGGATTTTTAAATAGATCAATATTTACCTCAAGGGGTAAGTGGGTTATTTTATCTCCAAAGCACGAACTTGGGTGGACGAATAACGCAACTAGTCTAGATCATCTTCAACCCAAAGGTCAGTAGTTTGAACTTTACCCATACATTTTCCATGCACATTTCTTATTTCTCATCCATAAGTTGACCAAGGTGGCATCTAGCATGGCAATTACAAGAAGAAACCAATATTTTATCATATTTATACCTCCATCTAGCCAATTAACATTCAATAGTCAAATGGTGGCCAGGTGGTGTAGATTGAATGGTAGTCACTACAAAATGAGTAGACACCAAGTGATGACTTGGGATTAAATGCCATTGTTCTAAGGTTTGTAAGGTCAATTTTGTTTTGAGGATTATTAGAGAAAATATTTTGGATGTCATAACTTTTACACACAAAGCATTTTGAGTATGTTTTATTTTCAAATCACAACATTTTTAAGCTCTTTGTATTATCACTTCATGAACCTTTTAAAGTGTGAGGGACCGAATTGTGTAGGATAGTCCTCAAACCATATTATCCTATTTGAAAGGGAAAATATACCATATGTTATGCAATCAAAATATTTGGTCTATATTTATGGGAGATACAATTGGATTTGTGATAGTTTTTTAATCTTTTGGAGGTATACAGGAAAACAATTTCAAATATGCTTTAGTCAATCTCTCTTCCTCCTTTGGGCTATTAATTCAACTTGTTCATTAAGATCTAATATTTCATGATCTCTTCCTTCTTCTATCATTTTTCAAGGTACTATTGGAATTTTAATATGGCTCTTTAATACACATTGGAGTAAATTGCAATTTACTCCAACTATCTAATAGACTTCCAACACCCTTGAAAAATATGAGGTCACTCTATCCATGTGATGACAAACATTTGGCATACTCATAATGGCCATTGCAATAAATTTCACACCCCCACCATGTACGATTTGATATTCCTATCATTGTCATGATGATCATAATATATTACATGAACTATAATAAACACCTTTATAACTACAATGATAACTCACATTGAGACAAATATTGATCTATAAAACTGAAATAGAGCCATGGGAGATGATATAAATAGATGTGATCCCACAAATACTACATAGTTGTGTGGAAAGCATGAAGTATGGTATATTCTTGAAAATGCTAGTTGGACAATGTTCTTTAAGAAGCTCCAAAGATATGATGATGGAATTGCCTATTGTGGAACTAAGCAACACTGGTAAGAACTCCTTGTTGGGCTAAGAGAGCCATACTCCCATCTAAAATTCATCTTGGTAATGAAAAGGACAAACTCACACATTGAATTCCTCGAGTAGGCTTTAGTGGCTTGGATAAAACTCCAGTTTGAATATCCAATATTTTAGTAGCGGTTACAAAAACTTTCTCACGACATGACATAGGATATAATACATATGTCAATGATAACAAAGCACCATGGGGTATTGTGATTCTACATAAGATCCATCTCCACTCATGATTTTAGTAGGAAGTGTGAGGAGAACATATAGGTTACATGGGGACATGCAACATCTTCAATTGGGGGAGATGATAGACTCTTATTTTACCATTTTTGTAAGCATTTCTTGAAGCTAATTGTAGATGACATGTTGTGTTATATGAAATTTAACTAACATAATAGATGGCTATTTAATATACAATGCCCTAGTTCAATTGTGTTTTTCCTTGTGTTTTTTTCATGATTAAATAGGCTATAGATAGTATGAGGTTATTTGAATGCTTAATTATTTTTTACATATTTGGAAAATCTCTCTAAGCAAGGTAGTCTCGTCCTATTTTTATTTTACAAGGCTCAATAAATTTGTTGTAACATTAGCTTAAGAAATCCATAATGGTGTTTATTCTAGCTTTGAGAAATCCACTTTAAAAGATTGCTTCAATAGACTTCAATTGTTGCAGTCACAAACTACAATTCTATAAACACTTGTTGCATCATAACCAAAGTTGCAATAGCTCAAAGTTACAATAGGGTAGAGACCATTAACTCATGGATACATTACGATAGCATTGGACAACACCAATTCAACACTCTATTACCATGACAACAAGAGAAGCACAAATGATCGTAGTAATGTGTTGGCAATTTTGCACTATGCCACATTGGGAATTTTGTTGGAGTATTTTGATACAATATTTTGATGAATATTTCG
Source organism: Wollemia nobilis (assembly GCA_028583015.1). NCBI lineage: Eukaryota > Viridiplantae > Streptophyta > Pinopsida > Araucariales > Araucariaceae > Wollemia > Wollemia nobilis. Next base: position 3,566,096 of record JAQPPZ010000442.1, read on the forward strand.
ATTGTATATGGCAGCATTTATTTCGAAAGTAATTTCATATGTTCCTATTTTGTTTACATATGTATTCTTTTTGCATCGGCATTGTAAATGTTTTGTAAACTTCATTCGGGATTCGAGTTCGCCATACTGTAAATGCATCAAAATGAAGGTGTCTGTGGGCTCGTAAAAACAAAAAAACAAAGAAGGATTAAGTTGAAAAACTTAAGGGGCTTAACAATTTTGAAAGCGCCAGTGCGTTCGCCCCAAAGATAGGGCGAACGCCCCATTCGCCCCATGTTGGGGTGAACGAAATATCAAAGGAAGACAAAAGGGAGTTCAAAAATCCAAAGAAAGGGTGTGGAAAAATGCAATCGCGTTCACCCCGGTTGAGGGGCGAACATCCCGTTCGCCCCTCCCATGGGTGAACGCGCTCCAACACTGGAACGTGATTGCGTTCGCCCGAAGACAAAGTGCAATCGTGTTCGCCCCGGTTGAGGGGCGAACATCCCGTTCGCCCCTCCCATGGGTGAACGTACCTTGGGAGCAGAATGTTATCGCGTTCACCCCGGTTGAGGGGCGAACATCCTGTTCGCCCCTCCCATGGGTGAACATGTTCTTAAAGGAAAGTCGCATGAGCATGCTAGATAATATACGATCGGGCGAAGCTGATTTTTGTCAAAGGGCGGATGTAATTTTTGGGTGAAAAGAATTATGGTCAAAACTTCAAGAGTGCCAGATTTGCAAGCATTAAATAATGGTGGCAATAAGTAATTCAAATTGTGGATCCCGAGTGAAGGAAGAAGTTGTATGGAAATGCAGGGAGTATTTTTCATGATTTTCAAGGTAGGAGTGTGTTTCCAAGATATTGAATGTCTCCTGATTCTCTGTGCACCGACGCCCAAGTTGTTGATTTCCTGGAAATGTTCTCCTGAAATATGGATCGTTGCCCCAAAAGGATGGATTTTTAATGATTCCAAGGAGGAATTTCCTCACTCTTGTTCCTGATCTGCGATCATTTTGTTCTCATGTGCATTTAATGAAAGAGGTGAAATCCTCTATAAATACTAATGAAATTTCTATTGTAAAGGAGGTTGGACATTCTGCAAGAAAAATTTCTAAGTCTTCTGCATCAATAGAAGAGACTTGGCTTCTGAAATTTGCAAGCATTCTTATGTGTGTGATTTCCTTCTGTTTTTAAGCATTTCTATTTATGCTCATGTTCTTGCTGTTGAGTTTAAAATTCTATTTCTGGATTTAAAACATTGTTGGTGAATGAGTTAGTTTTGGAATGCAATCTGGAGGTTGTTATTGCAAAGGTGTAAGTAAAATTTTGTTGCTTTCTTTCTGTTACATGTTGTTATAACACTTGGTGGAATTCTTGCTACTAGTCTACCCCAAATCCTACATTCCGGCCTGTGGCCATATTTCCCTTTCTTTCTATTATTTTTCCAATTTCTTTCCTGCATCCCTAGTCTTCAACCAGTTTAGGATTAGTAAGGGAACCAACCCTCTCTAGAGATTGGCACGGAGGACATTCCTTTCCTCTAGCCTTTCAATGTTGGCCGTATCTAGGGCACACAAATGCAATTTTTGTTGATTAGGCAGATATTTGACCAACAATTTTTGGCACGCCTAATGGGACTTAAAAGTTCCATTTCTAACAGTATTAAGGTTTGATGTTCACCTTTGTGCTGTGAAATTAGAACATCTAGTGACTCGATTTCACCCAAAAATCTCCAAACATGAGTACAATGAAAGTTGTGTCTCATGAATACAAGATCGAAGGCCAAAAATCCAGATCATCAAATTGAGTTCTACGAGCTTGATATTCAAAGGCTAGGGGAACATCCTCAATTAGCCACTTTTTGACGTACATCCTCATTACCCCACATATCTCATATACCATCTATCACATCCTCAAGATTAGCTGGCGTATTCTCCGCTCCCGTAAGTCCAGTAAGTACTACCACGAGTTTTCCTCAACCTCCGCCTCACACGACCACGAGCCTTCCTCACACTACACCTCATATACCAGTCCATATGGCTCAGAATCCTCCACCAAGGTAGTTCCCAGCATGGAATAGCTCAGGATCTTTGAACCTGCAAGCACAGAATCTAGTGCCTCAAGCAGCTTTGAAGGCTTTGCCGACCTATGATGGCACTGGTAAAACAACCTATGAACATATTCAAGATGTAGCATCTCTGGTGACCATCCATGACATAATAGACGAAGATGTAATGATAAAGTTGTTGGTATTATCGTTGAGAGGGAAATTGTTGTATTGGTACCGATCACTACAACCTGGCACTATTACCTCATGGGATCAGTTGGTGGAGTTGTTGATTAAAAATTTTCATGAACAAGTTGATCCGTACTCCTTGCTGCATCAGTTTACAACAATTCAAAGGCATCCACAAGAAGAGATAGTTGACTTTAACGTCAGGTTCACACGAAGCTAGCAGAGAATTCTTGATGGATTACGACCCACACATGAGCAAGCTACATTTTACTATCTCAGGGTATTTAGCACTAAAATTGGTATGGTCGTGTGATAGGCCAATGTGACTACATTCCTAGATTTGTACACGCAAGCCCAGAAGGTTGAATCTGATATGATCGCAATAGGTAGGCTTCCCCAAAAATGACTATGCCCATTCTTCCTGATCTCCCATAGTATTTGTATTCAAGTGTATTTTCGCAACCCATGCCTTCCATGTACCTAGTTCCCTCATGGAGTTCTAGCCCACCTCATATGGCTCCGATCCCTACCCCACAACGCTCGACTCCAAGTTTTTCATAGTTTCCCAATCAATCAGTACCCCAGTTACTAGCACTTGTTCCTTTCCCAGCATTGCCAGTGCCTCCGACCCCATTGTCATTACATGCGCCACAAGTACCTTTACCCTTGCCAGCGCCAACCACATCTTCTAATCCTGATCCCCTTACGACCTTATTGCAAGAAGTAAAATCTAATAACTCAGCCTTAAGGATGATATCAAATGAGCTTACGATGATGAGGAAGAAGCAAGCCGAGGCTGATTTTTGGTCATAAAGATTTCAAACTCCATCGATTACTCGAGAGCAAGCATCTACCAGTAGAGGCCCTGAGAAAAGCACAATAGTGCTAGAAAATGAGGAAACTAGTGCAACAAAAAAGGTGTATTGGTGTTCAACATGCAACGATCCTCATGGAGAAGAAACCTGCATGGTGCATATGAATTATGTACAAACGCTAGCAGAGAGTTTAACTAGCGGACAAGTCAATATGATTAGGGAAGCTGATCACAATATTATGATGCCTTCTTTGGAGCAAGTTTTGATTCTTACGAGATCCGAGAAGAAGCCAGTAATGGTAGATCCAGCTGAGCTTGAACCTTTGAAGGTGCCTATAGAGCCAAAGGTGCAAGATGAAAAATGAAAACCTCTAATGAAAGCACCCGGGGTAAGGACTAAGGAGCAGGATTCTATCAAGTTAAGAGATTTATTGCCTAAGCAAGCTCAAGAAAAGGTGCAAGCTAAGGCATCAACTTCACAACCTGCAACAACTACTCAAGCATCGAATGAGACAAAAGAGCAGGCCAAGGAGTGACTCAAGTACCCATCATTAACAAAGAGACAAAGAGTAGAAGCTACTCAACAAACAAAAAAAAAACAAAAAAAAAAAAAAAAAAAAAAAAACAAAAAAATAGGGAGAGTGCTCGTACTCATTAACAAAGAGACAAAGAGTAGAAGCTACTCAACAGTATCGAGAAAAGTACGAATGGGTTATAGAAGAGAAGGTTTCGACCATCTCAAGTTACAATATTGTGGAAGAGATGAAGAAGATACCAACAAAAGTTAGCTTGTATGATGCGCTACAATTGTCGGGGCAAATTGACTTGTTGCAAGAGTCCTTGAAGACTGCTAAAGATCAGAAGAAGGATCCTTCTCAAATAGTCCTAGTGCAAGTGCTACCAACTTCAGCAACAGGAAAAAATAGGCCTCCCCCATTTTATTTGTCACTCAGAATGGAAGGGTGGATTGTACACAACTGTATGATCGACTCTGGAGCTGCAACTACTGTCATGCCAAAGGCAATATGTGAAGTGATGGGGATGGAATATACAAGGAGTAGCCCAGGAGTGTTACAGCTGGATGGGACTCCGATCAAGATAGTGGGAGTGATCAAAGATATTCCTATTGTCCTTCATAGTATGCCATAAATCATGGTTATCCAGGAAGTGGTAGTAGTTGACCTAGAGCCATACTTTAGCATGTGCCTCTCAAGGGAGTTCATGACTAAGCTAGGAGGATATCTCTCCTTAGATTACTCGCATTTGGAGATACCATTCAAAGGAAAGAGGATTCGTATCCATAATGAAAAGCCCTCACCTTTTCACATTGAAAAGTTGGAAGAGGAAGAAGAAGCTCCAGGTGCAGTTAACATGATGACTGAGGAGCTAGAAGAGGTTGATTTGATGGAAGAAGCGTTGGGTGAGCTTCACCTCGAAGATGAGTTTTTACTCATGTATTTTAATGCAATGATCGGAATAGACATTGGTTGTTATTCAATAACTAAGCCCGAGCAAACTGAAGAAGAAGTCCCCGATTCCTAGGAGTCTGACATGGATCAATTATGGAAATTGTATTTTGATGGTGCCAGATGTAAGAATGGCGCAGGGGTTGGTGTCATGTTGATTTCTCCCGAAGGGTTACAAAAGACTTATTCTTATAGGTTGACTTGGAGTTGCACAAATAATGCAGCTGAATATGAGGCATTATGCCTTGGGTTGAAGAAAGCTAAAAAGTTGGGCATTAAGCAACTACAGATTTTTGGTGACTTCGAGCTTATTGTTAATCAGACCACTAATAGGTGTGTGTCAAAATAGCATTACCTAAAAGCCTATCGCAACAGAGTTTGGGATTTGTTCGAATCCTTCACAGCTTTGAACATTCAGGCGATTTCTCAAGAGCAGAATAAGCATGCAGATATTTTAGCCTCTCTTGGTGCAAATTATTCCCCCATGGAGCAAGTGGTCAGAAAGCCTAAGACTGTTAGAGTGATCTATAGACCTTCGATTCTGGATAAGAATCTTTATTGGCAAGTATTTGACAATGATGAACAAATAGTTAATTTTATGCTTAGAGAAGTTGCTAGCGTAGATGATAGAGTGCTTGCTGAAGAAGAAAGAGAGGGAATGATTCAATTGAAGAACAACCATATTCCCAGAGGCCTGATTTCACTAGAGAGTCTATTTGATCAAAATGATAGAGCCAAAAAGCACCGGATTAAGGTAGACGCCAGGGAATACAAGGAATTACAGTTGGAACCTGAAAAGGTTATCAAAATTAGAACCGATTGCGTGAGATGAACTGGAAGGCATTAAAAACTTGTGCTATGAGTACCCCAACATTGTGGCATGGAGCTATCAAGATTTAAAGGGATATGACAAGAATGTCATCCAACATACCATTGAGTTGTAGGAGGGGGTAAAACCTTTCTGGTAGAAACAACGCCCTATCAATCCCAAAATTGAAGTACTCATGAAGGCAGAATTATTGAAGATGTTGGAGGTGAAGATAATTTATCCGATCAAGCACTCAACATGGGTGGCGAACCTAGTGCCGATTTGGAAGAAGAATGGAGATATTCGATTGTGTGTCGATTTTCGCAACTTGAATCAGGCATCATTAAAATATCATTATCCCCTACCACAAATTGATCAAATTCTTCATGTGGTTGTTGGTGCACAGAGGTTCTCACTATTGGATGGCTTCTCCGGATATAATCAAATCTGGGTGAAATATGAGGACCAATATAAAACAACATTCACCACCAAGTGGGGCACATTTGCCTACCAGCGGATGCCCTTCGGACTCTCAAATGTTGGTGCTACCTTCCAGAGAGCCATGGACATCACTTTCGATGAGTTACTGAATAGAATTATTGTGATATATCTTGATGATATGACTGTGTTTTTGCATCGCAGAGAAGACCATGTCGCTCATTTGAGGTAGGTGTTCGAGAAGTGCCACGAGTTCAAGATCTCCATTAATCCAAAGAAGTCAATATTTGTTGTTAAAGAAGGGAAATTATTGGGTCATGTGATTTCACAGGAAGGATTGGCAATCGATCCTGCAAGAGCCGAAGCGCTCATGAAGTTGTCGTTACCTGCTAACAAGAAGGACCTACAATATTTCTTCGATCAAATAAATTTCATCCACAAATTTATTGTCGACTTCGCTCAGGTTGTGAAGCCCATGACTGAGCTTTTAAAAAATAATACTGAATTTAAGTGGATGGAAGCTAGGAGGTGAGCTTTTCAAGAAATCAAAGAAAGAATCACACAAGCTCCAGTTTTAATTAATCCTGACTATTCAAAAGATTTCATTCTCTATGCAGTGGGTGAGCAAGAAAGCTATGTTGCAGTGTTGACACAGAAGCAAGAAGATGGAGAAGAGAAGCCAATTGCCTTCTTGAGCCAAGTTATCACATCACATCAGGAGAAGTATAACTTTATTGAGAAGCAGGTTTATGCAGTAATGAAATCATTGAAGAAGTTCTGACACTTTGTTTCTCAGAGCAAAACTGTTGTTTATGTTATTCATCCTGATGTTCAAAATTTTATACTCCAAGGAGAACTAGGTGATAAAAGGGCAGGTTGGGTCTCAAAAATTCAAGAATATGATGTGGAGATCCGATCGACAAAGCTAGTTCGTGGGTGAGATTTATGTCAAGAATTGGCTAAAAGTGTTGCCTCTGAGCCATTGGATGCACTGCATGAGGAGGACATGGGTGAAAGCATCTACGTCAATCATACTATGAGCAACCATGATTGGACAGAAGAGTTGATTGACTATTTTACTTCTGGGAGATGCCCGACTCACCTTGATGCTTCACAGCGTCGGAGGTTTAGGTTGCAAGTGCTCAAGTACGTTCTGTTGCCTAACGGATTGTATCACAAGAACATTGATGGAGTTCTTCTCAGGTGTGTGAAATATTTCGAGAAGGAGAAAATATTGGAGGAATTTCACTATGGATTATTTGGTGGTCACTATGCAGGGAGGCCCATGGCTTTAAATATTATTCGAGCAGGCTATTTATGGCCCACTCTATTCATCGATGCTCATAAAGTAAGTCAGCATTGTGATAGTTGTCAATGATACATTGGTAGAATCAGAAGAGGAGCTTTGCCCCTACGCCCAATTCAAGTGGAAGCACCTTTTCAACAGTGGGGTCTCGACTTCATCGGAGTCATTGATCCACACTCTTCTTCAGAGCATGAGTATATCTTAACGGCGACTGACTATTTCACTAGATGGGCGGAGGCCATTCCTACCAAGAAGGTTGATCAAGCTACTATTATTTCTTTCCTAGAAGGGATCATCACTCATTTTGGCATCCCAGATTCAATTGTAACTGATAATGGCACTCCATTCATTGGGGCCAAAATCATGGAGTTCGCTAGAAAATATGGCATTTATTTGAAGACATCATCCAACTATTATCCACAAGGGAATGGGTTGGCCGAATCTACCAATAAAAATTTACTATAAATTTTAAAAAGGACTATGGGCAGTAACAAGAGAAGTTAGCACTTGTTGTTGAACCAAGCGCTTTGGGTGGATCACATCTCAGTGAAGAAATCTATCAAAACTTCTCCATATGCCTTGGTTTATGGGAAAGAAGTTATTCTTCCCACTCATATTGAGTTATCGATACTTCAAACATTGCAGTTATTCCAGGATGAAGATGAAGAATATGATCCTATGAGTGCAAGGTTGGCACAATTGTTGCAGTTAGAGGAAGATAGGGAGAAGTCTTATCAAGCATTTGTTGAGCACACAAAAGAGATGCAGAAGTGGTTCGGTAAGAAAACAACCAAACGCAGTTTCCAAATGGGAGATTTAGTTTTAAAATGGAATGAAAAGAAGGCCAAGCCAGGAAAACACCATAAGTTTGATGCTATCTGGGAAGGACCTTTTCAAATTGCTACAGTAAATTCAGTGAATGCTTTTTACCTTCATGATCTGGAGGGTTATGACCTTCCTATTCCAGTAAATGGTCTTCATCTGAAGGCCTATACTCAAAGATGATGTTCTGATGAGGTACTACTTTGTACATATGTAAATATCATTTTCAGTGTGTTATTTGATTTTAATTGTTGATGTTGTTTTAGCATATATATATATATATATAAAAAAAAGAGTGGTGTAGTATGATTCCTAGGAAGTGCCTTTTAAGGGTTAAGAGCAGGTGACGTTAACTCTCAAGGATGCGTTCGCCCAAGTAATGGGTGCATTGGCTAAGGCAATGTCTCTTTTTCGGGTGGAAGAACAAAGACGAAGCAACACATCATGTGTGAGTCATGTTCACCCAAAGTGGGGGTAATGCGACCATTTGATCTAAGGATGGGGCAAACAAAACAATTTTTTGATGTCATGTTCGATGACAACAAGCATGATATTGGAATCACGTTCACCTCGGATGATGGGCAAACGGGTCATTCACCCTTATTCTAGGTGAACGTGTTGGTTTGGAATGACGGAGCGATAAAGGTTTTGAATATTTAATACTAATAATATAAAAAAGAAAACAAAAAGGGAAAAAAAGCCAAGTTGCTTTAATGACGATTTCCCTAAACTTAGAAAAAAGAGGATAAGCGAAGGAAAAGCAAAAGAGGGAAAAAGCCGTAATTGTTTTTAGAAAATCTAAATATGGGTGAAAAAGTGAAAGCAGACGAGAGTTTTTTTTAAGAAGGCTATTCGCCATGGAATTTCCAAGCAGTTCGAAGGCACCCTAGAATGAGGAAGTATGACATGTTGCTCTGAGTTTCAAAGTCGCCAAGAAAAAGGATGAAATTGCTCAGTGCCCAAAGTAATTTCGCTTAAATAAGGGAGTAGTTGCATCAATTTTGGAAGCACATTGTAAAACAAATTGCGCCCTTGGATACGTGGCAGTAATTGGAGAGCTGGAGTGCAGGTAAAAGGGCATTTAATTTAAAATGTGCACTATGTCGAATGTTTATTTTCCCAAGGAGCAGCAAATATTTATCATTGGTTGTTAAGCGGCTGATTTAGCTTTCCCAGCAAGCTTCAGGTGCCAGGGCACGATTTACAATGAAATTATGCAACGAAAAGGGCACACTTTTCTAGGAAGATCTGGCAGCGAATCAAAGGAGAAACCGATGAAATATTGGGAATGGTGTCGAGCTAGCGAATCAATACTCTCTTTCTCTCGAAAGTGCCCAAAATTAATTCAACATTTATTGCAACAGTTGTGGGAGGGCTCTATATAAATGATGAGGTAAAAGCCCACAGTTTATTTTCCTTTTAAAAATTTTACTATTGTGTTTCGCATTGTAGCTGCAGAGGAGTTCAGAGAGTGCTCAGAATTTTTATCAGATTTAGAGGAAAAGAATGGGGAAACGAAGCAAGGAGCCCAAAGAAGTCACAGAGGCTACAGATCCCAAGAAGTCAAAGAAAAAGGAAGGAGGCTCTAGAGCAAAAAGGGCTCAAAAAAATGACTATGTCGATTTGGACCCATACGAGGACACTATGGCAGAAATTGGTGACTACCTCATTACTCACAAAGGAGTGGAAAGGTTAAGGCAGGATGTAGAAATGGTGGTGAGCCAAGGGGTAACATCAAACAACTAGTTGATAGTGCCCTACCATTCATAACTATTCTAGTATTTATGTCCACTAGTTCATCCATACCCTGAGTTGGTGCAGCTCATTGCCCAGTTCTATGATCCATTTACCAGGGCTATCAGAAATGCCAAAAGATAAATTTTGTTCACCATCACTCTGGATGAGGTTCAGGAAGCTTTTGCTTGTGGATTGAAGCCCCCTTCATATGCAGTTAATAAGAAACTGCACACGGATGAACAAGAGGATAGATATGTCTCCACGATGACAATGCACCAATTTATGGAGACTCAACTAATTAAAGAGCCACCGATGGGGCAGCTTCCCAATTTGCCAAAGCCGCTTTCAGATTTTAAAAGCTTGGACATATATTCGATGTTGGCATGGGTCGTTGGGTTGCCTTCGGATGAGACTATGCATAAATGGCAGGCGACCCTGGCACAATGTATTTGTAAAGTTGAATTTTATTCTCCCGTAGCCATGAGGTAAGGCAACAACCCCATTTTCTTCGATTGGGTAGACTATATTTCTCGAAGGTTGAATTTTCAATTGGAGAAGATGCAAACTAGAGAATCAAAATCGTTCAAGCATACTTCCTTTTTGGTGTGGTTTTTCTTCTTTCAGTTACAGCAATGCTTCTCTTTTATTGCAGTAACGTAGGTGGGCGAGAAAAATGAACCCCTGCCAGTTTATATGTGGACTCCCGTTTTGTCAAGAAGGGAGTCATTTTACAACTTTAATAGTTGGTTTTTGGGACCGAAAATAGAATTGCTTTGCGGTACGTGTGAAAGAGTGCCACAGAATTTAAGAGATGCAGTTGTTGCGCAAGAAAAGGGTGATATTTTTCTGCTTACCCAGGGCGTAGTTGTGAGAATTTTTGGTTTCATGGGTAAGCCATTTTTGTTGTCGTATTTTTCCACAGAGCATGTGTTCGCCATGGAAGTAGTGCACCAGTCAGACTATGTAAATTATGTATATGGAGTTAGGCATAGAAAAAAGACAACATGCAATATGTCATTTAAATTTGGTAGTATAGAGGTGAGCCAAGTTGGACAGAATCGGCTCCTGACAGTGGCGCTGCAAGATTTGGGCTTGATAGAACTACCACAGCATTGGAGATATGACCCTCTAGGTAAATTTTTAGCTATTGTGAAGGCTAAGTCATTTCATTGTTGCCCTCGACCAGATATCCAAAGAAATAGAAATAATTTTGATGGGCCGGACATGAACTAGCACATTGAGAAGATGACAACGCTCCCACCTTGGCATGATTACTATGAGCAGGAGGCAGAATATAATTTAGCCAAATACAAGACCCAAATTCCTCCATCAGGTTTATTCAGTCAAGTCCAAGAAAGTGAGCCGACCTGGACTGAAGAAAAGATAATGAATTGGTGGATAATGCGGATTCATCACGAGAAGCCTACTACTCCTTACGGGCTAAAATTGGATGAGCAATTTTTAAAAAATTATGATGACTACGTCGATTCATATCAACCCATCACCTTTGCCAATATTTTTCCACAAAGCTTCCAACACTCTGATAATGGTGAAGGCGAAACTGAACAAGAGCATCCAACGGTCGAAGAGGAGACTCCAGAGGAAGAGGAACAACAATTTGTGTTCCAACGAAGATCCCAACAAACAAAGCGAAAGGTGGAAGAGGCACCTACGTTAGAAAAGCAAAATATTTCGAAGGTACCTCCATTTCCAAAGGTGGCCAAAAGACCAAGGACCAATGTAGTTATGACTTCTACTATTGAGGTCTCAATTGTTGCAGCTTCTATAGTTTTAGTTGTCATAGTTTCTACAATTCCAGTTGTAGCGGTTCCTACAATTACAAATGTATCAATGATAGTTATTGATCCTTCACCCATGATAGAGCTCCCAACCAAAGTTGCATAGATGTTTTCGATGATTCAAGAATAGGAGGAAGATCATCAATCAAAAAGCTCTCACGTGGAAGTCATGGATGGCGAAGAGAATCCGAGCATTCAAGAGAGGGTGGAAACACAATAGGAAGAAATAATTTCATAGCCGCCCTCATCACCACATCACACGATGCCTGCACCCGAAGGTACAATTTCTCTTCCCTCTTCCTCTTCTTTAGAGCATGCAGTGATTTCTATTTCATTTTCATCTATTTCACTTCCATCATCATCGGTCTCCATTTCTCTACCATTTGGTATGCCATCTACATCCATTTTGCTTCCATATTCTTCTACCCCCAAAGTCACTATTGCTCCTTCTATTCCCATTCCTTCATCTTCCATTTCTTTTAGTTCATATGCATCAAAGCCCAATCCCTTTTTGCACCCTTCCCCTTTCATTGCTGCCACCACTACCATTGAAGTTGTAAGCATGCAAGCTCCTCCCAGAGTGAGCGTAACTACAGCTAAACCTGGTTCCTCCATCCAATTCATTGTTTCCATTCTACCCCTTCTAGTCATATCATCCGCTTCCATTGGGCCCAATCGCTCAGATGTTTTGGTTCCATTCACCCCATTTTTGGAGTTGTAGATAGTTCCTGATGTACAGGTGGCCCGCAAGCAGCCCGACATAGAGAAGATTAACCGGGCACACTTGAGCTCTTCATAGTGGTTGAAGAGTATGCGATGCAAGGAGGCCTTGGCTCCAGCTCGACCGATTAAGAAGGTTGCTTTTGATCCTGTTGCAATGGAGGCTCATATCACCACAATTACTCCATTGGTTCAGAAGCCTCAAGGGGAATTGTTGTTGGGCGATCTTATTTCTGAGACCATAACAGAAGACCTCACGTGGATTGATCCTATGGAAAAAATGGGTAATATTCAAGCTGATATGAGCTCAGTGTATTTGCATGATGAGCATTTTAAAGAGAAGTATTTTGAAAATGAAAATAAGATTATTGAGCTCGAAACTACCCTAGCAAAAAGTAGAGTGCAAGAGGAGAAGACTGCCACTGAAAATGAATATTTGCGCCAATAGGTCAAAGTGCACCTGAAAGAACGAGATGCCACCAGGATTGAAATGCATAAGCTCCAACAATAGCTTGAGGATATGAAGAAGCAGTTAGCGGAGAAAGCAGCATAGGTTGCTGGTTTTTCATCGGACAACATCAAAGGAACCCATCTTCGCTCTGCACAAAACTACGAGAAGTTGGTCGTGCAAGCCGTTAAGGTGTTGCACTATTTGTGGGAGGTGTAGATATAGATACAACTAGGGTAGTAGCTAATTGAAACCATAGAGGAGATGCTATCACCACACATGGAAATGGCGGTAAAGATCCAAGCCCTAGCTAATGCCAATTTGAACATTTACCCTCTCAACGAAATGGATCATGCCTGGTCCAAAGCCAAAGTCACACTACGTAGTTATTTCCAAAGAATGGACCTGGTAAGGGAAGGGTGGACAATTCTCAACACTATCGAGCATGAGCATACCATTTCCATGTCTCATTTTGAGACTATTGATGAGTTGGGATTTTCGACCTTTATAGATGAGTGGGGTGAACCCTTGCCAATGGAACAACTAGAGGTGCTATGGAAGAAGTTCATGGAAGATACCTCTGATATTGATGCATGGGAAGAGCCTCTCATGGAAGCACAGGTATTGCCCCTGATGCAAAAATATACATGCTTGGAGCTGTCCTTGTATGAGTTGGCTCAACGGGTGAAGCACCTCAATTTGATAGATGTTCATAATCTTCGCTTCGTTTATGAATCTCTCAGTGTCCCATGCTTATTTATGACTCATGCCTAGAAAGACATTATAACAGTTTATGAGGTCATGTCTGAGAGCCTCAAAGAACAAGAAGAGAAGATAGCAGTGGAGCGCGCGGTGGTAGAGAAGGCAGCGGAGGAAGCGAAACGAGCCGAAGTGCTAAAGGTAGCGGTTGAAGCAGAAGAAAAGGAGTGTGCTAAGGAGGAGGCACGTCAGAAGGCATCTACGACATCAGCAAAGGTGCCAACCAAGGTGGCTAGGAAAAAAGACTCTGTAGCCCAATGAATAAAGGCCTGGGATCGCTTGCATCCATGCGAGCTGGATACCCCATGAGTCGCCAGAAATATTGGCAATTTTGCACTATGCCACATTGGGAATTTTGTTGGAGTATTTTGATACAATATTTTGATGAATATTTCGATTGTATATAGCAACATTTATTTCGAAAGTAATTTCATATGTTCCTATTTTGTTTACATATGTATTCTTTTTGCATCGACATTGTAAATATTTTGTAAACTTCATTCGGGATTCGATTTCGCCATACTGTAAATGCATCAAAATGAATGTGCATGTGGGCTCATAAAAACAAAAAAACAAAGAAGGATTAAGTTGAAAAACTTAAGGGGCTTAACAGTTTTGAAAGCGCCAACGCATTCACCCCAAAGATAGGGTGAACGCCCCATTCGCCCCATGTTGGGGCGAACAAAATATCAAAGGAAGACAAAAGGGAGTTCAAAAATCCAAAGAAAGGGCACGGCAAAATGCAATCGCATTCACCCCGATTGAGGGGTGAACATCCCATTCACCCCTCCCATGGGCGAACGCGCTCCAACACTAGAACGTGATTGCATTCACCCGAAGACAAAGTGCAATCACGTTCGCCCCGGTTGAGGGGTGAACATCCCGTTCACCCCTCCCATGGGCGAACGTACCTTGGGAGCAGAATGTTATCGCGTTCACCCTGGTTGAGGGGTAAACATCCTGTTCGCCCCTCCCATGGGTGAACGCGTTCTTAAAGGAAAGTCGCATGAGCATGCTAGATAATATACGATCGGGCGAAGCTGATTTTTGTCAAAGGGCGGATGTAATTTTTGGGTGAAAAGAATTATGGTCAAAACTTCAAGAGCGCCAGATTTGCAAGCATTAAATAATGGTGGCAATAAGTAATTCAAATTGTGGATCCCGAGTGAAGGAAGAAGTTGTATGGAAATGCAGGGAGTATTTTTCATGATTTTCAAGGTAGGAGTGTGTTTCCAAGATATTGAATGTCTCCTGATTCTCTGTGCACCGATGCCCAAGTTGTTGATTTCCTGGAAATGTTCTCCTGAAATATGGATCGTTGCCCCAAAAGGATGGATTTTTAATGATTCCAAGGAGGAATTTCCTCACTCTTGTTCCTGATCTGCGATCATTTTGTTCTCATGTGCATTTAATGAAAGAGGTGAAATCCTCTATAAATACTAATGAAATTTCTATTGTAAAGGAGGTTGGACATTCTGCAAGAAAAATTTCTAAGTCTTCTGCATCAATAGAAGAGACTTGGCTTCTGAAATTTGCAAGCATTCTTATGTGTGTGATTTCCTTCTATTTTTAAGCATTTCTATTTATGCTCATGTTCCTGCTGTTGAGTTTAAAATTCTATTTCTGGATTTAAAACATTGTTGGTGAATGAGTTAGTTTTGGAATGCAATCTGGAGGTTGTTGCTGCAAAGGTGTAAGTAAAATTCTATTGCTTTCTTTCTGTTACATGTTGTTATAACACTTGGTGGAATTCTTGCTACTAGTCTACCCCAAATCCTACATTTCGGCCTGTGGCCATATTTCCCTTTCTTTCTATTATTTTTCCAATTTCTTTCCTGCATCCCTAGTCTTCAACCAGTTTAGGATTAGTAAGGGAACCAACCCTCTCTAGAGATTGGCATGGAGGACATTCCTTTCCTTCGGCCTTTCAATGTTGGTCGTATCTAGGGCGCACAAACATAGTTTTTGTTGATTAGGCAGATATTTGACCAACACAAGTAACTTGTTTATGGTTGAAGTAGATGCTTCGTTATACTTGGTGGCACTTAGTTGTAGCTATAATAGTCATCTACCTATAGTTATAGTTGTAGCAACTAGTCATTGAAGCATTACCTATTTGTTATTCAATTATAACCTGAGTTACCATGGATCTCTATGAAGATGTCATCACATTATTGTTGTAGTCGCCCCCTATTTCAATTATAGAAGTAGCAATGTCTTGACACTAATCCATAATAGAAAGATAGATAGTGGTTGTTTTAGCCAATTGTAGCAATTATACGTGAAGACAAATTTGGAAAGATAATCTAGCTCAATGACAATATATATTTAAATATTTTTCTATAAGAAGGATTCTTGGAATTTGATTGTCATAACAGATTTGTTGTACAATTTGATAATCCCACTTAGGAAATTTTGTTTTAGTCGTATAGCTATAGGAAATAAAATAGAATTCTAGTAATCCTCCATCTCTATAACTTATCCCTAAATGATGTGAAATATTAAACAAGATGGTGTATGAGGGGATATGAGAATAAAGGATAGATCTCAATGAAAACATGATTATGTAAGAGTCTTCATTATTATGTAATCCTTCTTGGTCATAATATAATATTTATTTCTAGTTATTTATTGTTGTTAAGTAGTCTAAGAGATCAACTAGAGGTAGTGACAAGAACAAGTACCCACTCTTAGAAGCATTGTAGTTAAGTTGGTTCCTCCTAGATAAAATAGATGTATGTTGTAGATAATTTCTCTTTGGTATCCAAATGTGGTTTTATGATTGATAGTTTTTTTTTTATGTAATTATTTTCCCTTCCTTGATTGGTGTGTATCTAAGAGGATTTAATTGAGGTTTTGGTGTGTTACTTTCATGTATTAATGAACGACTTTCCTAGTACTTACATTGTGGTCTAAACAAGTTCTCTCAAATGTGGTCAACTCCATGACAAATGTAAAGATCGTCAATGAAGTCCTTGTGTGTTACTTCCCTATATTAATCAATTTCTTAGGACTTTGTATGGTTTGAGCAAGTTGCCTTGAATGTGATGAACTCCATGATAATTACAAGAATCGTCTATAAAGTCCTTGTGTTACTTTTCGAGTTAAAGGGTCTAAGTTGTGACTTGTGTGACTATTCTAGATAGGATTGGATCAAAGTGGGCATTTTCATCTCTTCTACATGAATAAAAATGCATGGATAACCTTTAATAGGAAGGGCATTTACTCTAATCCTAGACAACTACAAAGCTTTCAATGAGGTACTTATGTCTAATTTTCTGCTTTTCTAGGTAGACTACATTTTCATAGTAGGAATTAACAACTTTAAGTCTAATACAACTTGCTATCTACACATACAATGCAAGCACCTTTGAACCCTAGAACCCTAGATTCAAAAAATATGACTAGCTTGTCATTCTTACCATACAAAGGGGAGAGTTCCCAAGGATGCTTGTCCTCACCAAGGGACCCCCTTAGACTTGCCATGCGGGCATCTAGTACAAGCCAAATTCATAGGATCCCTCTTGGAGCAACTACATAGGCACCCAATGCAATTCTCATCACTTGCACGTTTGTCAAAACACAGTTTCTACATTGTGACCACTTAACCACAAACAACCTTCATCAACCATAATAGTTATAGTGACATACATGTCCATAAGAGCAAAATAAACATGATCTTCCAAAAGGAGAGATCCCTTCATGGTTTGAAAAAACAACCTTCCCTTCTTAGAGCCTTATTCTACACAAGGCTTCCACCATGCCACCCTCTTCAACAACCAACAAGGACCTTGTCTTACATGCGAAAATTAAATGGTTTATATTTATAAAGCCATCTATAAATTATATGTGGAAGCAAGGCTACCCCTTGGACTCTCTTTTTGTCTTTTTCCTCTCATACCCACACGTATTGCATGTTTATATTTTTAATTGGTCATATAGGATTGGAACAAACCTCACTCATATTACATCATAACCACGTAGTGGTATTAACAACTTGGCAATCATGCACGCATCGCTTGGCAAGATTCGAAAATGGATCTTCTCCTTGAAAGTTAAAGAGTTTAACCAATCAAGGTCATGTCATTTGATCTCATTATACACTATTGAAGGCATTCTTTCTTACTTTTGGATTTTTCTCCATCTTAAACTCAAATTACACTTTCTAAGCTTTCATTTGTTTTACACTTGGTAAAATACTAATATAATTTTTAGGCTATTAGAATTTGTTTTCCATTCTTTTCTTCTTATTCTTTTAAATATTTGATACAAGTTTCTTAATAATTTGGATCAATAAAAGTAGTAATTCAGCATTTTTTGTATACCGAAAGGTAAGATCCATTGTTATGATTTGATTAGTAATTGTTGGTTCAATATGATCTGCAAACTTATATAACCTTGATGCAATAAAATTCATGTATATGATACTTTTATGTTCTTAGTTACATTTAATACCAAAAAAGATTAGCCCAAAAAAATTATAACATCATTGGTTAAGGCAAAACACACCAATATTTGGTTTAGGCTCAAGGTCAAACAACAAAGTATGTTTATGATAAGGAAATACATCAAGGACAATTTCGAACTATGCCAAGTATTGATATTGGTCGCAACATCAACTCTTAACATCATTTCTATGCCATCTATCCATCACAACAATTGCTCACCCTTCAATATCATCAATACTTAGAGGGGACCTATGAAGCATGAAGGAAAAGGTTCTTATTAGAGAAGTGTTCAACAATAAAGGAACTTGTTCCCTTTTGGCTTGGCTATGCAATCACTTATTCTATGTCTTGATAAGGTCGTTAGATATTAGATTATTGCTTTACTAGCTATTGAAATGCATGGTTTGGTTTTCTTTTATTTAAATTTGTAGGTCTTTTATTCTAGTTGTCCTAGCTAAGAGTGGCATTATTGTGAAGGTATCAACTCCAAATCTATTCATAAAAAGCAACTGAATGCCTTAGCTTTGGATGTTTTTTCTAAACGTAAATATATTTTGAAACTTTGCTAAAATAATAATATTATTGACAATATAATGCTTAAATTTATCTTTACTATTCCCCTATGATACATTTCAACAATGTAATTCATAAAAATCATTCAAAAATTAGATTGACCAAGAAAAATGTGCCAAGTTGGCATTAAATGTCTATCACACCAAAATAAATATAACAAATAGGTATCAAGAGACCACTACACCCATAGAAACATCACAAATAGGGGTTGATGTAAAAATCAATAGGTATTTGTTTGTGTATGAGTAATGTTGGAAATCACAATATTTTCCAAAAAGAAAGAAAGTGAAAGAAATGATGCAAAAGAGAGAGAGTGGGCACCCATCGACACCATAAATAATTATTGTATCCATAGACAATATTGCACAACACTCTAATAATCAAATGAGGAGTGTAAGGGGTTATTTATGGCAATACCAAAACCCTAATTACATCACAAAGTTTAACCTACTCCAACATAACAAGAGGGCTTCAGGTTTAAGAGGATTTAACCATAACAAGGTTAACCACGGCCATAGGGCTTACATAATAAATATTACAAAATAATTAATACATTGTACAATGAAATGCCCTTAGGCCTATCCAATATATTGCACAATTTCAACTCTTGGCCATTAATCAAATTACAATTTCAGTTCCCCTCATAATATGAACTAAGGGACCAAGCAGAAAAGACACTAGTAACAATCATATCTTCTATGGGCCTCTGCAATTGAGGCAGATCCTTCCAAATCTCCCTCATCATCTGGAAGACATCCACCTAACTTCAAGAACTTAGCTTCAATCCTTTGCAACTTTAGCAAGCAATTCTTCGTTGGATGTCCCTCCCTCTTACAATATCCACAAGTGGTCTTCATTTTCTTTGCTAGACTTTATCTGGCCCTTAGGCCCATGGGTCTTAACCGCCTCATATTTGAATTTATTAGCATGAGCCTGTATTTATGGAGTTCCACCACAATTCTTACAACCTGAAATGACCTAGTAGAGAAAATAGTTGATCAAGAGTAAGTGTTTTGAGATTCTAAGAACATAGGAATCATATGAACCATTAGGTTCAACATTTGAAAGGAAAGGAAGATTAGCAAGGACAATCTTAACACAGTTTGTATCATCTTTCTTTTTGCCTCCAAAAAATGCAATATCTACCCTCAAAGCTTTGAATCATGCAATATATTTCTCACCTTTATCAAACTCAACTAGTTTCCAAGCGACTTAGGTAGTATTGACCTTTTCAAAAAGTTCATATAGTTTTTAACATACCTTGATAATATCACTCTCCATATTGATGTGGAAAAGCAACTATGGTTCAATCAGCAAGGAAAACAAACCTAGAGCCTCTTCTACCTTTTGATGCACCATAGGTTCTTACTTTGTAGCAGGCTGATCATTTGTGAAAACCAAACATTGTAATTTCGCCCATTAAGGTGGGTAAGTCTATGAATTGATACCACCAGTGCGTAGAGCTCAAAAAATCATGTGATTTGAAAAATAGGGGCTCCTAACACTTTCATATGCAAAAGTTATGGCCTTCGACAATTTTGCCCTCATGGACCCCAAAATGTAAAAAATTAAAGCCTCTAACCTTAGAAAAGCAAGAGTCGATCTCAACTTGCCACTCAATGAGCTCCAATTCACTAGAGCGCTCCAATCCACTTTTGCCACCTCAACTCTTCTGATTCGCCAAATCACTGCCACTTGCTTAATTTTGATTGCTTTGAGGCATATACATATAAAAAATTGTCATTTGAAGGGGAACTGTCATGTCGATTGGAATTTTTAGATGCTCTAGAAGTGCCAAAATTCACCTCTGTGAGGATTGAACCCGAGCCTCCATCCACCTAAGGCTCTTGGTCTAGCCAAGGAACCTCTTTGGGATCTGAAAAGAACACATATTTCTTCAATCTGTAAGTGCTACTAACAAAATATGAGGGCCATGAAACTTGAACCCACAACTTTCCCGCTCCAAATGACTTACAAGTTGTTGCATAAGCAACTATCCATGCGCTAATACTAGAATGATTCTAGCCATTGTGTCGCAAAAGCAATGCATTGGACCGTGTCAAAAGAGCAAAGGATGTCGCCACTAAGGTTCCAACATGGAACCACCACCCACCTAAGTTGCTCTAGTCGTTAAGCCATGCAGATGACTGGAGATCAAAGACATACATAGATCCTTTGGTCTTTGCTTTCTCCAAAAAAACTGCTTGAAAATGCATCATGTGGGCCCACAACTTTTCCCACTCCAAATGACTTACAAGTTGTTGCATAAGCAACTATCCATGCGCTAATACTGGAACGATTCCAGCCATTGTGTCGCAAAAGCAATGCATTGGACCGTGTCAAAAGAGCAAATGATGTCGCCACTAAGGTTCAAACATGGAACCACCACCCACCTAAGTTTCTCTAGTCGTTAAACCATGCAGATGACTGGATTTAAAGACAGACACAGATCCTTTGGTCTTTGCTTTCTCCAAAAAAACTGCTTGAAAATGCATCACGTGGGGAATGGAACCTGTCTCCTCAGTGCCTTATCATCCCTTCTCATGGCCAAAATCCCATCTTGCATTGTCAAAAACAACAGTCGCTACCATGGTGAAGTTGTTATGCCTTGCTGGAAAGGAAAGGAATGGTTGCGAAGTGCACAAGCCCATAAGTGCACGCAAAATCAAGTTTCAAAATTCAAATTCACATCAGATTTGGCAACATTTTCCTATTTCAAAATTGCAGCAAGCTTGTGAAGGAAAAAATAAGTGAGAACCCATAAATGAATCGAAATTTGTTGGAGAGTACCACAGGCATCAATCACAACAAACCAAAAGGAAAATTTGGCAGAAAACCTTTATAGTACTCAAAAGTTCCGATAGAAAAAATATCTCCATTAGGATTTTTATGCAGTCAATGCTTATGATGCTTTGAGGAGTAATTTGTCCTCGAGTTCGAAAGAAGAATCAAAGGTTCTAAAGAAACTTTCTATGTGACCAAGAAATGCTGCAGTATACCCACTTTGATATCATGTTGGAATTTACATTATTTTTCAAAAGCAAACCATCCACTCAAATACAAAATGCGAAAGAAAAGACAAAAAGAGAGATGTGGACACCTGTGGCCACCATAAATAATCAATATATTTGTTGATAATTGTGCACAACACTTCGATAATCAAATGAGGAATGTGAGGGGGTATTTATAGCAATACCAAAACCCCAATAACATCATAAAGTTTAATCTAAGCCAACAAAACAAGAGGGCTTTAGATACATTACAAGTTATAGAGGGTTTAACCATAACAATAGGGCTTACATAATAAATTATTACAAAATAATTAATACATCGTACAATGAAATGCCCTTAGGCGTATCCAATATATTGCACACTGTCGACTCATGGTCTTCAAACAGATTACAATTTCAACAAGAGATAACAATAGGTGAGGTTATTGAGGCTAAGTCCACTCCAAAGGGTTAACATTTTATAACAAATCACCAAGTACTTTTTGTTACCACAATAATATCACCTATTCAGATCACATTTTTTTTCTTGTGTTTCCACAATCAAAATGGAAGTCCCAATTTTATCTAAAAACTAATTATTGTGATGAATATCAATTAAGGGAGAATTAAAAACAAATAAAAAATAATAATAATTAAAATATATAAAAAAACAAGAAAAAATTTCCATACTAATTATTACAAAGCTTTCAACTGTATTCGGACCAATAAACAAAAAAAATATTCAATTTGTTTCTTTTGTGTTTCCACAAGCTTCAAACATAGAACACGTCTAGTATTATCACCTAGATGCCTGATATGCACGTTATTCCATGTCTATTAAAATAATTCCACATGATCTAATCTTATTTGCTATAAGTCCAATTTTTTGGACATGAAGATCATGAATTGAAACTTTGATTACGAAGTTAGGGGCCTAAAAGGCAAAAGATTCCAAATTTTAAATAATTAAGGCATGAACAGAAGATGCATGGAATTTAAACATAACTTCATAAATATCTTATAGAATGTGTCCAAGAGGTAATCTAAAATCTCATTGTTTGTCCTTGGCTGTTACATTATTTTCTTTGATGATTATCATCAATGACATTAATGTCCAAATGTTTGTGTCTTGGAACTGCACAACAGATTGATAGGGTTTCTCAGATTTTGTAGGAGGTAAGCATTTTAATAAGCAATATCTAGATTCAATCATAAACTTTACAAATACTAGAGAATTGCTGTATCGCATTGTGATACTGGGTACCCTGCAAATCCACACAATCGCTTAAATTTAGTAGCATGCATGAAAATGTTTTAACCCCATATAATCAACAGTTGATAAGAGAACATCAAATGGCATTAGCTCAACTAGTTAAAATTCTTCAACATTCAACGAGGAGACCCAGGTTCAAATCTTGCCAAGCGATACATGGACAATATCCAAGCTTTGTTGTAATACCACTATGTGGTGATGATGTACTACGGGTGGGGCCCGTTTCAATCCCATATAACCAATTGAAAAAAACAGTTGATAAAAGAACAAACATTTGGTCATGCAATCTCACTATTGAAGAATGCTATTTTTTTAAATTGGTTATATGGGATTGAAACGGGCCCCACCTGTATTACGTTGCGACCACGTAGTGGTATTATAACCACATTTTTGGTAATTATGCATCTATCACTTGGCAAGATTCAAACATGGGTCTCTTCCTTGAAAATCAAGGAATTTAACCCGTTGATCTCATGCCATTTGATTGAAAAACGCTAACTTTTATCCCCAATCAGACAACATTAGCACAAAAGCATCAATAAAGTGACTGATTACTGAAGACACAGTTTGAGGCATGCATTTGTTTTCATATTTGCTGAAATCTATTGTTACAGAAAGAAGAATGCATTGTCCATGGACATAATACCTAACTTCAAATTTATTGGAGAAACTATATGTTAAGTGATTTGGTTCTGCATTTAAGATGACAATTGTTTTGATATGTCTCTACTAAATCAGCACGATAGGTCTTCACCATTAGCCATCAAGTTGTGGTCTAGAGGTAAGTTAGAGCACCTGTAGCAAAGACTTACAAGGCCCAGTAAGCACACTCCATTTGGTATTTTAGTGCATGTGTTCTGGTTTTCTACAGTGCAGACGTGAACACATCTTGACTGCATCTTAAGTCTAGAAAACCGGTAGATAGGTTCTTCATGCAGCCAAGCAATGAACAATGTTTTAATTAGTTATATCCAAGAGTATCCAGTTCGATTTACCTGTGCTATTAATAGGGAGGCAATGAAGAGAATCTCTTTCAGTGGGCAACCTTGGGATTGGACTGTATGATGACACCAAGAATCTAGTGTATTTTTAACTATTTAGGTATGAAGTCCTTGCTCCCATTCCCTCTATCAGACACGTGCTTAGATACATTGTTGTCTTTCCCAAGTTTTTATCGTGTTGAAAATTTGCTATGTAAACTATTGACAAGCAAACTAAATCTATAAAATTTTGCAAAGCTACTAACAATAGTCTCATTTCAGCAAGTTATCTATCAGTATATAACATATTCTCTGTTTGGATATTTGATTGGCACACCAAAACTATCAATGTTTGTATCCATCCTCTTTTAAAGATTTATGCATATTTTTATTTCAATCAATTATTTCAGGCTTAGAAGCATAAATGATTGGTAAACAATTCAAACTCAGATCTTCATCACCAACATACAGCATTAAACCAATGTCACATGTCATCGCCTTACTTGAACTACTCCAAGATGAATTTTAAGCTTACCTCCTGACACCAAAAGTCCCTAGGAGGATATGGGTTGAAAGCATCAATGATTGGTGAGGCATTCAAAATCAGATCTCCAGAGTTAAACATATAGCATTGAACCAATATCACACGGCATCAGTTTACATGAACTGTTCCAGGTAAGTTTTACGCTTACATCCCAACACTAAGTCTCATGAAGAATTATATGGTATTGCAAATTGATAGGGATTCTCCTTTTCTTTAGTTTAAAGTTATATTGGTGAAATCTACAGTATTCCTTAGCTCCAAGAGAAGTAACTCATCAAAATTTTGCACTGTTTACTTGCTGAACTATAGGAGAAATACAACAGAGTTCTTATCCCTGAGAAATGTTTTACTCCATAAGAGATTTTTTCTCCTTGTAAATCTGGTGCACAGTGTGTATGATTTCTGTTTTCTTATGTTCATTTTCTATTGCTATAGCACCATGAAAGTAATCAGTAGAGCATGAATTCTGCACGTGAAGCAAGTTCTATCTTGTGGAGCAGCAAACTACATTTAATTCCAGCATTTAATCTCATAAAAAATTGCAGTTTGTGAATTGTATCAGGCATTGCATGTGCAGTTTCAGATCAGCAGAAAGAATAATTATTGCCATCCAGCACCTGTATGTAAAAGCAAGTGAAAAAAATTATATCCTATTTTGAAGACCTAAAGAATTGATTTTGTCGCAAGCAGTTTATAATTACCTAGCTTGAGCAGAGAATTTTGTTGTTCCATCTCAAGCATACCTAGAATGTTTAAGAATATTGTATGCTGTCTAAAAAATACAATATTCCTCACAACGTAATGAAATATATGTAATGGTGATGACATAGTTGGATGTTGATAGTTAGACGTTGGTTTCAAGTTTTCAGTTGATCCTGTAACTTTTCTAATATATAATATGGTTTCAAAGCCCATGGTGGACCTCTAGATGTGAGGTACATGATCAATGCTGCAGCCCAGTCAAGGTATTTAAGGACATAATGACAACATAACAAAGTCCTAGGTTTAGAGTACTCGCAAGGATGAAAGAAGAAAGGCCATAAGTTTCACCAGACACAACAGGCTATGTGGGAAAGTCGCATGTCATTAAATCCTACACAAAAGTGATTTCTGCAAAGACAAATTCAAACTTATGAAAACCCCCAATTAAAAAAAAAAAAAAAAGTAAATGGTAGTAAATACTCATGATATCACCATGCAGTTTTGTTTGTATCATGATGTTTCAAGTCCTCATTGAGGACCCATCTTTGGGGTTTTTGCCATGTTATCTTACCCAAACAATAAGGGGAACTCCCTAATTCACAGAAGGCTCTGCATGCCATTCCTTTGTCAAAATCCAAGTTGGTCTGCTTTGCAAGGAAATAACATAGGAGTCAAAAGCACCAAGGATGACTGAAATTGAAAATGATGAACAAATTTTCTACAGGAGGTCAGGTCACTTATCAATTCAGAAGTTTTTTTTTTTAACTGTTAAAGACTAACAAAGGTCAGGGTTGTTCTTACTCTCCACCTGATATTTTTTTCTGTTTTGAGGTGGCAAGTTGGGTGATTTTGAATTACACAATGTATTTTGAACTCACACCTGTGACTGAGAATGTCAAAATATTCATTTGTCAATGAGTGCTTATGGTATTAAAAAGAGTTTCAAATTCTCAGAAGTCATTTTCATTTTTTCTCCTTTTCTAAATAGTCTCTTCCTTCAAGCACTGGGGACATGGGTCTGTTTTGTCAGTTGATCAGAAAGAAAACTCATGCAAGGAATATGTCTGGACAGTAGTGCAGCACTCAGTTTGATTTAGCAGACAGATAAATCATTATCTTTTGAGGAGTTTTTGATGAAAATTCTGTAGAGGTTGGTGTTCCCAAAAGCTTGTTACAATCTGATTTAGAGGTGTTGAGGTTGTTATAGAAAGAGGTGTCATTATAATTCTGTAACAGAATCACTTCCGGAAAACAGTAGCGAGGCAGAAGTTATGCAGTGTAGTCTCCTGAACAAGGGTAACTTGAGACAAAGGGTCTTGACAAGGTTAATCTTTGTCTCTCCCTATAACTTTCTTTTTTTGTTTTAAAGATATAAATCATTTTTCAAAAAAAAAAAAGATATAAATTATTGGCACAAACACCATTAGAAAATGATGTTTGCTGTGTAATAATCATTCTAAAGCATTCAAATTGATCAATGTCTCTACAAATAGTGACAAATAGGAGAGATATTTTCATTGATGAAAAGGACAGTATTTTTCATCCCGATTCTGAATCCACATGCATGTTTGACAACAATAAATTACAGATCCACAGGATGTGCAAGTGCCATAGGTTGAAAGAACCAATTTGCAGGTATCATAACTTTTCACACAAGCTGTTGAATTTTCATTAGTTGATAATTCTGATACAATAAGTTGTTGACAATTCAAACCAGCAAGCTTCAAAGAGCAATTAGAACTGAGTGTTACTAATCCATAACTAAAGGAGTGAAAGAAAGTGAGCTCTTACAAGGAACTTTAAGCCGGAGTCCCAAATGCTAAAGTAGAATGGAACATGAATATTTGAATTTTGATGATAATTAGACTTCTTTACATTTTGCTGTGATGGCTAATGTTTCTTGTAAGCATAAGTCATATGATAAAAGCAAAGTGCAAACAAACATGGACAAGAGCAATGTAGGTGATGTATGACACCTTGACGAAGAATGAAACCTAGGTTCTTGTTAAATTGTGTAGTATAGCAATCATATTCCTGAATTGAAGGAACAGGAAAGTATTTAGACAGCAACAAATATTAGTAGAAATAATCCACAAATGCATAATAAAAGAATCAGAGAGACAAAATCATCAACGAGAACAGAACATCTTCATTGATATGTGCAATATGGTAGTACAACTATCTCATCAACATGAAGCACGATGACAACAATGATACACAACAGATGTTCAACTGTTCTCCCTATAGCATATGCTATGATATCTCCCTTAGAATGTAAGAGGTCTATAAATAACAAATTTTGACAGGTGAGGGAGTTGCGTAACTACCTCACCGACCTCATAATTGTGTTAGAGTTAGAGTCTATTACATTATTTAGGTACATGTCTATGTACCACCTTAGGTAGATTATTAGAGTAGGAGTTACTTGGGGAAGAAGTAACCTATGCACAAGTGTTAGAATGTGCAAAGGAATAAATGGACAAGTGTCCATATGCAAGTTGTATATGTGCAATGATGTAAAAGGACATGTGTCCCTCATGCACTTAGGAAGAGTGAGGCCCAAGTAACTTATCTTCTTATATATAGGGCTCATTGTAAGGAAGTATGCATCCTCTACACTATCCACTAGTAGAGTGAGAGCTTCATGTTGTATCCATTCTCCATTTTCGTGAACCTCCATTAATGGTTGTTACGTGAGCTATTTTTGAAGTATCTTGTCTTAGTTTCATGCTCATTTAGCTTCCATTATCATAGTTGTTAGATTGCTTGCTTATTTCCATTACTTGTGGCTTCATTTCCTTTTAGCATATAGCTCAAAAAGCTAACATGGTATCAGAGCCACGGTAGATCGATAGGAATAGGAAGAGAGCCACAAGACTGAAGATAGAGAAGGACTAGCTCAGGTTCTGTTGCAGATTTCAGAAGCTGCAAGATTGAAGGCCTCAAGCTACCTAGAAGGAGCAACACGGTAGATTGAAAAGGTATGCACAGGGCAGATTTGAGTGATCCAAATCACCGAGAACTTCATCATCAAATCGAGATTGAAAAGGTATGCAACTAAGGTGCAAAAGGTTCATTATTTGAACTCTTATATTTGGTTCATTATTAAGTTTATTAAGCACCAATTTCAAGGGTAAAGTTGCATGAGAAGGTTTCTAGTTTAAATCTTCAAGAAGGTGCATCTAGCATTGAAGAGCCTTTGGGGAAGGTGTAACAACCCCAGTTGTCACTACTCAAACCACTCAAAACAAAAAAAAATTATATATATTCATACATCGTTCATGAGACAAGGAACATAATCATGACTTAAGGTAGAACCATTCCAGCTGGATTGTAACTTATCAAGGCAGATAGCATCATGAGCTATTGAGACTTGATCAAAGTCTCTTTGAGTAGAAGTGATCAGCTTCTACGAAACCCTCATACCCCACTGGTATGAGAACGTTGGCCAAGCATTAGGTTTCATCCCACATAAAAGGGAAAATCACCCTGGTCCACCAAGACCAGTATATAGGTGAATGCCTTGATGATGGAAATCCATCATAATGAACTAACCTTATCAATGGTTATTCATAGATCCTAAATCTGATCCACTTCTCCTTGATGGGATCTTTAGGATAACAAATCACTATTCGTGATTAAACTCATAGAATCCATGGAATGTCATCTTAAGCAAGATTATGTAACTTTACACCTCCTAAAACTTATTTGTCCATTCTTTCATTTAGGCATCCAGTTCAATATTCTTAAGAGTCATTTAAAGACGGTAATTATCCGACATGGAAGTACCCCTCCTCATGCATACTCAACTTCTTGGCTTTTGAATATAAGGTTTGTTTTGGGTTTCCAATTCTATACCAACTTGTCTTCTTGTGGGTTTCATCCCATTCCAAATTCCAATGTGTTCTAATTTAAACCATCATGAGTGTTTAGGAGGTGAATATAAATTAATGATGTCCTTTTATGATAAGATTCATTACATCATAACCTTAGGTTGAAACAATGCATGAGAGGTCTATTTAAGCAAGAATTACTTTCTATTATGATCGGCTTTATGATTCCACACAACCATTGAATACAAAGAGTGAAAACTAACTAGTTGCATCATTCATAATTATCCAATTTAATCCAGAAAGTAAATGGCACAATTGCATAACATTAAGTCATCAAATTAAGCATACATTCTTAACATCATAAATGAATTGTTGAATAAATCGTATTCAATGAAAACAATGCAGTAATCTAGAAACATGCATAACTATCCCATTTAAACATTTAACCATCTCATCCACATATATCATTTTCTTTTGAAAGTAAAAGCAATAGGAACAAGAAGTAACACATCAAACCACAAAATAGAGTGACACAATGATTTATCCTGGGAACCCTCATGGGGAATAAACCCAACCTCCAAAATATGATCTTTCCTCATATTCATAGATTTGAGATGTAAATTTTACAATTATAGGAGAGCATCTCCAGATCCATGTTAATCAATTACAAGTCAAGGATTACAATGTCCAATTTCAAGTTCATGATGCAATTAAGGAGTCTTCCAAATCCTTTCTCTAAGTCTTCAATATAGCATTAGGGATTTCTCATGCCCATAAGGAACCCAGTTGTTCCTTCAAATTTCCAGACTCCATTAAGGAATCCATTGATTCCTTTCTCCAAGTCATCTTAAGGATTTATAACACCTCACATGTGACTATGAAAGTCATTGGAAATATATTTTGGAGAAATTGAATTGATGCTAGAGGGTATCCTATAAATTCCCTCAGAATCAATTAGTGAATTGAAGTCCCATACCTTTAATTCATTAATGATTGTACTTCCATAATTATTTTTCGTTATGGGTATACCTTATATATATATATATTTCTCAAATTAAAAGTATAACCTTATACTTTAATTCTTCCAAAGAAGCTATTACTACTAAATAGCATACACAATGGTTGTGACAAAACTTTGGGTTAAGAATCCAAAATAACAATTTGTCTCCCTATTAAATTTACCTAAAATCTCTTTTTGGTCTAAAGTTTAGTTTAATTTCACATGTATACTTCATATATGCCAATTGGGTACTAATTCCCAATTCATTCTTCTCATAACTTATACTAAAGCCAATATTTAGACTTAAAATTTTATTTCTTCAATTTAAGGCACACTATGAGTAGATTTCATCCCGAGTTTCCAACTAATATGTCCCTAACCTAAATTTGTGACAACCTTAACTTGCTTCCAGTATAAATTGATATTTTGCTTCGTTTTCCCCCGCAATCAGCAATTTTTCCCAAGGCTGCCCCTATTTTTTTTTAAAAGGGTCAATTGGATGAGAGTTTCGACTTACCAAACCATTATTATGGTTAATGACTTTGGATTTCCTTTCGGTCATTCTCGATCAAATGGACTCTTTTCACTTCCCAAAAACCCGACGACTAACTTCTGTTTAAGTAATGTGTAACCACGGGTCTTAATCCCAACAAACTACATATGGGGACATATCCTCGATCGATGAGTAGAGGTTAATTTGATGACTTCTAGAATTTTTTTGTCACGAGCAATCCACTTATTCGACACTAGAGTGACCACCCGTCATGTGTCAATAACCTAGCGCTATCCGTGTGGAAGGGAAAATCAATCATATGGCGAGTCGCATGACCCCCCAACCTGCGGTCGAATAGACGCCTTGCTTTTCTCCCTTTATGAGCCTGAGCAATTTCCCTGGGGAACAGTACGTGCGGAGGACCTCTGATGGTTTACGCCGAGGCAGATTGTGCACGCTTAAGCGCTTCTACCTCTTAAGCGTCGAATACCGGTGGTCACAGACCTCGTCGGAGTCATTTTAAGATACCTTATGCAATTTGAGGAAATTTCCCTAGATTCAGTTACAGAGTGACTACACGACGACTACTGGCAGCGTCTTCATTGCTACGCAGAGTATGAGGTCTGATGATGTTAGGTGTGAAGTCCGTATGGCCACTAGATGTCTGGTCTGCCAGACCTCTAGGCCAGACGTCTGGGCTGCCAGACATCTAGAATGGCAGATGTCTAGACCAGACGCCTGGCTGCCAGACGTCTAGTCTGGCAGACGTCTAGGCCAGACGTCTGGGTTGGCAAACGTCATGCCAAGAAGACGCTAAAGAAGCAGACGTCTAGGTAGACGTACGCGGAAGACGAAAAGTCTTGGGAGCGGAAGATGAAATGAACAGTCTTTGGAGGCTTGCGTTGGAAGATGAAACGAACAGTTTTGGAGTCTTCCTTCTGCTCTATAAAAGGGATGTGATCCCTTGCATAATGGAACAAGAGAATTGTTGAAAACGTCCAAGGACGTGAATGTAATCTTTGCTGAAATTAATAAGAAGAGAAGTTGCCATTGCCGTGGTTTTTCCTACACATTGCAGGTTTCCACATTGCAGGTTTCCTTTCTCTACCATCGTCCAGCCTGATCCTTATATCCCGTCTTCCCACAATTTCTAAAGGATGATCATCACCCAAATAGACCTTTCCACCACAGTATGGCTAATATTTGACAAACCGATCTCGTGGGGAGACATGTGGAAGGATGCACTTGAGTCCAAAACCCGGTATATAAAACCGATTTGTCTATACTGATACATAAGGCTTCACATGTTGCCGTCTCTCCTGAATCTGCTGCACTGGCTTCAGTGGATGGCTGATTTTGCTTTTCACCATTCTTTAATTGCCAACAGTCCTTCTTGGAGTATGATCTGCTCATTACAGGGAGTTCAAAAACTATGATCTCTACTGTCAAAAGAAACTTGTGTAAATCTTTTGAGATGACAGATCTCGGACTTCTCCATTATTGTCTTGGTCTGGAAGTCAGCCAGAAGGAGCACTACATCAAAGTGTCTCAAAAAAAATATGCCAAGACATTGCTAGAAAAATATCGCATGACTGATTGCAAGCCAATGGCAACTCCGATGGAGACGGGACTTCAGTTATCGCGATATGATGATTCACCTCAGGTAGATGGTACTCTCTATCGACAGTTGATTGGGAGTCTCATATATCTGACCAATACTAGGCCAGATCTCGTATTTGCTGTCAACTATCTTTCGAGGTTCATGCAGGAGCCTAAGACCACTCATTGGAAAGCAGCAAAACGTGTTCTTCACTATGTCCGTGGTACTATGGAATATGGCCTAGAATACAAGAAGAATGACAAATTCTTCTTGCAAGGATACACGGACTCTGACTATGCCGGATCATTTGATGATCGCAAGTCAACTTCTGGATACATTTTTCATCTGGGATCCGGTCTTGTCTCTTGGCACAGCAAGAAGCAACAGGTGGTTGCTATTTCATCAACAGAGGCAGAGTATCGCGCCGCATGTGAAGTTGTGTGCGAAGTGATATGGTTGCGTCGCATTCTGACAAGTATGGGCCATCCATAAAAATCTCCAATACACTTGTTTTGCGACAATCAGGGTGTTCTGAACCTCGTCAAGAATCCAGTCCATCATGAAAGAACAAAGCACATTGACACACAGTGTCATTTCATTCGAGATGAAGTTCCAAAGCACCGAATTCAGCTTCAAGCACATTCCCACCGATGCTCAAGTTGCAGACATTTTCACTAAGGCACTTGCACGTGTCAAATTTGAATTGTTTCGCAGCTCTCTTTGTATTGCAAAATGATGTAATCAGGGGGGATGTTAGTATAGCTAGTAGTTTAGTACAACTATTAGTTATTACATTACCCAAATAATGTAATAAGGGGGGATGTTAGCGTACTTTAATATTTTGTTAGTTTGTTAAATTAACTTAGCAACTAGTTATTTTAGTTGCAGCGGCATCCTGTTGAGATGCACCCATTCCGGGCTAATCCAGGAAGTCCGTTTGTGCTACTGTGTTATTTAAACTCACCCGGCCTTTGCAATGTGCAGGAAAAACCACGGCAATGTGGAAAGCTAATCCAGGATCTTGCACCACCTCTTCTTCTGTTGAGGTTGTTTTCCTTTTCCTTTCATATCCTGTTGAGAATTTCCTCCTTTCTGAAAGTTGCCTCCTTTTTGCCCATTACCTTTCTTCCTAGAACCCCGCTCGTTGGTGTATATGGCTATATTGGAAGAATCATCCTTGTGAAGTTGGCGTGCCTCCTGTTGTTGAAGCAGATTGACCAACTCGATGTAGGTAATTTGTCGTTGAGACACCTGGATGGAGGTGATCAACATATCAAATGAAGAAGGCAAAGCTCTCATCACAATTGAAATGAGAAGCTTTTCATCCACAGGATCTCCCAAAGAATTCAATTTCTCTTTCAATTCAGACACTCTGCACAGAAAGAGTTCAACTGTTTCACCCTGTCTCAAACTCAGGTTATGAAGTTGTTGTTGAAGATGAAGAATGTTGGAATCATTCTTTCCCTCATAGATGGTTTTAAGGGAATCCCATGCTTCTTTACCACTTGCTTTGTCAGCTATATGAGGTTGTACTTCATCTGAAACAGCAAACAAAATGAACACCTTTGCTCGACTGTCTTTCTTGTCAAAAGCTATCTGATCAGCAGTAGGAGCTGTGGATCCTGATGCTGATGAAGGCCTAGGTGTTACTCCAGTAACAATATCCCATAAATCTTCCATTTGGAGAATTGCCTTCATCTTATGTTTCCATGGTGTATAATTTGGACCTTTCAATAACTGATGAGGATCAGTCATCAATTTTGCAACAACGGCCATAGTGAAGGTTCCTTATAACACCAATTGGTCCCCCTTTCGATATACCTTTTGCTAGGCCGTTATACCGTACAAAATACCCGCCCTTACGTGAGGGAAACTATAGGTATTTAGAAAGATCAACAAAAATCACCCGCCCTACGTGAGGGAAACTATAGGTGAGTTTTAGAGACCATACGATACGTGGAACATAAGCGATGATCGAAAGGGAATCGCCTTGTTGATGGCACCTACCATAGAAGATTCTTCTCATGCATGGGGCGTAACTTCCCTAAACACTATGAAGAATACTTCGTCAGGATTTACGCCTAAACACAAGAGCGATTAAGGGTAGTGGATGGAGTAAAAAAATGCAAAAATGGCAAACTTATCTCTCCCCGACGATTTATAGAGAACAAGCTCAGACGTCGTTGTAGCAACTATATTAGGCGGCGGATACAGTAGCGCAATCACGACAGCTTTACCTGTAAGTGCTGGCCAGAGGTATCACAAATACCGAACACTGCAGTGCAATAAATTGCACGGATGGGTTTTAATTATTCCGGGGACTTAGGGAGTGTATTTGATTTTTTAACTTTTAATGAAGTAGTGCAAAAATAAAATATGCAACATACAACATAAAAAGTGCCCACAAGAATTAACCCTCCAGGTGTCGGACACAGCCGAAAATGCACCTTTACAATAATGCCAAAAATTTGCTTTTTCAGAAAATTACTCACATTCCCCCTTTGATTTTTTGAAAAAAATATCCCCCCTAAAAAAAATTCTCTTTAACAAAGCATTTTAATAATTATTATGTATTTAAAGTTAAAATAAATAATTTTAATTTATATAGTTTTAAAAACTTATGAAAAAATAAATTAAAATTAAATTTTAATTTATAAAGCTTTAAAACTATAGAAAATAAATTAAAATTAAAATTTTAACTAAAAAATAATAATTAAAAAAAACTTTGAGAAGAAAATTTTACCTTTGAAAAAAGGGGGGGAGTCGACGGGATTTGAACCCTCGACCTGCAGGCTCCCAGAGCCTTACCGCACGGCTCACGACCACGTGAGCCAGCGGGCTGATCCGAAAGGATCAAGGGGCCCCCTCGTATTTTAGGAGGGTCCTCAGTCTGCTGCCCGAGCGCGGCCGCCTGGCCGCAGCTTCCTCCTCCGCAGCGGACTCCTCTGCAAATCACGGCCACAACGTGCTCTCCGCTGCTGCTTGGTCGCGGCTACCATCCATAGTCGCGCGCACGTCCGCAGTCGTTTTTTTTTTTTTTTTAAATTCGACGGCCCCATCCGCTACGCTGCGTCCAGCAGGGGGGGGGACCGCGCGTGCAGCGCTGCGCTGCGTCCAGCGGGGGGGGTGGGGAGGCGCGGGCGCGGCACGTCCGTGTGCAGCGGCTGCAGCTGCGTCCGGCGGGGGGGGGGAGGCGCGCGCGCGCACGTCCGCGTGCGTGCGCTGCGCCGCGTCCAGGCGGGGGGGGGTGGGGGAGGCGTGCGTGCGCCGCAGTCCACGTCGGGGCGGAGGGGGCGAGCGCGCGCGGCCACGTCCGCGTGCGCTGCGTCCAGCGGGGAATATATAATATATATTTTTTTTTTTTAAATTCTCCGCCTACCAATCCCAAACAAAATTCTCCGCCTGGTAATCCCAAAAAAATTCTCTGCCTGGCAATCCCCTGCGCTTCTTTGCTTCCGCTTCCAGCTTTCTCTCGCTCTCACCCTTCACTGCAAAAAAAAATTGCCGTAGCAATCTGGCTCTGATGCCATGTTAGGAAACGAACCAAATTGTATTATTGCCGGGTGAGTTTAAATAACACAGTAGCACAAACGGACTTCCTGGATTAGCCCGGAATGGGCGCATCTCAACAGGATGCCGCTGCAACTAAAATAACTAGTTGCTAAGTTAATTTAACAAACTAACAAAATATTAAAGTACGCTAACAGCTATGTGATGTGCGACATGTGCCCGATTTGAGGAAGAATTTGCTATCAATCAAAATGATGGATAAGCTAGGGTATTTTGTTACCTTCTGTAACAACTACTACAAGATTACCAGAGGAGCTCTTGTAGTAGCAAAGGGAGAATCTTACGGGACCTTATACCGTTTTTGCGGTGATACGATGACAAACCATGCAGCAGTAGCAACTTCTGTTCAGGATGCAGTGATGCTATGGCATCAACGCCTAGGCCATATGAGTGAAAAAGGCCTGAAAATTCTGCATGACAGAGGTATGCTTTCCGGGATTAAGTCTTGCAATTTAGACTTATGTGAGCATCGTATTTTTGGTAAACGGAAGAAGGTTCGGTTTACTACAAGTCCCGGTAAGAGTTCGATCTTCTCGCAACTTATACATTCGGATATATTTGGACTGTCCCCACTCGGTCCTTGAATGGCGCCATCTATTTTCTGACTTTTATAGATGATTATTCTAGGAGAGTGTGGGTGTATTTTCTGAAGAAGTCGGAAGCTTTGTAGAAATTTAAAGAGTACAAAGCACGGGTAGAGAAGAGTTTGGGCAAGTCAATTTTGTGTCTCAGGTCAGATAATGGGGGTGAATATTGCTCCAAGGAATTTGATAAATTTTGTATGCAAGAAGGGATTAAGCACCGTAAGACTCGTACCATACACTGCACAACAAAATGGTGTGGCTCGAGCGGATGAATCGCACAATCATGGAACGTGCAAGAAGCATGCTTAGCGCAGCCATGTTGGAGAAAAAGTTTTGGGCGGACGTTGTTAATACAGTTGTTTATCTTATTAACAGGTCACCTACAGCTGCATTGGATGAACAGATTCCGGAGGAGGTTTGGTGTTGTAAGCCAGTTGATTACTCTCATTTGCGCACTTTTGGTCGTGGACGCGTTTGCCCATGTACCCAAAGAAAAAAGGTCCAAGCTTGACCCGAAGTCAAGCAAATGTGTTTTTCTCGACTATGGAGATATAGTGAAAGGGGTATAGACTGTGGGATCCTACTGCCCACAAGGTAATTATTAGCCGGGATGTAATTGTTGATGAAAAATCCATGCAAAGGAAGGAGGTACAGCAAAATCCTAATGTTGTACCTATTGAAGTAGAATTGAGTGAATATGACTATGAAGATGAACATGCTGAAGTTTTTGATCAGCATGCAGAACAACAAGTAGAACAAGAAGTAGAGCAACCACAACGGTCACAAGACCAAGAGCCAAAACCGACAGATCATTGGGTTAGAAGATCTACACGTCCACAAAAGTGTCCGAAAAGGTATTCTCATGTGTATCAGTCCTCTTTTGCTTTGTTAACTGATGATGGTGAACCTAGTTCATTTCAGGAAGCTAGAGAGTCTGAGAATGCAACAAAGTGGAGGAAATCCATGGAGGAGGAAATCGAGGCACTTCGAAAGAATAAAACTTGGGAACTTGTGGATCTCCCACCTGGAAGAAAGACTGTTGGAAACAAGTGGGTGTACAAAGTGAAGAAGAACAAGCAACGAGCTATTGGAACGCTATAAAGCTCGCTTGGTGGCAAAGGGCTATGTGCAGAAGTCAGGTGTTGACTTTAATGAAATTTTCTCTCCAGTTGTGAAGATGACTACTATCAGAGTTCTACTTGCACTTGTAGTTGCACAAGATTTGGAACTGGAGCAGCTTGATGTAAAGACTGCTTTCTTGCATGGTGATCTCGAGGAAGAGATATATATGGATCAGCTTGAGGGCTATGAAGAAAGAGGCAAAGAGCATTTGGTTTGCAGATTGAAGAAATCACTGTACGAGTTGAAACAAGCGCCAAGGATGTGGTACAGGAAATTTGACACCTTCATGAAGAGCCAAGGTTTCAGCAGGAGTGAAGCTGACCATTGTGCATACTACAAGAGGTTTGACGATGGCAGTTTTATTATTTTGTTGTTGTATGTTGATGATATGTTGGTTGCAGGCCCCAACATGAAGAAAATCATTGATCTTAAGGCTTAGTTGGCTAGGACATTTGAAATGAAGGATTTAGGAGCAACAAACCAAATTTTAGGGATGAAGATACACAAGGACAAAAAAGGAAGAAAGATCTGGTTAAGTCAAAAGTCATATGTGGAAAAGATTCTACAACGCTTCAATATGCAGAATGCTAAACCAGTTAGTACCCCGCTTCTTCCACACTTAAAGTTGTCTTCCAACCAGTGTCCTAGAATGGAAGCAGAGAAGACAAGCATGTCTCGTGTACCGTATTCATCAGCAGTAGGAAGCCTCATGTATGCCATGGTGAGCACTAGACCGGATATTGCCCAAGCAATGGGAGTAGTCAGTCGATACATGGCAAATCCCGGTAAGGAGCATTGGAATGCGGTGAAGTGGATATTCGGATATTTAAGAGCCACTTCAGATGTTGCCATTTACTTTGGATCGGCAGATTTGCAAGTTACAGGTTTTGTGGATTCCGATTATGGTGGAGATAGAGATGGGAGAAAATCCACTACAGGATATACCTTCACCCTTGCTGGAGGAGCGGTGAGTTAGGCTTCTAAGTTGCAGTCTATTATGGCTTTATCAACCACTGAAGCAGAATACATTGCAGCAACTCATGCCAACAAATAGGCAATTTGGCTAGAGCGATTGTTGGGTGACTTCAAGGTAATGCAGAAGAAAATTACGTTGTATTGTGATAGCTAGAGTGCTATTCAATTAGTGAAGAATCCAACATTCCATGATCGCACGAAACACATTGATGTCAAGTACCCCTTTATCAGAAATGTGGTGGAAGAAGGTAGGATCCTGTTGCAAAAAATCGACACTGAAGTGAATCCTGCAGATATGCTTACAAAGCCGGTCAAGGTAAAGAAGTTTGAGTGGTGCAGAACTTCTTTGGGCTTGCTGAAAAAGTAACAAGGGCAGCATTGGGCAATTGGCACTGGATGAAAATCTTTTGGCAGAAGAGTTCCTGAATACTAACTTCAAGTGGAAGAATGTTAGGTGTGAAGTCCGTATGGCCACTAGACGTCTGGGCTGGCAGACGTCTAGTCCAGACGTCTAGGTTGGCAGACGTCTAGTCCAGACGTCTGGGCTGCAGACGTCTGGGTTGGCAAACGTCTAGGCCAGACGTCTGGGTTGGCAAACGTCTAGGCCAGACGTCTGGGTTGGCAAACGTCTAGGCCAGACGTCATGCCAAGAAGACGCCAAAGAAGCAGCCGTCTAGGTAGACGTACGCGGAAGACGAAAAGTCTTGGGAGCGAAAGATGAAACGAACAGTCTTTGGAGGCTTGCGTTGGAAGATGAAACGAACAGCTTTGGAGTCTTCCTTCTGCTCTATAAAAGGGATGTGATCCCTTGCATAATGGAACAAGAGAATTGTTGAAAACATCCAAGGACGTGAATGTAATCTTTGCTTAAATTAATAAGAAGAGAAGTTGTCATTGCCCCGTGGTTTTTCCTGCACATTGCAGGTTTCCACGTAAAATCTGTGTGTCACTTGTGTTATTGTTTCCATGTTCTATATTTTTGTTATTGTGCTTCCTCTTGCAGGTGTGGAATCTTGGAGTTTTTCCTAACAGATGGTTTGTTAGTACCGATTTGTAGGGTTTCATCAAAGATCTGCACAGGAGAACCGTATTAAAGTGAAACGAGATTCCAACATAAAATTACTTGCTTTGTCTAGAAAGCTACGTGATCTTCAGATTGGAAACTCGCCTATCAGGTTAATTCCACATACAGGGATGTCTGCGTCTGACAAAGTCCTCCGGGGGTTTATTAATCCAGTTGTGTGAATCAAGCGATGCTTACAAGGAATGGTCGCACACTTTGCAAATGAAGATCTATCGTTTCCCCAAAGACTAGGCCTCATTAATCAATCAATTTATGCAATAATAATTTCCCATCAAAGACTACATCGGTACAGAGATACCTGTCAGAACGAAGGTTTTCCGGTAGACTTGGTTTTAAAAAGAAGCCGCTTAGCTTTCCTGTTGTAGCACACGAAATCGTCATCGACATACGTAACCACGGAGCCGATAAACGATGCCCATCATCAATTGCCTAGGCAGACAAGGGTAATAACAATAAGGTTGAGGGCGCAATGTCCAAGGTGGATCAACCTCTAAACCTTCTCGCACCTCCTAATGTTTGATGCGCATGGATGTGCCAGGTGTAGGGTGCATGAAGTTCGATGTGTTGATATTTCCACTATGGAACCGATTAACCTACGATGAAACACTTGAATGACCATGCACATCAACCAATAAGCCTAGACTTGGATCTAAAAGAAAACCAGCAAACTTTGATTCATCGAACTATCATCTTGGGCGAATTCGGTGCACGTATTTCTATATAGCTTTAACCGCAAGTCCAAACTAATGTATCGATGCTAAAAGACATTAAACCCCTTCCCATATGTAATACAGCCAATAGAGGTAGTCAAATCAGTAAAGGTGCAATGTAAATTTAGCAACACTCTAAAACATAAGGATTATAGTCATGAGCTAGACTAATTTCTCCTTAACAAATTATGACGAGAGGGATAGGAATCTGACCGAAAATCCCTCCAAGCTTCAAAATGTACCTTCCTCGCTTGCTTTCCTTCTTCTCCATCCATCTTCTATTCCATGCTTGGAATTCTTTCCATACTTGTCTTTCGAGGAAGCTTTTACTATAAGCTTTAGGAATCTCTTTAAGGCTTTTTGGTTTCTGATCCACCGGAGTGGAGAGCATACTCCCTAGACCTTCAAGAATTCCTCGCTCCCTTTCTTCACAAAATGTCCTCTATTTATAGGACACTTCTCCACTCATGGGTCAAATAGTGGCCATATTATAATAATATTAAAAATATGCCTTGGACCCATTGTGACTTATCATGTCTTGTAAAGTATAACCAAGGGTCTACAAGAGATAAGGTGAGTGTCCTTATTTTTGTTTTGTATCCTTTCCCATGGGGACAAATATAAAACTAATACTATTAAGGCATAGAATGGAAACAAAATTATAACTATTATTGATAGGGTAAGGGATCTCCTTTTTAATTTCCACCAATATAGGGAAGCCATATGGGTATTTCCCAATGGATAGGATATATATAATATTTAACAATCCTATAGTCCTTTTTAAGTCCCATCTACATTGGGTCCACTAGGTTTATTTCACATAATTTACTATATTGTTATAATTTTGCAAAAGATAATTCGTCAAATTTATCTTTCACAGGGCCTCATAATTAGTTTCTAATTAATTATCTTTTCTAAAAGATAATTAATATTTTCCTATCCTTCAAAAAAAATTATTTTATTAGAATTTTTGTAGGATTCTTTAGGGTCTATGCCCTTTTTTATCATGCATTAATTGATCCCATGATCAATTAATTTTGTTCTGATAAGGTTTGAAGGAAACGGGTCGTGACAGAAGGCAAGGTAACTAGGCACAGAAAGGACTACCTCAAACAGTGTTGGAAAAAGCAACATTGCTTGCACCAAGAAATGGCACCTCTACCAAGTTCAAAAGGAATATCCACCATCTTGAGAAGGAAAGGTGAATTTTAAAGCGCAAGGGGGCAAGTGTCTTTCATCTTCTTCGTAAAAATAGCAATGCTATCCATCGTAACATCCATAAGCGAGCAAAGGAGTAAATAGCTAAGCATTACTCTGCCTTGAAAAATCCTGAGAGCACAACAAGAGTGCCACACTGTGTTGCATAAGAGAAAGTATTCACTGCACTCAGTTTTATACTGAAGCGAAGGCGCTATTACAGCAAAGAGCTTCAGCGAGCTAGGGTAGATTTCGAGTGTCATCAAGGATAAGGAGGCAGGTATGTTGATATCATTCACAAAGGCACAAAAATTGCATGTCACACTAGAGATCAACAGTGGAAGGCTACAAGTCATAGCATCCAAGCTTGTGAAGAAGCTTACTAAACACAACGACTGCCTTGTCGAAGCTGAAGTGAAGCGTAGCAAAATTTAGCACCTGTGGAAAAGGATTTGAGTCGCTACTTGAGAAGTCAAAAGAACTACTGCTACGACTCGAAACCACCGCTGTGCATCACGAAAGTGAACGATAGTAAAACAGTGCAAGTGAGAAGGAGTAAGTCCGTCGGTTACCAAGAAGGCATTACAGGTTTCGCCAAGCTAGCCAGGGGCCGTTTTAATCAAGGGAATCATTCACTATCATTTAACCGTTACAGATGCGCAATAGTAAACATAGTCGTTACGTAGCTTAATCGCGTCATTGGCACAAAAGGTCGTCCGCTTTTGGATCCAGTCCGTAGATGACAGTTTGATTTAAGATCGCTTTAACGTGCAGAAAAGTGAGCATAGTTCAAGGCATCACGCATTCTAGTTCACGCAGAGGAAGGAGTGTCCGTGAAACAGCCATTTCCAGTGCCAAAGGCCACCAGAATTGACCACACGCTAAGGAGGATTTTCACACAAGCAAGGGAGTTGTTTTCCGAAGACCAGCCTGCTTTGAGTTTACACGAGCATTCCCTCTGTCCACTGCAAGATTTTCCGCACAATCAAGAGTTACGTTGTCCCGGACAGCATCGAAGAACGCTCTAGCCAGTCGGTGATGAAGAAGACGATTACAACCATTGTAAGACAACGACGTTGACACGGGCGATTTCATCATGCATGTTTCTGGAGAAGAGAACCGTTTCATCAAATCTGTTACATTTGTTGCACGTGCCAAGGAAAATACGCGTTATAGTCGTTACAAGAAGACGTTGAACTCGGACACATTTGGCGCGGACCAACTGTTACCGTTTCGTTTGAAGCATGCACAAAGGAAGGTGTTATCATTCAGCCATTTCGATAGCCGTTACAGCTTACAGCAACAGCATAACCGTTACGCATTGCAAACCACCTTCATTACTGTCACAAGAAGAGCGGAAACCGCCTACAGCACTATCATAAAGGAAGAAGCAAACTCCCATCAAGGGAAGCAATACCGAGCACATCATCATCATCAGTGAGAGCGTCTTAAAACTCACTGCCAGCCCAGCCATCTACGTGGAAGAAAAGATAAGTATATTGCTCAATTATTTGCTTTCTTAACATTGGAGTTATAAGGTGTTAAATATAATTGGTTGATTATTAAAACCAACAACCTTAGAAAGCAAGAAAGGGAATATAACAAAAGAAGAAATAATTAATAGCTATTTGCAAATCAAGTAGGAGATATAAGGTTGACCACCTTAGTAATTATAAATATTTTGCAAATACTATCATTGTCATTATTTTCTAATATTCCAAATTAAGGAGATATAAGGGTTACTACATGAAACCTTAGGACATTGGAATTTAGAAGTATTGGATTTAAGAGCAAATTCATTAATTGCTTAGAGGTTGGAATTTATTACTCATACTAGTCTCTTATACCAATTAAAGGGACTAAGGAAACCAACCATAGACTCTTGAAAGATAGAGAACATTATCAAATTGAAAGTGCATTAAATTGTCTACTTATTAAATCCATAAGGCAATATATTGAAGTTGAACATTAGGGAGATAAAAGGGATTCAACTTACTATCAAGCTCATATTGCACTCAAAATCATTTGATAAATCCAAGTTCCTTACAAAAATTGAAGAATTAAAGAGATCCTACCAAGGTTGATTATATACTCTTATCTAGGGAGTCATAAGGTAGCCTACATCATAGGAACATATTGCACTTAAAAACCAAGTATAATGGAAAATCAAAGTGCATTGAATGGAAAGAATGGTACTAATCTTGTCATGCAGAAACATGAGATAGATGATCATGATCCAAGCACGGCTTGGGAGGTAATCTACAGTGATGATCCTATAGAGGCAATACCCTTATGGGTATTCTAGTGGATGACCCAGAGACAATGATTATCTAGAGGTGATCCAGAGGCAGTGACCTAAAGGCAGTGACCCAGAGGCAATGACCCAAAGAACGAAACCCAGAGGCAACTCAGATACATTGATCTAGAGGCAGACAAATTACTTATCCAACCATGACAGAGTCAGAGTTGAAGACTATTTTCTATAGAGATCTATATTATCATCTCCTAATATTTTGTTGTAGAAAATTAATTCTCAGATGATTGGGACACCTCCTACAACAAACAGCTAGGAGATTTCAACTTCGTTGCCCGAAGGTCGACGTGCCTTCATAGTGCAGAAATTAGTTCTTTGTTGCAGATTAATAGGGATTGAAGACTCCAAGAGAGACCTAATGGTCAAGGAAACCACAATGGAGCATCTGGCTAGAGTTTTTCACAGAGTTACAAGAACTCGTGAAGACTAGAACTCAGCATTGCATCCACTAGTTTGACAATCAACTAGTGAATATTCATCAATTCCAGATTCATA
Organism: Wollemia nobilis; assembly: GCA_028583015.1. NCBI lineage: Eukaryota > Viridiplantae > Streptophyta > Pinopsida > Araucariales > Araucariaceae > Wollemia > Wollemia nobilis. Next base: position 3,609,919 of record JAQPPZ010000442.1, read on the forward strand.
TTTCAGGACTAATACTTTGTTGCAAGGAAAGGAGATTCAGTGAGTTGGGAAGCTTCCTACAAGAAAGTTAGGAAGAATATCTTCTTTAGAATCAATCCAACACCTGAAGCAAAATTGAAGGAAGAGGGAAGATTCAGAGATGGCTAGTCACCTATGGAAGCAATGGAAGCCCCTTACAAAAACTCTCAAAAGAATCTAGGTGGTAGAACAAGCCACAAGAAAGTACTATTGCTACAATTGATCCAAACATCATTGCTACGGTTTTGCCAACCGGATGTGCCTACATTGCCCCACTACAGGCAAATTTTGTTGCTTTGAGATTGTTTGATAGAAGACCTTATATAAGGAATGGAATATTCCAGATTTGGAGACCTGAGAAGAGATCCCATTGCTAGAGACTACAGACCTGCAAGATTGCAGAAGGAGAAAAGGCCCTAGAAGCCTTGTAGCAGATTCAAGAAGAGACTCTAGGAGAGGAGTCCTTGCGAAGATTGGAGATTGGAGATCTCCATTGAAGATTGAACTAGATCAAGATCCAGATTGAAGACTAAAGTCTTCAATACCTAAATAATGTAATACAGGGGGTGTTAGAGTTAGAGTCTATTACATTATTTAGGTACATGTCTATGTACCACCTTAGGTAGATTATTAGAGTAGGAGTTACTTGGGTAAGAAGTAACCTATGCACAAGTGTTAGAATGTGCAAAGGAATAAATGGACAAGTGTCCATATGCAAGTTGTATATGTGCAATGATGTAAAAGGACATGTGTCCCTCATGCACTTAGGAAGAGTGAGGCCCAAGTAACTTATCTTCTTATATATAGGGCTCATTGTAAGGAAGTATGCATCCTCTACACTATCCACTAGTAGAGTGAGAGCTTCATGTTGTATCCATTCTCCATTTTCGTGAGCCTCCATTAATGGCTGTTACGTGAGCTATTTATGAAGTATCTTGTCTTAGTTTCATGCTCGTTTAGCTCCCATTATCATAGTTGTTAGACTGCTTTCTTATTTCCATCACTTGTGGCTTCATTTCCTTTTAACATATAGCTCAAAAAGCTAACAAACTGTCCACCAACTAACAACTACCCTTGACATGACAAATGACGTAAATATGTGCATAATGTTAAGTACTTGCCACAAATGCTCTTATATGATGACTTTCTACAAACACTTTGCATGCATACAATTATATACAATACATCAAAAGAAACTATACACAATCAAAATGTATGTGTACTTATTCTCGTACACATCCAACTACGGACAAGGTGGTGCTTGAGATGATGCCACGTCATAACCGGATGCTACATCTACCTTCCCCTCTAGATTAGTCAACATCCTCGTCAACTGTGTTTGCTTCCCTTGAGGATTAGACTGCTGAACTGAAGATGGTTGCTAGACTTGGACAGGTTCCACACCCATCCCATGGATCTGCACCTTAAGTGCATCTATCTCTGTCTAACAATTTGGTATTATAAGACATGTACCATGCCCACCGAACTCCATGATGATGCACCTTCTTGCCTAACTCCTGATTGCTGCCTTCAAGTGCTGCAACTTTTCCTTGTGCATCAACTAACTGAGCTTGCAATGCTGCTATCTGTTGATCCTGAACTGTTTTCTCCTGTTCCAAATGCTGCATATGCTCACTATGCTCCTTTTTCAGCCCTTCCATCTCTTTCTTTTGTCGCTCCAGTTCTTCAGCCTCCACCTTCAACTGCTGAAGTTCTCCTTATACTTCTCTTACAAGGGCTGCTTGCTGCTTTGCCTTCATGCATGAACTGTTCGCTATTTCACAGAAAGTTTGCAGCCCCACGGTTAGCCACTAAATCAAGTAATCAAGTAAATAAGGTAGTTCAATTTGGTGTCAGTCAGCTCCATCTCAAGTGCCAATTTGAAATTCTTTATTGTTGGTGGGGTAGGGTATGATCAAACTTATCTTCCGAGACATAGATATGTGGTGGACAATGATACAAAACCCTTCTAGCCTTTGGAAACTCCATTACCCAATCATGGTTTGGATGCTACCTTCCCCAACTTCCATGGCTAAGTTTGCACCATTTGGGCCAATTGCCACGTCCTTGATGCATCCCTTCCCTAGTTGGTCAATTTGGCTCCTTCAGTCTCCACCTTGAGCATCCAAATTCTTCACTAACCAATAGGACTGGCATCAAAATCCCAACGCATCTTATCCTACAATCTGATCACCTGACTAAAGTTGTGAAGCTACTCATCAATCATCTTACCTATTAGAGGCCATTTATTCAAATTAAGATATTTGATCAACCTGTGTTCACTATTGTCGGTCTCCCAATCAGCCTCTTCTTCTTCTTAATCATCATCCTAGTCATCATTAAAGTTTTGTCATCCTCTTTCTCAAAACACCCCTTAAATTCCTTCCATTTTTGTTTCATTCCACTGAACCATTGCTCCTCAATGTCTTGCATCTCCGCATTTGCTGCCAATGATGCTTTACTTTGGCCAGCCAACTTCCACTACTCAAGGTGTTGGTGTTTTTTTGGTAAACAGAACACCCTCCTATCCAATCTCAAATGAAACTTCCATTGGCATCCCCCCCAAGGGAGAGGAAGACGTTAACTGTGTTGCTTCCTCTCCGTATTCTCCAAATGGTGTTTCAAGACCCTCCAAATTAATTGGTTGGGATATTGTTCCCACCTCAGCTGCTGAACATGTCATAACATCTTGTGGCTCCATTTGATCCATGGGTTCAAACACTACTGCCATTCTTGGTATGCCCAACTCAAACCCTAATGGGTCCATTGCCCCTATAATCTTTGGTGCTATGTTTGGAGCCTCCAAAGCAACATCAGTTTCTGCAATATCATGTCAGTTCGTCTACTGTCATTGTCTCTTGCTATGGCTGCATTGTCCCTGACTCCTATGTAACTTGATGTTGTGTCTCCTCTTCTAGTTGCGCTTCCTTTGTAGACCCCCATTCCTCCATTTGTTTCTCCCTATGTGTGACACCTACTTGCACAGTTCCACCAACTTGCACAAGTGTAACCTCCTAAAATTCCTATGTGACTTTTGGCACCACTTTTTGCGTAGTTACCAAGGCTGAAAGTATCTGTGTTTACCCTTTTGGTGGAGTGACCTGTAATTGTATATTTTGGCTTTGGAGTTGTATAGGTCTTTGTTGTGCAACATCTGTCTATGCAAACTGTTGTGGTGGGTTCATCTTCCCACTACTACCAGTGTTTCCAGAGCATATTTCAAGTTGAATTGACAACTGTCGTGGGAGTATTAGTCTTACCACCTACTTCAGTGGATAAGGTTGCTACCTTTGCTCCCCTACTAATGCCTCCTATTCACTCTTCAATTGGGGGTGGAGACAAACTACCATATTCCTTAAGAGGATAGAGTATGTCATCTTTGCTCTATTTGGGAGGTGGAGGCGATATAACATTTCGTCTTCAAGTGTCCTGTCTATTATGAAATTCGAAGGAGGCACTATTGATTGTATAGAGACTCAATTGGATTGCTCACCACTTTTTTCAGCAATCCTAACCAAAGATGCTTGGATATTTACCTCAAGGAAGCTATCACCTTCGGCGTCAGTTATTACAAGGAAGATAGAAGACTACTCAACTAATAACCTCATTCTTTCACTCCATCTTTGCAATCAAGAGTAATAAGTGCTCATTTGAAGCTAAAACTATCCAAAATGTTAATGACAAATCTTTGTGCCCTTGTATGAATACAAGAGTGGCTACTAGGGATTGAGTTCTTTCTTCTTACTTGAAATGGGGCAAGACTGCAGTTCTTTGGTGTCAAGTTTCGACCACCCCTCACATACCAAGGAGTTGTAGACAAACACAACTTACCAATTTCTTGTCCTCTTCTATTGGTTCCACAACCATGGATGCTAGAAGAGTCTTGAGAGGTTGAACTCCATGTCCTCCTAGGATTATCCAACCAAGCCCTCTTAGTCCTATCAATTCTCCTAAGAGCATCATTAAATCCTATGTTAGCCCTTTTCGGATTGTTGGTGATGATGGCGATGACTGTGCTTCTACTTTACATCCCACTATCGACTAAAATTGGAGCTTGTATCCATTGGAAATCCTTTCTATCTTTGTTGTACCTCAACTCTAGCTTTCTCTTATTTTGAGAAACCCTCAAGGCTATAATTTTATGCCATACAATTGTTCCACTTTGGAGTAGTTTACACTAGATTCTTTACCCTAGTTTAGCTTATTTTCGTAGTACTTTTTAGTTCCTATGGTGCACTGCAATTTGTAACAACTCTTTACAATGAGTCCCATTGACCTACTTTGGCCATTTGTGGACATTAATAGAATTAACTTGTTATCTTGAGAATTCCATAGGATTATCTTATTGTAAACTTATATAGCAAGGATGTGTACATTTGCCTTTCCAATTCATTCACAAATGTTTTCTTCCTCGTGATGGTTTCCTCCTTCCAAAATTTGGTCTCTATATTATTTTTCTGCTTCTTGTATGTGTTGTCGTTGCAACAAGATTTCTCCTGGTTTACAAAGTTAAAAATGGGATAGAGTTGGACTAGGAATTAGGCTTAGGATGAAAGTACCACCTTATACTAGGACATCTCAAAAAACAGGAGACCTTAGGTCTAATGGCATTAGGATCTTTAGGATCCATAGGAGAAAGACAAGAACATGCTTGAGACCAAGGCCAAGAACTTTCAAAAATAGTGAGGCATCTACAAGAAACATTATGGATGGATTAATTAGTATTCATGCCAACCAGCTTCCCCACAAAGAGATGATTGAACTGAAGAAGATACGAGTTGCTTCAGTCAAGAATAGCAGCCCATCTACTTATCCTTGAGGGGTGGCAGGTTTGTGTTAGAACCACCCCGTCGCATGAGGCCTCTACACAAATGGGGCATGGTTTGCTTTTCACTTTCTAAAACTATAATTTTTGGTATTTCCTCCATCTCTAATGCCACCTTCATGAAGCATAAGGGATGAAACCTCTCAATGGTCTGCAGAAAGAAACCTCCATCAACACAAGTTGACATTGCCATAACATTGATTGAACTATTGCCTTCAGAATTTAAATTGACCCTGGCGCTATAACGGTTGTCTATGTTGAGGAAAGCCATCGTGTTGGGATTGCCTTATGAGTTTAGATGGAACTTCTTGTTTTTGTAATTGCTATTGAGATCTCTGTAGAAGATCAACCTCATCCTTAACTTTAGGAACGTCTTCGAGATCTCACATACGAAAAAGTATCAAAAAATAAGGAATCTGACTAAAGGATTGTCCAGCCCATTGGTTTTGCACAGGCCTTTACTACTGATTATAACTTGTATTCTCTCTCTACTTCTATGTGCATCGTGATGTTGATTATTTTGGTTGATAGGCCACTCAATGAACACATCACAAATCAATTTTTTCGACGTGTCTAGTAGCTTTTTTGACCTCCCTTTGAGCAAAGCTTCCAATGTTTTCTTCAAAATTTAATCTGTTATATTAATTTCTAGATCAAAAGAAGCTTTGACACCGGATTCTAACTCAAGTCCAAAATCATTGATTGTTGGGCCCCAATATCCAAACTATTATGCTGAAAAATTGTATGATGCTTAGATTTCCATTGAACAGCTTCAGATTCTTGGAGAGTCCTATCATTAACCAATGGTTCTAGTACTTGATTGGGGACCTAGGTTCTGCTCAACCAAGTCAAGATCATTGCCCCTCTTGGAAACAATCTGCCAAGACTCTCAACATAAATAGTAGTAGATTTCTGTTTCATTTTTGTGCTATACTATGAAATTTCTCATGCATCCCTGACACTAATGTCTAAATTATGTCTCAAAACACATTTTCAAGGACCAATATTGAGGCTATTAGAGACTTCTCCTCCATTGACTGTCTCATTCCATTTTTCCAAGTGTTCTGACCACAGACAAGCCTGTAATGAATTTTGATCAAACCAGACAAACAACATTGACCACATCCAAGACAACTATAGGGCAAGTGCAAACAAGAGTCAGTTGAGAAGAGGAACTGAACTGCATATCAAGTATATTCTCTTCAATATCTAGGACTTAGTATCGTTTGTTAGTACCATCTTCTAAAGTAAGAACCATAGCTAATTTTGCAAAAATCTCAATCTGCAATTTGCACTTTAGGTTTCAAGAAAACCAAAAATATTAGATAGAGCTGAGTTATAAGAGAATGGTCCACCAAAAGACCTTGGGAGAGTATTGGAGGTCATCTAGGAGATCTTGGTATCAATAAGCAGGAAACTACTGTTTCTTCTGATGAAGGAGATGCCCATGGTCTCTGAGTGTCTCCTGTATAGACACAGGAGCAGGGGCCAGAACATGTTGAACCCTCTAATGCACAGATTTAAAATCATCACCATATGCTTGTTACAAGAGTTATTTAAATGAGGAGAAGAAGTGATGCATAGTGCAGGGAAAGAAGGGCAAGGAAGCTTCCCAAAGTGCATGCATGATAAAATCATACTTGGCAATAGCATCGATATTACATACTACAAAGGGAGTAGTACCTAAAGATAAGCTAGGAAGGTTAAGCAGCATAGGCATTGACATACTTGTCAAAGTGTATGGCAGTTTAACAAACACTGGAGAAGCCATGGAAAGAGATGGATAAAGGCGCCAAAGAAACAAATAGTATAATGGTAACGGGCACATGATCTGCTAAGGGAAGTTAGTCCCAAGCAACTCATGGATGTGTGGAATCAAGAAGCAACTAATTAAAACATACTCTACAAGATTTGCAACATCACTAGGGGAAAAACAAATGAAACTACAAAAAGCAAGTAAGATAGCTTGTTGAGAATAGGAAGGTCAAGTGATTCCCCCACTTGAATATGGTGTTCCCAATATATTATGACTAGGTTAGGTCCACGTGCTAAAACTCTGTAAACAATCATACAAACATAGTTCATTCTCAATCAAATGACACATGCGATTTTGTCAGGTCCCCATTCTACCATTGAAGTCCCCTAAGAGGATGACATAACACAAAGAGGAATAGTGTGAGATCATGGGGTGAGAATCAATGCAAGATTGTCATCCATATGCACCAAAATTGCTACAAAATGAGAAGAAAATAGGAAAAAAAAGCAAATACATCACAAGAAGAGGGTTGGCCTGTCACGACCCTCCTTGGCAGGACTTATCATTGATATTGATTATGTATTGATGTTGGATTCTCAGTGCTTAATCTTGCTTTATATTATCAAGATAAATGGTTAATTGTATTTTATGATTATATTATGTTCAAATATGGTACTGCTGATGTTGTGTATGGTTGCAGGACCAGGTACTCTCACGGGTGGATTGATGTGGGACAACCACCAAAATCGAGACACCAAAAAGGGAAATGGTGGTAGATGTTATATTCTATGACAGCTCCAAGGTAAAATGTTACCCTCATGTAGTTGCATTTCATAGTTGTATGTTTGGCTTTAATTATACCACTGGCTGGGAAATTGCTTGAGCAAAGGAGCAGTTCTTGGTAGTCAGGTGATGACATGGCAGTCATCATAAATCTTGCTACTTAAGGACCAAGGTGGTATGATGTGTTTGTGTAATGAATATTTGGCATAATTGGCATGTGTTATATGCATAAAGAATGTTGGATTTATTAATGCTTAGTACCTATGTTCATAATTAATCAGTGTTCCATGGGGACGCGTCCCCCACCCTAGGGGACGCGTCCCCTCGTTTCCCGCGTCCCCCAGCACGGGGGGACGGCAAGGGGGACGTTTCCCCCGTCCCCCTTTTTGGGGGACGGCTGGGAAATGTCCCCGAGACAGCTGAGGCCTGTGACCTCCCGTCCCCGGGACGTCCCCCTTTTTGGGGCGTCCCCGGGGACGGTCTGAGCGTCCCCCATGGGGCCCAGCCGTCCCCCACGGCTGGGCATCCTCACCCAAGGGGGGAAAAAAAAAAAAATTAACTTAAAAAATGGTAAGGGTCTTTGGAATTATGCTATAATGCCATCATTACAAGACTAAAAGGAGGTTTATTTAAACAATACCAATTCTTTTGGTATAGTGACTGAAAATTTGAACAGTAAGTGACAGTTAGTGACTGAAATTTTTTAAAAATGACAGTCTTTGTTTGAACATTGGTGGCTGAAAAAATGATGACTGTTATTACTTAAAATGATCACTGTTTGAACATTGTTTGCACTTGATATCCTTGGCTGAACCTTCAAGTTATAGTTGTTGAACTTGAAACAATTAAATGGTTGCATATTAGTAACTAATATGAATATGAAAATGTTAAATGACTCAATTATGGCTGCACTTATGTGTTAGTAACTAATCTCAATATCAATGGCTGCACTTATGTGTTAGTAACTAATCTGAATATGAATGGCTGCACTTACATAATTGATTAGTAATATGAAATATCATTTTTGTTGGGTGTAGAATTCTGAATGTGTAGATTATTCTAAATTTCTAAAAAAATTCAATTTTTATAGTATTATACTAGCCGTCCCCCCGTCCCCCAAGCTCGTGGAACCTTGTAATTAATATTAACAATAGGTATTATTTAGATTGATTGAGAGGGCAATTAATTTAATTAGCATTTGAAAAATTAATAATATGGAATTATTAATTATATAACTATGCTAGGTTTAATTGCCAAGTAATATTGGATAATATCCAAGATTTGTTGTAATACCACTATGTGGTGATGATGTAATACGGGCGGGGCCCATTTCAATCCCATATAACCAATTGAAAAAAAAACTATGGTAGGCTTATAAATCATGTCAAAAATTAATTCGGGCACCCCAGCCTTGCAAACGAAAATGAATTATGGTTTTATGAAAACGTCTTTCCTAACAAGCAAAAGTGGTTGGGGGAATGCGGTTATAATTGTATCTCCTTCTTGAATGGATTTTGGGGGAAAGAAAGAAAAGGAGGAAAAAGAAAAAAGAAGAAAAATGCCAGGAGAGGAGAGGAGAGAGGAAGGAGACCAAGAAATGTTGTGCCTTCCAAGAAAACCTTTGAAGCACTCATAATACGTCTAGATTTAAACACCAGGTTGGATCTATGATTACTTCTGTGTGAGTTGCTTAAATGTTTATATGAATACTTCTGAGTGAGTTGTTTAAATGTTGATATGGATACTGCTTTATTGAACGATATAGGAACAAAGAATAACTTTTGCTAACGTAGCTTGTCCTATAAATAGAGAAAACCAATGTTATGTATGTCGGGTTTTCACTTAAAGCAGCACTGTTCTTTTACCAAACCTTAGACGTCATCTAACCAGACTTAACCTGTTAAAATAAGTGCTAGATTGAATTATTCTTTCCATAGGAGACAATGAATACCATTGTGTGCTTTCAGACGTAACCGTATCATAGTAATTCTGGGTTAAGAAGATTTCTGAACTGAAATATGGACTGTGTTTTTTTTATTTGATTCCAATGTTTGTGACCGGTAGGGATTTTTATTGTTTTAAGCACCTATGGATTACACAGTATATTGTGTCTTGAAACAAACTGGTCTGGCTGTTCAAAATTGCTCACTGAAATAGAGCACTGTGGTCTGGTTATTCGAAATTTTGCCTTTCCATTAGAATGTCGAGTTGCACTTTACCGCAGCATAAACTTGATGACCCCTGTTATGCTTTGAAACAGCAACTCGAGATTTTATTTGTTAGACGTCTTGCTGCTGTATTGTCTAGCCTATTTCCTTGAAACATTAGCATGAGTCTTATATGTTATAGGGGGAGTGCAACATCTGATGGAAACGTAGATGAACTATTATCTTGGAATATGGACCCTGTTTAATAGTATAGTGAAGGAAATTTAGAACTGAATACTTTGTAACAATAAGGAGATTAATATTATTCGGCTTTATAGAGGGTAAACTAATAATGTATTATTCTTTTATTTAGAAAAAACGAATATAGGAACAATAATATTATTTCCTTATGGGAAAGTTAAACCTATTAATCGTAAGGGGAATAATATGAGTATTATCGTTTGTTTATATATTCTTGAATATGTTCTCTTCAAAGAAATAACCGTATATTAGTCACCTTGAAAAGAAAGTTCTTGCTGTTATCATTCAAAAAGAAACAATTGGTTATGTTGTTTTATTTGAAAAGCAAGTTTTTAAGTTTTCAATAAGATCATGTTATTTAAGCAAGTTTTAAGCTTTGAAAGGTTATATTATAATTGAAGAATAGTTTCTTTTCTTGGAATAAATAAGGAATTATAAGATTTGTTTCTATTGGCATATATGAGATTTCTAAATAATAATTTGAGTATGTATATTAGTTATCTCGAGGCTTATGTAGATAAGGGAAACTAATATAGAGAGAATTATGGGGTTCTCTCATATGAAACAATGTTTTGCAATGATGGAAGGAAATCAGAATTTGCATGTATATTACTTTTCCTAAGATTTGTGTGGATAGGGAAAAGTAATATGGAGAGAAGTATGGGATTCTCTCATGCATGAATTACTTGTTATTTGTATGATGCATTTGCATAATTGAAAGAACATACAGGAATGCATGCATATATACAAGCTGTCCTGATCCCTCACTACGTCTTCGTTATGCTCTGGAGAGAAGACTCAACCAGATTTGATGTAAAGGAAATTATAGACTTCATGTAATGTACTCGCGTATAGAAGTTTTCTACTTCAAATAATTGTCATTTGTGAGTTATGTAAATATGAAAGGTATATTGTGAATTGTGGATATTGGGAACTCATGTTTATTATGAAAGTTTAACTACTTGAATTTGGATATGATGTAGTTATTTATGAGTTTAAGTTATAGTTGTTCCTCTTGTATACCCCTCAATTTGTTGTTATAAAGGAAATGGAAATAGATGTTGAAAGTGTAAGATGGAAGCATTTGCATTATTATGTTATGATGTTCAAATCTAGTATGAGATGGAAATATTTGAATTGTCATATCTTTAGCAATATATTATGATGCTTAAATCTAGAGTTTCATTTCCTTTATGAGAGAGTTATGATTATTTTGAAGTGTTACACTTATGGAATGGAAAGGGCTTCTTGGGAGGGCACAAACTTAGTAGCCATGTTAGATCCCTTAAATAAGATGAAACCCAAAGTCCTGAGAAAAGTTGTGGGGAGGCAACACTCAAGTTATCATGAATGAAACCATGAGTGGTGTAATTTGGGTGTACCCAAAACAGGAAAATTTTTGGGAAGTCCTAAGTAGTGAGGTTTGGACTATAATTCCTACCGTGAAGGCAAGGAATCCATTTGCAAAACAGTGATGGCACCTTGAACGGGAAGGATTACGTGACAATGCGTATTATCACGGGGAGTGGTAATAGCCTTAATTTTCTCACCACGGAGGTGTGGTAATTAAGCACTAAAGCACCGGTTACCCCAGAGGAGTGATAACTAGGCTTTAAGGTGTTACACCAGAACATCCTAAATAAACGGACTTATGTAGGGTTAGCGAAATGGCGTCCCCTTTTTGATGGATTAAAAAGGGATAATCCCTACACTATGGTCAAATTGTCTTACATTCGGGGAGGATGTAAGAAATGTGGGGGGGCATTGAAAGCGTCCTTTTTACCGTGGAGGTCTAGAACAGTGAACCCCAGAAATATGAGAGGTTGGCCACTCCTGTCCACTTGAAAGTCATCTGCAACGACATGATCTCAAAATGTGGTTATGCCTTGTTAATATGGAAAAGAATATGGGAATATCTTTTGTGAACCTTACCTATGCCAAAAAAAATATACTCTCTCTGGGGTTGGTTGAATTAGGTTGTTACAGGGCCCCCAAGTATCTGAACCCAAATGTAACCTGAGTGAATATCAGAGGCCTATAAAGAAATGTTGTGTTAAAGACAATTTTTGAGGAGGCAAGCTACCCTCCCCCTCCTTGTCTTCGAGTGTGATAACAAGGAGAGCATGTTCTAGGCTATAATGGGTCTTAGAAGATGAAGTCATGTGAAGAGATAATATTATGAAAAATGTATGGGAAGGTCCAGATTGCATATTGCAATTCCAACAAGCAATAGAGTTAATCTCCTTCACTCCCAAGGACCTGAGGCTGCCTTCATTTAAGCAAAGAAGGACACAACCACGCAAGAGGAGTGTTGTGCATTGCAGCTATATCCTATTTTTCTCTTTTCTGGGTGCCATAACCTGCGCCTGATCCCTTTGAAGTTCATCCAAGTGTAGACATGCAGGGTCCACATCTAAGCAGACCTTGTTAGGAAGTGAAATAAGTTTCCTTCTAGTTCTCAATGCTTGCAAGCATTCTTTTGCATATTAGAAAGGAGAAAAAAATGAGAGCATCATCTAGGTTAGCCATGCCTTATAGTTACAAATAGTTAAATCCTTAAATTGAAAGGTATCATGCAAGAGAGTGCAGCTATTTTGTACAGGATCTGTAGATTAGGGGAGTCCTTAATATTGAAGCTTTAATTATTTGCTTGGCAGGCTCTCTTCTCTTTGACTTTACCTTGAAGAGTCATTTTACAATGGTAGAAGCCTTCCTCCCTTTCACCACCTGGACTCAAGTTATGTTCTTCCACTTGTTTTTGGATGGACTGCTGGTATACTGAGGTTTCTTTTTGTCAGGCTTTCATACCAGGAAGGAATCTGACATTGTTTAGACACCACTTCCCAGAGCTAGTGAATTCCCTATGCAAGAGAAGCAAAGAGTTCTTAGAGAGAGGTAATTGTGGCCTCATGTACCTAGAATTGGTTTTGTAATCATGCAATGAGGGAATCTTTCTCGTGAATCTGCTTTAGCAATGAATTTGAGGCTTGATAAATTGGCTACTGTACAAGACTTGAAGGAGATGGATGACAGACTGAACTATCACCTTTGCAGCTATACTTGCACAAGTAGAGAATTCAATTCCAATATTTCCTTCAAAACCTGAATGTGGCTCGAAAACCATGTACCATGTCTTATTGTTATTGCAGAACACACCCGATTTTTATAGCAGTTCATCACATTTGAGGAATCTCTGAAACAGCATTTGGACAAGATATTGGGAATGGTTTAGCACTAGTTGCAATTTGATCACAATAAATAGAGTTGCAAAACTTTTATGACAAGTAATCAGTTTGCAAAGATTGTAATATAATTTATACATGGAATAATAATTCTCAAAACTAGGAGAGTGAATAGTCTTCACACATCATAAAGCATATATTTTGCAGAAAGGCCCCCAACCCCGCACCATTCACACAAAAAAAAAAAAGTGCATGTTATCGGAAGAAAATAAGCAAATTTTTAGGATTGCCTGCATTTTGTATCATTATTTGGATGACTGTCAAAAATGTTAATATAGGCTGACTGTTTTTACTAAGAAAAAATAGAGAGTTGAACCAAGGGAATGTGTACCTGAGCATGTGTATATGCAAATCTGTTAGACAGGTTAAGGTCAGCAATATGATAGCTCTTCAGCATGAATATGTGAACCCTCTCAAGTCTTGAAACTCAGTGAGTAGGTTATGACAACCAGTGTACAATATTTTTAGTTCACTTCTATGACAAGTAACTTTTAATCAAGTGCTATCAGTTAGAACACCCAATGTAATTTTTGTTTCCAGTCATCAAATGCTACTCTGTTTCGTTGACTTTTCAATTTATTCTCCCTTATTAATTCATAACAAAAGTTGCAACAATCTCCTCATTAACATGTGTTCCAAAAGGTTAGAAATCAATTGCTTGTTATTTGTTGATAATGCTTTGCTCTCTCGCTCATGCTTTGATTATCTTTATTATTATCATTATTATTATTATTATTATTATGGATGTCTCTGGTTAAGACATGCTCATTGTTGAATGCAATGCTTTGCTTGTCAAAATACTTTTAATTGAGACTACAATTAGGCAATCAAAGATTCATGATCTGCGCCTGTTGTCATTAAAAATTAATTTTCCATATCTGCATAAAGATAGATCCAAATCCAAGGTTAGCAATCTATGTCCTGGAGTTGATCGGCATATCCAGGAAAGAGTGGGAGGGGGGATGGGAGGACCTAAGAGATAAGAAAAATAATGAAAAAATAGAGAAGGCCAGCAATTTTCTGATAAAAACACTCTTCAAGAGTGGGAGGGGGGATGGGAGGAGGGATGGGAAGAGATAAGAAAAATAATGAACATGAGCTAAAACAGAAACTTAGGAAAAATAGAGAAGGCCGGCAATTTTCTGATAAAAACACTCTTCAAGATTTGCATACCTCCCAATAAATTTGTTGGCAATCTGAACATTGCCAAAATTCTAATTCAAGATCTTTCAAAAACTCTGGAATCACTTGTTCTGACGTTGCAGATGCTATAGCTTCATCTGTTGTGAGTGACTTTTGAATGAATTCTCCATTGCACTTGATGCACCTAGACATAAGTTGATGTTCAGATATTCTCAGATTGAACATTTCAATCACCTGCATACAAAATCAATCAGCAACAGTTGTTGAATAAGATTTCATCATTCTGAGTCCACAAATATAAATGCAAAACATGAACAAAGTCTTCAAATGGCTTGTCTCAAACTTCTAGACAATAAATGCCTGCAATCTATAGCAGATATTCCCATACTGGAAGTCATCTAAAGCAATTCATGTGTATCACCAACAGGACACTCGCATCAATGAAAAACGAGAAAAGAAGATTAAAATATAGTCTTTCCATGTTCACAAGCTGAAGAAACGAGAAATAATACTGTAAAGGTAAAAATACAGGTGATCTTTTAGATAACAGCCAAGCCAGCATACTTCTTACTTCTTAGGCACATGAGACACCTTATGGTTTTTATTTTACCTCATATATTAGTTCAATTGTGTACCTCTTTGGTCAAAAGGCAGGAGCTTAACTGGTTGGATATGTTGACTTTCAAGGCGGAGACCAAGGTATGAATCTTGCCAATCGATATGCATAATTGCCAAGATGTTGTAATAACATTGTAGCATGCTCATGATGTATACAGGTGAGGCTGTTTCAATCTCATATAACCAATTTAAAAAATAAAAATAAAAGATTGTGTACCTCTTCAGGTTCCAAACCTTTCACCAAACTCATGGTAAGTCAAATAAAGTTGTTTGTGATTAGATTCCGTTGCAAGTCACAAGTCAATTTCATTCCATTGTTTACTACCAACTCAGTGGCTTATAATCCCATTGCAGTGACTTCTGAGTTTTCTGGTCAAAAAGAAAAGTGTTGCCCTAGGTAGCTAGGTTCTCCTCAAAAGAGCAGACACAGCACAATTTTTGCACTATTTTCCAGTATCATCAATAGCATCTTCAAGAAATGATTACGGGAAGATAAAAGAATAAGCTGAGAGATCATCAAAGGCCTTTTCAAGAAATCAGTATGGGCGCATAAAAGAATAAGCTGAGAGAAACAGGGACATTGATGCAGTAGACAAACTCCAAGAATCACTACAGTTTCGTGAGTTTAAGTCACAAGACCAGGACTCATTCTGAAGCTGCCAAACTGCCTTCTCAGTAATAAGAACACCATGTTTCGTTTTTTTAGGGGTCCCCGTCCCCTCATACTGAGTGGGGTTTGAACCTTGGACCTCCCCAAAGAGAGGCCAAAGCCCTTACCACTGCAGTAAGCTTGCAGCTCTAGCCAAGGCCCAATATTCACATTATAGTAATAGTCAATTAAAAATACACAAACTGGAAATAAACTGTAGGTGATGCTAATTCTAAGTAATGAGAGAATTGGGCAACATCAGACTTTGATCTCAGAGCATCTGTTGTTAAGAAAATAACATTAAAGTGGGCCACTCTGTAACATAGACTATAACATTCCTGATCACCTATCATAGAAGACTCGTTCAAAACATGGGGAGAACTATTCTTATGTAACCTTGTTGAGCACTGTTGGCATTTTTGCCACATTAATTTCTTTGATAAAATTTTGCCCAAGTATGGAGCTTTAAATCGGCAAAGAGCATGCAAAGGTGTTGGCATTTTCACGGGCCCTAAACGGGGATGATAAGTGGATGAAATGAGCTTTGGATATTTCGTCATTGCAGATCTTTTCACAAGCTTTCCGGCGATATATTATAATAGGCGATCGAGGCAGCGGATCGAAAGTTATGGCCCCGGGAAGCAGAACCAGAAAGCTCAATTTCAGGCCAGAAAATTTGGCTAAGGCACAGAATGCTCAAGTTCGCTTAAATCACCAACGGTTCGCCCCCTACCTACAGCGAACTTCAGCTTTGGCATCATTTTCAACGAACAACGGCTAAAGGCTCAGCTGGCTCCCAAAAAAAAAAGAAGGTTAAGGCAAAATGCTCTCAAGTTTGCCCAAAACCCTAGCGAACCCCAGGTTCGGGCAACAAGCGCAACAAATGTCGGCCGTGAACCTCAGTGTTGGCCAAAATGCCTATGTCGGCCGTGAACCTCAGCATCGGCCAAAAAGCTCTAAGTCGGCCAAAAACTCAGTGTCGGTCGAAACGCTCAAGTTCGCCTAAATTTCCAGCGAACCCTAGGTTTGGCACCTAGCCATGGCGAACAACAGTTTCGGGCACGCTTTCGGCGAACTTCCCGTCCTCGGCCTCCATCTCTGCCGAACCTCAGTTTCGGCCTTCAATTCAACGAACCACTGCTTCAGGACTGAGTTCGGCAGCATGGGCTCATTTTCACCCCAGTTTTCAGCGAAGTCCGGTTTCGGAGACAGTATTCAGCGAACTTCAGCTTCAGGCCCTATTTCGGGCGAACTCCAGCAAGAGCGATTTTAAAACGCTAAGGCAGCCACTAAAGGGGCACTCCGGAGGGCACTCATCCCGAGGAAAGAGGGTAGGTGAGCATTCAAGACGCACCAGGTGGACCATGTCAGGTCCCGAAGAGCCTCCAGTGGCCAAGCTACACCAACCGCATTAATGAAGCATGCTGCACCAACTACAAGGACTGTCCTGAGCCGCTCTAAACACGAGTGAGCCAAACACGGATGTACTCTCATCTGCAAGGAGGTCAAATCTCAGCTACTTTTAGGGTTTGAGCATTAATGTAATCAGAGGTGAAATTCCTCTATAAAAGGTGGCTCAATGTACTGTAAAACGGGGGGAACATTTGCTTGAAAACTGCTGTACTCTGATTTTTGCATCAATACTAAGAACTCCTGGCTCTGACTCTATTCCTTCTTTGTATGATGCCTTCTGTGATTATTTCTGTTAATTTTGTTTCTTCATTTGCATACAGTAATTTTGCAGCCTCGATTTAAGTGTGTGATAGAGAACAAAATCCTGGAATTCTCCTAAAGGATACATAGAGGGGAAAACATAGCGTTAATTTCTTTGTATGACGCCTTTGGCAAGTATTTCTGCTAATTTCATTTATTTTTCTGATTTCTATAATTCTGTTATCTGGATTTAAGCATTAGAAGATAAGTGAACCTGGAATTCTCCCAAAGGATACATAAAGAAGTAAGCGCAGTGTTAGTTTCTGTTTCGTTCCTTGTATTGATTTTTGTTGTTTCAAAGTATAAGTTAGTAATCGTGTTGCCTGTTCTTCCCCTTGCAATTATCTGCATTTCTTTCAGTTGTTTGTTTCTTTCAACAATTTTCCAATCTCTTTCCAGTTCCCTTATCTTAAACCCCAGTGTAGTGTAGTATAGGAGCCGGCCTTCTCCGGAGATTGGCACGGAAGGCATCCCTTCCTTCCGGCCTTTCAATCTGTTGGGCGGGTCTAGGGCGCATAAATAGACCAAATCCTTTCCTATGGCGGATCCGTAACCAACAACTTTTCTGGCACGCCCGGTGGGACCTAACCGTTCCACCTTGTAAATGGTACTGAGAGTCGATGTTCATCTCTGTACTGTAAAATCTGAACATCTGGCGACTCTGCTGAACTCAGATACCTCCAAGTCGCAAAGACCAGTACTAGAAGATCCATGCCTTCATGCATACGAGATGGAGAGTTAGGAACGCAGAAGAAGAAGCTGAGTTCTTTGAACTTGATATCAGTGCTCTGGGAGAGCACCCCAGAGAGAGTTCCGCCAAGAGCCCCACTAGTCGGAACTTCATCGCAAGTAGCGGTAGTTGGCTCACAAACTCCAACTCCAGACAGCACCGCAACCAGCTTGCTGCCAAATCCTCCGAACTCACCAGATCATCAGAACTCTTGGAACCCTACAGATTTTCTGACAAGAGCTTCAACTGCTCTAGGAGCTTCGATCCCGCAAGCCCCACCGATACAACAGAACCAGTCGTTGTTGATTGCTCTACAAGCGAATATGGCGAACCCACCACCACATCAGCAGCAGCAACAACAACAGCAGGCTGCCCCTAGGCTATTCCCAGCTTGGAATTCTTCAGGACCTTTGAACCTGACAGGGCAAGCCCAAATCCCACCTGCTGCTTTGAAGTCCATACCCACGTACAACGATATTGGGAAAACGGCCTATGAGCATATTCAGGACATCGCTTCCCTGGCCGCACTCCACAGCATCACAAAAGAAAACGTCATGGTCTAATTGCCAGTTCTATCCCTTCAGGGAAAACTCCTCTACTGGTATAGGTCCTTGCCGGCTGGTACCATCACAGGATGGGACCAGTTAGCGGGACAGTTAATGAGAGGGTTCAATGAATCTGCGGATCCGTACTCTTTGCTGCATCAGTTCACAACCATTCAAAGACATCCGCAAGAGGAGATATCCGATTTCAACATCAGGTTCGCTCAGACCTGGAAGAGAGTACCCGCAAACCTCCGACCAACCGCTGAGCAAGCAGCATATTACTATCTCAGGGCCTTCAATTTAGATATCAGCATGATCATTAGGTTTTCTAATGTCACCACCTTTCCTGAGCTGTACGAGCAAGCACAAAAGGCGGAGACCGACCTGATCGCCATTGGCAAACTCCCGCCAAAAGCGTCGATGCCAATCTTCCCCGATTTCCCTCAATCACAGTATCCTAGTGTTGCTACTCCACCACCTCCAGTGTCTTCCACATACCCGATTCCGTCCTGGAATCCAAATCCCGCACCAGCTGTCTCTCAATTTCCTGCTCCGCAAGTGCCATTCCCCACTCCTCAGGTGCCGCAACTTCCAGCACCTCCACAGTACCTAGCGTTGCCTCCGCATCCACAATATCCCGCATTGCCTCCGCCTCCGCCATATCCCGCCAATAGGACCATTACCGGTATCGGCACCTACAGCTGTAGATCTGCAAACCAAGCTATTGCAAGAGGTGCAGTCCCTCAACTTTGCCTTCCGGACGATGTCAAATGATATGACCATCCTAAAGGGGAGGCAGGCTTAACAGTTCCAGCTAAGAAAGATGTATCCTCCCCCGGCGATTACAAAAGATCAACTCCCTCTGGCTGCTAGGCCTCCTGCAAGGAATGCGGCGGTGCTAATTTAAGAAGAGGCGAGTACGTCAGACCACGTGTTCTGGTGTTCTACTTGCAATGATCCTCATGGGGAGGACACGTGCATGGTCCATCAGAATTATGTCCAGACGCTGGCGGGCACCCTCCCCAACGAACAAGTCAACATGATAAGGGAGGCGAACTGCAATCTTACGGTCCATGCCGAGGAGCAAGTTTCAATTCTAACAAGGAATGGGAAAAAGCCCATTGAAGTAGATGCAGCCCAAATGGAGCCCCTGAAGGTGTACACTCGCCGCGAGAAGGGGCAACAGCCGGCAAAAGCTCCAGATAAAGATTCCCTGCCCCCGCCTATGAAAGAAGGACCTCCACCTGCAACTGCGCCAGTACCACAACCGGCAGGTGAAACTAAGGAGCAAGCCAGGGAGAAGCTTAAATATCCGTCGCTGACAAAGAGGCAAAGGGTGGAAGTTACACAACAATACCGCGCCAAGTATGAACCAGCAAAAGAACCAATTGTGCCTGCAGTCTCAACATACAATATAGTCGAGGAGTTGAAGAAGGCTCTGTAATGTCCCCATTTTTCATATTCTTATTGTAGATAGTTGTGGTGTGAAGCTTTGGAGTGTTTTGTTATGTTGAAGGTATTTTTAGTGGAATTTAGTAATTAATAAATAAATAAAAGAGAAAAGGGGGCCAATGTGTATTAGGGACATAATATTTTATTTTAAGGAGCTATAAGGTTATTTTATAAGTGATTTAATAAAGTGCCACCCCAACGAAGAAATCTAACATTTGTCTATATAAAGAAGACAAGGGGGCTCATTTGCATCATCTTGGATCATTTTTATCTCTTCTATTTTGTGTAATTGGCTAAGAAGCTAATATCACTCCATCTTGTGGACAAAACCCTACAAGAGAGATCTTCTGCGGACGAAAACCTGTAGAAGACTTGATTCAGGGACGAAAACCTCTGGATCTAGAGAGTCAGGACGAAAACCCTTACTCTCAATTGGGGCAAACCTACCTAGGGTTTGCATTTGGACTTCATTGGATTTAGTTGTGGAGCATTCAGTGTGTAATCAGCCAGCTAGGGTATTATTGCACCATTTTGAGAGATCAGATCTTTATTCAGCCATTTGAGGGCAAAGAGCAGAGATTTATCATTATTTTCAGTCATTGGAACACCAGGAGGAGGGACGTCCCATCTTGGGAGTCTATTTTGGCACTCAGAATCAAAGATTCAGCATTTAGGAGGGCAGCGTTGCATTTGAGAGGGCATTTTGGCAAGTATCTTATTCCTAGAAGCTGGACACCCATTATTTTGAACCAAATTTTTCCCTAGCAGCCAAATGTTCTATGTATCTTCATCATTTTGACTGTGTTTGGGTATGAGAATGTCATTGGAGAGCATTGGCAATCAGATCTGCCATTTTTTGAGTTGTTTAATGTAGCCATTTCCAATATTATTCATGTAATGGTTTCTATATTTCAGATTTAATACAAAATCAGTATTGTTGGGTGTTGTTTGCTGCAATTATAAGTAATTTGGTGATTTAAATTTGTAGATCAGAATTTTATTTGAATAGATTTTATTTCTGCTTGGAAGAAATATTGCCATCTAGCTAGGGTTTAGTAATTTTTCAGAATTAGGTCATTACAGACAAAGAGGCAAAGGGTGGAAGTTACACAGCAATACCGCGTCAAGTATGAACCAGAAAAAGAACCAGCTATGCCCGCAGTCTCAACATACAATATAGTCGAGGAGTTGAAGAAGGCTCCTTCCAGAATGAGCCTCTATAACGCCTTACAAATCCCATGGAGAAGCTTAAATATCCGTCGTTGACAAAGAGGCAAAGGGTGGAAGTTACACAGCAATACCGCGCCAAGTATGAACCAGCAAAAGAACCAATTGTGCCCGCAGTCTCGACATACAATATAGTCGAGGAGTTGAAGAAGGCTCCTGCCAGAATGAGCCTCTATGACGCCTTACAGATCCCTGGACAGCTGGACTTGTTGCGCGAGTCTCTTAAATCCACCAAAGGAGAGAAGCCTACTCCGACCATGCTAGCTCAACCTCTGACCACCTCAGCTACTGGCAAGAACAGGCCGCCCCCATTTTATTTGTCCCTTCAGATGGAAGGATGGGTTGTACACAATTGCATGATCGATTCAGGTGCAGCGACTACTGTCATGCCCAAAGTCGTGTGCGAAGCAATGGGTATGGAGTATACACGAAGCAGCCCGGGCGTTCTCCAACTCGATGGGACCCCAGTGAAAACAGTGGGGGTTATCAAGGATATTCCTATTCAGTTGCATAAGGCGCCCCAGATAGTGGTAATCCAAGAGGTCGTGGTCATCGAACTGGAACCGTATTTTAGCATGTGCCTTTCGCGAGAATTCACCATGAAACTGGGAGGTTACCTCTCTTTGGACTTGTTGTGGCTGATCCACAACACACCCCAAACTTGGGGACCCACCTTTTTTGCATGCTTTCACAGACAATCTTAGTGACCCAGATGCTAAAAATCAAGAAAAAGGGGCAAAATTGCACAAGGATGAAAAGTGTCGCGAAATCGCGGCCGAAAATGAAAAAGTGTCGCGAAATCGCGACAGGTTGCTCCGTCGCTGCCAGAAAATGAAGTGTCGCGAAATCGCGACATGTCGCAAAATCGCGGTCAAACCGGTCAAACGGGGCAGGAGGCAGAAAGGTGTCGCGAAATCGCGACATGTCGCAAAATCGCGGTCAACGCAGTCAACGGCAGCAGGTGGGAGAAAAGCGTAGCGAAATCGCGACGTGTTTGATTTTCGCGGCCCAGAGAGGAGAGAGAAAGACGAAGCAGAAAAGTGTCGCGATATCGCGACATGTCGCAAAATCGCGGGTCAAACCAGTCAAACAGGGCAAAGCAGAAAAGCGTCGCGAAATCGCGACAAGAAACGGCAAAGGAGCATGAAGAGGAAATATGTCGCGAAATCGCGACATGTCGCGTTTTCGCGGCTCCAAACGGCGAAGTTGTACGAAACGAAAAAGGCGTAGCGAAATCGCGACATGTCGCAAAATCGCGGTCAACGCAGTCAACGGCAGCAGCTAAGCAGCCCGAGGTGGAAAAACGTCGCGATTTCGCGACAGGAAAGCAGCGAAGGTGCATGAAACGAAAAAACGTCGCGAAATCACGACAGAATCGGGCGAAAAGGCATGAAACGAAAAACGTCGCGAAATCGCGACAGAAACGAGCCGAGTTGTACGGAAAGCAAAATATGTCGCGAAATCGCGACATGTCGCGTTTTCGCGGCCAGAAGCAGCAAGGGAGCCCGAGATAGAAAAACGTCGCGAAATCGCGACAGCATGCAGCGAAGGTGCCCGAAGTGGAAAAACGTCGCGATTTCGCGACAGGTTGCGGGCAAATGGTACGGAACAGAAAAGTGTCGCGATTTCGCGACAGAATACAGCGAAGCAGCACGAAAGAGAAAATTGTCGCGATTTCGCGACAGAAAGCCGCCCAGGTGTACGAAACGAAAAAGCGTCGCGATTTCGCGACATGTCGCGATTTCGCTGGGCGTGAAGGCAAGAAAGGTTGTCGGCAGGGAAACGTCGCGATTTCGCGACATGTCGCGTTCTCGCGGCCAAGGAGGCGAACAAGGTTGCATGCTATTTTTTGGTCGCGATTTTCATGGAACCGTTACAGAATGTGCAGAAAAGTGCGGGACACGTGGCGTACAGGCTGCAGAAGCGTTACAGAGAAGATCTAACGTCTTAATGTCGAGCATAAAGCTAAAATACGAGCAACCACTGGAAGATGAAACGAACCGTCGTGGAAGGAGAATCAATTCAACAGCAAGTTTAAAAGCAGAGGCGCAGATTGGTGCAGAGGGTTGGAAATTGCTGCTTGCAGAGTTGCAGAGACAAGGGCTTCATGCCATTCTGGGCCTGCACTTGGGCAATTTCCTTCATTTGTTCCGGATTTGTAAAACCTGGAACATTCTGTAATTGTAATTGATACATCATTTTAATGCAGAAATACAAAGAGTTGACATTTCATTGATGAGAAAGGAGGAGTCATTTTTGCATGCATGATTCAATGTGTTATCTTTCCCTTTCAGATTTCTAGGCTTATAGGTGAAGTTGAATGCAAGTGTTCTTGGTTGCTTCATGCGAATGTCTCGAATCTGAAATTACATTAAAAACCCTGAAGCCCGCACCTAGCTTATCCGGATAGTGTGAATTTACAGTGTTCGATAGGTTAGGTTGCATGCAGAAACCTCATTAGCTTCGGTTTTATCAATCGGAATGGTCGCACTCTAGATATAATTTAGTTTTACTTTCATTTGCATTTCTCTTATTTTCAAACCCTTATTTTATTTTGCATTTTAATTATCGTATTCAAATAAACAACTGAAAATCCATCGAGCTAAGGATCAAAATATATTTATTTCCTAGATTTATTTTCTTTGAGTCCACCGCAAATTCAAATTAAAGTAAACTACAGGTGCCCCTTGTTAACATCCACTTGCAACCCCGAGGTGTTCCCAGCATTTACATTGAACAAGCATCATTGGT
The DNA here is from genome assembly GCA_028583015.1 of Wollemia nobilis. Classification (NCBI taxonomy): domain Eukaryota; kingdom Viridiplantae; phylum Streptophyta; class Pinopsida; order Araucariales; family Araucariaceae; genus Wollemia; species Wollemia nobilis. Next base: position 3,633,779 of record JAQPPZ010000442.1, read on the forward strand.
GTTAAAGAATCAACATAACAGGAACCTTAGAGGAATTACTTTCTCTGCAAGCAGAGGATTTTGGGACTCAGATCCTACCGGAGAGTGTGCTTTCACATTTGGGTGAAAACACCACTCAACAGGACTGCTCATCTTGAAGTTCCATTCAAAGGGAGAAAAATAAAGATTTATAATGAGAAACCCTCCAGTTATCACATTGAGAAAATAGCCGAAGAGGAGCAATCTGATGGATCTGTCCACCTGATGACAGAAGAGCTGGAAGCGGCAGACCTGATAGAGGAATCCTTGGAGGAGTTGCGGACAGAAGATGAGTTCTCCCTAACTGATTTCAATGCCATGATTGATTCCGAAATAGGGTGTTATTCCATCGTCAAGCCTAAGGAAGCAAAAGTGACAATGCAGGAGAGCAAAAACCCTGCCCCGGACGAGCTGTGGAAGCTTTTCTTTGATGGTGCCTAATGTCAAAACGGTGCTGGGGCAGGTGTTCTCTTGGTTTCGCCCTCTGGAGAGCAGAAAGACTACTGTTACAGACTCGCATGGAGCTGCACCAACAACGCGGCGGAATACGAAGCCTTGTGCTTAGGATTGAAGAAGGCCGAGAGGTTGGGGATCAAGCAGTTGCAAATTTTTGGGGACTCAGAGCTGGTCTGTAAGCATATTACCAACAAGTGCGTCTCAAAGAAGCACTATCTTAAAGCTTACCGCAACAGAGTATGGGACCTGATGGAGTCTTTTGAGGCATTGAATGTCCAAGCTATCTCACGAGAGAAGAATAAGCATGCAGACGTCTTAGCGTCTATCGGAGCCAGATACTCCCCGACTGATGACATGATGCAGAAGCCTAAGGTGGTAAGAACCATCTACAGGCCTTCTGTGCCTGATAAGGACACCCACTGGTAGGTGTTCGACAACGACGAGCAAATTGTCAACTTTTTAGTTCAAGAAGCAGCCACAATTGAAGGTAGAGACCCTGATGACGAGGAATACGAGGGGTTGATACAGTTAAAAAATAACCATGTCCCGAGGGGACTAATTACCCTAGAGAGTTTGATCAGAATGACAGGGCAATCGCTCACAGGATCAAAGTAGACGCAAAGCAATACAAAGACCTTGAGCTAGAACCTAGAAAGGTGATTAAGGTTGGGACAGACTGCACTCCTGAAGAACTGGAGCAGATTCAAGCCCTCTGCAAAAGGTACCCTGATATTGTCGCTTGGTGTTATCAAGACCTGAAGGGGTACAACAAAGAGATCATACAACACACTATTGAACTGGAAGAAGGGGTCAAACCCTGCAGGCAGAAACAGAGGCCCGTCAACCCGAAGATTGAAGTGTTGATGAGGGCAAAACTCCTCAAGATGCTGGAAGCAAAAATTATTTACCCCATCAAGCACTCTTCTTGGGTCGCCAACCTGGTCTCGGTCAGAAAGAAAAACGGTGGCATTCGTCTGTGTGTGGATTTCCGAAATCTAAACCAGGCCTCTTTAAAGGATCACTACCCTCTCCCGCAGATTGACCAGATCCTACACGTAGTGGCAGGGGCACAGCGTTTCTCCCTCTTGGACGGCTTCTCTGGGTATAATCAGATTTGGGTGAGAGATGAAGATCAGCATAAGATGGCGTTCACCACAAAATGGGGGACATTCGCCTATCAGCGTATGCCCTTTGGCCTCTCAAATGCGGGGTCCACCTTCTAGAGAGCCATGGATCTGGCGTTCGGCGAATTGCTGAATAAAATTATGGTCATCTACTTGGACGACATGACTGTGTTTTCACATAAAAGAGAAGAGCATGCCTCGCACCTGCAGCAAGTGTTCGAAAGATGTCGAGAGTTCGGCATATCTATAAACCCGAAGAAGTCTGTCTTCGCGGTAAAGGAAGGGAAATTGCTTGGCCATGTTATCTCAGAAAAAGGGCTTGTCGTAGATCCCGACAGAGCCGAGGCTCTCCTCAAGCTTCCACTACCAACCAGCAAGAAAGGCCTGTAATCTTTCTTTGGCCAGATCAACTTCGTAAGAAAATTTGTGCCCGACTTCGCTCAAGTTGTCAAGCCGATGACCGAACTCCTGAAGAAAGACGTCGAGTTCACTTGGACAGATGAAAGGAGGAAGGCATTTGAGGAAATCAAGGCTCGAATTGCTCAAGCACCTGTGCTGGTTAATCCCGACTACTCCAAGGATTTTATACTTTATGCAGTCGGCGAACGTGAGCTACGCGGCAGTGCTCACACAAAAGGGAGAAGACGGCGAAGAACGCCCGATAGCTTTCTTAAGCCAGGTAATACAACCACATGAAGAAAAATACAACTTCATTGAGAGTCAGGTGCACGCAGTCATGAGGTCTCTAAGAAAGTTTCGACACTTTGTCTCCCAGAGCAAAACAACGGTATACGTTATCCACCCGGACGTGAGGAATTTCATTATTCAAGGAGAAATGGGTAACAAGAGGGCTGGTTGGGTCAACAAAATTTAGGAATTCGACATTGAGGTGCGGCCCACCAAGCTGATCCGTGGTCGTGCCTTATGCCAAGAACTTGCAAGAAGTGTCGTCGTCGAAGTGACAGCCTGCCAGTGGGAGGACGCAGTGTTGGAAGGGAACTTTGCTAATCGGCCTATGGACGATGAGGATTGGACAGATGACATAATTTAGTACTTCAACACCGGGAGATGCCCTGAATGCTTCAACGCCTCACAGAGGAGAAGGTTCAAAATGCAGTCTCGCAGATGTGTTGCACCTAGAGGGGCTATTTTTCAGAAATATCGATGGCGTTCTCCTGAGATGTGTCAGGAGTTCCGAGAAGGAGATAAACCTTGATGAATTCCATTTTGGAATATCAAGGGGCCACTTCGCAGGAAGGCCTACGGCCTTGAAGATAATCAGAGCGGGCTATTACTGGCCCACAATTTTCGCAGATGCTTTTGCAGTTTGCCGAAAGTGTGAAAAATGTCAAAGGTATGCTGGCCGCAACAAGAATGCCCCTATGCCCCTGCATCCGATCCAGGTTGAAGCACCTTTTCAGCAGTGGAGTTTAGATTTCATCGGAGTGATCACCAAACTCTTCGGCATGGCATAAATTCATACTAACCGCCACAAATTACTTCACCCGATGGGCCGAAGCCATCCCGACAAAGCACGCCAACCAGGAGACAGTCATTGCCTTCTTGGAAAGTTTGATAACCCGTTTCAGGGTCCCAGAGGCAATTGTGACCGATAACGACCCAGGGTTCATAGGCGCCAAGCTTAGTGAGTTCGCTTGTAGGTATGGGATTTATTTAAAAGCCTCATCTAACTACTACCCGCAGGGCAACGGCTTAGCTGAGTCAACAAACAAAAACCTAATGAGAATCTTGAAAAGGCTCCTGGAAAGGAACAAGAGGACGTGGCACCTGCTTCTAGACCAGGCATTGTGGGCTGATCGCGTTTCCATAAAAAAATCCATCAAAATGACGCCATATGCGTTGGTGTACGGGAAAGAGGCAGTTTTGCCTACACATGTTGAGATGTCGGCGCTTTGGATGTTGGATGATGAAAAAGGAGAGTTTGATCCTATGGAGGCTAGGCTGGCTCAGTTGCTGCAGCTAGAAGAAGATAGGGAGAAAGCTTACGAAGCTTTCATGAAGCATACCGAGAGCACTAAGAGCTGGTTCAAGAAAAGAGCCACCGCCCGCGCCTTCCAAGTTGGAGACCTCGTGCTAAAATGGAATGCGTGGAAAGCGAAGCCGGGGAATCATGACAAATTTGATGCCTTCCGGGAAGGCCCCTTCCAGATTTCCCGATTTAATCAGGAGAACACTTTCACTCTGCAAAACATGAAGGGCCATACTCTGCCCATCCCTGTCAATGGCCTTCACCTAAAGGCTTATCATCAGTAAAGAAGCATCCGAGAAGTTTTCTGTGTACATAGCTTTATTCCTGTTGATTTGTTTATGTTTTCAAATGTAAATATGTCTTTACTTTAAAGTAAGGTTTGTGCTCTATAGCTGAGCATTTTTGTGTCTCCGGAGTTTAGTCAGAGCAAATCCAAGTTTCCTAGTGAAAGAAAGTAGTTCTTGACAAGTCTGGGGACCGAGCCAGAATTTTGCTCACTTCCTATGGCGAAGGCCAGCCTTTTCAGTTTTAGAAGTGAACCTTGGACCCCTCTGGCACAAAAGGAGAGGCATATTCTCTTTGCACAGGTTGTAAAAAAAAAATTCCTAAGATTGGACGTCGTGCGAATGCCGAAACTGAATTTCGGTAAAATACCACCCCAAACCCCAAGTTCGCTTGGCATAGATACAAAGAGGACAGCGGAGATGACTATGTTGCCCAATGGATAAAGGCCTAGGATCTTCACATTGAGGCAAGCTCAATGCCCCGCGAGCCGCCAGAAATGTTGGCATTTTTGCCACATTAAATTTTTTGATAAAATTTTGCCTAAGTATGGAGCTTTAAAGCGGCAAAGAGCATGCAGAGGTGTTGGCATTTTCGCAGGCCCTAAACGGGGATGATAAAGTGGATGAAATGAGCTTTGGATATTTCGTCATTGCAAATATTTTCGCAAGCTTTTCGGAAATATATTATAATAGGCGATCGGGGCAACAGATCGAAAGTCATGGCCTCGGGAAGCAGAACCTGGAAGCTCAATTTCAGGCCAAAAAAATTGGTTAAGGCACAGAATGCTCAAGTTCACCTGAATCACCAGCGAACCCCAGGTTCGCCCCCTACCCACAGCAAACTTCAGCTTTGGCATCATTTTTAGCGAACTACGGCTAAAGGCTCAGCTGGCTCCAAAAAAAAAAAGGTTAAGGCAAAATGCTCTCAAGTTCGCCCAAAACCCTAGTGAACTCCAGGTTCGGGCAGCAAGCGCAACGAATGTCGGCCGTGAACCTCAGCGTCGGCCAAAATGCCTATGTCGGCCACGAACCTCAGCGTCGGCCAAAAACTCAATGTCGGCCAAAAACTCAGTGTCGGCCGAAACGCTCAAGTTCGCCCAAATTTCCAGCGAACCCTAGGTTCGGCCCCTAGCCATGGCGAACAACAGTTTCGAGCACGCTTTGGGCAAACTTCCCGTCGTCGGCCTCCATCTCTGCCGAACCTCAGTTTCGGCCTTCAATTCAACGAACCACTGCTTCAGGACTGAGTTCAGCAGCATGGGCTCATTTTCGCCCCAGTTTTCAGAAAAGTCCAGTTTCGGAGGCAATCATCAACGAACTTCAGCTTCAGGCCCTATTTTGGGCGAACTCCAACAAGAGCGGTTTTAAAACGCTAAGGCATCCACTAAAGGGGCACTCCAGAGGGCACTCATCCCGGGGAAGGAGGGTAGGTGAGCATTCAAGACGCACTAGGACGACCATGTCAGGTCCCGGAGAGGCTCCAGGGACCAAGCTACACCAACCGCATTAATGAAGCATGCTGCACTAGCTGCAAGGACCGTCCGCAGCCGCTCTAAACACGAGTGAGCCAAACACGGATGTACTCTCATTTGCAGGGAGGTCAAATCTCAGCTACTTTTAGGGTTTGAGCATTAATGTAATCAGAGGTAAAATTCCTCTATAAAATGCGGCTCAATGTACTGTAAAAGGGGGGGAAAATTTGCTTGAAAGCTGCTGTACTCTGATTTTTGCATCAATACTAAGAACTCCTGGCTCTGACTTTATTCCTTCTTTGTATGATGCCTTCTGTGATTATTTCTGTTAATTTTGTTTCTTCATTTGCATACAGTAATTCTGCAGTCTGGATTTAAGTGTGTGAATGAGAACAGAACCCTGGAATTCTCCTGGAGGATACATAGAGGGGAAAACATAGCGTTAATTTCTTTGTATGGCGCCTTTGGCAAGTATTTCTGCTAATTTCATTTATTTTTCTGATTGTTGTAATTCTGTTATCTGGATTTATGCATAAGAAGATAAGTGAACCTGGAATTCTCCCAAAGGATACATAAAGAAGTAAACGTAGTGTTAGTTTCTGTTTCGTTCCTTGTATTGATTGCTGTTGTTTCAAAGTATAAGTTAGTAATCGTGCTGCCTGTTCTTCCCCTTGCAATTATCTGCATTTCTTTCAGTTGTTTATTTCTTTCAGCAATTTTCCAATCTCTTTCCAGTTCCCTTATCTTAAACCCCAGTGTAGTGTAGTATAGGAGCCGGCCTTCTCCGGAGATTGGCACGGAAGGCATCCCTTCCTTTTGGCCTTTCAATATGTTGGGAGGGTCTAGGGCGCGTATATAGACCAAATCCTTTCCCGTGGCGGATCCGTAACCAACAAGCACCATTTTGGAGGCAAAGAAGGAACCACCTCCTCATATTCCTGAAATTTTGTCAGCACCCTAATGTTCGATTCATTTGCTACATGACATTGTAACTGTGGATTCACATGAACTTTGTTGTTGTGTGTGCATTTTGCATAGAGATGTTATTTGTCTTTGCTTCAATGTGCTCGTGTTTTCGATGCTCACCAACCTCATATCCTTGGAGACGAGCGCTTTGTATGCCAATTTGTATTTTGTGGTTGCAACAAGAGTAGCACCAGCCCTCTTCATTGATATCTCTGAAGAAACATCTTCAGCTTTGTAACTTTCCCCAAGACTTAAGAAAAGATTCGCAATGGCAACAACAGCCTCAGGAGATAACTTTATAAAATCAGAACTATGTTTCTTTATTTTGAACTAGAGTTAATAGTTCATTTCTCCAATGTAAGAGTTGACATATCTTTTCTCCCATGGGAAGCCTAAATTTTTCATGCCAATAGCGGTACAAGGATCAAATTTCATCTTGTGAATCACCTTAGCCCCACTACCAGTGATGGCAAGATCATCAACATACACAATCAATATCTCAGTGTGACCACCATTGCTTTTAACACTACAGATTTAGATTAAAGGATGACTTTTAAATATGGAATCTCAAAGACTTTGGTCTATTCTGATGTATCAAGCTTGTTGCACCTGCTTTAAGCCATTAAGCGACTTCACCAACATGCAAACCAGATGTTCCTTGTTTAGAATCTAGAAACCCTCCTGTTGAACTATGTAGGGTTCTTCCTCCAAAATATCTATTTAGGAAGACACTTTTATGTCCACTAAAACACCTTTAAACCATGCCAGGCTGCAATGAAGATAAGCAACAGCAAAGCAGCCAGCTTTATAGTTAAGACAAATGTTTCATCATGGTTTACCTCTTCCTGGTGTGTGTAACCTTCAGCCACAAGACGTGTCTTTTCAAAGGTTCTACCTACTTTAACAAAATGATCTGCAGCCAATCCTGACACGATTCAGATTTAATCATATCTTCAACAAAGTTTAATGTCATTCTTTTCTGCATCAGATATTTTTGAACACCAGAATCCAAAAAACAAGTTCCAAATAAATTTCTAAAACATGATTCCTTGACCTGATTCTTACTCTTGCTTGCATATCAGCATCTGCCACATTTGCTTGTTTCCTAGGCCTTCTATCTGCCAACTCATATTGCCTTTTTCCTGCAATCCTTCCAGACATGAGCAAATCTGTGGCATTAATAACACTTAAATTTAAATTTTGAGTAGATAAAAAATTGGGACTCTGACTGTTGTGTTCTTTTCAGAATGGATATGGATTTTGGTCAAATGTTAATGTCTGAATTTCTTGCCAACAAATTCAGACTCGACAAATGGTTCATAAGGAGCAAAAAGTTGAACAATCAAGCCATCATGTCTCCTTCATTCACTTTTTTATTAATAGCAATCAATTGATCATCAAGGCTTTCCAACCCAAATTATGTCACAAAGACCCAACCTCTATCATCTTGGTTGAAAACAAAAGATTCTTTAGGTAGAGGCCCTTTTTCAGAGATCGAATACTTATCTTGCAGGCTCTTGTGTCTTACCTTGGAATCAACTCATCACATATAGATAATTTGAGAAGTACTAAGGCTTCTCTGTACAGTTCATCAAAATCAACAAGATTAACGAAGGACATTTATTCTTTTCCCAGCACTAGCTTATAGTTTCACAACTGTCAATACTCATAAATCATAAGTACTTGCGACTGGAAACATTTAAATTTTGCATCAACATTTTTGGAGTAAGAAAAAATTTAATCCATGTATTCCAAACATTTACCAAGTACATGGTGAATATGGCACTAATTTCTGAATTCAAAACAGGTCACAGATCCTTGTCTTCAACAGGACATTATCTATCACTTCTAAACTGAAAGAAAATAATTCAAAAAGAGTTCAGAAGTCTTCATAATTCAATTTTTTTGAAATAGTAACAGAAAAATGTCCTATGTCAATCCAGTACTATCAACATTTCAGATTCTCCAGAATTGAAGAAGAGCATACAGATTGATCGTTGTTGGATAAATGTAACCAGATGACATATAATCACAAACATTTTGGGAGGATTTTATAAGAAGGTATTCTTCCATTTGAAGTGACACACAAGGATAAAAAATTTATCAAATAGCTTTGATAATCGATGGAGAAAAAGAGACTCAGAAACTATATGGCTAACCCAAGAATAAAAGAGTCATTAACTATGTAGCTCACTCTTTCAACACAACTTTGGGAAAGCCAACAGAAACCTTTATAGACATGCTTGTGGATAAGTAATTGAAAACCCTTAAACATGGTTGTGCAACTTGGGTAGCTTAACAGTGGAGACTTTGGGAATAGAGGTTCAAGGTTCAAATCCTGCGGCAGGTAAGGTTGTACACCATGCTTCAGGAACTGAAGTATGGTTGGATTATCACATTTCTGATAAAACAAGGGTCATCTCATATGGCCTATGGCCTCACGGACATTAAAAACTACTTTACCCTTTTTACCCTTTATGATGGTTCTTATGGCTGAGCCAAGAAAAACTTTAGAGAAATGAGTCTCAGAAAAATAAATAAGGAAATGACAAAAATCATCTATTGCCCAAAGACTCCACTGCCTTTGATACCAAACATTGGAATTGAAGCAAAAGCATCACATGACCAATAGTAATACACACTGAACACAACCACAGAATATGCAGTATGCATATTCAATGATAGTGTTGATTGATTTGTATTTATACTCAATGATGTTGTTGTTTGATTTGTATTTTATATTCTAAAAAAATTGTAGACGTGCCTGTGGTAAGTCATGTTTTGATGTGCGCTAAATTACTAGCTATGACTGTGAAGTTGTTCCCATAGAAAATGGAAGATGTTTGCTAATGCAGCTGAATGTATGTGTACTTTGGTGAAATTTTTATGATGGGTTGGTTATCTGATTCTTCACAAACTGTGAAACTTCTTTTCTAAATTGATTGAATCCAAGATGCAAACTATTCTAATTTTAATCATATCTCACTAGTTATCAAAGGAGAATCATGAAAACATATGGTAAATATTTAGCTTTGACTGCAATGCATCACAACCCAAACTTGACAATTGTAATGAAATTCTACAATCTATTGTCAACTTTAAGAATAATGATATTGTTCCCTCTAGTGCTGATGCCGACAAAGGCATAGCGGAATGGAAACAGTCAGCCTCTTTGCATGCTGACTCATATGATACCAGAATTCTATATTTGAAAGACGAGTTACAAGATCATGAATCAATGGATGATGATATAGAGAGAATGAAGAATACAAAAAGTTGACTGAAATTCATGCAGTAAACAGTTTGCCTTAAGCATTTGAAGGGGCAGTTAAAAGTTCATCAATTGCAACAATTTGGGATTTAGAAAATATTCCGGAATATCTGCAACAGAAAGACGAAAGGTTTCATAGCAGAGAAGAGACCAACTTTGAAGAGAAAAAGACTTCTGTAGCACATACAGGAAATACGGGCAAACGATAAGAAAAAATGAACTGAACACGAACACATGACGATAAACCAAGTTTTATATGTAATTGCTGTTGTGACCAGGACATACTACAAGATTTTGCAAGGTTCCATATCCTAAAAACATAAAATTTAAAATGCAGGAGGCAATTTTCTTAAAACTTCTAGAAGAAGTATGATCTTTGAGGAATTTGAATGAGCCTTTGGTGGGGCTCTCTAAATGGACATTAAAGGAGAGTGTTAATGTCTAATTAATCTATTTAGATGTATAAGATTTACTTCATGTTATATTTAGTCTATGAAATAATAAGATGTTGTCAATAATGTCAAAAGGAATAAAAAGTTTAATTAGGTATCAAAAATGATTATGTGGTGAGTACTAATCTGACATTAAGAATCAAAAGAGTACCTCAATCTTATCTGTATTTGTAATGGCTTTTTATCTATTCCCTATGCTCAATTCTTATTGCATGATGCTTAACATAGTATTTTCTTTACATTAAAGAGAAAGTGAAACAATATTAATGTACACAAGTGAGCATGGGGAAGCAACATAATTCTTATATCAAGTGAATTTAACCAAATTAATCAACCAAACATCTGTATATTACTATATGTCCATTGAAATGAAATTCATTATATAGGTCTTTTTCATTTCCATTTGAACATATAGTGTTTTCCTTTCTTTCTCACTTTCTCAAGATAATAATCTCAATGGCACAGCTCTGACCTGTAAACAAAATAATCCTTTTATAAGTTCATTACAACAGAAATAAAGTTATTTCATATACCTCAACAAGCTGTTCTTGCTTGGCAAGATTTTTCACCCTATATGCTAGGTTATGGGCCATAAGATGGTGCCTCAAAAGTTTGGTGTCTCGTGTTAAAAGGACCCTTTTCTCTGCATATGCTTGTTCGACCAGTTTGCTGAAAGCACAAATGTCAAGAGCTTAAGATCAACTAATCAGATCAAAGGAGATCAAATAAAAATTTGTAAAGATAATTTAAGAAATGAAAGTGATTTGTAGATACCACAGAAGAGTTCAATAAAGATCCAATGTTTTTTTGAATGTCTAAAACATTCTTGAAATGTTTTCTTTACAGCGCTTTATCTATATATCATAATGCTAGACAAGAACCTTGGATCAATCCTCTTGACAGATGGAGTTGCAGCATCAATACCAACACAGCGAAGTTGTTTTGCCAGACCTTCAACCTACATAACAAATAGGCTAGCTATTTAAAAGAATGCTATCACATTTTATAAAAGAAAGCAGAAAATTTTCAAATAAGCGACAGAAAGCAGTCAAAATAATATATCTTCAAGGTACTAATGTTCCATTCAACTTTTTATTTTATGATTTGAAACATAGTTGAGAAAATAGGAATCAGATCTCGGCATGGAAAATTAATTGGGAAAAAACGAGAATCAGCCCAAAAAAAAAAAACGGAAGAAAATGCATATCATGAATTTTTGGAGAAAAAGGCTAAAATCACAATTTTTTGAAAAAAATGGGCCAAAATCGCCGATTTTGATCAAAAAAATGGGGATTCCAATGCAATTTGAATTGGCAACCCTACTGAATCAGAAAAAATCGGATTGGATCAGGATTTTTGTAACTATGCTTTGAAATATGAAAAACCATTAATCTTTGACAAGTCACACTATATACATATATTTTTTTTTCTTTTCTTTCTTCCTGAATGAAAGAAGACCATGGCAAAGGAAAGAATTCTAAGAAAGGCAAAGGGTTGGTGTCAAATGAAACGGTAAGTCTTCTGCTCTTTTATCTCATAAACTAAAGAATCTGTTATAGGAATGCCCCTCTAGTATACAAACCAAGCAATTACATAATTATTTAAAAACTGTAAAAAGTGATTGCCCTCTCTGAGCAATTTAATAACAATAATATAGATGTACACTTGGTGTATTTAGAAATATCATAGCAAAAAAAATATTGCAAGTAGATTCAATTATTGATATATACTTATTTGATAAGCCTAAATTGACTGCCATTTTGAAAAGTCAAATTTGTATTTTATTTATTAAAATTCTTACAAGTTTATGCTTTGTGTAATAAAAATCACTTCTACTGTTGCATTCAAATGAATTATAAATTCCCGGTGTTGTTAATTCAAAACATCCAATTATATACTTAACTGACATTGAGAAAAATTCTTTCGGAAAATGTTTCAGCTGGCCAAGAGTAACACTGCAAAGTAAGAGATTATCAACAACTTACCATAACATCACAGAGAAATCTAGGAATCCCGTCACCACCAAGTGATGGGTTCCATGGTGGAGGTCCTTGCCATTCACTGTATTTTTCTAATATTTCTGCTTTGCCATTGTCACTTATTCGAGATCGCCGACTCCTTCCCTTCCGCCTACTCAATTTTGCTTTGCTCTCACATTCACTCAACAAGATCCTTTCCCCGAGAATTTGTGCAATTTCTAAAATAGGCAAATAGAAGGGGATTACCTTTCTCCTACAATTCGCAGCAGAAACTGAAGTCAATGATAAGGATCCTTTTATAGTTTCTGTGACTATATCTACTGCAAGCCCAAACTTTGTCCTCAGAACATTTTGATTTGCATCATATTCTGGTGACAAGAGCAGTTCTTTCAATCCAATAATTGCAGAAGAGAAGTTTGGATTAGTGATCTCATTCCCAGCTCTGCCTGCACACTAAAGAAATGGGCCGTTATGCTTTTTTCTTCCATATGTTAATGTCTAATTGAGGAAAAAATTAAGTAAAAGCAATGCAAAACATATATTCAAGGAAAACGTTGGACACGCATTGAAAATCTAATTGAGGAAAATCCATAGTCATGTAGCACTCTTACAACTTTTTATCTAGTTTGGAGATGCTGGCGGATCTATCTTTTAGTTGTAACCCAGCATAAGTTTATTATTTTATTATCAATAGCATGTATACAGATCAAACTACCACTGCAATGCATCCATTCTCACAGCAATTATAACATACTTCTTTCAACATGTATGCCTGTCCCAAATAAAGGTGTATGATATCAAAGAACTATAAATTAGTGAGATATATATTTGCACATATATTTTGAACTTCTAGTGAACAATAAATTAAAGGAAAAAGTTGCACACACATTGAAAATAATGTTATATACCAAGATATACTTACGGACCACTATATATTAGATGCTTTTGAAACATAACAATTCTGAAAAACAGATTTCAGTCAAAACTAAAGTATTGAAGTAGAACATGTTGTCACTCTTTCAACCATTCTGACTTTTCCTAAATCTCCACAGATATCAAACAAACACTTTACTGGGAATGAAACCCAGCACCAGCCAATCCGGATGAAGAAATGCATGGAGCGACCATCTCATCTTATTGCTCGTAGAAGCTTTATGCTCTCTCTGTGTCCTTTTCATAACTTACCACAGGCCTTTATATAAAGCTATCTTCCCAATAAATTCTTATATGCATTTGCAATTATGGTTGTCAATTTATTGTAAATGGGAATTTCTCTCTTGAGATCCTTACTATAATTGCAATATATTCAATCCAAATATTTCTAACCGTCCTAATGTGGAAAATACAAGGATGGTGAGAGCTTAAAGTCTCTAAAAATCCTTAATTTACTTTTGTCACTTGAATTAAAGATGGCCTTCTTAATACAGACGAAAGATGGTGTGATCTGTCACACAGATTACAAGTGCAAAGAGTTGGTAGGTGTCATGTGCTTGCAAGCCAAAGCCAGTGCAGAATTTGTTCCTGTGGTTTCAAAAAAGGTTTAGTGCTTGTTGGTTAGTTCCCATCCAAACAAGTCACTTATCAAACTGGCATCCTGTTAAGAATTTATGACTGTCTTTTCTTTTGCCTGTATATCCTTGCACCTATGAACTGAAATACGTGTTGAAATGTATTAATTTCTAACTGGGAAATGAAATTATTAGCAATCAAAAATTTGTCTTCTTTGCAAACAAGAAGTGATCTGTGGCAACCCTCAAATGACCCATAATTTCTAACTTGGAAAAGAAATTATTAGCAATCAAAACTTTGTCTCTTTTGCAAGCAAGAAGTGATCCATGGCAACCCTCAAATGACCCACTCACATACATCTTTTCCCACCAAAAATAAAACTACACAATATGCTTTGCTTATTGGCTCACAGCAGTAGAAAACATGCTAGTTGGTTAGTTCCCATCAAAACAAGTCACTTATAAAACTGGCATCCTGTTAAGAATTTATGACTGCCCTAACTTTCTTTTGCCTGTATATCTTTGCACCTATGAACTGAAATACGTGTTGAAATGTATTAATTTCTAACTGGGAAATGAAATTATTAGCAATCAAAAATTTGTCTCCTTTGCAAGCAAGAAGTGATCTGTGGCAACCCTCAAATGACACATAATTTCTAACTGGGAAAAAATATTATTAGCAATCAAAATTTTGTCTCCTTTGCAAGCAAGAAGTGATCCATGGCAACCCTCACATGACCCACACACATACATCTTTTCCCAACAAAAAAGACTACACAGTTTGCTTTGCTTATTGGCTCACAGCAGTAGAAAACATGGCAGAAACTTGCTAAACAAAACAGCAAGGCAAATTAACATTGGCAATCAGAATGAACGTCACACAGCAACAGTGACACAGCTTTACATGGGCAATCCTCTTGGAAGAAAATGCACAGGAAAATGCTACTTATAGCATATAATGCTCGGCTAAAATGAAAATACAACATGCATGAAGTGAAACAAATTCTATCAAACACAATGAGAGCACAAAACAGCTTACACAACCTAAATCTCTCAAGCTCCTGCATTGTCAAATGTTTAAAATGCAACAGCAGCATCTGTTTATGATTTTCCAGCAATAAGGGAAGACAAAGGGCATGGAAGATTGAATGACACACCCTTTGCTATTCAACTCCTCTTCCAATGACCCTTTCATTTCTCAATGGTTCTGAAAATAACTGGTCCATTTGAGAAACGTATGACTCTCAATAGCTGATTTTGAATCTGACCATAAAACTATTTACAAGGCTAACTTTAAAATTGAGTTCAAACTAAACGCAAAGTTAATGTCAAAAGTGTTTTCCTTCATGGAAACTAAATGGATCCTATATAGTGGTGATATAGTTGAGAAAATCTGCAAAAAAATCCCGATTCGATCTGATTTTTCCTGATTCACAGGTTAGCCGATTTTTTGCCGATTTTTGCATATGCATGAAAAAAGCTTTTTTTCAATGAAAAAATGCCAATTTTTTTCCGATTTTGTCCCTGTTTTTTTTGCCGATTCCCAATTTTTCCCGATTCTTTTCCATGCCGATTCCAATCCGATTCTGATTTTCTCAACTATACCACCTTGGCTTGGTCCTTGGATCTATTTTTGCTGCATTAGGATTAGCCCTAACTTTTGCTTTTATGGATAATCTTAGTGTAGTATAACTCTTTAATGTTCCAATTTAATTTCTGCTTGGATTAGGGTAGTTTCAGCTTTGATTGTGAAATTATTGCTTTACTGTCTTGATTTAAGCATTTTGATTTATCTTGTGTCAATTCCTGTAATTAGATGAGATATTCCCTTCTTCTTGCAAACATTTTGGTGAACTCAACATGAAATCCGTCTTCTGAGGTTTTTATTTTCTTTTTGCAGCCCCTAAGGTTTAGGGGGTTTCCTGCCATAGGTTTTGTTTTGGCAGCTGCTGTTAGCTGAAAGCTGAATAATCCTGCCATAGTGTTCCTATTTCTCTTAGGGCTGCCTTGAAAATTTGATTTTGTTACAATCTGAAATCCTCCTTTTGAGGCTTTTTATTTTCCATCTCTCAGCTCCTAGGGTTTAGTGGGTTTGCTGTCATAGGTTTTGTTTTGGCAGCTGTTGTTAGCTGAAAGCTGAATAATCCTGCTGTAGTATTCTTTCATTCTCTTAGGGTTGCCTTGAAAATTTGATTTTGTATTGAATTGAAACCCGCCTTCTGAGGCTTTTTATTTTCTATTTTTCAGACCCTAGGGTTTAGTAGGTTTGCTGCCATAGGTTTTGTGTTAGCTGTCACTTGCTACTGTGAGCTGAATAATTCTGCCGTAGCTTTCCTCTCTCTTAGTGCTGCCTTAAAAATCTGTTTTATTTTGCTGTGAGGGTTTTTTGTAGTTGACTTGCTTGGGGGTAGAAATTTTGGTAAATCCCTAGTCGCCCTTGAGTAGGTTTTCTGCTTGCCATTATGGATCCCCCTACTTCTTCCAAGGGCTTTGGAATGACTACTAGGACTAAGAAGAATCAAGTTTCAGAATTCCTAGAAATAGAAGAGGATCTCAGCCAATCCATTGCTTATGAAAATTTTAGCATTCATCCTTTTGTGCTTAATCATAATAATGAAATCCAAATTAGAGACTGGACAGATAGAGATTCTGATTCTTGTAGGCGCTAGTTTTGACGTGGCACCATCACAAACACCACACCTTATACAAAGAATTAGTGCGTTGGAAGACAAGTACGTGCACATGCAATTTTTAACATAATCGTTTTGAATTTATTGTAATGTTTTGTTATGTGTATGATGAAGTAAAAACTAACGTACGTATAATTAATGAGTCATGTGGTCAAAAATGAAATGAAATGGCAATATATGACAAGTACAACTCGAATGGGCCTAATGGTTAAGATTTTGAACGCCAAACAAGAGGTTCAAGGTTTAAATCCAACAATGGGTAGGGTTGTACACCATGCCCCGATAACGGAAGTTTGGTTGAATAAACATGTGGCAAAACACATTGTCCCATATGACCTATGGTCTCGTGAACATTAAAATCTACTATATTATTAACCTAATTTGGTAATTCATGGACTTCAAGAGATTATCTTATCTAAACTCAAATTAAGTGACAACTAATGTTCACCAAATTCCATGCACTATGGTGACTCTCCCTCGGCCCATGAGAAGAATTACACATGCCTAATGATGACAAGGAGTTTTGACAAAGGTCATTAAATCCCCTCCCCCTTATTTCACCAAATGGGCTGAAGCGGTGCCCACGAAACATGCCGATCAAGAAACGGTCATCACATTCTTAGAAGGTTTAATCACTCGCTTCGGCGTTCCAGAAGCAATAGTGACAGATAACGGCCCAAGATTCATAGGTGCCAGAATCAATGAATTCGCCTACAAGTATGGAATATATCTCAAGGCCACTTCAAACTACTATCCACAGCGCAATGGATTAGCAGAATCAACAAATAAAAACCTACTAAAAATCCTAAAAAAGCTTCTGGAGAGGAACAAGAGGACTTGGCACCTGCTCTTGGACCAAGCGCTATGGGCCGATCGGATTTCCTTCAAAAAATCGATCAAGACTTCACCTTACGCCCTGGTCTACGGCAAGGAAGCTGTTTTACCGACTCACATGGAGATTCCTGCACTATGGATGTTAGACGACGAGAGAGAGGAATTGGATCCCATGGACGCCAGATTGGCCCAACTGCTACAGCTTGAAGAGGACCGAGAAAAGGCCTACGAAGTTTTCATGAAACACACGGAGACCACCCGAAGTTGGTTTAAGAAAAAGGCCACTGCCCGAACTTTCCAAGTCGGCGACCTGGTATGGAAATGGAACTCATGGAAGGCCAAGCCAGGTAACCATGACAAATTTGATTCTTTCTGGGAAGGTCCGTTTGAAATCTCACCCAAGCCAACTCCTTCATCCTGAAAGACATGACTGGCCAAATTCTATCCATCCCGGTCAACGGTCTTCATTTGAAGACCTTTCACTACTAAGAAGGTACCCGAAAAATTTTTGCCCCTGTACATAATATTTTGTTTTCAGTTTTGTTGTTCTCGCTTGTATATATATATTTTATTTCAAAGCCTTTCACTAGTGAGGGGAATTAAGATAGGTTCGCAGCCTTCGCTGCAAGATAAACTGACCCCAATCCAAAACAACTGAAGACGCCAAATAACTAGGCATAACAAGGCACTTTGGCGGTTTTTTGAGCGAAGCAGTCGTTACCAAAGGGTAAACTGCGAAGCACCTCGTGCCGATGAAGCAAATGAGGTAAAATAATGTCCAAATGGTGCTAAGGCAGGCTTCACGTCATAGAGGCAGCGCTTCGCTAGTTTTCCAACACCAGAAGACGCTTCGCACAACCCAGAACCGAAGGAAGGGCAAGAAAGGGCAATTTTGACCAAGAACAAGTCAATAGGCGGCTTCGCTGAAAGGAATTAACTCAAGGGTCACTTCGGCCGAAATCTCCAAGATTGACCGCTTCGGGTCTCAAAAACGCCGAACCACAACCTCGGCTTCAACCCCAGCAAACCTCCCCATGCCGATGATGAAGAAAGACTAAGGCCGCTAGGTTACTTCGCCCAGAAAGTCGTCGAAGTTGTACTTCGGCCAATGCCCCTAGCGAACCATCCTCAGGAAGGCTCTAAGTTCGGGTTTGATTTTAGCAAAGCATCCGCTTCGGTCACAATTCAGCAAACCACCCCTTCTCATAATGCCAATTCGGCCTCAAAATGTGCGAAGCAGACCCTTCACCCAGAAGGTGGTCGAACCTCCACTTCGAGGCCTATTTAGGGCGAAGCAGGCATCCACCAAGGCAGATATTAGCATCTGCGAAGGAGTAATAGAAAGTTGTAAGTCAAGTATAAAGAAGCAGGTTCGGCGAAGTTTTACTTCGCTAACTTTCATGGATGAGATCCGCTTCGGGCAAAAGGTATGCCGAACTGCTTAATCGCCTTTAGTTCTAGCGAAACAACGAAAGGCGCATACTCATCTTCTTCGGGCAAAAGTAAAGCCGAAGGGAAACTTCGCCCGATTTTCATCCGAAGTACCCAAGTTGAATCATGAAAGGGCCAAGCGCATTTAAAACATGCCTTGAGGCGTGTGCCAATTGGCGGCTTAGCTAGACGTCCGAAACACATGGAATTAATGCAAAGGTGGTGGCACACATCCCTAGGGAATTTAGTTAGACTAGAGGTTCGTGCCCAGGCGCAAGACAACAGGAATTTAAGGTTTCAAAGCAGGGTAAGATCTTCAAAGTACCTCGGTCCTCGTAAACGGCGTCGGGAAACCAATCAGAGGACAATGCGATCTCCGCCGGCCCAATTTGCACATTCATTTCAAGCGGGCGCCATTAATAGAAACAGCCTCAGCCTTTGCCTATAAAAGCCAAGTGCCTTCGACGAAATTTATTTACCTACTGGTTAATTATTTGCGGAGGGCTCGTGAGTTGTTGAAACCCTAGTCGAGACTCTGCTGCATTTCCGCCATTTCACCCTTTTCGAGTACTGTAATTCTGCTACGGTCTGTAGAACCATAATGGGAAAGAAAGTCTCCAAAGAGAAAAAGAAGGCGCCCGAAGAGGCGAGCACAGAAAAGGTTAAGAAGTCTAAGGAGGAAAAGAAGCACAGGCCAAAGAAGGTCGACCTTAATGTCCGCCCAGGAAAGCAAGTCATGGAAGAGGAGGATTCTGAAGATGAAATGCCCGTAGAACCGCCTATTGATGGGTGGGAAAACATTAAAGACACCGTGCTTTCGAAGAGCGTCACTGAGCTCAGGCAAACAATTGATTTTATGAGGAGTCGGTTGTCCGCAGAGCACAAACGGGCTGTTGTTTATTATTCGCACCTATACTGGTACATGTGTCCTCCGGTGCACCATTGCCCCGAGCTGGTCTACGCAATCGCCCGAAATTACCAACCTCTAACCAGGCAGGTCCGAGACGCCGCAGGAAATAATTTGTTTTCAATTTACAAGGATGATGTACTGGAGGCATTCGCCCCTCGTCAAGAGCCACCCAAGGGGTATATAATCCGAAATGTTAATATGAGTGAGCAGACGAACAGATTTATCCCCTCCCCAAACATCATAAAATTCTTAGGGGAACACTTGAATGTCGGGCTCCCTTCTGGCAAGTTGCCAAAGATGCCTCTGCTTCTCAGCGACTTCAAGTACCCGGACATTTTTTCCATTCTTGCATGGGTGGCGGGCTTGTCTTCCGACGCTACTGTGTATCCCTAGCAGGTGGCGCTCGCAGAATGTATTTCCCATGGAGAATTCTACGTCCCTGACCCATCAAGGCCAAACGTCAACCCAGTGTTTTTTGACTGGGCGGAATGGGTGGCCCGAACCCTGCACACGCGGCTGACCAATTTGAAGAATTCAGGGCCAGACCAGTACTTCGGGCCATGTTCTTTTCTTATTTGGCTTTTCTTCTATTATACTCAGAGTCATTTCCCGCACATTGTTGTCAACTGTGTTGACAAGGATGGGACCCCACAGCCAGTCTACTAGTGGACTCCTCTTCTGACGAAGGCCGAGTCTTATTATGTTTTTAATCAACAGTTCTTGGGACGCGCCATGCAGCTGATGTGCGGCTCTTGTCCTCGGGTCCCTGCGATGCTCAGAGATAGAGTCGTCAACAACAGGTTGGGCGACGTTTTCCAATTGACGCAGGGGCTCGTAGTGCGTATTTTCGGGTTTACAGGGAACCCCTTCCTGTTGCCTTTTTATACTTCGGAATATCAGTTTTCACTGGAAGTCGCTCGCTAGAGTGACTTCACAAATGCAGTCTATGGCCACGGCCGAAAATGGGGCCCTACATGCGACTTCCCTTTTAATATGGGGGTCATTGAGGTCTTTGCTATAAAACAATATGCTCATCTTGAGGTGAAGCTCGCCGGCTTCGGTCTGCTGGAGATTCCTCAGCGCTGGTTCTACGATCCTCTGGGAATAATGAGGGATTTCCTCAGGTTCAAAAACTTCCATAACTGCCCCCACCCAGAGATAGTCGAGCAACGCAATAACCCGAACGGGAGGGATTTGGAATGGCACATTGAGCGCATGCAAGCTCTGCCTCCATGGCACGATTTTTATCCTATTGAAGCTGAATATGTCCCTGCCAGGCACCCATTCCCAGATCCCGATTCTGCGTTTTGGAGGAAGATGAAAGAAGAACTGAAAGGGTGGCGAGAAGAAAAATTAAGAGAATGGTGGATAATGAGAGTGCATCGCAGGAAGCAGAAATCAAGCGGTTTCCTCCAGATAGATAGAGATTTCTGCATATTATATGATGCCAATGAAGATTCTTGGCAACCCACCTCCTTCGCAGACTTCGTGCCCCCAAGTGTCCCTGGCTCAGGTGAGAGCCCAAGAAGGATTGAGGAAGTGCCCAAGCAGGAAGAAGAAGAAGCACAGACAGAGGCGCAGCAAGGTGAGTTGGCCGAAGGTTCTATTCAAGATGCCGAGAAGGATGTGCAGCAGCTGAAAAGGGAGAGGAAGAAAAGGAGGAAGAAGGCTGATGAAGCCCAAATGCCCCCTCCACACCCGAAGCGGCCTCGCACCAAACCCTCTAGTTCTACTAGCGAACAACCTTCGGAAGGGCCAGTTGAGAAAGATGCTAGCGAAGCGGCACCTGAACCTCCGCCGCAAGAGGAAAAGGAAATTGTTGATGTTGATGTCATGAATGTAGAAGAATACCTACAGGAAGAGGGGAATGCAGGAGAAAAGGAAATGGAGAATGTCGAAGGGATAGAAGAGGAAAGCGGCCAAGAGCCCAACACACAGGACTTCATCGCTACCGCTCTCACGACAGAGCACGAAGGTACGCGCCTCCCTTCCCCTTCTCTTGTCTCTAAAATTGCATCTGTAGTTGCCCCGGCCGAAAGGCCTTCAGAGTCTTCTTTGTCTCCAAATAATCCCTCCCGAACCACCGATGTATTTCAACCACCAATCGATACAGCCTCATTTGCCACCACCGCTTCGCTTGTGAAAACTACATTCGGCACTTTTGTTGGTTCACCCAATGTCTCTACACCATCTGCGTCGCTTGGCCGGGGCACCACCAGTGAACCACCACCCGCCCATATCAACCCCACACCATCCGAACAGCCTGGGGGCGATTCTTCGCTCCCAAACCCCAAGAGTCCAGTCATGGTAACACAACCCGTTGCTTCGCCGTTGCCCACTGAATCCCCCACCACACCCATCGCCAATCCATCGGGCGAAGCGTCATCCCACCAGTCTTTGTATTTGTTCACCCCCTTGGTTGGTAATCCAGCCTCATTGTATAATGAGTTAGCCTTGATTGAAGAACGCCCTCTGGCGGAAAGATTGCTCCAGGCCCGACAGAACACTGACAAGTTGCTCAAAGAGGCCAGGAAGAAAAGAGGGCGATCCTTAGCAAAAGTGGAGAAATGCGCAGTCTTTGACACGAAAAATGGAAAGCTCCACAAGGTGAAGAAGGTGCCTAAAGTCCAGAAGCCCCTTGATGAAATGACACCTTCAGATTACACATATCATGAAAAGGTCAAGGACCTGGAGCAGTTAGATGTTGATGATGAATCAGAATCCATGCATGTGCGGATTGAGTCAGTTCGCCAACACGCTAAGATAGTGAATGAGCGCCGCTATGAGACGGAAAATGCAAATATGAAGCTGGAAGAAGATCTCGCGAAGACCCGCGCCCAGCTGGAGGATGCTCAAAAACAGTGCGAACAAATGAAACAGGAGGTAACTGCCCTAAAACAGCAAGTGGCTCAGCTCCAGGATGCTGCAGGAGGCCACGATAAAATACAAGCAGAAGCAGAGCAGAGGGCTAAGAAGTTTGAAGCCCGGATCATGGAAATGCAGCAACAGTTGCATGAAAAAGAAAGTATGGAGCTGTTTGATAGAGGTAGAGTTAAGAGCATCCGCACACATTTGTTGAAAAACTTCAGATCTCGGGCCTCCAGTGCCCTGTCAGTTCTTTCCTACATCACAGAAGCCCAGAGTGCAGCTTCGCAGAGTGGGCCTATTGTAGACGAAGTGATGCAAGAAATACGGCGCTGGCTCAAGTTGGCGTTTGAGGTACAGAGCACTAAGTATCAAGATTTGCAGGTGCCTGCCATGAGTCAGACAGCAAGGGACTGGTCAACCGCTCAGGCCACAGTCAACGCCTTCTTCTCAAAGTTGAGGAAAGCTCAGAAGGCGAAACGACTGCTGGACATTTTTGAACAGGAGCAACGCACTTCGTTGGTGTATTTTCAAGACCTCTCACAGTTGGGTTTCCCGAGTTTCACTGACGATGACGGGAACCTTTTGTCCAAAGAAGAACTCAAGCCCGCGTGGCTCCACTTTGAGGGTGACACCTCAGAAATTGATAATTGGGTCGAGCCCATCACAAAAATACAGGTAACGGATTTTATCCTAAGACATTGTCATATTGCAGCTTGTCTGAATGACTTGAATACACGAGCCAAGCACGCCGACATAGGCCAAATTGACCAGTTCCACATTTTGGTCAAATCCCTTCAAGATCGAGAACCATTCCAGAAGGGAGCTTGGGCTCACATCCACCGGACAATGGAACGCATCCGTGACCGTCTTCCCCCACCGCCAGAACAGGAGCAGGCACCCGATGAGGAAGCAGAAGGAGAAGGAAATGAAACGGAGATAGCTGCAGAGGTACCCCCAGAAGGAGAAGGGCAGATTGAAGCAGGGACCGGAGGCAACTCTGGCCCAATGGATCAAGGCTGAGGGTCCGTGCACCGAGGCGAGCTCATTACCCCGCGAGCCGCCAGGAATGTTGACAATTTTGTCACATTGCTTGGAGGGGTAGAAAATTTTGGAATATAAGTTGATTTTGTAAAGTATTTTCTTGTTTTTCATGAATTTGTTCCCTTGCTTTTTTCCTTGTATTTTGTAACACTACAGCAATTTTAGTTCCCATTTTGACCCCCCCTGTATATAGAGAGCTTCGCCAACAAAAAACAGGAAAAAACAGAAAGCTTCGCTGAAGGCATGTAGAGGAGAGTAGCTTCGCATAAGAAATCAGAAAAGACCTGTTTAGACCTAAAAGTTTCTAAGGCATGAAATGCACTTCGCCCACGAGACTAGCGAAGTATCCACTTCGGGCGAGGAAGTTGCGAAGCTGCAATTTTGAGTTTGTCGGGAGCCTACTAAGTCAGCAAGGTTGCTTCGCTAAAAACTTTGCCGAAGTGTTGCTTCGGCCCCTCCTCCTAGCGAACCATCTCACAGATAGGCGCCAGTTCGGGCCTCAGTGTAGCGAAGCATCCACTTCGGCCATTTCCCCGACGAACCTCCCTCTTCGGTCATTGTTTTTTCGAAGCGCCATTAGAAGGATAAGAAAATGTTGAAGGCAGGAAGCAAACTTCGGGCGATGCTCCCCCGAACTGCCACCTTTTGGTCAGATCGCTGCGAAGCATCTAACTAAGGGCGAAGAGAGGAAGACTTTGTAACATGTTGCCAGTGTTCAGCCGCTTCGGGCAAATTCTTTGCCGAAACAACATTTAAACCTCTCTCTCGGCGAAGCAGCATAACTAAAGATTAACCATGCCCTCCACAAGCAAATTGGCTACTTCGGCTTATTCATCCAGCGAAGCCATCTTCGAGGTTGTTTCTCAGCGAGCCATCGTATACTTGCCTACCATCCTGATCTTTGCTTCGGCTCGAACTCATTGCGAAGCTGCGCTTCGGTTGAAAATCCAGCAAAGCTTCACCCAGGGCACATCTTACGACATTGCTCCTCCCAAGGGGTACACATTCCAAGATTGAGTATGAGTCCGAGACACGCCCGCGGCACATAAATGCGACTTTCCCCGTCCAACGCGGCCCTGCAACTAGTTTTAGAAATAGGATGGGAAATTTCATTTGCATAAGAAGGCGAGCGCGATTTTTGCGGCCGCCTGGACGTACTTGTATACCCAGTGTAATGATGGCTCAGAGGGCTGGGTCCTCTATAAAAACCCACGCATTGTAATGAAAACGAGGGGGAACATTTTGCTAAAGAAGCTGTTGTAGCTAAACATTCTGCATCAATATAGAAGATCCTTGGCTCTAAATCTGTGCTTTCTTTTATGTTGCCTCTGGCAAGTATTTCTGCTTTCATTTATTTTTCTAATTGTTGTAATTCTGATATCTGGATTTTAGCATTGGGAGATAAATGTGTCTGGAATTTTGTTAGAGGATACATAGGGAAGCATATGCAGTTTTAGTTTCTGTTACATCTTCTGTATTATTTGTTGCTGGTTTAGATATAGATGAGTTATTGTGCTGCGTGTTCTTTCCCACTGCGATATTCAGTTATTTCTATCCCTTTCTGCATTGTTTATCTCTTTCCTGCACCCTCACTCTTTTAATTTCTTTCCAGCACTCTTATCTTTTTATTTCTTTCCTGCACTCTTATCTTAAAACCCCCAGTAGTTTAGTATAGGAGTCGGCCTTCTCCGGAGATTGGCATGGAGGGCATCTCTTCCCTCCGGCCTTTCAATGTTGGTCCAGGTCTAGGGCGCTTAGACAATTGGAAATCCTTTCCTGTGGCGTATTTGTGACCAACATGACCCTCCATATTCAATACGATGGCTTTCCAACACACCAAAAATATTATATAAAGGTAGATGCACCCCTGACTGTAAAAATAGGAGTAATGGATGCAATGTTATATCCTCACATCTCTTCTCAAGTGATCCCCATGAACCCAATAACTAAAGGACTATCATGATTGAACATATCTTTGCCAAGCTCTATGCCACAGCATTGGATGTGCTTCTCTCTCGAAGGTTGGAGGAGAGGGGTTTCAAGGCTCTTGGCCAAGCTGGTTTTTGGCAAGATCACCAGACCACAGATCACATTCTAGTCCTCGGAGCTATTATTGAGGAGGCACGTTCCAGGTCCTCGAAGGTTTATTGTTGCTTTGTAGACTTCAGGAAAGCTTTCGACACGGTGCCTCGGCATTTACTTCTTGAGAGGCTTCGGTCAATTGGCATCTTTGGGCAGCTTTTGACAGCGGTTGCACGGTTATATGAGATTGTGAAAGGTCGATTTCGCTCCCCTCAAGGGCTTTCAGCTAGTATTCTTAGCACCAAGGAGTGAAACAGGGATGCCCCCTTTCCCTAACACTTTTTGGGATCTTTATCGACGAGCTTGAGACTTTTATTAGGGAGAACGCTCACCCAAAGGATGGTTGCCTTCTTCACTATGTACTGATTTCTATTCTCCTCTTTGCTGATGATGTTCTTTTGGCCTCATCCCCTAAGGGGCTTCAACGTCATCTGAACACTCTTGCCGCTTTTTGTGACTCGAGACAGTTGAGGGTGAATCTTTCTAAGACCGAGGTTATGGTATTCAATACTGACAAAGAGGCTCTATCCCATCTCCACTTCCTTTTCTAGGGTCAAGAGGTCGAGATCACCACCTCTTATGTGTACTTGGGGGTTCTTTTCACTTGTCCCACTTGTGGTATGAAGCTTGCTGCCTAGGCTTGGGTGTGTAAGGGGTATGTAGCTTTGTCTTTGCTAGAGAGGAGTTGCTTCAAAGCACATTTTCAGGATATACCTGTGAAGATGAGGATCTTTGACACCTTGGTCAAGCCAACTATTACTTATAACTCAGCGGTTTGGGGTCCTAGTCTTGGCCCGACTGAGTGGTCACGGGTTGAACGATTCCAGACACTCTTTCTTTGACGATTCATTCGTTGCAAGGGCACAATCCCCCGCTCTACTATTTTGGTAGAGTTTGGGGCTTCTCCTCTCCAACTTGAGATTAAGTTCTTGATTATCGGTTATCTTCACAGGATTCATACTTTAGGAGATACCCCTACGGGTTGCAGACAGTACCCTTACCTTGCCCTTCGCTCCTCGATAGAACTCTTTCTGAGTTCTCGGGGAGGTTGGAGGAGCTGGTATTTTCAGGTTTCTGCCCTCCTGGCCACCATTTAAATACGGATAGACAGGCTCCCCCCTTATTCTTTGGGGGTTCTCCCCCCCTCTCGGCTTAGTAAGGAGAAGATGCTCCACGAGATCCGAAAGGATGTTAGTCTCCAATACACCAGATGCACATGGATCTCTCTTGTTGCCCCTCTCTCCCCCAAGCAATTTTTACCATGAGCACTTCTTACAGATACATGAGGGGAGAATAGTTCCTCCACAATACCTTCAACAACACACAATGCATAGTCTTCGGATCACTATTGGGCAACTCAGGGTGTGTTCTCACCAACTCTGGATTGAGTCATATCACCATCTTCCGACGAAGGAGCGGATTTGCTTGGTTTGCTCCTTGGGTGAAGTTGAAACCCTTCATCACTTTATTTTTTGTTATCCCATTTATTATAAGATCCAGGGTAGATTCCATTGCCTTTTCAGGGACAACTCTTGATCTATTTCTACCTTCTTTAGGTACCCGGAACAGCGGTGTCTCGCACTCTTTCTAAGGGAGATAACTCAGCTTCGACGACATAAAAATTCTCCAAATGGACCTCAGCCTTCTCAACATTGGCTCATCACAACATACTTCACCAGCTCTGACAGACCAGGTGACTCCGATCAAAAACGCCCCATATCATCCAGTTCGGACAGAAGCAGGGTCACTAGACAACGCACCCACAATTTGTCAGGGTTCCAAACTAGCAATGGGCAAAGACATATCATGGACTTCTTCAGCTCCGGTCTTTCGGCCTCAACTGTTAGGAGAGATTAGTTTTTGGGGGGTTCTTGGAGCTTGCCCCTCCTGGGCTACTCCCTCCCCCCTCCTCTCTCTCCGTAATTCTTGGCGTGCACTCCTCTCTTTTGGACTGCAACCCTCCCTCCCTCTGCTCTCCCTTTTCTTTTCCCTTTCTCTTTAAAATGGTTTTCGGGTTTCATCTTGTAGTTATCTTAGTTCTTTTCTTTGTTGGGCTTTTTAGCCTACTAGCTGGTAGTCATTATTGTCCTTCTTATAGTCCCTTGGGTATTATTTTGGTCCACCGCGGACATTAATAATATTTCATTTCATTTTTCTCAAAGATCGCTTGTATTGTACTTTGTTTTCTAAACAATAAAATCATTTTGTTATTTTTTATATGTGTGTGTGTGTTTTTGGATTTGTTATACTTTGTTATTAATGTATTGCACTCCTTTTTTATCTTCCTTAACTCGAAAGTCTGAGATTCAGATCACTCCTATTTCAATCTTTTTATGTGCAGCCTTCACCAATGTAGCATGAGTGGTGAGATTCCCAACAATGAAATGGTGGAATGACAAATTCAAGAACCAATCAAGACTACAATCATTGGACTATTTTCCCAGTCGCACAATGTCATGTCCTGAGATAGTTCAGTCTCACTTCTACAACAACAATTTTATGTAGTCACATGTACAATCTCGTATAGTCTCGTACGACATAGCCTCACACAATCACATACAATTGTACGACACAATCTCATAAAGCACAATATCGTACAATCTCGTACAGTTCAATCTCTCATACGACTCAATCTATCGTATAGTTCAATCTATCGTATGGTTCAGTCTTCTCGTACGGTACAGTTCAGTCTTCTCGTACGGTACAGTTCAGTCTTATCGTATGGTTCAGTCTTCTCATACAGTTCAGTCTTCTCATACGGTGAAGTCTTATCGTACAGTGCAACCTTCTCATACGGTGAAGTCTTATCGTACAGTGCAATCTTCTCGTACGGTTCAGTCTTATCGTACAGTGCAGTCTACCGTACAGTTCAGTCTTATCGTACGGTTCAATCTTATCGTACGGTTCAGTCTATCGTACGGTTCAGTCTTATCGTACGGTCCAGTCTTATCGTGCAATGCAATCTATCATACGATCCAGTCTTTATCGTATGGTTCAATCTTATCGTGCAATGCAATCTATCGTACGATCCAGTCTTATCGTACGGTCCAATCTTATCGTACAATGCTATCTATCGTACGATTCAGTCTTATCATACAGTGCAATCTATCATACGATCTAGTCTTATCGTACAGTTCAATCTTATCATATAGTGCAATCTATCGTATGATTTAGTCTCTCGTACAATTTAGTATATCGTACCATTTAGTCTTATCGTACAATGCAGTCTCGTATGACAACTTCTTGTACAGTATCCCACATACAAGCTCACTTAGCAACAATCAAATCCTAAGGTGGCAACACTCCTATGTGTTTGCCTTTGTACGATCCCACCATTGTACGACCTGCTCTTATACGGTCTGCAACTATTTATAACTGTCAAATTCCTTATTGCTACAATCACTTGTACGTTCTACTGCACGTATGATCTAACCCTTGTACAGTCTGCAACTTACGCACAGTCTGTCCATGGCAGTTTTCTCCCTACAACCTGCAACTTATAGACAGCAACTATTGCAATACTCTAACACTGCAATCTACAACTATGCCAATCAAATACTACAGTCTGCAACTAGAGACAACATCCAATGCTAAACAACATACAATCTCATTAACATACACAGCATAAACAGAATACAAGTAAAATGGAATCAGGCTGCAATGAATCTACAAATAACAAAATTGTATCGGCATTCAATGGTGTTTGTTGTAAACAACAGTTAACTCCTTTTTGAATTCAATGGCATTCAATGGTGTTTGCTGTAAAGGAGATTGTCAGTATTGAAGAAATGCATTCAAGGCAACATGTCTGTCGAAGGTGCTTCTCTATGATTTCCTTTTTGAATTCCAAGTGTGTTGATTACAATGCATATTAATATCTATTAATGAATTACAGGTAATCTAAAATATATAGTAACAATAATGTAATTAAAAAATTAAACACCATTAACACCCAACTCAATCTGTAGTAAGTTTAGCTGAACCTGAAAAGAAAATGTTGACCACCTAAATCAAATAATGATTAAGATTTACTTTAATGTTTTTCATTGGTAATATTTGCTTTATTTTATAACATTAATGTGTTTTAATATAGACTATTTATTACAATTTTTGTGGTTGCACTTATGCTATAGGAAGGAAACTAGCAATGCAGATCTGGTAAAGTGGACTATGATGGTGCGATGTTTTGGAAATATTACTCTACTAAGATGCAATGCATAGACAGTAGAGGTGGAGTTTTGGTTTTGTGAAGGCTGTTGTAAGAAAATGTCAAGAAGGATGCTGAATCCTAGAATATTTGTATTCACACAAAAAATTGAAGAAGACCAGAAAATGAAAATCAAATTTTTAGTCATTTTATGAAAAATGATGTAGGTATCTAGCTATAGCAACTCAATTGAGATGAGAATTGAATCTGTTTGTAAACTCTCAAGCTTTAAAGGAGAGAGTTATGATTTGTCAAGGGTGGAGGACCCAAGTACAACCCCTTGTTCTCCAACAAAAAAAAACACCCAACTCAATCTAATTACCATACAGCTGAAGACTACAATTTGTGAATGACAGTCCACTTAAGATTAAAATATGTTTGCAAGTACAGAAAATTCCAATGCATCAAAATATTAAGCATAAAGACAATGCTTGGAATTTCACAGAATCCTTGAATTGACAATTTGAGAAGATCAAGCTCATACCATCATGGTGTAAATCAAGAAACTTTTGATGTACAACATCAAAAATTGTAAGTAGGCAATATGCATCTGCCGCAGCATATGTTTCTTGCTCATGTGTAAGTGGCCTCTGCTCCCAATCACTGCATTGAAAATCCTATAGAACAAGTACAAATATGATCCAAAATTAAAATGAATAATTAAAAAAGGAACTTGATTCATTTATCAAATTGGAAATAACTTGGCATCTCATTTGTTCAAAAAAAATTGCATAAAGTCCCTTACATACAAGGAACTCAATAATATGCTAGTTATCCATATCTAATAAATATTCCAAGTGCAACCCCCTAACTTTTGCTTAATATCAAGAGTGGCATTCTTATCACCTCCTGTTAAAAATGTAATTCAGTGTCATGTAATAAGGTGGATCAACAACGGAGATTGACTAAGCAGTTGGGAAAGTATAAAGCAGTTGCCTATAAGCAGGTATCTGGAATGGGAGTTTTATTTAGAGCTTTAGCGTGGAGTTTGTGTAATTAAATCATCCCCACTACCGGTGATATGATGGTGGACACCAATAAGTCGTAGCCAACATGGACCTTAAAACACACATCTATTCCTGATCAACTATTTCTCAAGGATTAAAATGTACCTTCTGTTGTAATATAACAGTAAAACCAACTTATGGTCAGGAGTAACTCTCATAATTAACCCAAAGACAAGCATAAATGAATACACATTTTTTGCTAAGCAAACTAGTAAATCTTGTGAATCTAAAAAGATGATTTTACAAAATTGCAGAACCCAAGAATCTCTGTTAAAACAGGACCGACTCAAAACTTAAAATCTAGGACCAGAAAAACTAGAGTACAGAGATACTTAATCAGTCATGCAAGAGATACCATTTTACATTGTTTTTTAAACATATCATAAAAGCAGACAGTTCTAGTTATTCTAGCAAAGACATCTTTGACAAACCATACCAATCACTAGAATTTCTTGATTTACAAAACCGATACTACTTTGACTTTGACTGGGATAAACCTCATCAATCAAAAACAGCTTACCAAAAATTCTAGCATTACCATAATTTAACAATAACAGATATTATAGATCATATTTGATTTTTCCAGGAGTGAGCATCACAATTTTGGGCATCAACAATTTTTCATTGAGTTCAAAACTTGCTTAAAATAGACTGCGTCCTCTTCATAAGAGTCATCTGGGACCTGATAGAAAACAATTGGAATAAACATTACAAGCCTATATATTAACATGAACTTTGAGCATCTAAATGAAGTTCAGTTCCCATTGATTTCCTTCACTATACAACCACAGGACAAGCTAAGAAACCCCAGATGCAGAACATTGTGCAAACATCCAGTCATTTGAGACTGAAAAAGGTGATTGACATTTTACCTAGCCTCATGTTGACATTCATAGTTCCTTGCTCCAACATGCATACTTGTCCTGTATTCATCTACATAAATTTTCAATTACCCGACAAGCTTTCAATTCTAAACTAGAAGATTTTTTAATCTACATATTTAGAATTTGCCATCCATAAGTGGGATAATCAGCTGCCAATATGATGATTATATCCAACATTGCAGAAGTTATCAATCAGATTATGAACATCAAATCAAATATAGCCTGTAGGTCATTATCTAGATTTTCATTATCACTTAATTCCTTCTGTAAGCCCAAGTATTTAGTGGGAAGTGATGAAACCCAAGACTTTTTATTTTGTTTTTTCTTTCTTGTCGAAATATGCTAGAAAAAGAATCCGAGAGTTTTCGGTTTTCCTTAATTGTTTTATGCTTTTTACCGTTTTTCCTAAAGATTATGGGAAGTATAAGTGTATCATCTGCAAATTTCAGATCGATGTAGTACTTCCTCTTTGGATTACCAATATATCACCAATATGATGATCAAATTGTTCGACTTTCTCAAAAAGATGATCAAATTTTTCTGCCATAATATGGAGATAGTGAATCCTGACTCCCGACAATCTTAAATCCCTTGATGAGTGGAATATTTTCCTGGTTCACAACCAAATAAGCCAAGAAACCGGGGTAGAGATGAACAACTATCACCTTTCCTAGTGGATCGCTTCCTTATGAAACCAAATTGGTCCAGATAACAAAGTTTCTAAAATCAAATGCAAATCCCATCTGTTAAATGCTTTAAACATATCTAAACCCAGTCATTTTTGTTGTTTCAATGAATGAAATATTCCATGTGCTACTATGATGCAGTTAAAACATTCTTCTTTGCACCCGAAAGATGAATTGGGGTATTGTGGATGAAGTTCATTAGCAAGTTCTTTTGATAAAATTTTGTAGATTATATTACAAAGTAGTATTCATTAGTATGCCTCTAAAGAGTCCATGTTTGCTTTCTTGGGCATCACGATCAGGTGGGATGTACTGGAAGTGTTTCATAAGTTTTTAGCTATCCCAAACTCTTCATTTTGGTTGTAATAAATACATTAGAATTGTCCAAAAAGTCCTGAGAAAAGTGATAGGAATATCTGCTTAAGGCAAGGATGACAGCAATGGTAACAAAATCTGATCATCTATTTTTGACCAGGCATGGTTATTGCTGAACACGGAAATCGTCAAACGCAGTTTGCGCCCGTGACTGCAGTTCAACAAATGGATGGGGAGGGTTTTACTCTCCCCAACCTCCAGATCTTGGGCCAGTTCCCTTTTAACCTTGCTGAAAAGATAAAAAGAAAATAATCTAATAATGCATAAAGTAAAATCTAATCTAAGTACATGAAAAGTAATCTAATCTACTTTGTGAGGAAAAGGGTAAGAGAAAGAAAACAAGAAAAACAGAAAGACGGTCAAAGTCGTAGCAAGGTTAAAGGTTGGTGCAATCAACAAATACCGAATAACTTCACTACGATCAGATCTCCAAGTAATCAGCTATATCACAACAATGACAACTAACACAAGGAAAAAGAGCGGAGCTACTAGTTCCATGCATTCATAAATTAAAGGTCAAAGACACGATCATCCATGAATGTCAAGCTCAATTCTTTGTTTTATTGATCTCAAAGTGTTTAGTACAATGATCTCCAGAGAGTAGCTCTGGTATGTTGGGTAGCCAAAGGACCCTTACAATGAGAATCATTCTCTTATTTATACTTGAAAAGTAAAACCCTAACTTATTATCTGCGTGATGTGGTCTACCAGCAAGGATGCCACTTGCATTAACGGTGATGTGACCCGGGTTCAATCCCCACGGCAGATATGTATATGTATAAGAAGTATTTACTCAATAAAAAAAAAAAAAACCCTAACTTATTTTTGAACAAGCAATTCAAAATTTCATGTGGGCTCACTGTCCTTATCCACATTGCTGAAAATAAACGCATGAACTAGAGCAAGACACATAGAGTGTCCCTCCAAGGAGAGTGCTCCAGGAAGCAGGGCATATCGATCGCTCCAAGTGGGGTGCTACAAGAAGTCACTTTGAAAAGGGTGTTGCGAACAGGGTTGTCTGCAAGTGGGGCACTCCAACAAGGGGCATGCCGGGAAGTCAATCCCAAGAGGGTGCTCTGGGAAGTCACTCTCAACAGTGTACATCAGTCACTCTCAGTGGGGCACTCTAGAAAGTCGCTCCAAGCGAGGTGTTATAGGAAGCAGGGCATGTCGACCACTCCAAGCAAGGCACGCCAAGAAGTTGCTTTAAGCAAGGCATTACGAGAAGAGGAGTGCTCTAGGAAGTCACTCCAAGTGGGGCGTTGTAGGAAGTTGCTCGAGTGTCGAACATCATGGCAAGCAAGGCACGTTGACCGCTCCAAGCAAAGCACTTTGAGAAGTCACTTCGAGCAAGGTGCATCGGTCACTCCAAGTGGGGCACTTCAAGAAGTCACTTCGAGTGGGGCACTCCGAGAAGCAAGGCGCAACGTTTCCAAACACTTAGCCAATTTTTGTTGATTTCTATCCTGCTCTGTCTTTTGTCTCAACTTGTGTGACGGATCTTCATTTTGATGGTAGTAGCGAGCTACTATAATTCTAGTGACTCATGAGGACATCAATCTTGATTGACAAAAGATCCTAGATTGTGCCTTATTCTTAGGTGTGGAGTCAAAATTGAGGTAGTCCCACAGCAAAGCTGATATTGTTGGAGGGAAGAGTGTCATTATACCTGCAACAACCCATGGACCAATGAGGGCAAGAAAACTAGTCTGGTGCAATGACATAGACGATGGCACAAACAAGGTGATGATGGGTGACAAGAAGGTTTGATATGGGTGCACCAAAAGAAGTGAGGGAGATTTGACAAGTGAGAACAAAGGAAATAAGACGGGAAGAGGTAATAGTAATAGAAGAAGAAACAAAGAAGGTGGAGGTGAAATTACCATGAGGCAGACAATGAAAGAAAGGGATGAGAAGAAGGGGGAATTTGAGGGTCTCTTGCAAGATTTTCAGTCAAATTAGATTTTTTTTAATAAGCCAAACAGCCCAAAATGAGCATAAGGGGAAGATGCAAAAGCGGAAAAATCAAACGTCCTCATGGTGATTTTCACTCGATCAGACAAAAACTTTTTTCTCTCTGTATTTTTTTTCTAATATACATCACAAATCACTCTTTAAGGATTTGCAAGCGGCTATTTTTGTTGAGGGGGTTGCTTCCATTAACCTGCTCCAAAAAGTACCTGCCTTTCCTTGATGTCAATGTTCCAACTCAAGATCTTCCAACACCTATGCAAACAAAGTAGGTCAAATGGCATTAACGACGTATTGCCAAGAGGTCTTCCCCAACTTAAAACTTCATGGATGCCCTCTAGTGAACAATATACCCCCTCATAAGAGGATTGGCAGATCTTAAAAAAAAACAAAGTTTTAGGAGC
The DNA here is from genome assembly GCA_028583015.1 of Wollemia nobilis. Lineage (NCBI taxonomy): Eukaryota > Viridiplantae > Streptophyta > Pinopsida > Araucariales > Araucariaceae > Wollemia > Wollemia nobilis. The sequence continues at coordinate 3,668,689 of JAQPPZ010000442.1, forward strand.
TAAGGCAGCTTTTGCTTTTTTGATCTCTTCCTAATCTAAGGCTTGATACTAGACATCTAAAGGATAATATTCCCTTTCAACCCTGAAGTGGCTGGAAGCAAGGGTGGATGCATGAACTTTTATGATTATGATTGCATCCCTACTTCTCATCTCGTCCCATGGTGGACTTTGGCGTTGGTAGCTAGTCTGGGCCCTTGTTCTTGTGTGACCAAATGACAAATCGTTACTTGGCAGTGGCAATCCCTCTTGATGTTGTTCATAAAACCTACTATTGTCCTTCGTAGCATCAAATTGTTGAAATGTGAGCCCCACCTAGGCTTCACTCCCCCAAATCGTCACAAACCACATCATTCTTACAATTATGATCTCCACATTGCCTAAAACAATTCATTCATGTGAGCTCTTCTAGACACGTTTTTAGACTTGCGGGTGGATCCATACAATTGGTTAATCAAAGTCTGTTTCTGAGATTTCTTTTTTAGGAAGATAGAATTTTTTTGCAATACATCCTTTTGTCGTAAACACTTCAAGACATGAAGATTCTTTTTCCTCTAGAATAAAACTGAATGTTTCACACACTAGAGGAAAATTTGCTTCCATCGCTACTATAGGTTTTTCCTCTTTTATCGGAAATAGGCATGCCGCGTATTATGCTTTGACCTTTGAATCTGAGCTCGTCTAATAACTCTTCAAGTCTTACCAGTTTTCCTTCCTTTCATATCACTCTAGTAATGCCCAGTATAATGGTCTCATGTCCAATCATAGACTTACTTTCATCACCTCTACAAATTCTTCTCTTCTATCCAAAAGGACAAATACTTCACACTCTATCAGTTTTGATCTTTCATCTTTGGGATCTTCATTTACCATCTTGGGTTCCATGCCTAGTGGAGGGGGGCATGACTATTGATTGTGAGGAAGGGAATATTCTAGAGGAATCATCAACCCATCAAAGTGATGACTATACATCACAACACCTTGGGAAGCTGAATAATCTTTGCCCATCGAGGATGTTTCAAACTTTCAGGTATCACATGGACTTGCATTGTATCAGTCTATGGTACAAATCATAGTTGAGAAAATTGGAATCGGCAAAGAATCGGCATTTTTAAAAATCGGCAAAAATCAAGAATCAACAAAGGATCGAGGAAAGAATCGATAAAAAAAAAAACCGAAGAAAACAAAAATTTTCATTGAAAAAAAGATTTTTTCATGCATATTACAATGAAATAACATTATGCTATTGCATTAAAAGCAAAAATTCATGTCAAGACATCATACAAGGCTCAAGCTTTAAGTACACATGAAAGTGACAAAACACATCTTGTATTGCTTATAATATGAAAAGGTACAAAGTTACAAGTAACAAGAAGGAAAAAAAGTTTCATTTTTTTATATGCCTGCACATGGAAACAAGTAACAACAAAGTTACAATCACTTGAAAAAAAGGAAAAAAAAACTAAACCTTAAACCAAAAGGCTAGGTTTTAGGGTTTAAAATTGAAACATTGACAACTAAAAAAATGGGCTTGCATACATAGTTATCAGGCAGCAATATTTACTTAAAAAGAGGAGCAAAAAAACCCTAAACCCAAAACCCTAGGGCCTAGACTAGGGTTTAGGGTTTAAACTTCAAGTTCAAAGTTCAAAGTTTCAAATTCAAACATGAACAGCTGAAAAATGGGCTTGCATACATAGTTACCAGGCAGCAATATTTACTTTAAAAAAGGAAAAAAAAAACAAAACCCTAAACCCAAAATAGGGTTTAAACTTCAGAGTTCAAAGTTTCAAACATTAACAGCTGAAAAATGGGCTTACATACATAGTTATCAGGCAGCAATATTTACTTAAAAAGAGGGTTTCGGGTTTAGGGTTTAAACTTTAAACTTCAAAGTTCAAACATTAACAACTGAAAAATGGGCTTGCATAAAAAAACCCTAAATCGGCCGCAGCCTTTAAAAAAAAAAAAAATTGCAGATTTTTTGAAAAAATCGGCAAAAAATCGACGATGCTGATTTTTTCAAAAAATCTTCAAAAAATCTTTGCATCGCCAAGAGTTTGCCAATTGCATCAGCATTTTAAAAAATCGGCAAAAAATTGGGATTTTGCATATTTTCTCAACTATGGTACAAATACTTGACTCATTTAGTAGGTTCATCATGAGTTGATCAGCTATTGGTTGCCCAAATACAGTAGACACATTGATCGTATAGATATCTGCCTCGTCAACCAGCTGAAATTTTCCTTTGTGAGGAATCGGCCAACTCCCTTTATCAACCATCGAAAAACCTCCCTGTTGAAGAATTGACATGTTACCTTCATCGAGTCCATACTCCTTTATCTAGAGTGACTAAAGGGTTGAAACCATATACTTGAGTTAATTGAGTTGCGTTTGCAATTATAGTTGGTCCTGAGGGATTGGTTGACATTGGGGATCTTGGGGAAACAGTGAATATTAGGGTAACTATTAGGGGGAAGGATACTGGAATTGTAGGATGGGCATTTGGGTCGTATGGGTGGGGTATCCTTGATGAGTGAACATTACAAGATTTTGTTGGTGAATGGTCGTATGGGTGGGGTATCCTTGATGAGTGAACGTTACAAGATTTTGTTGGTGAATGAATTGAGATGACTAAGGTACTTTCCCATATTGTATAAGTTGGCCATACTGCCCTTGCTCATGTGACATTTGGTATACAGGTGGTCCTATAGGGGTATAAGCTAGCTATTGAAGGATGTGGTGATTCGGAACCTAGGAGATACTCAACATCATTGGGGTGTTTCATCCTAGCAGGGTTGTCATCTCGTTGACTGAAACCTATCTAGGTCGAAGACCTTATCTGGTATTCATGAATGAAAATGAGGAGAAACCTCGAAAAGCACACAAATGCAAGGGAACAAAAAGCAAGACTCGCTGGTAGGGCAAGGCTCACTGGCAAAGCGGGGCAATCTGAGCACAGCACTTCAAGTGAAGCGCTCCAAGAGCAATGCACTTTGAATGAAGCGCTCCAAGAGCAATGCACTTTGAATGAAGCATTCCAAGAGCAAGGCACCTCGAGTGAAGCATTCCAAGAGTAGGGCGTTCTGAGTGAACCGAGGCACACGGGGTACTTAGGATTTTATTGTGTAGTCCCGTTTCCACTCGCTCCAATTTTTACTTATTACTACTTTCGTTCATTCCTGACAAGCAAGATTTACAAATCACATGTTAGGCAAGATTCTAGATCAATTCAAACAGAGTCGCCATTTGCATGAAAAACATGGCTGAATTGAAAAGCAATTCGTAGATTTTCGATACAAAAAAGATAAGTAGGTTTCATGCATGTTAGTGGAAAACAAAAACCCTTTTACTGATCTGACAAAATTTGAGATTTACTTGTTAAAATCTGCAAAATTAATTTGCAAGTAGGTTAAGATTGATTTTGTATGGAAATTGCACTTATGTGTCCCACGGGGCGTGTCAAAACTATTGAAGCACGCACGGTAACTATTCATTTGTGGGATCGATCAAATGTCTTTTATTTAAAAAAAAAAGAAAAGCATAGACTGTCCCACCAGGCCTGCGAGAACTATTGGACACTAAATCGTCAAATGTGATTTGCGCCCATGATTGCAATTCAACAAATGGACAGGGAAGGTCTTACTCTCCCTAACCTCTAGATCTTGGGTCGGTTTCCTTTTAACCTTGCTGAAAATGTAAAAATAAACTAATTTAATGGTGCATAAAGTAAAATCTAAGTGCATGAAAAAAAATCTAATCTACTTCATGAAGAAAAGGGTAAGAGAAAGAAAAAAAGAAAAACAGAAATACAGTTGAAGCTATAGCGAGGTTCAAGATTGGTGCAATCAACAATTCCAACAGATACCAAATAACTTCACCACAATCAATTCTCCAAAGTAGTCAGCCATATAACAAAGAAGACAACTAACAGAAGGAAAAAGATCAGAGCTACTAGTTCCTTGCATCCATAAATTAAAGGTTAAAGACAATCATTCATGAATGTTAAGCACAATCTTTGTTTTCTTGATTTCAAAGTGTTGAGTACAATGATCTTCAAAGAGCAACTCTGGTATGCTGGGCAGCCAAAGGACCCTTACAATGAGAATCATTCTCTTATTTATACTTGAAAAATAAAACCATAATCTATTTCTTGACTAGCAGTTCAAAATTCATGTGGGCTTCTTGTCCTTGTCCACAAAGCTAGAAATAGATGCACGAACTAGAGTGAGCCACATAGGGCATCACTTCAAGCAGGGTGCTCCGATCAGGACACTCCAAGAAGTTGCTTTGAGTGGGATGCTCTAGGAAATGGGGCGTGTTAGTCACTTTGAGCAGGGCAGTCCAAAAACAGGGTGCTCCGAGAAGTCGTCCCTAGCAAGGCTCTCCAAATGGGCGACTCTAAGAAGTAGTTTCAAGCAAGGCTCTCAAAAGTCGCACTCCAAGAAGTGACTCCGAGTAGGGCAATCCAAGAAGTCACTCTGAGCAGGGCAATCTAGGAAGTGACTTTGAGAGGAGCAATTCAGGAAGCAAAGTGCGCCAGTCGTTCCAAGTTGGGCGATCCAGGAAGTCACTCCAAACAAGGTGTTAGGGAAGCAAGACACACCAACCACTTCAAGTGGGGCACTCTAAGAAGTCGCTACAAGCAAGGCATGTCAACCGCTACTAGCAGGGCACTCCGAGAAGTCGCTACTAGCAGGGTCCTCTAGGAAGCAAGGCGCATCGACCACTCTAAATGGGATGCTCTGGGAAGTCGCTCCTCTAAGTGGGCACCTTGTTTCCAAACAATTAGCAGAGTTTCGCTGATTTCTAACCTGCTTTGTCTTCTGCCTCAGCTTATGCGACGAATCTTTGTTCAAAGCATAATGGTAGTAGAAAGCTACTACAGTTATGTAAGTTGATCTCCCCATTGGTTAATCCATGTAATTCAGTTTGAAGCATTTGTAAAAATATTCAAATCCATGGGGGTCATAGCAGCTTGATAGAATGCCTACAATTCCAATTCCCAATATGATGGAAGAAGGAAGCAAGTAAAGGTGTTTTTCCAATTTTTGAAGATAAATGCATGTATCCAGATTATCTTCCTAAATAACCCAAACCACCACAATTGCTTAAGCAGGTGTCTGAGTGGATGCTTGTATAGCAATATGCAATCTTCATGTCCTATCAATGGATTTTTAAAATTATCCTTTTTCATAAATGTCTTAATACTTTTTTTTATATTGAAATTAAATGTCTTAACACTTGTGTGTTAAGGGTCACAAAAACAATAAGAATGACAAAAAGTAAAAGGTAAGGTAATGCTATAGTTCCTAGCCTAACCAGTAACTTTTCACTTTACCTTATATATTGTTCCAAATTTTATGCCTCCTTAATTTCAATCCTTTGACGAGGATAGCTTTATATTAAGTATTGAAGTCTTAATAATTTTGTCTTAAGGGGGTGTTAAGATATCAACACTCATTTAAGTGACATGGAGTTAAATAAATGTTAATGACCCAACATTAATGACATCCAATTACTAAGAATGACTATTAATTATTATCTCACAAAAAGGTCCATATAACTTATACTACAGAAAAAATGCTTATGTTGATATGTTTAACAATGGAGTTATTAATTGCCAAAAGGCTTTGGGACAAGCAGTGGGCAGTGAGGAGTTTCACACCCTAAACCAAGGTTCAAATCCCATGGGTGAAACTTAACAATTAAGCCTACCGCGTTTGAAGCAAATAGTGGGAAGGAAGGGGTTTCTATTAGGAACCTTCTAATTAAAATAAGCACATCCACATAAATATTGCAATAAAAGCAGTAATTCATGAAAGAACAAAATATTGCAATACGAAATGTAAATGCAGAAATATATATTAATCTCACAAATCACAATACAAAATCATTGGCCTCTTCAAGGGGGCAACCTCCTTCAATACTTTGATTCAATATGCAAAAAGATACATTCGCTTATGCCCCCTTGTCTTTTAAAGATATATTTCATGCAACCCTAACCTAACATTCAAGGGTTGGCTTACATGCAAAGTGCCACCCGAGCTAAAATATTCTACCAAACAAACAGTTACATTCTTGATAACGGTTGTATGAAATGGCACCACTTGTCTAGGCGCCTCAAGTGCCACATACCATTACAAAATATCATTAGAATGAGGTCCTCTCATTGGAAAGGGGTCATTACATAATAATATTAGAATTACATAATAATGTTAGGATGGGGTCCTAACATGCCCTTCCCCTTCAAAAAATTTTATCCTCAAAGCTAGAGATGAGGAAATTGTTGTTGTAGATGTTGGAGAGACTCCTATGTGGCATCTTCTGATTGTAGTCTGCGCCATTGAACAAGAACCTCAATGATAACACTATTGCGAGGGTGCGCAATCTCCGGTCCAAAATTTGTCAAGGCTCAAGCATGATGGAACCTTCTTCATCTAGTCTGGTAAAGGGAATTGAACATGGACCTTGTTGCCAACAACCTTCTTGAGAAAAGAAACATGAAAAATTGGATAGAGCTTGGACATAGCCAGAAGGGCCAATTTGTAAGTTGTTGAATCGATTTGTTGTAATACCTGGTAGGGTCCATAGTATTTGGCAACTAGTTTTTGGCATCGACAGAGCTGGAGAAATGATTGTTTGTAGGGTTATAGGCGGAGAAAAACTATATCCCCCACTTCAAAACTACGCTTAAAACGGTGTTGATCAATTTGTTGATGCATACGATTCTAGGCCAATTCAAGATTCATCTTAAGTTATCGGAGGATGGCAGCATGCTAGCTGAGAGTGGTGTCTACAACATGAACCTTGGAGCTTCCTGTAATGTATGAGGAGAGTGTTGATGGAGGACAACCATATATTGCTTCAAAGGGTGTAACCTTGGTTGCAGTGTGATATGAAGTATTATACCACCATTCGACCAAAGGGAGCCATTTCGCCCACTATGCAGGATGTTCGGATGCAAAGCAACGAAGGTAGGTTTCCAAGCATTTGTTAACAATTTATGTTTGGCCATTAGTCTGAGGATGATAGGCCGATATCATTTTGAGCTGAGTTCCCTGCAACTTAAACAATTCCTACCAAAAATGACTAGTAAAGGTAGGGTCTCTATCTAACACAATAGATTTGGGCATTCCATGAAAGTGAAAAGAGTCTAAAAAGATTTGGGCTACTACGGAGGATGTGTAGGGATGGGATAAGGAACAAAAATGAACATACTTCGTAAGACGATCCACTACCACCAGAATAATTGATTTGCTTCCCAATTTGGGTAACCCTTCAATAAAATCCATAGAAATATCTACCCATACTTGTTCCAGAATTGGTAAGGGCTGAAGGGTTCCAAGGGAACACACAATTTCTCCTTTCATTCTTTGGCACTTGTCACATTCAACCACAAAAGTTTGAATATCCTTCTTCATTCCCTTCCAAAAGAAAGTACGCTTGGTCCTTTCATAAGTTTTTAGAAACCCGTAATGTCCCGTTGTTGGTGAGGCATGCATCTCTTGCAAGATGAATATCCACATTTGTGAGGTTTGGGTAATAACAAGTCTATCACAATATCTCAAGTCTTGTCCATCCCAAGTGTATCCAAGGCCTTTGCTTGAAGTTTGTTGATCAAAGTTTGCAAGCCAAAATCCTTGGCCATTTCTTCTCTGAGATTATAAATCCATTGAGGGATTGGGGAACGGGTAGCATTTAGCATACTCTGATCTTCAAACTATCGGGATAGTGCATCAACCATGATATTCTCCTTTCCTTTTTTATATGTGATTTCATAATCATAGCCCATCAATTTAGAGACCCACTTTTGTTGTTTAGGTGTGGCTACTCGTTGTTCCAAGAAGTACTTGAGACTTTGGTGGTTGGTTTTGATGGGAAAATGATGCCCAATGAGATATGGCCTGCAATGCTTTAACAATATGTAAAATGGCTAGCATCTCCTTTGCATAAGTAGATTTGCCCAAATTTCGACCTGAAAATGCTTTATTGGTGAAGACCAATGGTCTTCCTTCTTGCATCAAAACGACCCCAATTCCATTGCCCGAAGCATCACTTTCAATTACAAAAGATTTAGAAAAATCAGGCATTGCTAACACCGGGGTGGTTGTCATGGCTTGCTTTAATTCATTGAAAGCCTTCTCCACTAGTTCTGACCAAATAAAAGAATTCTTTTTCAACATGGTTGTTAAAGGAGCTGCTATCTTTCCATAGTTTTGTACAAATTTACAATAATACCCCGTGAGTCCCAAAAATCCTCGAAGTCCCTTGTGGGTGTGAGGTTTTGGCAATTCTTGAAAAGCCTAAATATTTTTCTTTTTAGAATCAACTTTAACTCCGTCTTTGGTGACAATGTGACCCAAATACTTGCAACCCAAAAAAAAAATTTATACTTCAAGTTGATTCTCAGACAAAAGTTGAAGAGTTTGATCTAAATGTTTGAGGTGCTCCTCTCAAGAGCGACTATAAATCAGAATATTATCAAAGAAAACTAAAAAAAAATTGCGAAGGGTTGAAAAATGGAATTCATCAAACTCCGGAAAGTGGAGGGTGCATTGGTCAAACCAAATGGTATAACCAAGAATTCTTAGTGCCCTTCATGAGTCCTAAAAGCAGTTTTAGGAATGTCATCATCCTTGATTTTAATCTGATGGTATCCAAATCGCAAATCCAATTTTGAGAAATATTGGACACCATGCAATTCATCTAACAACTCATCAATTACTCATATGGGAAATTTATCTTTAGCAGTAATTTTATTGAGTTCTTTCAAATCAACACACAAACACCAAGACCCATCTTTTTTCCATACCAAAAATGACACTGAATCAAATAACCCCTGCCGCAAGAAGTTCCTGCACCATTTTCTCTATTTCTGATTTTTGTGCATATTAATACTCGTAAGAGCGTACACTTGGAGGAAGACTACCTGGAATAAGCTGAATTGCATCATCGTGAGTACGACAAGGGGGTAGTCCTTTTGGTTCCCCAAAAACTGTGGCATGTTTTTGCAATAACTATAATTCCTCTGGATGGTCGTTGTCTCTACTATCTAAGTCTTGTATAGCAAATAGTTGGGCCACAACGCCATAGCTAGACATTTTCAATATTTTTTCCATTCTATGATATGTAACAATTTGAGTACCCCCCCCTGCCTTCAAGCCCCTTAAGGTGTACTTTGTTACCTACTAACGGAATTTCATCCACAATTCAAAGAAATCCCACAATATTGGACCCAACAGTCTCAACCACAAATCCCCCAAAACAACATCACACCCACCTAGGGGTAGGGCAAACATGTCAGCCTTAAGATTATATTTCCCTATTTGTATTTTAATGTTTCGACACTTTCCCTTCCAAGGCAAAGTTCCTCCATTGGCAATCATGACTTCAAAAGAGTTACAAGTATTAATATAACAATTACCATGTTTGGCCACCCTTAAGTCAATGAAGTTATGTGTGCTCCCGAAGTCGATGAGAATTATAACCCATTGTTCTTTAAAGTGTCCTAACACCTTCATTGTTTAAGGAGTTGATACACCTGCTAAGGCATGCACTGAAATTTCTAGTTGGGATTCTTCTAGGACGTCTGGCTGTTTTATATGTTCCTCTTCCTAATCATCCTCTTCTTCCTCAAAAGATTCGATGGTTATTGGCTCATACACATCCAACAAAAACAATTTCTATTGTATGCATTAATGCCCCGGAGCATATTTCTCATCACAATTATAACATAATCCTTGTGCTCTACGGGCATCCATTTCCTCCCTAGTCAATCATTTGATTGGCAGAGATTTATTGCCAATATTCAGTGTGAACTTGGAGGGAAATGTGGGTTTGGCCTGTGGGAATTTGGATGGTTTCCTTTGGGCAGAAAATTTTTCCTCCGCTAGTCTAGTGGCTAGCCAATCCTATGGCTTGCATCATAGATTGTGGTTTGAACATTTTCACTTCGGCCTTGATATCATCTTTCAACCCACTGAGAAAACAACTCTGAAAAAATTGAGTCCTATTAGCCAATTAGCCAATTTCTCAAATTGAGTCTGATATTCCCTAACAGTAGAGGTCTGTTTTAGTTTTGTCAAAGCTCCTCTAACGTCCTGATACTCACTAGGGCCAAAAAAAGTGAGTAATTGGGACTCAAAGTCTTCCCAAGAAGGGTTAGGAGTTGTGTTCTGTAACCATTGATACCATTGTATGGCTTCAAATTCAAAGTTAAAAGAGGCCATGGTGACCCACAAATATCGGGGAACATTATGAAGTTTGAAGAATTGATCAGCCCACCACAACCAACCATCAACGTCCTTTCTATTAAACTTGGGAAAGTCTAATTTGGGCATCTTAAATGGGGTATCTATATCAAAAAGTGTATGATGGAGTCCTTTCTCTTTATTGACTAAACTGTCACCCAGTCCTTTCGTGTTAAGATGCTTGTCGGATTTGGATTTAATCTGGTCAGTTCTTATGACCTGCATGTGATTTTTCATCTTTGTAACTTCTTATCCAATGTGGGACATTTGACTTTGTAGGATACTAAGTGTGTGATTTAATTGCTCCATATATTGGCTTTGTTCCAACTCCATTGCTCCTCTAGTCCCTCTAGCCATATATGTATGATGTGGACCACTCCCACTGACTTACTAAAAATAGAAGTGTTGTTCCAAGAGTTACTATTTTTAGTAATGGGCCAAAAAAAGTGTTTGGTTGCTATATATAAAAAATGATTAGCTCGAAAATACGAATGCAATGGGCTAGATCTCACAATGACGTTTTTTGGCATCCTCTAAAAAGTGCATGTAGGCTATAGACCAAAATGATCAGCTCGTCGAGACGATCACAATGAGCTATATTCCCAACAACGTTTTTCAACACCCCAGACCTTTTTTTTTGTTCTAGGGAAGTGTTTTCTTCAAGTGTCATTTGTTTTTCTCCTAAAGTCTTTGTTCACTCAGAAAACTAACTTTTGTTTGACACCCCCTTAACAGAACATGCAGATTGTTACCGACAACTATTCTATCTGACTCTATAACTCACTGTTTTTGACGGTTGTCTTGGCAGACTTTGTTATTGACAATTTCTTTACTATTATGATTCCCGACTATAACTAACAAATGCACAAGCAGACTCTATCTTGATTGTTACTAACTATGGCCCTAGCTGAAATGATACTTGACTGTTACTGTAAGACCCTGTCTTGGTTGTTACTTGCCACACAAATTCTTTCATTTGTTTTAGTTGTCTATTATGTGATAGTTTAGTCTTTTCAATATGCTCAAGTTTTGTGGTAGGGTTTGTGGCATTCGTATTAAACATTCAACAGAAACAAGGTACTCTAGGTCAAGGTGTATGTACTATCCATAGCCATCAATTATATCGCAACGACGCACAATGCTCAGACCAATATTTCAGGCCACTACTCAAAGAGGATTCCACACATACCCTTGAGTGCACTACCCGCCTCTCTGACAGTACGGGAGGGTGATCTTCCGAAGTGTTGTGCTCGGTGCAGTATGGATAAATACACAGTCGAAAAGCTTCCTACGGCTAAAGGTTTTTCTTAATCCTATAGGGGTATCCTGATATACCCGAAGATACGTAGGAGCTCAAAGCCGTATACGGGTGATGTCTGAGGCCTAGGTATTGGAGCCTGATCACCCCTCACTTCACTAGACGCTTTATGGGCAATCTAGCTTAGCCAATAACGACAGCTCCTCCATGATATTTTAAAACCCCCGACACAAGGTTTCTAACCTATTAAATAAAAAAAAACAAAAAACAAGGGCTCAATTTTTTTGTAAATAGGATAATAAGCAAAAAAATAAAAACACGGAAAATATATACCTAACAGTCGAAATGGCAAGGCACGAACTATCATAGTCATAGCAAAACACGGCCCTAGAAAGTGCTTTGATACCACTTGAGCACATCCACATAAATATTGCAATAAAAGTAGTAATTCATGAAAGAACAGAATATTGCAATATGAAATGTAAATGCAGAAATATATATATTAATCTCACAAATCACAATACAAAATCGTTGGCCTTTTCGAGGGGCAACCTCCTTCAATACTTTGATTCAATATGCAAAAATATACATTCATTTATGCCCCCTTGTCTTTTAAAGATACATTTCATGCAACCCTAACCTAATGCTCAAAGGGTTGGCTTACATACAAAGTGCCACCCGAGCTAGAATCTTCTACCAAACAAGCATATACATTCTTGATAACAGTTACATGAAATGGCCCCACTTGTCTAGGCGCCTCAAGTGCCACATACCATTACAAAATATCATTAGAATGGGGTCTTCGCATTGGAAAGGGGTCATTACATAATAACGTTAGGATGGGGTCCTAACAGTTTCACACCAAAGCCCAAGATTCTAATCCCATGGGTGAACCTTAATATTTATTAAATGGCATTAGCTCAAGTAATTAATAATGTGGGCTCCTAATGGGGAGACTCGGGTTCAAATTCAATGAAATACAATATTAACATGTTGATGACATAATATGGATGGGGCCCATTTCAATACAATAGAATTATTAATCATATACATCACCTCAATAGAAACTTGAAGTAGGTTGGTTCAGGTCTTCCTAGTGTGTGCATGTAACGGCTCCAATATAGCCACATCAGCTATCCTTATTATTATTAGCTCATGCCCTAGGATGAGGTAATCAACTAGGGTAAATATTGATTTAGTCTATAAATAGGAAGAGATATGTTGTAGTCAGAATCATCTTTCATATTCGACTCTTAGTCCCTTTGTTGCGCATATAAGACTTTACCCTCTCCAAGTGGCTAGGAGACTTTGCCCTCTCCAAGTTGCTAAGAGACTTTGCCCTCTCTAAGTGGCTAGGATTTTTATTGATTTGGAATCTAAAATTTGTTACTTGCATTTCTGATTTTTTGGAATTGAATTTGAATTATTGTTTCTAGTGGATGTTTGTTTTTGCCCATTATTGAATTATTATTGAATTTCTAGAAGTTGTTTCATTACAAGTGGTATCAAAGCATCGATTTTGTTTCCCTGTAGAAGTGCAAAAGTGTGACAGAAAGGCATGCTTACCATTCCAAAACCTCTCAACATCAGTTTTACTTCTTCTTGTTTGGTAATTTTTGGTGAAATTTTTTTCGGCCCAATCTTCTTATGCATTTTGCTTCTATAATATTGTGAGTTTGTTGCTATTTCCTTTTTCTGAACCCGATTTAAAAAAAAAAAAAAAAGGTGTGTTGAGAACTTTGTGGGAGACCCATCTCATTACAATCATCTCTTCGAGCCGATCAAAAGAAAGGGCATCTCTAGCAATACTTTTTCAAGAATCAGGTGTGCCTAGACCCTTGCAGGAGACCTATCTCATTGCGATCATCTCTTCAAGCTAATCAAAGTAAGGGGTATTTCTCACAATAATTTTATAAAGTACTCCAAAGGATTCTTTTAGGCTTTGCATTCGCCCCTAGTGTATAAACAAACCTTCTATTTCTATTGGTTGGTTGCAAATCAACAAACAATTGCAATTCATTGGTTATCCAAAACAAAGATGTCGTAGAAACAAACGGCAGAGGATCCAAAGGAGAGCACAAACAAACCTCAAACAACTTGGAGGAAGGAATAGACAGTCCCAAGTCAAGGAGGCCCAACTGGAGGAAGGAAATGTAGAAAGAAATGTATCTAAGTTTGATAAATCATAACGAAGGAGAAGGCAACAAAGATGGTAAAGGAGAGGAGGTTCGCAACAAGACCAACTAAAACATTCAAGACGGCAGCAACAAGATCACAGACTAAACAACAAAAGAGAGTGTCGTACAAGAGGGGCTTGTACGGTAGATGGTCGTACAAGTGATCATTGTCATAAAACTGGGTCTGTCGTACAAGTCAAGAGTGTTGTACAACTAATGACACTTGTACGGCAAATCATTGTACAAACGAAGGTGTTGATACAGCAGATGTCTGTACAAATGATGTACAAGGAGAAGGTCGTTGTACAGATGCAGGGAATTGTACGACAGGAGAAGAAGAATTTCCTCAACAAGGAAGAGAAAGTGATTCGATAGCAAGTGGCACAGGGAAAATTGAGGTGTGCATCATTGTATGAATCAGGGTATAGAGGTAACTCAAACACATGCAAAAAAAGGGTGAAAAAGGAAAAAGCACAACATCAGTTACATGCAAGGTAACAAGGTAGCAGTTAACATTCAGTTATGCATGGGTGCCAACCACCCCCGCCAAATTATAAATATGTGCATCGAAGAGGCTTGAGAAATGCAATTTGCTCAACACTTGATAGAGAAGGGAGGACAAAGAGTGCAAAGAGTGCATGTACAAAGCTAAAGGCAGGAGGACACAGGGCGCAATGCTAAAGAGAAGTGTGCACAGGTACATTGCAGACGCAAGAGCAGTGCCCACACAAGAGCTACTAACACAAGGGGAAACTCGCCCTGAGGAGAAGCTTTTGTGCTGAAGAAATGAAGAATTGTGAAAGACAGTGCTGAAGAAGGGGTATTTGTAAGGGCATAAATTGCAGTCTTACTAAGTTGTACATGTTGTCACATTTTGCACGGGGTGCAATGTTTTCAATTTTGCAACAGTGCTGCTCTTCTTTTCCCCTCTTCCTCTATTTTTCTTCCCTCTTCTCTCCCTTCCTTTCTTTCCCACATTCTCTTTCTTCCCCCCTTTCTCGGAGCCCCTCAGTTGATTTTTAAACTTTCCAACAAGTTACCTGAAAAATGGCTAAGTGTTGGTGCGAAGTTCGCACTTCGCCCAGTTTTGGTGCGAAGTGCGCACTTCGCCCAGCCCAGTTTTGGTGCGAAGTTCGTACTTCGCCCATTTTTGGTGCGAAGTCCGACTTCGCCCCTCTTCTGGGCGCACCTTGTAACTGGCAGATTGGCAGGCTGACAAAAGAGTGATAAGTGCTGGAGCAAAGTCCGTACGGCGGCAGATACCAGTTTTCGCCTGTGCAGTCCGACTTCGCAGCGAAGTCGAAGTGCGCCCTTGACAGGTGCGCGGTAGGGGAACAACTCGGAAATACTCCTAAGGCATGGAGGCCTTCCCGACTGCGCTGTTTTCTGCCCACGCAACCCGAGACGCTCTGATCCCAAGCGAAGTTGGACAAACTGTCTTTCAAGGCCGACATGTGTCAAACAGCATCATCCATCATCTGACAAGTGTCCAGCTTCGGGATTTGAGCTGAGACGTGCCGAGCAAAAGGACAAGCATGGGTTGCACTACCTGTGCCAGTGACCTCATTTAAAGCTGATTAGAGGTTCTACCTGCTCCAGCTACCCGCATACCTGCCAAGAAGAAGTTCTGCCCAACACACCGCCAGCTAGCTGTCCAGCTTCCAGGAAGACCATGCTGCGGGTACAATCCGGTCCAACAAAAGGTCAGCATTTGAAGCTCTTTCGCCGCTTTTGTCAGCTATTGCTTGACTGGGACCTTGTGCCCATTAATGTAACGGGAGGGACTCGGGCTATAAAAGCCCACCATGAATTCATTGTAAAGGGTGGAAGGGGAATGTCTGTTAGGGAACTAATGTAACCGTGCTTCTGCTTATAAATATTTTTTGTATGCCTGGTTCTGTTCTGCTGCTTCTATTTCTTTACGTTTATGCTTTACGCTTCCCTGTGTCATGGCTCGTTGATTCATTTCAGCATTTGGTGATCAGGGGCCTTTAGCATTGTTTGTGTACTTTTAAATTTCATATAATAGATGTGGTAGCAGTTCTATCAGTTGTGTGTTACGTTGTTGTCCGTATCTGGTGATTGATGCGTTGCCGTGCTGTTAGTTCTCCTTGTAGGGAGAATGTTTGCTAGGGGACCATTGTAGTCGTGCGGTTAAAATCTCTGCATGACACATATACCTGGCTCTGATATCTCTAGGTTGCTTTCTACTCATGTTAGTGTCCGTATCTGGTGATTGATGCATTGCCGTCTTTGTTAGTTCTCCTTGTAGGGAGAATGTTTGCTAGGGGATCATTGTAGTCGTGCGTACACTGCTTAAGTATCGGAAGTACTCTTAGATTTTGCAGTTCTCAGTCATGCTTTGTATTTGTAATGCAGTAAGTATTGGTGATTGCTGGTTGTCGTACTGTTAGTTCCCCCCCACCAACTCCAAGTATATTTGTATATTCTTTCTGTTCATTTATCTCTTTCCTGCACTCTTAGCTTGAACATAAAACCCCCCCAAAAGGAGCCGGCCTTCTCCGGAGATTGGCACGGAAGGCATCTCTTCCTTCCGGCCTTTCATGCTGGTGGGCGAATCTGGGCGCATTAACCCAAAATCCTTTCCTCATGGCAGATTCGTAACCAACAGATACAGTTGTACGGATGGCCATTAAAGTGAACATTTGCAGTACAAACACAGCGAGGGTTTTTGGTTTTGCAAGTGTAAAAACATGGGTTGGAGTGGGCGACAGAGAAGACACCAAGTCTCTGTACAAGTAGTGGTAGATGGGTCATACGAGCAAGAGATTGAACGGCCAAGTCAGGAAATATCATCACCAATGCAGTGTACGGCATCGCCATACAAATTGGCGCAAGAGGTTGGCCATACAAGTGGAAGGGGACTATTGTACAAAGAATTTTAGATGGCACTGTCGTACAAGGAGCAGTTGAATAGTTGTCGTACAAGCCAAGTGATTGTTGTACAAGCAGGGGTTGTGTACGACAAGGGCTGTACAAGCAGCAAGATGTGTACAAGTGTTGTACAAGCAAAAGTTAAGGCTAATCGAAGTAGCTGAGAAGTGAAGGATGCAGAAATGGCCAAGTATTAAGGAAAGAATTCATCAGGTGCAACAGCAGCAGAGAAGGACTCCACCTAACCTGATGACGTAGGCAGAACCTTGTTCTCGTGGAGGTGTCAAAGGAAGTGCAAGAAGAGGTCTTACAAAGCGCATGCGAGGAAAGGAGAAAGAATGCGACTCAAACACTGAACAAGGTAGCAACAGGCAACATGTGGGACATTTCAGAGAAAGGCCATGGACTAGTACTTCGTTGAAGCGAGGATTGGAGACTTCACCTCAGGAGAGGGAAAAGAGCAAGGGAAAGGAGAGGATGATAGTGCCCTTGCAAGACATCACATGGGTATAGCTAGCAAGAGAGTTTTGTCAGACATGGTGGGAGAAGAGTCCAAAGGATCATCCATTGAGGACAGCATTTAAGAATGCAGGAGTAAATTTTATACTGCAGATTCCAAACTTTGACAAAGAATTTTTTAAGAAATATTTTCTGCAAATGTTGCAAACGTACAATCCATGGCAGAATGCTAGTAGAGTTAGAGTTGGTGAGCAGGAGGTAATAGTGGTGTTTTCAACAAGCAACTTTACAAGGATGTTTGGGTTGTCAAATCATGGATTACTAGTCAAAAAAAAGTTAGTGTACATGAACCGGTGGAGGGAGGTGATCCATGAGGTCACCAACATCACTTTAGAAGAGGCGGCAAAGTTGTTGAAGCACAAGAGCCACGGAGTGAAAATGCAGCAATTGAAGACACTGAAACTGCAATGTGCAATGAATGTGATCATGTCGAAACTCTCAGGAGAGCAACAAGCCTCAAAAATGCCCACTTGGATCATATCCTACGTCCAAGGGATAACAGTTGGCATTGTGTATGATTGGACATCAAATTTTTCATACCGTATTAGGAATTTTTTGATGCAGTACACAAGGAATTTTTCAATAGCTTTCCATGCCATTGCACTAATGATGAATGCTGCAACACAGGCAAAGGTACAGTTTCCAGAATTGAAACCTCCTAGGGATGTACCGAAGCATGGACCAACAATTTTTTGGTGGATCAATGTGATGTCATTGACAAAGCCAAGCACTCAGGTGAAGAAGAAGATGACACTGAAAAGGAAGACACAGTAGCCTGTGGAAGATGAAATGAGGAGTCAAAGGAAGTTGCAACACAACCAAGGACAGAGTCAATGCAAAGGGAGAAGCGACGTAGGAGGTTGGAGTAGTAATGGAAGGAGGCTCAACTTCAAACACAACATCAGCCAGAAAAGCAGCAAGCCACAACAAATGTTGGTGGTAGTGCAGAGAGGATGGAGGGTAGAAGTGAGTAGCGTGGAAGACTACGGAGAGCAATGCGACAAGAGGATCCACATAGCCTAGGAGTCAAACTTTGCAAGGAGTCACTGCAGGTAGACGGATAACGTAAGAGAGGGCTGTAGTGGGTGAACGACAGCCTGAGGAGCCTATTGCGGAGGTGGACACGAAGACGAAAGGAGAACAACAAAACAGCAAAAGTCAATCGTGGTTGTGGATGTACAAGAGGAGACAGCAACAATGGATGTAATGGAAGGTGTAGGAGAGGAACAAGTGGGAAATATCAATTCATCGGATATTTTCAACACCCCAACACCTTTGCAGTGGCAGGAGGATCCGTGTGGATCACCTCCATTGGATGAACATGCAGATATTGAAATTACATCCGCAGCAGAGGAATTGGAAAGGAGAATAGTACCAGTTGAACAAGGAGACAAAGGGAAGCAACCTACATCACAGTGCAGAGTATTTTAAAGAGAAAAAAACAGTCGAACGCTTGAAGAACAGGAGAGAGTACGAGAAGCAATGACTGAAGAACAAACTATGGATGTAGCACGACTGGTACAGCAGGGCAAGGCAGCCATAAAACCAATCAACCTAAGGGGTGACAGTGGAGAAGGTAAAGAAAAAACAACCACCAAAGATGATACAAACAAGAAGTTGGATGCGAGTGAGCATTTCCTCATAGAAGTGTCAAATTTCAGGAGACCTCCATCTCTAGGGAACTGTATCAATGAGCAAGTTGATGCCTTTTTCAAAAAGATGTTTGAAGCCTTAGATAGAGCTAGGATGGAGTTCCAAGTTGGATGCATTGGAGATTGGCAACGATGGCAGCTAATGGTAGAAACCGAATTAGGCAAGTTATTACAATGGGCTCAAGATGAGGAGAAGATGAGGGAGCTTACCGAGGTTCACCAAAAGCAGCTATGGGAGCTAGAAACTGGCAGCATGCAAAACATAATCAGAGTGGAAAACTTGCTAGAGGGAACTCAGACAATCTATAGGAAGACAGCTAGAGTATACATTTATGAGGCAAATTTGGCATCTTGTCCAACAGATGAGGTAGGTGTGAAGTACATGAAGCTTGCACTTGAGTTAGTGAAGATGTATGCCAGGATTAAATTTTTGGCAATACCTGATTCAATGGTTAGCCACAGGAGTGAAGAGAATTCATGAGTCAAAGGAGGAACAAACTAACCAATGGGAAGAGAAACTTCGGCAAATGAAGGAGAATGCTGAAACAAAACTAGCTGCGCTCAAAAAGCAAGTTGAGGAGAGAACGAAGGTTCAGGAAGAACAGGACATGCTGATTGGGCAGCTGAAATCTGAATGTTCGTTGAGGAAACAACTATTTGAGAAGAAAAATGAAAAAGTAAAGGTTCGAGATCAACAAATTGCAGAGAAGGATGAGCAGCTGGCGGTTGCAGCTAGGCATGAGGCAGAAATAGCAAGGAAGGTTGTTGAGGCAGCAAGGAAGGAGGCTGAAGCTGCATTTGTAGAGAGGGAGGAAGAGATATTGGCAAACTTGGCGGAAACCGAGCAGAGAGCAAACAATTATGCAGTACAGTGGACCTGGTATCCAAACTAATCCAAGAGGCTAAAAGGAGACAGAGGCCCTCAAGCTGCAAATTAAGGAAATGGGAGGCATACCTGTTCCAACTCCTCAGCATCAGCAGAATCCTAGCCCCCAAGAGCAAAGACAGTCGTCAACAAGGACATCGACCAAGCTAAAGGGGAGCGAAGATGTAGGAGCTAGTTCTAGACAGCAGCCAAAGTAAAAGTTGTACATAGGGAAATAAGTGCAAAAGTGAACAAAATTGTAATGTACAGTTTAAACGAAATTTATGACTGTAATGTACATGAAAGTGAAATGAGATGTCAAACGAAATGCAAGTGAAATGTCATTTGGCTAGGTGACATCAGCAAGGATGATGTCATAGATTGATTACATGAAATTGTAATATGTATGGCTATTGTAATAGTCACATAATGGGAATGTGGGTAGTTAAGTGGTGAGGTGTCCGAGGCAGCAGTTGCTTCTAATTGCCAACCTGCAAGCATAAAAGGACCCCCCCACTCATTTGTTCAAGAATCATTAGGATCATAGCCATAGTACGAGAGAGCATTGTGCATGGGAGGGTACAAGGATTCCAAGAGTAATTTTGTGTGATCTGTGTACTCCAAGTGCAGACATATCTGTAATGCAAGTGTCATACAGGCAATTATAATTCAATGACATTCCATATCCATCTATGTGTATATGCCTATGTGATACCATTGTTGCAATAGATTGTTAAGTTGTGTGTGTCAAGTTCTGTGTGTGCAGGATTGCGGACAAAAGTTGCAATTGGAGTGTCGTACGAGGGTTCTCACAACTTATAAGTGTTGTACGATGGAGTTTGCCATACAAGGAGTGTTGGCAAAGTCTTTGCCATACAAGTCATTGCCAACAAGTGTGTTGGAGTTTGTCATCAAGTGGATTGTACAAACACTTGTCGTACAAGTGCATGTGGAGATTTTGTCATACAAGTGCAAGTTGGTAATTGTCGTACAAGTAGAGTTGTCGTACAAATTGCCAATGTCAATTGTGTTTGGACCAGCAATGACTACAGTCTCAGTTGGCTCCTAAAATCTGTCATTCCACTCCAACCGTCGGAATACTCAGCACCGTGTTACGTTGTCCAACTTGAGAGCCTTTTCTAGTCTTTTCCAGCTTGGAGGACAAAGTTTTCTGTGGGGGAGGGGAAGCCATGTAACATCTCCAATATAGCCACTTTGGCTATCCTTATTATTATTAGCTCGGTCCCTAGGACAAGGTAGTTGGCCCTTGAGCATTAGGGTCAACGTTAATGTTAATTTAGTCTATAAATAGGAAGAGTTATGTTGTAGGGGGAATCATGTTTCATATTCGAACCTTAAGTCACCTCTGTTGCGCATATGAGACCTCAACCCTCTCCAAGTGGCTAGGAGAGTTTGCCCTCTCTAAGTGGTTAGGATTTGTATTGATTTGGAATCTGGAATCTGTTACTTGGCATTAAATCTGAATTATTGTTTCTGGTGGATGTTTACTTTTGTGCATTATTGAATTGTTACCGCTATCACTATATTTCTGGAAGTTGTTTCATCACAGTGCATGATCTGATTAAACAACATAAAAATAATAAAGAAATAAAAGTGGGACCTACACAAATAGCATAACATATTTTCATCATCAAATATAAAAACACAAATTTGACTTCTCGACCAAATTTTCATATAATGTCAATTGGGAAGAACTTCTAACCATAGTCAATGACATCAAATTTCCCCAATCCATAATCTTCAAGAGCCCAATTTCAGAAAAAAAAAAAAAAAGACTGCATACAATGAATCAGAAAAAATTTGACATTTCGGGTGACCCACCATGATCCATCATCAAGATGTAAGAATTATATGGATTGATTGCCACAACTGTAATAGGACCTAAAAATAGGCACTTTGAATATGTCAGAGTTGTTGGGAGCTCAATCCACACTATAGAAGAATATTCTCAAGCAGAGGGCAGATAATGCAAGTGATAGAGCACCAAGAGGCGCACCTAGGGGGTCTTGGTTGGAGTCCTAGCTGGTCCACTGTCTTCAGCATGGCATCCAAACATGCTTAAGGAATTTTGGATCCAAGCAGATAGCTCAAAATCTAGGAATGCAGATTCCAATTTCATATTTTCTGAAAAAATGGGAAGATTTAGGAAATTAACTATTTGGACCTGAATCACCAATTTCATGTGAAAAAGAGGGTTGATAGTTGTGAATCAGAGCAATACCAAGATATTGAAATTCTAGTAAGTTTCTTTGGAAGCTATTGATGAGATGAGATAACATAATTCTATTATTGTACACAGATGATCAAAATAGAATGAAGGAACATGATCAAAATGTTTTCTCTAAAGACCCTTCAATTTTATTTGAAAACCATTTAATATAAGGCACATGCATTTGCTCTAACTTTGCTAAGCTATCACCCCTCTCTCCAAATGTCATGGTCTTCCTAACATTCTTGAGAGCTTTAGTGATTTGACCTTCTTTGTACCAATTCCTTTTGAAAACCTTGATAAGATGAACATTTTCCTGGTAATTGTAATATTGATATGTAATTCTCATCACTCTTGTTGCAAGAGATTTTAGGACACCAGCCATCTATGTTGGGTGATGGGTGATGATGTGAAGATGATTGTAAATAAAGATCTGCATGTCTCTTTTCTGTAAACATGTCATACCAGTGATCCATCCTCTTTTTGAATCAAAAGTTCATCTAGAAATGGTACGCAACCCTGTTGCTCCAATTCCTTCATTAATTTTATGCTATTACACGGGTTATTCAATTGTTCTTGGATCTCCTCAGGGCTTCCTAAGCCATGTGGCCAATTTACATTTGCATCATCAATATATTATTTCCACCGTTTTGGTTTAAATGGAATAAGGCCAAAGCTTACTCCTCGAAGCATTCCAAAGCTTTAATCATAACATATTTTAAGATTCTGTTCTTTGTTCTATTAAACAAATACATAGTAAGCACCAGAGTGGAAATAAATAAATTGAAAAAAAAAAAAACGGAATTAATGATTACAATATCCCATGATATTAATACATTAACCTTATAGAGTCTTATCAAAAACATGTCATAACTCAAGAAAAGCAAAGGAGCATAGGCATACCTTGGAAAGTTGAATGCCAAGGACTTCCTCGCATATTGATGATAAGCTTTTGCTTTGTTGACTTGTCATTTTTCTCCCATTGCTTGACAATGACAAATCTCGATTTTGTAAATAAAAGTATGCTTTCCCAATATCTATGTAAGGATCTACCTATAACATAAAAAAACATTAAATCATTCTTAATAAACATGATATTGCAACTTACTATCAAAAATTTAAAAGAAATATTAGAGTATTTTTTAGCCATCATCTTTAATCTCATATGTTGAGAACTTTAGAACATTCCTAACTTTTCAACAAAAAACTTCTTAAAATGAAAAGTATATCTATCTTTCATTTCCATGTATACATACAATTATGCATGAAGAGGAGTATATTCTCGTATTTAGCAATTCATTACTGGAGCAAAAATCTAAGGACATAAATGAAATTTATTTTAAGGTCAAAGAGAAGTATAAATATTTTCCTATAAATTCAGTATCACAATGTATTCATTAGCCGTGCTTAGTACTAAGCTGTTTTGCTATATCTTCTCCCTTGTGCTAGGTCAAAGATGAGTGTTGCCAATTTCATAAACTGCCCATCATGCCCACTGTTTGGTTATGTTGCTTAGCTTTTTCTAGGTAAATATATCATAAAGTCCATATAAATACTCCCCTATATGTTTTCTTGGCCAGTGAGTGCATTAATATACAGTCTGCAATATTCTTTATTGCTTAATTCTCATGGACGATGCAAGTTTTGTGCACACTATTGTAACCAACTCCATACATCTTTCAATTTATTTAATAAACATTTCACGTTGAAGCTTCATACATTTTAATCCTTCCCGTGAAACTAGATAAGAGGCGGGGCACTATCACAAAACTCACACGGACTTTATATTTCAAACTCTTTACATTTGAACTGACTATTCTATCTTTAAGCAATAAAACACAATCATCCATTTGGAAAATAATGACCATAAAGTAAAATTAAGATAGTAGAAAGCACAAACTGACATGCAAATGAGAGAAGATATCCACCAAAACTGTTGGCATACATCTTCATTGGTGACGTATAAATAGATTTATAAAGATGAGGTTGAATGACAGCAAACCACCTTTGAATTGGGGATGCATAGAGACCCAAACTAGTCTCCCTGCATGGACACATAATTCAGTCCAACTGATGAACTGAGCATGCAAACTAAGACTCTCTAGTTTCTAATTGAGATGAACTGGACATACAAACTCAGACTCTAGTCTGCTATTCTAACCATACAAAATAGATTTTACAATGTGGAGATAATTACAAGAAGAAACAAGATAAGTACAACCTCTATAACAAGATTTGGCAAATTTAATCCATAAAGTTCATTTGTTGTCAAATTTGAAGACATAATAAAATTCGATTAAAATAGTAATTTATGGAACAACTCTAGTTAACCCAAAAAGTGGATAAATTTATGAAATGGCATGAGCTCAACCGGTTAAATCCCTCGATTTTTAAGAAGACCCAAGTTCGTATCTTGCCAAGAGATACATGCATAATTGTCAAACTATTTTAATACCATTATGTGGTCAACTTGTAGTACGGGTGGGGCCCGTTTCAATCCCGTGTAACCAATTTTAAAAAAAGCGGACAAATTCAGCAATGTGTATTGGGTAATTGACTAATTTCTGTAAACATGTGTTCACATACATTTCTAGTTGCATTATAATTAGTTTTAATTTTTGTATTTGTTTTTCATTAATTCTATAAATTATAAACATAATTACATATTTTTAACATCTCAAACCTTATGACAAAACTTTATGAAAAAAATTCCATGTGCTGAATTTCTTTTGAACTTTAAGCTTGTTGAACTTGAATTCAAACACGAACCTTATGACTAAGATAACAAGAATGGAGACAATTACAAATCTCATCACTTCCTCCCTACTTAGAGGAAGTTGTCCCCAACTTCTTGAGGAGATAACAAAACTTTTTTGAAAGAGCTGACTCAAAGAACCACTTGCCCTACATTCACAGTGTGCTTTTGTGGCCCACCAAGTAGTGGTTTGCTTCTTGCAATCGATGCAAGTTTGAATATCGAGCAAAGTATCATTCACCAAGGGTGGTTGAAAATTTGGAATTGGATCTTCATGATGAGTGACAACGTCCTCCTCCCTCCTCCTCCTCCAAGTGATATGACTATTAGTGCTTTAGCTGGCTCACACTGACATCATGAATAGTAGGTTGAGCCATAGTAGAGAACATTGGAATCGTATCGGAATCGATCTGAATAAAAATTTGGGAAAATTTAGGAATAGGAAAAGATTGAAGAAAAATCGAGAAAAACGTTTTTTTCCATGCATATATCACAATGAATTAACAATCAAATATTAATGATGTAAGACTATGAGCTTAAACTACACATGAAAGTGGCAAGTGATACATTATACAAGGCTCATGCTTAAAGTACACATGAAAGTGACAAAACACATCTTGTATTGTTTATAATATGAAAAGGTACAAATTACAAAACGTGTCAAAATTCCCCAATAGGCCCACTATCTACTATCTTGCAATTCCTTTGCCCCTTGCCCTAGCAGAAGATCTAGTCCCTCTTTCTTGACATGCCCTTGCCCCTTCTTGTGCCCATGCTTCTTCTTGGTCCTTGGATGCTATCTCCTCCTCTAGGTCTTCAAAGTTTTGTAATTCATCCGAGGAGAAGAGATGCTCTTCGTACTGCTCCTACACTGCATTTGTGATCCATTCAAATGACTACTCAATGTCACTTAGGTCAATGGGCTCAGTACTTGTTTTTGCAAAACTTTTTTGGTGGAGGCGAAGGCTGTAATGCACAAACTCAAGATCATTCAACCTTTCTTGTGTAAGTCTATTACACTTCTTGGAGTGTATGTGCTCAAACATACTCCAATTGCGCTCACAACTTGAAGTGTTGCATGGTTGAGATAAGATTTTGATGGCCATGCATTGCAAATTGGGCATAAAATCACCAAAGTCCTCCCACCATAAATCTAGAAACAACCAAAAATAAATAAAAGAAATTTAATAATTCATATGTAAAATAGTAACTTGAGATTATTTTTTAAAACAAAATCAAAAGACAAAATAAATAATAAATCGATGAGGGTTACCTGGCGTCAATTTTGACCTCATTTGAATGCATTGCTCAAATGGGAATTGGCGGCCCCGACATTGCTTATAATCCTGTATCTCTTCATGTACCTTATTACGCAATTCTCTAACAACTAAGAACATGTGGTCAATGCAATCTTGAAGGCCAAGCTTCACCTCATAATCGACATGAAATGTAGGAGAATAAATTAAAAATTTTGGGGTTCAAGTAGTAACCCATTGCATGAAGAGGGCTATGGATTTGAGATGTCCATTGGTTATCAATGATTGTCCAAATGGGATCGTATTTTGTGTGGGCATATCCATAAAATGCAGCAATTGCCTCTTTTGCCTTCTCCATAGCCTCATATACAAATCCCATTGCAAATTGTTCTCCATCAAGATGGAAAACCTTCACCAATGGCTTTGACACCTGAAAAAAAATAAATAAAGGAAAAATAATTTAAACGAAAATATTTTACAACAAAAAATAAAATAAATTAAATTTATAAACCTAGTCTTGTACCTTGATGGTCTCATCCATGGCTATCCAGAAGGCCTCCTCAAACAAATAGATATATACATTATGCCCCTTGGGTGAGAATTTGTATCTTGCAGCTTGTTCGGAATTCCAATCATTGCTCACAAACATTTACTTCAATGACCCTCTTGCATCATAAATGCTCTACAAGGTCACAAAGTTTGTGGCGAAGCGTGTAATTCCAAGCCTCACTAGCTCCCTCCCACCAATAAATCGCCTCATGAGGCTAAGGACCCATGCATGGTTGTAGATGAATTTTGTGATAGCCTTAGACTTATGTAGAACCTTTGCCACCCAAGGTCCTCGAGAAGCAAATCGAGACAATGGGCTGCACATGGGGTCCAAACAATAGTGGGGAATCTCTACTTCAAAATCTAACCGGCTGCCTTATATGCTGCTACATTGTCCATGATGATTTGGACAACCCTGCAAGCATTTCAACACTCTTAACTTGTGTCGATGCATCTGCTGACTTGAGGAATGCAATTCCTCCTGCAAAAGCAACCAAAAAATAAATCAAGGTTCTTCCCTTCCCATCCGTCCAGCCATCAGACATGATACTGCAACCCTTCGTCCTCCACACCCTATACTGGTCTTCAAGCACAACCTGAAGTATAAAAAAAATTTAATCATGCATGTGTATAAATTTAATCCCCTTTGATTTTTTTGAAGTTTGCTTTTTAAAAACATAATTTAATCATGCATGTGTATAAATTTAAGCACAACCCGAATGTTGTCCACAAATTGTCGAAGGAGAGGGTCCCTAAGGTCATCAAAAGTTGGCACCTTAAATCCTGCGCCGCAACTTGCAACGATATCTATCATGTGCCGCCAGTACGGAGACCTTGCCACATTGAAGGGAATGTTAGAATAATACCAAAAAGTGACAATGATTGTCCTCGCTACGTTGTGCTTCTCTCCAAGCGACCATACCCTCAAGAGCAGGTTGTGCCCCTGGTATGGAACGCTCTACAAAATAGAACTCTCCTGTCCCACTAGTTGCTTGTGCACACAATGGACTCAAACTCTCCTGCTAAAACCGGATAAAGTTGTTGTTGGTAACCAAATAAAGTTGTTGTTGGTACAAGGAATTCGAGAAGGGGGGATGACATGGCCTCGGTTTGTCTTTGTTTGCGATCTCTTTTTCCCTCTGAGTCAGAGATCATGGCCTCTACTTCATTTTTAATTTTATCCAGCACCTTAGGGCATGGCCTGATCATTTTCAGTTCTCTTTGCCAAATGGAATTTGAGGCGAAACATGCCTCCACTAAAATGATCGCCACAAAAATTGCATATAGCTTCCCCTTTCTTTTCCCCTTGCGTTCCATACACCCATGCTAGATCTCTTGGGGCCATTTTTTTTATGCCTGCACATGGAAACAAGTAACAACAAAGTTACAAACAATTACTTTTTTTTTTAAACCCTAGACTAGGGTTTAGGGTTTAAAATTGAAACATTGACAGCTGAAAAATATGTTTGCATACATAGTTATCAGGCAACATTGGGCAATATTTATTTAAAGGGAGATGAAAAAAAACACTAAACCCAAAACCCTAGACTAGGGTTTTTGGTTTAGGGTTTAAACTTGAAATATTGACAGCTGAAAAATGGGCTTGCATACATAGTTATCAGGCAGCAATATTTACTTAAAAGAAGAAAAAAATCCCTAAACCCGAAACCCTAGACTAGGGTTTAGGGTTTAAAGTTTAAACTTCAAACATTGACAACTGAAAAATGGGCTTGCATACATAGTTATCAGGTAGCATTAAGCAATATTTACTTAAAGGGAGAAAAAAAAACCTAAACTCAAAACCATAGATAGGTTTAGGGTTTAGGGTTTAAACTTGAAATATTGATAGCTGAAAAATGAGCTTGCATACATAGTTAACAGGAAGCAATATTTAGTATTTACTTAAAAGGAGGGAAAAAATAAAAAACCCATAACCTTAGGCTAGGGTTTAAGGTTTAAACTTCAAACATTGACAAAAACATTTGCAAACAGCCCTAATCTAAACCTAGTTTCAACCTAGAGAAAAAAAAAAAGTTTTCAAAAGTTTTTCTTACCTTAGATGAATCCTTTGGGTGGTTGTTGCTAGTTGACAGATTTCTTCAAACCGCAATCCACTCGCTATTAGGATGCCCTAGCGTGTTTGAGTTGGTGTGGTAGCAGGTAGGCAAACTCCTTTCTTCCTTTGCAACAGGGAAAATGAAAGACAAAAAAAAAAACATTTTTTAGCTAAATCGGCCACAACCTGTACACATGCGGTTGTGGCTGATTTTTTCTAAAAATCGCCCAAAAATCAGAGAATTGGCGATCCAAGGCAAGTTGACGCAATATTTGCAAAAAACCGGAAAAAATCATGAATCGGCGATTTAAATCACAATTTTCGTAACTTTGGGTTGACCTAATAGATCCAAACAAAATTTTTAGGCCCCATGGCTTGGTATAAAGCCCATATCTAATAAGCTTCAACTTATGATGTTCTTGGTTGTGAAGCCCTTTTCTTGTTCAAGTGAAACCAAACATGGTCACTAACTTGGGAAAAATGAGGTACTCAATGGGCTAAAGACTCCTAAACTTTGGCACGTTTTTGTCAAATTTTGCACAAGGAAGAAGATTTCTCTTGCTCCTTTTGTTCATGGGTTGTATTCGAAGCTCAAATAGAAATTAGGATCTCATAAGAAGAAATACCTTTGCAAACATGAGCAGCCCAATTGTAGCTATGTGGAAAAATATGAAGATAACTGTCTCGTTGCTTGTTGTGTCAATGATACATGAGTAGAATATTGACTAACGGTGTGATTAACAACCTCAATATGGCCATCAATTCTAGATGAAATGACATAAAGCGCAACTAACAACCAAAATGCTTAAACAATGTATTCTAAAAGTGATTGAAGAAACATGTGATTCCTGCCAACAAGGCCCAATAGAGTGGCACAGACAACAACTACCCAACTCATCTAGTGAGATTGCATAAGTTATGCTTCAAGGTCGTGTAGCAAAACAAGGCACAATAATTACCTCTTCAAACATCCACATGTTGGATGGAAAATGGAAACAACAAGGATGATTTTGACCAATAAAGATGCTATATTACACAAGGACACATCCCCAAGGTTGTATACCCAGGGGGACACATCCCCAAGGGGATAAGGATGGGGATGTGGGGACGTCATCACCCACCACCCCCCCACAATACCCTCATTTATGCAAGGACGCCTATGCATCCCCTATGTTATTTAAAGTGTTTGTCAACTTAAATCTGGAATCTTGATATATAGAAACAAGAATACAAGTGGATCACTGCTTTCACAACTAAAAAATGGAGAGTTATTTCGCAATATAGAGAGTTGTCAAATTAGATAAGCAATTGAAAACTAGAAATTTAATTCCCCCTGTATTCCAAAACTTAAAAACTTTTTTGCGAGACGACTACAAATATATGGGTGCCTATATAGCTTCTTTGAAAGTTGGAGCACACAACTCTAGCATCTCTAAAGAAGTTATGCAATCTATTGATGCACATACAATGAATGAATGGCATCGCCACACAGAATTTTGGGATGTTCTGAGACATCTATAGATGATTAAAAAATGAGTCATCAAAAATGAGAAGTTGAACACAATACTTTGAAGAGCATCCTTGACAATCCAATGGCCCAATCACATTGAACCAGTCACTATACTCTCCAAATAATACATCATTGTATTTTCATTTTGTCTATGATTGTTGATTAGTAATGAGAAAACCAATGATAAACTAAAATTTGTGTTTTTTAAAATGTCTTTTCACTTGTAATTTTAAATTTTTATATTTATAAAAAAATTTAATATTTATATATAGTCATCCCGTTTTTGCCAAAATTTCGGGGTATCCTCTGGTCGTTCCCTTTTCGCATCCCAATGTTTTCGTGTCCCCTCCAAAAGGGTACTCAGCGTAACATAAGAAAGCCATAAAAAGTTAAAATGTATGTAAATAAATGAAAAGCTTTATTTATAGATAATACCAAGGTTCCACGAGCCTGGGGGATGGGGGGATGGGGGGACGGGTTTCCGGGGACGGTGGGGGACGGCAGGCCGATTTTAGGGGACGGCTCGGGGACGGCTGGGGGGACGGCTAGTATAATACTATAAAAATTGAATTTTTTTAGAAATTTAGAATAATCTACACATTCAGAATTCTACACCCAACAAAAATGATATTTCATATTACTAATCAATTATGTAAGTGCAGCCATTCATATTCAGATTAGTTACTAACACATAAGTGCAGCCATAATTGAGTCATTTAACATTTTCATATTCATATTAGTTACTAATTTGCAGCCATTTAATTGTTTCAAGTTCAACAACTATAACTTGAAGGTTCAGCCAAGGATATCAAGTGCAAACAATGTTCAAACAGTCATCATTTTAAGTAATAACAGTCATCATTTTTTCAGCCACCAATGTTCAAACAAAGACTGTCATTTTTAAAAAATTTCAGTCACTAACTGTCACTAACTGTTCAAATTTTCAGTCACTATACCAAAAGAATTGGTATTGTTTAAATAAACCTCCTTTTAGTCTTGTAATGATGGCATTATAGCATAATTCCAAAGACCCTTACCATAGGTCCTTGGGGATTAGACCCCACAAGTGAATTAGTTTAGTGTTGGCTTTGGTGGGGAAATTTTGTAAGCCTGAAAGTTTGATTTTAAGTAAGGGGCAAGAACCAAATTAGGGCTAACCTTATACAAATCAATATAAAGCAACTCTTTTCTTGCACGCCTTCATATTGGAACCCTAAGTTTTGGTGAAAGAGAGAGTGGAGGTCTGAACCATCACTGCAAACTAGCAAGAGGATGCAATGGCACTGCCTCATGGAAGCCATGCCCTAATCAAACCTCTGATTTTGCTGACTTCTTGCAAAACCCATTTGTGGATTCTGATTGAAATGAGAGGGGTACATGGAATGAGATGGATTTGGTGCTGGAAATGCACCATTTTTGGTCTTATAACAGTAAACCCTCGGAGGTTTGGGACACCGGCAAAAAAAAAGAGGAAGCGAGACAGTGAATAGAGAAAGCTTGTGCAAATTTTGCCAAGAACATCTAGGGTTTTGTTGCAAATAGAACCAGGTACTATCCTTGGTTAAATTATTTGTTTACCATTCATGTTGAGATGGAAAAAACCTGTGTAGAAAGAGTTTTTCATGCTGCTGTGGAAATAAGTGAAGTCTTCTATTTTCACTCCTTGTTTTGTTAGGTTTAGGGTTTGATGGGGGTGAGACTCAAAATGGGTCCCACCCCTTACCTTTTTTTAAGTTAAATTTTTTTTTCCCCCTTGGGTGAGGACGCCCAGCCGTGGGGGACGGCTGGGCCCCATGGGGGACGCTCAGACCGTCCCCGGGGACGGCCGGGCCCCATGGGGGACGCTCAGACCGTCCCTGGGGACGCCCAGCCGTCCCCGGGGACGGTCTGAGCGTCCCCCATGGGGCCCGCCCTTCCTCGGGGACGGCTAGGCATCCCCGGGGACGCCCCAAAAAGGGGGACGTCCCGAGGACGAGAGGCCACAGGCCTCAGCCATCCCAGGGACGTTTCCCAGCCGTCCCCCAAAAAGGGGGACGGGGGGAAACGTCCCCCTTGCCGTCCCCCTTGCCGTCCCCCGTGCTGGGGGACGCGAGAAACGGGGGACGCGTCCCCATGGAACACTGGATAATATAAATGTAAATGAACTACAAAATACAAAGCACTTATGCACCTAACTTGAAAACAATATCAATCTTTAGGCTAGGGATTGTAAAGGTTGAGCTGCAATGTATGCTAGACATTGATGGTGTTAACTTGATCTCAAAAAAAGAAGCCTATATAAATTAACAGAGTTCCAAAGGAAGCAAATCTATGCTTGACTCTGACTTATATAATGTACAATATAGTTACAAGACCTGCATTCTTCCTTTTCCGTATGTTTTTTTTTGCTTCTCAACAATGAAATGAAATGAAATATTATTAATGTCCTTGGTGGGCCAAAATAAGACCCAAGGGACTATAAGAAGGACAATAATGACTGCTAGCTAGCGGGCTAAAAAAAACCCAACAAAGAAAATAACTAAGATAAATACAAGACGAAACCCGACAACCAGGCCAAAGAGAAAAGGAGAAAGAAAAGGGGGACCAGAGGGGGGAGGGCTACAATCCGAAAGAGAGTACACGCCAAGAAGAACGGAGAGAGAGGAGGGGGGAGGGAGCAACCCAAGAGGGGCTAGGGCAAGCTCTAAGAACCCTTTAAAAACGAATCTCTCCTAACAGTCGAGGCCGAAGTATCAGAGTTGAAGAAGTCCATGATATGTCTATGTCCATCGCTGGTTAGAAACCCTGACAAGCTATTCGGTCACATGTGAACACATTGACCAAAACACTATACATGTGAAACCATGTCACATGTGAACATACTGTCAAAAAAATTGCCACATGTCACATGTCAACACGTTTACTGAAACCATGTCACATGTGAATACGTTGACCAACTAAGCTATTCGATCACCGGTGATATAGTGCCACATGTGAACATGTTTAACCGGTGATATAGTGTCACATGTAAACATGTTGACCGAATTGGCTATTTGGTCACATGTGAACATGTTGACCGAATTGGTTCTTCGGTCACATGTGAAACAATGTCCCAGTCATTTAAATGTTCATCCTAGAAGTATTGGAAGACAACCCCCAAATGTCTCAAAGTTCATAAAGGACATGTTGGAAGTCACTCTGTTGGGTCAAAACTGTGATCTAGTATTCACTGGATCTGACTTTGACCTCTATCATCCCAAACATTCGGATGTTCATCCTAGATGTACTAGAAGAAAAGACTCAAATCTGTTTGGCCTCTTATTTATAGGCTTCAACCTCATCCTGAACTCTTTGGACAGAAGTCTTCTTACAACAAGAAGTGGTTTACCAGGAACCAAGTTTAGTAGCAGTTTCCTCAACTAGTCCCATAGTTGGATGTAAAGAGGCCCATTACTTCTTAAAGGGGGAGGAATGGTCCGAATAGTGTTCACATGTGACCGAATAACCAATTCAGTCAACCTGTTCACATGTCACATTGTTTCTCATGTGACTGAATAGCCAATTTGGTCAACGTGTTCACACGTGACACTATTTCACTAGTGGCCGAATAGCCAATTTGATTGTGTTCACATGTGACATGGTTTCACATATACAGTGTTTTGGTCATCATGGTCATATGTGACACTATTTCACATGTGGCAGTGTTTCGATCAATGAGTTCACATGTTACACTATTTGACATGTGACCAAATAGCCAATTCGGTCAACATGTTCACATGTGACACTGTTTCGGTCAATGTGTTCACATGTGACCGAATAGCCAATTCAATCAATGTGTTCACATGTGATCGAACAGCCAATTCAATCAATGTGTTCACATGTGACACTATTTCACATGTGACCAAATAGCCAATTTGGTCAATGTGTTCACATGTGGCATTGTTTCACATATGACAATGTTTCAATGTGTTCACATTGTTTCACATGTGGCAATGTTTTCAATGTGTTCACACGTGAAACTACTTCACATTTAGATTCTATAAATAAGGGATCATAGAGGTAATTAGGCAGAGTGTAGAGCACAGAGTTCCGACCACTACATCTCTACACAAGGATCTGACGAATGCCATCACATTCTTCCTTGAGAATATAGCCCGCATCACCATATCTACACAAAGATCTAGATCACATCCTCTCGCATTCCTTCTGAAAAATCTGGCTCATGCCTCAAGGCATCACTCCCTATCTCTTCCATAAAGATACATTGTAACATTCTCTTGAATAAAGGGCCCATTTTTATTTGCAATTTCCATTATGTTTCAATTCTATTTCTATTTTGTTGTGTTTTCCCCTTTATAACACAATTTTGTATTGTCCCGTCTGATTTCCAAATGAAATTCAGATCAAAACTTGGTGTCCTAGACACATCAACTACAAGAACAAGAACTCTCACCAGAGTTCACAATGAGGCCAACCTTAACTTTGAACCATCAAAGGTCTAGAAAATTCTTGCGTCAAACCAATGGAAGAATGCCATGGATGTCAAATATCAAGCTTTGACAAAGAACGAGACATGGCAGTTGGTTGGTATTCCGCCTAAAAAAAAACCATTCGTTGTAAATGGGTATTTAAGATCAAATACAAAGTTGATGGGAGTATTGACAAGTACAAGGCAAGGTGTACCAAGGGCTATGTGCAAAAGGCAGGCATTGACTATGACAAGAACTTTGCTCCAACAACAAAGATCAAGGCCATTCGGACGGTATCCACAATGGCAGCTCAATTTGAATGAAAGTTGCATCAAATGGATGTAAAAAGTGCATTCCTTAACGGTGACCTCACAAAAGAAGTATATATGATGCAGCTTGAGGAATTTGTCATACCTGGATAGGAAAGGAAGGTATGCATACCCATCAAGTCTCTATAGGCTGAAGCAAGCTCCCAAGGCCTGGTATGTGAAGATCAATGAGCATCTTGTGCAACATGGATTCCGTTGTAGTCCTTATGATCCGAACCTATACTTCAAACAACACGAAGGAAAGATCATGATCATAATTGTGTGTTGACAACTTGGTCAAAAATTGATTGAAAGGACCAAGAGAGATTTGAAAAGGTCATTCAACATGATAGACCTCGAATTTATGAATTACTGTCTTGGCTTAGAGGTGTGGCAGGCAGAGAATCATGTTTTCATGTCACAAATGAAGTATGCCAAGACATTGCTCGCGATGTTTCGAATGACAAATTACCAGCCCATGCCTATCCCAATGGAGATAGGGTTGCAACTATCTTGAAACATTCCATCTCCACAGGTAAATGTAACTCTCTATCGTCAATTGATTGGGAGTCTCATTTATCTGATCTTATGCCAAACCAAATTTCAGCTATGTTGTTATCTATCTTTCATAGTTCATGCAAGAACCAAGGGTGTGCCTACCAGATGGAGATAGGCTTACAACTATCCCAAAACAATCCATCCCCACAAGTAAATGTAACTCTCTATCGTCACTTGATTGTAAGTCTCATTTATCTGACCTAATACCAGACCAGATATCAGCTCTGTTGTTAGCTATCGTTCACCATTCATGCAAGAACCAAGGGTGTCACTAGAAAGCAGCAAAGCAAGTACTTAGGTATAGTCATGGTACAAATGAGTATGGTTTGGAGTACGAGAAGAATGATCAATTCTTCTTGACAGGATTCAATAAGGCAGACTATGCAAGATCCATTGATGACAAGAGATCCACATTTGGACATGTATTCCTTTTGGGATCCAGTCCAATATCTTGGGGAAGTAATAAGTAGCATGTTGTTGCTCAATCTTCTACGGAGGTAGAATATCGCGCTACAAGAGTTATTTGCAAGGCGATATGATTACATCACATTTTGTTAAGGCTGGGCATTACAAAAAAGCAACCGACAGTGTTGAACTCCTAAAAATCAAAAAGGTCTAAAAGCAGATTGAAGTTCAATGCCACTTCATTTGCAAACATGTTCAGGAGCATACCATATAGCTTCAATTTTGACCTAATGTAGATCAATGTGCAGACATTTTCACAAAGTCTCATGCATATGTCAAGTTTAAATATTTTCAAGATTTTTTGTTTGTACTTTGATAGAGCATTGATGTAATAAGGGGGAGAATGTTACAAAATCATGTAAATGTTTCCAAGTACTTGTAAGTTAATTACAATCAAAGACCTTTTCTTTCTTGATTCTTCATTGTATAAACACAGTTACCACGTCATTACAAAGATTATCGCAGCTAATCTGCATTTATAACATAGAACAGGCTGTGTTGATGTAAAAAGGTCACCCTTTGGCTTATGAAAGCAAACAGCTTTCCAAGGAGAATATGGGCAGATCTGCTTACGAGAAGATGTTGGTCACCCTACATGCCATTGAAAAATGAAGGCCTTATTTGTTGGGTAGACATTATATAACTAAAACTAATCATTGCAACCTCAAACATTTTTTGGATCAGTGTCTATCTTATACCAAATAGAATAAGTGGTTGACCAAACTATTGAGGTATGATTTCAAGATTGATTATAAAAAGAGGAAAGAAAATGTGGTCGTCGATGGTCTCTTGCAAATATGAAGATTTGGCAGTTGTTCATGCTATCCCTTGCCCCATCCCTCTTTGGATCACTCAAGCTCCTGAGGAATGGCATTCTAATGCAAGACTTCTCATCTTATTCACAACATTGAAGCAGATACATCATTGGACCAAAAATTTTCCCAAACCAACAAGATTTTAAACAAGGATCAAATTTGTTTTATCAAGTCCTCCAACGTCAAGGACAAAATCCTTCAAGAATTACAAGCGTCTACTTCAGCGCTAAATTTCTCAAAACTTATCTTAGGGTAAAGTAGTATTTTTTATTGAAAGGAATGAAAACTGATGTAAAAATTTGACACAAAATACAAACTATGCCAATGCAATAAGTGAGAAAATGTTAAGGCCTTAGGTTTTTTGCAGCCACTCCCATTTCCACGACAGCACTAAAAATATATCTCTATGTATTTCATTGAAGAACTTCCTATATCTTAAGGGAAAACAATGATTTTTGTGTTTGTGGATTGCCTTTCTAAGGATACCAATTTATGTGCATTGCAACATCCATTTACAACAAGCAAAGTTGCTCAGGTATTCTTGGATCAAATTTTCAAATTACATGGTATGCCAAAGACTATTGTTTGTGTTCATGATCCATCTTCACAAGTAACTTTTGGAAGGAGCTATTCACAGTCAATGGCACCCAGCTTAACATAAGTTCCGCATATTATCCTCACCCAGCTTAACATACATTCAGCATATCATCCTCACACAAATGGGCAAACAGAAATTGTGAATAAATATTGGGTACGTATTTGAAATGCTTTACCGCCTAGGGCAAGCAATATCAATGGGTTAAGTGCCTTCCCTTGGCAGAATGGTCATACAACAATTCCTATCATCTTTCCACTAAGATGGCCCCATCTAAGGCATTGTATGGTTAAGCCCCCATCTTTGATAAATTACCTTCCAGTGCTAGTGTTTCTCTCCCCCACTAAAAAAAATAAAATAAAAGAAAACCATTTCTCAAGTGTCGAAATGGGCTGGCGATTTTTTCCTCTGAACTAGGGTTTCTGGAACTTCGAAAAATCTCGAGCTTCAGCTGGATAGCAGAAGTGTCTTTGAGGTACGGTGGATCTGAAGGCTAGATCGGTGCCCCAGGAGGGTCCAATGGGGACTTCTCCGGCTCCTTTTCCAGGGAGTACCAGCTCATACGCAGATTTGTTTAAAGAAAATTCTCCTCCTAAGAACGACGAAGCGCAAAAGATGGCATATAAAAAGCTCTTCACGGCTGCTGGGAATAGGTCGACAACACATCGTGTGAATGGTTGTTTGCCGCAGGCCGAATCCAGGCCAAAAATCGTCATCGAGCCAAGTATGGTTGAAGAATCAGTCATCTACAGAGCTAACCACGATTTAATCTGCAAGTTCATGGGTATTCGCCCTTCCCTGAATTTTCTGCACTCTTGGATCCGTCAAAACTGGGAGCCTCACGGTGAGTTCTCATTGTGGTTTATTAGCAATGGTTATTTTATTGTTAGCTTTTCGGCTTTGGCCGATAGAAATAAGGCTTTCGAGTCAGAGAAGAAAAATCATGGCCCGGCAGGGCTATTTGTTCAACCATGGAGAGTGGGATTCGATCCCCGTGTTGAACCTACTACTGTCCCAGTATGGATCCGTCTATATGCTCTTCCAATGGAATTCTGGGGTGAGCAGGTGTTGGCAAGGATTGGCAATGCTATTGGTAGACATCTGGGTGTTGCCAGAGACACTATTGAAGGGAGCATGGCAGTGTATGCAAGAATATGTGTGGAGATGGACCTCAGCCAGCCTTTGCCGGCAGAGTTGGAAATTGAATTGGCAGGTCTCTCCTGGATTCAACAACTGGACTATGAGGCCCTACCCTTTAGATGTAGGGTTTGCCACAAACATGGACATTTGGCCCGTTTCTGTCCTATTAATATGAATGCTAAAATGGAGGCCCCTTCAGGAATGCCAAACCTGCCTAAAGAGGATAAGGCAACACCTAATAAAGATTCTAATAGCACCGGTCAGGGCCAGGAAGCTCAGAGAGAGGGTTTTGAACAGCCCAAAAGAAAAGACGGACAAAGAAAAAGGAGGGAAAGGAGCAATCCCATCTCAGGCCTGCCAATAGGTATGAGATATTTAAGTCACTGGTTGACGAAGAGGAACAATTTATGGAGGGCATGGAGGGTTTTAAAGAAACTTCTAATATTCCCGGGCAACTCCCCCTTTCATCTCCTCCCGTCATACAACAGGTAGTTGAACCCTGTGAGGTATCACAGCCAGTGTGTTCAGGTGCCTTAGTAGTGCATAACAGTTTCTTAGGATGTCCGCATGGGAATAGCAGAGAAGAACAAGGAAAGGCCATCTTTGGGGATAACCCAGGTAGAAAAAAGATCAAAAAACAGCAATTCTTAGGGAGTAGGTAGAAGATCCAATAAGGAGTTGCTAGCAGCCCAAGGAGACAAATTGATCATGGGAGGATCGGTGAGGACAATAGACTCTTATTGCTCCCAGGGTAACCAATGATTATACAATCATGGAATGTGAGGGGTTTAAACAGCAGAACCCATCAATCTGCTGTTCAAAGACTATTAGAGAATCGCAATACTGATTTTTTGCTTTTACAGGAGACTAAGATGTCTTTGGATCTTATGTCTAAAACAGTCAACAGAATTTGGAGGGGTGTTGGTCATATGGATGTGGCTGCCCAAGGTGCCTCAGGGGGGATTGTTACTCCGTGGAACTCTCTTGAATGGTCTGCAATAGAACATCTTGCCCGGAGGGGTGTTCTCACTTCTCTTTTTAGGAATAATGTCTCTGCGGAATTCGTTCTAATCACAAACTTTTATGGGTCTCAAAACCTAGAGGGTCAGAGGCGGCAATGGAAGGTTGTGCATAACATGCGAACCTCAAGGGAAGATCTAGACTGGATTATAGGGGGGACTTTAACGCTAAATTATCTTCTAGAGACCAGGAAGGGGGAACACCATTTTTGGACCCAGGGGACCGTTTCATGATTGCCCAAGTCCAGGCTTTGCACTTAGTGGACATTAAATGTCCTGGCAATAACTTCACTTGGACTAATAAAAGGCGGGAGCCACATAGCAGGAAGGTTAAGCTAGATCGTTTTCTGGTTTCAGAGGAGGCGTTTGTAAAATGGAATATAAATTTTCAGATTTTAGAAGGCCCCTGCTTTCGATCACCGTCCCATTCCGTTGGAAGGCGGGACTAGGATGGGGCAGCATCACAAACCTTTCAGATTTGAGAATTTTTGGCTTCAGAAAGAAGAACTTCGGGAGAAAATTCCACAAGTGGTGGGAAGAAGGCCGTCCAGCTTATGGGAGAGCAATGTTCAGAATCCATAAACAACTTCAATATGTCAAAACTCGGTTGAAGTATTGGAGGCGTGCTAATAAAACCGACTTCCAGGCCCAAAGAGCTCCATTGGTGGCTAGATGGGATGAGGTCCAAAAATAGTTCAGAGAAGGAGTAATTACAGACCAGCTCAAAGCTGAGGATGATGCCTTGCGTACAGCGGTTGAGGACATTGACAACCAGGAGGAGATCTATTGGAAGCAGAGAGCAAGAACCACCTGGGTTATTAGAAGGAGACAGAAATACAAAATTCTTTCATCGGATCGCTTGTGCTCGAAGACGGATGAATAAGATGGAGGCCCTTCAAGATGAGAACGACCATTCCTTTGATACACTTCCAGGTATACATTCCCATGCTATGGATTATTTTTCTAAGCTTTTTAAGGAAAGTGTGGTACAAGATGTAGAGGCCCAAAATGAAGTTATTTCTATCATACCTGCTATTATTTCGGAGGATGAAAATCAGGCCCTCCTCAAACCCATTGATAGAGATGAATTGAAAACTGTGGTCTTTGGAATGAGCACTGGTAAAACTCCTGGTCCAGATGGCTTCCCAATTGAGTTTTTTCAGGCTTTCTGGGACTACTTAGAGGAAGATGTAAGGGCTGTTGTTGAAGAGTCCAGAGAAAATAAGAGAATGCTTAAAGCTATAAACCACACTTTCATTACCTTAATTCCAAAAGGGGAGGAGGGGGTTCATATTTCAGATTTTAGGCCTATTGCCTTATGTAATGTGTTGTACAAAATAATCACAAAGGTAATGGCTGAGCGCCTAAAACCTCTTCTTCACAACATTGTTTCCTCTGAGCAAGGGGGTTTTGTTGAGGGTCGGCAGATTCTGGATGGGGTGGTTGTGGCCCAGGAAGCAATCCATTCAATGCACACTTCTGGTAATAAAGGGATGTTCATAAAACTGGACATGTCAAAGGCTTATGACAGGGTTGAATGGAGTTTCCTGGCTAAAATGATGGCAGCCTTTGGCTTCTCTCAGGGCTGGATAGAGTGGGTCATGAGTTGTGTCTCTTCCCCGACTTACTCTGTGCTAATCAAGGGCCTTCCTTCGCAACCATTTGGAGCTTCTCGGGGACTGCGCCAGGGGGATCCTTGTTCTCCTTATCTTTTTCTCATTCTGGCTGAAGGTCTTGGCAGACTTTTCTTGAGGAGAAGACAACAAGGTAGATTATTGGGTATCAGGGTGGGTGACGAAGTTTTAATGCACCTGTAGTTTGTGGATGACACTGGTTTGGTGGGAGTGGCCAGCTTCAGGGAAGCAAGAATGATTAGGGATACTCTTAATGTCTATCTTAGGGCTACTCAACAAGTCATTAATGACAAGAAATCCAAAGTGGTTTTTTTTAATCTGGAGCAAAGGCTTCGGAATAGAATTTTAGAAATCCCGGGATTCACAAGGACTTCTCTCCCGGTGGTTTACTTGGGGGTCCCCTTGCACTTCAAGAAGCCGACATTAGACACATGGAGGAATCTGCTGGAGTGTATCAAGGACAGAATTAATCACCGGTCTCACAAGTGGTTAAGTTATGGTGGCAGATTAACTTTCTTACGAGTCAATCATTCAAGCCATGCCAATTTACAAATTCTCTATCCTGGCTGCCCCGATTACAATTTGGAAAGAGTTGGACAGGATGGCTAGAAAGTTTTTATGGGAAGGAGCAAAGGGAGAGAGAAAGTGGGCCTTAGTGGGTTGGGACAAAGTTACCCAGCCCAAGGATAAAGGAGGTCTGGGTTTGAGAAAATCTAGGCTGAATAATAAAGCTTTGGCTGGAAAGCTGTACTGGAGATGGATCTCCCAACCCACCTCCCTATTCAGTAGAATCCTAACTAGCAAATACCTAGGTCAGGCCAACCCAATCGATGTTGCTCGCCTCCCCTTGTTTGTTTCTTGCTCCCTTTTTTTTGGGCCCCCCCCGGGGGGGCTAAGTTGTTAAAGACCGCTTATTTTGGAAAGTGGGAAGAGGGGAGAAGGCTCTGTTTCGGACAGATTCTTGGGATCAGTTCCCACCCATCATTGCTGAATTTCCAGAATTACAGCCAATAAAAGCTGCCATTGAAGCCAAGGGATGGATCTGTATTGAAAGTTACTTCACAACTTCTCAACTGGGGGAGTGTAAGTTTAAGCAGTTCAAGAAGTTGGATGAGTGGCCCATTTCAATCCCTCCGGATTTGACTCCCATCATGACTAAAATTCTGACGTAAAGATTTCGTACAGGGGGAGACGTGGAGGATGAATTAGCCTGGGGCTTTGGGAGTCTTGGCGTCTATACGAAGAAAGGACGGATATGACAAGCATTCTCCCAGCAGCCCCCCCTCATACTTTTCTCGGTTGAGGACTGGAGGAAAATCGGACACTCTAAAGGCTGGCCGAAAGTCAACTTTTTTTCCTGGAAGTGCATGCACAATGGAATCCTCACTTTTGATAATCTCGGATCAAAAGGTATCATCGGCCCTTCTCAATGTGTTCTATGCTACAAGAGCGAGGAAAATGCTGACCACTTGCTGTTTGGTTGCCCTTTCACCCGACAGATTTGGCTGCGTTGGTTTGCATACTTTAAATTTCAAGTAAGTGGTGACCTGAACCGGATGAATATCCTGGGCAAAATGGCGGAAGGGTAGATTCAAATCTAAAGCTCTTCGTTTTGGTCGGGAGATCGGGTTAAGCTTTATCTCGGTGGCAAGTATGGCTGGAAAGAAATGCCAGAATTTTTAGAGAAACTTTTACTACTCTAGACGGGGTTTGGCAAACCATTTGGAGCAAGGTTACCGAAACTGTGGCTGTTCATGCGGTGGAGGAAGCTCAAATTGACATTGGAGCTATGGACGACCGCGGTGAACTGCTAGAGGGACAGGACATAAATTGTTGGAAACCTCCCCCGTAGGTTGGATTAAAATCAATACTGATGGAGCTACAAAAGGTAATCCGGGTAGAGCCGAAATTGGAGTGGTGTGCCGGGACCATGCTCGGGACCGTGCTCTATTGGGAATTGCAAGGCCTGGGAAGAACCACTAACAATGAAGTTGAAGCCATTGCCATTAAGTCTCGCTTCGTTTGGGCTATGAAACATGGCCACCGCAGGATTATTCTTGAATCAGACTCGCAGATTTTGGTTGGAGCTTTGGATTGCATGAGGAACTTTGACTGAAAGTTTGGAGGTTGAGGGCTATTGTTTCCCAAATTAAATACTTATGGAAGGAATTGGAGGACGTGATCCCGGTTTATGCGAGTAGAGAATTGAACAAAGCGGCTGACTTTCCGGCTAAGATGGGTGCGGAAAAGGAGGTTGGAGTTCAGCTTGCACGGTGACATGGATATTGAGGATGAGGTGATTAGACAGGGTCTGGAAAGGTCCTTGCGCCAATGATCAAAGAAAATGCAAAGGGTGGAAAGCTGTCGCGATATCGCGACATGTTGCGCCGTCGCGGCCGCTGGAGGAAAGTTGTCGCGATATCGCGACATGGTGCGCCGTCGCGGCCGCTGGAGGAAAGTTGTCGCGATATCGCGACATGGTGCGCCGTCGCGGCCGCTGGAGGAAAGTTGTCGCGATATCGCGACATGGTGCGCCGTCGCGGCCGCATGTCGCTCCGTCGCGGCCGCGGGAGGAAAGTTGTCGCGATTTCGCGACATGTCGCTCCGTCGCGGCCAGGGGAGGAAAGTTGTCGCGATTTCGCGACATGTCGCTTCGTCGCGGCCAGGGGAGAAATGGTGTCGCGATATCGCGACATGCTGCATTTTCGCGGCCAAGGGAGCTTAGGTGTCGCGATTTCGCGACATGTTGCTTTTTCGCGGCCAATGGAGAAAAGGTGTCGCGATTTCGTGACATGTTGCTTTTTTGCGGCCAAGAGAGAAAAGGTGTCGCGATTTCGCGACATGTTGCATTTTCGCGGCCAAAGGAGATAAGGTGTCGCGATATCGCGACATGTTGCCTTTTCGCGGCCAAAGGAGAAAAGGTGTCGCGATTTCGTGACATGTTGCACTTTCGCGGCCAAAGGAGAAAAGTGTCGCGATTTCGCGACATGTTGAGTTTTCGTGGCCAAAGGAGGAAAATGTCGCGATATCGTGACATGTTGCTTTTTCGCGGCCAAAGGGGAAAGGTGTCGCGATTTCGCGACATGTTGCTTGTTCGCGGCCTAAGGAGAAGATTTGTGTCGCGATTTCGTGACAAGCTGCTTCATCTATTGTAAGATTGTGTTCTCTCTGAGTTCGGCTGGGAAGAGTCTCTTCCCTTATTGTAATTGATCTTTGTTTTAATACAAGTTTTTTCAAATTTTTCAAAAAAAAGTGTCGAAATGGAATACAACACACTGCAATACAATTCCATTACCACTTAAATAAACAAAATATACAATGGGAATAACTTACAAATACAAATGGATACACGGCCCACAAAGCATGTAACCTGCATAGCAACTATCTGCAATACATCATACTCTAACGAACCATCAACAACACACATCAGACAACAACATGCATGCACACACACTCAGATACAAATAGATAGATGGATGGATGGATGGATTCTTGATGATTATCTGATTATCCCTGTATTCGGAAATGTAAGGGTCTACTTATACTTTTCCTAGGAAAAGGAGGTAGTTGCCAACTTCCTTGTACCTCACTCTAACTACCCTTACATGACATGTCTAATTACAAGACATCCTAATTACATTACATTTAAAATACATGTATATCTGAACTACATGAACATCCAAATTACACGGTCGCTCATTTTG
This sequence comes from Wollemia nobilis, assembly GCA_028583015.1. NCBI lineage: Eukaryota > Viridiplantae > Streptophyta > Pinopsida > Araucariales > Araucariaceae > Wollemia > Wollemia nobilis. Next base: position 3,713,347 of record JAQPPZ010000442.1, read on the forward strand.
TCAAACACTTAAAACATAAACTACACAATAATAGAAAATGACAAAACTCCATTCATTGATTATGCAGACATGTCAATTCGCCTACCTACATCTATCCCCTCCTCTAGACTTGTCGACGTCCTCAATGACACATGAGCTGAACACCAAGGATAGAAGCATTGAACACCGTATTGGAATCTCTTGTCATGCTCCTTCCGCTTTCTCCTGTTCCAAACATCTTCTACAACTAACTTCACTTCAAATTGCTACTAGCAACAAATTGTTCTCCAATCGCTCATCTCACTTCCTACAATTGGTTGCATCACCAACATGACCAGCAACGCCCGCCGCCGCCTACATCGTGCGTCAAGGTGGCGGGAACCCCTTTGCAGGGTCAAGAGACGCCCCTTTTGGGGTTGGAGGGGAACGCCCTTCGCACATACCCCAAAACCTCAAGGGGTTGATGGGTAGCGTCCCCATAGGGTTGGGGGTAGCACCCGGAAACCTCAACAATGGAACCATTGAAACCCTCACTATCTAACCTAAATTTTTCTCATCGTCTATATTGTCGTGGTCTTCACTCGACCCTCTCAAACAACTTCCCCTCAATTTCGAATGGTCTCTTCCTGGTTCCAGACAACCTCTTCTTAGCCTCAAATGCCCTTGCCTTGGTCTCTGGCGAACAATCCTTGGCCTCAAACAACCTTGTCTTCACCTCTGGTGGACATTCCTTGGCCTCAGACAGCCTTGCCTTGGCCTACGACGGCCCACCTCCTAGGCCATATAGCCCACTTCCTCGCCCATATGGCCCAACTCTTGGGCCAAACAACCCACCTCCTTCCAAAGCAACACATTGTAGCTTCTAGATTGTCTATCTCTATAGTCAGACAACCCGGTACCAACTCCAGAAAACCCGGCTCCTCTTGCGCAAATTTCTCCATCACGAACATGTCCTTGTTGATGCATGTCCCTTCCTTCATTTCTCCGCACTTACATTTCTTCCAACACGCAAATTCCTCTGAAACCCCATTGATTTTGCTTGCAAAGGTTTGGAATTGCAACTGCCATCTCAACAACTATGTTTCTCCACTGCAAACGTTTCAACTTTCACCTGCACACAAATTTAAAATTTTTTGCTTGTCGAACGAGGGTTTTTGGCAAACCCTTGTTTATGTTGTTGTTCTGGCATGCCCTAGCTCCGATACTTCGGTGCAATGTTCTTTTCTACAACTACTTCACCTTTTTCCTTAGTTGCCTAAAAATTCCGTATGATGGAATGTCTTTGGTTTGTCTTTTGGACACCCTTGTACATACCCAAAGTTGTCTTTGATTTTTCTTCTAGATGCCCCAATACATGCCCTAGGCCATGCCCTAGTTGTTTCAATTTCAATTGACTGATGTGCTCTCCTTTGGCTCTTCTTCCTTATTGCTCCTTGGCTTTGCGCATGAGAATGAACAAGTGAGAGTTCTCAACTCCTTTTTATAAGTTGAGGGAGGTAGACGGACACTTAGCTTGCATGCAGCAAGTCCCCTCCACTCCCTTAACTGCCACTTCAACACCAATAACTGATTTGCATGCAACTACTCCTTCCACGTGCCAATTTCGTCTTTTATGGCCTTGGCTCCTTATTTCTCCTTGCAAATGGTAGGCTCACTAGAAAGTGTACACACCCCATTTCAAACCGCGTTGGCACTTTGGCCCAAACAGCCTAGGTGGCCAAACCGCTTGCCTGGTCTTCCAAACAGCCTGGTCTATCTTTGGTTCGGATGGCCCAAGGGGTCAAACAGCCTGCTTGGTCTTCTAGACAGCTCTGTCCTTTATCCTCTTATGTCGTCATAAATTCCAACCTATAAATGTCTTCCTTCAGATGACCCCACTTGTTCTCCTGACGACTCATCTTCATCCTACACTTCAAATTGCTCATCCCCTTCCTCGGACAACTTTGTGTGTTCACCAAACGGTCCAACCTCATCATCCTTCCAGACTTGGGCTGCATACAGCCCTCTATGACTGTCAGATGGTCTTGATCAGTTTTCGGACGACTACGAGTGTTCATCTGACAACTTGGGGGCAGTCTAAGATTCAGACGACCTCCCTAGATGGCGTTGGGAAGGTCCAAACAGCCCAAGGGTTGTCTGAGGACCCATAATCCTCACCAAACGACTAAGGTCCCAACTAAGACAGACTAGGCACAGACGACCTAAGTCTTGACAATTGAGGCTTGCATCCAAACAGCCCCGTTGGGAAGGTCCAAACAGCCTAAGGGTTGTCTAAGGACCCATAATCCTCGCCAAATGACTAAGGTCCCAACTAAGACAGCCTAGGCACAGACGACCTAAGTCTTGACAATTGAGGCTTGCATCCAGACAGCCCAAGTAAGATGGCCAAATGGCCCTAGCAAACAGTCAAACGCCAAACAACCTCCCTCTTCGTTGTCTACATCACTCACTTCATCGTCTACATCAGCCACTTGTGCAACCTCTTCTTCCTACGCAGCGTCAACTATCTGCTTGATCTTTACCTCCTCGATTGTAATCAAGTTCACCTCCTTTACTTTTGATAAGGCTTAGTTGAGTGCTTGATTGATGTTAATTAAGGAGGCTTATTCTTCTTCTTATGGAGGACACTTTGGCACCACTAAAACTCTACAACATTTATAGCGATACTTCTATTGGCCCTCCATGAGGAAGCACGTGGATGATTTCATTAGACGTTGCTCCCTTTGTAGCCAAGCTAAGCTTGCAAATCACAAACTTGGCTTATATCAGCCCCTTCCTATTCCTTCTCGACCATGGGAGTCTATCTCTATGGACTTTATTAGTGGGATGCCTACTACCTTCAAACAACATGTGGTGGTATGTTGATTTTCAAATATGGCCATCTTTATCCCTTGTGCAAAAACCATTACTGCTCCATAGGCTGCAGAATTGTTTTTCAATAAGGTATGGTGTCATTTTGGTTTACCTCTTTCTTTTATTTTTTATTGTGATTCCAGATTTTTGAGTCACACTTTTCGAGGTCACTCTAGCAGCTTTTGGGGTGTCAACTTCGATATTCTACAACTTTTCATCCACAAACTGATGGTCAAACTGAAATTGTCAATTGGATTCTAGTTCATTCTCTCAAGGATATACTACAATAAGAATAAACAATGGGACAACTATCTTCATGTTTTGCAACACAGCTATAATTGAGCTACACGTCTCCACGGGTCATTCTCCTTTTGAGGTATGCTATGGATATCAACCTCTTGCTCCCTATGAGATTCTTGTTGCTCTTCCCCCATCTTCTTCAGCACATCAACAAAAGAAACAAGGTCAAGCTTCACATTTTATTCAAAACTTGGCAAAAATTCATGCCCAAGTGCAAGTAGCTCTTCAAAATTCTCAAGCCAAGTATAAGGAGATCCATGATAAGCATCGTATCCCCTCCACCTTCCAAGTCGGGGATAAAGTATGGCTTAATATGGATAAGGAAAGATTCAAGGGTCAACATCATCATAAGCTCAAACCTATTCAATATGGCCCCTATACTATTACTCAACAGATTGGAGCTAATGCCTACAAACTTGATCTTTCATCCCAACTCGGTATTCATGATTTAATTAATGTTAATCAGTTGAAAAGGTATGAGCCACCTCATTTGGAAATTGATGTTCCACTCTTACATCCAAAGCATCCTATTCCAGATTTTCAGCCTCCTTTTGCTGTAAACACTCTTCTTGATGTTCGGACACGCATTATCAAGAGAGGTACTACCACTGCATACTTCGTCGGTTGTAAGGATACACTGCCAACCCAAGCAAAGTGGGTCTCTAAGTCATCTTTTCAACAGCTTTTTCCCCATTTTTCCATTAAACAGGGAGGAATTCATAAGGCTTAGTGTCTATATAGCAATATTTTATTTAGTAGAAGATTATTATATTTAGTATCTTCTAAAAAAAAAAAGTATGTCTTATTTAAAAAGCATGTCTTCTAAGACAAGACATCACGATACTCTTTTATAAGACCGGATATGAATAATATTGAGTGCGTGAATTTTCATTGAGAAAAGTCTCTTTCAATGTTTCTTTTCTACTCATGCCAATTCTTGCTCATATCAACTTCCCAACTAGGGTTGCGACTCTTCTCCGGCTCTTGGAACCCTCTACACATCACCGGTTCATCTCGACTTGCAGTACTTTGACATTCATGTGCAAAGTGCCCCCAGAAATAGGCATAACCAACATCGCACAATGGGTCTTCCCTCAATATCAAACAGCATTAGGTCAATCGTTTAAATTTTGTACAACCTGTGTGGCCTAAAAGTGGAGACTTTGGAACTCTGAATAGAGGTCCAAGATTCGGATCCTGCGGGGTGTAAGGTTGTACGCCATGCTTCGATAACTACAATATGGTTGGATAACCATATATTGGATAAAAAACATCCTCCATGAAGGTCATCTCATATGGCCTATGGCCTAGCGGACATTGAAAGCTACTTTTCAATTCGACGTCTTCCAGTTCTCTAGCAATTGTGACAAACCATACCACCAATGACATTCTTCTTTGGAACAATATCCCTTTATGTTGCATATGCTTGTAGCAACGAGCTTGTGCTCTCTGAGTCACACTCATTCTTGCATTCATATTTCTTCTCTTTAGAGCCACTTCCTTCATTGACTTCTCAACCCCAACACTTGGACGATGCACTACTCTCATTCTCCAAACTACTCTTGTTTTCATAATCATCACTTTCACTACAAGAGTCACTCTCATCATCAAAGTTGCTTTCAACGTCAAAATCACTTCCATCTTCGGGGTTGCTCTCGTCCTCATTAACATGACCCCAACATTTTAATGACATCTTTGCATCACTTTCCAAGTTCAAGGCCCACTCCAAGGCCTCTTGATATGACGTTGAAGGGACCACCCTGATCTTCTTCCGGTACATAGGAAGAAGTCCCTCCACAAACCACCTCTTCTTCAAAAGCTTTGATGGATTTTCCTCCATATGGGTAAACAACCCACTCGACCTCCAGTTGTATGACCAAACAGACACTTTTTCACCCTGTTCCATTCTATAAATTTCAAAAATGACCTATTCGATTTTTCTATTGAGACACAAACTATTAAAAAGCTTCTGGTGTGGGTTAGGCCTTTTGGACTTCCATATCAACTAATCAATAAGGATGTTTTGGAGAATATTAGAAATACCCTAGGGGAAGTCATCAAGGAGGGACCAACTACTATGGAGCGAAAGCATGCTATATATACCCAGATATGTGTTGCTAACTTTTGCCACAATCCATTAAGACAAAATCTGAATCAGGAGAATGGGATCAACAAGTGGATTATGTAAACATTGCATTCCAATGCTGCAATTGTTATGAGACTAGACACATGGCAAGAGATTGCAAAGTGAAAACAACAAAAGCAAGAGAGAAAAAATTTTGGTCATGAGACAAATTTCAAGATGAAGCAAAGAAATTTTACTATAGTAGAAGCTCCATTAGATCAAGTATATTCCACTCCAAAAGAAGAGGCAAAGAAATCCTATCCATAGCATCATATGGCATATGCCACTAGAGTTCACTCGGATCAACCATTAGAAATAAGGATACAAGGGATGGGAAAGTACAATTTGTAAGTTCCAATTCCGACGGAATTAAAGGTGCAAAAGAAGATGTGGAGCAAAGTTTTAAAACAAAGGAGGTGGAAGAGGTCAGATTTATTCTAGGAAAATCATTTTTATTTTTCTCAAGAAGTATAGAATCCTATCTTGGCAATAGAAACGGAACTAGTCTAGAGGTCATCCCTTGCATTTTAAGGTTTCAAGAGCAGTATAATAAAGAAATACGGATGTTGGAAATTCATAGCAATTTGGTGTCTTTAGGGAAGCGTAAGAAGATAATTGCTATGAGGAGCATCCTTGCACCAAGGAATTTCCATGGTAACATAAAGAAGAAAATACTTTTGAGGTTATTCCTTGCACTTCATATCCTTCAAAGCAAGACAAACCTATAGATGATAAGTCTCACTATGAACAGTATGAAAAAATCAAAGAGATTGATGAAGATGAATGTGTTGGTGGGAATGAAAAAAGGAGAGGAAGACCCAAGAAGCAAAAACAAAGAGAAAAAAAAACTCAAAGGGATATTGATATGGGAAAACAAAAGCAAATATCACAAGTGTTAACAAGAATTGAGGCTAGCCCCACAAATAAAAACAAAAAGTGATTGTGAAAGTAATATCTTGGAATATTAAGGGCATGAATAAGACCCCTAGAAAAAGAGGTATTAGGGAATTGACAGGTTGTTATATTCAGTATTTATAGATATAGAAACTGGATAGCAAATATTTTAGCCATTTGCGCTAATGATTTTCATCTTGACAAAATTCAAATTTTAAAAGACAACTAGACAAGTGAGGTTCTATCGTTTCATAAAAATGATATCAAGGAGTTGATTGCATAAACGTAACAATTTGAGAAAGATGATTAATATCTTTTTTTTTAATAAGTTATGTGTGGCTTCTATTGGGGGCCACTCCCATTACAAAAACAAAACATTACATTGCTCTCATTACATTTCTATCAAATTAATTAAATCATATCCAACTTGCCTTTCTATCAAAAATATTTTTCATCTGCCTTTCTTATCAAAGAGATTTGCCATCTTCCTCACTGCTAAGTTTCCATAATCAACTCCTTTTTATCATTTCATACAGATGCCTTCCAAAATTGAAGTTTTGTCAAGATAAAATTCAACACCATGAATGGATAAAATATTTGCTACCCATTTTTCATATCTATAAATATAAATATATTGTCTAAAAAAATCTGAGAGTTTCTTAATATCTTTTTAAGGGTTCTTATCCATGCCCTTAATATTCCAAGATATTATTTCATTGTTATTTTTTGTTTTTATTTGTTGGTTTAGCCCAACTTCTCGTTAAGACTTGCGATATTTGCTTTTGTTTTTCCATATCAATATCTCTTTGGGTTTCTTTCTCTTTGTTTTTGCTTCTTGGGTCTTCCTCTCTTTTTTGCATTTCCACCAATACTTTCATTTTCATCCATCTCTTCAATCTTCTCACACTACTCAAAGTAAGACTTATCATCTATAGGTTTGTCTTGTGCAAGATTTGTAAAGCAAGGAATAACCTCAAAAGCACATTCTTCTTTATATTGCCCTGGAAACCCTAAAGTGCAAGGATGCTCTTCCTCCAATAACCCACCCCTGTTGTGCTATATTTTTCTGAATCTTTGAAAGCTTCGGTTTTCTGCTTTTAATTGTTTTTCTGATTTTTTGGGGTTTTTTGATGCTGATAAGAAGTGCAGAAATAAAACATAACAAAATAGATATATTCTATGATACCCAGATGCTAAAAGGGACTCAAAACCATTATTCTAAAATACCCATTTCATTCAACATATTATTTTCATCAAATACAACTAGGGCATAATATTATGAAAACCCAAAATGAACAGAATGTTTCCAGATTACAAATAACTGCATACCCATTTGATTGCCATAGAAGAAATGCACAGAGAATACTCAAAGGGAATGCCCAGACTGAAACCCTAACCTCAGCACCAACAATCTTCAAACCCAACGCTCAAACCCCCAAAATGATGGCGCCAGCAAATGGTACGGCCAGCTAGGAAAAATCACAATCTTTGCTAAAAATTCTGCAAACTCTCCCAAAGGGTCGCCCGGTGTAGAAGAAGCCAATGGTCAAATACCCAGAATCATTTGATGTTCTTGTTGGGCACTGCAATCAGAAATGTGTGGCTGGAAACCCTAGTATGGTACGGCCACCTTCAAGGAAAACAGCTGCAACTCAAGCCAAAATATCTACTGATCAATCCACACCAAAAACTATCTTTGAATCCTCCGTTTTAGTGCAAACTCAGCCCCTGAATGAGACTGATAGATGATTGCTCAGGGAACGATCTCTCACGTCCGCAAGCAATGTTCCTTGCAAGGGTTTTCGTCCTCACAAAGCCATGAAAACTCCACCTGAAGCTGCAAGTTCTCGCCAGAGAGAAAATGAGAAATAAACCTCGATCCCCAAAATGAGCTCCAAACTCTCCTTATATTTCCCTCAAAACCCCACGCCACTTTTAGGGTTAGGGCGACTTAAAATATTTTAATCTCACTTTATGCAAGTCGACCCCCATGAGAAATATGCCTAAGTCACTTTTCCCCATTCAGAACATTATATTCCTAAGTCACTTTTCGACTTAAAATAATATTACATTTAACTTAGGAACGGGGCCACTTAAATAATTTAAATTAATATTCCACTTGACTTAGGAAAAGTAACTTTATTATTTAATATAACGCCTTTAAACGTTAAATATTAAATGTTAAATAATAAACTCCAGACCCCAAATAATTAACCGACTGAAAGGAATATGGTCTCAAAACACCTCGGGCACAACACACTGCCAACCCTGATAGGGCTCCCAATCATCTCCATTAGCCTACGGGAACCCAGTAGTAGGCTAATCCATAATGTTGTTGCTAACTGCTTAGAGAGGGGACATTACAGTCCTCCCTCCCCAAAATTGCTTGTCCTCAAGCAATTGTAACTCTGGATGCTGAAGAATCTGCTCACTCTCCCAAGTAGCATCCTCAACCGACAAATTCCTCCATTTGATCAGAAACTCCCTGATCACTCTCCTCCTGAGGGTACGTTCTCTGGTATCAATGATGGCCTCTGGAACTAAAACAAGTTTCCCTTCTTCATCAAGTGGCGGCAACTCGGAAGAAGGAACTACATTTCCACCCAATGCCTTTTTAAGGCACGAGACATGAAAAACATTATGTACCCTGCTGTCAGCCGGTAACTCCAACTCATATGCCACTTCTCCAACCTTTCTGGAGATCCTGAATGGACCATAAAAATGTGGCTTAAGCTTCTCCTTACCACTCTTTTTGAGAGTGGACTATTTGTATGGCTGCAATCTGAGATAAACCAGGTCCCCAACGTCAAAACTGCGCTCCACACGATGCTGATCAACATACATCTTTTGCCGATTTTGTGCCTGCTGTATATTATCTCTCAAAGATTTCATGAGATCCTGGCTGTCCTGCAACAAATCTTTGGCCCTCGGCACTCTACTGTCTCCAAGAAGCAAATCCATGAAGCTAGGAGCTTCATACCCATACAGAGCCATGAATGGTGACATCCCAATAGACATGTGGTGAGTGGTATTATAGCAAAACTCACCAAGGTGCAGCCATTTAATCCAGGCCTTCTGCTGCCCTGAAACATAATTCCTGAGATACCCTTCCACCCATTTATTGACTATCTTCGTTTGCCCATCTGTCTGGGGGTGGTAACTAGTGCTAGGGGTGAGCTCGGTTCCACTTAACCTGAAAAGCTCCTACCAAAACAAGCTCATGAACCTGTTGTCCCTATCACTAACAACTGTTTTAGGCATCCCATGCAATCTGAACACCTCTCTAAAGAATAAATATGCCACCTGTGCTACAGTATATGTTGCTGAAATAGCAAAAAAGTGGGTAAATTTGGTGAGTCTATCAACCACAACGTAAATGCAATCTTTGCCTTGTACCTTAGGCAACCCAGTGATGAAGTCCATGGAGATTCCCTCCCATTTCTGGTTAGGAATGGGTAAGGGCTGCAATAAACCAGTTGGGTAAGAGTGCTCATCCTTGTTCTGCTGGCAAATGGAGCACTCCCGAACATACTGGAGAACCTCGTTCTTAAGACCCTTCCAGGAAAACCTCTCTCTAATCCTTTTGTATGTCTTAAAGAATCTTGTATGACCAGTCGTGGGATCATCATGGAAGCATTTCAGAACCCTCAACTTGAACTTTGAGTTCAGAATCAGAAATATTCTATCCTTATACATAATCAGCCCATTCACCACTGTATATCTATCGTCGTGCAAAGACCCCTCAATCACACTCGTAGCCCATGTGTCCTTGGCATATTCTGCCATAATTTCCTCTTTCCAGTCTACCGCTATCTCGGTCAGGGAACATAAATATGGCCTCCTGGATAATGCATCAACAACTATGTTCTTTTTCCCTTTGACATAAACAATGTCAAAATCATACGCCTGAAGTTTACTGACCCATTTTTGTTGTCTCTCATTGAGATCTTTCTGATTCAAAAAATATTTGAGACTGTTGTGATCAGTCTTGACAGTGAATTTGCCTCCCACAAGATAGGGTCTGAACTTGGCCAATGCATGCATGATGGCCAACATCTCCTTATCATAAATAGAGTAATTCCGTTCAGCCCCTCTCAGCTTCCTACTCTCAAAGGCAATGGGATGCTTGTTCTGCATTAATACTGCTCCTATCCCTTCTCTTGAAGCATCACATTCCAACTCAAAAGGTTTAGAAAAATCAGGTATGGCAAGTACAGGACATGAACACATTACCTGTTTGAAGTGCTCAAAACACTTCTGAGCCGACTCTGACCATTCAAATGCTCCTTTCTTGGTCAAGTCTGTAAGTGGGGCTGCTGTTTGCGAGAATCCCTTAACAAACTTCCTGTAGAAACCACACAGTCCAAAGAACCCCTTAAGCTGAGTGAGGTTCGTTGGTGTAGGCCAGTCCATGATTGCCTTAATCTTCTCAGGATCAACATGAACACCTTCTGAGCTGATGATGTGTCCAAGGTAAAGCAACTCGGTCAACCCAAAATCATATTTGGACTCCTTGGCATAGAAAGACTCCTGCTCCAGAATACTCAACACCTCCTCCAGGTGTCTCAGGTGTTCCTCCCAAGACCTGTTGTAGACAAGAATATCATCAAAGAATATTAGAACTGATTTTCTGAGCTGCTTACTGAATGTCCTATTCATACAGGACTGGAAAGTGGTTGGAGCGTTGGTCAACCTGAAGGGCATAACCAGAAACTCAAAGTGTTCGAAATGGCATCTAAAAGTTGTCTTCTCCACATCCTGCTCACGAACTCTGATCTGATGGTACCCTGATCTCAAATCAATCTTAGAGAAGAAACATGCCCCATGTAGCTCATCAATGAGCTCATCAATGCGTGGAATTGGGTACCTGTTCTTGATTGTTTTCTTGTTCAAAGCTCTATAATCAATGCACATTCTCATGGTCCCATATTTCTTTTTCACCAAGACAACCGAGGAAGCAAAGGGACTCTTACTTGGACGGATGTGACCCATATCCAGTAGCTCCTTGATCACCTTCTCTATCTCATCCTTATGGCATTTTGGATGCCTATAAGGAGTGGTAATGACTGGCTTGGCTCCATCCTCGAGCTCAATGATGTGCTCCATACCTCTCTCAGGAGGTCTCCCTGGGGGTATGTCACCAAATACCTTAGAATGTTTAGACAAAAGTTTCTTAATCTTAGGATGATATTCACCTTTCTGATGCTCTGTAACATTGGGCATTATGAGACATTTTGCTGCCCACTCTACCTGATCATGGCGGAATAGCCTCTCCATCCTTTTGAGGGACACTACCCTCGCTCCTCCATCTGACATGCCCCGCAAAACTATCTGTTTCCCTGCTGCATCAAACTTCATTTCCATAGTCTGTAAGTTCATATAGAACTCTCCAAGGGTACGCATCCAATGCATACCAAGCACTACATCAGTATCTCCAACACTTACCACATAAAAATCATCATTCAACTCATAATTCCCTAACTGAATACGCAAGTTGGGAATCTTCCATGTGTAGGTGAGTGTAAAGCCATCAGCTACCATCACCTTGAATCCTTCAAACTCCTCTGATTTGATTCCTCTTTTGGCAACCAGACCCTCATCAATGAAGTTATGCATAGCACCTGTGTCAATGAGAGTAATGACTCGCTGTCCATTAATGACACCACGTACCTTGAAGGATCCAACCTTCTGAAAACTAGAAAGTTGGGCTATTGTACCTTCAGGTTTGGGCTCTCGTTCAACCTTTTCTTCTGAACTTTCTTCATCACTACTTTCCGAATCAGCTTGTTGGTCTGAATTTTTTGATCCTGTTTCATCAGCTGAAAAGTATTCAATCTGCTTAACCTTAGCCTTAACTGAGCACTTGTGAGATGGGTCCCATGGTTCCCTGTAGTGGAAACATAACTTCTTCCTCCTAAGCTCATTTAGCTGGTCATTATCCAATCTATTTGGAACATTCCTCTGTTGCATGGAACCCTTCTGGAACTGTCTCTTATCCTTATCTTTTCTGCCCGAAAATGACTGAAAGGACGTTTTATGCTTTGGAACAACAAACTCCATGTTACGTGCCTTCTTCATAGCATCCTGTAATGAAGGGGGATCAAATGCTTTGACCCAACCTCGAAGTGGCTCCATCAGTCCCTCATTAAAGAGGACCACAAGTCTCCTATCAGTGATGCTAGGAACCATAACTGAGAGTCTCTAAAATTCTGCAATGTATGACTCCATAGATCCAATTTGCTTCAACTGGGCCAGCTCTCTAAAGTGCAGCTCCGGATCCTTCCTGTCAAATCTCTCAATGAGTTTGTTGGTAAACTCATCATATGTAGTGATTAACCCATGTCCCAAGGTAATAAGACCATGGTACCACCACTCGTGAGCAACTCCATCCAGATGTAAAGTAGCAAATTTAATTGCCTCATCCTCGGACATTGGCCTAAGAGCCAAATAATTATCGAGCTTCTGCACCCAAGCTCTAGTTGTGCTCTTGTCACTACCATCAAAATGAGGTAAGGTAACCTTACCCAAGGCCTGCTAAAAATCTCTCTATACAGGAGGTCTCCTCTGCTCAACTCTACCACTACCACCCATGTAATCAACTCTCTTCTGGTTCATAAATTCATTCAAGGATAAATTAGCACGTAGGTCTGCAGGAAGTGTTGAATACTCAGCCCACACTTCGTTCATATTGTTAGTTACTGGGGTATGTTCTTCCTGTTGTGTTCTTGCCTCCTCTCGGGGTGTAAAGGTAGGTTGCATGGGTCTAAGGACCGATCCTGCTGCTACTGTGTTACTATGTCTATTATTGTTCTGGTGATGGGAGGAACTCGCCTCACCATTTTGTGCAGGAATGACTAGGGGAGTGAACTGGTTAATCTTTCCCAACATTTGTGACATCATCTCAAACATACCTTCGAACTTCCTTTGAATGGCATCACTAGGATCTTTCGGATCAGCACGCCCTTTATCCCTATCCGCCATTTCTCCAAATATCTCTTCACTACCACTGGACCCCTTGGAATGTATTCCAAGGATGTTAGAAACTGTTTCACCCTCTGGGGCTGTTGGAGGTTGCCAACATTTCCTCTGTCCCCTTTCGTAATACCTCCTTTCTCTTTCACTCATGTGCAACAAAACCTAGTTTAATCCACAGGATGGCAGGAAAACTCGCTCTGATACCACTGTAATAACCCACCCCTCTTGTGCTATATTTTTATGAATCTTTGAAAGCTTTGGTTTTCTGCTTTTAATTGTTTTTTCTGATTTTTTTGGTTTTTTGATGCTGATAAGAAGTGCAAAAATAAAACATAACAAAATAGATATATTCTATGATACCCATATGCTAAAAGGGACTCAAAACCATTATTCTAAAATACCCATTTCATTCAATAGATTATTTTCATCAAATACAACTAGGGCATAATATTATGAAAACCCAAAATGAACAGAATGTTTCCAGATTACAAATAACTGCATACCCATTTGATTGCCATAGAAGAAATGCACAGAGAATACTCAAAGGGAATGCCCAAACTGAAACCCTAACCTCAACACCAACAATCTTCAAACCCAGCGCTCAAACCCCCAAAATGATGGTGCCAACAAATGGTACGGCCTGCTAGAAGGTACGACCAGCTAGGAAAAATCACAATCTTCGCTAAAAATTCTGCAAACTCTCCCAAAGGGTCGCCCGGTGTAGAAGAAGCCAATGGTCAAATACCCAAAATCATTTGATGTTCCTGTTGGGCACTGCAATCAGAAATGTGTGGCTGGAAACCCTAGTATGGTACGACCACCTTCAAGGAAAACAACTGCAACTCAAGCCAAAATATCTACTGATCAATCCACACCAAAAACTATCTTCGAATCCTCCATTTCAGTGCAAACTCAGCCCCTGAATGAGACTGACAGATGATTGCTCAGGGAACGATCTCTCACATCCGCAAGCAATGTTCCTTGCAAGGGTTTTCGTCCTCACAAAGCCATGAAAACTCCGCCTGAAGCTGCAAGTTCTCGCCAGAGAGAAAATGAGAAATAAACCTGGATCCCCAAAATGAGCTCCAAACTCTCCTTATATTTCCCTCAAAACCCCACGCCACTTTTAGGGTTAGGGTGACTTAAAATATTTTAATCTCACTTTATGCAAGTCGACCCCCATGAGAAATACGCCTAAGTCACTTTTCCCCATTCAGAACATTATATTCCTAAGTCACTTTTCGACTTAAAATAATATTACATTTAACTTAGGAACGAGGCCACTTAAATAATTTAAATTAATATTCCACTTGACTTAGGAAAAGTAACTTTATTATTTAATATAACGCCTTTAAACGTTAAATATTAAATGTTAAATAATAAACTCCAGACCCCAAATAATTAACCGACTGAAAGGAATATGGTCTCAAAACACCTCGAGCACAACACACTGCCAACCCTGATAGGGCTCCCAATCATCTCCATTAGCCTACGGGAACCCAGTAGTAGGCTAATCCATAATGTTGCTGCTAATTGCTTAGAGAGGGGACATTACACTTCCAAAGTAATTACCTTCTTATTCTGCCCTAAAACCCCTAAATTGTTACAGACTTCCTCCATCCTCATTTCTTTATTATGGTGCTCTTGAAACCCTAAAGTGCAAGGGCTAACCTCTATAGCACTTTCACTTTTATTACCAGGAGAGGATTCTATACTACTTGAGGAAAATGAAGATGATTTACCTGGAAAGATCTTGACCTCTTCTGTCGTCTTTGTGTTTGAATTTTCCTCCACATTTACCTTTGCACCTTTAATTCCTTCTAAACTTGAACTTACATATTGTACTTTCTCATCCCTTATATCCTTCTTTGTTTCTTCTAATTGTTGATCCAAGTGAGTTATGGTGGCCTTTTCCATAAAGTGTTGTAGATAGGCTTTCTTTGCCCCTTCTTTAGGAGTGGAATATCTTTGATCTGATCTACCTTCTATTAGTATATGATTTCCTTGCTTCGCCTTGAAGCTTTTCTTATGACCAAAATTTTTTGTCTCTTTATTCATAGTTTTCACTTTGCAAACTCTTGCCAAAAGGCCAATCTCATAACAATTACACGACGAAATGTGATGTCTTCATATTCCACTTGTTGATCCCATTCTCTTGATTCAGATTTAATCTTAATGGATTGTGGCAAATATTTTGAAATATCCATAGCAACACATATTCTAGTATATAGAGCATGCTTCCGCTCCTTAATAGTTAGTCCTTTCTTGATGAATTCTCCTAGGGTATTTCCAAGTATTCATCAAAACATCCTTATTGATAAGTTGTATTCTTCAAAACATCCTTATTGATAAGTTGATATGGAAGTCCAAAAAGCCTAACCCAAATCAAAAGCTTCTTAATAGTTTTTGTCTCAATAGAAAAAAATTAATTCCATGGTCTTAAATAAAAGGTATCTCTCCCTCTAGGCCACCACTCAATATTTTATCCTTGATTTCTGAATTAGAAAAGATGACAAGGGAAAAACCTTTAGGAAGAAAACTCACAAAATAATTTGAATTTAATCCCCACTTCCATTTGATCCAATCTTGAATATTCAAAAACCCTGGCCAAGATCTATGGAATTCACATATTAACCCCCTGTTTTTCAAAACCATTATATCATGCTCAATCATCTCATCCTTGACGGTCACTTTTGGTGCAACATCTGCTACTTGGACCAAACTTTCAATATATTTGCTCTCTACTTATCCTCACTTCCCATTAGGTCTTTCAAATATGACTTTCCTTCCAAACTAACTAATGGGGTTGGGGCTGGGGATCGCTCCTAGCTTACACTCCCTCCTGGCTCACGCTCCCTCTCAGTTTGCACTCCCATCCCGGCTAGCACTTCCTTCTAGCTCGCACTCCCTCCCAGTTTGCACTCCTCCTGGCTCACACTCGCTCCTGTTTCTTCTTTCTTTCCACATTCTTTTGCTTCAGCAATTTTTTAGAAACAATATTTGCCAAATTCATGGTAAGGGTTTGAAGCATTGATACATTCCGAACAAATCCGCTACCCTTCCACCATATCTAAAGATCTCAAGATTGGCTCGCACTCCCTCTCGGCTTGCACCTACTCCCAGCTCGCACTCGCTCTTGTCTCTTCTTTCTCTCGCACTCCCTCTTGGCTCGCACCCACTCCCAGCTCGCACTCACTCTTGTCTCTTCTTTCTCTCGGCGTTCCTTTACTTTGGCAATTTTTCGAAAACAATATCCATCGCATTCATGGTAAGGGTTTGAAGCATTGATACACTCTAAACAAATCCGCTACTCATTTGCCATATCTAGAGATCTCAAGATTGGCTTGCACTCCTTCTCGACTCACACTCACACTCGCTCCCTGATCACACTTCCTCCTAGCTCAAATGATTAATATCTTTGATAGAAAGGCAAATGAAGAAGTTCTTTGATAAAAGGACAAGTTGGATATTATTTAAGATTGCAATGTAATAAAAGTAATGTAATGTTTTGTTATTTAATAAAAGTGGCCCCTAATAAAATCCACACAACTTATTAAAAGAAAAAATAACAATAATTGTACATGACAAATAATGTTAAGATCTAACCATTATTAATTAAAAAAAAAAATCATAATGTCCAATACTAAACATCAAATTTCAATACTGAAAACAACGATCATGAGGTCATCCAAAGATCCACACTTTACAAACTGTGTAATCGCATCAGCAGTACTTGTATCACATCGGTCCAGTTGACCTTTGTTTTTAGTGTCGTGGACGTTAAAACCATATTATTCCATTCCCAACTTTCCCAAATACCCATATGCATCTCCCGTTGCAATATAGATATTTGTATGAGTAGACGATCATGTCTGGGCAGTGACCATCATACTAGAAACTCAAAAATCAGAAATTCAATCTGGAAATCCAGAATCACTCAAGAACTGGAAATCCATAATCACTCAAGAACGTCCAACTATACTGAAGAGAAGTGAATAGAAAAAACAACTAATCCAAACCCCCTCTCCCTATATATATAGAGTCAAGAATTCTATCTTGAAGCTAAAAAGAAAAAAAAAAACTATGGTAAAAATTAGTAATTAAAATTAAATAAAATTACCTTAAAAAATTCAGGTTTTTATATAATTATAATACTACGATCATGATTGAAAAAATTGGGGGAGCGATGAAATTAGGGTTTCTTGGGAGGGTGGGGATGACAGTGGGCGGGAAGGCTGTTCTGGGAGAGCACGGGAGCGTCGGCAGGTCGAACCAGGGGCTCGGCAGGGTGGAGGGAGGGCAAACAGAGTCTGGGGACGCCGAGGAGTCCTTGCCAAGTCGCGGCAAGGATCCGCCAGACAAACGGGGAGATGGACCTCGAAAGTCATATGCTTTGGCAGCGGCCTCTGAAACCCTAAGCGGGCTCTTCTCCAAGGAGTTATTTCCGTCCGGGGACGAGTTGGACATCCCGACGGAAATTCTCTCAAGCTTTGTGGATTTCGAAAAATTTACCCTCATCGGTAAGTTTATTGGTGGTCGTCCCGACATGGAGACCATTCGCAAGTGGGCGTCTCGGAAAATGGCGGACCTCTCGGTCACTTAGAGCCGGCTGCCCTAACCCGAGGTTTTTTCGCGATTAGGCCGAGCAACAAGGAGGACTACCGTAAAATCCCGGCTGGAGGGCCTTGGTTCTTGGGCCGTAGGAGTCTCTTTCTAAGGAAGTGGGGTTTGGACTTTAACCCCGATACCCAGAATATCAACATTGCTCCAATATGGGTTAGGCTCCCGAGTCTTCCCCTTTTCTGCTGGCATGAAAATGTAATCAGAGGTATTGCTCGGTCCATCGGGGAGATGATCACTTTAGACCCTCCCACCAGAGCTCGAACTAGATTTGTCCAAGCCCGGTTCTGTGTTTTGGCGGACTTGGAGACGGACCTCCCATCCTCCATTACTCCGCGGTCTGGGGGTACTTTTCTACACAAGCAAGCTATTGTTTATGAGAACAGAGCCAGCTTTCTGCCCTCAGTGTAGTTCTCAAGGGCATCTTCAGTCCAATTGTCCTCTCCAAAAGCCGAGGAAGAAGGAGCGGGATCCCTGCAACCCTCTGGAGCACGGTGAAGGTCAGATGAAGCACCCTTTTGCGAAAGGCCATGAATCTCCAAGTCCATCCAGGGACCATCTCGAATCCTCCTTACCAGAAGAGGAAATCACCACCCATCCGGACTCCGAGCAGTGTGGTGGGCGCCCCCAACTAGGACCACATGAGGAAAAGGAACATGCCCCCCCCTTATCACCACACAGGCAGATTCACCCAAAATTTATGACCGAAACTCTCCCGAGGCACAAAAGATATTGGAAGACTACCTGCTGGGAAGAAGAGGTTACCAGCCTGGTAATATTAGCCCTCGAATTACAAGGAGTCAAAAGCGAGGGGTGGATTTTGGTAGTGAAAGGAAGCAGGGTCGTCCCCCCAACAAGGAAAAGAGAGACAAAGAAACTGCGGCTGATGTTGCAAATGGAACCCAACGGTTGCTGTTTCAGGATGACTCCGATTCTCTGATGGGTGACGCGCTTATCCCAAAACCTCCCTTCCAACAGGGAAAGGGAAGTAAGAAGAACCTCAAACCGTACGGATGAAATCCTGGATGTGAGAAGACTAAACGAGTGGCCATTTGGGCCAGGGCAAAATTTTCCAGCAGGATTTTCAACGGTTTGTTTCAGTCCAGTCATTTTTCTTGGATCCTATCCAACATGTATGCTTCGAATTCTGCCTCCGGGAAAGCAGAAATGTGGAAAGTTATTTCCCAGGTATGGGAGAATTTTTTGTAGTTTTCTTGGTTGTCTTCTTCTGCTTTCCGATGGTCCAGCTTCTCCGGCTAGTTTTTGTTTTCCCAGTTATAATGGCCATGGTTTCCAGGATAATCAGGCAAAAATGCCTTACTTGTAGCCCTCGGGCAATTAGCAGCTTTTTGTTTTTTTTTCTGCATACAGGTTTATTCTTCCAGCCAAGAGGCATGAAGCACTATTTAGCAAGGCTGATTTTGTATATAAGGTTTTGGGATCCTCTATAAAAACCCACTGTTAATCTATTATAATAATTACCAAAAAAAAAAATACTACGATCATGATTAAAACCATATAACATTAAAAAAAAATCAGTAATCAGAATGCAATTACCTGGTTAAAACAAGAGCCGGTTTCTTGTTCAGGGAAAGACCCAGCCAAATACAACAAATCTTGCTTAAATTTGAAACCCAACTTCAATATGTCCCTTGAAACAAACACTGATTTTAATGTTGTCCTCAATGATGATAACGGAAGTACCAGTAAGTCTAACAAAAATATCAATTCCTGCACTCTGTGCCCTTCAACGCTACCGACTTCTCCAAACAGCTTCCGTCTCCACTTAAACTCTTTGCTCGAAAAGTTTACATCACTGATATCAAAATTCGACATATCTCTTATGTCATTTTCTGATATGTCAAAACCCTCATTAGAACCCTCCGTGCCGTTATCTTCATTCTCTGTAATCCTAACCCCGACTCCTTTACTTCTTTCACTATAATTTGAAGGATGTTCCTCATCATTATCATAAATTCGACAAGCAATTTGCAGAATAGAGACTCGAGGCGTTTTACTCCAATTTGAAAGAAAGGCCGGCTTCCATTCACTGTCCAATCCGACGATAAAAGCTCGCTCCATGGCCCAACAGAAGAGATCAAACTCCTCCGAATCCGCGGAATCCACGAAGAATATTTTGTCTTTGCTAACCGGATTCCTCCAGAAACTCTTCGAATCATTCCCAACTTTCCCGGCCATGCCGTTCGAAATTCTTTTCGATTTTCAACCCTTTTTCTTCTTTCAAATTCAACTCTTCCTTTTAAATATCTTTTTATTCAAATATTTGGTCCTACTGATTAGATTTTTGGCATTTGCGGAACATTTTCTCCTGTTGCTTATTGTGAACAGGTGAACTTGCGTTAAGAAATACATTCGCTTCTTTGTAGGTCGAAGCAATTGGAATTAGAGGAGCATAATTACGAGATCCCGCTCCACTCTTGTGATTTCGCAGACGATTCAGCTGAAACATAAATTATCTGTAAATTACGAGATCCCGCTCCACTCTTGTGATTTCGCAGACGATTCAGCTGAAACATAAATTATCTGTAAATTACGAGATCCCGCTCCACTCTTATGGTTTTGCTTCTGATGTTCCCGAAATGTTCTTTTTGGATCCTCCCTTGATTCTCGGATTGCTTTTGGTCGTAGGCGGTCGATTGCAAATTTGATACTAGAAAATATAATAAGAGCATTCGATATTAATGCCGCGGTCAATTGTAAATTTGATACTAGAAAATATAACAAGAGCATTCGGTATTAATGAAATGAAATGGAAGATTTTAATTACGTCTACCAGACTCAAATATGGTCTATGGGACCTCAAATATGGAAGTACAATTACTCAAATCATATTATATGATCTTTAATATCTTTGAGAAGGTTGTTCCTTCTCCTGCTGATTTGTGTTAGCAATTCTCCAACTTTTTGTATTTTACTGTCTTCAAATAAATTTGTAATAAACTTGTTCCCAAGTGTTTCTTTGTATTTGTCACGGATATCTGAAAAACTCACTCTTCCTAGTCCTTTTGGAGGAGGTTTTCAATTTTTAATTTTGATTACTTGTGCGTGATTTGGGGTTATCCTTTTTTATGTGACCACCATTGGAGACACTTGTAATCTAGATATTATTTGAATCCACTTTTGATTAGGATTTTAGGACTCTTTTAATAGGTATTGGATTGACTCCCTCGTATTAGTTGTGATCCTTTGCCAAACAGAATGGTTTTCTCTATGCCTAGTTGAAGATACAATTATTTCTCTTCTTCCACAAATTCCACAGAAGGAGAGTTATCCCCACCCAAAAAATCATCTTAGTGGGTTGGTCCATTTCTTTCCATTTAGGCCACTTCCTCCAAAGTTATTTTATAGAAGATATCTTAGACCAATGGATGCCTAGCAAAGTTGTCATTTGTTTCCATAGTTTGATTGTGATGGGGCATTCTATAAAAAGGTGAGAGATTGTTTCCTCATTCTCCCAACACATCTCACATCTAAAAGACCCATGCATCCCTCTTTTCATGAATTGTTCCCCTTGTCAGCACCCTTCTTTGAAGTAAAATTCAAATAAAGAATCCTACTTTGGGCCAAAGGTTATGTGCCCACAACTACGTAAATATATCACCTACTGGGCTTAGGGTACTTTGGTGGAGGGCTAAGTATCCAAAGGTAACTGTATATTCACTATGATTTTTCTTGCCCCATCCAAGAGTATCCTCCTCTTGAGACCACGAGAGTGATCTTGTTTGGACGGTTTTATAGATTTATTTTCTCAGATCATTCGAGATTTGGATTGGCCACTTCTCTATTGGGATCCATTGCCTTCGTACCTCCAAGCTACTGCTTTGAAGCTATGTTGATTCTCCATTAACGATCTCCAAGTCAAGAATTGAGTTATGAAAGGAGTATGATCATCCCACAAATATGTCTAGAAGTTAGCTTTATGCCTATTATGGGTTATCTAGCACAATATTTCCTTGATCATATCCTCTCCTGTTTTGAGTCCCATTAAGACGGGAGATCTTCTGCTAGAAAGCAAAAATCGGATAAGCTCTATCAAGGTTTTATTCTCTACATATTTGGCCCTCAAAATTTGAGCCCATAATTCCTTAGGAGATTTTAGCAATCTCTAATATAACTTAGCCACCAGTGCCTTGTTATTATTGACAACTAATCTAATTCCTAGTCCTCCCTCCTTTTTTTGTAGGCATAAAGTATCCTATTTCACCAGTGCCCATTTTTGTTCTTCCTTGACTCCACTCCAAAGGAATCTATAGCTTATTTGATTCAATACTTTAAGAACTACCTTGGGGATAGCTAGCACTAAGGAGACATAAATAGGTATGGCATTGAGAACCGATTTTATCAGGATCATTCAACCTCCTGTAGAAAGCCACCTATTAGTTCATTTTCCTATTTTGGCTTTCATTCTCTCTAACAACAAAGTCCATTCCTCCTTGTTTTTCCTCCCAATTATAAGTGGAATTCCTAGGTAGGTGATTGGAAGAGATGTCCTCTTGTATCTCAATTTATCGAAAAACAATATCTCTTGCATAGGTGAGCAATGAAAAAAGATGACCTTGGACTTTTCTTCATTTTTAAGTTGTCTAGTTGGTTTTATAAACCGTCCCATAATCATTTTAAATCATGAGGCTTCCATTGTTGTTGCTTTTCCTAATAATGTAGAGTCATTAACAAATTTTAGATGAATAATTGGTTTAGCTCCAATTGTTATTATTATTCCCTCAAAATATTTGATTTTCCTATCCTTAGCTAATGTTTTGCCTAGACATTCAGCTAATATGATGAACAAGTATGGGGATAAGGGATCTCCCTGCATGATACCTTTGGGAGCTACAAATAGCTGGGTAGGAGCTCCATTTACTAGAACCGGGTAGGATACTAAGGAAATACATCCCTTGATCCATTCTACCCAATTCCCCAAGAGAGATCCCAATCAACTCTATCATATGCATTTGATAGGTCTAATCTAATAAACATGGAGGGTATTTTTTGTACCTGCATAGAGTGGATGGCCTCTGAGCTAAGACTCTCATCCAAGATCTATCTTCCTTCCACAAAACCATCATATTATGGAGAAATAATTGTGAAGAAGAGGTTTGCCCTTTTCTTCCATGATCTTAGTAATAGTTTTATATATAGGACATTACAAATGGTCATTGGTCAGTAGCAAAAAAGGTGTTTCGACTCCAGTAAATCAAAAATCAAGCAACACCAATACAAACTATGAAATGGAAATAAACACCATAACACATAAATATTGCACAATATGAATTTTTTTATTATTGCGGATGGATCTCAACTGTTACAATCAATATGCCCCAAATGTGGGGTTTACAATGTTTATTTTTTATACAGAATATACAGATTACTAGGGTTCTCCGAAACCCTAGTTGAAAATAATGGTGGTGTCTTCGCGCTTGATTCGATCCCAACAAATTGGTGGGTGGGCTTGTGTATCCTAAGTAGGGCCACCCGAGCTTCAAAAACTTCCAACGAATGTAGTTCTTACACCTGCACACAACCAAAAATAACAAGGATCAATAATATTTGTGAGGGCTCCACTGTGTGAGACCCTTAGAAGAAATAAAATGACTAAACCCTAATATTGCAATGAAAGTTGTAAACAAAGCAAAAGAACATGAAATAAAGTGCACATAATTGTTTTACCTTATCAAAAAACGCTAACCTGTTGTTTCTATCTTCGTCGATGATGTAGATGAGGATTACACAAATTCTCTAACGACACTCGAGGACCGTGGAATTGCAAATTTGGTGCAAAAAATGCTCGTGGGCACTCGAGGATGACCAAAAACTCCCATAGGTGGTAAGGGGGCTTTGGAGGGCATTCGAGAAGCTCTGGTGGGTGCTCGGTGGGCTCTGGAGGGCATTCGATGACTGAGGGAAGGGTTGTAGAACAAGATCTGGTTTGTGTCAGGTGGATGTCGGTGGATATGGAAGATGCAAACGACGACGATGGGGGTAAGGATGAAAAAGGATAGGGCTAGGGTTTAAGACCTCCAAGAGGAACTTAGGGATCTTAGGGGCTTAGGAAGGATTAGGATTCCAAGGATTCAAAAACTTTGAATACTTAGGGACCCAAGGATTAAGTCGTCAAAATGACTCCTCTTTATAATCTTCCCTTAAACATGTTAGGGTTTCAACAACACAATTTGAGCAGGCGAGATTAAAACCTGAGGAAGGGTGGAGATTAAATCGGGGCAAGTGGCATGGATTAATGCGGATAAATGGCTGAGATTAAAACATGATGGATGGTTGGGATTAATTTATATAAATATATATAAATATAATATATAACATATTAATATTAAATATATATTAAACAAATATATGTAAATAATGGATAATTGTCGTGGGAGGTTATGGATGGATGACAAGTAACTAGATTTTGGTGTCTACAATTCTCGAGTTTTTGAAACCAATGTCATATATGTCTTGTTCACCTTTTTGAGCACCACTTTGTCTACCCTAGCTTCTTCTACCTCTTCCAACAGTTCTTCCTTTAGGATATCCCATAATTATTGGTAGAATTCTATAGGAAATCCATCTGGACCTAGAGTTTTGACTTTTTGCATCTTGAAAACTACTTGGTGTTAAAGTTACGTTATATTTATTTGTGATGAGAAGGAATTTCTTAGAGTGCTTCCTATTGTGCCTCATGGTTTAGTGGTTATACCTTAAAGAGTTGGAAAAAGTATTCTCTTACTATATCTTTCATCCCATCCCATGTGTGTATTGAATCGCTAGCTACTGTTTTTAGGGATGAGATGAAATTGTGTGATCGTCTTGCTAGGAGAGATTTATGAAAGAAATTAGTGTTATTATTTTCCTCCTAGAGCCATTGAATCTTATATTTATGTTTCCATGAGATATTTTCTCTTTTATCTCATTCCTCTAGCTGATCAGTACGCCTAACCTCCTCCTTGCTTCAGATCTTAATAGTGTTATCCATTCATATTTGCTCATTTAGGTCCTCAAGTTGGGTAAAGATATGTCATTTTTTCTTTGTCATAAAACTCCTCCTATTTCCTTGTTCTCAATTTGGACTTGCGGTACTCGAGTCTCCTAAAAAAATCGTATATCTTTTTACCATGTCTGGGTTTACCCTCCTGCCACCATTGTTGAACCTTATCTCGAAACCACATTAGTTGGAATCTAAAAGAAGCATGACTGGGTTTGGTCTTCCACACTTCCACCAACACCAACCAATGATTTAATCCTACAACGTTCAATGTTTATGCTCTTGGAATATATCCATTGCTTAGAAACTTCTCTAATAACATAAACATATACAGTCTTTCTATAATGCATGTTGGACCCTATATTTTATTAGACAAGTCATCATAACATTTTCTAGTTTGTTATTTACCAGATGAAGAGATATAATATGCTCTATCATGACGTCAATACTACTATCTAGAGTATGATTTCCCTCTATCTTCTCTTCCAATGAGAGGATGGTGTTGAAATCTCCACCTACAAGCAACCAAGCTTTGGGGAAATGACCGATAATATAAGCTACATTCCTCTATTATTGTCATTTTCATCCAAGATAATTGGAGTATACATTGAGACACAACCAATGTTGAGAAGAATGTCTACTTTGGGCTAGTAAAGCCAAAATCCCACAACTTCAATTATTTGGTGTATCATTATCTCTTGCATCCTTAGGAGCTAAGGGATTCTAGCCTACATGCAGGCCAAATATTTTTAGCAAATATCTACATCTCTTCTTTTGACACTTTCGTCTCTTGGATGAAAACCATATATGGACGATGTTGTTGAATCATTCATTTTACTTCATTATGCTTTACCGAGATACCTTTAAACCCTCGAATATTCCAAGTGATGCACTTCATCAAGCATGGGGACTAAAAATATGGGTAAGATCCTTGAACTTACCCATTACTATCAGCTTTGCACCTTCTTTCCCTATTTGATGTTGAGTAGTCTTCCTACCTGCTCTTTGGTATATTACTAGCTTCATCTTTTTAGTAGACTCTTGACTCACTCCTGTTGGTTATGGGATGGACTCCAAACCTAGCGTAGGTGAGAATACCACCATGGCCCTGTCAGAAGATTCTTGGGTGTCACCTCCACTATCTATTTATTTATGAGTTCCTCCATTTGATTGGTTAGATTCATTGCCTTTATCTTGGCTTATGTTTTTCCTTTGGGATCTCTTCAGATTTTGGGTTGGGTTCTCTTATGAGCTACTTGGTAGATCTAGAATTGGCTCGGTGTTGTGATTTATTTCTTCAACTATTGGTTCCTTTCTTAGGGTTTGAAGAGGAGTTTATAGGATCTCTGTCTCCATGATGTTCTCCTCATCATCCATTGGGAGGTTAGCAAACTTATTGGTTGAGATGACTATCTGCTCTTTAGATGCTTGCTTTCTCTATATGTTCTTTTGTTTAGGTAGTTTGAAACCTCCAGGGGTTGTTTCATATTATGCTTGCTTTAGGATCCAATATTTATAATCCCTAGCTAGGTGATCATATTCATGACAAAACCTGAACCTGAAGTGGATGTTCTCATAGTCCACATCTTGTTCCCAGGTATCCTTCCAAAATTGTAGAGTAAATATTTTTTGTAAGAACTTGGCAAGGTCAATAAGAACACAAATTCTGACATAGATAATTTGTTCAAATTGGCTTGTCCTATATATTATCACCATATATGATCCTAGAGTATTATTTATTGCCATGAAGAGATCTTGGTTCCAAAACTCTACTAGAAACCCAAAAAGTCTCACCCAGACTAGGGCTACTGAGGGCATTTCCTCTTCTACCTTGAACTTGGTATGTCAAGACTTCATGAAAAGCCCTACCCTACCTAAAAGTCAAGGAATCCCATGGAAAACTTTCTCTCTATCCTCGTCATTAGCAAGAAGAACTAAGAAATAACCATTGGGCCAAGTAAAATTATTTAATTCACCTCTAGTTATCCATTGTCTAGAAACCCACATCTTGAAAGCAGGGAGGTCTAGAGAAAGATCAAGAAATCAACAGATTAATCCTCTACATTTCATAGCATCGATCCCAATATGTATGTCTAACATTTAAAGTTGGACTATGGGAGAGACATTCACTGCTTTCATGCACCCCAAGCTATTTTCCTAGGGTCCATTTTGGGTATTCTTAAGTTATGGGAGAAGTCCTAGTGTTATTAGTTGTAGTTGTTTATGATTGTCCTCCTCTCAAGGCATCTCTAAAGGTCACCTTTGCAATTTTTCACCATAATCTCTTCCCATACCAAGGATTGACTCATTTTCTTGCTATAGTCAACAACATTAACCCTTGTTTGATTACTTTCCAACTGTCAAAGGTTATTCCCCTTTTGAGACTTTTCCACTTATTTTAATATAACCCTAGCTTGTTGTTTTAAAGTCTATCATATGCCTCTTGTGCATTTGCGCCTTTGGTTCTACCCTTGTTTGGGATTGACTACTGTTTACTCAAATAAATCTTCAAATTTCTCTTACTAAAATGTGATTTGATCATTGGCTTGTATTATTTGTTCCACTTGCATGTGCTCATGGTTATTTTGACCCTTTTTAGAGTCCACATCCTCTAGCTTATTTTACATATTGCCCTCCCTTGAAATCCTCCTTCTTCTACTATCCAAGACTTCACTGTTTTGTTATCCATGGATCTCTATAAACCCTCAACCAATGGTCTTTGTAAACCTTTAGCCAGGGATCTCTATAAACCCCTTGTTGACATTTTCAATTTGTGATTTGCACAGCACCTGTGTTATCAAAATTCCTGGATGATATCATATCTAAGTCTCTTTTATAAGAGTTGAGAATTATAATCAATTAAACTAATGTCATTTGATGCTAATAGGAGTATATTTATATAGTGTTTAATTTATATATATAAGTATAACTAAACGGTAGGGGAAGTACAAGGAAAGAGTAATAAGGCCAAAGAAGTTAATTTTTATGTATTTTAATATAAGTTAAATTATTTTTAGTATCTAAATGAGAAATAAATTAGTTTTTTTTCGTATTTCTTTTTGGGAAAATGATATGACTAATTATTTTTGAAAAATATTTAATGCGATTTTATTTGAATAGCAAGATGATAATATAAATAGTTTAAGAGATGCAATATTTAGAGTTAATGATACTATAAATAGTTTAAGAGAGATCACAATATATACAACTCTAAACAATGAAAATCAATAACAAGAAGAATAGATGATATTTTACATCTATATTTTATAATAATTTTATTTAATGGGTTATATGGGATTGACACAGCCTCACCATTATTACTATCATGACCATATAGTGGTATATCAAAAACTTGGCAATTGTGGATGTACAACTTTAACAAGATTCGAAGGAAGGTTTCCTTCTTGAAAATTGAGAAATATAACTATTTGAACTAATACCATTTAATTTTAATACAACAATATTAAAAGGGAATATTATGAATCTTTGGTTCAATGGTTGGGACATAAGTATGATGTAGCCTACACCAAGGTCTAAATCTATATAGCTCAAAGTGACTAAGTTGATGTAAAAGGGAAAGGGCAACCCTTTCAAAACCCTACTTTAAAAAAATATTAATTGTGTTATTTTTTTTTCTTTTATAAGTAAATTTTATATTAGTTTTTTGTGTCATTTCTTAATTATAAAGGAAGATATTTTTGTAGTAGCATGGATTGTTTTGGCCTCCAAGGGCTAGGTGGATTGGTAATTGTTTCTCTAGCTAGACACTTATCTAGAAGAGACCTAGGTTCAAACCTTGGGGGCATGTCTGTTTGCAAATATAGGCTCTGAATCCTCTGAGTGTGTGCCAGATCGATGATGACGATATGAATCTCGAGCAACCGATGTGTTCGAGTAGGTTGTTTACCTTAGCTCATGTTCACCTAGGTAATTTATTTTCCTTTTATTTAGTTATTCCATGTATTTCCCCCACCCACTTATGTGTGGATATTTCATTTATCTTATTTAGATATTATGAGATGTTACATATTTATTTCTTAGATATTATGGGGATATTTTTAGGTTTGACTAATCCTAGGAGTTATGGGGATATTTTGGTATATTTGGAGGGTTGATATTCTTTCTCCCCATAGCGGTTACAAATCTATGGACCATATCACTTATTCCTTTTGTATGGTGGATATTTGTCCTTAGCTTGATCCTACCACTATGGTTGATCATCCTTGTCTATATAAGCAAGGCACCTTATTTGTACTCATTGAAGAGGAAGTTCATTATTTATGTATAATATATGATATTTTTGCTCATTATTTTGCATATCCACTTGTAAGCTTATGCTATCAATTTGCTTTTAGATTATTGTTTTGGTTGAATGTGGTGTTCTGTTAACACTTGAGATCCTTGCAACTTGGAATGATTTGATTATCATTCCTTTCATGATGATCCTCTTCACATCAGGTTATAAAATAATGAGGTGGTATAGGCTTGTTGGGTGGTTTGAACCCTCCACTTGGAAATTACTAAAAATAGTGTAGATGTAACTGTAATGACCTCAGGGAAGCAGCGCACTGTCCACCACTCTATTTGCGAATATTATATGATTTAATATACTTAATCATGCATTAAATAAAATATGTGAAAACATATGCACCCAAAATACGAAGGAATGAATGAATAAATCTCCTTATTACTTTTTATCAAGTTTAGTTACATATATATATCCCTCTAAGGGATTCCCTTAATTTGATACAGATTTTATAAAGTAGGGTAGCAAATGTATGGTATCCCCTTGCAAGGGGTGATGCGCTCTTGCAGGCTTCTCGATGATGCATACGAAATTGTATGAGGACTTACATATGCCTCCTTATCTAGGTTTGGTTCCTGGAGGGTTTCTATTGCTTTCGTATGTTGATAACCTATCTAGTGAACCTGTGATCCTGCAAGCATGAAAATAACAACAAACGCTCAACTGTCCGAGATTGCCTCCCTGAATGAGGTTGTTAGTAATAACCCTAATGATAAAAAAATTTATGCTCAACGATAATAGAAACTAATGTTATGAATGCAAGTAAATGTAATAAATCAGATCTATGCTAATGGCATGAAAACATGTAATAAGCTAAATGAAAGAAAGTAATGCTAATAACCCTAGACTAGGCCTACAGACCGTTGTCCAAGATAACGACTGCTAAGATGAAAACCCGTCTCTATTGCTCCAAAGCTATGGATCGAGGATTGTTGCTGAAGTTGAAATTGTTGTCATTTATGTTTGATGTGTTGAATATCCTATAGATGATGAACCCTCAATCGGCCAACACAGGCACTTCAATTTGCTCTTCGATTCGATAGGGCTTTGCTACAAGAAAAGCTCTATAAGTGTCCAAAGCTCTCTGAAAAGTATCTTGATTCTCTTCTAATTCCTCCTTCTTTTGGTACCCTTAGGTTTGCACCTTCTAATATTTTTGAATCCCTAGGTCAATGTCCAACCCTAGGACTAAATTTTGCATGCACACTAGATGTTAGCATGAGAAGTTTTGTCTTTTTTATGTTTGAAGGCCAGTTAAACTGATTTCTAAACCTAGACTTGAGTCTTTCATGTAGACTGGTTGTGAGGAGGAAATCCCCGTTCGACTTTATTGCATGTAAACTATTGCTTTCACCCGAGATTAGGCTAATTTGATGGTAAGTTATTTAGGGCTTAACCGCTATCGTCTACAGCGGCTAGGACTGGATGCTCTGAGCTTCAGCGACCAGAATCTAGTCACTCTGGTTCATAGCGGCCAGGCTTGGATGGGCTAAAACTGCCCCAAAATGAGTGGTGAAAATCACTTTTGGCACTTGGAAGGTCCCAAGGTTTAGTCACATGGTTTGTGTATGCCCACATGAGTAGTTCTCCTAAACATTACATGTTTTAGGTGTCTACATATGCCTCTTTTTGGGATACCTTATGTGGAAAAGACACAATGCGGAGCAAAAACGTAAACTGCTATGTCTGTAGGGTGTATGATGATCATTGGTCTGATCAACGCTAGATGGCCTAGCCATGCAATATGGCATGTATCCTCGAATCATTGCTTCAACCTGGTGGAAGGCTTAATTCTGCAAGAAGATTGCACATGTTTACTTGCACTCATTCCTCAAATGCAATCAGGTAGCTTACGTCGCTACAATAGAATCAACCAGAGGAGAGCCACAAATTGGCATGTATTTGCTTATGAACCCAAAAAATGAGGGGAAGTTCTGTGATAGTTGCTTGTAATGATTCGTAGGACGAATGCAATCTTGATATGGTTGAGTGATCTTTAGTTGACTTTGATTATGATTGTTTGAATATTTGAACTACCCCCTCACACAATGAATTAATGAGGGAAGGGCAATGAATGAAGCGACAATTCGCTTGACCAATATGATCGGTTTGGCTCCTTTCTAGTGTTTGTATTTTAATGGACGATCCTCCATCCAAGTGTGACTTCATTATTTATGATGATCATTCATCCCTATCCCGAGGAGCGGTCTGAACATAAATAGCCTTCTTAGGGAGTTAGGATGAGCGATTCTATTTAGGCATGTGGTGAATCACTTGGCTTAGTGTTGTAATGCCATAGAGGAATTAAGATGATTCTATCGCACCCATGGAGCAGTTCGACCATATTGGTCTTCTTTGAGATTGAGGGGGTACATCACCATTCCAAAATGATTAATTTGCCCCAAGTAGCCCTATGGTAACTCACTCATCTCATCGAATTGCATGGAGTGCGAATCGCTGCAACCGCTGAGTCGATAGAGTAAGTAACTGGATACAAGGCTTACTTGAGATTTTATTTTTATATGATTTTTTTGTCATTTTAAGCATTATGATGTTTATGAATTATCAAAATGTGCTTATTTGACCCTTTTTGTTATTCCTATTGGAAGGAATTCTCCTGTTTTTGCCTATGTTTCTGGTCGCTGTCAGCTCCAGCGACCCCCAAATGCCTGTTTGTGGCCGCTCTCGACCTAAGCGACCAAGAAGTGCAGGTCGTTGATGATAGCAGCGACCGAGGCATAACTTGGGAAATATAAAAGCAACCTAGGGTTTTGACTTTTCACTTTCTCCAGCTATCAATTTGCTTTTCTGATCTATGGAGTAAAAGTAACTTCTATGACTTGGAGAGCTTATCGACAAGGACCATCGCTGTGCAAGGTGGGGCATCTACGAGTGGAAGAGCTAGAGTTTCTCGGGTACTTTTTGAAACCCTGACCCTACTCATTTCTCAGTAAAATGAACCACACTAATTAATCAATGAACGAACCTCACTAAACTCAACAAAAACGAACCAAACCTGTAGATAGGCTTAGTTTAGGGTTTGCTTTGGTGGGCTTGCCCTCTTTTACTTTATTGGTAATTTTTTTTTGATGTTTCTGGCCTAGGGCATATGTGTTTGTCGCGTTGCCTGTCGGTCGCTATCGCACAGAGCGGCCATTTTGGCCTGCGACTTGGCCGTTGTCGACGGTAGTGGCCGGTTCAAAACCCAACGGTCAAAATTCTGACCGTTGGGATTTGGCCGCTGTTAGCCTCAACAATCGATTTTTGGTCATTGTAGACGAAAGCGACGAGGAACCTTAGGAAATTTTTTTTATTGTTTATTTTGAGGTGATTAATTGATTTTTTTGAATTTTTGAGTTACTTTTTTGAAATTTGTTGCATGATTAGGTGCATTTATTCATGTTTCACTTAGACTTAGGATAATCTATCATTATTTGAATCGTTTTACATGTTTTATTGCATTTTATGCCTTAGATGCACTATAGTTATAGCTTGATTTTTATCCTTAGATTCTTTCTGCTCGGGCTTGGGACCTGAAGCTTTTGCTTAACCTCCTACCACGTATGACTGATACGGACTGGGCATGGTTTAAGGCCCGCAAATTACAGTACGTGACTAGGCTACCCCAGATTATGTCTGATCAGGCCTACCTCACGACTTTGGCTCAACGATGATCCCGAGACTAACACCTTCCACCTTCCTACCAATGAGATGACTATCAAACCGAAGGATGTATACAGGATTTTTTAGATTCCTTTTAATATAGTGGCTATTGTTTCTTCGATTACTAAGGACCGCGAGGTCATCTTTGCTCGGGTGTTCGGGGGGCAAGCTGCGGCTGCCCTCAAGGACACCAAATCTAGCAGTGTGTCCATTCTATTATGGTACTAAGAGAGGGTATTTTTTGAGAGGCATGTGATGTTGTTGATGGTTGTCAGCAACATGCTTCTCCTAGACTTCCTAGGTTTGAGGTTCCCTTGGAACATCCTTGCAATGGTTCAAGATTTTGTGGATAGCGCGGACCCTATCATATATGCATGAGGAAGCACTTTTATAGCATAATTCTATGATGAGCTGTATCACATCCGTCGATGGGGTCATGCGAGCATCACTTACAACTTGCTTATGTAGATATGGGATGGGAGCATATCCATGTAGATCATCATAGAGGGCTTCCCATAGAGATCACAGAGATTTATGGTTTGATGTAGTGCTATGCTACCATATGGGCTCGAGAGTGAGAGAAAAGCAAGAGTCACCCTCATGCAGGGGAACTCCCCCATTACATTGCTTCCTTCACTAGGCTATAGGCCCAAGATATCATGTGGCACCCATATCACTACTGCCCGGCCTGGGATGATCTAGCTATATTTATAGCTAGGATGCAGCGCGAGTGGTGGATCATTTGCCACAAGGGCATCATTAGAGAGTACTTATATTCTTGTGTCCTTCATCAGTACATATTACAATAATATGTGCCTCTTTTTCCAGTCTTGTATAGGTGCATTGTAGCAAAGAAAGACCTTAGTCCACCCCACATCATAGAGCTTATCAATGATGAGGATGCCCCAAAAGTTGATGCTGGTGTTGATGGGGGAGTCATAGAGGCTTGCACATAGTTGTGGGGGAATCAATTATGGTATGGTGATGGCATCCTGGGCTATGAGGATGACGATGGTGATGGAGGTACAAATCCAACAGGGCAGAGATTTTGAGCTAAGACTGAGAGATGGGACCAGCCGACAAAGCAAACGATAGCAGAGGAGCAGGAGGTTCCTGAGGAGGAGGAGGAGGAGTTGGATCTCGAGCAGATATTTTATCCTCTCAGGGCACAATTACATGAGGTAGAGTCCTAAAGAACACAAGATTATACTGAGAGGGGGGTGAATAGTATAATGCCCTCTTTTTACTTTCTTTCCAAACCAATATCAATTATTGTCCTTAATTATAATAACCAAATATAGCAGTGTGCATTAATGACATAGATAGCAATAGTAAACAAGTGCACAAGTCACCACACAACTGAGATACAAGATTTAATGTGGTTCCCCCAATGTGGGGTACTCCACAAGATAATCTCCTTATAATATTTCACACAAAAATAAGGATCCTTATCCCAATACAAATGATTACTTTGATCTGCTCAAAGCTAGGCAATACACTGATCTGCTCAAGTAGGCAATCCACTAATCTACTTTAGAAATCTCACCAAGAACTTGCCCAAAATTGCTTTAGCAAGCTCACTAAGAACTTGCCCAAAATCTACTCTAGAAAGCTCACTAAGAACTTGCCCAAAACTGCTTCAGAAAGCTCACCAAGAACTTGCCCAAAATATTCTCTAGAAAGCTCACGAAGAACTTGCCCAAAATATGCTCAACAATCTCACCAATAACTTGCTCAAATTTTTCTTAACAAGCTCACCAAGAACTTGCTCAAAATATGCTCAACAAGCTCACTAAGAACTTGCTCAAAATCTGCTCATCAAGCTCACCAAGAACTTACTCAAAATCTGCTCAACAAGCTCACTAAGAGCTTGCTCAAAATTTGCTCAACAAGCTCACTAAGAACTTGCTCAAAATCTGCTCAACAAGCTCACCAAGAACTTGCTCAAATGTTGTCCCAAATCTATCCACAAATCTGTCCCAAAAGCCTTCTCAAAGGCTCAATAAATAATACACAAAAACTGCCACAAATTTATCCACAAATTTGTCCCAAAAGCCTTCTCAAAGGCTCAACCAATCATTCTCAAGTGGTATTCAAATCTCATCCACAAATATACAAAGGCAAGGCTCAATGATGAACTCAACAATGAATGGAAATACACTCTACAATGGATGACAACAATGATCCACAATGATCTCAACTCAAATCAATCTCAACTCAACTCAAGTCAATATTAACTCAACTCAAATCTTATAGAATCATAAAGATAATTGTTAGAGACTCAATATGTTTTAATCTCAAAGCTCAATCTCAATCCAAATCAGAATTATAGAATTTTTTGTTTCATGAGACTTGAACATTCCCCTCACACAATCACTTGACTAGGCTCAATCAACTCAACTCAACCAATCACCACAAGGGACAACTCTTTCTCACAAAACCCTAGTCCAAGCATGTATC
Organism: Wollemia nobilis; assembly: GCA_028583015.1. Classification (NCBI taxonomy): domain Eukaryota; kingdom Viridiplantae; phylum Streptophyta; class Pinopsida; order Araucariales; family Araucariaceae; genus Wollemia; species Wollemia nobilis. The sequence goes on from JAQPPZ010000442.1 coordinate 3,748,522, forward strand.
AATCAACTCAAATGTTTCCAATAATTCTCAACCACAAATCTCACATAACAATGATACTCATGTTCTTTTCTAACTCAAGCTCTTTGCATAACCAATGGGCTTCAACAACTATGCTTATAAAATTTGGTTTAGACACAACTGTCAAACTAGAAAACCTTGAAGCATTCAACCAACCACTTTCTAAAAGGAAACCACAATCAATCCTTTTCTCTCCAATGATATTTCAAAAATCAACCACCATAACAAAGTCAATGGAGAATATTGCTCATACCTTTTGATGCCTTATTGGATGTCCACTAAATATGCCACACTCAACAAACTTCTTTTTCAACTTTCAACAAGGGTTAGAGATCATGATTAATATCACAATAGTAATATCCAAATAACACCTTATCACTCCTACTCAATAAGATACAACATGTCTCCTCATGAAAGAATTAATCACCTTTGAAAAAGAACAAAACAACCTTCACTTTTGAAACCCTTTACAAAAACATAAATATCTCTTTACATACACCTTATTTCTCCCTCTAAGCAAGTTAATCAAATAGCCCTCGAAATAAGCTTTCCAATGATATATAATATGATATAATTTCAAAAGGAGAAACATTAGAAATATCTCTTTTTCTAAACATGCATCACAACCCTTATTCCTTCTAGGGCAACTTTAGAAAAATAAAATATATTAAAAAAATTATTAACTTGCCTCTGTCCCTGACGGGATTCGATCTCGTGATGTCTCCTTGCTCAACACTTTAACCACAACCAACCTGCCGTTGGGCCACACGCCCTCACATGTCCAAAGGGACACGAACAAAAAATCACGAACTTTTGCACCCTTCGAAAAACTTAACAGCGATTCAAGCTTTTCAACAAAGCAAATAACCATGGCAGGACTCGATCGCAGGACCTCCTGCATAACACACAATGCACGAACCGCTAGGCCAAAGATGCCTATGCCCCTTATTAAACTCCGTTAATGATTTTTCAATAGACCACTCTCTTTTCAATTCGTTCCCCAATCGAAGGCATTCGAAAAATAAGCGTGGGGGATCATATTAAGTCTAAGCTTTTGTTGGCATATATATATGCATTTCCTCTTTCTTTAGACGTCGGCACTATAAATTAATATAACCTTTCCTCATTTCTTTAGTCGACGCTAAAATTAATATATTTAATTTTAAAATTAAAATTAAAATTTTAAATAATTTAAAATTTAAACTAAATATTTAAAAATAAATATCTCCATCACCGGGGCACCTTTTTCGACGAAACGAAAAGCCAATCTGGATTTTAAGAAAAACCCATTTCAAATCTGCCATCCATGGTTTTAAATAAAACCTTTTATTTTGTTTGCCTTGGTTTTCACAAAAACCCTCTATATATCCATGCTCTCCAAAATATCATAAATGCTTATTTATGAAATGCTTTGGCCACCAAAACTCAATGTGATCCATGTGACATCAATGACAACATAAAATAACTCAAATTGCCAACAAGGCCGAGTTTCAGTCGACCAATATCTAGGTACAACGACGAGATGCTACTATATCACAACGGGATGCTACTATAGCACAACTCACGACGCAGATACAGGCATTGCAGTCTGCTATCGGGAGTGGTGCTAGTAGGATGTAGATGGTGGTTGTTGCTTCTTGAGAGGTCGAGATCCAGTTAGCTAAGATCCAAGTACATGAACGAGATTCCAATAAAGCACAACTCACGACACAGATACAGGCTTTATAGGCTGCTATCGAGGGTGCTGCTACTGGGGGGTAGGTTGTTGCTCCTCCTATACCACAGGGCCCTACAAGGGCGGATCCAAGGGTGGAGAATAGGCATCTACAGGGCTTGTTGGATGAGTGTGATGCACAAATATTTGATGATGCAGCCTATATTTCCACTCTCCTGTGGTAGATCAGGAGGCTACGAGCCACTCCTAGGGAGAGGACAGGTAAATGTGGATCACAGGTTAGCATGCGCTCTACCTCGGGGTAGTCTTCAGTCAAGACGAGCCAGAGGACTCAGGCCCATGCAGAGAGACCAGTGGTTTCACACCACTCTACCTGAGATTCATCCATAGGGGGTAGTGACCCAGGGGGTGCAGACCCGGTTTGATTCATGATGTACTTTCGCTTTATTTTTGAGGTTAGCTGACCTACATGACTGTAGCCCATGGACATTTTGCACATTTATATATGAGATTTTTTAGATTATTATTCGTTATGTGCATCATTTATTGCTTATGTTTATGTTTTATTTACGTGATGCGATTATGGTGTTATGATGGGTTGATGTATGTTTTAGATGATAGGTGATATTTATGATGATGTGGATATTTGGATGGATGCTTATGTAGATGCTTATATGATTTGATTATCGTGTCATGATGTGATGTATCATGAGTTGACTTAGTGATGGATTTATGATTGTGTGTATAGATGGATTATGATGTATGCATATGTAGATGCTTATGGGATTTTATGTGTTTTGATTGTGGCTATATGATGTGGTGCATATGGATATTGCCTATATGAATTGCTTACCACTTTATGACATAATGCATGTGGATGCAATGATTGTGATTTTAGATTTAAAATGGATGAGTTATGAACTATGTATTTGTGGACGCACTGTTATTGTTAAATGCATGTTTAATTTTTGCTTTAGTTGTATGCATTCGAATTTGTGTTATGTTATGGTAAATGCGATGTGTGTAATGCATTAACTACATGGTTTTTGGTCTAATGTACATGAACCTATATGCTTTAATCATAAGGAATGCATATGATATGAGTTTCACAATCCAATAGGCGACACCACAAAAAGTATATTAGTTATGAATGTAAATAATCACTCTTCAGATTTAATTATTTGATCATACATATGTGAAATGCAATGGTGTGAAATGTATGTATTTTCTTGATAAGCTTCAACAATTTAAAAGATTCAAAATAGTCAGTGGTCGTGTAAATATCATTTCTGACATTTATCCGGTATCTAACCTAGTCTATTAAAACCTTTTAATTCACCAAACCTCATAAAGAAATATTGATGATGTGATTTGTTGCTATGTAGGAAGTTTTAAGGTTTTTCCTGAGACTCAAACACTCTAGTTGCCCTATTAGCAGTTGCGTACTGACCATACAAGACTTTTGAAAAGCAAGGATTTCATCATGGACCTAGATATTCATTATCCCTATGTGTGCAAATGAATATGTTTAGATAGAAATCAAGCATTTCCTCCGATGTCAGGCAGGATTCTTTCAAACCATTGCTAATATCGGGGATCCTCAATTGTTCATCTAATCCTATGTTGGACTTACTTGGACTATACCACTAGGCAGTATTGGGTTACCCAAAGCTAGCTCATCCACATGCAAATATTGGTCTACACAAATGCAATATGCTATTGTGATAGATATATCGTCATGCGTAAGGACACCACCATTGCCAAGTTGGCTGTACACCAAACTTGTAATGGGGATCTCCTTCTAGTTTGTACAATGCTGAGAATTCTAGGGATTCAAGCTCCATTCCCTTTTTTTCTTCATTTTATTTGGGACACTTACTCATGCTTAGTGATGAAAATCACTATTTATTTTTGATTGATTTTTTGTTTTTCTCTTGAGCAAGGGATTTATGTAGAGATGACAATCACTTGTTTGTTTTGACTTTGACTTTTGTTTGACTCTAGGATTTTGCTTATTTTAATGAAAGTAAAGGATTTAAATGGGTAGGGCAAAACTTGCCATTTTGCCAATTCTGAGCACCTTTGAATTGGTCGCACAAAGGGATAATCAAGGAATATCCTTTTCGCTTAAGGTAACCTAGACCACTTTTGCAGCTTTTATCTTTCCCTTGTACCAACTAGGATTTTAGTGTTTTAATTAGTGATGGGATTCTGAAGTATGCTAGGCACTATCACCACTAGACCTCACTCTCTACTAATCAAGATGGCTTTCCACAAAAGCTTGCTAAGACCACTAGATATGGTTGAATGACAGGAAAACCTTAGCCTATTACTTATAGCAACAAGAGGCGGTTGTGTTGAAAAACACAATTACACATATGGATGAATGGGTGAATATGGAGTGTGGTTGTGACACAAACTATGGCTTTGTTTGCAATATTATGATCATAACCTATCATAATGCAAATGCAACTATATAGATGCAGGTGTAAGATGCAACTGTTTTTGTATTTTTGCTTATTTTGTATTATTTTTGTATTTTTGATTATGTTGACCAAAGGGCTTATTGTGCCTTTGGGACTTCTAGGGTTTGACCAAGAAACAAGCAGATACCCTTGGAGCATTTTTATTGATTTTGACCAAGTAGCTTGGATACCCTTGGAGCATTTTGATTGATTTTTACCAAGCGACTTGGATACCCTTGGAGCATTTTGATTGATTTTGACCAAGCGGTTTGGATACCCTTGGAGCATTTTGATTGATTTTGACCAAGCGGTTTGGATACCCTTGGAGAATTTATGATTTTTAATCTTGACCAAACGACATAAAGATATCCTTGGAGCATTTTTGTTTTTGAATCTTTTATGTTTTTATGATTTGTTTGTGATTTTAATGCTTTGTATTGTTTTTGTACTATTATGACATATTTGAATGTTTTTTGTGTTTTATGAATAAAATGCCTTCAAGTGAATGATATTGAGAGGCTCAGGCTCTTCAACACCATCCAATTATGTGAGGTGATATGCTCCATGTAGACAACATATGGCAAGTCTATGGTGGCCCACCCTCTATCATGATACGACAACTTTTATCAAGGCATGTGATACGTGTCAGAGAACGGGGAAGCCATTGAAGAGGGAATTCATGCCTTTGCATCTGAAACAACCTCAGGAACTCTTCAAGAGATGGGGGTTGGATTTTGTAGGTTCATTACAGATAAGTCACAGAAGAAAATGTAGATATATTGTAGTCGCTACAAAATACCTCATGAAATGGGTGGAAGCTAGAGCCCTACCTGACAACTCAGCAAGAAGCATGACTCGTTTCTTGTATGAACAAGTGATCACCAGATTTGGGATACCCCTTAATATGACAAGTGACAGAGGAGGCCATTTCATGAATGAGATTATTCAGAACTTAACAAAGGAATTCAAGATTTTTCATTCCTTTTCCATCTTGTATTACCCAAGGGCGAACGGGCAAACAGAGACAACTAACAAAATCTTGGTTTCTATCATGTACAAGACATGCAGTGTGGAAGAAGCCGACTAGGAGGAATGATTACCAACAATGAACCATACACCCTTTCAATTAATGTACGGGCAAGAAGCAGTGGTACCGATAGAGTTTTTGGTACCAAGCCTGAGGGTATCAGTCGACAACCGACTTAGTGAAGAAGAGAGCATCGGGGAGCGGCTGACAACATTGGTTCGATTAGGGGAGAAAAGGGTCATGGCAAAGTGGGCAACGGAGATATCGTAGAAAAGGAGAAAATTTTGGCATGACAAGCATCTTCGAAATATGGACCTAAAGGCTGGTGAATTGGTCCTTAAATATAATGGAAAAAGAGAGATCAAGCCTGGGAAATTGAAAACCTTATGGATTGGACCCTTCCAAGTGGATGAGGTATTAGAGAACGGGGTAGTCAGACTGAGGAAACTGGATGAAATAGTCTACCCCGAAGCAATAAACGGTTCTAAACTGAAACTATATAGGCCCCATGTTCAGATAAACATGATTAGTTTAGAACAATCAGAGGGAAATTCCAGAACCAGGAGAGATGAATCAAATCCAAGTACTCAAACTCTAGACAATGACAAGCAGAGTAATGTTGTTTGGGAGGAGGGAAGTCATAACTTGGAATGGCTATTTGGAATCGAAGAAGGATCGGTAACCGAAAGATGTGAACAACAACAGTTACAACAACCCACTCCAAATAGTGAAGAGGAACAAATTCAGGTACCAGCAGAAGTTGTCCTACAAATTTTGAGAGAAGGACAGAACGAAGAGGGGGCAAGAATTCTGCAACAAATGCAGTTGGAAACTCAGAGATTGCATAAAGAGTATGAAAATCTGAGATAGTATAATAGCCAGTTGCGAGCGCAAATCATCCAGGAGTTGGAGACCACTATGGAGAGAAATGAAGAACGTCAGGAGGTACGCAGAGATGAATGGGCTGAACAAGAGGATGAATAACGAAGGACTGAATCAGGCAACTCCCAACAAGTAGTCTATTTTCCTTACCCAATATAGACAAAGGGGAGAGGGTGAGAGAGAAAGTAGTAGCATCAGACGACCAATCCATGAGTTCATCCTCAACCACATTAAGGATAAGACTGAACTCAAAAGATTCAGCAAACTTCGATGATGCACAAGTTGTAAGATCTGAAGAACAAGTAGAATCACCTGAAAGACCGAAGGTCTGGGAAGTAGGACAAAGTTCAACTGCCAATTATAGAATAACAAAAGAAGAGATGGCAACAATCAATTGGAGGGATGTCCAAGTAGCAATAGAGGGAACAAGAAAAATAGGTTGGCAAGATAAATCAAGTAGTGATGAAAATCAACCTGATCCCGACATTCCCCAAGTAAATCCCCAAAGAAGCCCATGACACCTGACTCATGATCAACAGACAAGAGTATGGTTTGCAGATGGAACACAGGTGACCGAGAGTGTAAGTTCTTCAGAAGGACTGAACATTGCTAACACAAGTACAAATGAAACAATAGAATTGTCAGTACCTCGACGATTAAGAACTCCATATATTACAGCCATGTAGCATCCTACTGAACGCGAAGAAGTAGCCCGATATAGGCTAGAATAATTGGACCTCGGGAGACATAGGAGGGAAGTGAGAAGGCTGGAACGTCGAGTCCACAAGACTTCCAATTGGTCCATATCTGCATATGAAAATGCAAACAATTCAAGTATTGACTAAGAATTTTCAAAACAATATCAGGTAGCCTTAGCACAATGTGCACCTCAGTAACGCTTTGAGGAAGCCAGGTGGCGAAGGAGATTGATAAGAGCGGACTGAAGGTTGCGAATTCTGCATAACGTAACCCCAGAAAACCAATTCCAAGAAGGGAGTTCTCAGGCCAAACTCATTAATCAGGGCAAAAATAGAGGTATTTTGAGGAATCCAGAGGGTTCATCAGAGCCACTCGGTGACCAAGACTTACCTGACCAAGGGAGGAGTGTGGTTAACCTCCATCTCGGTAACCAGAGTGGGAGAAATTCAACTCAAGATACCCTTAGGTCGACTAGACTACTTTTTGAACTGCAAGGTCCAACAGTGGGTATGGCCACAGTTAACTCATCACTACGTGCTCCTAAGGTTAGTCCTATGGGCCAACCTCAGCGAGCTCATAGGAATCGAAGACATTGTCAGGAACGATAGAGAGACCGATCGAATCTTGGGCAGTTGGGAGTATGACAACCCTTCAATAGGGAGATTCGATTAGAAAGAGGCCGAGGCCATAGGAACCAGGTTTGAGGGAGGAGAGGAACCTAGAATGGGAATATTAATCCAAAATAAAGAAATCAAGTAAGAGCTATTAAGCAACCATGAAATGGCAAAATTTGAGGAAGAGGCAGAAGAGCTAGAAGAAATAACCGAAATCGGAGACAATCGAGATCCCAACAGCCTGACCACAACATACTTGATCGACTAGAACATAGAAGGGAAATGTTTCATTACTTGGATGATTGTGTAATCATTTGGCGCCATGATGGAAGCACAAAACAGATTCCATGGTAGAGACATCTAGATCCCCCAACAATAGAACTGGCACATCAAAGCACTGTGAGTAGACCCCTGGAGGATGTAATTGAAGAATTTGATCCAAATACCAACAGTCCAAGCGAAAGAGAAATCTGTCTAGTAGAGGATTGGATGGAGCAAATATGGGTGGCGGCAGAAAGAAGCCAATAGAACACGGGACGTCAAGGAAGTAGGCACCAGTTACCAGAACAATGAGCCAATAAACAATCGAAAGAAGAGTAGCTAGACTGGCGAATTGTACCAAGGAATAAAGTTAGATGTCCGAAGCAACCTCAACCCGAAAATCACCACAAACAAAGTAATCGTCAGAGATGACAAGAGTTAGATGAAGTAGAAACAAGGGGTGAGTACGATTTTAGCAATTTTGACAGTCGAAGTCGTCATAGCAGGAATGAGATGCCAGATATCTTTGAAATCCATGTCGACATGGCTGTGCAGTTTAGTCGAAGATATTAAATGATAAAAAAAATACAAAATAGGGAAAAGATAAAATAGCACGCCTAGACATCTAAATTCCAGACGTCTTGCTAGGTGGCGCACATAGAGGAAATGGTTGCTAGGTTGTGGTTGGAGAAACCATTATGACATACATAAGAGGCTATAAGAAGAGGCTAAACATCCATTTTTACCATTCTAAATAGTTACAGGTAGAGGAGAAGGAAAGGAGCATGGTTGGCAGGAGAGGAAGCAACCGAGAGGGGTCGTGAAGACAACGCGTGCCACAATAGATGTCTAAGGCATAGCAGACATCTAGCCCAGGAGGACTACCATTAGACGGGCTAGGCAAGTAGATGTTTGAGTAGACGTCTAGGCCATAATAGAGGTCTAGCCCAGGAGGACTATCGTTAGATGGGCTAGGCAAGCAAACATCTAAGGCATAGTAGACGTCTAGCCCAAGAGGACTACCATTAGACAGGCTAGGCAGGCAGTCGTCTAGGTAGGAAGAACTGACATCTGCCAGACAACCAAGTAGATGTCTGGGTAGGAAGAGTAGATGTCTAGCAGACAACCAGGCAGACGTCTAGGCAGGAAGAGTAGACGTCCAGGTAGATGTCTGGGTAGGAAGAACTGACATCTGCCAGACAACCAGGTAGATGTCTGGGTAGGAAGAGTAGACGTCTAGCAGACAACCAGGCAGACATCTAGGCAGGAAGAGTAGACGTCCGTCTGGACCAGGAAGCAGACATCCAAACTAAAATTACAAATGTCTGGCATCCTGGTAAGGCAGACGTCTAGCAAATTCTTCAGACGTCTGGCTAGAAAAGACAAACGGCTAGGAAGGTAGCTGAGCAGTTGGAGCAAGAAAGATGAGTCATAGATATGGCAAGGCTCCAAGTCAGGAAAAATCAGAAACAAAGTCCATGTTGGCAAAGAGGCTGCGACATCACCTAGAGCACGAGGTGTGTGGACAAGTGGAGAACCCAAGGCAGACGAGAATGTAGAGGGAGGCATCAAAATTGGCTAGCAAAAGGAGCAAAGAAGTCTAGCAAGGTGGAAAAGCACCAATTCCAGCCACAGAGATTACAAGGACTTGTTCGACGGGTGATTTTTGCCAACAATGGTGGGCAGAGGCACTTATGATAACCCTATCAAGGGAAGACTTAAGGAGGTAGCAGTACATTTTATACTACAAGTTCCAAACTTTGATAAAGAGTTCTTTAAGGGTTATCTGATTCAAATCCTGGAGAACTACGATGAGGACAACTACAGGAGTTATGTGCGCATAGGAGATAAGGTGGTGACAGTGGACTTCTCTCCCAAGTTATTTCAGAATGTATTCGGAATACCCAGGAAGGGTAAGCCAATGGTGAACAAAAGGGTAGACCCCAAGAAGATGCTAAAATTGATTATGAGCGTCACTACTATGGCCAGGGCAGAAGTGGATATGATGCTTAACACCCATGGTGGAAGAGGCATCAAACAAACGCAGTTGAGACATACTGGGCTAGAAGTGATAATGAACATTATTATGGCCAGATTATCAGGGGAACAGAGGAGTTTAGATTTACCCATATGGATGATTCTGTACTTGCAAGGAATCGATAAAGGAGTTGCTTATGATTGGGCACAACATCTATTGCTCCGCATCTAGGCATTCTTGTCAAGAGTAAAAAAGAATTTCTCCATGGCATTTCATGCCATTGGGCTAATTTTAGACGCAGCCACGAGAGCAGGAGTATGCATTCCTAAATTTGGATGCAACCACGAGAGCAGGAGTACGAATTCTTGAATTTGGACTGGAGAAGAAAATTCCAAAATTAGCCCCGAGTGTCTTGCGATGGATTGATGAACAACCACTGGCAAAGAGTACTATACCAATGAAGAAGGTGAAAGTGAAGTAGATATGTCATAAACCACTGAGGCAGGAGAAGACGGTGACTGCTTTAGAAGGGGAGGATACCCAATGGCTAGGAAAGCAAACAACCACAAAAAAAATAGTTGCCCAGTCACCAAAAATAGTACAAAGGAAGAAGAAGAAGGGACGGTTTGATGAGCCACCCCAAAATCTCTCTAAAGATGCATTACAAACCATTCAACAGAATTTAGAGACAACTCACTCAATCCAAAGACACTTAGAAACTCATCAGGGGGTGGATATGGATCTCAAAATCCCTTCAGACCTTCACAATATGGTAGCAGGATCCAGTACAATGGTCCACATCGGACCCACAGAGTATTTTGCAAAAGCAACATTCCAGGTTGGTGCTAGCTCACTAAAGCCAGTTGGGGACTCACTGGTTAGACCAACTACATTTGCAGCAACATTAGGGGCAGTATAAATTGACAAGCTATTTGCCGCAAATGAGGAAACATAATTAGGTAATCCGAGAGAGATTACCACCCCTGTAGTGGAGGGAAGCCAAAATTTGGAGGAAGCAAGAACTATAGGACACTCACGGGAAGACTCTATCCAGGTAGAGGAAAGATAAATCTTATAAGAAGAGGTGGCTGAGATAGGGGGAGAACAGCCTCCACCTAGGATCGATTCGGAGAACAGGGCAGAGCCGCAGATGAGTAGTCATAAGTCAACAGCATCCAAGGAAAAAGAGACAGTACAAGAGGAAGAGCAGGAGGAGGAACAACAAGACCTATGGTCTCAAGTGTTTCAGGTAGGGGTACCAAATTTTATGGACCCGTTAGACAACATGTATCAACAAGCGGTTGACTATTTTTCACAGTTAATGGAGATTATGGATAATATATGCTTGCAGTTTGAAGCAGCTTGCATGGGCCATTGGAAGCAATGACAAGGAATTATAGAGGGATAGATGGAGAAACTGGTCAGTTGGGCAGCACAAGGACCATGGTGATAGGGCATATCAGATATATATAAGGACACCCCATAGACTTTGTCCGTTTTTGGCTTGACCACAATGGAGGGGATTGCACAATTGCCAGAGAAGACACCTACTCTCTATCTGGAGCCAGCACGAGTGTATAAGTGTGGCCATAGAAACAGGAACCCTCAACAACCTACAGTACCAAGAGCACATGTGGAAGTAGCTCCTAAACTATTACCGATGTATGCACAAATTAATTTCATTACCCATCTATTGTGTTGGTTGGGGGAAGGTTTGAAGTGTGTACATGAAGCTAAGAAAGCAGTTGATGAAGAACTGTGAACTGCTCTAGAGACAATATAGCGGAAGGAGATGCTCCTAGATGAAGGTATGAACAAGATATATGGCATGAGAAGGGAATTTGATAAGCTACATAAGACCATGGAGTACCTTGGAACGCAACTGGAAGAGAAAACTCGACAGATATCACAGTTGGAGGCAGATAATTCCTAGTTGACGAAGGCTAAAGAGTTACTGGTTAAGCAGACAATAGACTTAGCAGCACAAAAAAATCAATCCGAGCTTACATGGCAGAAGAAAGAAGAAGTTTGGCAAAAGGAGTAGGCAAGCTTGAAGGAGGACCTGTAGTAGGCACGCCAAAGGGAGTCAATTCTACAACAACAGTTATCACAGAGAGCACCTTCGTATTTTGGCTCAATGTCTGAACAACGGATGAAGGAGATCTTTAGGAAGAGGGAGACTGAGTTGTTGGATGCTCTCAAACAGACAGAAGATCATGCTAACAACCTTGGGGTAGAATGTGCTAAGTTTTATAACTATACCAACCAACTCAAGGAGGAGAGGGAGTTGTTGAATATGCAGATGAAGGAGTATGAAGCTGTTATAGATGCTGTTAACATTAAGAACCCAGTTCCATCTGAAGCAGAGACAGAGACCCCAAAAATTGAGTGAAGAAAGTTGATGAGGACATCGACTTCTTCGAAGGGGAGGATAGATGTAGACAATAGTTCTAGACAATAGAAATGAGGAACTAACTGTGAAAATATCCTAAGCAATTTTGAATGTATATAGCAAATGTGGATTTATGCTATTTTGTAATGCCATTTTGTATAAGGCATAGTGTTTGCTTAGTTTAATTAGCCAATCAGAAGAGAAAATAATTAAATGTACAAAAGGACAAAATGGCCGCCATTTGGGTTAAGTCTAGTTAAGCCAGACGTCTAGTTAGTGTAGACGTCTAGCTAGTCAAACATCTAAACTATTAGTTAGACGTCTAACTAGTTGGTTGGGCAAACGATTGGGTGGTTGGCACAGGTAGTTGGGGAACTACTCTTGTAGCCTTTAAATACCCCCTTACTTTTGCATTATATCTATAACCTTCTGGAGATAGTAAGACAACGCGTGATCATATTGGTGTTATGTTGTGTATTGCATATCGTACTTGAGTGTTATTGCAGGTTGTGTTGTTATTGTTATGCAGGTTGAAGACTCTTCCTGGTAGGTTATTTGCAGGTTTTTGTAAGCAGAAGCCATGACAGTAGCCGTCTAATTCCTAGACATCTACACCCTAGACGTCCAGCCCCTAGACGCCTAAGTCCCAGACGTCTAGCTCCTAGACGTCTAGTTCCCAGACGTCTAGTCCCAAGACATCTAGCCACCTAACGTCTTCCTTCTAGATGTCTCACCCTCTAATGTCTAGTCCAAGACATCTAGCCTCCTGATATCCTAGCCCCAGACATCTGGTTCTAGCAAACTGATAGATAGACTAGTCTGACGTCTGACCCCTCTGACGTCTGGGTTACCTTGTACCCCCAAGACCCCATGCTAATTCCTTGTCTTGTCTGTTCAATCAGTTCACATCTCGTATGGGGAATATACTCACCCTTGTCTACACTCCAAGCCCAACCCTTTTCGATATTATGTATGGGCCTTTTCAAATTATCGTAAATTTGTCTTGTAGGTGCGGCGACAAATTTGAGTTTTGTTGGTTTTCCTTGAGCACAAGATCTCCAACTTTGAATTCTCCTAAGTGGAATTTACTATTGTAGGCTCATGTAAGGTGACCCTGATAAACACGAAGATGCTCCAAGGCATTTAGTCGATGTTCATCAAGAAGTGTTAATTGATCAAGGTAGCCTTATCGTGCGGTGTCATCATCTATGAAGTCCTTCAATGCTATGTGTAGGGTTAGAATTTCCAACTCTAGGGGAATGATGGATTCAATGCCATATACAAGTGAAAACGGTGTTGCCCCAGTGGGTGTCCACACACTAGTCTTGTATGCCCATAATGCAAGAGGCAATTGTAGATGCCAATCCTTATGATTATCTTTCACCATCTTCCTCGAGATGGAAACTTTTGTTTTGTTTGAGGCTTCTGCTTGCCCATTTGCTTGCGGCTAATAGGGTGTTAAAAAATTATGCTGAATATGGTATTCGTTCATCAAAGCATGCATATTTTTGTTCTTGAAAGATGGCCCATTATCCAATATCATTTTTGAGAGGACCCCAAAACAACTTATGATATTGTGGAGTATAAACTCCGCAATCCTTGGTCCAGTTGTCGGTGTCAAGGGGATCACTTTGACCCATTTGGTGAAATACTTAGTGGCCATAATAATGAGGATGGGGGTAATATCTTCCCAACTAATTCTAGTCCCCACTACAAGAAGGGCCATGCTGCCTGGATGGGTTGCAAGGCTTAGGATGGCAAGTGTGTGAGGTTTGCATGATGCTGGCATTTAATGCATTTCTTGACATACTCGCAATAATATTTTTCCATAGTGGGCCAATAGTAACCCATTCTCAAGATGCGCTTAACGATGGCCATGCCACTAAAGTGACCACCACATGTACCGTCGTGAGCCTGTGAAATTGCCCAGGATGCTTCCTGCGGCTTAAGTCAATGGAGGAGTATTCCATCATAACCTCGTCTATAAAGGATATATCCCAATAAGATATACCTTGTTACCTTCTGTTTAAATTTTTGCCTTTTAACATGCGATAGACCTTGTGGTATCATTCCAAGCTTTAGGAAGTCCTATAACTAGGAAAGCTAATCTCGATAAGCCATAGCTTCTACAGAAAAGATGACCTGTTCCTCTTGCATTTTGGAGCTTGTGAATACAGATTAAGAAACAACCCTATGGTGAATGGTTGTGCCACACTCCTCAAGACCTTAAGAGATCAATGACCCCCAAGGTACCATTTGCAATAAGTCTCTAGCTCTGAAGGACCAATACAGATTTGGTTCGATATTGACCATGTTGACTAATTCTCGATTATCAAAAGCCTCATGCTGTATCACAGAGTGTGAGAGCACCTTAAAATGAACGGTTGTGAAATTCACAAATGAATTCTGAGGGATCAAATATCCCAAGGAGGCCATGGTGTTCACAAATCTATTTGACATACGAGGGATTGCCTCGATTTCATACCATTCCAACTAGGCTAGGTAGGTGTCAACAAGTTCCTTGTATGATTTTAGGATTGGGCATTGACATTGGAATAAATATTTGACTTGATTAACTATGAGCAAGGAGTCACCAAAGATATTCAATCTTTTAATACCCATTACGGTGGTTGTTTGAAGTCCTAAGATCAGGACCTCATACTTGGTATTATTGTTTATGCAAGGGAACTCTAGTTTGAAAGATAAAGGTAATGGACCGCCCTGTACTATGATAAAGACAATCCCTAATCTGCCCCCTTGCTCGCACTTCGAACCATCGAAAAACAATGTCATGTCTCTTTCTTTCTCAGGTTCTTCAAGTTTCGGTGGATCTGATAATGCAAACACTGCATCATTAGGCAATTCTATGGTGAGAGGCTTGTTATCCTGAAGAGGTGCCTCTGCTAATTGATCAACTATGACTTGTCCATTGATGGAATTTTAGCTTATGAATTCTAGGTCAAATCCTATCAATAGCATCATCCATTTCATAGTACGTGTATTAAGATAGGTATTGTTCATAATGTACTACAAAGGATTTTATTTGGATATGACGTAGGTCATATGGCTCAACATGTAGTATTGTAACTTTTTTGTCGCAAAGACCACTGCCAAACACAACTTTTCTACATACACATATTCCAACTCATAACTCACCAAGGTGCGACTGATGTAATATATGGCTTGCTATTTATCTTGTGCGTTCTTTTGGGCCAACATGGTGCCCAAAGCGAAATCAGTAGCTGATATGTATAGTAAAAATGGTACATCTATCCTTGGTGGAGCTAATACTGGCGATGTTGCCAGGTAAGTTTTGATATCTGTAAAGGCTTGTTGGCATTCTTCGTCCCAATGAAAAGGGACTCCTTTGTATAGCAGTCAACTCATGGATCGATATTTATCTGATAATTGCATGATAAATCATTTGATGGATGCTACCTTGCCTTGCAAGCTTCTTAACTCCCTAATGTTGGTAGGGGTGGCCATTTCCAATATAGCCTTTACCTTTGTAGGATCGACTTCAATGCCTCACTTAGAAACAATGAACCCCAAGAGCTTACCAGAAGTTATGCCAAATACGCACTTCTTAGGATTCAATCTGACGTGTTCAATGAGGTGATCAAAGACTATCTTGAGGATTTCAGCGTGCTCTTGTCGTAAAATAGACTTGGCCAACAAGTCGTCCATGTAGTCCTCTAAGATTTTATGCATATAGTCATGAAAGATGTATGTCATGACCCACTGATATGTGGCACTAGCATTTTTAAGATCGAATGGCATCACCTTGTAAAAAAACGTTCCCCATGGAGTAATAAAAGCAGTTTTGTGCTAGTCTTCGGGTTTAATTCTGATTTGACTGTACCCAAAAAAACCATCCATTAGGGAGATCATCTCATGACCTGTGGTGGTATCTACAAGAGAATCTATGTTAGGCAACGAGAATGAATCCTTTTGAGTCACCCCATTCAAGTCTATGAAGTCCGTACAAATGTGGATTCTTCCATCCAATTTTTCTATGGGCACCATGTTTGATACTCATTCAGGATAGTTGATGGGAACAATAAAGATCACATACAACAATTTTTGCAACTTGTTCTTCACCATCAAAGTGACGGTTGGATGCATTTTCCTCAGCTTTTGCTTGACCAAATTTTTTGTGGGGTCCAATGAAAGGTTGTGTATAACTAACTTTGGATCAAGCCCTGAGATGTATTTGTAGGTCCAAGAAAAAATATTAGGCCTCTCCTTAAGTAGAGGTATTATAATGGCTTGTTCCTCTAGAGATAGACTCTATTAAAACTTAAATTTCTTTGATTGAGTAGGATCATCAATGATTTCCACCTCGAAAGTCGCTTCTATAGCCATATGTGACCCATATTCTAGCTGGTGAGGTGTGGGTATCAAATGAATGTCATCGATGGGATTTACAGGTCCTACTAACTCGAGATCCAAACTAGTATGGAATACGTCATACGCACAGCTTGGTGCGAAATGAAATGGTTGTAACATCTATTTGTTAGGGAAAAGATCCCCAAGATCTATAAGTGAATCAACACGATCCCAATCAATAACATCTATATCAAGATACAATGGTTTAGTAAGATTTGCTGGGTTTTGAAGTGGAGTGGTCAAATCAATGGAGATTATGTTGATGGATGAAATGAATTCTCCAGGACCACATGGGTGAAATCTTGTCTTAGAGGTTTTCTCTCCATACTTGCATTGAGGCTCTAGAGGAAAAGGAATCTTTGGATCTGTTCCATGAGTCGACCGGATAATAGGATCTTTGGGTTCCAAGAGCTCTCTGAACGTAGGTAGAGGGGGATTGATTGCATAGTGAATGACATCTAAGTTGATAGCTCTCCCCAAAAATCATAAGCCAGGGTCTATGGCACGAAGTCCCGCTTCTCTTTCTACCAGCATGTTGAATTACCATAAGTGGTGAGGCCCAAGATAAACCATATTGGTCTCGTACTCATATTCTTCGTCACTTATGAAGATTGCCATTTGCATTAGTATCTTACCCCAAGCTATGAGACCACTGTATTGGTCCTAGGTGAGCTCTTTCTGTTGAGTTCTCAGACTCATAGCCACTTTCGTCCGATATGTATCCACTCTCGTTGTGGCTGGACCAGGTAAGATTCTGTAAATAGTGCGGCCCATGATAGTCTAAGCTTTCCTGTATTTCATCATCGCTTGCCACATATCCATTTTCTTTTTGCTCTTCATTCCATAAGATGCAACTTGTAGGGGTGGCATCAACTGAGAAGTTTGGATGATAAATATCTGGTGGTGGTATGTTTACCAGGACCACTTGTATGTTGATCAAATGTCTTGTACTTGGTGGGTGATAAGGAATAAAATCGATGTCTTCTCCTAACCCCAAGCTTAATCTATCCAAGGATGCTGCTAGAGAGTCATATTGACCTCTGATGTGGTAACCTAACCCAAAATTGTTAGTGGGAAGTTGGTATTGCGGCTCGCATGACCGCCTATGCCCTTGCTCATATATGCCCAGACCGTAACCATTCCAATGGCAACGTTAAAATTAGCTTAGAGAAAACTCGAGATTAAAGAGGTAATGAAAATTAACAGTGAATAGTTCATCATTGTCCTCTTCTACGTCCAAAGACTTATGGGCACAGTCCAGGCCAACATAGATAAAGTTGGTCTGGTTGGGAGGGGTTCCAAGAGAAACCACTGTTCCCACTAGTGGTCTTAGGTCTTTTGGCCATCCCATGTCTTGTGCAGACTCAATTATGGATATGAATGTTATGTTCTGCACAAGGTACTCTCCTATCCCTATACTTGCAAAGTGTATTGTCACATGTGATGTGGATGACCCTAGAGATGACACTAGCAAAGCGGGTTCTAGTATTTCCTCTGCTTGATCTTGGAGATCTTCTTCCATGGGACTTGGGATTTCTGCAATGGCTATAGTTAGGAATTCCTTTGATTTTTATTCCTCAATTAAGGGTGCCTTTAGCTTATGATTGTCTTTAGGTTTAGATGTTGATGGTCTCTTAGAAGCGTAAGTTGTTTTGGGTGCAAGAGGAGGTGCCAATGTGGATGGGTTTTTTGTATCTCTTTGTCTCTATCATCTAGTTGCATAGTTGGAGATGAAGGTCCTACATACAGATGGG
This sequence comes from Wollemia nobilis, assembly GCA_028583015.1. Lineage (NCBI taxonomy): Eukaryota > Viridiplantae > Streptophyta > Pinopsida > Araucariales > Araucariaceae > Wollemia > Wollemia nobilis. The sequence goes on from JAQPPZ010000442.1 coordinate 3,766,676, forward strand.
TGGAAGGAATCACAAAATATCTTGGAAGATCCACCTAATGGACATATTCAAATGGCTCTTCATCAGCCAAAACTACATATACTTTATCATCGTGCATATACTTGACACATTGGTGTAAAATCAAAGGCACACACTTCATATCTCTTATCTAGGGGTGTCCTAGGAGGATGTTGTATTGCATGGACCCTTCCAAGACATGACACATCATAGGGATGGTCTTATGCCCGACCTTAATGGGTAGGACTATCGTTCCCATAGTGGAGCATAAAGTATCATTGAAAGCTCTCAACGTGTAGGCTCCTAGAACAATGTTGGATTTGGGGATCTTAAGGTGCCCTATTGCTATTGTTGTGATGATGTTGATTGATGAACCTATATCGATCAAGACCCATTTAAAAGGTAAACCATTGACTGATGTAGTAATGTGCAATGGAGGGTCTGGTAAGGCAGTAGATACTATCTTAATCTCATGATCATAAAATTGAATTATCGATTCTTGGCATTGTTTTAATTGTTCCACAAAATGAGTGAATACATTCGAATCTTGTGGTTGGAGCTCAATTGCTCTCAAAATTTCCATCAAAGTATCTTTGTGCTTTGGGGACTATTGTATGAGCTCATAGATAGATAGCTTGGCTAGAGTCATTTGTAAGTTTTGTTCTAGTCTACTCCAAACAGTTACCACAGGTCGGGTTGGTGGACTTGGAAGGTTTTTTTACTCCTACCTCTGCCTAGGTGTAGCTCGGACATTAATGGGAGCCACAAGAGGTTGTGGTTGACCATATCGTCTACTCCTGGTTGCTATGTTGACAATTTCAACCATCCCAATGCATCCATGGGTAGGTGTATCAATTCAAATCTGATTGACTTGGGCACCTTGCCCTCTAGGGACCTCATGGTTTGGCATCAAGTTTTTGTATATGCCCATATCTCTGTTATCGGGATCCAATGGGTTGTCAACTTTAAGTTCTCCCGCTTCAATAATATTTTGCACCTGGTTCTTGAAACCAATGCACATTTCAATTTTATGCCCTAGTATTTTGTGATAAGGGCAAAACTGATCTTACCTATATCCTTTTGGCTTAGGATGGTTAGGATCTAAAATAGGTACATCAGGAAACCTTATCTTCCCAACCTCGTTCAATTGGTTGAAAATTGATTGCATTGACTATGAAAGATGTGTAAAATAGCGAGGTGGCTTACGTTCTTTGTTTCAACCCTGATTGTTCTTTTGATCGTAATTGGCTAGTGGGGGCTATGATTGATAATTATACGGTTTCTACGTAGCCCCATATTTAGGTGCAACCAATACTACTTGATTAACTGGAGTAGGATTTGCCTGCTTCTGCTTGTATTGTCATTATTGCCATTTTTTTCCACTCCTTGTTTCGGAGCTTGATGGTTGCCTCATATACTTTTATGTCCTCAATGAGTTTGGCTTGTGCCAAGGCTTGCTCAAATGAAGGATATTTTTGAAGTTGTAATAATAGGGAGATGTGTTTAGAACAACTCTTGGTAAACATGCAGACGATTTCGTCTGTGGGGATGGAGAATGATAACTTTACCATGAATTTTATCCATCTATCCCCATAATCCATTACTGGCTCATCATCATAATGTTTTAAGTTGGCCAGGTCTAAAAGGTTCACCTTATTCTTAGCACCAAAGGAGAAACATTTTAGGAAAGCGTTTACTAGTTGTTCAAAAGTGGATATGTTGTGCTTGGGAAGCTAGTTGAACCATTGGGTGGCAACCCCTGAAAATTTCATAATAAAAGTTTTCAGTATAAGAGCATCATTGTCTTCAAGATGAAAACATGCATTTATGAAATTGTTAACATGCTCTTGTGCATCCTCTTTGCTCTTAAATTTTTCTAACCTAGGCATCTCAAAGTTCTTAGGATATGTAGGGCTAGGAACTAATGGGCACAATGGCTGGTTGTGTATTTTACTCAATGTTGGTTGGTTCCCAACCGTATCTTGCTTCTCAAAGGACTTCATTTTTTCAACGAGTGCCTAGAATACCTTTGAGATGAGGAGTTCCTCTTCTTGCAGGCTTACTCGTGGTGGTAATGGAGGTGACCCTTTATCCACTTGTCTTGTTCTATTCTCTTACCTCCTATGAGGGGATTTAGGATGTGTCTAATCTTGATCTATCATGTTTACCCTTTCCCCACCAGTTTGATTTTGTTTAAAATTTGAGTGGTGGTTTCGTTGTGGGCTGTCTTCTTGCCTAGTGCACTCTTGTCTTGGTGAGTCAACATGTTTATCTCTTTGGTGATCATCACCATTTACTTGTAAATTGATATGAGCTAGTTTCTCATCTTGTTCTCTTAAATGTTGCTCACATTGGTGTAAGAGCATTTATCTTTGTTTATCATGCTCGAGAGCTTCAACTAGATCTCACTCTTTACGTAATGCATTTTCTAACCATTGCATGCAGTTATATTGCACTGTTAAAGAAGACTTATGTTTGTTTGATTATGTTCTTGTGGTTCTGATTCACAGATTCCTCGAAGAGGTTTCTACTATTTCTTTGCTCTTGCTAGCTAATATAACTTGTTCAGTGTGTTTATAAGTGCCTCTATGATCAGACTCTGTATGCGTACCGTGGGGTCACTTTGAAGCTTCCCTAGGTTGGGTGGTGCATTTAGAAGTAACACTTTATGAACTTCTAGATGTAGAATTTTCTATGGCTATGGTTCTGGGAGTTGGCCTCGAATGAAATCGATCCAACTCATCTAACTATCTTGTTTTCCATGGTTAGTCCTATGGGGTTCCATTTAATCCAATGAGGTCATAATCTATTGGAACCCTTCCTCTTGTATGGAGAGTATCTTATTTTTTGTTACTATGATTGGATGTAACTCTAGTTTTATGCTCCTTAGTGGGCAGATCTGTTCTATGTTTATCATGTGAAGTTTGAGATGTTGTGACTCTTGTGTGTCTTTTCGGTGATGAGGGCTTTGTGGCCCCATTTTTTCTTCATGAGGATGGATGTGGGGAGACCTCGTCATCCCTATGTGAAGAATGGGGTCTAGAGCCCCTCTTATGTCCATGCGGGGAGGAAGCCCTTGAAGCCTCCTCATGTCTTTGAGAAGTTTTTGTGTGGCGAGAAGAGGGCCTTGAGGGCTCCTCACATCTCCATGATGAAGGAGGCCTTGAAGCCTCATTGTGTTTAGGTAATTTTATTCCATGACATGTCTCCCTAACTGGGGTTTCTCGAGGAGAACCCCCAAAGGTTGAGTTATCACCCCTTAAGCTCGTGGAACTGCGTCCCACGATATTATGAGTACTACAACTTTGCCTATGGGTGTGTGTTGTTTCATATTCTACCTCGGTATTGGACCGAGGATGCTTACTTCTAGTTTTAACCATTGTGTTTGTGAATTAATATTTTGTGTTGCAATTAAAGATAGCCAAACAATATCAAGCAAGTGTTTATCTTGATTACCAATTTATGTGTGCCCTAAACTATTTTTTGCATTTTGATGTGTTGTTGTTCTTGTTTTCTTGTTCTTGTTTTGGATTTAGAATGAGGAGACTCATCCATAGTGGGAATCCAGAACACCCATGCCAAACATTATTTTCTCAAAAGAAACTAGGGTACACCGCTGAAGTCCCAGTGGAGGGTTCACCTAGCTCTTCCACTCTAAACCAATGATTGTTCCAATAGTGGGAGATAGTTTGAGCATGAGTAACTTAGTACCACTATAAATAAGTGCCTATTCCATTCTAGGAAAATCTAGGGGGCAAGCCGGTGGAAGGAGATGAATGCCAACATCACTAGACTAAATTGAGGGTTGGTGATGAAATCCAAATCCCCAATGTTTAAAATATGTGTGCGTGTGTGGGGTTCATTTTAAATTTTCATAAAATAAAATGCATCATACAACAAAAATGCAGCTTTCCTATATGTCTAATACAAATGACATTTTAGTTTTCAGAAAGATGCATAAACTAATATGAGTTTCATGGATGTACTCCATTTTGTGCAAATATGGCCTTTAGCAGGGCCTTAAAGCAAGCAAATCGACACACGATTTATAGCACACTAGATTCTAGGGTAGACTTTACAAGCATAAGTCACTATTCCTAGCAACACCTAGTGGAAATCTAAGAAAAACCTTAAAATATGCAAGATGCAAGTTCTTTCCTTTCCATTCCTTAGTTTCCAAATCAAAATGTGTCTTAATTTCACTATTTTAGGAAAACAAAAGCAGAAAAAGAGTCATAAATCATCAAAAAAGTTGTACCAACCTCTAATCCAACTCAGAGAATAGAGATTTTGTCCTCTACTACACTCTAGGTCCGATCGTTGTCGACCAGAGCGACTGATTTTTGGCCGTTGTTGGTAGAAGCAGCTAAGACTATGGGCCACTGTAGACCAGAGCGGCTAAACCTACACACAAAAAAACCGACTTAGAAAATCGATAGAAAATAAAAACTTGGCGGGGTCCCATTGTGATCACCATCTGTAGCAACCTTGAGGAAGCGGTGCACTGTCCACCACTCTATTTGCGAATATTATTTGATTTAATATACTGAATCATGCATTAAATGAAAGATGTGAAAACATATGCACCAAAATACAAAGGAATGAATGAATAAATCTCCTTATTGCTTTTTATCAAGTTTAGTTACATATAGATCCCTCTACGGGATTCCCTTAATTTGATACAAATTTTACAAAGTAGGGCAGTAGATGTATGGTATCCCCTTGCAAGGGGTGATGCGCTCTCATAGGCTTCCCAGTGACGCAAACATAACTGTATGAGGGCTTACTTATGCCTCCTTCTATAGGTCTGGTTCTTAGAGGGATTCTCTTGCTTTCGTATGTTGATAACCTGTCCAGTAAACCTACAAAAAAAATGCTCAGCTATTCGAGATTGCCTCCCTGGATGAGGTTGTTAGCAATAACCCTAATGATAAACAAAAATATGCTCAATGACAATAGAAACTAATGCTGTGAATGCAATAAATTAGATCTATGCTAATGGCGTGAAAACATGTAATAAGATAAATGAAATAAACTGATGCTAAGAACCCTAGACTAGGCCTGCAGGTCGCTGTACGAGACAACGACCGCTAAGTTGAAAACCCATATCTATTGATCCAAAGCTATAGATCAAGGATTGTTGTTGAAGTTGAAATGGTTTTTGTTTATGTCCAATGTGTTGAATATCTTGTAGATGATGAACCCTCAATTAGCCAGCACTTCATTGCTCCTAAGAGGCACTCCAATTTGCTCTCTGATTCGATAGGGCTTCACTACAAGAAAAGCTCTCTAAGTGTCAAAATCATCTCTGAAAAGTCTATTGATTCTATTGATTCCTCCTCCTTTTGGTACCCTTAGGTTTGCACCTTATAATATTTTTGAAGCCCTAGGTCAATGTCCAACCCTAGGACTGAATTCTACATGCACACTAGATGTTAGCATGAGAAGTTTTGTCTTTTTTTGTGTTTGAAGGCTAGTTAAACTAATGTCTAAACCTGGACTTGAGTCTTTCATGTAGACTGGCTGTGAGGAGGAATGCAAAGTTATCCCTACTCGGCTTTATTGCATGTAAACTACCGCTTTCACCAGAGATTAATCTAATTTGATGACAAGTTGTTATTTAGGGCTTAGTTGTTGTCATCTAAAGCGGCTAGGGCTGGCCGCTCTGAGCTTCAGCGGCTAGAATCCAGCTGCTCTGGTTCTTAGCAGCTAGACTTGGATGGGCTAAAACTGCCCCAAAATGAGTGGTGAAAACCACTTTTGGTACTTGGAAGGTCCCAAGGTTTAGTCACATGGTCTATGGATGCCCACATGAGTAGTTCTCCTAAACATGACATGTTTTAGGTGTCTACAGACAACCAACTCTCTAAAACATTATTTTACATATAAAAAGTGCATAACTAATGCAAAACATATTTTGTTTTAATTTTAATAAATATAATATTAAAAACAAACAATTATGTATTCCATTTATATTGAAGACATAAAAGATATATATCTATTGGTTGTTGGGAATGTTAAACATTAAAAAAATAAAATTTATCTAAAATATTTTTGTAACAAAAGATGCTTCATTTTCTTATGAATAAATAAATGTTGTTTTGCATATAAAAAGTGCATAGCTAATCCAAAACATATTTTGTTTTAATTTTAATAAATAGAAAATTAAAAATAAATTAATTAAATTTATGTATTTTATTTATAACGAAGGCATAAAAGATAAGTATATTTATTCGTTGATGGGACCATTAGACATAAAAAATAAAGTTTGTCCAACAAAAATTTGCCAACTTGCATTAAACAAGTTCATTTATGACAAATCACATAATCTTTAATTTTTATTTAAATGAACAAGTCCATGCTTCTTGTAGGTTCTATTCCTCCATTGTTATCATTGCGTAGGGAAGAACTGTGATGCCTCTACTTTAGGACCTATATTTATAACATTAATTTGTTATGGCCCTTCAAAAGTGGATTTTTAGATTGAATAATATATTGTTTTCTTATAGGAAGGTGTATTCATAAAATAAATTGATGTATGTATGTTTGATGATGTAGCCTCCCATGTTGTTCCATGGTGACTCGTGCAAAGGCATGCTAGGGACCACATATATATAGAGAGAGAGGTGCCTAAACTTGTTGACTAAGGCTTCCTAGTCTTATCCATCCACTCTCTGTGTCGCCTTCTCACATGGGCCCATTCTTCCTCTTGCTTCAAAATTCTAATATTTCTCTCCACTTTGTTTACCTTAATCTTCTTGTCCTTAATGAATAATCCCAACCTCCAATGGTGCTCCATGTACCACATGTCTATATTCAACTTTCTATTTCGATGAAACCCTAGGATGGGGACCCCATGGAGATGCTCTTCATTGTTGAACTCCACCTATAGTTGTTCCCCACCAAGAGAAAGGTGTTGCAAAACTAGGGAGGCCAAGAGCACTCTTGATCTTACTCCCATCCTCTCAACAAAGTCTTTCGTCCTCTATAGATCACCATGTATCCCACCCTTATTATGTTGGGAGGAATGCCCATAGAAATGATTGCTTGAAGGCATTAGATATCCTTATACCACAAAAATAAGTTGAATCTCGCATTTGGTAGAGACTTCAACCAATAATATCCCACGAGAGAGGGCAACAATAAGGGCCCCATAGATTGATGAGGATAGAGGATTTATTTATTTTGAATTATTTTTCCTTTGGATCCATTGACTCATAGATATTCACATACCATGAGCTCAAGGCCACAATGAGGGCGTTCAATGATATATAGCAACTCAGGTAGGGCAGCTTCAAGGTTGTGTAAGTGGACTTTCAAGCTCACTATGACAACAATATTAAAAAAGGATATGTAGAGTTTGAAAGTAATATCATGAAAATGATGTTAAAAAGTCATCTTTTATCTCCTCATCATTATGTTTTATAGGCACATTTAGAGTGGTGCTTACACTTTTGTCTACTCTCAAACATTACAACTTCTTTATAGCTTTATTGTCAATTTGAATCTTGGGTGGTATATAAAATATGAGGTATATAAAATATGAGGGGCCTATGTTGGTTCAACATGTTTGGAGCTTGTCATCAACCTCTCTCTTCTATTTCACGAACAAAAGATGGAGAAGGAGGATAAAATTAGGGTTATATCAATAAAATACATGTTTTTGGCAGAGCACCTATGGTAGATAATTTAACAACTTAGGCAGGGTAGCTTTATGGTTGTGTATGTGAGTCAATTGTCATATAATGACTAGCAATTCAACATCAAGGTGATCAATAGAACTTGGTTGTAGTTGACCTTCAACATTTTAAAATTTTATCCATTTAAGGAAAACTTGGACTTGAGGTTTTCCTATTGAAGCCCTTAAAACCCTAAATGTGAGACAACCACCTAATTTATCATATCACAAATTTCATCCTCCTTCCATCCCATGTTACTTGACCTTAAATTGATATCCCCAAGGTAGTCTGAAAAATCCATTTCCTACCTAAATTATTTTGAGCTACCTCCATGAGATCCAATTATTTCCACCTTAATTTTTTTATTGATTTTTCCATATCCACATCCACTTCAAAGGAAGAAAATATCCTTCAAAAGGAGCAACATTCATGGTGCCTTTATTTTCCACTAGGTCTCTCTAGAAATCAATTCTTTGAGCAACTTTTCGAATCCACATCGGGGCTTGGATCACAAAATTATTAAACATATTATTGGAAAGTGGGGTCTCATAAAAATACTTGTATCTCAATATAATATTAATGCTTTGACCACAATGGCTAGGTGAATTCTCTATATTTTCTCACCGTAGGTTTAGGCCTCTAGATAACCCTATGCTCACTCATGAAATTATTCCCTAGAATCTCCTTATTTTGAGTAGAAATTTTGGTCAATGAGGTCTTACCCTAGCTCTTGGGATTTCTTTTAAATTCCTCCCTTTATTTCTCCATGGTGGCATTAGCGACACTGGTCAATTATTCTCCATTAGTGTAACAATATAATTCTAGAACTAGCAACACCAACAATACAACTTAAAAATCTTAAAATATAAATGCATTCACTAGAACAAAATTAAGATTTCATAATAATAAATCAACTATAGTATATAATAAATCTAGATTCCAAATCACCAACAAATCCTAGCCACTTAGAGAGGGCAAAGTCTTCTAGCCACTTAGTGAGGGCAAAGTCTCATGGCAACTTATAGAGGACAAAGTCACATATGCATACTAGAGGTAACTTAATATTACAAGTATGATTGGTGATCCTAACTAAAATATAGCTCACTATTTATAGACTAAAATAATTAACAACCCTAATCATGATGCTCAAGGGATGTCTAGCCTAACTTAGGGCCTAAGATAATAATAATAAATATAGTTGATGTGACTATATTATAGTCATTATATGGCTTCCCCAAAATCCTTGTCCTCAAAATTGAAAATGACCAAAGAATGCTCATTGACTCACATGTTGCATCTTCAACTAGTAGATGCTACCACTTGATGAGGAACTGCACTTGGTAATAATGCTTGGGACCACAAGACTACTTTAGACTAGAGGTCAATTCACCCTTCTTCATCTAGGACTGGGAGCTCTGTCTAGGATTGCACCTTCTAATCAATAACTTGTTTAAGACAAGAAACATAAAAGACTTGATGTATTTTGGGAGGAAGCTTCAATTGATATACCACTTTCTCAATTTAGTGAACCATCTTGTAAGGACCATAGAATCGAGGTGTAAATTTCTAATTAGACTCTTCAAGGGTTATTGTTCATAATGTCATAACTACAAAAAGATCATATCACCTACCACCAATTGGTATTCCAAATGGTGGAAAACATGTTGCTTCATATAGTTTTGTGTTTGACAAAGATTATTCTTAAGGATCCAGATAATAATATAATGTTGTTGAATTAACTCATCTACTTGGACCACCTTGGAGGATCCTAGAACATAATCTGCCACAAGTGGAGATTTTTGACCATGTAGTACATTAAATGGGGATAACTTGAGGTAAAAATGATAAGAAGTATTATACAACCATTCAATTAAGGGAAGCCATTTAATCCATTGATATATTATTGTCTTGAGAGAAACATTTGAGGTGAGTACCTAAATATTTTTCATAATCTTTGTTTGGCCATCCAACTAAGGGTGATAAGAATATGTCATATTCAACTGAGTGACTTTGAGAGTTAACAACTCCTTTAAAAAGTTATTAGTGAAATTGGATCACAATCATTGACAATAGACTTGGGCATACCATTCAATTTAAAAAAGAGTTAAGAAATATCTTGGCTACCTTGTTGGCAATGAAAGGGTGTTGTAAGGCATATAAATGAGCATACTTTGAAAGGTGATCCACCATAACAAGAATGTTTATTTTCCCCTATAATTTAGGAAGCCTCTCGATGTAATCCATGGAGGAATTGCTCACATTAGTAATCATGGATAAGCAGGGATTGCAACAAGCTAAGAGATTATATTGTTTCCCCTTGATTCTTTGGCATACCTCATATTCAACCATAAATAACTTAACATCAATTTTCATTCCTTTCCAAGAAAATGATTGCTTCACTTATTGATACATTTTCAAAAATATAGAATGCCTTGCCAACGATGAAGCATGTAATTCATGTAGGATATTTTCCTTGACCTTTGAATATTGAGGGATATAAATATGGTCCTTCTTCATGAGGACCCGTTCAACATGAAAGAAAAAGGAAGTGGGAATAAAACCAAATCCACATCGTGAACCATGTAAACTAGCTCCGAATCTTAATGTCATTCCTCAAGAATCTAGGTAATCCACTAAGGGGATTGGAGATAACATTGACAACAAATGCATCCTCATATTTGTGAGAAATATCATCAATCAGCACATTCTACTTTTATTTATTGTATTCAATGTCAATGTAATAACTCAAAAACTTGGTCAACCACTTATTTTGTTTTGGACATGAGAGACATTCTAGGAAATGCTTAAGGCTACTATGGTTAGTTTTGATAATAGAGCAATGATCCAGTAAACAAAGATTCCATTTTTCTATTGCATGCAAAATAGCTAGATCAACCCACATTATTTCTAAAGAGTTACTTACTTTCAAAGGCTAGATGATGTATATCCTACATCGAAATAGCCCCAATATTTGTTCTTGAAGCATCAAATTCAATTACAAATGACTTGCTAAAGTTAGGAGTATATACAACAAAGGTGGTACATATAACCTCCTTTAAGGTATTGAGGGACCGGGTAGCTGCATTAGAATAGACAAAGGCATCCTTCTCAGAGAGTGTAATAAGAGGAGTTGCAATCTTACCATAGTTGTGAACACATTTTCTATAATACCTTTTAAGACCTAAAACTTCTAAAAAATGTTTGAGGAATTTAGTTATTGACCAATCTTATATGAATTTGAACTTGTTGGGTCCACCTTCACTCCTCTATGAGATACAATATGACCCAAGTATTCCACCTTATATACCCAAAATAATATTTGGACCTACTGACAAATAATTGTTCCTTCTGTAATAGTTGGACTTTTTTAACATAAACTAAATCAACTTACTATAAAATAAGACATCATGAAAGAAGATCAATACAAACTTGCAAATAAAATGATGAAAGACAAAGCTCATGCAAATAAATTTTCCTTCTATAATAGTTGGAGCAATTTTTTAATATGAACTAAATGAGCTTCCTAGGACTTATTATAAACTAAGGTATCATCAAATAAGACCAACATAAACATGTGAAGAAAATAATGAAATAAAAATTTGTTAGGCTTTGAAAAGTGGAAGGAGCAATAGTAAGACCAAAAGGTATGATCGAGAACTCATAATAACCCTCATATGTATGGAAAGTAGTCTTGGAAATATCTTCTTCTCTAACCTTAATTTGACAAAATCCATAATTTAAGTCAAGCTTAGTAAATGTTTAACACTGCATGGTTCATACAATAAATAAACATTAACAAGGATAGGAAGTTTATCTTTGATTTTGATCTTGTTAAAAGAGAAAAAAAATTATACACATACACCAAGAATTGTCCTTGCATTATACCATGACCATTAGAGAGGAATAAGAACTAGTTCTTAGATAGATAACACCCTACTCCAACATCTCTTGAATGAGCTTCTCTATTTTTGACTTTTGGGGATGAGGATAGTGATAAGAATGCACATTGGGTGTCTGAATACCTAGGATTATCATACATTAGCTTAGGCGGAAACACATGGGTTTACAAAATACTATTGCATAGTGATCAATCAAAGATTAAATCTCAAAAGAAAGAGATAGAGTGGATTGCTCGATGGATTGCACTTATAATCATTTGGTAAAAGAAGCCTCTACCACCATTTCCCATTTGGAGGGAGCTTATAACCATATAAGGCATATGTTTGATACCCTAGAGACAAATGACCTTGAATATTCCTTCCATTTTATATACAATTGTTGTAGATTAAGAGTAACATCCCCTAACTAAGATAATCATTAAGCCCCCAAGATGATATTTGTACTACCCAAGTCCATTGCATAAAGATGGTAAAATGAGGCATAGGCATCCATATGGATATTTATATTTGTAATATGGACCATACACTAAGTCTTACCCCTGTTGGCAATCAACACCTATGATTCGTCTTGGATCATATTATTGATATACAATCCCAAGTTTTTAATTGTCTTGTTGTTAATAAAATTATATGTATTTCTTGAGTTAATAAACACACCGACTCATTAGAATTTTATGAAGCCTTGTATCTTGATGGTGTCATGAGTTTGCAACCCAATCAGGGCAAATTTTGAAAGGACCATAATATATGTGTCTTGCTTGTGGTCCTCTACTTCAATTGGTGACTCTCACTGAGGGATCGACTGTTCATCCTCTAAAATTACTTCCACCTCTATTTCCAATTAGAAGTTGCATTTCTCCTCACAAACCTTATCTCAAGGATGGCACGATTGACATATATAACAAAAGAATCCTAGTGCACACTCATCGTTACAATTATTGAAATATAGTCGTTTAGGATTGAAATCATGCCATGATTGGGGATGTGGTAATAAAAGTTTTTTTTTAACTACATGAGCTAAATGCTCAACATCAAGGAGGGTATACAAATCATATATATCTACCTTTGATATTATCCTTAAGGTTATGATGAAAGGTTGATACCATAATCGTTGGATCCATATAATAAGCATATGTGAGTCATATCATGAACTCAGTGCAATATCCCTCTATTAAGACTATCTATTCATGCTACATCAATCATACCACATAATAGGTAGAGGGACCATTAAAAAATTGAGTAGGAATATCTTATTAAAATATAACCATGAAAAATTATTACGGTTATGCTTGAGTTCCTAGAGATGTCATTGATAGGCATGGGTACCCAAATTATATGCAACAAAGGTAACATAACCTTCCTTAGGAAGATGGTGTAGGCACAGGATGTAATCCATCTTGGATATCCAATCACATAGATATACACCCTTAAAGGTCAAAATATCAATGTGAGAAATAGTAACATTGTGAGTTCATTAGTGTAAAAGAGCGCCGCCTTCTATAGTCAAATAAATATCAATATCACATTCTAAATTAAGCTCACCCACACTTAAAATAGTATCCATGGAAGCATAGGGATGCATTTGAAATAAGTGAAAGCCACCAATATTGTGATTGAAAGGCAGTTTTTGGATAAATCTGGTATGTGGATGTTGGGAGGATTTCATATTATGTTTGTAAGGCAATTGAAAATTTTAAGGACCTTTAAATTAAAAATTCCAAACAAGAGGAGGGTCATCTAATTGGAATTCAAGCTCCTTTTGCTTATCTTATTTTTGCACCATATAAAACTATAGGAACTCATTGTCTAATGAGCACTTAGTGCAAGGAAGGACAAAAAATTATCATTGTCCAAGTAGATAGTCATGTTGAGTCAATGCCCAATTATCTAGTCCTATTGAGTACTAACATTGTTTATCATTCTCTCTATCCTTACACACTCATGAGACAAATAATTATGAAAATAAAATAAAATGCTCAAGTTAAGGGATGAGCACCCATTGGAGTGTGGAAGGGGTACTCATGGTGTCTAAAAGCAAACACCTATAGGTCAAAGTTTTTAATGCAATATGCGATATTACGATACCCACCTGGATTTCTTGGTTATCATTTCTTTTTGCTAATGCAATAATTATTATGCAAACTTATGCACTAAAAATAGCTATTAACTTGTACCCAACCAACAAATGCCAAGGGTTTGTTCATATGCTAGGAATTGACGGTGAAAACCCAAAAGATTTAATTGACCATTAAAGAAAGTTGTTATAAAAAATATATCTTACTTTGATAAGCTCGATAATATTATCAAAATGAGATAAGCCTCCTATAAGGTTATTCATTCCTCTGATACTCTTATTTTAAAATTAACTTTAGGAATCATTGATGGCAACACCTAATTCATAATATTATACAAGAAAATATGTTGAAATATGGGAACAAAAAAAAATTAAACAAAATTTACTTGAAGGACAAAAAGTAGATTTTGTTGAAAGAGGTTCTTAAATAACTTGCAAGTCCTTTTGTCATTTTTTACACCATCACAAGGATCCAAGATCGAAGCTTTGATACCACTTGTAATAAAACAACTTTCACAAGCAACAACAATAACAATGAAACTCATAAATGTGAAAATTGAAATGAATTCATTGGAACAAACTTTAGACTCCACAATAGTAAATCAACTATAGTATAGTATGGCCCCTGAGGTCTTATCAAATATTGTATGAATTCCAAGTGCATATTGTTAGCAAATGGGCCCAAAGAGATCACAAGTTTATAATTCCCAAGATCTCATTTAAACATAATAATATCAACATTGCACAAAATAAAACTTTATTGATCATAATCATTCTTCATACATTCTCTATTACATAGCATAGAGCTTTGTCATCAATATATAACCTTACAAGAGACTCTTCAATACCTTGAATTTTACTCTACTCAAAATCATAAGAGATGCAACCTTTCATATGCCTTTCTTACATAATGATAAAGTCTCCCATGATTACATAACTCTTATTTACACACGACACTTCACATAACTCATTACTCACACTTGTACATATGACACCTTTCATTCATAACTCATGCTTGATTACATGACACATAAAAACTTTTCACAACTTGTCACATACTAAATGATAAGCACAACCTAATCTAAATATTTACAATAGTACTCAAGTTACCAAATAATGTAATACTGCAAACACATCTACGCCTTGTAATTTTATTCTCTCTTGGAATAAAAATTATATTTTTTTGGGAAAAAATCAATTATAGCATATAATATATCTAAATTTTAAATCACAAATAAATACTAGCTACTAAAAGAGGGTAAAGTACCATAGTCACTTAGAGAGGCTGAAGTCTCATATTAGCATCAAAGATGACTTAATATTACAAGTAAGAATGAGAATTTTAACTCAAACATAGATAATTTATGTATAGAATAAAACAACTAACAAACCTACCCTTAATACTCAAGGGTTGACTAACCTAACCTAGGGCTCAAGTTAATAATAATAAATAAAGCTAACATGGCTATATTGGAGCCATTACTATTTTAGTCTCTAGATTCTTGAATTCCCTCTTTGTGTCAGATTCTCAGATGAGTATCTCCCAGATGCTTGTGATCCCATTGGATTTGAACTCGTGATCTACCATAATGGACTTGAAATAGTGGGGCACAACTGCCTCTCATTTGAATAAATCTACCACATTGTAGCTACAATAAAATATGTCTTTTTGGTAGATGAAGAACACAAGATTCCTCACTAGATTTGGGAAATATGAAACATAGTAGTGGTTGTAAATGGGACCCATAATTAGAGCCTTTTGTGAAAAATATATTGGCAATTATAAGGGGTTATTCTATGCTAGATGGATGGGAGACCCAACCCATTCCTCATCTTTATAATAAAGGTACTCATAGGATATTTCCACACGTCACATAGGCCATCCACTTATGATTCCACATGTTAATAAACTAATATGAGGTGTCCATCATCTAAAATTCCATATAAAATAGAGAAGTTCGATATGGTTTTCTTGTTAGATCATCATATTGGGCATTATGCCCTAAAATTTAGATAATGGTAAGATTTTTATTTTTTCAAGTCTAGTTTTGCTTTACCAACTATCTTTTATTGACGTGAATACTTAATTCCCTTTAAAATGAATGATCGTATTAAAAGTTTTATCAATTTGTGTACTTGAATAGTTATTTTCCATGGATATGAGCATGAAAAGGACTAACAAAGATAAAAAACCAATGTATTATAGGAAGAGGATGTAGGAATGTTACCTTTAAAATGGGCCAAAAGTCCATCTATTGACAATAAAGGTACTCAGGATATTTCCACATATGTCACAAAGGCCATCCACTTATGATTCCACATGTTAATAAACTAGATGAGGTGTCCATAATCTAAAACTCCATATAAAATAGAGAAGTTCAAGATGGTTTCCTTGTTAGATCATCATATTGGGCATTATTATCTAAATTTAGATAATGATAAGAATTTTGTTTTTTCAAGCCTAGTTTTGCTTTACCAACTATCTTTTCTTAATGTGAATACTTAATTCCCTTTAAAATGAATGATCGTATTAAAATTTTTATCAATTTGTGTTCTTGAATAGTTCTTTCCCATGGAGGTGTGCATGAAAAGGACTAACAAAGATAAAAAACCAATGCATTATAGGAAGAGGATGTAGGAATGTTACCTTTAATAAAATGGGCCAAAAGTCCATCTATTGACAATCATAAATTAAAACACCCAAATCCTAATACCCATTCAAGTTAAATTATCTTTCATGGAATCAAACTGTAACTTTCTCGACTAGTTTGCAAATATTCCATAATAGAGAAAAATACTCTAGAAAAGTGAATTCTTAGTGGTTCTGATGACCACATACCATTGAGAATAGATTAATGCCTTATCAAAATTAGGTCTTATGCTCTAACTTTAGTTTCTTATTTTGATAATTATATATTTGAATACTTAGTGGTTTTAGTTAACAATAACTATGTAGCACCAAGGACAAATTAATGCCTTGCAAATTTAGGATCTTAACTTCTAATTTTAGTTTCTTATTTTGGTAATTACATGTTATTTTTTATGGACTAAAAGGGATTGAAATGGGTCCCACCCGTATTTCATATGACCATATATTGGTATTTTAATAGCTTGGAAATTATGCGTGTATCTCTTGGCAAGATTCAAAACTCAATCTCCTCCTAAAAAGTTGAGGAATAAAACCAGTTGAGCTAATACCATTTAATCTAATAATTACATGTTTGAATTTGAGTGTTTTTTTATAACCTAATCAAACACTTATGATTTTATATCTATAATAATGGCTACAAGGAGAGGATAACCTTGGCCTTTTACCATAAAATGTATATTTCATCTATTGGAATTCACACCTATTTCTAGAAATGAACATAAGCAATCCATCCACTCAAATCTTATGCAAAGGCATAAAAAAATATGAAAGAGAAAGTGAAAGTCACATAATTAATGGATGTTGTTAGGCACCATAAATAACCACTATATTATTTGTGGATAAGTATCAAAACACTTTGATGCAATGGATGGAGTGGTTGGAGGGTATTTATACCAATACCAAAAAATCCTAGTTACATAATAAAGTTAACCTAAGTTGACATAAAAAATGGGCTTTAGGTTAATTACAAAGTATAAGATAGGTTTAACCATTAAAAGGTTAATTGTGACCTATAGGGATTACATAAATAATTTTTTTTTTGAAACATAATTTGAAAAAACTTGTATTAAAATAAATATCATTTACAAGTTGAGAACACATGTTTACAACAGTAAAAGAAGATTTGCATTGGAGCCAAATATCTTAAACCATATTTCTACAATGGTTGTTCACCTGTTTACAACTATAAAATAAGATCTACATTGGAGCACAAATATCCTAAACCATATTTCTAGAATGGTTGTCCAAATTAGCTAAACATTGGATTTTCTCACCAACCTACCTAATCATCTCATCCTCAATAGCCATGTCACTATGCCATTGAATCCCTACCTCCTTCTTAGTGCCCATATTATCTAGGAAGTCTACCACTTTATTTAGATCTGTATTCACAAAAAATGTAATCACATCATCTAATTCCCTCCACAATTCCTTAATTTGATTGACAAAAAGCCTCAACCTCCATGTATTCAAAGTAAAGTTCTTCATGCAATCTAGAGCTCCAACTATTATTTGAGAATATTATTCTAGGATTATCCTCCTGTAACCTTGATTTAATGCCCAAATAGAATCATATTTGATAGCTAAGGCTTTTGCTTCATTGTTTGTGGCCATTCCCAAGCCTTGCAGTTCCCAATAGAGCATTGTTCCAACATGATTTCGGCAAACCACTCTAATTCCAACTCTACACAAATTGCCTTTTGCAGCTCCATTAGTATTAATTTTAATCCAACCTTATGGGGGTGGTTTCTAACTAGATCTGTCCTACTCCTATTGCACTTCAACTTCCTTCTCCATTGTCTCTATAACAACCCGATTTTCCTCTCTAGCATACACTACCACAGTTTCTGTGACTTTGCTCCAAATGACCTTCCGAACTCCATATAAATATGAAAAGGTTTCTCTAAAATTTTTGCCATTTCTCTCCAACCACACTTTCCACCAAATGAAGTTTAATCCAAGCTCCCAACCAATACAAAGAGATTTAGATTTAAATCTACCCCTCTTCCATATTTCCCAAATATTAATCCGATTCAAATCACCATTAACTCAAATTTTATAATATAAAAACCATCTCTTCCAGATCTGGCACGTGAATGGGCACTCAAACATTAAGTGATCAGTTGTTTCCTCACTTTTGTAGCATAAAACACATTGAGATGGACCAATAATTCCCCTACATCGGAGATTATCAAAAGTAAGAATTCCATTATGCATGAAATTCCGGGCAAAAAATTTTACTTTCGACCAACCATTGGACTGCCAAATATTTCTCCAATCCTCAACCTGATATGCATGAGGAGGAGGCTCTAGAAGGATCTTATAATATCCATCCTTCACTGTGTATACACCAAGGATTTTATAGCCCCAAGCTAATTCATCCTCCTCATATCTACATGTGAGAAATATTTCTACCAAAATTTTAGTCATGATGGGTGTCAAATACAAAGTGTTTGAAAATGGCCACTCATCCAACTTCTTAAAATGCTTAAACTTATAATACCCAAACTGACTAGTGTTGAAATAAATTTCAGTTTGGACCCAATCCTTGGTTTCCATGGCTATTTTTATTGGTTGCACTTCAGGAAATTCAATAATGATAGGTGGGTATTGATCCCATGAATTTTTCTAAAATCATGCCTTCTCCCCTCTCCCCACTTTCCAAAATAATCCATATTTCACTACATGAGATCCTAACTTAAGATCTTGTCACACTAAGGATCCATTACCATCCAAAGGGAAATGAACCACCTCATTTGGGTTTACCTGTCCCAAATATTTACTAGTTAAAATTCTACTAAATAAAGAAGTTTGTTGGGAAATCCACCTCCAATAAAGCTTTTCAG
Source organism: Wollemia nobilis (assembly GCA_028583015.1). Classification (NCBI taxonomy): domain Eukaryota; kingdom Viridiplantae; phylum Streptophyta; class Pinopsida; order Araucariales; family Araucariaceae; genus Wollemia; species Wollemia nobilis. Next base: position 3,785,821 of record JAQPPZ010000442.1, read on the forward strand.
CCAAAGCTTTATTATTTAACTTTGATCTTCTCAGTCCCAAAACTCTTTTTACCTTGGGTTGGTTTACTTTCTCCCAACCAACTAAGGCCCATATACTCTCTCCTTTTAATCCTTCCCATGAAAATTTTCTAGCCATCTCATCCAACTCTTTCCATATGGTATGTGGGGCAACAAGGATAGAAAATTTATAAATTGACATGGCCTGAATGACTAACTATAAAAAAGTTAATCTACCCCCATAGCTTAACCATTTATGAGACCAATGATTAATTATTTCCTTGATACAGTCTAAAATATTCCTCCAGACATCTATTTTAGTTTTTTAAAATACAAAGGGACCCCCAAGTATACCATTAGGAGAGAAGTCCTTGTGAATCCCAAGATCTCTAAAATTATGTCCTGAAGCCTTTGATCAATATTGAAAAAGACCACTTTGGATTTTTTTATCATTGATGACTTGGTTTATAGCCCTAAGGTAGATATTAAGTGTATCTCTAATCATTCTTTCTTCCCTAAAGTTGGCCACTTCCACCAATCCTGTGTCATCCACAAACTATAGTTGAGTCAAAACTTCTTCACCCACCTTGATACCTGTTAGAAGACCTTGTTTTATTCTCCTCAAGATGAGTCTACCCAAGCCTTCAGCCAATATGAGAAAAAGATAGGGGGAATAAGGATCTCCTTGATGAAGGCCTCGAGTAGATCCAAATGGTTGCAAGGGAGGACCCTTTATTAACATTGAGTATTTCAGAGTAGAAACACTGCTCGTGACCCATTCTATCCAATCCTGAGAGAAACCAAAGGCTGCCATCATATTTGACAAGAATATCTACTCCACCCTATCATAAGCCTTTGACATATCAAATTTTATGAACATTCCTCTATTACCAGATGTTTGCATTGAATGGATTGCCTTCTGAGCTAAAACCACACCATCCAAGATCTGCCTACCCTCTATAAAAACCCCTTGGTCTTAGGAGATAATGCTATGTAGAAGAGGTTTTAGCCGATCATCCATTACCTTTATGATTATTTTATATATGACATTGCATAAGGCAATAGGTCTATAATCTAAAATATGCACCCCCTCCTCCCCTTTTGGAATTAAGGCAATGAAAGTATGATTTAATGCTTTAAGCATTATTTTACTACCTTTGGATTCCTCTATAACAACCATTACATCCTCCTACAAGTTGTCCCAAAAGACCTGAAAAAACTCAATTAGAAAGCCATATGGACCTGGCATTTTTCTTGTGCTTATTCCAAAGACTACATTCTTCATTTCCTCTCTATCAATGGGTTTAAGTAGGGCTTGATTTTCTTCTTCGAGAGATAACAGAGGGTATGATAACAAGAACTTATTTTTGAGCCTCTTCGTCTTACACCATACTTTCCTTAAATAGTTTAGAAAAATAATCCATTGAATGGAAATGCATACATGGAATTGTATCAAAGGAGTGTCCATTCTCATATTGAAGAGCTTCCATGTTGTTCGTCTATCTCCTAGCATAGACAACCCGATGGAAAAATTTGGTATTTTTATCACCTTCTAATAACAAAGTGGTTCTTGCTCTCTGTTTCCAGTAGGTCTCCTCTTGGTTGTCAATGTCCTCAATCACTTTACACAATGCATCATCCTATTCTTTGATCCACTCCATAATTGTTCCTTCCCTAAAGTGTTTTGAACCTCATCCCATATGGCCACCAATGGAGCTCTTTGGACCTAGAATTTTGTCTTGTTATCTTACCTCCATTGTTTCAGTTGATCTTTGACATAATAAAGTTGTTTGTGGAATCTAAACATTGTTGTCCCATATGCTAGGCAACCTTCTTCCCACCACTATGGAATTTTCTTTCGAAGTTCCTCTTTTTGTAACCAAAATTTTTCAAATTTAAATGGTTTGTGATATTGCACTATCTTGATCCCCCCTTCCAACAAAATAGGAAAGTGATATGAAACTGGACCCTCCAAAATTTGAAATTTTATATTCCATTTTACAAATGCCTCATCTAAAACCAAAAAATGATCTAACTTCATCTTCCTACTATGTGGCTCCCTCCTCTTATTAGTCCAAGTATAGTTGGTTCGAGGGCATTTAATATCCACAAAGTGTAATGCCTAGACTTGAGCAATCATAAGTTGATCCCCTGGGTCCAAAATTGGGGTTCCCCCTTCCTGATCTCTAGAGTATAATTTAGCATTAAAATACCCAACAATAATCTAGTCTAACTCTTCCCTTGAGATTCTCATGTTATGCACAACTTTCCATTGATGCATTTGACCACCTAGGTTTTGAGCCCCATAAAAATTTGTGATTAAAATATGTTCAACTGTGACATTGTTCCTAAAATGTGATGTGAGGATACCCCTCCAAGATATATGTTCTATTGCAGTCCATTCAACAGAGTTCCAAAAATTAACTATCCCCCCTAAGGCCCCTTGGGAATCCACTTCCATATGAACAACACCCCTCCAAAGTCTATTTACTGTTTTACATATAAGATCCAACGATATTTTTGTCTCCTAGATAAGCAAAAAATATGTTTTACATTTTTATAAGAGTCTTCGAACAACAAATTGATGGGTTCTACTATTTAAACCCCTAAAATTCCATGATTGTATAATCATTTATTACCTTGAGAGTAGTAAAAATCTATTGGTCTCACCGATCCTCTAGTGATCAGTTTATCTCCTTGAACTGCTATTAATTCCTTATTTGATTTTCTACCCACTCCTTGAGAGCTGCTATTTTTTGATCTCTTTTCCACATGAGTTATCCCTAGATTTGGCCTTTATCTGTTCTTTTCTGCTATGCCCATTATGACATCCTTAATTATCAGTTACTTTTTGTTATGCACTATCAATGCCCCTGCACTCTCTGATTGCGGTAACTCACTACACTCAATTACCTACTCTATGATGGGAGGAGATGAAAGAGGGGCTTGAACATGGTTGTTATTATTTTTATTATTCCCATCCACTCCTTCCATGAATTTTTCTTCTTCTTGGTCCATTAGTATCTTAAATATCTCATACCTATTAGAGGGCTTGAGTTGGGTTTGCTCTTTACCATATTTTTTCTTTTGCCTTCTCCTTCTTTTGGGTTGTTCAAAACCATCTCCCTGTGCTTCTTTGCCCTAAGAAATATTGGTTGTTTCTTTATTGATTGTTGAATTACCCTCCTTAGGAAGATTTTACATTCCTAGAGGAGCCTCCATTTTTATGTTCATATTATTTGGGCAAGATTGGGCCAAATTCCCATATTTGTGGTAAACTTTGCATCTGAAGGATAATGCCTCATAATCCAGTTGTTGAATCTAAGATAGTCCTACAAGTTTGAGTTCCACCTCTTCTAGAAAAGGCTACCTAAGATCCATTTCCACACATAATATTGCATAAATAGTTGTGTTTCCTTCCATTGTGTCTTTGGAAACACCCAAATATCTTCCAAGAGAATTACCGATAATTTTCAATACATGCTCACTCCAAAACTCCATTGGAAGCACATACAAACAAATCCAAATCGGGACAATAGTGGGTTCAATTTGAGGATCACAATCCACTCTCTAGGGTTGAACAAATAATCCTACCAGACCATGATTTCTCTTTTTTGATTTGAAAGCCCTATTTATATCGGTAATTGAAGAAAAACTAATAATAAAATATCCATTGCTAATAAACCATAAAGAATACTCACCAAAAGACTCTTAATTTTGTTGGACCCAAGAATGCAAAAAATTTAGGATAGGGTGAATACCCATGAATTTACAGATCAAATCATGATTGGCTCTATATAAAACCGTTTCTTCAACCATCCTTGCTCAACAAAAATCTTTGGCCTTGATTCTGACTGTGGCAAGCATCCATTAACTCGTTGAGATGTTGATTTATTTCCAGTAGTCGTAAAGAGCATTTTTAATGTAAATTTTTGTGCTTCTTCAGTCTTTGAATGAGATTTATACTTTAACAAATCTACAAAATAACTATGTCTCTCTAAAAGAGGATCCGGAGGTGTCCCCATTGGGCCCTCCTAGGTCAGCAATATTGTCTTCAAGTCCATAGTAACCATAAATCTCTTCGGCTACCCAACTGATGCCCTGCATAAATGAATTATTAAATAAATAAATAAATAAATATTTGTACAATGATTTCCCTAAGTCCTATACAAGACTATATTCTATAATGTCAATCTTGGTCATAAGTCATATTACACTTTCAACACCCCCTCATAATATGAACTAAGAGGTCAAGGAGAGAAGAAGATAGTGACAATAATATCTTCCTCCATAATGGATGTTCTAGTGGGCCTCATTGGCTTTGAAGACAAACTATCTCAAGTCCTAGTATAATTAAATAGCAATATCTCAGGTCTTAATATAATTAATCAAGAGTAGAATTAAATATAAGAGCAATCAAAGTATATATTGGCCAATATAAATTATAATAACATTCACAATAACATCAAATATGAATGTAAATGGCCAAAATAATTCATGTACTAACATGAAGAATACTTACAATAATATTGCTCAAAATTTGTATACAGGCTTCAATAAAACACTTTTGATTTTACAATTCATCAATACATAGTATGAGTCTTTGCCTCCATGATTGTTAGGGTACCTAGGAATAGATATTTGGGGATATATTATTATATTGTATAAGGGTTGGCATGGGCCACACATAACCCAAGGTTGATTGTATTATAATATTATATTATATTAGTAGTAGGCTCTCCAAAGTAGAATGAGAAGATGAATATATAAAGAAGAGATATTTGTCATTGTAATCATCATGGAGATCAATCATATATAATCATCTTTACCCACGAAGTGGCGTATGGCACTTTTCCCTCCTTAAGTGGCTCTCTCATCTTGGAAGATCTTGTGGAGTTATTCCTTAAGGATTATTATTGGTGTTTCCCTACCTTAAGGGTATTATCTATCTCTCTCATTTGTGGATTGTTATTGTGGATAATTATTTGTGGATGAATGATTTGATATTTTTGCATAATGGTGAATGATTTATGTTAATAAGAATAAAGTTATGCAACAAGTGGTATCAGAGCAACGATTTTGGCAAAGTGGAGATTTTTTTGTGAAATTGCAGAATTAGGGTAGATTTTTTTCTAGAAAAATATCTCATTTTTAGGAGCCATATCTCTGCAAAAGTTTATCCTATTCAGGTGATTCTTGGATCAATTTGTGCATAATTCGAAGAGCTTTAAAATTTGTGGTTATATGAAGGAATCCAAATAGTGTTGAGGGAGATATGAGCTTTTAAAGTCAACCATCTAGAACAAGGGTAGTGACAAATTTTCAAGTCACAAATTTTTTGGAAGATGAAATTTGTTAACTCGGGTAAGAAAATCAGTTACAATTTATTTTGTTGGAAGAAAAATTACAAATCTAGTTGTCTATGTGGAATTTTAGCTTCAAATCAGTGGGGAGATATATTTCTATGAAACCCTAGCTCATAAAACCCTAAGTTGCATGAGGGTAATTTTTTTTGGAAAAACATCTCATCTTTCAGGAGTCATATCTCTATGAAAGTTTATCCGATTTAGACGATTCTTAGATCATTTTGTGTAGAATTTGAAGCACTTTAAAATGAGTGGTCATATAAAGAAATCTGAGTAGTATTGAGGGAGATATGCCCTTCTGAAGTTAGTCATTTGGAACAAAGGTAGTGATGAATTTTCAATTCATAATTTTTTGAAAGACAAAATTTATTTAGTTTGGGTAATCAAATCAGTTGCAATTTATTATGTTTGGAAGAAAAATTATAGATCTAGTTGTCTTTATGGAATTTTAGATTCAACTTAGTGGGAAGATGTTTATTTCCATAAAACCTTAGTTTGCTTTAGGCATGATATATATCTTCATAAAACCCTAGTTTGCATTACGGCATAAACTATGGCACTATTAAATTTTAATGGAGAAAATGATATTGATGTGAGAGAGTGGTTGAAAATAGTAAAATATCAATATAATGAAAACATGTTAAACTTTTGCTTTCGTTAATTTTTGTGGGGGAAGCTTTACAATGGGTAGACAACTTTGTTAGGGGTAAATTCTTGTGCACTTGGGATCAAATTGAACCAACATTCTTGAGCACATGGGTACCTATTCAATTACAAAGAAAGTTAGATATTTGTAAGAGAGATCTTGAAGGAAGGTATAAAATGATAGATAGCCTAATGGATGACATCAAAGACCTTGAAAATAAAGTACAAGGGATTCAAAATGAGTGAAATGAAATGAAAGGAGAATGGAAAGTTTTCAAGAAATATAATGAAGATTATGAAAAAGAAATAAAATTACTCAAAAAGGAGAAAGAATGAAATGTTAAAGAAAATAGTGATAAGAATGAAGCCACATCTTTGGATCTACAAAAGCAAGAGCAAAATAAAAAAATATTAAATTCAACTAAAAGTTCTATTTTACAGGTTCATGGAAGCATTCAAAAGGAATAGGTTATTATTTCCACTAACCCTAGTAGTAGATATAATTTTATTAATATTGCTTTGGCTAATAAATTGCAAGTTCAAGCAACAAAAATTAAGGACATACAATTAGAGGGTAAGCATGTTCAAATTTTTGAAGATTTGAAGATCACCATGGATAAATATGTTTTTCATTCAGATTTCTATGCTATTGAGATGGATGATGAGGATATTATTCTTGGTTATCCTTGGTTAGATTCTTTGGGTACTGTTAACATTAATATGCAAAAGAAGTTTATGAAGTTATGATACAAAAAAAAAACATTGCAGGATAATTCTCAGCTTAAGGAGCAAGGATCCAAGGAAAATCAAGAAGTGTTTGTAGAGAAACATATTGAAGAACCTAAAACAGAATCCAAGAAGGTAGTAGCAGCAACAAAGTCCATGGAAGAAGTAGAAAAAAATTGAGTCCATGGAAATAACAGTAATAGAGTCCAAGGAAGCTTTGATAAAAGAGCACAAGGACACACCAAACAAAGAGAACATGAAAGAACAATGTGAAGAATAATTTAAAACAATGAAGCCAAATATTGAGAAGTCAAAGAAGGTAGAACATCAAGTTAAGGTTGAACCATATCGTCATCCACACCACCATGAGCGACAACAATCTTGGAGGTATGGTTCAAGGCAACAATATTATGGTTCTACATGGAATCAGAAGGGCACCAACTATGGTAGTGTTTGGAAGAGAAAACATAGTGATCCTGGTTTTCAAAGCAGTTCATCAACATCAAGGAACAAGTGGACCCATAATTCAAGTTATAAAATTACAGTAGGAGAAGCATGGAGCAAACGAAGCAGATGTGGATACTCAAGTAACAAAATAACATACCAACATCAACGTATTTCACTTGGATGGATGGATGATCGAGATTGGTACTAGTTGCTAACATTGCTTAGCAAATCATATTATCATTTTTCTTCATATATTTCAAGGACAAAATATTTGTACGGAGGGTGGAATGTTAGGGTACCTAGGAACAAATACTTGGGGATATATTATAATATTGTATAAGGGTTGGCATGGACCACACATAACCCAAGGTTAATTGTATTATAATATTATAAATATTATAATATAATATAATATAATATAATATAATGTAATATAATATAATATTAGTAGTAGGCTCCCCAAAGTAGAATAAGAAGATGGATATATAAAGAAGAGATATTTGTCATTGTAATCATCATGGAGATCAATCATATGTAATCATCTTTGCCCACAAAGTGGCTTATGGGAATTTGCCCTCCTTAAGTGGCTCTCTCATAGTGGGAGATCTTGTGGAGTTATTCCTTCCTTAAGTATTATTATTGGTGTTTCCCTACCTTAAGGGTATTATCTATCTCTCTCTCATTTATGGATTGTTATTGTGGATGAATGATTTGATATTTTTGTGAAGAACACAAGCTTATACTGAGAGGGAGGGATGAAAAATATAAGATACAACTTTTTACTTTTCTTTCCAAATCAGTATTATCCAATATTATCAATTGCAATAACTTTCCAAAGCAATATTATCCAATATCATCAAATGAAACAATACACAGATCATCACACACATAAGAGACACAGATTTAACATGGTTCATCCAATGTGGGCTACGTCCACGGAGAAAATATTTCTTATAAATTTTCTCAACAAATATCTTGGGAACCAATTCCCTATTACAATGTTTATGGGCACCAACCCAAAGGAGACACCAATCCCCTATGCTCAAGTTCATGGACCACTATCCATAGGAGACACCAATACCATTTGCTTTGGTTTGTGGACCTCTATCCACAAGAGACCAACCCCCTTTGCTTTGGTTTATGGACCTCTATCCATAGGAGACACCAATCCCCTTTGCTTTGGTTTGTGGACCTCTATCCATAGGAGACACCAATCCCCTTTGCTCTAGTTTGTGGACCTCTATCCATAGGAGACACCAATCCCCTTTGCTCTAGTTTTGTAGACCTCTATCCATAGGAGACCTCAATCCCCTCTACTCTAATCTACTCCAAGCATTTACACAAGGCTTGATTAGTCTAGCTCACAAAACCTACTCAAATCATTACTCAAACCTACTCAAATTTTCTCCAAGGCTGCTCACAAGGCTTGCTCAAATCTACTTCACTAAATCTACTCAAATCACTACTCAAAATTGCTCATAAAACTTGCTCGATCTAGCTCACAAAACCTGCTCAAATATGCTCCAATACTACTCACAAGGCTTGCTCAAACCGGCTTACAAAACCTGCTCAAATCATTACTCAAGCCTGCTCAAATCTACTCCAAACCTTCTCACAAGGTTTGCTCAAATTTGCTCACAAAAATTGCTTAAATATTCCTAATTCTTGCATACAAACAATTTCATATATCTTTCCCAAGTGCTTTCTTTGACTAAAGTAATTCAGACATATTCTACCCAAAATTCTTTTTCTTCATGAACATATAGAGAATGATATGCATTAACATCAATCAATATGTTCTTCTCACATTCATTAAGTCTGTCACTTACACATGTCTCACATTCATTTGCATTCACAAGATAGCTCTAGTCTAGCACTTGATAGTTGACCTTCTTATGTACTCCCAAAGCCAACCAAGCCAATGCACAAATTTGCTTTACAAGAAAACTATTCTATAACCCTTGCAAAATTTTCTTTCAATAACAATCATAGTAATGCATAAATTTGCTTCACAAAACTGGTCTATAACCCTTGCAAGTTTACTTCTAATATCAATCACTATAATGCACAAACTTGCTTCACAAAACCTAGCACATATGTTTCCAATTTCATTCAACAATGATGCACACTTTGTTCTCAAACTCTAGCACATTTGTTTCCAATCTCATTCAACAATGATGCACACTTTGTTCTCAAACTCTAGCTCATATATTTCCAATATTAATCAAAGCAATGCACAAATACTCTCAACTTCAATCAATCACTAATGCTCATCAAATCAATCCTTATACCTCCACCATATGATATCACAAATATTTCCTTCAAACAAACATCAACCTTTAGAAAGGAATAAAAAACACCATACCTCTAAAACTGCCTTGATGATGATGTGCCCTCAACACCTGTCTTAACAAAAATAATATTCTTTTTCCCACTTCAAAATAGGTTAGAAAATCCTTTTTTCTCTTCTTTATTAGGTATCAAAATATTCTCATAAAAACCTTTTATCAAAATGTACTCAATCAAGGCTTACAATAATAACACAAATCCTTTTATTCCCTTCAATGATATGCCAACATTACAAATATCAATAATCATAAGTACACCTTATTTCTCCTTTCTAAGATATGTAAAAATACAAATAACAATAAATCTCATATACACCTTATTACTCCTTTCTAGAAATTCAAAGCAATACAAATAACAATAAATCTCATATACACCTTATTACTCCTTTCTAGAAATTCAAAGCAATGAAATAACAATAAATATCATATACACCTTATTACTCCTTTCTAGAAATTCAAAGCAATGAAACCCAAAACCCTTATTATTCCTCAACTTGAAAAATACAATTTAAATCAATACATGCACCTCATATATTTCTCAACCTTAATAAAAACAATTTTCATCAAAAAATTTAAGTACCTCTATCACTGCTGTGAATCGAACCTCCAACCTCACAACAACCAACACTCTCCCAAGTGCCTTGGCCAGCTGTGCTACCATGGTGGCTGAGACCAAAAGGGGGTGACATATCTCTTAAACCACGTTCTATGCACTATCCAACACAAAAACCACAAAATTGATGATGACAAGAATCGACATAGTGACCTCCTACCAAGAAACACTAAGCGCACAACCTTCCACTAGCTAGGCTACCCCCGATGAATGAAACCTTGGGTGTATGCAATGAAAAACATTTTGTTCTTCTCCCTTCTCAATGGTGAATCAAAAACCGGCATCAATGGGGTTCGACCCCTTGACCTTCTGCCCAACAAACCTCAAGCGCGCAAGATAAACGATGAATGTTCCTGCCTCAATTTTTGCTATCAAATATTCTAATATTTCTGTCGTTCGCAATCACAGGGTAAACAATATTTTCAATCTTATTGCCTGTCGTCTATCATTAAAAATCAAAGGTAATTAATCACCAATTTATATGCTCTTGAAAGGTTTACGAAGATGTCACGTCGGCTCAAAAATTGAACTCAAATGTCTTCCATAACGTTGGCGCCCAATCCTTTGGGTTATAATATTTGAATTAAATATTATAACTTTAACTCTTAGGGCCTTGTAATAATTAAATATTTTGATTTAATATTGCACAATTATGTCCCAACCTTGGTCCTTGTCTTTTATAGACCTTTGTCCTCATGCCATTAAACCTTTATCCCAAGCCTTGAACCTTTATAATATTTTTAAAACTTTGTCCAAGCATCCTTAAACCTTTTCCTTATAATATTTAAATATGAAATTTAAATATTATAAACCTTTATTTAATAGATTTTTCCTTGCCTTGTTCCACTTGAATAATTTTCCAATATTTTTAACTTCACAACCTTGAAGAAATTTTTTCCCTGAGTATTATGAACCTTTGACATCAATGACCATGCACCTTTGACATCAATGACAACTCAATATGCTCAATATTTCCAACAATATCCCCCTTTGTCATTGATGGCAACCCTTCAAAAAAATTCTTTTACTGCAATTGGATTCCCAAACTACTCCCCCTGACAAGCTACCCCTTATTGAAATCTCTCCCCCTTACTGAATTCTCTCCCCCTTTGAAATCAATGGCAAAGGGCTCCTTGGGGCTAAAAATAAGACATTTAGCATAGCCCCCTCACCACCTCCTTTTCTTGAGGTGATTAATTTTGGGATGGGAGTAAGGCTACTCCCAACTTACAATGCTCTTCTTCCTTTTCAATCTTCTTTTTCCACACTTTTGTAGTCATACCCTTTTGATCCTTTTGAGCATCCCTGTTCTTGCTTGTCTTTGGAAGTTCCAAAAATTCTGTTCTACACCACTTTGCTTTATGCCCAAAATTATTGCAATTGTAACATCTGATGTTGTAGTTCTTGGAAGGTGTAAATGACTTGAAATTTCTCTTGGTGAGGCCATAATCATTTTTTCCATGAACCCTGCAATGTATAGCTCTATGACCAAAAATATTACATGAGTAGCAATAACCTTGGAAGTAATATTCATCTTCAAATGAATTGAAGTTCCTCTTGGTGAAGCCAAAATCATTTTTATCATGAACTCTGCAATGTACAACTTTATGACCAAAATGATTACATGAGTAACAATAACCTTGGAAGAAATATTCATCTTGCCTTGGAGGATATGATCGCATACTTCTTTCTTTGCTTTTCCTATGATGGTCTCTGTTCCTTGATTGTGCATTGTTTTCTTCCTCTTTGAAGCTTCCACTTCTCAACACATTAGCATATGTCTTAGACTCTTCTTCAATTTTCCTCTTTGATGTCTCTATTTATTTTGAGCTTGACTCTTCCTTTTGTTCTCCTTGACCTTCTTCAAAACCAAGTCCATTATTGATAAATGGAGATCTTTGTATTTTGATAATGTCATCCAAGGTTTTTGAGATTTTCTCAAACTTATGTAGCTTATCATTAGAATATTTCACTTCCATTCTTAGAGAAACCACTTCATGTTCTAATCTTTCACATTCTAACTCTTTTGCCTTTAACTGTTCAGCCATACCTTCTTCAATTTTCTTTGCCTCTTCAACCTTAAATTTTAAGTCAGTGAGATCTTGTAGAAGCTTTGCCTTTGTTTTCTCATCCTCTTGTACTTGATCCTTCAATCTTAAGTTCTCCCTTCTAACTCTTTCCAATTCCCCAAGAGCAGCAATAAGTTCCTTTTTCATGTCAACTAGGGTTTCCTTTTCCTTTTCTGAATATTTCTCTTTTTCTAGGTCTTCAATGATAGGAACATCTTATTTCTCTTCTACTTGATCTTCAATAGGAGCATCTTATTTTTCTTCTATTGTTGAAAATAGAATTTCTTCTTTTTCACTATCTGAGAGGCCTTCATCACTGTCACTTGAAGCATTGCTTGCTTCTTCAACATAAAATATTTTCTTGTGCCTTTGAAATATCTTCTCATGCTTGCCTTGTCCATGCATGTATTTCTTTTCATAACTAATTTTTCTTTCTTTCTTTTTCTTGTATTCCTTTTCCTCTTTACTACTACTATACCCATTTTGTGGACAATAAAGTGCAAGGTGACCAAGGTTACCACATTCAATACATCTCACAAAGTTAGCCTCTTCTCCACTACTTGATTCTGGTTCTTTATATGTTTCCACTTTCCTTTTTAGAGTAACAATCTCTTTGAGAGCAAAATCAAATTCTTCTTCCATGTCCACCATAGTTTCCTCTTTCTCTCTATTTTCTTGGATTTCAATTACTGGAGCATCTTCCTTTTCTTTCATGGCCATGTGTGTTCCTTCCTTCTTAGGAGGATATGGTCTCATGGTTCTTCTTTTGCCTTTCCTAGCCATGTGTGTTCTTGTAAGATATTCCTTCAAGTTGTTAGACTTCCATGAAGGAACCTGCTCTGATACCAATTGAAGAACACAAGCTTATACTGAGAGGGGGTGAACAGTATAAGATACAACTTTTTACTTTTCTTTCCAAAGCAATATTATCCAATGTTATCAATTGCAATAATGAAATAATACACAAATCACCACACACATAAGAGACACAAATTTAACGTGGTTCACCCAATGTGGGCTACATCCATAGAGAAAAAATTTAAAAAAAAATTTCACAAAAAAAATCTTAGGAACCAATTCCCTATTACAATGTTTATGGGCACCAACCCAAAGGAGACACCAATCCCCTATGCTCAAGTTCATGGACCACTATCCACAAGAGACACCAATCCCATTTGCTTTGGTTTGTGGACCTCTATCCACAGGAGACACCAATCCCCTTTGCTCTAGTTTGTGGACATCTATCCATAGGAGACACCAATCCCCTTTGCTCTAGTTTATGGACCTCTATCCATAGGATACCTCAATCCCCTCTACTCTAATCTACTCCAAGCCTTTACACAAGGCTTGCTCAGTCTAGCTCACAAAACCTGCTCAAATTATTACTCAAAATTGCTCAAATCTGCTCCAAGCCTGCTCACAAGGCTTGCTCAAATATGCTTCACCAAATCTACTCAAATCACTGCTCAAACATGCTCATAAAACTTGCTCGATCTAGCTCACAAAACCTGCTCAAATTTGCTCCAAGCCTACTCACAAGGCTTGCTCAAACCAGCTCATAGAACCTGCTCAAATTATTACTCAAAACCTACTCAAATATACTCCAAACCTTCTCACAAGGTTTGCTCAAATATGCTCATAAAAATTGCTTAAATATTCCCAATTCTTGCATACAAACAATTTCATATATCTTTCCCAAGTGCTTTCTTTGACTGAAGTAATTCAGACATATTCTACCCAAAATTATTTTTCTTCATGAACATATAGAGAATGATATGCATTAACATCAATCAATATGTTCTTCTCACATTCATTAAGTCTATCACTTACACATGTCTCACATTCATTTGCATTCACAAGATAGCTCTAGTCTAGCACTTGATAGTTGACCTTCTTATGTACTCCCAAAGCCAACCAAGCCAATGCACAAATTTGCTTTACAAGAAAACTATTCTATAACCCTTGCAAAATTTACTTTCAATAACAATCACAGTAATGCATAAATTTGCTTCACAAAACTGGTCTATAACCCTTACAAGTTTACTTCTAATATCAATCACTATAATGCACAAACTTGCTTCACAAAACCTAGCACATATGTTTCCAATTTCATTCAACAATGATGCACACTTTGTTCTCAAACTCTAGCACATTTGTTTCCAATCTCATTCAACAATGATGCACACTTTGTTCTCAAACTCTAGCTCATATATTTCCAATATTAATCAAAGAAATGCACAAATACTCTCAACTTCAATCAATCACTAATGCTCATCAAATCAATCCTTATACCTCCACCATATGATATCACAAATATTTCCTTCAAACAAACATCAACCTTTAGAAAGGAATCAAAAACACCATACCTCTAAAACTACCTTGATGATGATGTGCCCTCAACACTTGTCTTAACAAAAATAATATTATTTTTTCCACTTCAAAATAGGTTAGAAAATCCCTTTTTCTCTTCTTGATTAGGTATCAAAATATTCTCATAAAAACCTTTTGTCAAAATGTACTCAATCAAGGCTTACAATAATAACACAAATCCTTTTATTCCCTTCAATGATATGCCAACATTACAAATATCAATAATCATAAGTACACCTTATTTCTCCTTTCTAAGATATGTAAAAATACAAATAACAATAAATCTCATATACACCTTATTACTCCTTTCTAGAAATTCAAAGCAATACAAATAACAATAAATCTCATATACACCTTATTACTCCTTTATAGAAATTCAAAGCAATGAAATAACAATAAATCTCATATACACCTTATTACTCCTTTCTAGAAATTCAAAGCAATGAAACCCAAAACCCTTATTATTCCTCAACTTGCAAAATATAATTTAAATCAATACATGCACCTCATATATTTCTCAACCTTAATAAAAACAATTTTCATCAAAAAATTTAAGTACCTCTATCACTACTATGAATCGAACCTCCAACCTCACAACAACCAACACTCTCCCAAGTGCCTTGGCTAGCTGCGCTACCATGGTGACTAAGACCAAAAGGGGGTGACATATCTCTTAAACCATGTTCTATGCACTATCCAACATAAAAACCACAAAATTGACGATGACAGGAATCGACACAGTGACCTCCTACCAAGCAACACTAAGTGCACAACCTTCCACAGGCTGGGTTACCCCAGACGAATGAAACCTTGGGTGTATACTATGAAAAATATTTCGTTCTTATCCCTTCTCAATGGTGAATCAAAAATCAGTGTCAATGGGGTTTGACCCCTTGACCTTCTGCCCAACAAACCTCAAGCATGCAAGATAAATGATGAATGTTCCTGCCTCAATTTTTGCTGTCAAATATTCTAATATTTTTGTCGTTCGCAATCATAGGGTAAACAATATTTTCAATCTTATTGCATGTCATCTATCATCCACCTCATATATTTCTCAACCTTAATAAAAACAATTTTCATCAAAAATTTTAAGTACCTCTATCACTGCTATGAAATGAACCTCCAACCTCACAACAACCAACACTCTCCCAAATGCCTTGGCCAGCTGCACTACCATGGTAATTTAGATCAAAATGGGGCAACATATCTCTTAAACCATGTTCTATGCACTATCCAACATAAAAACCACAAAACTGACGATGATAGGGATCGATACAGTGACCTCCTACCAAGCAACACTAAGCGCACAACCTTCCACAGGATGGGTTACCCCTGACGAATGAAACCTTGGGTGTATGCAATGAAATTTTTTTCATTCTTCTCCCTTCTCAACGGTGAATCAAAAACTGATGTCAACGGGGTTTGACCCCTTGACCTTCTGCCCAACAAACCTCAAGCACACAAGATAAATGATGAATGTTCTTGCCTCAATTTTTGCTATCAAATATTCTAATATTTTTGCCGTTCGCAATCATAGGGTAAACAATATTTTCAATCTTATTGCATGTCATCTATCATTCAAAATCAAAGGCAATTAATCACCAATTTATATGCTCTCGAAAGGTTTACAAATATGTCACGTCGGCTCAAAAATTGAACTCAAATATCTTCCATAACATTGGCGCCCAAACCTTTGGGTTATAATATTTGAATTAAATATTATAACTTTAACTCTTAGGGATTTGTAATAATTAAATATTTTGATTTAATATTGCACAATTATGTCCCAACCTTGGTCCTTGTCTTTTATAGACCTTTGTCCTCATGCCATTAAACCTTTATCCCAAGCCTTGAACCTTTATAATATTTTTAACACTTTGTCCAAGCATCCTTAAACCTTTTCATTTATAATATTTAAATATGAAATTTAAATATTATAAACCTTTATTTAATAGATTTTTTCTTGCCTTGTTCCACTTGAATGATTTTCCAATATTTTTAACTTCACAACCTTGAAGAAAATTTCTGCCATGAGTATTATGAACCTTTGACATTAATGAACATGCACCTTTAACATCAATGACAACTCAATATGCTCAATATTTTCAACATTCTTCATAATGGTGAATGAAATCTTTTAATAAGAATAAAGTTATCAAGTTCTTGACCATTGCTTTCCATGTGATAACTTTCACATATCCTTTGGTTTCTCATCTTGCCACTTGTATATATGATCCTTACTTGCACTCTATGAAACTTGTGCATATCCTGCACATTACACACTTACATGACACTTGTGCATATCCTCCACATAAATACTTATATAAAAGGAGAAATATAAATCATTCACCTAAACTATAGACTCAAACCCTAATATATTACATATTTACATTTGTACCATAAAGGTACATTGTTCAAATAATATAATATTCTCTAACATCCCCTTGGATTACATTATTTGATATGATTTTATGAACTACTCTTGATGTACAAAGATGATTTTGGAATATCTAAAATTTGTACTGACCGAGTGCTTTTGTAAATTATCTACAATTTGATCTTTAGTAGAAACATGTTCTAATTGAATATGATGATTTTGAACATGATCCTTGATAAAATGACATTGAGCTTCAATGTGTTTTGTTCTTTCATGAATCACTGGATTTTTGATTAATTTAAGTACTCCTTGATTATCATAATTTATTATTGTAGGAGTTCTCCTAATTCCCATATTTGACAATATGTACTATAGCCAAAGTGATTCACATATTGCATCTTTTGCTACACGGTATTGTGCTTCTATAGATGAAAGTGCTACTGCATGTTTTTTACTGTACCAAAAAATAGGTCCTAAGCTAAGATAGAATATATATTAAAATATATATTTTTTGTCATCCATATATCCAACATAATCAGAATATGAATATCCTTGTAGATAAAAATTGTTATCATCATCCTTTTTTTTTAATATATTAGCCCATACTTTGTAGTCTTGCTAATATACTGTAGTATTATCTTTGTGGCTTTCCAATAAATTTATCTAGGTGCTTACATAAATCTTGAAATATAATTTACAACAAAAATAATATATGGTCTACTATTTTTAAAATATATAAGACTTCCAAATAATTGATGATAGATAGTGACTGAAACAAGAGAAGTTTCGTTACATATAGACAATTGTAATCCTTGCTCCATAGGTGTATCTTTGGATTTATAATTTTTATTCTATATTTTTTAAGTTTCCAAACCAAGACAATAATGAAGAAGTTCTAAATCCATCATTTCAAAATCCTTTTCCAAGTCCCTTTTAACTTCATCTATCAAAATTCTTGAGCTTCCTGTGATTACTATATCATCAACATATATTATAAGTATTATTTTTTTTAGTCCAAATATTTTTGTATAGAGATTTGGATCTGATGAATTTCTTATAAAATTATGCTATAACATATGATTATTAATATTTATATACCATACTGTTGGTGCTTGCTTTAGACCCTATAAATATTTTTTCAACTTACAAACCTTTTATTCTTATTCTTTGATCATAAATACTTTAGGTTATGATATATAAACATCTTCTTCAATATCACCATTGAGGAATGCACTTTTTACATCCATTTGATGAAGTTTCCATCCAATATGCATTGCTAATGCACAAATTGTTTGAATAGTAGTCATTCTTGTTATTGGTGCAGATGTTTTTTCCTAATCTATTCCTTTGTTTGAGTATACCCTTTTGCAACTAATCAAGCTTTATATTTGTCAAGAGATCCATATTATTTATATTTTATCTTGTAGATATACTTACATCCCACTAATTTATTCCCTTGTGGTAAATCAACTAGATTCCATGTTTTATTTTTCATTAATGTTGCATATTCTGAATCCATAGTTGCCTTCCATTTTGGAAGTCTTAAAGCAATTTGAGTAGTTGTAGGTTTTGCTACAGAACTCATTAATCCCCTATTTATTCTTGTTAAGCTATGAGTTTGTGGTCTTGTAGTAGTAATATTTAGTATTTGCTCTAACTATGAGTCCTTAACTATATCTTTAAACCATTTTGGCTCTTTCTTTTGTGATGTTGTAGTGGTTTCTGAATTTTCAATTTATTTTTGAATTTTCAATTTACTCATCATATATTTTTTATTTTGATTCTTCACTTGATGAGGTCTATCCATTTAATAAAACTATAATTGATATTTAATAATATTTTTGTTTCCTTCATCAAAAATTACATCTCTACGAATACAATTTTATTTTTTAGTTCGATCAATTATTCTGTATCATGTTGAATTATCATAATAACCAATAAATATTCCACAAATTGTTTTATCATCTAGTTTAGTTCTTCTTTGATTTGGAACATGCAAATATGACTTACATCCAAATATTCTCAACTATTCTATTGTTGGCTTTTGATCTAACCATACTTCTTCAAGAGTAACATTTTTTAGTATTCTTGTAGGTGATATATTTTGTAAGTACACAACTATTTTAACAACTTCTACTCAATATTGATGATCAAGGTGAGATTCTTTTAGCATACAACGAACTATTTTCATAATAGATCTATTTATTATTTATTTTTTGTTGAGGTGAATATGTTGTGGTAAGTTATCTTTTTATACCATTTGCTTCTAAAAAAGAGTTCAATTCCTTTGATAAAAATTTACCCCTCTATCTAAATGAAGATTCTTGTTTGATTTCCCTATTTCTTTTTCCACTAGTTGCTTGAATTTTTTAAAGCAACTAAATGCTTCATATTTGAATTTCATAAAACACACTAACGTAGGACTGTTATTACACGTAGGAAAATCATGAAATTTTCATTAACAGCTCTCAAAAATCGAATTACAGAAGTTCTAAAATGGCCAACCCTTTACAATGAATCAACTGTCCCCTATATCGGACCCGACCCCTTCTCCCATCATTACACAGACTGCGACGTTCTCTATAACCTCCCACACGAATGTTCTGTCGTCGCCTGCCACCTGTTGCCAGGTGTTTTTCGGGCCATCATTGCATAGAGTGGCGAAACGCTCTGTAGCCGCCTGTCCATCGACCCTCTGCGTCATCATTCACAGGAGTGCTCTATAGCCACCTGTCTTTGCTGCCACGTGCCCTTCTGCAACTCCCTCTACAACCGTCGGTCCGTCTGGAGTCGTGAACGTTCTATCGTGATTTCACGACATTTTGGCGTTCGGCCTCTATTCTCTCCTTCGGGCCATGAAATCGTGACATGTCACGAAATCGCGACGTCTCCGCCTTCCGCACTCGCTTTCCGCCTTCGGGTCGCGAAACCGTGACATGTCACGAAAATATGACATCTTCGCCTTTCGTGCTCGCTTTCGCCTTCGGGTCACGAAATCGTGACATGTCACGAAATCGTGACGTCCTTGCCTTTCGCACTTAGCTTCTGCCTTCGGGCCGCGAAACCGTGACATGTCGCGAAATCACGACGTCTTTGTCTTCAGCACCCGCTTTCTGCCTTTGGGCTGCGAAACCGCGACATGTCACGAAATCGCGACAACTCTTCCCCTTGGCGCCTATTCTCAAAATGTGTCGCGATATCGCGACAACTTCTCTCCTTGGTGCCTATGCTCAAAATGTGTCGCGATATCGTGACAACTTTCCTCCTTGGCGCCTATCCGCAAAATGTGTCGCGATATCGTGACAACTTTCCTCCTTGGCGCCTACCCGCAAAATGTGTCGCGATATCGCGACAACTTCTCTCCTTGGCGCCTATGCTCAAAATGTGTCGCGATATCGCGACTTCTCTCCTTGGCGCCTATGCTCAAAATGTGTCGCGATATCGTGACAACTTTCCTCCTTGGCGCCTATGCTCCAAAATGTGTCGCGATATCGCGACAACTTTTCTCCTTGGCGCCTATTCGCAAAATGTGTCGCGATATCGCGACAACTTCTCTCCTTGGCGCCTATGCTCAAAATGTGTCGCGATATCGCGACAACTTTTCTCCTTGGCGCCTATGCTCAAAATGTGTCACGATATCATGACTTCTTTCCCTTGGCGCCTATTCTCCAAATGTGTCGCGATATCGCGACAACTTCTCTGTCGTGATATCGCGACAGCTTATCCCCTCGCCAGCACTTAAAAAAAAAATTTTTTTGGATGATGCAAGATTGCTCTGCCACCACCGGATGCTCCTGCATCAGACACCCGGGGTGAATTGAGAAGTGACCTTCACTTCTGTTCTGTGTGAGGTAGACCCAGGCGGTCAACCTCTGCCTTCGACAACCAAGTCGCATCTTCTACGGGTCTGCCCTTCCACTTGATCAAATATTCAGAATATCACCTATTCCTAGTACTTCGGCCTTCACGCGTGTCAAGGACTTCTTCTATCTCGTCTGCGACTGGGGTGGCTGCTGGAATGCTCCACAAATCCGGGCTTGGTGTCTCACTGCTACCTCCTTCATGATACTCGACCAAATCCGAAATGTTAAAAATGGGTGAGATGTTAAGTTCACTCGGCAACTCCACCTCGTATGCATTGCCCGAATCCCATTTTCCAATGATTCTGCATGGCCCAAACTTCTTCATCTTCAGCTTGTTATAGGTCTTGGCAGGAAACCTTTCTTTTCTTAGATGGACCATGACGGCATCTCCTACTTCAAATTCTTTAGCCCGGCGCTTCTGGTCTGCCCTGGTCTTATATTGAGTATTCATCTTAGTGATGTGCCTTGTCACCTCCTCATGCAAGCCTTTTAGGTGTTCTGCAAAGTCTTCGGCCTCAGCACTGCACTTTTCTCTTGTATCCATCCTTCTCAACTCAGAAGCGTTTCTTGGGCTGCTCCCATAAATTATCTGGAATGGAGATTTGTTGGTACTCCTGTTGACAGAGTTGTTGTATGCGAATTCCGCCTGTGGCAAAACTAAATCCCATCCCTTGGGCTTGTCTCCTACCAAGCATCTCAATAGATTGCCCAAACTTCTATTTACCACCTCTGTTTGGCCATCTGTCTGTGGGTGGTATGCAGAACTAAATTTCAAATCCATCTTCAGTTTCTTCCACAGGGTTCTCCAAAAATACCCTACAAACTTGGTATCCCTGTCCGACACAATACTCTTTGGTAGACCATGAAGTCGTACCACTTCCTTGAAAAATAAACCTGCCACATGGACCGCATCACTAGTCTTCTGACAGGGGATAAAGTGAGCCATTTTTGAAAACCTGTCAACCACCACAAGTATGGAGTCGTTTCCCCTCTGTGTCCTGGGTAAACCAAGAACAAAATCCATACTGATGTCCTCCCATGGCCTTTCGGGTACAGGTAGTGGTTGATATAAGCCAGTATGCTGTCTCACACCTTTCGCCATCTGGCATATCCTACAACTTTGCATGAATTTTGTCACATCTTGTTGCAATTGCGGCCAGTAGTAGTTTTCATTAACAAGGGAAATGGTCTTGTCTCGACCAAAGTGTCCAACCAAACCTCCACTGTGTTTTTCCTTGATCAGATTCTCCCTCATTGAACTCCGTGGAATGCATAATTGGTTTCCCCTGAACAACATTCCATCTTGGATCAAAAAATTTAGCCACTTAGTCCTGTCCAAAGTAACAGGCGCAGTGCAGGCCTTCCAAGCTTCTGCGAAGTCGGGATCTGCAGGGTACAAACCCTTAAGTTCAGCAAACCCTACAACTTCCACCTTCATTTCCATCAATAAACATTGCCTCCTACTTAAGGCATCCGCAACTCTGTTGGACTTTCTGCTCTGGTGCTTCAGCACAAAGGTATAGCTCTGCAGGAACTCAACCCACTTCAGGTGCCTCTGATTTAGCTTTCCTTGACTGTTAATATACTGTAGTGCCTGATGATCAGTATATAGAACAAACTCCTTTGGCAACAAATAATGCCTCCATTTCTTTAGAGCCTGAACTATGGCATAGAACTCCTGATCATACACCGAATACTTCTTCCTGGCATCATTGAGTTTCTCACTAAAATAAGCGACAGGCTTACCCTCTTGACTCAATACAGCCCCTATGGCACTACCACTAGCATCACAGTCTACCTGAAATACCTTATTAAAATCTGGAAGTGCTAAGACAGGTTGCTCTGTGACCTTCTTCTTTAACATAGCAAAGCTCTTGTCTGCTCCGGTTGTCCACTTAAATTCCTTCTTATTCCCCCTCATTGTCTCCGTAAGGGATGCGCAAATACTGCTAAAATTTCTAATGAATTTTCTGTAAAAACTGGCTAGACCATGAAATGATCTTACCTCAGTCACGCTTCTTGGAGCAGGCCATTCTATGATAGCCCTCACCTTTTTTGGGTCCATTTTTAGACCGTCTACTGAGATGACAAATCCCAGGTATACTAACTCCCTTTTCACGAAGTTACACTTCTTCAGATTTATCAGCAACTGCTCCTCCCGTAGCTTCTCAAAAACCCTCCTGATATGCATCAGGTGTTCCTCCAGGGTTCTGCTAAATATCAAGATATCATCCAAGTAGACAATGACAAATTTGCCTAAAAATTCTTTCAATACTTCATTCATCAGCCGCATGAATGTACTTGGTGCATTGGTTAGCCCAAATGGCATGACCAACCACTCATACAAACCCTCTCTGGTTTTGAAGGTTGTCTTCCACTCATCCCCTTCTCTGACACGGATCTGATGATAACCACTCTTCAGATCAATCTTCGTGAAGTACTCAGCTCCACTCAAACAGTCCATAATGTCATCCATCCTTGGCAATGGGAATCTATATTTTATAGTGATCTTGTTAATTGCCCGAGAGTCTGTGCACATTCTCCACTCTCCATATTTCTTGGGTGCTAGTACTGCAGGTACTGCACATGGGCTAAGACTCTCCCGAATCAACCCCTTCTTTAGCAACTCTTGAACTTGCCTATTCAGCTCCTCAGTTTCCATAGGAGTCATTCTGTGTGCGGCCTTATTGGGCAAGCTAGACCCTGGTACCAAGTCTATATGGTGACTGATCTTCCTTACAGGTGGTAAACCCTCAGGTACATTATCAGATATGATATCTGGAAATTCTTCTAATAGGCCCATGACTTCTACTGGGGTATCCTCGCATTCCTTTTCCCTAACCCTAGGGATTATTGCATAGCACATATGATCTGGCTTCAGACCATCTAAAAATCTTCTTCCATCAACTAGACAGATTCGAGCACTGCTACATACCTTTTCATCCGCCTCCTTCAGGGGTTTCAACTTATGGCGAACTCCATTCTTCGACAAGGAATACGTGTTGGCTCGACCATCATGTACTGCACTCCGATCAAACTGCCATGGTCTCCCAAGCAACATGTGACATGCATCCATAGGTAGGATGTCACACAGGACCTCATCACGGTAAGTCCCAATGTTAAATTTCACCAGGCATTGCTCATTGACCAAAACCCTATGGTCCTTCTGTAACCATGCAATCCGATATGGATGCGGGTGTCTTCTTCTCTCTAACTGTAACTTGGCAACCATCTCCTCAGAGACCAAGTTATCAGTACTACCATTGTCAATAATGATGTTACAGACCTTGCCTGAGCACTTGCATCTCGTGCGAAACAGGCTGTTCCTCTGGTCTGGCTCCTTTTCCTCATTCAACAAGACTCTCCTTATGACCATCGCTTCTCCTCGTTCTGCCTCCTCAGAGTGCTCAGATTCGACACCTTCGTCTGCTACAACAGCTCTGGCCTGACCCTCAGGTCTTCGATTTGGCCTTTCTTGGCGCTGTGGGCAGTTGTATGCCCGATGTCCTTCCTCCCCGCAATTGAAGCAGGTTCCACGAAATACACCTCTCCCATACCCACGCCCAGGCCTACCTCTTCCTCTCGGGTAGCTGTTGTTCTGATTGCGTGGGCGATGGGTATTCTCCTCTTTCTCTTCCTTTTGGTCTTGGCTACTGCTTGTTTCACCAGTCTTCTTCAGATCTCTGTATCTTCCTCCACTGGTCCTTCCACCAGCTCTCCCACCATGATCCTTTCCTCTCTGCTTACCCTCAAACCTCCTATTCAGTTTCTCTTCCACTTTTAGGGCAAACTGGTACGCATCCTCAACCGTGCTCATCCGAACCAGACTCAGCTCTTCTTGAATGATGGTTCTCAATCCATTGATGTAGCGGGCGACCTTCTCCTTATTCGCCTCAGAATGGCCGGTTCGAATTGAGATCTGGTAGAACTCCTCCGTGTACTCTTTGATAGATTTACTCGCCTGTCTTAGACTCTGCATCCTCCTCAACAGATCCAACTCATAATCTACGGGGATGAATTGCCTCTTCAATTTCTCAACCATCCGATCCCACCTGGTGATCTTTTCTTTTCCCCTCCTGTTCCTTTCCAGCTGTACTCCTTTCCACCAGATGCTAGCATGTCCCTTCAACTTTGTTTTTGTGAACCTGATCCGATTTGGATCTGAGATCTCCTCATACTCAAAATATTCCTCCATGTCGTTGATCCAATCTATCAACTCCTCGGGGTTGAGATTCCTAGAATATGTGGAGACGTCAAACTTCGGCTTCTTCCCGATCTGGGATATGGCCCTATACAGCCTAGCTTCTGCTGGATCCAATGCTTCTTCCTCATCAGATGGACCCTCGTCTTCCCAAACTTCATCTTCACTATGGTCCTCTCTTCTTGGCTCAACTCCTCTTCTCAATTCCTCCTGCAGGGCTTGCACTTGCCTCTGCAAGGCTCTGAGATCGACCTCTGCCCCATATTCCTCGCACCACCATGGTTTCTTCATGGAGGCATCTTGCTCACTTCCTCACAACCCCCAACCATAGATCCTGGCGCAAACTGCCTCACGACCGACGATCTGTTCGCGCACTCAGAACCTTCTGGCTCTGATACCACTTGACGCAGGACTGAGATTACAAGTAGAAAAACCACCAAAATTTCATTCAAAGCTTTCAAAATCTGAATTACAGAAGTTAAAAATGGCCAACCCCCCTTACAATGTATGAACTGCCTCTTATAGCGGACCCGACCCCCTTCGAACATCATTACACAGACTGCGAGGTTCTCTATAACCTCCCGCACGAATGTTCTGTCGCCGCCTGCCACCTGTTGCCAGGTGCCTTGGACCATCATTGCATAGAATGGTGGAGTGCTCTATAGCCGCCTGTCCATCGACCCTCTGAGTCATCATTCCCAGGAGTGCTCTATAGCCACCTGTATTTTGCTGCCACGTGCCCTTCTGCAACGCCCTCTGCAACCGTCGGTCCGTCTAGAGTCGTGAACGTTCTGTCGCGATTTCATGACATTTTGGCGTTCGGCCTCTATTCTCTCCTTTGGGCCATGAAATCGTGACATGTCACGAAATCGTGACATCTCCACCTTTCGCACTCGCTTTTCGCCTTCGGGTCACAAAACCGTGACATGTCATGAAATCGTGACATCTTTGCCTTTCGTACTCGCTTTCTGCCTTTGGGTCGTGAAACCGTGACATGTCACGAAATCGTGACATCCTTGCCTTTCGCACTTAGCTTCTGCCTTCGGGCCGTGAAACCATGACATGTCACGAAATCGTGACGTCTTTGCCTTCAACACTTGCTTCTCGCCTTTGGGTCGCGAAACCGTGACATGTCGCGAAATCGTGACAACTCTTCCCCTTGGCGCCTATTCTCAAAATGTGTCACGATATCGTGACAACTTCTCTCCTTGGCGCCTATGCTCAAAATGTGTCGTGATATCATGACAACTTTCCTCCTTGGCGCCTATCCGCAAAATGTGTCACGATATCGCGACAACTTTTCTCCTTGGCGCCTATCCGCAAAATGTGTCGCGATATCGCGACAACTTTTCTCCTTGGCGCCTATGCTCAAAATGTGTCGCGATATCGCGACAACTTTTCTCCTTGGCGCCTATGCTCAAAATGTGTCGCGATATCGTGACAACTTTCCTCCTTGGTGCCTATCCGCAAAATGTGTCGCGATATCGCGACAACTTTCCTCCTTGGTGCCTATCCTCAAAATGTGTCGCGATATCGCGACAACTTCTCTCCTTGGCGCCTATGCTCAAAATGTGTCACGATATCGCGACAACTTCTCTCCTTGGCGCCTATGCTCAAAATGTGTCGCGATATCGCGACAACTTATTTCCTTGGCGCCTATGCTCAAAATGTGTCACGATATCGCGACAACTTATCCCCTCGTCAGCACTTAAAAAAAAAAAATTTCTTTTTGGATGATGCAAGATTACTCTACCACCACTGGATGCTCTTGCATCACACACCCACATTTTTCTAGAGTAATCATCAAAAAATAGTTGGAAATATCTATGTCCTCCAAGACTAGTAATGTTCATTGGACCACATAAATCTGTATATATTAATTCCAATGGTTCTTGAGATCTATAGTGGTTGAGTTCAAAAGGTATTCTATGATGTTTCCTTGCAAGGTATTCTAGATAAATTATAGATTCCCCTGAAATTTAAAGTAATTCTTTAACCATTTTATGTTTACTCGTCTTGTTTAATGGAGATGCACTTATATGGCCTAGCCTCTTATGCCAATGTTATTTTTTTTTTGAAATACTTGCTGATGAAGCCATATTTTATGATGTGTCTAAGAGCAAATAGACTATTTTTATAAGAACCAAAAGCTGTATTTTTTTCTTGTTTGGTAATAAGGCATTTTTTGTTTTTAATAATTTTGAATTCAATTGCAAAATTTTGATCCATTAATTGAGATATTGAAAGAATATTAGTAGTTAATCCAGGTACATATAGTATATTTTTTCAATGATTTTACATAGGTTTTTATGAGGGGTCCCGGTCCCCTCATACTAAGTGGGGTTTGAACCTTGGACATCTCAAAGAGAGGCCAAAGCCCTTACCACTACATTAAGCTTATAACTATATGTACATATAGTACATTACTAATTATATATTTTTCAATTAAAATATCTCCTACTTATTTGACTTCATAGGTCATATTATCTACTCTAACTATTGGATTTTTATATTTCTCTTAAAAGGCGTTAAAACATTATTTACTTCTTGTCATATGCCTACTTTCTCCAAAATCACTATACCAATAATCCATTCCAAAAAAAACTTCAATATTTTTATTATTTTTCAAATCTAATTTGTAGTTAAAAACCTTATCTCTCACCTAGGTGTTGTAGGTGAGTTGGATAGGAGAGGGAAATCCTCCAAGGGAGGTCCCAGGTTCGAATCTCCACCCTACTAAAAAGTTGAATTGGGTACCCAAAATCTAATTGATAATGTTGGTGCGGGTAGGGCCGAGCATGACTCCTGGATGACTTTGACAGTGTAGAACCCCCTGGCCATGGTCTCTCAGACCAAGGCAACCCCTCAAGGGATTTTTTGCTTAAAAAAAAACCTTATCTCTCCAAAATTTAATAAATATTAAAAAATTGAAATATTAATTTCAATATATGTGGTGGAAAACCTTATAACTCCCTCCTATTTTTATTTTACTAAAAAAGGTTGTAATCCTTTTATCTCCCACTAAATAAATTAAAGTTTCTCAATTTTAGTACTTCACATGATCCTTAATTTAGAACTTTAATTAATTGAAGAAAGGTAATGTTGCTTACCTTACCTTCCACCTAGCATCTTAGGACTAAATAAAGCTTGACCAACGAATGTTATGGTATGAAATAGCTTTTGATTATGGCAGAATGTACAGAGAATATTTGATTATGCTTTCAATGCTATCTTTCTCCGGCTGTGCAACTTTGAATTCAACGAGGCACTCAAATCGAAGACGTTCAACCTTATTCTTTAGAAAAATCACTGGTTTATCTTAAGAAAGCTCTCTGGTTTTTCTTTAGGAAGCATTATTTTAGGTTAGATCACAATATTCTTGCTACTATGATGTGATCTCTTGACTACACTTTGCTTTATGCTTAGGTTACAATGTGCTGTCTTTGGCTATGATGTGCTCTCCCTAACTATGATGTGATCTCCCTAACTATGATGTGCTCTCCTAGGTTAAGACATGCTCTCCTTGGATGGACCGCACTCAGCTATCCTCTATCCGTGTAGGTTCCTCCGTTGTTGGCCACTTTGATTCCTTGGATGTTGGTCACTTAGATTTCCTAGATGTTGGCTGTTTAGATTTCCTTCACCTCTGGAAATTCAGATTCTTTTCTTAGTTGGTCACATAGATGCTTCTTACTATTGGTTGTATGGATTTTCTATTTTTTGGTTTCTTGGATTCTACTATCCACTGACTTCTCAAATTCTCATAATGTTAGACGACTTCTCTACTACTTCTAATGAAGCTTCTATTGAAATGCTAATGATCTTTAATTCACTATAGACTACCTAAATTTCTTAGGTATTATTTTTTACTTTTGCTTGCTTTGTTATCTCAATATTGTACCTTGCTTCTTGAATGTTTGCTTGCTTGCATTGTTGCTCCTAAAAGTATATATCATATCTTTCAAAAATTTGTAGAAAGATTCAATACTTTCCTATCTCCTTTCTGCTTTACTTAGAATATTTATATAAGTTTTATTCTCTTTAATATCTGCACTCTCTCTCAAATTCTAGTTTGAGTGTACTATGTGATTCTCCTCCTTTCTAGAGAATCCAAATTATTACCAAGGTGACTTTGAATTTCCCTTCATGTCCAAGTTTCTTCTGATTTGACTCTTAATATTTTTAGCTAAGTCCTTTATCTTCACTGAATCATGGCTAGACTCTAGCATCCAAA
This sequence comes from Wollemia nobilis, assembly GCA_028583015.1. Lineage (NCBI taxonomy): Eukaryota > Viridiplantae > Streptophyta > Pinopsida > Araucariales > Araucariaceae > Wollemia > Wollemia nobilis. Next base: position 3,815,080 of record JAQPPZ010000442.1, read on the forward strand.
TTAGTGTGACTATTATATGTCCCCTCAATATCTACTCCTTTATACCTTTTAAAATAGAGTCCAAGTCTTCACTACTTTTAAAGTGGATAAGCTCTAAAATATGACTATAAAAAATGGATAAAGTTAAGTGGTAGCTATGATACCATTGTTGTCTTTTAAGCCAAACTATCTCAAGTACTAATATAATTAAGTAACAATATATCAGGTCTTAATATAATTAATCAAGAGTAGAATTAAATTTAAGAGTAATCAAAGTATATGCTGGCCAATATAAATCATGAGAAAATTCACAATAACATCAAATATGAATGTAAATAGTTAAAATCATTCATGTACTAGCATGAAGAATACTTACAATAATATTGTTTAAAATTTGTATATAAGATTCAATACTAAAAATATACTTATGATATTATAATTCATCAATACATAGTATGAGGCTTTACCTCCATGATATAGTCATACAAGATGACTCTTCAAGTTCTTGACCATTGATTTTCACGTGATAAATTTACATGTCCTTCAGTTTCTCATCTTTCCACTTGTATACATGACTCTTACTTGCACTCTATGATGCTTGTTCATATCCTGCACATATCACACTTACATGACACTTGTGCATATCCCACACATAAACACTTATATAAAAGAAGAAATATAAATCACTCACCTAAACTATAGACTCAAACCCTAATCTATTACGTATATACATTTGTACGATAAAGGTAAAAAAATCAAATAATATAATATTATCTAGTAGGCCTCCCTACTTGATGAAGTCTCAGTTGAACCTTCTCATCATTTGGAAGTCTACTTATACAAATATGCCCATGCATAAGAGTTTCCTTAGGCTAGATTGTAGTAACCATCACCAATATCAAATACTTCTACACATATATAAAAAAAAACTACTCTATAACTCCACATGAGGAAGACAAACCAAGAAGACCCCATCTTAGAAGCCTTTCTAATCTTCTATAGTCATATAAGGCAAGACTTGGAAACATAATTTTGTCTTTTACAACACACTTTACCTATTTCCAAAAAATTAACTTACCCTTAATCCACCTAATTTTTGTCACCATGAGAGTCTTTGCAAGAACCTATTTATGAGAAGAGCCATTAGAAAATTCCAAGAGTACTTGGATAAAAAATACAAGACAAAAGATATGATGAAGGGTTAGATCTTCGTGAATAAAATGTTTCAATAGTCCAGGTGTTTGATAGGAAGAGGAGGGATTGGCTAGAGCACATTCTAAATATATTTTTTTGTGTGCCCCTAAAAGATCCAATAACTACTTCTAATTAAAAAAATCCAACTATCTCTCCTATGAATATGGACCAAAGATTCTAATTGTATAATTTACTATAAATTCATCCCTTTGAATGAGGGCAATAGGCCTTGAAGACAATCACATAATGAGACATCCTTGACAATTACCACCAATGCAAAGAGCTTAAAAATTATGCATTTTGAAAAAAATTCTCAAAATGCTTCCATATGAAAAATTATGGCCTATAAACATTTGCCCTCCAAAAAAGCCCTAGAATGACATTTTTGAAAAACATTAATTTTTTTAAAATTCCTTCTATTTTTTCTATAAGAAAAAATTAAATTTTCTCTTTTGCTCCTTACATCAAAAAGGAAGAACACCCTTATGCCATGCTCATCTATCTCGATTATCAATATCAATGCTTGGGTTTAAAGGTTTACCTTTTTCCCTCTCCATGAAGAAGGACATCATAATCCATAATAGCAAAGAGCTCCAACCATTTAGACAAACATGGTGTTGAGATTTAAATCGACATAAATTAATACACACCCTTTTCTTTCTTCCATCCAAGGCACCAAATCTCCCAAGTGGGACAAAAACATCACAATTATCCCTCATTAGCAATGAAACCAAGTCCTCTTTGCAAGGAAAAAATGTTTGACTTGTTGGAATTCAGAATATTTTCCATAACAAATTGAAACAATCCATCCACTCAAATATTATACAAAAAGTGTAAAAGGATAAAAAAGAAATAAGAGACAAAAATTATTCACTGCCCGTAAGCACCATAAATAATCATTGTACTTTCTCTGGATATGAATAACACCACTATGATATAATGGATGGAGTGGACGGGGTTTGTTTATACTAATACCTAATTCCCAAATTATATAAATAAGTTTAACTTAAGCTAATTTTGTCATATTGATTGTCCTAGTTAGAACAATCGTGCCTCATGAGAAGCGACATAGTAGGGTTGCATCTGAGAGCATAGGGCTTGGCTTAATCGAAGGCCTTTAGGAGTTTTTACAAGGTTGAATCCTTGTTATGATATGATCTTTAGGTGCACTTAAAATTAGGGGGGAGGAAAAGGGACGAGAGAAAAATAAAACAACTCAAAAAAAGAAAAAGATGGTGATGCGTCAAAAGATTTGCAAATATCTCCTTGTACAATAGGTTTGAATGTTATGTGCCAATGGTGAACATTTCCTCTCCTCAAAATAGATAAGCATGAATAATTTTTATTTAAATATATGCACATAAAGAAATGGATCAATGGAAAACCACAAATGGCTAGTCTAAAAATTAACATAGGCCTCCCCGACACACATATATAAGCAAAACCCAAAAACACATAAAAACTACAAACACATATACACACAAAAATTGATGCAAACCTTCATATATATGTATATGCAAATAATTTTATACAAATATTGTGCCAAAAGCAAGGGTTTGATTTGCCCACAAGTCGCTCAGGAATCAACTGCCCTATAGAAATAAATGAATGGAAATCTTATGAAAGATTACAAATGGAAACTTGTCGATGCTTTTAAAATCTAGACTACTGCTATTTATAGATTACAACAAGGAAAATTTCCCTTCAAAATTATCTGTAGGTGGATATTACAATATCATCTACCTCTTCTAGGGATACTAAATCTTAAATAACACACCCTTGGTCATAACAGTTTTTAGATCTAGGACTGCCAACACCATACTTATCTTAAATAATTTTTTTATTTAATTAATTAAGATGTCATATGGTAGGTGGTATTTCTCTTCTTAAGAAATAATACATTTATTCTGCTCATCTACCTTTGCCCTAGATCCATGTGCTTTGACTTGTTCAAGATGTTTGTTGTAGCTCAAAATTTTGGTGCATCCCTTAGTTCTTTCAAAACCCAAGGTCTTCCTATAAATTGGTCATAACTTTTGTTGCTAGCGGTTAGTCGAGAATCATAAAAATTGTGATATCAGGGTTGCTTCAAAAGAAAAAAGACTCCAACTTTGTCTCATCATTGCATCTATCAAGATTTTTCTTTCCTTCACTTAACAAGTTTTGCATAACTTTTGACTGTCAAAACTCATCTTCGTATACCTTAGGAAAAAAATGTTGTCTCCTTGGCTCATAGTTTTTATAAATTTTTGGTTGCCTACTGTCAAAACTTTACCTTTAGTGGAAATAAGTAGTGATAATTCACTACAGTTTTGGTAGCTTATAGGGACCTTCTAGCTTGCTTTAAGGAGAACCCAAAATTGCATTTATCCTTCGATTTAGAGTCAAAATTTTACTATCCCTATAATAATAAATCACCAAAAATTAAAAGGAAAAGTTAACAAAATGATATCACAAGGTGGAGAGCTTCTCCAATGCTTGCTTGATCTCTACCCATTCTTCATTTGATGGGAATTGGATCTATTGGAATTCATCGTATAGTGCAAGTACTTCATGTTTATCATATTAGGATAAATATTTTGTTTGGTCCATTACTTCATGCACTTGCATCTTACATTCTAATAATGGCCCAATAATCTGGTCTACTTCCTTTGAACCAAGAGGGTTCATCTACTCTTTAGGAATGATAGGAAATTCTTTATTTGATTCAACCAACTTTAGACATTCTTATTTTGAGTAAAAGTGTCTAGATTGTTTCCATGGTGAAGGGAGTTATGCTTTTATCAAAGAGTCCACTTCGACTTTAAGCTTTCCAACAATATTGTATAGGTCATTGACTTGGTTAATATATTGCTTTGCTATCTATTATTTTCTAAAAAATGCTGATCACATTTTTTACCATGGCCTCTTTTTTTTTTTTGTATCTTGGCAACAATAATCTTAGAGTTAGGCACTTTGGCTAGCTGAGTTCAATAGGTTTTGGGCTTCTCGAGTTTTGCATTAATTTTGTCAAGGTTCTCTTTTTCCTACCCATCTATTTTGATGTTCAATAGTGCTACTAAATCTATGAACTTAAAAATTAGGCATAACATTAGTGTTGCACTACCATTATTATCCCAATAAGCATCTTGGGTTTGTTTAATGAGGCCCTTGATTTTGAGCCATTGCCCTTCACTTCTTTGTCTGAAATCTTTTACCTCCTCTAATAGGGTATTCTCTTCCTAGATAAATTGCGCTTGTTGACCAACAAGCTTATTTGAGAGTTCTTTTAATTGCTTCTCCTTTTCCCTCAAGATAACTTTAAATTTTTGCTCTTTTAGCTATTTAGTCAACAAACTTATTTCATTTGTAGGGATTTGACTTCATCATGTAAGTCCTTTAGGACTTTCTTACTCTGCTCTATATATTTTTCTTTTATTCTAGCTTTTGACTAGTTGACTCATTGTCATGTTCAACAATATTGTTGGCCTCTCTAGTTAGTTTTAGCATATCTCAAGGTTGTGCATTCTTTAAATTTATTCCTATTGTCAATATTTACCAATCCTACTCCATCATATCTCTTATTGGTTTTTTCACTAATGGATTTCTTGTTAAAAATAATATTGCTCTCTGCTAAGGAGTAAAATGGAAATCCACTTGAACAGTAGCTATTTGCTATGATTTCTAGGCTTATCTCTCTTGGTTATATTCTACTATCTATTGCTAAATATTTTGAAAATTTTTCTAGGAAGTAAGAGCTACCATACTTTCTGGTGTCCCTTCTTACTATTCTAAAAATGATGTAAATGCTTCCAATGGTTTGATATATGAAGTGGTTGTAGTGGAGAATACTGGAGTAGCCAGATCTAAAGCTAAAGGGGAAACTTTGAGGGAAGGTAGTTGTAGCACCCTCAAATTGGCGCAGTGAAATTATAATAATTACATTCACCTTAGTAAATAATTTAAATTCAAAATTTAACCTCCCAAACCACCCGTTAACCGTCGGGTAATCCGTTTCCCCCTTTTTTGTGCCATTTTTAGAGGTTGTTTTGACCGTTTGATGATATCGTCGTCGATCAGATGATATCGCCCCAGATCTGACGATTTCATCTAGGCTAGGACGTCCAAATGATCTTGTTGCAAAACTGATCTTGCATAATTAGCTTCTGTTCCAACGGGCCTCTAATCTGGGCAGAAGCATGTCTGCACCGTTAGGGACCCTCCCTCGTTGGAGATCTCCCAAATAGGGATGATATCCAACCTCCTAACTACTCCCCTAAGCCTATTTAATCCTTAAGACCTTCTCTTCCCAACCCCTGGCTGAAATTCTCTGTAACTTAACTTCATACCCGTTAAATCATCCTAAATTCACACTTGCAGTAGTCCTATACCAATTTTGTTGCAGGTACCTTAGTGTTTTTCAGTCGGAGCAAGATTTCATCATCGTCGACGAACCTGTTTAAATCGAAGGCGATCCTGTCGAATCAGAGACAATTTCGTACCGATGTGAGACGATTTCGACTGCAGTCAACATTGAGGCAATCAGTGCCTGAAGTTTGCATTTCTTCTCCCCTTTTCTCATTGTTTTCTATTGTAATTAGCAATTTTATTTAGTATTTTATGTTATTTTGCATTTGAAGTTCACCCATTTAGCTTAGATTGCATAATAAGATCATGATTTGTCATTAGAATATCATAATTTGTTTGAATTTATATTCATAACTATTGTTTAGTATTCATATTGTCATTTTGTGTTGTTTCCCTCTGTTATCACAGGGGTATTCTTTGTATTTTGCATCTGTTTTTCTGTTTGCAGGTCTTTGACGAATTCGTCTGAAAAATTCGTTAGATCTCAGATGATCTTGTCTGATCTTAGACGATCCTGTCAGTTATCAGACGATTCTGTCAAATTCCAAACGATCCTGACTGCTTCAAACATCAAAATCTCCATCAGACATCCGGATCAGGTATTCTTCATGTATATTTTGTAATTTCTCTATTTTTTTGTCTTTGAATCTGTTTTCTGTATTCATTAAATCTACACTTTCATATAGATTAATTTAGATTCATTTGGCCAAACCTAGGATATGAATGCTTAAGGCTAAAAACAAACACAAAACACATTCCAAACCTAGGCATGGAAACTGCCATTAAATGTTTCCTGGTGAACCCACCATCCGTCGAAAAATCACCAATATACACCTCCCTTGAGAGGCGGGACCTTCACAAGTCCTCTTAGTTCGAGGTACCGTGACATCCTTTTCCCATCCTCCTTCCAGGAATGGATCCTATAGCCTGAAGGTAAGGATGCAAAAAATTTGGAGCGATACATTTTGGTGAACCCAACGTGAATGCATTGTAAACCTTTTGAAAACAAAAACAAAAACAAAAAAAAATAGAACAACTAAAACATAGATGCATTTTAGATCATTTAAAGTTTAATATAATGTTTAGATGGTAGCTCCTAAGAAAATATTAGCAGTTACTATAAATGTAGAAAACCAATTGGCAGCGATAGAAGTCAATTCTGTACTTAGTGTGCCTGAAACAGATAGAAATCAACTCTTGTGGAACAAACTTGATAGGAGACTTAGTGTCATTTCATCTAGGTCAATAGAACTTAAACAAATCAAGAGGCTAGTCCTAGATAGAATCCTGGATCCTCATCAACTTATCTTTTATCATGAACTTCAGAGAGCCTGCCATAGATGGTTAGCTTATAGGAGAGCTCTTGTATCTTCGGAATTATTCACCTTTGAGGAATACCTCGAGAACGTAGCCATTGTACACCGGTTCCTAGGTCTTGTAGAAGACCAAGAGGTTGTTCTTACGAGATAGGGAAAGATGGAATAGAGTTCCTCGAGCCGTGTTATATCGAGAGTATTGCCACGAGCTTTACTTCTATCAACCAAAGATCCGAGACAGATAATATCACTATAGCTCTTTTCATTAAATTTTTAAAAGAAAACTTTCAATTTGAAGAAGAACACTTCATGACTTCTGAACAACTCGAGCCTATTAATGACATTTATAAATTGTTTATAGAAAACTAGATTGTTACTTTCAGTCTTATTTCTTGCATTTATTTGTGTTATTTGCTGTCTTTACAATATTATTTCAAAAAACAAAGAAAAACAAACAAAAATTAAAAAACTAAAAACATAGCAAAAACTTAAACATTTCATTTCAAATATTGTAGTAGGTATATAATTAATATATACCTCTTAATCTTGTTGCATACATACAATATATATATATATATATATATATATATTTGCTGAAATCAAAATTTAGCACCATGCCTAAACTTAGGAATGGCAAAGAAACTATATGAGAAGAAGAAGATTGGTTACAAGATACAACTAGAGACCCAAATGTCCTTCTTGAAGATCCAACTTCGGAAGGAAAAACTCTAGCTCAACCAGAAGATGACCTAGGTGAAGATAAGGAACAAGAAGGAAGTGTTAAAGAGGATGGACCCTCATCCCCTAGAGTAGCTCCAGATGGAACTATTGCTTTTGACAACGTAGATCATCTTTGAAAATTTCTCAATGATAATATTGATGCCCTTAATGTGGCAGTTTGTATTGATAAAGGGCAAATTAGTAACACTCAAGCAGCCATGGAATATATGTATGATGTGCGCACTAATCCCTTGTCTTTCATTGATCAAGAAAGTGATAAGGCTGGACCATCCAATACGGATATGGTCACTATGATGCAAAACATGTCAAAACAACAAGCTATCCAACCTCCTAAGGAACCTGTTATTCAACCTAAAATCATTCCCACACAAAAGAAACCTTCCTTCACTACTTTATTCTGCCAAACTATTGAGCAATATGCTTCAAGTAAACAAAAACCTAAAACGAAACCAAACACCAATTTTCAACAATCTGGAACACATCATAATACAACTTCAAAATTCCTTCATAACACTTTTCCTACCAACAATTTACACAATAGTAACATGGCATCTAATCTTCATGTCCCTCCATCATATGCCCATAAAACCCATGTCAATGCCCTACCAAACCAATATGGGGGGCAAACTAGTAATCTGGAAGCCATGGTGAAACAATTAGCTTCACGTATGGACCAGATAGATCCCTACCGTCCCTCGTATAATTATCGAGAGATATGTAGTCAACCTTTGGATCCCATAGTTGTAGCTCAACCATACCCTAAGCATTTTCCCATGCCCATCTTGCCTATATATAAAGGAACCGAAGATCCCATAGAGCATCTTCGCATGTTTAGGATAGCATGTCATGATATATCGCATGATGACTTGCTATTACTAAAAATGTTCTCAAAAAGTTTAGGTGGAATGGCATTAGAGTGGTACTATCAATTGCCCACTCATTCTTTGAGAAATTTTGAAGAAACAACTGAATCATTTGTCCATCAATTTAGTGCCAACATCGAGATGCATGTAACCATTAAAGATCTATACAATTTAAAACAAGACAAGGATGAATGTTTTGCCGATTTCTTAGCTAGATGGAGGCAATTGACAGGAAAACTGCATTTTGTGCTACCTTATAGGGAAATGTTGGACATTTTTATCAATAATTTAGAAGAACAAATATCTTATGAGCTATCAATCGCTACTTTAACTACCTTCGATCAAGCTATAGATTTAGCTCGAAGAGTAGAAGATGCCCTCATTAGGAGAGGCCAAATTAGGAAGAAGGATGATGAGAAAACATCCAAAAATCAATATAAAAACAAACAAGTTGTCGGTGATGGAGTCACTGATAGCAAAAATGTTGCTAATATCAATGCAACGAAGACAACAGAAAAATTTATATTGAAACCTCCTGATAAGCCTCCTCGAGAATTTACTAGATTAAACCAACTCTTATCAACTATTTTACCTCAATTACTCGAAAGAGGTTTGATCCAATTACCAGCTATCCAAGAACCTGATCCTACTATACCCGGATACAGAGCTGACTTACACTATGATTTCCATAGAGGACCTAGACATTCTACCAATGCTTGTAAAAGGTTGAAACATAAAATACAGGATTTGATTGACAATAATGAAATGGAAGTGCAAGCCTTCCAACCTAAACAAAACCCTCCTAATAATACTCAAAATACCGTTCCCCAAAATCAAAATCAAAATGCTAATCAAACATTAGACATATTTCAACACCCTTTACCAAGACATGGTAAAGAGGTAGCCAATAAAATCGAACATCATAATGTTCCCCCTCCTACCCGATATGTAGGAACCATTAGTGGACAATTACCTATTCAGGATCCTCAAATATTTGACACAACCTTATCCCTGGTTACAACCAGGCCCTTACATAATTTCCAAACTTTTGATTCTAGTGATGTAGAATCAGATAGTGAAAGTGAACTAGACATTACTTCAAACCAATCGAATAGTTATGAAAATGAATCAGATCCTATTCAACCCGTCATAGATGCTATGGTTCTAGAAGAACCATTTCCTAGAAGAGTTACTACTCAACCTTCTTCTAATATATTCCTTTCTAATGAACAAGCCATCAATGCCCAATCGAGACCAGTTCAACGTCTTCACTATAACATTGTAGGTACCATTGGAGTCGTTACCCGACAACAAGCTCAAAATTCCCAACAAGAACCAAACTAGAACGATGGATCAACTCCATTCGTTCTGAAAAACCCCAACAAAGGGAATCATGCTCCTAATGTTCAACCTAAACCCCCTTACAATATTAATGAGCAATTGTCCAATACTACAGCCAAAATTTCCCTTTTGGATTTATTAAGATCCTCTCCCACCCATAGGGATGAGTTGATGCTTACATTAAGCCAAATGATGGTACCTCAAAACATCCAACCTGAAGCTATGGCCAATACTATCATCACTAGAGAGGTTGATTGTATTGACTTTCGAGATAAAGATATCCCACAACACAGTTTACATAAGGATAATCCCTTATACATTACTGCTCTAATTGGAGATGTAGCCATCAAACGAGTCTTGATTGATAATGGCTCATCTCTAAACATTTGCACTTTTGACTTCTACCAAATATTTGGCTTTAGAAGTGATGAAATGAAGAAAACTGATATGATTATCAAAGCTTTTAATGACAAAACACAAGAAACGTGTGGAGTTATTACCCTCCCATTGCAAGTTGGTCCTAGAACCCTAGAAACAACCATGTTTATTGTACATTGCCTAGCATCATACAATATACTTTTGGGTCGCCCTTGGATCAATGCGATGTGAGCGGTCCCATCAACTTTACACCAATGTGTTAAATTTGAATTTAAAAATCAATTGGTCACTATCCATGGTGACCCTAGACCCTTTGACATGTGTGCTTTGGCAAAACCCGTTGGAGTGCAATTTTGCCCTGCTCTATCATCCACACATCCTAGTTCTTATTTTTCATCTAAAACTGTGAAACACACACCCATAACTTCACCTATTTCCCCTCCATTAATTTCATCCTCCTATATAGATCAACAATCCTCTAAACAAATCACTCTAGAACCTCAAAAAGATCTTAAATCTACAACCAATCCTTCATGTTCTATCCCTATAAATTCAAAACCTACAAAAACAACTATCATACCTTCCACATCTCAAGATATAGGAAATAAGCCTTCTACATCTTATGCCCTTTCTGATGAACTTTTACCAGATTTATCCACAACCTTAATATCAGAAAAAACAAATGCTTTCATGCAAGATTCAATTCTTTTGAATAACTTGCCGCCATCTCCTCGTACTTTGGGCCTCCCACAACCTATGGGAAGTACTTACCAAGTCGGGAGTTGTGCCTTCATTTATAAAGGATATGACTGGGGAAGAATCCCTAGAAATATCAAAACTCATCATGAGGGATACGCTCGGTGTTATTTTACCAATGATTATATTAAAGCTAAACCCATGATGCTTAAAATGGGATATAAAGGGAAAGGCTTGGGACCTTTCCAAAATGGCATGAAAGAACCTTTCGAGGTAGAACCGTGGCCTGCCCGCTGTGGTGTGGGCCTATTTCCTAGTAAGGGTCAACCCTTTCCTTTTGAAGATGATGATCATCTCATATGTTATCAAGATTATTTGGATAGGTGTGATGATTTGCCTCTTAAAAATCAGTCATTTTCATGTAACATGCTATCCATAGCTTATCCCGAAATGATTGCCGACCCCGATGAAGAGTTGGAAGGAGATATCTTCCATGATGTCTCCGTTGAAGAGATGTTACACAATGGATTTTATTTTGATGGTTCTATACCAACTATAGCCCAACTTGAGGCCACTAATCCTCAAGATGAATTATCTAAATTAACCTTACAATAATTACAAGAATTGGGTGTTTCACCCACCCCACCTAATTTTGAAAGAGATCTACACATGGAGGTAGAAAACGTCATTAAAATTAATATTGGAACTGAGGACAATCCTCACATAATCAATATTGGATCATAATTAAGTCAAGAAAAACAAGAACAATACATTGCATTCCTTAAAGAGTATGAAGATGTCTTCTCTTGGACATATGAAGATATGCCAGGTCTCGACCCTTCTATAGTCATGCATCATCTAGTGGTCCATCCGAATGCTAAACCTGTTAAACAAAAATTTAGAAAAATGCATCCCAAAGTGGCTCTGCTAGTCAAAGGGGAGTTAGAAAAACTCTTGAATGTTATCTTTATACAATCTATTGATTATGTTGAATGGATCTCAAATGTAGTTCTAGTCACCAAGAAAGAAGCTACCAAAGTTAGGGTTTGCACAGATTTTAGAGATATTAATGTGGCATGCCCTAAAGATGACTTTCCTCTTCCAAACATGGATCAAATAATTGAATTTACTGTCGGGAGTGGGATGATGTCCTTAATGGATGGATTCTCTGGTTATAATCAGATCAGGATAGCTCCTCGAAGATCAGAGCTAAAATAGCCTTTATTACCCCTGGGGTACCTTTTGTTGGAAAGTGATGCCATTTGGCTTAAAGAACGTAGGTGCAACTTATCAACGAGCTATGACCTATATTTTTCATGATATGATGCATGATATCCTACATGATTATGTAGATGATATTATAGCTCGCTCTATTATTGAAGATCATCATTTAGATGATTTGAGAAAAGTTTTTAATTGATTACGAGAATATCTTATTCGATTAAATCCAACAAAATGCATATTCGAAGTTAAGTCCGGTAAACTATTAGGGGTTTTAGTTTCTTTACGTGGTATTGAAATCAACCCTCTCAAGATTGCGGCCATCACTGATATGCCCGCACCTACTAATATATTTGAGTTACGAAGTTTACAAGGTAAGCTTCAAGCCATCCGTCGCTTCATCGATAAGCTGGCGGACAAAATCGGTCCCTTTCTTAAACTTCTTAAGAAGGATGTCCCTTTTAATTGGGACACCAAATGTAGAGAAGCTTTTGAACTTCTCAACCAATACCTCCTTAATCCACCTGTGCTTTCACCACCTAAACCTGATCGCCCATTTCTCCTATATATTTCAGCTTCAGATTCTGCCTTAGGAGCTATGTTAGCTCAACTTGATGATGAAAAAAGAGAACGTGCTAATTATTATATTAGCCAAACTTTCATCAGTTATGAAACCCGCTATACAGTGTTAGAAAAACTATGTCTAGCAGTCATTTTTTCTACGCAAAAATTATGACATTATATGCTTAGTCAAAAAACTTATGTCATTGCCAAATATGATCCCTTGAGGTATCTCATGAGTCGACCTTATTTATCAGGTTGCACAGCCAAGTGGGTTCTTGCTCTAAGCGAGTTTGATCTCACATTCATAGGAAAAAAGTCAGTTAAGGGTCAAATCATAGCAGATCAATTAGCTGCTACACCCTTAGAGTCTACCCATCCCCTCGTCATCGAGTTTCCGACGAATGCCTTCAATTAGAGGCAGACCATACTGAACAATGGTCCTTATACTTTGATGGAGCCCGATGCATGAGTGGGGCTGGTGCAGGAATTATTTTAATATCCTCGCAAAAACATCTTATTCCTCTATCCTTTAAATTGACATTTGCTTGCACCAACAATACTACTGAGTATGAAGCTCTAATCCTTGGATTACGAGCTGCTATAGCACTCAAAATTAAACACCTTTTAGTTTTTGGTGATTCTCAACTGGTTATAAACCAAATTAATGAAGTTTATCAGACCAGAGATGATAAAATACGTCCGTATAAGGCCTATGTTTTACAATTAATGTCTCTATTTGATCAAGTTACCTTGGAAGCTATTCCTCAAACTTGAAACCGTGCAGCTGATGCTATGGCCGCAGCTGCATCTCTCCTGCCCTTGGAGTTAGAGGACGAATATGCCACTATCATTATTCGTCGACTCCAGGAACCCGCTTCAAATAAGTCATGCTTAGAGCCTTTGGATGTGTTTCTAATCAATGAAACTACTCCCGAACCTTGGTATACAAACATATTTGATTTTCTCCAAAATGGGACTTTCCCTGCCGATTCTAATAGAAACCAGCGTCGATTATTATGTAGATGAGCAAGTCGATTTGTAATAATTGGCAATACTTTATATAGGAGATCTTTTGAAGGTATCCTATTAAGATGTTTGAACTTAGAAGAGTCTAAATTAGCCTTGAGTGAAGCCCACGATGGATCTTGTGGAGGACACTTCAGTGGTAGCGTCATTGCTAAAAAGCTCCTTCGGATAGGATATTTTTGGCCTACCATGGAAACGGATGCACATGAGTATGTGCGCCATTGCGACAAGTGTCAAAAACATGCTGACCTTGTCCATGCGCCTGCACAAGAGCTGCAGGCTATTTCATCTCCTTGGCCATTTTCTAAATGGGGTTTAGACATTATTGGAAAAATCAATCCTATGTCATCTAATGGACACAAGTTCATCATAACCGCCACTGAGTATTTCACGAAGTGGGTCGAAGCTATGCCTTTAGCTTCCTGCACTGGCACACAAGTCTCTAAATTTATTTTGAATCAAATCATTTGTAGGTTCGAAATTCCTGCAAATCTCATCTCTGACAATGGAACTTGTTTAAAAAATAAAGATGTTAAAAAATTATGTCAAAAATACAAGATTCAACATCGCTGGTCCACTCCCTATTATCCTCAGGGTAATGGTCAAGCAGAAGCATCCAACAAAACCTTAATCAAAATTCTCAAAATATTGGTCAATAAACCGGCCGTGGATCGGCACATTCAATTATATCTAGCCTTGTGGGCCTATCGAACTAGTGTTCGAACCCCCACTGGAACTTCACCATTTGTTTTGGTTTACAGTGCTGAAGCAGTTTTTCCCTTTGAATTAGAAGTTCCCTCTTTGGCTCTACTACTTCAAGATACCGAAGTAGGAGATGAATATCGAGCTGGCAGACTCAGTCAGCTGGAAATCCTAGATGAAAAACACATCAATGCTTTGGAACATCTCTGTGCTTACCAAAACAAGCTTAAAAGATCATATGCTAAAAAAGTTCATCATCGATCCTTTGAGATCGGTGACCTTATTTTAAAAGAAAACCAAAAAAATACAAATGCAACTAAGGACCTTAAAGGTAAATTTGAGCCCAACTAGCTTGGACCATACATTATTACTGCTAAATTTGAATTAGGAGCATACAAATTATCTACCTTAGATGGTAAAGAACGTAAAGAACCCATGAATATTTTGCATCTCAAACGTTACTATGCATAAATTTGGTCACTTCATCCATGTATATATTTGTTCAAAATCACTATCTTGTATTTCTTTCAAATTTATAAATTCAAAAACACCAAAAACATTCATACTCACCAAAAACTATTTGTTGCATTTATTTATGGCACTTGTTAAATTTTTTGTTCAAAAACAAAAATAAAACCAAAAAACAAAATAATGATAAAAAAAATCAAAACAGCAATATGCTTGACTCTTTCGAAACCAAAACAAAATAAAGAAGAAAGAAAGAGTCAATATTCTCAAATCTTCTCAAAAGTGTTTATATATATTTTCTTACAAATGTTGCAATTATATGTTTCAATTTATTTTGGATAAATTAGCATTTATTTGGAATCCCTCACTTGCACACTCACAAAAATAAATATCTTGATTTTATCTGGCATGATTACTAATCTCTCTTATATCAAAGTCCACAAAATTCAATTAAATAAAGTTTGAGCATAGAGAATTGATCTTGTTATTTACTTAAACCAAGCACATCCTTTCACAATAAAATGATTATATTTGTAATTTCCATGTTTTGCTACATTGTAGAAGTGATTTCTTGAGCGAAATGTTTCCCCTGCTATCCTATCATGCACATGGTCTAGAATATTTGAGAATTGGCAAAAGGACAAGCTCACCTCTACCCAGAATAAAAATCCCTTGCTCTACAGCTAATCTGAGCAAGTATCCCTAGCAAAAGAAAAAGAAAAGAAAAGTTCAAGAAAAAAGAAAAAAGAAACATGTTATTTTATATCATTACAACAATATTTCAAGCACTATCTCAAAAATCAAGCACAAAAAAAAATACAAAAAGAAAAAGAAGCAAAGTTCAAAAGAAAAGCAAAAGAAAAGCAAAAAGCAAGAAAGCAATAAAATCCCTTTCCCTACCCTTTGAAAAGAAAAGAAGGGTTGATGAGCTTGAATCCCTGGAATTCTCAATTATTCGAAAACTGTGAGGTAAGCCCCATAACAAGTGGTTTGTGCCCAACCTGCTTGGCCTTGGGTAACTCCTAGCATGGTGATATGTCTGTCACATTAGCGACCTTATTTTGTATAGACCTATGTCCGCTTATGGATTAGCTAGCTCTTGATAATCCGACCTACATAGTAGTCTAGTATGGTTATATGCATCTACATCATGGTTAATGAACACTTATTTGGTTTCTTCAAATCACTTGTATCATATTATCTTGCTCAAAACCGGTAAATGCACAAAGCAATTGCACACACATTTGTATTTGAGAGATTTTGTGTATCATTATGATAAATCAAGATCGGAAATGAATTCACATATGCACATGGGATTCCTTATAAATCTAACTTTTGTCTTCAAAATACTTTGAAATATTCTTTTTGCAACTTGTTTGGAATAAATCAAGTATAGTTGTTTACCATACAGACAACTATATAATAGAAAATCAAAAATTTCTTTCAAAACTATACAATCAAAACATTATATATATATATATATATATATATATATATATATATAACTTTTTGTCGACTTTCACGACGATGGTATAGTTCCAAAACCAAAATTGGAATTTTATGCCTAGCGCAAGTCCTCATCTTCATATTTTCTATTTATTACAAAATCAACCATGCAATAAAACTATCTCTTTTTGATTTTCGTGATGATGGTATAAGTCTATACCTACATATTCTATGCCTAGCGCAAATCATTGTAACAATTTTTATTCCCCATTTATTTAAAAATCATGAAAACCATATGACTTAATTCATTATGTTACACAAATTATGCTTTTAAAAAGCAAACACATTTTCATTATTTCATGTCATTATGTCAACCTTTAAATTTTGCAATGATGGTATAATTCCTAGGGAATTATTCAAAAATTTTTATCACACTTAGGAATTTATGCCTAGCAAAAATCATTTTAACATTATTTCATGCATACTATTTTTATGAAAATCTAAAAAAAAACTATCATCATCATCATTTGCACCATTGCACCAAAGTCTTAAGACAGTCTCTTAAGCACTCTTTTACTTTTAACAATATTTCTATAACTGGGATTAGCTTGACGACCGAGTGAGTAGCGACTCCATGAAATGGTCTATAATAGCGACAATGTCCTTTGAAATTATTGTTAGAAGTATCTTTTTATTTTTTACCGCATCACATTACAAACAACCCATTTGTTACATCAGATTATTTCATTTAAAATATTACCGCATGACATCAAAATTATAAATTTTCAAAAATGACATAATTTCATGAATCTTCAATCCAATTATCAAATTAATTAATCAAACATAAAAGCATCATAAACATATACATAACACAAGTCATATGGTCAAAAATATCTCATCTATATATATATCACAAATATATGTATACATCATATCAAAAATGGATTGATATGCCACAATCTACATCTTGGCATACTCAATCCCCTCAATCAAATACCCTCTGTGTAGTGTCTCGAGAGCCCCTCGAGCTCTCAGCCTCATCTCCTCCCCCCCTGAGGTGGAGGAGGTGGCCCCATCGTAGTCCGTGTGCTGCCATGAGTCCTAGATGCCAATCGTGATGATTTTCTAGATGACCCCATCACGATAGGCTCTGCAATATGTGCTAGTAATGGCACCCTTTGCTCTACTGGCATCGCCTGGTAGTATAGAGCCTGATAGAATGTAATCTGGGTGATAGCGCATGCTAAATCTCGAGTGCTCGCTCCTCCATCCCGAGCTCTGAGCCGTGTAGCCTCATCCTGTAGTGTCTGCACCTGAGCCCGCAAGTGGGCAACCTCATCTCGGAGAGTAGCTGTCTCGCTGCTCTCCCTAGTGTCTACACCCTTGCCCTTATCGGGCGATGGTGGCCTCTCTCTCTGTGGAGAAGGGGGTCTCACCTCCCTCCTCTCCCTTTGTCGTGGCCGCTCTTGTGCATGCGGCCTCCTCATCTCTCTCCCGTCGTGACCCTGGGCCGCCTCCATAGCCGCCTGGCATCGCCTCCCTATTCGACGCACAACTGCGTGAATCAGACCCTGAGCCCTCATCATCCGAGGAGGGCGAATGCCTGCATACCAGGCATCATAGCCATCGACTACTCCTGTGTCATCCCCATCCACTGGCTGAATGGGGGCATCATCTGTGTCCTGACTCCAGAAGCGTTGCATGTCTGAAGCCCCGCTCATCGTGGTGTTATCTTGGATAGTCCAAGAAAACTCCTAATCCCTTAGAGATGGGATCCCCTGTTGTAGACCGAACTATCGCAAAACTCGGTCATAGCGATGGAGCTCCACCTCTCCCCTCTCCATCCGAAGCCAGCAAACTCTCCTAACGTGAGCCAACTCCTATCCGTCCTCGGCCCACCTTGGATGCTCCCTCCATGGTCTCTAGGTAATCTGGTCCGGGACTAAGTCATCTAGTAGTCTCCAAGACATAGGAAGGTCGATCCGTCGATGTGACCCTCTTCGAAGCCACCAGTAGAAGACTCGGGCCTCTCCCCGTCAATCCTTGTCAGAGGAAGCCCTACCGGCCTTCGCACTGCAATGTGCTCCCAGCACCAAACCTGTAGGAGCGATGTCATCACCAAACATCGACCGCCCTTATATATGAACCCATATAGGATCTTGTACAGCCGACATAGCACAAAATTGCCCTAAGAGAACCTGTACCCGTGGTCTCGCATGTCGTAGATCACATCTTCGAGCATCCACGACACCCTGCATCCGCTCTGGTGGCACAGCAGAAGTCCACCAACTACTCCAGCTAGAACCCGTGTGAGTTTAGATGCCCCAGGCATCTGATGCAGTGCCTCAATATTAACTCTGCCCTTCTCAAGGGTGAATCTCGGGTCACCACATAATCGTCCCATAGCATGGCCCTGGTTGGCCACAGGAGTGATCAACCGTCCTTGTATGGGGATTCTCAAAATCCTCCATACATCCTCTAGAGTGGGAGTCATCTCCCCTGTAGGTAGCCAAAAACATGAAGAACCCGGATACCATCTCTCTGCTAGGGCTATCAGTAGCCCCATATCTGTAGACACCTGTGGCATCTCTGCCACATGCTGCAAGTCGGCCTGTGCCAGCTGATCCCTCTCTGCTTGTGTAAGAGCAGCCAAGTCATCCCTCAACCCTCCATACTTCCATTCCCTACTCTTTAGCAAACCTCTCTGCAACATAAACAACAAAACAACAAACAAACATTAATAAACAATTCAAGTATTTAAAAAATGCAAGTAAAATGAGTTCAATTTTATGCAATTGATGATATCGCCCACTATTGGACGATATCATCCCCAATTTGAGCATAATCGTTTCGATTTCGCAGGTCGAAATCGTCCCTAATTTGACGAAATCATCCCCCTTTCGTCGATTTCGCCCTCAGACGAAATTGGCAAAATTGAGACGATTTCATCGAAATCGGGACGATTTCATCTCGACGACGTCGACGGCCCAAAAACGGCCGCGATGCTCAAAATTCATCTAAAATTTACCTAAAAAGCATGTAAAATCAAATTAAAGCATTCTAAACTAAGTTTAGACTCTTACCCGTAGACCGTGTCGGACCTCTGTTGATCTGTGCGTCATCTCCACCATTTTTGCTTCAGAGCTCTAAAAACCAGTGAAAATGAACAGTAAAAATGAATTAGGGTTTTACCCTATTTTTCTTAATTTTATTCAAACATAATTTTGCTTTTCCACGTTTTTACCTCAAACGTTCGATTTGGGTAAAAACACGGAGGGGGCACCATAGTAAGCTGTCGTACGATTCGACCAAGAATTGTCCCCTAAAAATGGGAATAATTTTTTCTTTCTCGTAGATCGAGAAGAACTCATATTTAACGCATTTTCTTAAAAAAATTTTCTAAAGAGGGGGCAAAATGTAGCACCCTAAAATTGGCGCAGTGAAATTATAATAATTACATTCACCTTAGTAAATAATTTAAATTCAAATTTTAACCTCCCAAATCGCCTGTTAACCGCTGGGTAATCCGTTTCCCCCTTTTCCGCACCATTTTTAGAGGTTGTTTTGACCGTTTGACGATATCGTCGCCGATCAGACGATATCGCCCCAGATCTGACGATTTCATCTGGGCTAGGACATCCAGACGATCTTGTCGCAAAACTGATCTTGCATAATTAGCTTCTGTTCCAACGGGCCTCTAATCCGGGCAGAAGCGTGTCTACGTCATTAGGGACCCTCCCCCATTGGAGATCTCCCAAATAGGGATGATCTCCAACCTCCTAACTACTCCCCTAAGCATATTTAATCCTTAAGACCTTCCCTTCCCAACCCCTGGCTGAAATTCTCTATAACTTAACTTCATACCCGTTAAATCATCCTAAATTCACACTTGCAGTAGTCTTATACCAATTTTGTTGCAGGTACCTTAGTGTTTTTCAGCCAGAGCAAGATTTCATTGTCGTCGACGAACCTATTCAGATCGGAGGCAATCCTGTCGAATCAGAGACGATTTCATACTGATGTGGGACGATTTCGACTGCAGTCAACATTGAGGCAATCAGTGCCTAAAGTTTGCATTTCTTCTCCCATTTTCTGCTATTTTATGTTGTAATTAGCAATTTTATTCACTATTTTATGTTATTTTGCATTTGAAGTTCACCCATTTAGCTTAGATTGCATAATAAGATCATGATTTGTCATTAGAATATCATAATTTGTTTGAATTTCTATTCATAACTATTGTTTAGTATTCATATTGTCATTTTGTGTTGTTTCCCTCTGTTATCACAGGGGTATTCTTTGTATTTTGCATCTATTTTTCTATTTGCAGGTCTCTGACGAATTCGTTAGATCTCAGATGATCTTGTCTGATCTCAGACAATCTTGTCAGTTATCAGACGATTCTGTCGAATTCTAGACGATCCTGACTGCTTCAAACATCAGAATCTCCATCAGACATCCGGATCAGGTATTCTTCGTGTATATTTTGTAATTTCTCTATTTTTTTGTCTTTGAATCTGTTTTCTGTATTTATTAAATCTGCACTTTCATATAGATTAATTTAGATTCATTTGGCCAAACCTAGGATATGAATGCTTAAGGCTAAGAACGAACACATAAAACACATTCCAAACCTAGGCGTGGAAATTGCCATTAAATGTTTCCTGGTGAACCCACCATCCATCAAAAAATCACCAATATACACCTCCCTTGAGAGGCGGGACCTTCGCAAGTCCTCTCAGTCCGAGGTACTACGACATCCTTTTCCCATCCTCCTTTCAGGCACGGATCCTATAGCCTGAAGGTAAGGATGCGAAAAATTTGGAGCGATACAGTAGTATTTGTATTTCCTCATGGTATGGCCAAGTTACTAAATGAGTTGGAGATGATGCAGTCTGCATGGTAAGAGGATCTTAGGCCTTTTCTAGTAGTGCTACTTCTCTTGATTTTTGGGCCATTTCTTTGGTTGTATGGTAGCAAGGTTGAATTGAGACCGAGAGTCTGCTATCACTTGGTTTTGTTGCAAATATATTTTGCTTACTTTTATTCCCTTTACTTGTACTATCTGGATGCTTTTATTTTTGATTTCTTTTATTTTTAGTATCTTGCCCAAGTGACTTGGGTGGGTGCTACTATTGAATTAGTGGAGATGTTTCTTTCTTTTGAGGAGCCAAAAAACTTGTACTCCTTTCTAGGAGATCTAAAAATAACTCATATATCTCTTCTTGCTCTGTCTTGGCTGCCACCATCCTTTGGGGTGATTCACTAACAATTCCTTCCTCTCCATATTACATGGATTCTAAGCTTTTCGTATCTATATGATCTTCATTGTATAGCTCACTAAACATTGCATCTTCCTTTACTGATCTAGGCTTTTCTTCCCTTTTTCCACTCAGTTGCCTCATCCTCCACCATGCCTCTATTTTAGGCATTTTATAATATCTCTTATTTAGCTCTTTCGTATCATCCTAATTCACTTTGTCCCATGGATTAAAGCTACCCTTTACTTCATAAAAGGATTCATATGGATTAAGAGCAGGTGAAGGTTTGATGATTCACTTAGAGGGTGTGTTAGCGTCTCATCCTTGGGACTTAAAATTTTTTCAATATTAGGCATTTGCTCATGAGTGAATTTTGGTCCCTTTATATTTTTTAGATATGTAGTAAATTTCTTATTAGGGTCATATTCCCATCTATATTTAATTTGTTCAAGGCCTAGCCTTTTCAACTTGTCTTTTGCAAGGGAGGCTCCCATTTTTTTGTGTAAGGTTATCCCTCCTAGACTGAGTGGTTGCATGTAATATGATGATTTTGCTTTACCACTACCATGTTTAAAGTCAAGGGTATCAATTTACCTAAATTATTCTAAAGAAAATACTCAGTCAGGAACATGTCTAAGCAGGAGATAAACCATACATTCTAATAATAATTCCTTATTTAGTAAAGAACCAATCCCCCAAAATTGTACCCTCTAGAAATTCTTTTCAATCTTGTGAAATACACTCAATTTAGGATCCTCTTATTGAAGCAATGGCCGAGGTGGAAAAACAATCAATGAAAATATAATAGGAAGAACCCTTAATCAAATCTCTTACCTAGGTGTAGATTGACATGTCATTTCATTTCAAATACATTTGTTTTATTCTTAACTTAGAAAACATACTTGGGTTTTAAAATAAAATAAGATATGTTATGAAAGAAGAGTACCCAAATGTTCGAGTTGAAAAAAATGCCTCAGGCCTTCTCTTCTCCATTTCGTTGTTAGATTAGCAAAATCCAAGGTTCTTGGTATCCACTTCATTCTTGGTGTAGCTTTGTGTGAAGACCACTTTTATTTTATGCATTTTGTATTTCTTGCATGTTGTTGGGCCTAGGAGTTGAGGTGGTGATGCCATTACCAACATGTGTCTAGTTTTGTGCATCCCAATTTCAGTCATCATGGCTTTATGCAATTTGCTCTAAGCACGTCTTTTTGGTATGACTTTAGACTTTCTTTGACCTATACTAATATCATCATCCAAATGATTCCAACTTTGTGCAATCATAGTCTCATGCATTGTCGACTTTATGCATTACCATAGTCATGTGGCATCATGTTGACATCACTGCTAGGAGGGGCCCGACTTCATTCATTCATGGTTTTGCATATTTTTGACTTCATGCATTGAATTTACATGGTATTAAACTTTGGTGTGACAATGCTGATGTTACCGACCAAAAGAGCTCATCTTTGTGCATCGTGGCTTCATGCATTTTTTCAACCCATCAAAATACTTAACCAAATTAAAGAAAAAGAGCTCAACCTTTTGAATTACAAATGGGGTCATGAATTTGACCTACACATCCTTCTTGAATTTTTCTATAGTAGCCTTCACAATACCAAAAATTCACCTCTAATATTTATGAATTGCATCTTAGTAGAGTGATATTTTCAAAACATCGAACTATCATAGTCTGCTTTACCAAATATGGATTGCTATTTTCCTTCCTGATGCACAAGTGCAACCACAAAAATTATAATAAATAGTTTATATGAAAACATATTAATGTTATAAAATAAAGCAGATATTACCAATGGAAAAAATTAAAGTAAATATTAATCATTATTTTATTTAGGCAATCAACATTTTCTTGTTAGCTTCAGCTAAACTTATTACTTTATCTAACCATGGAAAAGAGAATTTAACTTCATGATCCTCAATTAAAGCCCCTCTATTTGCTAGCCTATATGCATATTTTTGTTTCCTCCCCTTAACATATGTGTAAACTTGATTTCTTCAAACTATTTAGCAAGATCTTGAATTTCCATAATTATGTCTTGTATGTTCCATGAAGCCTTTGCTTTTCTCAAAATTGCATTTATTACTGTGAGTGAATCACCTTCCATCCATACTCTGTTCCATTTCATTTGTTTGCATATTTTTAACCCTTCTAAAGTTTCCCAAGCTTTAGCTTCATTACTTGTCTTAAATCCACTATTGAAAGCATAATGAGACAATATCTCCTTTATTATTTCTAATTATTCCTTCTCCTCTTATTGGTCTTGGATTTTCTCTAGATGCTCCATAAAATTTAAACTTGACCAACTCCACATCTGGTGGTTTCACTTTATATTCCTTAACTTCTTTTTGTTTCTCTTGTACCCAACATCATAATTCCATTTGATGACTTGAATCCATCTATCAAGGCCTTTTGCTTCCAAATTAGGAATTGAGTGAGTTGATAGGGTTATATTAAACTCCTCTATGACTAAACATATCTTCATTTTAATTACCTCGTATAGTGATTCTTCACTACAATAAATTTGTTGTATTTCCATCTAGTATTTTCTTGAGAACTTCTATTATTTTTATTTTTATGGTCATTTAGTTTATAAGCATTTCCATTAATTCTTGCATTTCTATTTTGGTTATTTTTATTTTTATATGAAGGTTCCTAAAAAGTGGTATTAGAGCTCTTTTCAAGGTCATGTTTTATAGCAACAACAATAGTTGTCCTTTTGTCCATTTTTATTATGTAATTATTTATTTTTGTTCATTATCCATTAAAATATCTTTCTAAAAATAACATAATTTTTTTCCCATTTTTAGTGGATTAGGTTAGAAACCATGTGTTGGGGTTTTTTAAATATCATATATGAGCCATAATTTTGAGCTAAGCTAGATTGCCCATAAAGAGTCATGTGAAGTGAGGGGTGCTCAAACACTAATAACGAGGACTTAGAAAACACTCATATATGGGTGTGAGCTCCTACATGCACTTGGGTATACAGGGAAATCCCTACGAATAGGAGAAGACTTCATCCATAGGAAAATATAGATTGTTTAATGTTTATGATGCACCAATAAGTGGTTAACCTTGGGAAGTTACTCTTATAGTACCTTAAAAAATGGATAGTGTGGCTATGGGTATGGTAGAAACCTTTATAGTTAGAGATCTAAGCTGACTACTAATCATGAATGGGATCATATATCAAAGAGCCCATGAAATAATATATACCCTAACTTATGTTATTCCTATTAAACATTATTTTA
Organism: Wollemia nobilis; assembly: GCA_028583015.1. Lineage (NCBI taxonomy): Eukaryota > Viridiplantae > Streptophyta > Pinopsida > Araucariales > Araucariaceae > Wollemia > Wollemia nobilis. Next base: position 3,839,896 of record JAQPPZ010000442.1, read on the forward strand.
TGTCCTATCCTGTTCAAACCAAAAGTATATCTGAGTATACTATAGAAGAGACTACTCTAGTTATAGTCTGACATTGTAGTGAATATCTAGTGTGACAATGCAAAGAATATAGTCTAATAGTACAAAGAATACATAGTTTGATAGTAGAGAATATCTATTATGATAGTGCAAAGAATAACTAGTATAATAGCTAGAGCAGTCAGTTATTAGCAGTAAACAAAAAAATAATACAAAATGCCAAAAAATTTCCATTATGTGAGATATCCCATTATGATCCTCTCTTCAAGATGATCATTTTGAGACCTAACTCTAGAAACCCATATTCAAAACCCTACCTTCCAAAAGTTGTTATTTTGTGGTATAGTCCACTCTGATCTTCTCTTGGATCCAATCACATATCTATGATAAACCTTTTTGGAGATGCTAAACTGACAAAAAATGACTAGTGGTACAAGTGCTACCCAAGAGTTTGAGAAATTGGGCAAACAAGTGAAACAAATTGAAAAATTTTAATCACAAATACTTTAGGCATTATTAAAATTAGATAAATTGGATAAAATTGATGACCTTGAGAGTCATTTAATAGACCTAAATACAAAATATGATGTTCTAGAAAGATAATCATAGGGAGTCAAGATGGTAGTTTTGAGAGAAAAGCATAAAATATCTTACCTCTAAATATAAATTAGAGAATACTCAAGCTAGACTCTCCAAAATTTGATGGTGATGACCCAACTAGTTGGTTGTATCAGGCAAAATAATAAATTTTCCTTCATGCCACTCTCCACATTCAAAGGCTCATAATTGCATCTTTCAACCTAAATCAAAAAATGATCTAGTACTACCAATGATTAGAGAATATGCATCTGTGACTCACTTGGGAAAAATTTAAGACATAATTACTTAGCCATTTTGGACCCAGTAAGTATGAAGATTTCAATAGAGCCTTCACCAAGTTAAGATAGACAAAATCTATTTGTGATTACCAAAATTACTTTAAAAAGCTGATAAATCACACTAGGGAATTGAGTATCGAGTTTTTCTAAAGTTATTTTATTAGTGGATTAAAGGAAGATATCCATGTTGAAGTGAAAATATTCAAGATGAACAACATGATAACAACTATAGTATTGGTTGAGCTTGCCAAAGAAAACATGTAGTACAAAGGTATACTTTTAAACCTCCACAAGCTCAAATCCCATTTCCATCCTAGACATCATCAAACTTAGTAAATAAACCACCCTAGGTCAAATGTATCACCCAAGGAGAAATGGAGGCATGTAGGGCACATGGACTATGCTATAAATATGATGAAAATATTCTCTGGGCTACAAGTGTGTATACAAAAAACTATATTTACTTGATGTGGGCAAATATTCCACTAGGGAACCACATGAAAAAAGTGGAGGATCATAGAGAGGAATATCAACCTAAAGAATCCAAAATAATAGAGGACCAACTACATAAAATTTTAGTACATGCATTAGTTGGGATTTCTACTTCCTAGACCATGAAAGTGGTAAGGCATTTTAAATGCCAACTCATCATTCTCACTAATTCTGGTAGCATCCATAATTTTATTGATCTTGGGGTAGCTAAACAAGTAGCTTATTACACCTACATTTGCAATTCATTTGAATTCATTGTTGCTAATGGAGGTACTCTACCATGCAAAGGAAAATGTAAAATATAAAGGTGATAATGGATAATTACAACCTCAGGGAAGACATGTTTACCCTCCTTTAGGGGGTTGTGATATTGTGTTAGGAACTCAATGAATTCACACCCTGGGCCTAATATTATAGGAATTTTCTAAGATACAAATGCATTTCATCAAACATGAGAAGAAATACACTATTCATGGAATGACCATGGGTCCTACCCAAATCATTAGCTCACATCGAATAATTTTTTTTTGAAAAATTATCTCAAGGGACTGTGGCACAACTGTTTGTACTACAGGACTCAAATACCCATGATATAGTTTGAATAATTGAATTATAGAAAATTATGATAAACATGCACCCGTAGATATAGAACCACAAGGGTTACCACCATGGAATACACATGATCATGCCAATAAGCTTGTCCCAAAAATATTATCACTAAACATCCGTCAATTTTGGTATCCATATATGTAGAAGGCTAAAATTGAGATGTTATAGAATTTATTAGTAGTAGGGGCCATTTGACCAAGTGTTAGCCCATATTATTTCCTAGAACCTTTGGTTCATAATAAAGATAAGTTTTGGTGGTTATGTATGGATTTCTAAGAACTCAACAAAATTACCATCAAGGACAAATTTCATATTCCCATAATTGATGATTTATGGGATGAACTTCATGGTACTTGCTTCTTCTCAAAGTTGGATCTTCATTCAGGTTATCATCAAATCAGATTGCCAGAAGAAGTTATTCTAATGATGACATTCTACACTCATGAATGCCATTATAAATTCCTCGTCATGCCACTTGGTCTTACCAATATGTCATACGCATTTTAGAGTCTCATGAATGTAATATTTAGACCATGTTTGCATAGATCTATTTTGGCATTTTTTGAAGACATTATAGTTTATAGTTGTACATGGGTTGAACATTTGTAACATTTAGACCAAAAACTATAATTCTTGGCTAATAATCAACTATGTGCCAATGATACAAATGTTCTTTTAGGATGTAGGAAGTGGAATACCTAGGCCATATAGTTTAAGGAAAAGGGGAAAATATGGATCCTAAAAAGATTACTACCATACAAGAATGGTCCAATCCACACACTCTCAAACGTCTTTAGGGATTCCTAGGACTTATTGGCTATTATCAAAAAAATATTTGTGATTATAGAAATATTACATTCCCTTTGATAGATATGTTGTAGAAGAACCCGTTTTTATGGCCAGAACCTGATAAACAGACATTTCTATGACTCAAACCCACTGTGCTCTCTACTTCCATGTTGGCTATGCCTAATTTCTCTAATCCATTTATGGTTGAAAGTGATGCTTCTAGAAGTGGAATTTGTGTAGTGCTTATGGAAGAATGATGATAATTGGACTTCACTTGTAAGGCACTATTGGAAAAAAACCTCGAAAAATTGACTTATGAGAAGGATATGATGGAGAATTTACATGTTATCAACCAATGGAGGCCTTATCTTATTGAGTGACATTTTTCCATGAAAATAAACCATGATAGACTTAAATAATTTTTTGAGTAGTGTGTATCTATGCTTGAACAACATAAATAGGTTACCAAACTATTGGGGTATGATTATAAAATCATTTATAAGAAGGTTAAGGAAAATGTAGTCACTAATGCACTTTCCCACCAATATGATGATCAAGGTATGTTGTGTACCATATCTACTCCACTTCCTTAATTGACCCACCAAATTCAAGGAGAAGTGATCTAAGATTCAACCTTGCAATCATTAATTTAGCAACTTTATATTGATCTTAAATCTTGCCCAATATATACATGGGTGGACAATATTTGTGATACCAGGGTCATCTCATCATTCATAAACTTTTCTACTAGATGAGTCTATACTATAGGAAATGCATGCTTCTCTAACCCTAAAAACGTATGAATGGGCTAAACACATTTTTTTGGATAGGGATGAAAAAGGGTATCAATACTTTTATTGTAGAATGTGGCACTTGTTAGCACGTTAAGGGTAAAACTATTCACACATAAAGTACACTTCAACCTATTCAAATTTTGGAGACCATTTGGACGAAAATTTGTATGGATTTTATTGAAGGGATCCCAAATTTTGGAGGTAAAATAATCATTCTTGTGGTGGTGGATTGTCTCTCTAAGTATGCTCATTTATGTCCTCTATCCCACCCTTACAAGGCCTCAACTGTTGCCCAAATATTTATTGATTTTATTTTTTTCCTTTATGGCATACCCTAGTCCATTGTATTTGGTTATGACCCCACATTCACTAGTCATTTCTAGAAATAACTATTCAATTTTCTATACACACACCTCAAGATGAGCTCGACATACCATACCCATACCAATGGGTAAACTAATATTATCAATAAGTTCTTGGGAACTTATCTCTATTGCTTTGCATCTGACCAATCGACTCATTGGTTCAAATGGCTTTCTTTGGCTAAGTGGTGATATAATACTTCCTATCACAACATATCATATGAATTAATTTATGGAAATCATCCATAATTACTTATATCATATATTCTGGGTGGTTCTAAGATTCAAGTAATGGATTCCACTCTCATGAAGCATTCACAACTACTCCAATATCTTAGAGATAATTTGGCCATGGAGTAGAACCATATGCAACAACAAATAAATCAATACCATTATGAGAGTAGTTTTAACATCAAGGATATGGTTTTCCTATGCCTATAGCCCTACAAGTAGTCATCACTATCTTCTATGGTAGTTAGAAGATATCACCAAAATTCTATGGACTGTATAAAGTGCTCTAGTAGGTTGGCATCATGGCCTACAAGCTAGAATTATCATATTCTTCCATGAAAGATCTAGTTTTTCATGTCTCATATTTTAAGAAGGTCCTTGGATGGAAACCATATATAGGTCTAGTCCACACTATTTTAGTTGGATGAGAAAGTATTAGTCATTAGAACTCACAAGTATTCTGGACTAGCATACATGCACACTTTGCAATCAAATTCTCACCAATGATCTAGTACAATGATATGGATTGCAGCCAAAAGATGCCACTTGGGAGCCACTCCATCAACTACAATAGTAGTTTCCTCACCTCAAGTTTTGAGGATAAAGCTTCTTTAAGAGGGAGGGCACATTAGGACACTATATTAACACAACCATTGTTATGTAATTGTCTAGTGTTGGTGTATATTTGCATCTTAAGTGCCTAGTATGTATGGTCCCATTATGATGTAACCTTTAATTTTATTATAAGTAGGAGTTAATTGTACATTAGAGTTGGGATAAATAAGGGTCCATAGAAGGAAATGGATTTGAAGTAGAATTTTTATGATATTTTCTCATAATCAATCATATAGACTTCCAAGGAGGTTTTCTTGTCAAAGAGACTTACGATATCTATTTTGTTTGATTAATACAAGTTGTATTTCCATTCAGTTATTTTCTTGAGAAATTTTATTATTTTTATTTTCATGGTCATTTAGTTTGTAAGAATTTCCATTAATTATTGCATTACTATTGTGGTCATGCTTATCTTTATATGAAGGCCCCTAACAACTAACTTTAGTATCTCAACGGATTTAGATTTGTCAAAGGATGATGTTTAGATGGTGTTATCTAGCATAGACACAATATTGTTGGAATAAAGTGACCAAAAACTATATAAAGAACACATTGCCTTGCTTCCCATCATGTAGACCTACATTGGACATGTCTATATGATTGATTATGCTAAAAATTTAGCAAATCAAATAGATAGACTGACTTATTCTATATCAAAAGAAGGATTGGTTCTACACGCTATAGCTAGACCAAGTAGGAGCTGGTGGATAACCTCTTTCAATTGTGGAATGTATAGACATATTCTATCGATAAGTGGAAATACCTCATATTAATTCTATGATAAGGTGTATGAGGTCATCATGGAGAGCTCTAAGGGGAAGGTACCAAGGCTGTTAGATGAGACACTAGGTTCTAAGGGATGGTAAATATTGGATATTTTGAGTCCTTAAAGGTAAAATTGTCATTGATGTCAAGAAATGAAGTCATCATTAAATATCAAGAAATTTGTCAAGAAACAAGTTATCAAAGTTGTCATTGATATTCGAGAAAAAGGCTTCTAATAAAGTCAAGATCAAGAGGAACAATGCAAAGGTTAAAGGTAAAGGGCTCCATAATATTTTTAAATATTATGTGGAAGCATAAGTTAAAAGGTTTTCATAAAAAACAGAGAAAGTTTATTTTCAAAGCTAAAGGGAGGTTTAATATTTATTTGATAAATTATTTAAATTCAAAATGAATTTAAATTTTATACATAAATATTATTTATACCAAGGTGCAAAGTGAAATATGGTTTAAATAAAACCATAGGGTTTAAAGAATTAATTTATAAAATTTAAATTCAAAAGAATTTAAATATTTTATAAATTAATAAAGTTTCAAAGGAAAATTCGAGCGCCAACATCCAAAAACGTTGATAGTAAATCGAGCACCGACGTCATGCATGGTGGAAGATATTTAGTATAAAATCTAAGAGGTATTTCAAATTATCCCTTTGCTTGATGATAAAAAATGTGCAAATATGTTTAAGTTTGTAAGGAAGAAAGAGCAGCAAAAATTTTGTTTATGCACCAACAAACGTAGCCAAGGTGTGGCTAGAGACAACAAGCGTAGCCAAGGAGTGGTGCAAGGCAGTGAGCGTAGCCAAGGTGTGGCTAGAGACAACGAACGTAGCCAAGGTGTGGCTAGAGACAACAAACATAGCCAAGGAGTGGCGCAAGGCAGTGAGCGTAGCCAAGGTGTGGCTCAAGGTAGTAAACATAGCCAAGGAGTGGCTCAAGGCAGCAAATGTAGCCAAGGAGTGGCACAAGGCAGCCAACATAGCCAAGGTGTGGCTTGAGGCAGCGAACATAGCAAGATGCGGCTTGAGGCAGTGAACAAAGCCAAGGCGAGGTGTGGCCTAAAGTAGGTGAAAGCATAAGGTGTGAAGGCTCCAAGGGAGAACGCAACTCCATGGTGGTGACAACCAAGAGGAAGGCACTTGGAAGAAGAAGCATTTCATGCATTAATAAAACCGATAATATTTTATTATTGTGATATTTAATTTTAATTTAGGCTAAGGTTGAATAAAGGAGACATAAGGTTGTAATTAATTTAACAAATGCCTAAATTAAAAGGGAGTATTTATTATAAAGTATTGAGGTGAAAATATTTACTTGTGGGTAAAATATTTTTACCTTAGAAAAGGGAAAGATAAATTATTGCAATAATAAGTTTAGGGAGTTATAAGTAGAAATAGCTTTGGGCTTTGAAAAACAAAATAGTGAAGTGACTTATGCTTGAGAGGTGAATATTCAAAATAGTATGGTGTTGGATATTATTTTGAGATTGGAGTAATAAGGTATACTCATGAATTAATATATGCATTATATTGTCATCTAATATTTTTGAGATTGGAAAAGGAATATTGTGTTATTGTGGCAGATTCTTGAAGGTCATCTTATCAAGAAAAAGGTATGGGCATATTTTTCAAAAGTTTAAGTTGATTGGTTATTTTCTGGAAAATAAGTTTGGAGTGAAAAGGACTTGATTAGGGTTTCCTTTTGAGTGTGTTTGAGTGATTGCTTCAAGGTTTTTTGGAATAAATAAGTGTGGTTAAAATCTTGTTTTATAAGCATTGTTGTTGGAGCCATTGGTTGTGTGAAGAACTTGAACTAGGGTTTGAGTATCATTGCTATGTGAAGATTGTTTTATAAGCATTGTTGTTGAAGTAAGTTGTTGAGAAAAGAACTTGAACTAGGGTTTGAAAAGAACATGAGTATCATTGTTATGTGAGATTTTTTGTTGAGCATTGTTGAAAATATTTTGAGTTGGTGTTTATATACTTGGACTAGGGTTTGTGAGAAAGGGGTGTTTCATTGAGTGATTGGTTGAGTAGAGTTGGTTGAGCCTAGTCAAGTGGATGTGTGAAGTGATTGTTCAAGTTCCATAAAAAAAACTATTCTATATTCTGATTTGAGTTGAGAAAGTGATTGAGCATTGAGTTGAAACATATTGGGTCTCTAACAATTATCTTTATGTTTCTATGAGATTGGACAAGTTTTGTGTGGACTTGTTAAGCAGATTTGAGACAAGTCTTTGAGAAGACTTATAGACTGATTTTGTGTGAGATTTTTGTGGAAGCTTACAATACAGATTTGGTTAAGTTATGCATGAAATTATTGAGCAGATTTGGATAAGTTTTGAGTGGACTTATTGAGCAAATTTTGACAAGTTCTATGTGGACTTGTTGAGCAGATTTGGTTAAGTTTTAGAGTGGAATTATTGAGCAAATTTTGAGCAAGTTTTGAGTGAGCTTGTTGAGCATACTTGAGCAAGTTTTGAGTGGACTTGTTGAGAATATTTGAGCAAGTTCTAAGTGGGCTTGTTGAGCATATTTGAGCAAGTTTTGAGTGGGCTTGTTGAGCATATTTACGCAAGTTTCGAGTGGACTTGTTGAGTAGATTTGAGTGGACTTGTTGAGAAAATTTGAGCAAGTTCTGAGTGAAATTGTTGTGCAGATTTGAGCAAGTTCTAAGTGAACTTGTGGAGTAGAGTTTAGTGCAGATTTGAGGACAAGTTTGTGCCAGACCAGAGATAGAGATTGAATAGATTTATGCTAGATAGAAGGATTATGTTTAGTATAGATTTGAGATAGAGCTTTGGAGGTGACAAAGTAGAGAGGACAGTAGTCTCCAATGGATGGAGATCCATCAGCCAGGGTAGTGAGGACAAGTCTTCTTAGTGGGGATAAGAGTCTTCAGTGGAGAGATATCCACAAGCCAATGCAGTGGAGGGAGTAGTCTTCTAGAGGAGCACTATCCAGAGTAGAGGAGAAGGAGTTCTCCTATGGATAGAGATCCACAAACTTGATTTAGGGGATCAGCATCTCCTTTGGATAGAGGTCCATAAAAATTGTAATAGGGAAAGGATTCCCAAGAGATTTATTAAGAAAATTTAGTGAAATATTTTCTCCATGGAGTAGCCCACATTGGGTGAACCACGTTAAATTGGTGTCTCTATTGTGTGTGATGATTTATGCATTGCTTTGGTTATTGCTATTGATATTGCCATTGATTATATTCATTAATACTATTTTGGAAAGAAAAGTAAAAAGTGGTCTTATATTGTTCACCCCCCTCTCAGTATAAGCTTGTGTTCTTCAATTGGTATCAAAGTTGGTTCCTTCGAAAAGGTTTAACAACTTGAAGGAAGATCTTACAAGAACACAAATGGCAAAGAAAGGCAAAGGTAGAACCATGAGACACAAGAAGAAAAGAACACACATGGTCATGAAAGAAAAAGAAGATGAATTTGATATTGTTGCTTTGGGAGGAAGAATGGAAATAGATTCAAGAGATGAATCAAGCAGTGGAGAAAAGATCAGATTGATAAATTTTTGTACCAGATGTAGGAATACAGGTCACCATGCAACTTATTGTCCATAAGAAGGTGAAGAATGTTTTTTTTGTGGTCAACTCAGCCATGATGCAGGTTATTACAATGGGTTTGGTAGAGGTGAAGATGAAGATGAAGATATTTTTGGAAATGGAATCCTAGAGGTTTGGTTTAAGAAAGGATAAAAAGGACAATCAAAATAGGTATGAAGAAAAAACTCTACTTTCAGTATTAGAAGAAAATGCTCCTATAGAAGATCAAAGAAATAAAGAAAAGGAAGATTCAAAAAAAGAAAAGGAGGAAGCCACTCTTAAGGAACTTGTTGAATTGAAAAAAGAGAATTTAGAATTGAAGGTTCAAATACAAGAATATGAGAAAATATAAGACAAAGCTTCTACAAGATCTCTCTGACTTGAGAGATAAGGTTGAAAAGGCAAGAAGAGTTGAAGAAGGTATGATTGAAAAGTCAAAGGTAAAAAGGATAGAATGTGAAATACTTATGGTTACTCTTGAAGAATTAAAAAGGGAGAACTCAGGATTAAGAGTTCAAGCTCAAGAAGATGAGAAAGCAAAAGCAAAGTTTCTACAAGAACTCACCAACTTCAAAATCAAAGTTGAAGAGACAAGAAAAATTGAAGAAGGTATGGGAAAAAATTAAAGGCAAAAGATCTAGAGTGTGAAATATTAGAGCATGAGATAGTTTCACTAAGGATGGAAGTAAAAGGTTCTAAGGACAAGCTACACAAGTTTGAGAAAAATTCAAAGACTTTGGATAGGATTATCAATGCACAAAGGTCATCAGTCACCATAACAGGACTTAGTTCTAAATAAGAACAAGGAAAATAAGAAGCAAAAAAAGGAGAGTCAAGCTCAAACACTAGAAAAGAAGAAGTGTCAAAAGAAGTAAGTAAAAGAGAGAGTGAGACTTCTAAGGATAAGTTGGACAATAGAAAGTTCAACAAGGAAAGGAACAATGCACAAGTAAGGAATAAATGGAACAAGAAAAAAGTAGAAGAGACTAAGAGACCAATGGGGTCTAGGCAAGGTTTCTTCAATGGAATATGTTTTTCATGTCATAGGTTTGGGCACATGGCTTCACAGTGCAGGACACACGAAATATAGGAATATGGGAACAAAAAAAATTATCATGGGTATTTCTACTCATGTAATCGGTTTGGTCACAAGGCAATGAATTGCAGGGTTCATGACAGAAGAGGATATGGCTTCACTAGGAGAAATCCTAAGATATTTGCACCTCCAAGGAATAATAACATTAAGTGTTATAAGTGCAACAATGATGGTCACACAGCAAAGTGGTGTAGAGCAGAAATTCCAGAAATAAGTATGAACATGAATAGGAACATGAACATGAACATGAATATGAACAAGAACAGGAACAGGAACAGGAACAAGAACTTGGACATGAACATGAACAGAATAGGAACAGGAACAGGAACAGGAACAGGAACAGGAACAGGAACAGGAGCAGGAACAGGAACATGGATATGAATAGGAACAGGAACGAGAATAGGAATGTAGACACGGACAGAAACATGGACATTGATAGAAATAGTGAGAGGAATCAAAAAATTCAGATAAGAAGAAAAGAGGATAAAGGTAAAAAAAATAGTGCTTTCTGGGAGTAGAAATACTCCCACCCCGGAATTAACCACCTCAAGAGGAGGTGGGGGAGGGGCTAAGCTAAGAGGCTCATTCTTAGCCCCAAGCCCCAAAGGTGACCCTTTGCCATTTATGTCAAATGGGGAGAGATTTGAGTAAGGGGGAGAGTTTTGATTAAGAGGGAGAGACTTGGTATTTGAAGAGAGCATTGAGCCAGGGGGAGCAATGTCCTAGGGGGAGCAGCATTGAATAAGAAGTCAAGTTTTTGGTAAAACATTTTTGGGTTGCCATAAATGACAAAGGGGGAGATTGTTGGACATTTTGAGTCCTTAAAGGTAAAGTTGTCATTGATGTCAAGAAATGAATTCATCATTAAATATCAAGGAATTTGTCAAGAAATAAGTTATCAAAGTTGTCATTGATATTCTGGAAAAAGGCTTCTAATAAAGTCAATATCAAGAGGAACAATGCAAAGGTTAAAGGCAAAGGGCTCCATAATATTTTTAAATATTATGTGGAAGCATAAGTTAAAAGGTTTTCATAAAAACCCAAGAAATTTTATTTGCAAAGCTAAAGGGAGATTTAATATTTATTTGATAAATTATTTAAATTCAAAATGAATTTAAATTTTATAAATAAATATTATTTATACCAAGGTGCAAAGTGAAATATGGTTTAAATAAAACCATAGGGTTTAAATAATTAATTTATAAAATTTAAATTCAAAAGAATTTAAATATTTTATAAATTAATAAAGTTTCAAAGGAAATTCGAGCACCGACGTCCAAAAACGTTGAGAGTAAATCGAGCGCCGACGTCATGCATGGTGGAAGAGATTTAGTATAAAAGCTAATGCCTTGGAGGTATTTCAAATTATCCCTTTTATTGATGATAAAAAATGTGCAATTGTGTTTAAGTTTGTAAGGAAGAAAGAGTGGCAAAAATCTTGTTTATGCACCAGTGAACGTAGCCAAGGTGTGGCTAGAGATAAAAAGTGTAGCCAAGGAGTGGTGCAAGGTAGTGAGCATAGCCAAGGTGTGGCTAGAGACAACGAACGTAGCCAAGGTGTGGCTAGAGACAACAAACGTAGCCAAGGAGTGGTGCAAGGCAACGAGCATAGCCAAGGTGTGGCTCAAGGTAGTAAACATAGCCAAGGAGTGGCTCAAGGTAGCAAACATAGCCAAGGAGTGGCGCAAGGCAACTAACATAGACAAGGTGTGGCTTGAGGTAGCGAACATAGCAAGACGCGGCTTGAGGCAGCGAACAAAGCCAAGGTGAGGTGTGTCATGAAGTAGGTAAAAGCGTAAGGTGTGGAGGCTCCAAGGGAGAACGCAACTCCACGATGGTGACAACCAAGAGGAAGGTGCTTGGAAGAAGAAGTGCTTCATGTGTTAATAAAACTGGTAACATTTTATTATTGTGATATTTAATTTTAATTTAGGCTAAGGTTGAATAAAGGAGAAATAAGGTTGTAATTAATTTAATGAATTCCAAAATTAAAAGGGAGTATTTATTATAAAGTATTGTGGTGAAAATATTTACTTGTGGGTAAAATATTTTTACCTTAGAAAAGGGAAAGATAAATTATTGCAATAATAAGTTTAGGGAGTTATAAGTAGAAATAGCTTTGGGCTTTGAAAAACAAAATAGTGAAGTGACTTATGCTTGAGAGGTGAATATTCAAAATAGTATGGTGTTGGATATTATTTTGAGATTGGAGTAATAAGGTATACTCATGAATTAATATATGCATTATATTGTCATCTAATCCTTTTGAGATTGGCAAAGGAATATTGTGTTATTGTGGCAGATTCTTGAAGGTCATCTTATCAAGAAAAAGGTATGGGCATATTTTTCCAAAGTTTAAGTTGATTGGTTGTTTTCTGGAAAATAAGTTTGGAGTGAAAAGGACTTGATTAGGGTTTCATTTTGAGTGTGTTTGAGTGATTGCTTCAAAGTTTTTTGGAATAAATAAGTGTGGTTAAAACCTTGTTTTATAAGCATTGTTGTTGGAGCCATTGGTTGTGTGAAGAACTTGAACTAGGGTTTGAGTATCATTACTATGTGAAGATTGTTTTATAAGCATTGTTGTTGAAGTAAGTTGTTGATAAAAGAACTTGAACTAGGGTTTGAAAAGAACATGAGTATCATTGTTATGTGAGGTTTGTTGTTGAGCATTGTTGGAAATATTTTTTGAGTTGGTGTTTATATACTTGGACTAGGGTTTGTGAGAAAGGGGTGTTTCATTGAGTGATTGGTTGAGTAGAGTTGGTTGAGCCTAGTCAAGTGGATGTGTGAAGTGATTGTTCAAGTTCCATAAAAAAAACTATTCTATATTCTGATTTGAGTTGAGATTGATTGGGCATTGAGTTGAAACATATTGAGTCTCTAACAATTCTCTTTATGTTTCTATGAAATTGGACAAGTTCTGTGTGGACTTGTTGAGTAGATTTGAGACAAGTCTTTGAGAAGACTTGTAGACTGATTTTGTGTGAGCTTTTTGTGGAAACTTACAATACAGATTTGGTTAAGTTATGTGTGGACTTATTGAGAAAATTTGGATAAGTTTTGAGTGGACTTATTGAGCAGATTTGGACAAGTTCTGTATGGACTTGTTGAGCAGATTTGGTTAAGTTATAGAGTAGACTTATTGAGCAGATTTTGAGCAAGTTTCGAGTGAGGTTGAGTATATTTGAGCAAGTTCTGAGTGGACTTGTTGAGCATATCGGAGCAAGTTTTGAGTGAGCTTGTTGAGCATATTTGAGCAAGTTTTGAGTGAGCTTATTGAGCAGATTTGAGCAAGTTTTGAGTGGACTTATTGAGCAGATTTGAGCAAGTTTTGAGTGGACTTGTTGAGAAGATTTGAGCAACTTCTGAGTGAACTTGTTGAGAATATTTGAGCAAGTTCTGAGTGAACTTGTGGAGAAGAGTTTGGTGCTAATTTGAGGATAGGTTTTGCCAAACCAAAGATAGAGATTGAGCAAATTTGTGCTAGATCGAAGGACTATATTTAGTGCAGATTTGAGATAGAGCTTTGGAGGTGACATAGTAGAGAGGACAATAGTCTCTAGTGGATAGAGATCCATCAGCCAGGGCAGTGAGGATAGGTCTTCTGAGTGGGGAAAATAGTATTCAGTGGAAAGAGATCCACAAGCCAATGCAATGGAGGTAGTAGTCTTCTAGAGGAGCACCAGCCAGAGTAGAGGAGAAGAAGTTCTCCTGTGGATAGAGATCCACGAACTTGATTTAGGGGATCAACATCTCCTTTTGACAGAGTTCCATAAACATTGTAATAGGGAAAGGATTCCCAAGATTGATTGAGAAAATTTAGTGAAATATTTTCTCTATGGAGTAGCCCACATTGGGTGAACCACGTTAAATTGGTGTCTCTATTGTGTGTGATGATTTTTGCATTGCTTTGGTTATTGCTATTGATATTGCCATTGATTATATTGATTAATACTATTTGGGAAAGAAAATTAAAAAGTGATCTTATACTATTCACCCCCCTCTCAGTATAAGATTGTGTTCTTCAATAAATGGCTAAGCAGAGACTTCTATTCAAGGAGGACTAGATATTTTATCTACCTTAATGAATTTTAATCCATACCCTTCAATTTTCCAACATAGATATCTAACACATATTTAAATTAGAATATGTAATGGACATAAAGTATTTCAAGGGATAGAAGAAAACCCTTTCTACCTACTGAATAATCCATTCATGATCATAACCCTAAAGTTGCATGGGTTCCACCAAGTGGCAAAGGCATGATTATGAGAAATGGGCTTGTAATAGTTGAGATATCATTGGTCCTATGGCCCATGATGAGTCTTTGAGAATACTTTAAAGAGAAAAACATTATATATCTTCTTTTCCCATGAGAAGAAGTATAACATACAACAAGAATCTAACCCAAGCAAATAACTAGCCCTTTTCACTCTGGGACATAATAATGGGTATGAGGATGAGATCTTGAGCTGGAGCACTAACCCAATAGAGTTTCATACATTCTACATGAAGGTAAAAGATGAATATAGCCCAAATATTGTTGGTAATTTTGGGTTTGAGATCCTAGCTTCCTGTCTATGAGTTGTCATTGATGTCAAAAGGAACTGGCATTAATGTCAAGAGGATTTATTGGCTTCAAAGGTTGAAGATTCCAAAGAATCTTTTCTAGAAGATTCTGGAGAGATTCCATGTGGCAGATAAAAAGGTTTTTATCAAAACCATGGCGGGTTTAAGGGTTTTTATTAAAACCAGGTGGATGCATTAAGGGTTTTTCTCAAAACCACTCTCAACTTAATGCAAAGGCTGGAGACACTTATTAATTAAATAACTTAATTAATAAAACATTTTAAAGGTTTTTTAATTAATTATTTATTTGATTTAAGTGATTAAATTATTTTAATAATTTAATGGGTTCTCCACCTAAGGTCTAAGGTCTAAAAGACCTTTGATTATTTTTTAAATAATCAAAAGGGTTTCATAAACCCTAAAGTTGTTTCGAAGGCACCAAAATAATATTAATTCAAAAAGTTTGAATTATCCTCCTGTCGACGTCGTGCATAGCATGGAATTTTGGCTATATAAGCCATAACCTATAGTCCAAAGCATAGGTGTCAAAGAAATTGGAATTGCACAAAGTTTGGGAAGTAAAAGCTATGACTATCATTTTTTCGCCATGTTTATCCGCCGCCAAAGGGTTAAGGAGAAGGAGACTCTTGCTAGCCTTCAAGCTAGCATCGTTGGCCTAGTGGCAACGACTGTTCTGCGAAGGCGCTTGAAGGGAGGTCAAGCGTTCGACTCCCGCCATGGAGTGTGAGAAGAGTTTTTGTGCTCCGATTTTTTCGAAGGCACTGTTGACCCGCGATTTTCAAAAGCATTTTTTTGGTAAGGTTTTTATAATAAAATCTGCATTTTTGTTAAATAAGAAGTGGTTGGGCAGATTTATTTAAAATTATTTTTAAGGTTAAATGCTTCTTTGGAGATATAAGGTTGATAGTGTGTGGTTGAGATTTTTGGCTTGATTGTTGAGTGAGATTTGCTTAGAAGCTATTATTCCTTGAGCATGGTTTAATTAATTTGGAGAAATAAGGTGTAAAAGGATATATTGTTTGTATGCTTTATATTTTTAGTAGTTGAATTTTAAGGATTGGAGACATAAGGTGTTTTATGGAATAAATATTTTTGTGGTTACTTTTATGATCTAACCCTAACTTTGTGGCAAAGTTGAGGGTGGTGTTGGTAACAGGTTGAAGAACTATTCTCTTCTTCCTCAAACAAAGGTATGGGCAACTTCTTCCATGTATATTGTTGATGGTGTATTTTCTGAAATTGAGTTTGGAGTGAAAAGGTTGTCTACTAGGTATTCTTGTTGGTGTAAATCCCATTTTCTGGATATTGAAGATTGTTTATGCATTAAAATCATTGATGAGTTTTTTGGGTGAATGCATAATTCTGGTTGAGGAAGAGGAAGCATTTTTGCACTAGGGTTTATGTTAGTAAGTCTTGCTACTTGCTTTGAGTTGGTGAAACCCTTAGTTGGCTGTTTTGAGATTGATGGTTGAGTTGCTTCCATAGAGGTTGTTTTGATCAAGTTAATGCTTTACTTGATACATGATTTGGGCTTACTCCATTGAGATTGATTTGAGCAAGTTATTCTTTGCATTTGTGATTTATGTTGGTGGCTATTTTGTTCAAATATCTTTGGAGGGAAAAGGATGTCTACTAGTTTCCTTTTCATGTAGTGATTGGTTGAATGCTTCAAGGTTAATGTTGAGTTGAATGATGTTGGTTAAACCTTTTCTATAAACATTGTTGTTAAATCCCTAATTGGTTGAGAAAAGATATTGGTTGTGGAAAGAACATGAGTATCATTGTTATATGAGATATTGCATGGTTGGCAATTGTTGGGTTGTGTTTCATGTTCTTGAGAAAAGCATACTACATCTATCTTATTCTTTTGAGATTGATATTGATTTGAGATTGATATTGAGATTGGGAGTTAAGTATAGAACATATTGAGTCTCTAACAATTCTCTTTATGTTTCTATGAGATTTGAGATTGATATTGGGAGTTAAGTATAGAACATATTGAGTCTCTAACAATTCTCTTTATGCTTCTATGAGGTTGATGAATCACATTGGGTCTCTAACAATTCTATTTGTGGGTTCATGCTAAGCGAGTTTTTCTAGTGAGGACTTGTGAGCTGATTTGGACAGGTTCTAGTGAGGACTTGTGAGCTGATTTGGACAGGTTCTAGTGAGGAATTGTGAGCTAATTTGTACAAGTTCTAGGGAGGACTTGTGAGCTGATTTGGACAGGTCCTAGCAGAGGACTTGAGGACAGAGTTGAAGTGGTTCTTAGAGAAGAACCTGAGGATAATTTTGACAAGTCTTTGAGAAGGCTTGTGTGCAGCAGAGATTGATTTGTTCAAGCTTTATGATTCAAGCTTGGGACAGATCTAACAAAGTGAGGAAGACTTGTGTTGGACCGACTGACTGTGTTTAGTACAGGTTGATGAGTTGTTGTGGAGGTGATTAGTGAGGACAGAGGTCTCTTGAGGCTGAGAATTAAGGACATGAGGTCTTCTGTGGAAAGGAGTTCCACGTGCTAGCGGAATAAGAGGCAAGTGATCTTCTAAAGTATCATTTCCAGAGCTGAGGGGAAGGATTCTCCTTTGGGCAGGAGGCTCATAAATTCATGAGGAGGGGAAGGATTCTCCTTTGGGTAGAGGCTCATAAATACTTGAGTAGGGGAAGGTTTCTCCTTTGGGCTGAGGCTCATAAACATTGTAATTGGGAAGGATTCCAAAAGAACTTTGAGAAAGCTTTTTAGAGAAAAGTTTTGTAGATGTAGCCCATGTTGGGTGAACCGTGTTAAAATTGGTGTCTCATTATGTGTTGCTTTATGCATTGATTTGATATTGCTATTGGTTCATTGCTTTGTGAATTTGAAGTTAAATAGAGAAAGTAAAAAGAGGTCTTATACTATTCACCCCCCCTCTCAGTATAAGCTTGTGTTATTCAATTGGTATCAGAGTAGGTTCCTTCAAAAAGTTTAACAGTTTGAATGAAAAGATTGTAAATAACACAATGGAATCTACAAGTGGTAATACAACACCTATTCTTGATGGGGCAAATTTTGGGCTTTGGAGTGCTAGGATGAAGGTTCATCTTATGGCTCTTGGAAATGAAGTTTGGGAAGTGATTGAGGATGAGTATACCATTCCTGAGCATGGTCCTTCTACTAAGGAGGAGAGGCTCCTACATCATAGCAATTCAAAGGCAATGAATGCAATCCTAAAGGGTTTACAGAAGGCAGATCTTACCAAGGTGATTCACTGTAAGACAGCTAGTGAAATGTGGAAAAAATTGAAGGTGGTTCATACAGGTGATGCAAATGTTCGAAAGGCTAAGTTGAGACACTTCAAAGGTATGTTTGAACAACTCAAGATGAATGATGAAGAAAATATTAGTGACTATATGCTTCGTATAGATGAGATTGTTAACTGTATGAAGGAACTAGGTCTTGAGCTTGCTGAAAATGATATTTGTGATAAGATTTTGAGGTCTCTTCAAAATAGATTTAGTGAAAATATTTCTGCTATTGAGGAAGCTAAGGATTTGGATAAGTTGAAAAAGGATGAGCTTCATAGTATACTTGCAGCATTTGAGTTGAGAACTCAAGTGAAGGTTGATGTTAAGAAGGAGGCAGCTTTCAAGGCTACCAAGAAATCCAAGGGTAAAGAGCTTCAAGATAATGATGAGTCTTCTAGTGATGAAGAGGCATATTACAACAAGAAGGGCAAGTTCTCAAGAAAGCTGTAGCACCCTAAAATTGGCGTAGTAAAATTGTCATAATTACATTCACCTTAGTAAATAATTTAAATTCAAATTTTAACCTCCCAAACCGCCCGTTAACCGTCGGGTAATCCGTTTCCCCATTTTTTGTGCCATTTTTAGAGGTTGTTTTGACCGTTTGACAATATCATCGTCGATCAGATGATATTGCCCCAGATCTGACGATTTCGTTTGGGCTAGGACGTTCAAACAATCTTGTTGCAAAACTATTTTTTCACAGTTAGCTTCTATTCTAACGGGCCTCTAATCCAGATAGAAGCATGTCTGCATTGTTATAGACCCTCCCCCGTTGGAGATCTCCCAAATAGGGATGATCTCCAACCTCCTAACTACTCCCCTAAGCCTATTTAGTCCCTAAGACCTTCCCTTCCCAACCCCTGGCTGAAATTCTTTGTAACTTAACTTCATGCATGTTAAATCATCCTAAATTTTCATTTGTAGTAGTCCTATATCAATTTTGTTGCAGGTACCATCTTGTTTTTCAGCCGGAGCAAGCATACATCGTCACCGACAAACCTGTTCAAATCGAAGGCGATCCTGTCGAATCAAAGACAATTTTGTATAGATACGAGACGATCTCGACTGTAGTCCACATTGAGGCAATCAGTGCCATAAGTTTGCATTTTTTTACATTTTCTCTATTATTTTATTCTGTAAATTAGCTAGTTTATTTGATATTTTATCTTATATTGCATTTTGGAGTTCACCCATCTAGATCAAAGGCATAATTAATCCATAATTGTGATTTAATTAGCATCATTCATACATGTTTTGATCTTTAAGTTTCATTTCAGTGTTGTCACTATTATTTTGCACAGTTTCCCTCTACTAGAACAATAGTATTCTCTGTATTTTGCATCTGTTCTTCTGTTTGTAGGTCTCTGACGAATTTGTCTGACGAATTCGTCAGATCTCAGACGATCTTGTCTGATCTTAGATGATTCTATCGAATTCTAGACGATCTTGACTGCTTCAACATCAGAATCTTCATCAGACATCCGGATCAGGTATTCTGCTTTTAATCTTCTGTAATTTCTTTGTTTTTTGTCTTAAATTTGTTCTCTATATTCATTAAAATCTGCATTTTCATATAGATTAATTTAGACTCATTTGGCCAAACCTAGGATATGAATGCTTAAGACTAAAAATGAACACATAAAAATACATTCCAAACCTAGGCGTGGAAACTGCCATTAAATGTTTCCTGGTGAACCCACCATCCGTCGAAAAATCATCAAAATACACCTCCCTTGAGAGGCGGGACCTTCGCAAATTCCTCTCAGTTCGAGGTACCGTGACATCCTTTTCCCATCCTCCTTCCGGGCACGGATCCTATAGCCTGAAGGTAAGGATGCAAAAAATTTGGAGCGATACATTTTGGTGAACCCGACATGAATGCATCATAACCTTTTGAAAACAAAAAAAAAAAAAAAAAAAATAGAACAACTAAAACATAGATGCATTTTAAAACATTTAAAGTTTAAAATCATGTTTAGATGGTAGCTCCTAAGAAAATATTAGCAGTTACTATAAATGTAGAAAACCAATTGGCAGCCGTAGAAATCAACTCTATTCTTAATGTGCCTGAAATAAGTAGAAATCAATTCTTATGGAACGAACTTGATAGAAGACTTAGTCTCATCTCATCTAGGTCCACACAACTTAAGCAAATCAAGAGGCTAGTCCTAGATAGAATCCTGGATCCTCATCAACTAGTTTTTTATCATGAACTTCAGAGAGCCTCCCATAGATGGTTAGCTTATAGGAGAGCTCTAGTATCTTCAGAATTGTTCACCTTCGAGGAATACCTCGAGAACGTAGCCATTGTACACCAGTTCCTAAGTTGTGTAGAAGACCAAGAGGTTGCTCTTACAGATAGGGAAATATGGAATAGAGTTCCTTGAGCTATGTTATATCGAGAGTATTGCCACGAGCTTTACTTCTATCAACCAACATCTGAGACAAATAATATCACTATAGCTCTTTTCATCAAATTTTTAAAAGAAAACTTTCAATTTGAAGAAGAACACTTCATGACTCTCGAACAACTCGAGCCTATTAATGATATCTATAAATTATTTATAGAAAACTAGATTATTACTTTCAGTCTTATTTCTTGCATTTATTGTGTTATTTGTCTGTCTTTACAATATTATTTCAAAAACAAAGAAAAACTAAAAAACATAGCAAAAACTTAAACATTTCATTTCAAATATTGTAGTAGGTATATAGTAAATATATACCTCTTAATTTTGTTGCATATATATATATATATATATATATATATATATATATATATATATATATATATATATATATAAATATATATATATATATATATATATATATATATATATTTGCTGAAATCAAAATTTAGCACCATGCCTAAACTTAGGAATGGTAAAGAAACTTTAGGAGAAGAAGATTGGGTACAAGATACAACTAGAGACCCAAATGTCATTCCTGGAGATCCAATTCCGGAAGGACAAACTCTATATCAATCGAACATGACCTAGGTGAAGATAATGAACAAGAAGGAAGTGTTAAAGAGGATGGATCCTCATCCCCTAGAGTAGCTCCAAATGGAACTATTGCTTTTGACAACATAGATCATTTCAAGAAATTTCTCAATGATAACATTGATGATATTAATGTGGCAGTTCGTATTGATAAAGGTCAAATTAGTAACACTCAAGCAGCCTTGGAACATGCGTTTGATATACGCACTAATCCTTTGTCTTTCATTGATCAAGAAAGTGATAAGGCTGGGCCATCCAATATAGACATGGTCACTATGATTCAAAACATGTCAAAACAATAGGCTATCCAACCTCCTAAGGAACCTGTTATTCAACCTAAAATAATTCCCACACAAAAGAAACCTTCCTTCATTATTTTATTTCACCAAACTATTGAGCAATATGCTT
Organism: Wollemia nobilis; assembly: GCA_028583015.1. Lineage (NCBI taxonomy): Eukaryota > Viridiplantae > Streptophyta > Pinopsida > Araucariales > Araucariaceae > Wollemia > Wollemia nobilis. Next base: position 3,861,412 of record JAQPPZ010000442.1, read on the forward strand.
CAAGTAAACAAAAACCTAAAACGAAGCCAAACACCAATTTTCAACAATATGGAATACAACATAATACAACTTCAAAATTCCTTCATAATACTTTTCCAACTAATAATTTACACAATAGTAACATGGCGTCTAATCTTCATGTTCCTCCATCATATGCCCATAAAACCCATGTCAATGCCCTACCAAACCAATATGGGGGGCAAACTAGTAATTTGGAAGCCATGGTGAAATAGTTAGCTTCGCGTATGGACCAGATAGATCCCTACCGTCCCTCGTATAATTATCGAGAGATATGTAGTCAACCTTTGGATCCCATAGTTGTAGCTCAACCATACCCTAAGCATTTTCCCATGCCTATCCTGCCTATATATAAAGGAACCAAAGATCCCATAGAGCATCTTCGCATGTTTAGGATAGCATGTCATGACATATCGCATGATGACTTGCTATTATTAAAAATGTTCCTAAAAAGTTTAGGTGGAATGGCATTAGAGTGGTACTATCAATTGCCCACTCATTCTTTGAGAAACTTTGAAGAAATAGCTGAATCATTTGTCCATCAATTTAGTGCCTACATCGAGAGGCATGTAACTATTAAAGACCTATACAATTTAAAACAAGACAAAGATGAATGTTTTGCCGATTTCTTAGCTAGATGGAGGCAATTGACAGGAAAACTGCACTTTGTGCTACCTTATAGGAAAATATTGGACATTTTCATCAACAATTTACAGGAACAAATATCTTATGAGCTATCAACTGCTACTTTAACTACCTTCGATCAAGCTATAGATTTAGCTCGAAGAGTAGAAGATGCCCTCATTAGGAGGGGCCAACTTAGGAAGAAGGATGATGAGAAAATATCCAAAAATCAATATAAAAACAAACAAGTTGTTGGTGATGGAGTCACTGACAGCAGAAATGTTGCTAATATCAATGCAAAGAAGACAACAAAAAAATTTATATTGAAACCTCCTGATAAGCCTCCTCGAGAATTCACTAGATTAAATCAACCCTTATCAACTATTTTACCTCAATTACTCGAAAGAGGTTTGATCCAATTACCAGCTATCCGGGAACCTAATCCAACTATACTCGGATACAGAGCTGACTTACACTGTGATTTCCATAGAGGACCTGGACATTCTACCAATGCTTGTAAAAGGTTGAAACATAAAATACAATATTTGATTGACAATAATGAAATGGAAGTGCAAGCCTTCCAACCTAAACAAAACCCTCCTAATAATACTCAAAATACCATTCCTCAAAATCAAAATCAAAATGCCAATCAAACTTTAGACATATTTCAACACCCTTTACCAAGACATGGTAAAGAGGTAGCCAATCAAATCGAACATCATAATGTTCCTCCTCCTACCCGATATGTAGGAACCATTAGCGGACAATTACCTATTCAGGATCCTCAAATATTTGACACAACCTTATCCCTGGTTATGACCAGGCCTTTACATAATTTTCAAAATTTTGATTCTAGTGATATAGAATCAGATAGTGAAAGTGAACTAGACATTACTTCAAACCAATCGAATAGTTCTAAAAATGAATCAGATCCTATTCAACCCGTCACAGATGCTATGGTTCCAGAAGAACCATTTCCTAGATGAGTTACTACTCGACCTTCTTCTAATATATTCCTTTCTAATGAACAAGCCATAAATGCTCAACCGAGACCAGTTCAACGTCTTAATTATAACATTGTAGGTACCATTGGAGTCATCACCCGACAACAAGCTCAAAATTCTCAACAAGAACCAAACCAGAATGATGGATCAGTTCCATTCGTTCTGAAAAACCCCAATAAAGGGAATCATGCTCCTAATGTTCAACCTAAACCCCCTTACAATATTAATGAGCAATTGTCCAATACTATAGCCATAATTTCCCTTTTAGATTTATTAAGATTGTCTCCCACCCATAGGGATGAGTTGATGCTTACATTAAGCCAAATGATGGTACCTCAAAACATTCAACCTGAAGCTATGGCCAATACTATCATCACTCGAGATATTGATTGTATTGACTTCCGGGACAAAGATATCCCACAACATAGTTTACATAAGGATAATCCCTTATACATTACTGCTTTAATTGGAGATGTAGCTATCAAACGAGTCTTGATTGATAATGGCTCATCTCTAAACATTTGCACTTTTGACTTCTACCAACGATTTGGATTTAGAAGTGATGAAATGAAGAAAATTGATATGATTATCAAAGCTTTTAATGACGAAACACAAGAAACGTGTGGAGTTATTACCCTCCCATTGCAAGTTGGTCCTAGAACCCTAGAAACAACCGTGTTTATTGTACATTGCCCAACATCGTACAATATACTTTTGGGTCGCCCTTGGATCAATGCCATGCGAGCGGTCCCATCAACCTTACACCAATGTGTTAAATTTGAGTTTAAAAATTAGTTGGTCACTATCCATGGTGACCCTAGACCCTTTGATATGTGTGCTTTGGCAGAACCCGTTGGAGTGCAATTTTGCCCTGCTCTGTCATCCACACATCCTAGTTCTTATTCTTCATCTAAAACTATGAAACACACACCCATAACTTCACCTATTTCCCCTCCATTAATTTCATCCTCCTATATAGATCGACAACCCTCTAAAAAAATCACTCTAGAACCTCAAAAAGATCTTAAATCTACAACCAATCCTTCAAGTTCTATTCCTATAAATTCAAAACCTACAGAAACAACTATCATGCCTTCCACATCTCAAGATATAGGTAATACGCCTTCTACATCTTAGGCCCTTTCTGATGAACTTTTACCAAATTTATCCACAACCTTAATATCAGAAAAAACAAATGCTTTCATGCAAGATTCAATTCTTTTGAATAATTTACCGCCATCTCCTCGTACTTTGGGCCTCCCACAACCTATGGGAAGTACTTACCAAGTCGGGAGTTGTGCCTTCATTTATAAAGGATATGACTGGGGAAGAATCCCTCGGAATATCAAAACTCATCCTGAAGGATACGCTCGGTGCTATTCTACCAATGATTATATTAAAGCTAAACCCATGATGCTTAAAATGGGATATAAAGGGAAAGGCTTAGGACCTTTCCAAAATGGCATGAAAGAACCTTTTGAGGTAGAACCGTGGCCTGCCCGCTGTGGTGTGGGCCTATTTCCTAGTAAGGGTCAACCCTTTCCTTTTGAAGATGATGATCAACTCATATGTCATCAAGATTATTTTGATAGGCATGTTGATTTGCCTCTTAATGCAACATGCTATCCATAGCTTACCCTGAAATGATTGCTGACCCCGATGAAGATTTGGAAGGAGATATCTTCCATGATGTCTCTGTTGAAGAGATGTTACACAATGGATTTTATTTTGATGGTTCTATACCAACTATAGCCCAACTTGATGCCACTAATCCTCAAGATGAATTATCTAAATTAACCTTACAAGAATTACAAGAATTGGGTGTTTCACCCGCCCCACCTAATTTTGAAAGAGATCTACACATGGAGGTAGAAAACGTCATTAAAATTAATATTGGAACTGAGGATAATCCTCACATAACCAATATTGGATTAGAATTAAGTCAAGAAAAACAAGAACAATACATTACATTCCTTAAAGAGTATGAAGATGTCTTCGCTTGGACATATGAAGATATGCCAGGACTAGACCCTTCTGTAGTCATGCATCACCTAGTGGTCCATCCGGATGCTAAACCTGTTAAACAAAAAATTAGAAAAATGCATCCCAAAGTGGCTTTGCTAGTCAAAGGGGAGTTAGAAAAACTCCTGAATGTTATCTTTATACAAGCTATTGATTACGCTGAATGGATCTCAAATGTAGTTCCAGTAACCAAGAAAGAAGCTACCAAAGTTAGGGTTTGCACAGATTTTAGAGATATTAATGCCGCATGCCCTAAAGATGACTTTCCTCTTCAAAACATGGATCAGATCATTGAATTTACTGTCGGGAGTGGGATGATGTCCTTAATGGATGGATTTTTTGGTTATAATCAGATCAGGATAGCTCCTGAAGATCAGGCTAAAACATCATTTATTACACCCTAGGGTACCTTTTGCTGGAAAGTGATGCCGTTTGGCTTAAAGAACGCAGGTGCAACTTATCAAAGAACTATGACCTATATCTTTCATGACATGATGCATGATATCCTACATGATTATGTAGATGATATTTTAGCTTGCTCTATTATGGAAGACAATCATTTAGATGATTTGAGAAAAGTTTTTAATCGATTACGAGAATATCTTATTCGATTAAATCCAGCAAAATGCATATTCGGAGTTAAGTCCAGCAAACTATTAGGGGTTTTAGTTTCTTTACGTGGTATTGAAATCGACCCTCTCAAGATTACGACCATCACTGATATGCCCGCACCTACTAATATATCTGAGTTACGAAGTTTACAAGGTAAACTTCAAGCTATCCTTCGCTTCATCGATAAGCTGGCAGACAAAACTGGTCCCTTTCTTAAACTCCTTAAGAAGGATGTCCCTTTTAATTGGGACATCGAATGTAGAGAAGCTTTTGAACTTCTCAAACAATACCTCCTTAATCCACCTATGCTTTCACCACCTAAACCTGATTGCCCATTTCTCCTATATATTTCAGCTTCAGATTCTACCTTAGGAGCTATGTTAGCTCAACTTGATGATGAAAAGAGAGAACGTGCTAATTATTACATTAGTCGAACCTTCATCAGTTATGAAACCCGCTATACAACATTAGAAAAACTATGTCTAGTCGTCGTGTTTGCTATGCAAAAATTACGACACTATATGCTTAGTCAGAAAACGTATGTCATTGCCAAATACGATCCCTTAAGGTATCTCATGAGTAGACCTTATTTATCGGGTCGCACAGCCAAGTGGGTTCTTGCTCTAAGCGAGTTTGATCTCACATTCATAGGACAAAAGTCCGTTAAGGGTCAAATCATAGCAGATCAATTAGCTGCTGCACCCTTAGAATCTACTCATCCCCTCATCATTGAGTTTCTTGACGAATGCCTTCAATTAGAGGCAGACCATATTGAACAATGGTCCTTATACTTTGACGGAGCCCGATGCATGAGTGGGGCTAGTGCGGGTTTTATTTTAATATCCCCGCAAAAACATCTTATTCCTCTATCCTTTAAATTGACATTTGCTTGCACCAACAATACTGCTCAGTATGAAGCTCTAATCCTTGGATTACGAGCTGCCTTAGCGCTCAAAATTAAACACCTTTTAGTTTTTGGTGATTCTCAACTAGTTATAAACCAAATTAATGAAGTTTATCAGACTAGAGATGATAAAATGCACCCATATAAGGCCTATGTTTTACAATTAATGTCTCTATTTGATCAAGTTTCCTTAGAATCTATTCCTCGAACTAGCAACCGTGCAGCTGATGCTATGGCCGCAGCTGCATCTCTCCTGCCCTTGGAGTTAGGTGACAAATATGCGACTATCATTATTTGTCGACTCCAGGAACCCGCTTCAAATAAGTCATGCTTAGAGCCTTTGGATGTGTTTCTAATCAATGAAACTACTCCTGAACCTTGGTATACAGACATATTTGATTTTCTCCAAAATGGGACTTTCCCTGCCAATTCTAATAGAAACCAGCATCGGTTATTACGTCGATGAGCAAGTCAATTTGTAATAATTGGCAATACTTTATATAGGAGATCTTTTGAAGGTATCCTATTAAGATGTTTAAATTTAGAAGAGTCTAAATCAGCCTTGAGTGAAGCCCACGATGGATCTTGTGGAGGACACTTTAGTGGTAGCGTCATTGCTAAAAAACTCCTTCGGATAGGATACTTTTGGCCTACCATGGAAACGGATGCACATGAGTATGTGCGCCATTGCGACAAGTGCCAAAAACATGCTAACCTTGTCCATGCGCCTGCACAAGAGCTGCAGGCTATTTCATCTCCTTGGCCCTTTTCCAAATGGGGTTTAGATATTATTGGCAAAATCAATCCTGTGTCATCTAATGGACACAAGTTCATCATAACCACCACTGAGTATTTCACGAAGTGGGTCAAAGCCATGCCTTTAGCTTCCTGCATTGGCACACAAGTCTCTAAATTTATTTTTAATCAAATCATTTGTAGGTTTGGAATTCCTGCAAATCTCATCTCTAACAATGGAACTTCTTTCAAAAATAAAGATGTTAAAAAAATTATGCCAAAAATATAAGATTCAACATCGCTGGTCCACTCCCTATTATCCTCAGGGTAATGGTCAAGCAGAAGCATCTAACAAAACCTTAATCAAAATTCTCAAAAAATTGGTCAATAAAACTAGCCATGACTGGCACATTCAATTATATCCAACCTTGTGGGCCTATCAAACTAGCGTTCGAACCCCCATGGGAACTTCACCATTTGTTTTGGTTTACGGTGCTGAAGCAGTTTTTCCATTTGAATTGGAAGTTCCTTCTTTGGCTCTGCTACTTCAAGATATCGAAGTAGGATATGAATATCGTGCTGGCAGACTCAGTCAGCTGGAACTCCTAGATGAAAAGCACATCAATGCTTTGGAGCATCTCTGTGCTTACCAAAACAAGCTCAAAAGATCATATACTAAAAATGTTTGTCATCGATCCTTTGAGATCGACGACCTTGTTTTAAAAGAAAATAAAAAAAATACAAATGCAACTAAGGACCTTAAAGGTAAATTTGAGCCCAACTAGCTTGGACCATACATTATTACTGCTAAATTTGAATCAGGAGCATACAAATTGTCTACCTTAGATGGTAAAGAACTTAAAGAACCCATGAATATTTTACATCTTAAACATTACTATGCATAAATTTGGTCATTTCATCCTTGTATATATTTGTTTAAAATATTTCAAAATTTCTATCTTGTATTTCTTTCACTTTATAAATCCAAAAACACCAAAAACATTCATAATCATCAAAAATATTTGTTGCATTTATTTATGGCACTTGTTATATTCTTTAAAAACAAAATAATGATAAACATAAAAACAACAATATGCTTGACTCTTTCGAAACCAAAACAATATCAAGAAGAAAGAGAGAATCAACATTCTCAAAACCTCTCAAAAGTCTTTATATATATTTTCTTACAATGTTGCAGTTATCTGTTTCACATTATTTTGGATAAATTAGCATTTATTTGGAATCCCTCACTTGCACACTCACAACAATAAATATCTTGATTTTATCTGGCATGATTACTAATCTCTCTTATATCAAAGTTCACAAAATTCAATTAAATAAAGTTTGAGCATAGAGAATTGATCTTGTTATTTACTTAAACCAAGCACATCTTTTCACAATAAAATGATTATATTTGTAATTTCCATGTTTTGCTACATAGTAGAAGTGATTTCTTGAGCGAAAAGTTTCCCCTGCTATCCTATCATGCACATGGTCTAGAATCTTTGAGAATTGGCAAAAGGACAAGCTCACCCCTACCCATAATAAAAATCCCTTGCTCTACTGACTAATCCGAGCAAGTATCCCTAGCAAAGAAAACGAAAAGAAAAGTTCAAGAAAAAAGAGAAAATAAAAATGTTATTTTATATCATTCCAGCAATATTTCAAGCACTATCTCAAAAATCAAACAAAAAATACAAAAAGAAAAAGAAGCAAAGTTCAAAAGAAACAGAAAAAGAAAAGAAAGCAAAAGCAATAAAATCCCTTTCCCTACCCTTTGAAAAGAAAAGAAGGGTTGATGAGCTTGAATCCCTGGAATTCTTAATTATTCGAAAACTGTGAGGTAAGCCCCATAACAGGTGGTTTGTGCCCAACCTGCTTGGCCTTGGGTAACTCCTAGCGTGATGATATGTCTATCATATTAGCGACCTTCTTTTGTACAGACCTATGTCTTCTTATGGATTAGCTAGATCTTGATAATCCGACCTACATAGTAGTCTAGTATGGTTATATGCATCTACATCATGGTTAATGAACACTTATTTGGTTTCTTCAAATCACTTGTATCATATTATCTTGCTCAAAACTGGTAAATGCACAAAGCAATTGCACACACATTTGTATTTGAGAGATTTTGTGTATCATTATGATAATTCAAGATCGGAAATGAATTCACATATGCACATGGGATTCCTTATAAATCTAGCTTTTGTATTTAAAATACTTTGAAATATTATTTTTGCAACCTGTTTGGAATAAATCAAGTACAGTTGTTTAGCATAAAGACAACTATATAATAGAAAAATCAAAATTCCTTTCAAAAATATACAATCAAAACATATATATCTGGTTGACTTTCGTGACGATGGTATAGTTCCAAAACCAAAATTGGAATTTTATGCTTAGCGCAAGTCCTCATTTTCATATTTTCTGTTTATTACAAAATCAACCATGCAATAAAACAATCTATTTTTTTCTTTGGATTTTCGTGATGATGGTATAAGTCTATACCTACATATTCTATGCCTAGCGCAAACCATCGTAACAATTTTTATTTCCCATTTAATAAAAATTATGAAAACCATATGACTTAATTCATTTTGTTACACAAATTATGCTTTAAAAAAAAAAGCAAACACATTTTCATTATTTTCATGCCATTATGTCAACCTTCAATTTTGCAATGATGGTATAATTCCTAAAGAATTATCCAAAAATTTTATCACACTTAGGAATTTATGCCTAGCAAAAATCATTTTAACATTATTTCATGCATACTATTTTTATGAAAATCTGAAAAACAAACCATCATCACCATCATTTTTACCATTGCACCAAAGTCTTAAGACAGTCTCTTAAGCACTCTTTTACTTTTAACACTATTTCTATCTTGGGATTAGCTTGATGACCAAGTGAGCAGCGACTCCATGAAATGGTCTATAATAGCGACAATGTCCTTTGAAATTATTGTTAGAAGTCTCTTTTTATTATTTTTTTACATCACATTACAAACAATCAATTTGTTACATCAGATTATTTCATTTAAAATACTACCGCATGACATCAAAAGTTTAAATTTTCAAAACGACATAATTTCATGAATCCTCAATCCAATTATCAAATCAATCAAACAAACATAAAAGCATCATAAGCATACACATAACACAAGTCATATGATCAAAAACATATCATATATATATCCACAGTACATATGTACATCATATCAAAATTGGATTGGTATGCCACAATCTATACCTCGGCATACTCAATCCTCTATCAACAAAATAATAATAATACAATGCTATACAATGTCAATCTATACAAAGCTATGCAGTCCTCTAGCCTCGAGAGCCCCTCGAGCTCTCCGCCTCATCTCCTCCCCCGCCCTGAGGTGGACAAGGTGGCCCCATCGCAGTCTGAGTAGTCCTAGTCCTCGATCGGGACGAGGTCCTCGATGACCCGATCCTGATCGGATCTGCAATGTTGGCTGGTAGGGGTAGTCTATCCACCGTTGGCACCAGCTGATAATACAATGTCTGATAGAAAGTGAGTTGGGTGATAGCCCATGTTAGCTCCCCAGTGCTCGCCCCTCCACCCCGTGCCCTGAGGCGTGCAATCTCGTCTCGCAGCTGTGCCACCTCAGCTCGATGGCGTGCAGCCTCATCCTGTAGAGTCTACACCTGTGCCTGGAGACGATCTCTCTTCACTCAAAGAGTAGCAGTCTCGCTACTCTCCCCCATGTCAATGCCCTTGCCCTTATCGGGCGATGGTGGCCTCTCCCTCTATGGAGATGGGGGTCTCACCTCCCTCCTCTCCCTCTGTCGTGGCCTCTCCTGTGCCTGTGGCCTCCTCGGCTCTCTCCCACCGTGACCTTGGGCCGCCTCCATCGCTGCCTGGTGCCGCCTCCCTATTCGATGCACAACCACATGTATCGAACCCTATGCCCTCATCATTCGAGGAGGGCGAATGCCTACATACCAGGCATCGTAGCCATCGGCTACCCCTGCATCGTCCCCATCTACTGGCTGGATGGGGGCATCATCCGCGTCTTGACTCCAGAACCGTTGCATGTCTGGAGTCCCGTTGACTATGGTGTTATCCTGGACAGTTTAGGAAAACTCATAATCCCTCAAAGATGGGATCCCCTGCTATAGATCGAACTGACACAAAACTCGATCATAGCGATGGAGCTCCACCTCTCCCCTCTCCATCCGAAGCCAGCAAACTCGCCTGACGCGAGCCAACTCCTGTCCGTCCTCGGCCCACCCTGGATGCTCCCTCCATGGCCTCCAGGTGATCTGGTCTAGGACTAAGTCATCCAATAGTCTCCAAGACATGGGAAGGTTGATCCGCCACTATGACCCTCTTTAGAGCCACCAGTAGAAGACTCGGGGCCTCTCCCTGTCTACCCTTATCAGAGGAAGCCCTATCGGCCTTCGCACTGTAATGTGCTCCCAGCACCAAACCTGTAGAAGTGATGTCATCTCCATATATCGGCCGCCCTTGTACACGACCCCATATAGGATCCTATACAATCAGCATAGTACATAGCTACCCCAAGAGAACCTATAGCCATGGTCCCACATATCGTAGATCACATCTACGAGCATCCACGACACCCTGCACCTACTCTGGTGGCATAAAAAAAGTCCACAAACTACTCTAGATAGCACCCATGTGAGTCTAGATGCCCCAGGCATCTGGCGCAGTGCCTTGATATTAACTTTGCCCTTCTCTAGGGTGAAGCTCGGGTCACCACATAGTCGTCCCATAGCGTGGCCCTGATTGGCCGTAGGAGTGATCAATCGACCTTGTATGGGGATTCTTAGAATCCTCCATACATCCTCTAGCATGGGAGTCATCTCCCCTATCGATAGCCAGAAACATGACGAACCCAGATACCATCTCTCTGCTAGGGCCATCAGTAGCTCCATATCTGTAGACACCTGTGGCATCTCTACCACATGCTGCAAGCCGACCTGTGCCAGCTGATCTCGCTCTACCTGTGTTAGAGCGGCCAAGTCATCTCTCAAACCTCCATATTTCCATTCCTTGCTCTTTAGCAAACCTCTCTGCAACATAAACAACAAAACAACAAACAATCATTAATAAAAAATCATTAATTAAAAATGCAAGTTAAAAACAAGTTCAATTTAATCAAATGATGATATCGCCCACTATTGGACGATATCGTCCCAAATTTGAGCATAATCGTCTTTGATTTCGCAAGCCGAAATTGTCCCTAATTTGACACAATCATCCCCCTTTCGTCGATTTCGCCCTTGGGCAAAATTGACGAAATTGAGACGATTTCGTCCCGATGACGTCGATGGCCCAAAAACGGCCGCGATGCTCAAAATTCAATCAAATTTTACCTAAAAAGCATGTAAAATCAAATTAAAGCATTCTAGTTAAGTCTAGACTCTTACCCGTAGACCGCGTCGGACCTCTGTCGATCTGTGCATCGTCTCCACCATTTTTGCTTTAGAGCTCTAAAAACCAGCAAATGAACAGTAAAAAAATGAATTAGGGTTTTACCCTATTTTTCTTAATTTTATTCAAAAATAATTTTTTCTTTTCCGCATTTTTACCTCAAACATTCGATTTGGGTAAAAACACGGAGGGGGCACCATAGTAACCTGTCGTACGATTCGACCAAGAATCGTCGCCTAAAAATGAGAATAATTTTTGCTTTCTCATAGATCGAGAAGAACTCATCTTTAACGCATTTTCTTTGGAAAATTTGCTAAAGAGGGGGCAAAATGTAGCACCCTAAAATTGGCGCAATAAAATTGTCATAATTACATTCACCTTAGTAAATAATTTAAATTCAAATTTTAACCTCCCAAATTGCCCGTTAATCGTTGGGTAATCCGTTTCCCCTTTTTCCATGCCATTTTTAGAGGTTGTTTTGATCGTTTGACGATATCGTCATCAATCAGATGATATCGCCCCAGATCTAACGATTTCGTCTGGGCTAGGACGTCCAGACGATCTTGTCGCAAAACTATTTTTTCACAATTAGCTTCTATTCTAACAGGCCTTTAATCCGGGTAGAAGCGTGTCTACACCGTTAGAGACCCTCCCCCATTGGAGATCTCCCAAATAGGGATGATCTTCAACCTCCTAACTACTCCCCTAAGCCTATTTAGTCCCTAGGACCTTCCCTTCCCAACCCCTGGCTGAAATTCTCTATAACTTAACTTCATGCACGTTAAATCATCCTAAATTTTCATTTGCAGTAGTCCTATATCAATTTTCTTGCAGGTACCATCTTGTTTTTCAACTGGAGCAAGCATACATCGTCGTCGACGAACCTGTTCAAATTAAAGGCGATCCTGTCGAATCAGAGACAATTTCGTACAGATGCGAGATGATCTCGACTGCAGTCCACATTGAGGCAATCAGTGCCATAAGTTTGCATTTCTTCACCTTTTCTTTGTTATTTTATTCTGTAAATTAGCTATTTTATTTTATATTTTATCTTATATTGCATTTTGGAGTTCACCCATCTAGATCAAAGGCATAATTAATCCATAATTGTGATTTAATTAGCATCATTCATACATGTTTCGGTCTTTAAGTTTTAGTTCAGTGTTGTCATTGTTATTTTGCACAGTTTCCCTCTACTAGAATAGTAGTATTCTCTGTATTTTGCATCTGTTCTTCTATTTGTAGGTCTCTGATGAATTCGTCTGATGAATTCGTCAGATCTCAGACGATCTTGTCTGATCTCAGATGATTCTGTCGAATTCCAGACGATCCTGACTGCTTCAACATCAAAATCTTCATCAGACATCCGGATCAGGTATTTTGCTTTTAATCTTCTGTAATTTCTTTGTTTTTTGTCTTAAATTTGTTCTTTGTATTCATTAAAATATGCATTTTCATATAGATTAATTTAGACTCATTTGGCCAAACCTAGGATATGAATGCTTAAGACTAAAAATGAACACATAAAAACACATTCCAAACCTAGGCATGGAAACTACCATTAAATGTTTCCTGGTGAACCCACCATCCGTCGAAAAATCATCAAAATACACCTCCCTTGAGAGGCGGGACCTTCGCAAAGTCCTCTCAGTTTGAGGTACCACGAAATCCTTTTCCCATCCTCCTTCCGGGAATGGATCCTATAGCCTGAAGGTAAGGATGCAAAAAATTTGGCGCGATACAAAAGCACAAAGGTATGAAATATGTCAAGTGTTTCAATTGTGGAAATTTTGGTCATTATGCTATTAACTGTATTGCTGCCAAGGATGAAAGTGATGAAGATAAACAAGATTATAAGAGCAAGGATTCTGAAAGGCACAGGCATCAAAGGAAGAATATAGATGAGCAAAGCAATCAAGGAAAGAGGTACTCTCACAAACACAAGAAAAGTTTCTACCTAGACAAGGCAAGTAAGTGTTCTAGTAGTGATAGTGAAAGTTCTTCAAGTGATGTTGGAAATGAGATGTTGTTCCTAACATAAAAAGAAGAAAAAAAAAACATAGATTTGTCCTTATGAAATGTTTTAGATGTGGAAATTTTGGACATCTTGAGGATGATTGCACAAATGATGGATTGATTTCTAGTTATACTATGTATGAGGATGCTTCGGAAAATTGTGAGGAAGATCTTTGTATAGCTTTAGAAAAGGGTAGCACCTCTAGTGATAAGAAATCTAAAAAAGTCATTGATGTTTCAAAAGGCAAACAAATAGAGGAAGTTATAGAGGATGGTGAAGTAGATCTTGAAGCTGAACTTGTTAGTGCTCTTAGTGCTTTGAAAAAGGAAAGAAAGAAGAATGCTAGACTTAATGATAAATTGGATGAATGTTGTATTGAGAGAGATGAGGTTATAGAAAGTCTTGACTTCTCTATAGCTAAGAAACAAAAACTTAAGGATAAGTTAGAGTCTAAGGCTCTTGAGTGTAGAGAGTTGGAACATAAAGTGAATTCCTTGAAAGAGGAAACTAAAGAGTACAAGGAGAAGCTTTACAGGTTTGAATATAGCACCAAAAAGGTAAAATCAATCATCAAAGATCAAAGAAGGACAACAGATAAAATAGGTCTTGGTTTTGGTAAGAAACACATGGAATAGGTTGGCGACTCTGCTGGGGAATCTAGTAAGAGATTCCGAAAGGAAGAGAGTTCTGATGAGGAAAGTACTTCAAAAAAAGATTCCTTGAGTGATAGATGCACAGAATCAAAAAATAGGAATCAAAAAAAGGGGAGAAAGTTTATAGGACCTAAGAGGTCAAATAAAGGAAAGTTTAATGGCAGATGTTTTGCTTGTCACAAGTTTGGTCACATGGCTTCACATTGCATGACTCAAGTGAGGAAGGTAAATGACAGATTCGGAGGTGGTAATTTCTTTCAAGGGTATTGCTACTCTTGTAAATAGTTTGGGCACGAGGTTGTTTATTGCAAGGCTAATAACAGGAATAGGGTTGGTCATAACAGATGGAGTCAAAGATCAGGTATGCCTCAAAGAAATAACATTGTTAGTTGTTATAAGTGCAACAATGAAGGTCACATAGCTAGACAATGTAGATCTGAAATTCCAAGGTACAAGAACAGGAACATGGGTATGAACAGACACAAGAATCAAGACATGGATAAGAACAGGAATGATAACAAGAACAACAATAGTGACATGAACAGGAACAGGAATATGGACAAGGAGAACAAGAGAAGACATAGTAAGGCAGCTATAGACACTGATGAAGATCAGTGCCTAATGGGAGTTTTACTCCCACCCTAGAATTAATCACCTCAATAGGAGGTGGGGGAGGGACTAAGCTAAGAGGCTCATTCTTAGTCCCAAGCCCCAAAGGTGACCCTTTGCAATTGATGACAAAGGGGGAGAGATATGAGTAAGGGGGAGAGCCTCAAGTCAGGGGGAGCTGATTTCTATACAATAGTTTTGAGTTTCAGTGTTGTTGAGAAGCATGGTTTGCCATCAATGACAAAGGGGGAGATTGTTGGTAATTTTGGGTTTGAGATCCTAGCTTCCTGTCTATGAGTTGTCATTGATGTCAAAAGGAAATGGCATTAATGTCAAGAGGATTTATTGGCTTCAAAGGTTGAAGATTCCAAAGAATATTTTCTAGAATATTTTGGAGAGATTCCATGTGGCAGATAAAAAGGTTTTTATCAAAACCATGGCAGGTTTAAGGGTTTTTATTAAAACCAGGTGGATGCATTAAGGGTTTTTCTCAAAGCCACTCTCAACTTAATGCAAAGGCTAGAGACACTTATTAATTAAATAACTTAATTAATAAAACCTTTTTAAGGTTTTTTAATTAATTATTTATTTGATTTAAGTTATTAAATTATTTTAATAATTTAATGGGTTCTCCACCTAAGGTCTAAGGTCTAAAAGACCTTTGATTATTTTTTAAATAATCAAAAGGGTTTCATAAACCCTAAAGTTGTTTCGAAGGCGCCAAAATAATATTAATTTGAAAAGTTTGAATTATCCTCCCGCCGACGTCGTGCATAGCATGGAAGTTTGGCTATATAAGCCATAACCTATAGTCCAAAGCAGAGGTGTCAAAGAAATTGGAATTGCGCAAAGGTTGGGAAGTAAAAGCTACGACTATCATTTTTTTGCCATGTTTATCCGTCGCCAAAAGGTTAAGGAGAAGGAGACTCTTGTTAGCCTTCAAGCTAGCACCGTTGGCCTAGTGGCAACGACTGTTCTGTGAAGGCGCTTGAAGGGAGGTCAAGCATTCGACTCCCGCCATGGAGTGTGAGAAGAGTTTTTGCGCTCCGATTTTTTCGGAGGCACTGTTGACCCACGATTTTTGAAAGCATTTTTTTGGTAAGGTTTTTTAAATAAAATCTGCATTTTTGTTAAAGAAGAAGTGGTTGGGCAGATTTATTTAAAATTATTTTTAAGGTTAAATGCTTCTTTGGAGATATAAGGTTGATAGTGTGTGGTTGAGATTTTTGGCTTGATTGTTGAGTGAGATTTGCTTAGAAGCTATTATTCCTTGAGCATGGTTTAATTAATTTGGAGAAATAAGGTGTAAAAGGATTTATTGTTTGTATGCTTTATATTTTTGGTAGTTGACTTCTAAGGATTGGAGTCATAAGGTGTTTTATGGAATAAATATTTTTGTGGTTACTTTTATGATCTAACCCTAACTTGGTGGCAAAGTTGAGGGTGGTGTTGGTAACAGGTTGAAGAACTATTCTCTTCTTCCTCAAACAAAGGTATGGGCAACTTCTTCCATTTATATTGTTGATGGTGTATTTTCTGAAATTGAGTTTGGAGTGAAAAGGTTGTCTACTAGGTATTCTTGTTGGTGTAAATCCCATTTTCTGGATATTGAAGATTGTTTATGCATTAAAATCATTGATGAGGTTTTTGGGTGAATGCATAATTCTGGTTGAGGAAGAGGAAGCATTTTTGCACTAGGGTTTATGTTAGTAAGTCTTGCTACTTTCTTTGAGTTGGTGAAACCCTTAGTTGGATGTTTTGAGATTGATTGTTGAGTTGCTTCCATAGAGGTTGTTTTGATCAAGTTAATGCTTTACTTTATACATGATTTGGGCTTACTCCATTGAGATTGATTTGAGCAAGTTATTCTTTGCATTTGTGATTTATGTTGGTGGTTGTTTTGTTCAAATATCTTTGGAGGGAAAAGGATGTCTACTAGTTTCCTTTTCATGTAGTGATTGGTTGAATGCTTCAAGGTTAATGTTGAGTTGAATGATGTTGGTTAAACCTTTTCTATAAGCATTATTGTTAAAGCCCTAATTGGTTGAGAAAAGATATTGGTTGTGGAAAGAACATGAGTATCATTGTTATATGAGATATTGCATGGTTGGCAATTGTTGGGTTGTGTTTCATGTTCTTGAGAAAAGCATACTACATATATCTTATTCTTTTGAGATTGATATTGAGTTGAGATTGAGATTGGGAGTTAATTATAGAACATATTGAGTCTCTAACAATTCTCTTTATGTTTCTATGAGATTTGAGATTGATATTGGGATTTAAGTATAGAACATATTGAGTCTCTAACAATTCTCTTTATGCTTCTATGAGGTTGATGAATCACATTGGGTCTCTAACAATTCTCTTTGTGGGTTCATGCTAAGTGAGTTTTTCTAGTGAGGACTTGTGAGCTGATTTGGACAGGTTCTAGTGAGGACTTATGAGCTTATTTGGATAGGTTCTAGTGAGGACTTGTGAGCTGATTTGGACAGGTTCTAGTGAGGACTTGTGAGCTGATTTGGATAGGTTCTAGTGAGGACTTGTGAGCTGATTTGGACAAGTTCTAGGGAGGACTTGTGAGCTGATTTGGATAGGTCCTAGCGAGAGGACTTGAGGACAGAGTTGAAGTGGTTCTTTGAGAAGAACCTAAGGACAGTTTTGACAAGTCTTTGAGAAGGCTTGTGTGCAGTAGAGATTGATTTGTTCAAGCTTTATGAGTTGAGCTTGGGACAAATTTGACAGAGTGAGGAAGACTTGTGCTGGACTGACTGACTTTTTTAGTATAGGTTGATGAGTTGTTGTGGAGGTGATCAGTGAGGACAGAGGTCTCTTGAGGCTGAGCATTGAGGACAGGAGGTCTTCTGTGGAAAGGAGTTCCACATGCTAGCGAAATAAGAGGCGGGTGATCTTCTGAAGTATCATTTCCAGAGCTGAGGGGAAGGATTCTCCTTTGGGCAGGAGGCTCATAAATTCGTGAGGAGGGGAAGGATTCTCCTTTGGGAAGGAGGCTCATAAATTCATGAGGAGGGGAAGTGTTTGTCTGGCTTTCATGCACACCCCGGGAAGGATGAAGCAAGGAAGCTCCGGAGACACCCACGGGACGGATCCCACTCGCTTTAGGATCTAGCTGGTTATCCAAGGTGTGAGTTACAGAGTTGGTTCGAATGGCTATTCACTCTTTTCCACTTCTGGAATAGATTTCAATATGGATCGCTTCTGTTACCTTACGGGGGGTTCTTGAACTTGTTCGATAGTTGCAAAAGTTGTTGACAATCAGATTTAACTTGAATTCTTGATCTAGCTCTCATGGGTCAGCAGATTTAAATAAAGGACAAACAAAGAAAATAAAAATGGATCATTCATGGTAAGCAAAGAGAAGGTAGGGTAGGGCAAAAAAGATAAGTTTATCAAACATCAACTGTAAAATCCAAACTGTCAATTTTATCTATGCTACTAGCTTCACAACAGAACAAATCAAAGAAGAAAGTGTCCAGTCAGTCTAAGATCACTTTCAACTAAGAGCACAGGGCAAAGTGGAACAGATCTATCAGAAAATTATAAACCCAAGGGCAGCTGGTTAAAACTGGTATCTTTCACCTGCAGCCTAGCTCACACAGTGAAGACAGAGCAATTAGAACAAACTTAACCTCAAATTTATAATTTTCCCTAGCAGACAAGAGAACAACTGAAGCCTAACAACATATTTAAAACTTGATAATGTCAGATTTACAGCATATATCTAACAAACTTTAAACGGAACGGATAACAAAAGAAGATACACTTATCACACTCTGCAAAAGATTAGGCTCCTGGCCATGCTATCACAGAAAAGCTAAAGCACATCAACTCCAAGTCCAGAAACAAAGGATTTCACAAAATTTGCAAGAAATTGCTTATAAGCCTTTTATTTCTAAGTCTTCGCCTCCCGCGATTACATTGAGAATAAGTATTTATAGATTCAGGACAGACCCTGATATTTTTAGAAATATCTTCTTCAAACCCTAAATCTTATCGCACTTAAACCCTAGGACCCGAGTTTTACAATAAAAATCCATTTAAAATCAAAGTCTAGATAGAACTTAACCCTTCGGCAAATCAGTGCAGTTAGCTACCATAAATGGAGAAGATAAAATCTAAAGCCACTTGCATTCATCCACAACTGCAAATAAATGCCTCCATTAATTCTGCTGGTGAGCCGGATGAGTCACCACTTCTCCATCAATCCGATCTCTCGCAAATCCATCCCGAAGTTGAAAATATCTTCATGCCATCAATTCTACCATAAATTTGCCATTGAATGCATTTACTGGTCTTTTCTCCTCTAGCATGGCGGCCCTTGATCGAATCTGCACTTTAACTTTGACTTTATGGCCTTTTTCGGTTGTCCCGCAAGTGCCAGATGGAATCCTGCATGAAAGACAAAAATATTATATTAGTACTTTAAAATCATTAAAATCAAAGCTTAAAGCATTAAAATCAGATTAAAATCAGCTAAAAAGCTTGCATGTCGGCCTTGCTCTGCCTGTTACATGCTTTGACACGTGTCGCTACCCCAGGATGCCTTCTATTTCAGCTGAAATGCACTTCTGGTCAACTTTGAGGAATTTCTCTCTCCTATCGCGATTCTGCGACATGTCGCGATTTCGCGACATGTCGCAAAATCATGACGTCCCCAGCGCTGCGCTGCTTCTCCCCCTGTCGGCCGCGAAAATGCGACATGTCACGATTTCGTGACATGTCGCAAAATTGCCCTCCTTCTAGCGCCAATTAGGTGTTGGTCCGGCTTTCATACGCACCCCCCCGCGAAAGGATGGGCAGGAAGCACCGGAGACACCCACGGGACGGATCCCACTCGCTTTAGGATCTAGCTGGTTATCCAAGGTGCGAGTTACAGAGTTGGGTCGAATGGCTATTCACTCTTTTTCACTTCTGGAATAGATTTCAATATGGATCGTCTCGTTACCTTACAGGGGGTTCCTGAACTTGTTCGATAGTTGCAAAAGTTGATTAGATTTAACTTGAATTCTAGATCTAGCTCTCATGGGTCAGCAGATTTAAATAAAAGACAAACAAAGAAAATAAAAATGGATCATTCACCGAAAACAAAGAGAGGGTAGGGTAAGGCAGAAAGAGAAGTTCATCAAACATCAACTGTAAAACCCTAAACTATCAATTTTATCTATGCTATCAACTTCACAACAGAACAAATCAAAGAAGAAAGTGTCCAGATTTCTAAGATCACTTTCAACTAAGAGCACAAGGCAGAGTGAAACATATCTAGCAAAAAATTATAAATCCAAGGGCAGCTGGTTAAAACTGGTATCTTTCACCAATGACCCTAGCTCACACAAGTGAAGACAGAAGCGATTAGAACAAACTTAACCTTCAAATCCGTAATTTCCCCTAGCGAGACAAAAAAACAACCGAAGCCTAACAAGATATTTAAACTTGATAACTCGGATTTACAAGCATATATCTAATAAACTTTAAATGGAACGGATAACAAAAGAAGATACACTTATCACACTCGCAAAAGATTAGGCTCCCGGCCATGCTATCACAGAAAAGCTAAAGCACATCAACTCCAAGTCCAGAAACAAAGGATTTCACAAGATTTGCAAGAAATTGCTTATAAGCCTTTTATTTCTAAGTCTCCGCCTCCCGCGATTACATTGAGAAGAAGTATTTATAGATTCAGGACAGACCCTGATATTTTCATAAATATCTTCTTCAAACCCTAAATCTTATCGCACTTAAACCCTAGGACCCGGGTTTTACAATAAAAATCCATTTAAAATCAAAGTCCAGATAGAACTTAACCCTTCGGCAAATCAGTGCAGTTAGCTGCCATAAATGGAGAAGATAAAATCTAAAGCCACTTGCATTCATCCGCAGCTGCAAATAAATGCCTCCATTAATTCTGCTGGTGAGCCGGATGAGTCACCACTTCTCCATCAATCTGATCTCTGCAAATCCATCCCGAAGTTGAAAATATCTTCATGCCATCAATTCTACCATAAATTTGCCATTGAATGCATTTACTGGTCTTTTCTCCTCTAGCATGGCGGCCCTTGATCGAATCTGCACTTTAACTTTGACTTTATGGCCTTTCCCGGTTGTCCCGCAAGTGCCAGATGGAATCCTACATGAAAGACAAAAAGATTATATTAGTACTTTAAAATCATTAAAATCAAAGCTTAAAGCATTAAAATTAGATTAAAATCAGCTAAAAAGCTTGCATGTCAGCCTTGCTCTGCCTGTTACGCGCTTTGACACGTGTCGCTACCCCAGGATGCCTTCTGTTTCAGCTGAAATGCACTTCTGGTCAACTTTGAGGACTTTCTCTCTCCTGTCGTGATTCTGCGACATGTCGCGATTTCGTGACATGTCGCGAAATCGTGACGTCCCCAGCGCTGCACTGCTTCTCCCCCTGTCAGCCGCGAAAATGCGACATGTCACGATTTCGCGACATGTCGCAAAATCGCGCCTCCTGCTAGCGGCCGTACAACTTTGCTCCAGCATGTCACGATTTTGCGACATGCTTGTCTTGCAAGACTTTCTCAAAACGTGCAGCGCGTCGCTGCCATTTTCACCCTTCGACTTTGAAACATGCAGCGCATCGCTGCAACTTTTTACCCCTAATTTTGAAACATGCAGCGCATCGCTGCAATTTTCTCCCTTCACCTTCGAAACGTGCAGCGCGTCGCTGCAAGCTCCGGCCCACGATTTTGAGACACGCAGCGCATCGCTGCAACTTTTTCTCTCGACTTGGAAACATGCAGCGCATCGCTGCACCCTTTAGCCCGCGATTCTGAAACATGCAGCGCATCGCTGCAACTTTTGGACTTAGCCACTTTTTCTCCTTTCCAGTCGCGAAAACGCGACATGTCGCGATTTCGTGACATGTTGCGAAATCGCGCTGGTCCGTACTGATTTCTTCTCTCTCCTCCGGCATACAGCGATTTTGTGACACTTTCCAAAAATAGAAATGTCACGATATCGCGACACTTCCAAAAATGGAAAGTGTCGCGATTTCGCTACACATCTGGGACTCAGCCGATTTTATCCTTTCAAGCCCATTTTCTCTCTCCTATCGCGAAAATGCGACATGTCACGATTTCACGACATGTCACAAAATCGCGCTTCTCCGTACAGCTTGCTTCTCCCTGTCACGATTTCGCGACATTTTTCTCCCCGGATTTCTCTCTCCTCATCTTGCAGCGATTTCGCGACACTTTCCAAAAATGGAAATGTCGCGATATCGCGACACTTCCAAAAATGGAAAGTGTCACGATTTCGCTACGTTTTTTCGACTTAGCTGCATTTGCCAAAATACGTCGCGATATCGCGACATTTCCGAAAATGGAAGTGTCGCGATATCGCGACACTACCAAAAATGGAAAGTTTGATTTTTCAGTGAATTATGCAACTGTTTTCTGGATTTTCTCGGTACCGGTGCAAGATTTTCTTTATGCCTGAATGATTCTAGCATGCAAAAGTGAATTCTGGGATAATCAAAGCTAGAATACAAGAGAAAGCACAACATTAAAAGTAGGCAAGCAGAAACTGGAATTAAAAACCTGAAAAGGATCAAGAGGGTCCTTGCTGCAAAAATGAAAGTTAAGAATTTTCTAAGGATGGAATCTCATTTTTCAGTGGGGGTGTGTTGCTTCTCAACAGGAAGGATTCTCCTTTGGGCAGGAGGCTCATAAATTCATGAGGAGAGCAAGGATTCTCCTTTGGGCAGAGGCTCATAAATACTTGAGTAAGGGAAGGTTTATCCTTTGGGCTGAGGCTCATAAACATTGTAATTGGGAAGGATTTCCAAAGAACTTTGAGAAAGATTTTTAGAGAAAAGTTTTGTGGATGTAGCCCATGTTGGGTGAACCACATTAAAATTGGTGTCTCATTGTGTGTTGCTTTATGCATTGCTTTGATATTGATATTGGTTCATTGCTTTGCGAAGTTGAAGTTAAATAGAGAAAGTAAAAAGAGGTCTTATACTGTTCACCCCCCATCTCAGTATAAGCTTGTGTTCTTCAAATATTAAGATGAATCATTAGAATCTAAGGGAACTAAAAAAATTGAGGTACATAGGTAAATAAATTCTTGAATGGCAGAGGATGAGATATGAGATGAGCATGATCATCCATACTACTAGAGATGGTCTTTTTAATGTCGAATTATCTTCCATATGGAACAAAAGGTATCCTAAGAGTGTATAAAAGGACAAGGTAATTAGTGAGTGACAATAAGAACCTTCCAGCTTCCAAAAACCCAAGAAGAAAATGATAACCAAAATCACCATTTCTATGACACTAATGACTTTGATAATAGTTAGTTTAGTGATGATGTAAACAATCATGAATTTATATTTAGAGAAATTATAACAATAAAGGAATAATAACAACAATGGCAGACAACTCAATTTGAGGAAGGAAAAATTCCTCAAGGAGGTTACCCTCTTGAGTTGGGAACGACCAACCCCATAACTACCATTGCTATCACTTTTACCTCCCTAACACCATCTAGTACCCTCTCTTCTTTATATATCCTTTCTTTTTCTACTTCTACATCATATCTCCTTTCTCTTTCTTTTACTACACTTCTCTCACTCTCCACTAGTGTAGCCCATGGTTATCCAAGGGAAACATTACCCCTAAATCATGGTTGGGATCATGCCCATCACATCCTTTCCATATCCTACCATCCAAGTCACAACTACATAACTATTGGTTCTATACACCACATCATATTTATCATCTATGGCATTTGCAACCATGTCACTATTAGAACTAAATGTTTTGATGCTTTACATTATGTAATGATAGGCATTTAAGTACATAGGATGCCTATTTTAGGCATAACAAACTCTTAAACAAACTTACAACTATTTCTATAATATACTACATGCATACCTTTTCACATGGCTATAATGTAATAATTCCTAACAATCATCACTTTCCAACACTCTAGTACAATTTGCATCATGGCTCACTCCCTCTGCCTCAACCTCATTTTCTACTATTACCACACAATTTGCTCCACTCACTTTGATTTCTACTTTTGCACATCCAACATGCCCATCATCCCTAGTAAGGAAACTTTTCCTACAAGTGATTATGAAGACTTTTCTAGGACAAGGAGTTGAGTCTATAGGAGCATCCCCTTAAACCAACTTGACTACCAAGCCAAGCTTAGACTTTGCATGAAAGAATATTTGTGTGCTTGAAGAGACATATGCCACCAAGGCATTTGATGTACTCATAGATAAAGAGAAAAAATGAAAGAAATAATACAAATGACTTAATGAAAGGACCTCCAAGGCTTCTATACTCATGCAATCACAATTTTCAAGAAAAGAGGATAAGATAAACATTTTCGAGGCTACCAAGATCAACCCTTACAAAACAACAACTTCTACTAACTTGACCACCAAAGTATCTAAGATAGAATTGAATAGAATAGACCCCTAATAAATATTCCAACTAGAAAAACAACTTACACTTGGTATAACCATGAAATTTGGCTACCTCATAGTTGAGGATAAAGTAATGCAAAAAAAGAAAAATATCTCAAGGAAAATATATCCTAACTAAAAACATAAAGATAACAAATCAATTAATAGAATGGGGTTCTTAATAAAGAAGCTTCATAAAGGGATCAATGGAATAAGTAGGTCAAGGACCTTAAATCCCAACTTTCTAAAGCTAAGAAAAACCAACGAGGACATGAAAACCTTGTAAAATAGCTAATGAAGGAGCATAATCAACTCCAAGAGGACTTGAAGGAAAAATACCAATAAATTATAGAGTTGATAGCCTAAAGGTAAAAGAAAATAGCTATAGACCCTAAGTATGTTAGAGTACAATAAGCTAGTATATTACATTACACTAGTTTAGTAGATTATTACATTTACTTTGTACTAATTACCATGCAAATATTTACTATTTCAAAATATCTGATGGTAGATAGGTTAATTCCTAAATATCCTAGGTTATCAATTCTAAACCTAACTCTACTTCTCCTATGGCACGTTTGTTAGCGTGGATTAAGGAGAATAAGTTAGTCAGTCTATTTTGTTTCCTATTTAACATTAGCCTTAATGCTAATGTTAGTGATGTTAATTAATTATTGATTGAATATTATTCTTGGTGCATCTAATTTCATCATTGGCATCAGAGCCACATCAGATTCACAATCTGACCTGGGCAAGAGAGAGGAGCGGAGGAGCAGAGGGACGAGCAATACGAAATTTTTATTTTTTGTTTCGTACTTCATTTACGCTCTCTGGCACGGAATTTTGCGATTTTTGTTGTCGTGATTTTTCATTGGTCATTATTAGGGTGCAGCACTGAGGGAGTAGTTCCTCATTGGAACTGACTGCATCAGATTGATCGGATCTGACAGCATGGAATCCTGCACTGTAAATCCGATCCGGACGACGCGCAGGCACTGGCGGAGGCACTGAAGCCCCCGATTCTGATGGGAGCCACCGACTTCAGAGATTCTCGTAGGCGACAACATATCATCAGTTGTCGCGACCAGCAACCTCTGATAGCTGAAGTGACAGTAGCACATAGATCGAGGCATCCATCGAGCTTTGACATGGTGGCACATAGATCGAGGCATCCACCGGGCTGACGTGGCGGCACATAGATCGAGGCATCCACCTGGCTGCTGACGTGGCGCAAACGTGGCGAGTGCATGACGAGCTAACAGGGGGGCTTCTGATTCGTCCACGTGGTGAACTCACCTGGGCATGTGTGGCAGTCTTCGTCTCTACTCCAGGCGGAAAAAGGTGTTTCAACGTCATTGATTGCCCAAGGGCAATCAAGCAAGGACGGGGGCAAAACGATTTTAAACAAGGAAAAAAATGTTTCCCTCGTCAATGTGGGACTAATAGTCCCACATCCTTTTTTTTCTAACGCTGCGCGGGAAAGCACTCAAAGCCTGGAGCTGGCTCATTGCTCTCATCCAACGTGCTAGCTGGACTAGTCGAACGAGCCAGCCCGTAAGGCCAGAGGCTGCGAGGAGTGCACGGTTCGACTCCCGCAGAGCCTCAAAAAGGCATTTTTTTTGCCTTATGAAAAAAAAGGTATTTATTTTTTTTGTATTTAATTTTTATTGTTTATTTAGTTTCTTTTAATGATTTTAATATTTTTTTATTATTAAATCATTTTATTTGATAATTAAAGTGATTTATTATGAAAGAATATTGCTATTGTTAAAATTTACTAAATATTTAAAAAAAATTGCATTAAAAATGAAATCTGGAGGCATCTTTAAAGGCATGCTTTTGTTTTTCTTTCCAAAGAGGACATAAGACATTTAAGAGCATTTTTTATTACAAATTAGAGAGCCTTTAAAACACTTCTCAAACCTTGTTAAAATTGCAATATTCAAAGGAGGACAACATCAAGAAAGTTGATTTCATATTGCAAAATTGGAAAACAAGGAAGACCAAAATTTGCAAAACTATCAAAATTGGAAACTTCAAAAGCCAATTTTTTTTTTGCAACTAAAACAATTCAATTTATTTTGTTTTCTCCACATTTGGGGATAAAGAGACAAAGAAACATCAATTTTGTTGCAAAACATCAAACTTGGCATTGTGCATTTGTTTTCTTCAAAGGAGGGATATAAGACATAAAATTGCACATTTTTTTTGCAAACTTGAGAAGAACTTGAAGCCTTGAGTCCATCAAAACCAAGTCGTTTGTCGACTGGTCTGGAAGCCTTTCAAATGCGGGTCGTGTGTCGACTTGTCTTGAAAGGAGTGCTCAATTTCTTCAATTTTGTAACAATTAAGGGGGGATAGAAATCATATTTATTGTGATTCTATTTTTTTTTGCAAAATTGTAAAGAAAAAGGGGGGATATTTCAGAGTAAGAAAGGTGCATTCTCGATTGTACTCGACACCTTTTCTTAAAATTGACTATACTAGGTGCATTTTCGGTTGCATCCGACACCTAGAGTGATAATAATTTGGGTTGCTCTCTTGTTTTGATTATTGCACTAACAATCATGTTTTTTGTGTGCAATTAAACAATCAGATAAAACATTGAAGAAGCATTTCACAAAACCCAAACTTCACTCAAAATCGTGCTACACCTTGCACAGGTTAAAACAAAGTCAATTTTTTTTGCTCCCCATCAAAGGTCAAAATCTAAACACCTTGATTAACTCTCTTTGTTTGGCTTAATTTCCTCAAACTTTCCATCCTTCTTGAAGGGTGTTAAGGCAGGTGCCATTAAATATCCTAGAGAGCACAATCAGAAGTCTTTCAAAACCTACCCATTTAATTTGCTCTATTTGTTTGGCTTAAATTCCTCAAACTTTTCATCCCTTGTTAAGGGTGTTAAGGCAGGTGCCATTAAATATCTTAAAGAGCAAATTAAAATCTTTCATATACTCTTTTGAGGGTATACTGCAAGAGAAAGTCATCTTAGTCATATCAATTTGAAACCTTCACCATGGCCATGATCAACAAGTATCTCACTGAGAGCCAACTGCTCAAAGGTTCAAATTATTCTGCCTGGAAAACTAAGATGAAAGCTATTTTAACTATAGAGGAGATGTGGGGAATAGTGGAAGGCACTGATTCTAGACCCACATCACCAGGAGCAGATCAGACAACCTATGATAAAAAGGATAAAAGACTTTCCTTATTGATCTTGCTAGCTATTACTGATGACATACAACCTCATATAAGTGAAGCTAAAAATGGTAAGGAGGCATGGGATGCCTTAGCAACCATTTTTGAAGGAAAGAATCAATCAACAATTCTTAACCTTCAAACACAACTTCACACTCTTCATATGAAATCTGGAGAGACAGTAGAGCTATTCCTCTGCAGAGTGGCAGATATAAAAACAAAACTGCAAGCCTTAGGAGAAAAAGTGGAAGACAAAATCCTGACCTCTATCATTTTGAGGGCTCTTCCAGACTCCTAAGAATGTTGATCACTTCACTACAAGTCTCTGGGAGGACAATGACTTTTGTAGAGTTGGTAAATATGCTTCAAACTGAGGAAGCTAATCAACTCCAAAGAGATGAGGCATCTAACAATGCACTTTTCTCAAATAGGCAAGGTGGAAAGAAAAAGTGGAATCAACAGAAAGGATCTTCTTCTAACAAAGACAAGGGTAAAGGCAAAGAGATTAAGAAGAAGAAGTATTGTAAAATTTGTGATAAGGACACTCATGAAACCAAAATATGTTGGTTTAAGAACAAACCACCCAATGAACAAGGACAAAAGAAGGGCAAAGGTAAACCAAAGAACAAGAATAAACAACAATAGGGACACATTGTCGTTGAAGATTCTAGTTCAGACTCTGAACGAGCACACAAAGTGCTCATGACACATACAGAATCCTCTCACAAGGATACTATTTGGTACATAGATTTAGGCGCTAGTAAACATATGACTAGTGATAAGTCCTGGTTTGAGATATTTGAGGCTCGAGAAGGAAGACCGGTAACCATTGCTGATGATCAGACTTATCGAGTTCAGGGAGAAGGAAGTGTTTCTATCTCCCTTCCAGATGGAGAATGTAAGATTCAAAAAGTTCTTTATGTACCAGGATTGAAAAATAATCTCTTGTCAGTTCCACAAATCCTGGACAATAACATGAATGTCAATTTCAAAGTGGACAAAGAAAAGAAACGTTGCTTTATCACCCATAAAGGAAAATAGATAGCAATAGGTTCATACAAACATGGTTTGTTTATCTTAGATGCAATTACCTCTACACATACTACAATGGAAGTAACCACAAAAGAGGCCACTTCTCTATGGCATAAGAGATTTGGGCATCTAAGTTCAGGGTATTTACTAGAACTCAGTAAATATCAAATGGTGAAAGGACTGCCTACTCTTTCATCTACTTTGCCAGTGTGCTCAGATTGCTTATCGGGAAAGCAACATAGAGTACCTTTTGAACCTAGCTCCTTTCGAGCTAAGGTACCTTTGGAGTTAGTTCACACAGATTTGTGTGGTCCTATGTCTACTAGTTGTGGAGGAAAAAGGTATTTTCAATTGTTTGTAGATGATCACTCACAAAAAATGTGGGTCTTCTTCTTGCAGTTGAAGTCTGAAGCATTTGACTATTTTCAGCAGTTCAAGAAGCTAGTTGAGAAAGAATCAAGATGTTTCATAAAGACCCTCCGTTCAGATCGAGGGGGGAATACACATCAAAATAATTTTCCTCATTTTTGCAGAAACATGGGATAAAAATATAGTTAACAACAGCCTATTCTCCTCAATCAAATGGAGTTGCTGAGAGAAGAAATCGTTCCATTATGGAAATGGTTCGATGTATGCTTAAGGGAGCCAATCTTGAGCACAGTTACTAGGCTGAAGCTGTAACAACTATAGTATATCTTCTAAATAGGGCACCCACATGGGCTCTTGAAGGTATGACTCCTCAGGAAGCATGGAGTGGAAGGAAACCCTCCATATCTCATCTACGAGTATTTGGGTGTAAGGCTTTTATGCATATACCTAAGGAGAAAAGAAAGAAGTTAGATGAGAAGACACTACAATGTGTTTTTCTTGGATATGATGAATTCTCAAAAGGCTATCGATTGATAGATCCATTCACCAAGAAAATACATGTTAGTAGAGATGTAGTGTTTGATGAGGCTTTCACATCTAACACTACATCAATATACCTGGAAGATGAGGAGCAATAGCCACAGACTCCTCCACAATAGAAAAAGCCTCCAAAATGGTATACAAGTACTATGAGAGATTCCAAACTCACTTCACCTCCAGATCTCACTCTCAATCATCCAAAGACACGAAGCATGTCTCGATAGAGAACGACAGAAGCATCTACTTCAGTTGATGATCTTTGTGCAAATTTTCAAGAGCTTTCTATTGATAGAGATTTAGAAGTTGGAAATGATATGGAAATTGATGAGGAGAGGGTTTACATGTCTTCATATGATGAAAATGAACCTTCTACAGTTGATGAAGCACTTAGTCAACCTCAGTGGAAGGCAGCTATGGATGCTGAACATAAATCCCTCATTAAAAACAAAACATGGAAGCTGGTCGATTTGCCTAAAGGAAAGAAACCCATAGGCTGCAAATGGGTTTACAAAGTCAAATATAAGGTAGATGGTACCATAGATAAGCATAAGGCCCATCTTGTGGCGAAGGGCTATGCTCAAAAGGAAGGCCTTGATTATGAGGAAACCTTTGCACCCACTGCAAGGATGACCACCATTCGAGTTCTTTGTGCTATGGCAGCACAATTCGAATGGAAATTACATCAGATGGATGTAAAAAGTGCCTTTCTAAATGGTGACTTAAAAGAAGAGGTATACATGACTCAACCTCCAGGATTTTTTGAGGAAGGCCATGAGCAACAGGTTTGCAAATTGGTCAAATCATTATACGGGCTAAAACAAGCCCCAAGAGCATGGTACATCAAAATGGATAGTCACCTACTACAGCACGGATTTAAGAGAAGTCCATCAGATGCAAATCTCTATATCAAGAACACAGGTTCTGAAATAGTGATTCTTGTACTGTATGTAGATGATCTGATCATCACTGGCAATTCAGAGAAATTGATTAACGCCGTGAAAGATGACTTGAAAGAGTCATTTGATATGATAGATCTTGGACTTCTCCACTACTGTCTTGGCCTTGAGATAGAACAGAAGAAGAATCATCTAAGGGTGACTCAGAAAAAGTATGCCAAGACTTTAGTAGAAAAATATTGTATGACTGATTGTAAGCCCAAAGCAACACCGATGGAATCAGGGCTTCAATTATCACGGTATGATGACTCACCACAGGTAGATGGCACGCTATATCGACAGATGATTGGAAGCCTCATCTATCTGACCAATACTAGACCAGACATTACTTATGTTGTAAACTATCTTTCTCGGTTCATGCAGGAACCAAAAGTCTCTCACTGGAAAGCAGCTAAGAGGGTTCTTCACTACATTCAGGGTAGTGTAGATTATGGTCTAGAGTATAAGAAGAATAACTCATTCTTCTTATAGAGTTATACTGACTTTGACTATGTTGGATCCCTAGATGACAGAAAATCAACATCAGGATATGTATTTCATCTTGGATCTGGTCCTATCTCATGGCATAGTAAAAAGCAACAGGTGGTTGCTTTATCTTCAACTGAGGTAGAATATCGCATTGCACGTGGAGCTGTGTGTGAAGCGATATGGTTAAGTCGCATCTTGGCTACCATGGGCCTACCAAAGAAACTTCCTATTCACATGTTTTGTGACAACTCAGGTGTTTTGAACTTGGTCAAGAATCTAGTCCATCATGAACGCACAAAGCATATTGACACAGATTGTCATTTTATTCGTGATGAAGTTCCTAAACACAGGATCAAGCTCCAATACATTCCCACCGACAAATAGGTTGTTGACATCTTCACAAAGGCACTTGGACGTGTCAAATTTGAGTTGTTCCGAAGTAGACTTTGTATATCAAAGTAATGTAATAAAGGGGGGATGTTAGAGTACAATAAGCTAGTATATTGCATTACACTAGTTTAGTAGATTATTACATTTACTTTGTACTAATTACCATGCAGATATTTACTATTTCAAAATATCTGATGGTAGATAGGTTAATTCCTAAATATCCTAGGTTATCAATTCTAAACCTAACTCTACTTCTCCTATGGCACGTTTGTTAGCGTGGATTAAGGAGAATAAGTTAGTCAGTCTATTTTGTTTCCTATTTAACATTAGCCTTAATGCTAATGTTAGTGATGTTAATTAATTATTGATTGAATATTATTCTTGGTGCATCTAATTTCATCAAAGTCATCCCAAGATATCCAAAAGGCCAAGTCCCTTTGGGACAAGATCAAGAAAGAAATGAATAACACTAATGAGTACTTCTCATTGACCATCATTACATAAGAAATCTTGGAAAAAGTAGCTAAGACAATCAAGCATGTAGAAGCACAATTATCTATAAGAAGAAAGTATTAGAAGTTACTTAAAGCCCTCACCTAAATAATTGCATCATATGAACAATAAATCAAGATAGATTACAAAGATCTAGTTAGAAAGTTTAAAAAAATCCAAATGTCTAGAAAAACCTTCAAACTTGGAAAACCAATCTACCATCATTGATAACCCAAGTTTAGAAAATGGAAAAGGAAATTCAAGGATTATTTTCTATGGAAATACTTGATATATTTAATGAATATAAGCATATCCTTGATGCTGAAATCATAAATGCTATGTTCAAAAGGAGAAAATCCAAGTCAACCAAGGGGGTGCAACTAAAACCTACAAGAAGCTAGATCCAATATACACCAAGCTTGTAATACCCACCAACTCGACTCAAGGGAGAGAGATTTTTTTCTATTTACACATAGAAAAATCATAAGAAGCCCTAATATTTTCAACATTAAAAGGCATAATCACATTTTGAGTTTAATATCATTGCATATGATACTCAAGTGGATAGGAGTGGCCAATATCTCATACTTTTGGAATTCACCTTTCTAAACATCACTATTTAGAAAAGACACTATCATTGTTCCCCCCACTTTTCCTATGCCCTCACTAGTATAGAACCACTTGACCATGATCTAGGGATTATCCAACATTACTATCTTAATAAAATAAGAGATTACTCAAAAAGTAAGGAATTAAAAAGCATCTTTAATAACAAATAATTGATCGAGCTTTATACAATAATTTAGATTAACCAACCCTTAATCAAAAAATTCTTTTACATAGCAATGCTTCTTCCTCAAAAAGTTATCTATATATTTCAACTTCTAAAATCTTCAAGTTGTCGCTATACTTCTGCTTCTTTCATGATAGGGTTTCCAACCACCATTATGAGAGATATGGAGGGATCAAAACAACTCTATAATGTAATGCAACTTAAAACATACTTATTTATTTTATAGTATGCATACAACCACACATCACAACATTGAAGCTATTATAGAATTTATCCTTTTATTCAATAAAGAAAATTCATCACATATTAATCTATACAAGATAATCGCATACTTCTCTTTTATAATGAACCCTTATCCACAAAGGTCTTAGGAATTCATTATAATAAAATTATCTTTAAAATTCAATAATTAATAATCTAATGAAGAGAATCTCGTACTTCTCTTTTATAATGAATCTCTTAACCCATAAAGATCTCAGGAATTCAATATAATAAAATAGTTTTTCAAATTCAATACACAATAATCTAAACAAGAGAATCCTATACTTCTCTTTTATAATGAATCACTTAACCCACAAAGATCTCAAGAATTTATTATAATAATATTCTCTTTTAAATTCAAAACATAATTATCTAAACAAGAGAATACCATTAATACAAAGGAAATTTATCAACATTCTAATAAATGCAAAACAAGATAGAGAAAGTCCTTTCCTTAATAATCTCAACTATAGTTTGAAATACAATTCCAATCAATAAGGAACTTGCAACATTCTAATTGTATAGAATAAAGGGAATAGTTCTTTCATTAATATTCATATCTATGTTTTTGCATACAACTCCATGTACATTTACTATAGTTTATTTGTAAGCTAAATTTCTTACATATTTCTAATTTTAGAGCAAGTTCAATAGAGAAAAATATTAAACCTCTAACTTAAAAGACAACCAAAGCACCAATATTACATCAACTATAAAATATTTTCCAAAAACCAACACCAAATCTTCTAGAGCGCACATGACGGATAAAAAAACCACCATAGAATATGCTACACCTAAGAGGAAAAACACAAGGAGCCCCTCCAAGACACTAGAATGCATATACTGCTCACTAGACAACAATACACATAGGACATCATATATAAAATGAACACAAGCATAGGGTAGAAATAAAAAATTAGGTCAACACTGAACATGACTACTGAGGTCAACACAACATTACATATCAGAAAATACCTCCACACAAGCTTGTGCCCAAATAAAGGAAATTAAAGTGATGCCTAGGTAGGTAACAAAAATCCAAAAGAAGAGATTAACATGCTGACCAACAAAACAACAAAGCCATGAATGATCTAAAAAAAACTAAATTCTCAAAAATATTACATGGAGGAAAATAAAAAACCAAGCAACAACTAGGAGAACTCAAAATAGGTAGATATAACTAAAACTTAAAATATCGCTATTCAAAAGAGTGCTAATCTAAATCATGGTAAAGCATCATTTATGTAGGAAAGAACCTGAATAAATCAAGCTCTAAAAGATCACCATATGATATTGTCGCACTAAGTTTCTCTCCTCCTCCAAGCCATCCCTCCAACACTACCTCCTTCTTTCTCCCTCATATCATCCTCCCTCTCCAAGTGTTTGTCCCCTTTCTAAATTAAAAGAGGTGTTTGGTATGAATGAAGTGGTGTTTCACATAAGAAGATACTACAAGAAACCTTTACCACCTTTCCATAAAGGAGAAATTTGAATAGATTTACCCAAAGATTACATTCAAGCATTATATTAATTCATTTGTCCACCTTCAAAGGCTAGCTTTAGTTTTCAAGTATTAATGTCATAATCTAATTACTTTACAATTCCAAAGTATTATGACCAATATATTTAATTAGAAATATTCATGTCATAATCTAATTAATACTTCAAAAATCCAATCAAAGCATAATAAAAGCAACTGAAGCTTAAATCCAAGATGTTTCACACCATTATTTTATCCTAAATAGGTGGACTCTTCTAATATAGTCCAATGCTCTTGCCACCTTATTAAGGAAACTCATTGCACAAGCAACTTACCAACCTAATGGTGGTGAACAGAGAAGCAAGCAATAATACAAATGCAACTATATGAAAGGTATTTATCCATGTTACCTTGAACTGTCGATAAACAAGTCATTTTTATCATTTCCCATAATATCTCTTATTGTAGGTGGTTTTCCCATGGTTCCCACCAAAGAGAAAAAAGGTGCCTGGTCCTGCATCCACAATTACATCAATAGTACCATATTCCATGCTCAAAAAAATGCAATCATTCCATCATATATAAAACATGAAAGAAACTATGCCATTACATAATCACATTAAAATATAGTTCATTATCCATAAAGAGTTCTTCCAAAGGAGGGTTGTTACATACTCCTCCCTTGGACTAAACACAATCCTCTATGTTTTCCTACAATATTAAGCATTCAAAAACTTATTCAAACAAATATGGAAATTGCTATCTCATATCTTCAACATTTTCCCATATAGCACATATATTAGAATACTAGTCCCACTAGACCTTCATTGATATAGGGTTCATTTTCTTAACACCTTGGAATGAAACCCTAGAATATTAATTGGTCGCACCTCAATGGCTATGAGATCTACCATCTGCAATTTATAAACATTCCACATATGAGTAGGATCAACAATATACTTTCTAAGCAAGGATATGTGAAAAGTTTCATGGATCTTTGATAGGTTGGGTGACAAAGTGAGCCTATAAGCTACTAGGCTGATCTTACCAATGATATCAAAGTGCCCAACATAGTGAAGATCTAGCTTGGTTGACTTGATGACACTTTTCACGGATCTAACCCTTAAAATTATATTGTCCCCTATAGAGAACTCTCTTGGCGATACTTTTATATCAACATAGCTCTTTTGGAGATTAGTCACTTCCTTGAGCCTAATCCGTATTACCTTAAGTTGTTCCTCCATGTCTCGGATAAGGTATGGTATGATCATCACTAGATCCTCTATATTTTTCCATGATAGAGGTGTTTTGAATATTCTATCATACAAGGCTTTGAATGAGGACATCCCCAATGATGCTTGGTACTTGTTGTATGCAAATTCAACAAGATGCAAAAAGTATTTCCACTTAGAATATTGGTCCATGAAACACATGTGTAGCATGTCTTCCAAAATTTTCTTGACACTCTTACTCTAACCATCTATTTTGGGATGATATGTAGAACTAATATTCAGCTTAGTGCCTACTACATGGTGTAGAGCTTACCAAAATTCTAATGTGAACCTAGAGTCCTTATCTAATATGATCACCTCAGGAAACCCATGTAGCCTAAATATTTCTTTGGTAAACTTATTTTCCACCATTGGTGCATCATCCTTGATGTTAACCAATATAAAGTGTGTAACCTTGGTCAACTTATCAACCACTCTTGAGATCGCATCATACTGGTCTTTATTCTTAGCTATATCTACTATAAAATCCATAGATATTACCTACCATTTCTGCATTGGCACATCATTTGGGTATAATTTCCTTGATGGGTGATGATGTTCTACCTTCACTCTATAGTATTCTAAACATCTTACAATAAAACTAGTTATGAATTGCTTCATTCCGGTCCAATAGAAGGTATTTTCATGTTTTCTCTCATTTTTGATCCTCTTGTATGAGAAGAGTAGGGAGAATTATGTGCCTTTTTCATAATCATTCTCCTCAAGTCACTAGTTTTGGGTATAACTCCCCTCTCTTTAAAACATAAAAGCCCATATTTTATGTTAATATCCTTATATTCCTTAGGATTTCTATTGGCTTTATCCTAGATTTATATGCAGTATAGGTCTTGTAGTTGCATTTCCTTAACACTATCCATAAAATCTATATGGCTATAGGTTAATATTGCTAAGTGCCTTCTCCTACTCAAGGCATCTGCAACCTTATTCTCCTTCCCTTTGATATATTTAATACCAAAGTCATATTATGCTAAGAATTCTATCCATATTCTCTGCCTTGCATTCAACATAGGTTGGGTGAAGATATACTTCAAACTTTGATGGTCTATCCTTAGCTCAAATGGTTTACCCAATAAATAATGTCTCTAGACCTTTAGGGCATGCACCACTATTACCAATTCTAAATCATGTGTAGCATAGTTTACTTCATGCTTCTTGAGTTTTTTGGACTCATATGCTATTGTAGCCTCTTCTTATGATAATACCCCACCCAAACCTTCTAGGGAAGCATCGATACACACGATAAAATTTCCAAGAGGATCTAGTATCTTAAGAATTGGTGGTGTTGTTAATTTATTCTTTAGAGCCTTAAATGTAGTCTCACATTTATCTGTCCATTTGAACTCTTTTCCTCTTTTTTTGAATATTAGTGACCGAATAGGTGACCTTAGAGTAATCTCTCACAAATGCCTATATTAGCCAATGAGTCCATGAAACTCTTGAATTCTATCACATTCATTGGTAGAGGTCAATTTAATATAGCCTTAATTTTTTTAGGATCCACAACAATTTCTTCTACTGATATGATGTGCCCCAAATACTACACCTGTGAGGTATAAAACTCACACCTGGATAACTTTCTATACAACTAGTACTTCCTCAAAATTTCCAGCACTAACCAAATATGGTGATCATGTTTTTCTTTAGAATGAGAATATATCTAAATATCATCCAAAAAACCAAGATAAACCGATGTATATAGTTTTTGAACACACTATTCATCAGGTTCATAAAATTTGTTGGCATATTTATCAACCCAAATGGTAGCACTGTGGACTCGTAGTGCACATATATGGTCTTAAAGGTTGTCTTAGAGGTATCCTCTTCCCAAATCCTTAGCTAGTGATACCCTGATATTAGATTTATCTTTGAGAATATGGAAACATCCTTTAGCTAATCAAAGAGATCATTAATTCATGGTAAAGGATACTTATTTTAATGGTTATATTATTCAACATTCTATAATCTATGCATAGCCTCAAAGATCCATCCTTATCTTTCACAAATCAGAATATTTTCTAACAAGTCTTGCAATTGCACCTTCAATTCTTGTAACTCAATTGGGATCATCATGTAAGGTGTTCTTGAATTGGGTTCAATCCTTAGATTTAATTTAATAGTGAAATAATTTTTTTATTGAGGGGATAGACTTGAAATATCTTCAAGAAATACATCCTAAAATTCATGGATAATTGGATGCTTCTTGAATAATTCTTCATCTCCCTTATCTCTAGTCTTCTCATTGATCTTTGCTACATATATTATACCACCTCTGTAGGTAGATTTCTTTAACTGCATAGCTGAAAGCAAATGAGGTTAGAAAGAATCTTGCCCACTTTGAACCCTTACTCTCCTCCTATACTTATTGATGAAATCCATCCACCTATCTTGAAATTTTATTAAGGCTCCATGAGCCTTCAACCAATTCAATCCTAGGGTAACATCAAAAGCATGTAGGGGTACCACATACAAATGGTATACATTGGACCCATTGGGTAGAGTTATCTCGGCTATAAGAAACCATTGATCCACTAATTTTAACTAAAATCATACTTGAACTTCCACTCTTGTGCCAAAAATCTAGGTCTTTTCAACATATTCCGATAACACTAGTGGAAATAAAACTATATGTAGCTTCACTATCTATTAAAGATTTATCAAACAACTTAGCACTTAGCAACATTAAAGTTGCTTGCCCACTTGGATTCTTGGTATCTACATAACTTTGATGTTGTCACTCTTCTGATATGTTACTTGGTTGGAAACATCAAGGGCACTTATTAGCATAGTGAGGACCCCCACAAGTATAGCACCTTACCTTGAGAAAATGAGTTCTTGCCTTGCCTTTCTTACTGGCTCGAGATCCATTGTATCCTTGTTTGGAAATTATTTCTAATATTATCTTATATTTTCCCATTTAGTATTGGAGTGACCTCACCGATGACTCTAACCACCTCATTCCATTAGAAGTAGTTGAAGTAGGGATGCATCATTGGTCATGCCCTCATTAGAGTCCTTGCTGGATTCCTCTACTTTTCCCATAGATCTATGGATATCTAGAGCTTTTCCTTTTCCCTTGTCTAAATTATTCTTAACCCTAGGATTTTTTGGGGAGCATACTTCAATATCCTTCCACATAAGCAAACCCGCTTTTTTTGGCAGACCTCAACATAGGTGCCATCTCTATCCAAAAAGGAGTTGGGTAAGTTACAATTCTCCCATAATTGTACTTATATTCTGTTAGCTTCATTCTACTCATGAACTAACATAAATTATTATCACTCAATTGATAATATTTTAGGGTCACACTTGCCTTCCTGCAAGGTGTCAATCCCAAATTTGCACATCAAGTCAGGGCTCAACCTAGTCACAATCCACAAACGCTTCTAGCCTTATGACCTAGGGCTTTGATACCAACTGTAACAACCCAAAACTACCAACCCAATTTTTTTGTAAAAGGGATTGAATACCTACTAAGGTTCATAACCCTTATAATAATTCAACATATAAGGATTCACCACATTTGAGTTCCAAGTCACTGTAGACAACACTCAGTGGATATAAATAGCCAATTCCTATAATTTTTTAAGGTTCACCTTACTAAACCTACATGTTTAAAAGGATGCCAATAAGTGGTCTCTCCAAATTTTCCATATCTTCATCGACTAGGGGTCATGTGACCATGGCATACGGATTATCCTTTAAGGAGCATAACAATTAAATGTGAATTCTTATTCCCTAACCATACTCTAAGTATATCGAGGTAGTTTAATCAAATATAGAGCCTTGGTGCTTAGTTACCACACCTTCGTGAGCTAACTAAGGTTATTGCCACTTTGACAACAACTAACATAATTACCCAATCCTACACAATCAAGGGATCACCACTACTAACCTATAAATATCCCCTTAACTCCTAGTTGAGTGTACATGCGATCCTACATGTTCAAGGTGGTAAAAATTCATGAGTACCCTAGCTATTGTATCCACACAAATCCTAGATTCATGTGTTTCTAGCTATTGCATCCACACAACTCCTTATAAGACTCATGTTTACCAGGTTATTGCATTCATGTAACTCCTCCTATGATTGGGCTTTATGGTTTTAAAGAAAATTTTATGGTTTTAAAGAAAATTCTATCTACCTAAAGGTTTTACCTTTCCACAAAAGATAATATTAACAACTAGAAGCACATAATAAGATATCAATGAATCCAAAACCATCACATTATAAATACTGTAAATCATAAGCAAGAATTTCTCTTAACCATAGCCTATATAAGCATTTCTTCAAAATACTTGACATAAAGCTTGAATAACATAAGCTTTCTACCAACCATTCTAATCAAATAAAATTCAAGTATTAAATAATAATATAAGATGACATTCCATACTATCTTAATCAAATAAGATATTGCTCAAAAAGTAAGGAATTACAAAGCATCTTTAATAACAAATAGTTGATCTAA
This sequence comes from Wollemia nobilis, assembly GCA_028583015.1. Taxonomy (NCBI): domain Eukaryota; kingdom Viridiplantae; phylum Streptophyta; class Pinopsida; order Araucariales; family Araucariaceae; genus Wollemia; species Wollemia nobilis. The sequence continues at coordinate 3,901,240 of JAQPPZ010000442.1, forward strand.
TTTTGTACAATTGCCTCATTCATGGACTATTTTGGATTTATCATAAACTTCTTTATAAACCTCGTGCTATGTTTTTATGCTAATATATATGACTGAATGCATTATGTATTAATATTTACATGCTTAAATTTTTAGGAGCATAATACTCTTTTTTGACCATTTTCTGCATTTATTTGACTGTTTCAGTTGATTTACTTGGTAAATAAAAGTGTATTTGAAGTATATAATAATGTTTGCTGATGTGTATCCCGTTATGGTAGCATTTCAAATAGTTTTCTTTCTTTATAATCGGTTTGGATCACAAAAATATGCCAAACTTCTGTGATTGTGCAGAAAACCTGAAACACAAAATTTTAGCCATACAAATTCCAGCCAGCTATCCATAAATAGCATGGCTTGGAATTTGTCAACTACAATGTATAAAACCTATTGGATTTATCTTCTAAGGACTTAGGGAGACTACCTAGCTGGTCAAAAACCACTTTCTTGGGTATTTGGTGTATGGATAAGCGTCAAGTCGTTGCACTTCCAGATATTCTAGAGCAAATTCGAAATGAGTGAAGAAGGACCAGTTCTAGTCAAAAAGGTGAACAAAGCACTCAATAAGGTAGAAAATGGATAGTTGAGAATGGATACAGGTGTATGGGATGTTTTATAATATTTTTCAACTCATTTCCACCATTGGAGGACGTACAAAAAAGGATAATGAACAATGTTGCAACATAACAATTCCCTGAATTTGAGGAAGACAACTTCAGAACAAATATTGAATCACTAAAAAATAGCAACAAAATATATTGTAAGCATTAGCACATGTAATAGATTATTATAAATAATAAGCTCCATTTTTGGTTGAGCTAAGGAGAAATAGACATAGAGCAAATAGCTGATAGGAAGTAGAAACTGTACCAAAACTGCAATTTAGTAGGATTCTCCTACAATATTGTAATGTTATGTGACAATCAATAAAAAGTGCAATCTCTTTCCATTCATTTTTTGTTTGAAGAGTACATGTGATAATTGAGTAGTTAGCAACCTCTTTTCACCTTCTTCTTGATCAGGGAGCAAGGGCCACTTCCAGACCTAGAAGAAGGACTAATTGTTGATAGGTTTTTCTGTGAACTTTGCTACAGCAGATTTAGCAGAAAGATTGGTAGTTTACATTTCTTGTTTACTAACCTGTGTTTACTATAAGTGAATGTGATAGAGGTGTGTGTTAGCTGACCAAATAGCATAAGTTCGTATCTATGGTTTGGAATTTGTAACATTCATAATTTTCCCCTATTTTTAGTAGTTGTTTCCAGCTTTCCAGGCATTTTTATTTTGTTGGTTGGTCACTGTAGTAGAAGCTTGATAACATTTTGTAATAGGACACTATTGGTTTGTGTGTGTTCATTTTTGCAATCTTTTCATTCCTATCATTTTAATTCTGCAAATGTAATCAAGTTTCATTTTTGCAATCTTTTCATTTCTGTAATTTCAATTCTGCAAGCGTAATTAGATTTCAATGTCAATTCATGCTAGTAAATTAGTTTCATAGGATTAAAAGTGACACAAAACCCCCAAGCTGACTTGTCCCACCAATAACGCTTGTTTTTTGAATGAGCTAATTTTCAAGCTGCCTATATATGCTATTGTATATAGCCTTGGATATCGCCTTAAATTGACAAAACTTAAGTATTAAATGATGTGATTTATGACATTCATCACTCTAAGTCCATCAAGGTAGGTTAATCAAACGTAGATCCTTGGTGCTTAGTTACCACACCTTCGTGAGCTAACTAAGGTTATTGCGACTTTGACAACAATTGACATAATTACCCAATCCTACACAATCAAGGGATCACCACTACTAACCTATAAATATCCCCATAACTCCTAGTTGAGTGTACATGCGATCCTACATGTTCAAGGTGGTAAAAATCCATAAGTACCCTAGCTATTGTATCCACACAACTCCTAGATTCATGTGTTTCTAGCTATTGCATCCAAAAAACTCCTTATAAGACTCATGTTTACCTGGTTATTGCATTCATGTAACTCCTCCTACGATTGGGCTTTATGGTTTTAAAGGAAATTCTATCTACCTAAAGGTTTTACCTTTATAAAAAAGATAATATTAACAATTAGAACCACACAATAAGATATCAACGAATCCAAAACCATCACATTATAAATACTGTAAATCATAAACAAGAATTTCTCTTAACCATAGCCTATGTAAGCATTTATTCAAAATACCTGACATAAAGCTTGAATAACATAAGCTTTCTACCAACAAGTTTAATCAAAGAAAAATCAAGTATTCAATAATAATATAAGATGGCATTCCATACTATCTTAATCAAATAAGAGATTTCTCAAAAAGTAAGGAATTACAAAGCATATTTTATAACAAAGAATTGATCCAATTTTGTACAATAATTTGGATTAACCAATCCTTAATCAAAACATTATTTTACATAGCAATGCTTCTTCCTCAAAAATTTGCCTATACATTTCAACTTCTAAAATCTTCAAGTTATCGCTATACTAGCTCCTTTCATTATAGGGTTTCCAACGATCATTATGAGAGATATGGAGGGATCAAAACAACTCTATAATGCAATGCAACTTAAAATATGCTTCTTTCTTTTCTAGTATGCATACAACCATGCATCACAACATTGAAGCTATTATAGAATTTATCCTTTCATTAAGTAAATAAAATTAATCACATATTAATCTATAGGAGAGAATACCATACTTCTTTTTTACAATGAATTCTTACCCACAAAGGTCTCAAGAATTCATTATAATAAAATTCTCTTTCAAATTCAACACATAATAATCTAAACAAGAGAATCCCATACTTATTTTTTATAATGAAACCTTAACCCACAAAGTTCTTAGGAATTCAATATAATAAAATACTTTTTCAAATTCAATACGCAATAATATAATCAAGATAATCCTATACTTCTCTTTTATAATGAATCGCTTAACCCACAAAGATCTCAGGAATTCATTATAATAATATTCTCTTTTAAATTTAAAACATAATGATCTAAACAAGAGAATCCCATTAATACAAAGGAAACTTATCAGTATTTTAATCAATGCAAAACAAGATAGAGAAAGTCCTTTCCTTAATAATCTCAACTATAGTTTGAAATACAATTCCACTCAATAAGGAACTTGCAAACATTCTAATTTATAGAACAAAAGGAATAGTTCTTTCCCTAATATTCATATCTATGGTTTTGCATACAACTCCATTTACCTTTACTATAGTTTAGTTGTAAGCTAAATTTCTTACATCTTTCTAATTTTAGAGAAAGTTCAACAGAGAAAAATATTAAACCTCTAACTTAAAAGATAACCAAAGCACCAATATTACATCAACTATAAAATAATTTTCAAAAACCAAAACCAAAGATATTGGAGCACACATGATGGACATAAAAACCACCACAACCTATGCTACACCTAAGAGGGAAAACACAAGGAGACCCCTTCAAAAATACCAGAATGCATATAGTGCTCATTGGGAAACATTACAAACATTATGATGTAGATAACATGGACACAATCATAGGGTAAAAATAAATAATCAGGTCAACACTGAATGTGACTACTGAGGGTCCATAACAATTCCTTCTACTGATATGATGTGCCCCAAATACTACACCTATGAGGTATAAAAATCACACCTGGATAATTTTCTATTCTTCCTCAAAATTTCCAGCACTAACCAAAGATGGTGATCATGTTCTTCTTTAGAATGATAATAGATCTGAATATCATCCAAAAAACCAAGATAAACCAATGTAGATAGTTTTTGAACACACTATTCATCAGGTTCATAAAAGTTGTTGGCATATTTGTCAACCCAAATGGTAGCATTGTGAACTCATAGTGCCCATATCTGGTCTTAAAGGTTGTCTTAGAGGTATCCTCTTCCCAAATCCTTAGCTAGTGATACCTTGATATTAGGTCTATCTTTGAGAATATGGAAACATCCTTTAGCTAATCAAAGAGATAATTAATTCATGGTAAAGGATACTTATTTTAATGGTTATCTTATTCAACATCTTATAATCTATGCATAGCCTCAAATATCCATCCTTCTCTTTCACAAATTAGAATATTTTCTACCAAGTCTTGCAATTGTACCTTCAATTCTTGCAACTCAATTGGGATCATCGAATTGGGTTCAATCCTTAGCTTTAATTCAATAGTGAAATCAATTTCTTTTTTAGGGGATAGACCTGAAATATCTTCAAGAAATAAATCCTAAAATTCATGGAGAATTGGATGCTTCTTTAATAATTCCTCATCTCCCTTATCTCTAGTCTTCTCATTGACCTTTGCTACATATATTATATCACCTCTGTAGATAGATTTCTTTAACTGCATAGCTAAAAGCAAATGAGGTTAGAAATAATCTTGCCCACTTTGAACCCTTAATCTCCTCCTATACTTATTGATGAAATCCATCCACCTATCTTGGAAGTTTATTAAGGCTCCATGAGCCTCCAACCAATTCAAACCTAGGGTAACTTCAAAAGAATGTGGGGGTACCACATACAAATGGTATACAGTGGACCCATTGGGTAGAGTTATCTTGGCTATAAGCAACTATTGATCCACTAAGTTTGACCAAAATCATACTTGACCTTCCACCCTTGTGCCAAAAATCTAGGTCTTTTCAACATATCTTGATAATACTAGTGGAAATTAAACTATATGTAGCTTCACTATCTATTAAATATTTATCAAACAACTTAGAACTTAGCAACAATAAAGGTGCTTGCCCACTTGGATTCTTGGTAGCTACATAACTTTGGTGTTGTCACTCTTCTGATATGTTACTTGGTTGGAAACATCAAGGGTACTTATTAGCATAGTGAGGACCCCCACAAGTATAGCACCTTGCCTTGGGAAAATGAGTTCTTGCCTTACCTTTCTTACTGGCTCGAGATCCATTGTATCCTTGTTTGGAAATTATTTCTAGTATTATCTTATGTTGTCCCATTTAGTATTGGAGTGACCTCACCAATGACTCTAACCACCTCATTCCATTAGGATTAGTTGAAGTAGGGATGCATCACTGATCATGCCCTCATTAGGGTCCTTACTGGATTCCTCTACTTTTCCCATAGATCTATGGATATCTATAGCTTTTCCTTTTTCCTTGTCTAAATTATTCTTAACCCTAGGATTTTTTGGGGAGCATACTTCAATATCCTTCCACATAAGCAAACCCACTCTTTTTGGCAGACCTCATCACACGTGCCATCTCCATCCAAAAATGAGTTGGGTAAGTTATATTTCTCCCACAATTGTACTTATATTCTGTTAGCTTTATTCTATTCGTGAACTAACATAAATTATTATCACTCAATTGATAATATTTTAGGATCACACTCGCCTTCTTGTAAGGTGTTAACCCCAAAGTTGCACATCAATTCAAGGCTCAACCTAGTCACAATCTACAAAAGCTTCTAGCCTTATGACCTAGGGCTTTGATACCAAATATAACAACCCAAAACTACCAACCCATTTTTTTGGAAAATGGATTGAATACCTACTAAGGTTCATAACCCTTATAATAATTCAACATATAAGGCTTCACCACATTTGAGTTCCAAGTCGCTGTAGACAACACTCAGTGGATAGAAATAGCCAATTCCTGTAATTTTTTGAGGTTCACAATACTAAACCTAAATGTTTAAAAGGATGCAAATTAGTGTTCTCTCCACCTTTTCCATACCTTCATCGGCTAGGGGCCATGTCACCATGGCATAAGGATTATCCTTTAAGGAGCAAAACAATTAAAGGAGAATACTTATTCCCTAACCATACTCTAAGTACATCGAGGTAGGTTAATCAAATGTAGAGCCTTGGTGCTTAGTTACCACACCTTCATGAGATAACTAAGGTTATTGCCACTTTGACAACAACTGACATAATTACCCAATCCTACACAATCAAGGGATCACCACTACTAACCTATAAATATCCCCATAACTCCTAGTTGAGCGTACATGCGATCCTACATGTTCAAGGTGGTAAAAATTTACAAGTACCCTAGCTATTGTATCCACCCAACTCTTAGATTCATGTGTTTCTAGCTATTGCATCCACACAACTCCTTCTAAGATTCATGTTTACCTAGTTATTGCATTCATGTAACTCCTCCTACGATTAGGCTTTATGGTTTTAAAGGAAATTCTATCTACCTAAACGTTTTACCTTTCTACAAAATATAATCTTAAAAATTAGAAGCACATAATAAGATATCAACGAATCCAAAACCATCACATTATAAATACTGTAAATCATAAGCAAGAATTTTTCTTAACCATAGCCTATGTAAGCATTTCTTCAAAATACTTGACATAAAGCTTGAATAACATAAGCTTTGTACCAACAAGTCTAATCAAATAAAATTAAAGTATTCAATAATAATATAAGATGGCATTCCATACTATCTTAATCAAATAAGATATTGCTCAAAAAGTAAGGAATTACAAAGCATCTTTAATAACAAATAATTGATCCAATTTTGTACAATTGCCTCATTCATAGACTATTTTGGATTTATCATAAACTTCTTTATAAAACTCGTGCTATGTTTTTATGCTAATATATATGATTGAATGTATTATGTATTAATATTTACATGCTTAAATGTTTAGAAGCATAATACTCTGTTTTGACCATTTTTTGTATTTATTTGCACTGTTTCAGTTGATTTACTTGGTAAATAAAAGTGTATTTGAAGTATATAGTAATGTGTGCTGATGTGTATCCCATTCTGGTAGCATTTAAAATAGTTTCCTTTATTTCTAACTAGTTTAGATCGTAAAAAGATGCTAAACTTCTGTGACTGTGCAGAAAACCTAAAACACAGAATTTTAGCCATACAAATTCCATCCAGTCTATAAATAGCATGGCTTGGAATTTATCAACTACAACGTATAAAACCTATTGGATTTATCTTCTAAGGACTTAGGGAGACTACCTAGCTGGTAAAAAACCACTTTCTTGGGCATTTGGCATATGGATAATCATTAAGCCGTTGCACTACCAGATATTATGGAGCATCTTCGGAATGAGTGGAGAACCAGTTCTAGTCAAAAAGGTGAACAAAGCACCCAATAAGGTAGAAAATGGATAGTTGAGAATGGATACAGGAGTATGGGATGTTTTCTAATATTTTCCAACTCATTTCCACCATTGGAGGACGTACAACACGGGATAATGAACGATGTTACAGCATAACAGTTCCCTAAATTTGAGGAAAATAGCTTTAGAACAGATGTTGAATCATTGAAAATAATAATAGAATGGATTGTAAGCATTAGCACATGTAACATATTATTATAAATAATGAGCTCCCTTGTTGGTTGAGCTAAGAAGAAATAAACATAGAGCAAATAGTTGATAGGAAGTAGAAACTATAGCAAAACTATAATTTAGCAGGATTCTCCTGCAATATTGTAATGTTATGTGACAATCAATAAAAAGTGCAATATTTCCATTCATTTGTTTTCTGAAGAGTACATGTGATCATTAAGTAGTTAGAAGCATCTTTTCACCTTCTTCTGTATCAGGGAACAAGGGCCACTTCCAGGCCTAGAAGAAGGACTAATTGCTAACAGGTTTTTTAGTGAACTTTGCTGCAATAGATTTAGCAAAAATATTGGCAGTTTACATTTCTTGTTAACTAACCTATGTTTACTGTAAGTGCATGTGATAGAGGTGTGTGTCAGCTGACCAAATAGCATAAGTTCGTATCTATGGTTTGGAATTTGTAACATTCATGATTTTCCCCTGTTTTGAGTAGTTGTTTCCAGCTTTCCAAGCATTTTTATTTTGTTGATTGCTCACTGTAGTATAATTTTGATAACCTTTTGCAATAGGTCACTATTGGTTTGTGTGTGTTCATTTCTGCAATATTTTCATTCCTGTCATTTTAATTCTGCAAATGTAATCATGTTTCATTTTTGCAATCTTTTCCTTTTTGTAATTTCAATTCTACAAGCGTAATTAGAGTTCAATGTCAGTTCATGCTAGTAAATTAGTTTCATAGGATTAAAAGTGACACGAAAATCCCAATCTAACTTTTCCCACCAATAAAACCTGTTTTCTAAATGAGCTGATTTTCAAGCTGCCTATATCTGTTGTCGTATATAGCCTTGGATACCACCCCGAATTGACAAAACTTAAGGATTAAATGATGTGATTTATGACACTCATAACTCTAATTCCATCGAGGTAGGTTAATCAAACGTAGAACCTTGGTGCTTATTTACCAAACCTTCATGATCTAACTAAGGTTATTGCCACTTTGACAACAACTGACATAATTACCCAATACTACACAATCAAGGGATCACCACTACTAACCTATAAATATCCCCATAGCTCCTAGTTGAGCGTACATGCGATCCTACATGTTCAAGGTGGTAGAAATTCACAAGTACCCTAGCTATTGTATCCACACAACTCCTAGATTCATGTGTTTCTAGCTATTGCATCCACACAACTCCTTATAAGACTCATGTTTACCTAGTTATTACATTTATGTAACTCCTACGATTGGGCTTTATGATTTTAGAGGAAATTCTATCTACCTAAAGGTTTTACCTTTCTACAAAAGATAATCTTAACAATTAGAAGTACATAATAAGATATCAATGAATCCAAAACCATCACATTATAAATACTGTAAATCATAAACAAGAATTTCTCTTAACCATAGCCTATGCAAGCATTTCTTCAAAATACTTGACATAAAGCTTGAATAACATAAGCTTTCTACTAGCAAGTCTAATCAAAGAAAATTCAAGTATTCAATAATAATATAAGATGACATTCCATACTATCTTAATCAAATAAGAGATTGCTCAAAAATTAAGGAATTACAAAGCATATTTAATAACAAAGAATTGATCCAATTTTGTACAATAATTTGGATTAACCAACCCTTAATCAAAACATTATTTTACATAGCAATGCTTCTTCCTCAAAAATTTGCATATATATTTCAACTTCTAAAATCTTCAAGTCATCGCTATACTAGCTCCTTTCATGATAGGGTTTCCAACGATCGTTATGAGAGATATGGAGGGATCCAAACAACTCTATAATGCAATGCAACTTAAAATATGCTTCTTTATTTTCTAGTATGCATACAACCATGCATCACAACATTGAATATTATATAATTTATCCTTTCATTAAATAAATAAAATTCATCACATATTAATCTATACAAGAGAATCCCATACTTCTCTTTTATAATGAATTCTTACCCACAAAGGTCTCAAGAATTCATTATAATAAAATTCTCTTTCAAATTCAATACATAATAATCTAAAAAATAGAATCCTATACTTATTTTTTATAATGAAACCTTAACCCACAAAGGTCTTAGGAATTCAATATAATAAAATACTTTTTCAAATTCAATACACAATAATATAATCAAGATAATTCTATACTTCTCTTTTAAAATGAATCACTTAACCCACAAAGATCTCAGGAATTCATTATAATAATATTCTCTTTTAAATTTAAAACATAATGATCTAAACAAGAGAATCCCACTAATACAAAGGAAATTTATCAACATTTTAATCAATGCAAAATAAGATAGAGAAAGTCCTTTCCTTAATAATCTCAACTATAGTTTGAAATACAATTCCACTCAATAAGGAACTTGCAAACATTCTAATTTATAGAACAAAAGGAATAGTTCTTTCCCTAATATTCATATCTATGGTTTTGCATACAACTCCATTTACCTTTACTATAGTTTATTTGTAAGCTAAAGTTCTTACATCTTTCCAATTTTAGAGCAAGTTCAATAGAGAAAAAGATTAAACCTCTAACTTAAAAGATAACCAAAGCACCAATATTACATCAACTATAAAATATTTTCCAAAAACCAACACCAAAGCTTTTGGAGCACACATGATGGACATAAAAACCACCACAACCTATGCTACACCTAAGAGGGAAAACACAAGGAGACCCCTTCCAAAATACTAGAATGCATATAGTGCTTATTGGACAACATTACACATATTATGATGTAGATAACATGGACATAATCATAGGATAAAAATAAATAATCAGGTCAACACTTAATGTGACTACCGAGGTCAACACAACATTACAGATTAGAAAACACCTCCATTAAATCTTCTACCCAAATGAAGGAAACTAAAACAATACCTAAGTAGGTAATAAACTTAGACCAACAAAAATCCAAAAGAGATTAATCACATGTTGACCAACAAAACAAAAAAGCCACAAATGATCTAATAACCCTAAATTCTCAAAAATGAGATATGGAAGACAATTAAAAACCAAGCAACAACAAGGAGAACTCAAAACAGAAAGAGATAACCAAAACTCATAAGATTGCTATTCAAAAGAGTGCTAATCTAAAACATGGCAGAGCATCATTTACATAGGAAAACACTTGAACAAATCAAGCTCTGAAAGATCACTTCCTGTCTCTGTCACATCAAATTTCTTTCCTTATCCAAGCTATCCCTCCAGTATCACCTCCTTTCTCCATCATATCATCCTTCCTCTCCAAGTGTTCATCCCATCTCTAAATTAAAAGAGGCGCTTAGTATGGATGAAGTGACATTTCACACAAGAAGATGTTATATGAAACCTTCACCACATTTCCATAAAGGAACCAACCAAGCATGACCATAAAGGAGAAATTCAAATAGATTTACCCAAGATTACATTCAAGCATTAATAATAATTCATTTATCCACATTGAAAGGCTAGCTTTACTTTTCAAGTATTAATGTCATAATCTAATTAAGTTCAAAGTATTATGACCAATATATTTAATTAGAAGTATTAATGGCATAATCTAATTAATACTTCACAAATCCAATCAAGGCATAATAAAAGCAACCAAAGCTTAAATCCAAAAATATTTTACACCATTATTTTATCCTAAATAGGTGGACTCTACAGTCCAATGCTATTGTCACCTTAATTGTTAGAAAATATATATTACATTACTTGGTTCACCTTAGTTACATTATTAGAATAAGAGTTTATCTTAGGTTAAGTAGTTACTTGGGGAAGAAGCATTAAATGCACAAGTGTTAGAATGTGCAATAATGTAAATGTGAATGTAGTCCACATGTACATGAGTCTTTAGAATAGAAGTTACAAGTGTCTATCATGTAGTATGTATGTGTCTTTAGAGTAGGATATTGAAGAGTCACATACTAGTATATATATGTGATCAAGCATTGTAATAGATAGTGAAGCATGCTTTAGAGCATGTACTAGTAGAATGTTATTCATATTGTATCAAGTTTTTCAAATTTTCGTGAGCCTCCATTAATGGATACTACATGAGTTGTTTCTCAAGTTTCTCATGCTATTTACATGCTTATTACTTCCATTGTCATAGATATCATATTGCTTGCTTATTTCAACACTTGTAGGTTCATTGTATTCAAGTTTAGAGTCTCAAAAGCTAATAGTGGTAAGGGAATTTGATAAGAGAGAAGAAATCTTCATTACATAAATTTCAGAGTATTTCCTTGCAAATTTTGGATAGCGAAATAAAAGGGATAGAAGATTGAAGATAGGAGAGGACTAAGAAAAAGTCCTATTGCAGAATTGAGCAGCAACAAATTTAAAAGATTTAAAGAAGGGTTGTGCAAGCAAGAGAAGCTCCTGAGAAGAAGTTTTTGAACAATCGTCGCCATCCGACGACATTCCCATTTGAAAGGAAAATTTGAAGAAGACGGAGCAGCATTCGAAGAGTTTTTGACTGCGAAGTTGAGGCAGATTTGAGAGAGATTTTGTAGGCAGCAATTAAAGGATGTGTAACAGTTTGAGGGGTCTGATGTTGCTTTAAAACTGCTGCTGTTACTGTTGTCTCAAGGATCGAACCTGCTCACATTTTGCCGGCCGCGCACCATCTTTCTTACCGTAGACAAGCGGAAGACGTCCATTACAGTCATCAGGCAGGCCTTGCTATTACTGCGTGCTAACAGGGAATATTGATGCTCAAGCACAGTTGCCAATTGCCATTATCATTTTTGCCGTAGTCAAAGGAGCTGATTTTTTCATCCGAAGATCACCGACATAACATAGCTATCATGCGCTGTTGTTTTATAAAAACCAGAGTAGCTGTTGAAACTGCAAAAGCGCACAGTGAAGGAATTATACACGTGAGCAGACGTAACTGTACGCAACGATTTATTTTTTTGCACACCAGAAACGTTTTTCGTTCAGCGCCAGAAACGTTAATCTACAAGCTTGCGAACCCCTCAGAAGAAGCACTTGATGATTCTCTCTATAACGGCCATGCAGAAAGCACTGTCTCCATCTTTTTAAAAGAGGTAATATTTTCTCAATTATAAAGTTTTTTTTTTTTTTCAAAGTCTTTATACCAAATGAGATATAAGGATTAAATAAATCTTAATATATTGGAACGTTAAGTTTTATTTTATATAGGAGGGATAAGGTGATTTTGTGATTAATTTAGGATTTATATATTTTTTAAGGTTATATTAATTAATTTCAAGTTGGATTAATTATACAAAAGAGTAATAAGGAGCTATAAACTTTATTAAGAAGTTGTATTGAATTTTTTTAAGTTATTATTTTTTAAATTCAATTTTTTTTAATTTGCAATTAATTTTATTTTGAAGAAATAAGGATTTCTATCTTTGAAAATTAAAGAATTGTTTTTTTTGCAAATATTATCATTTTCTAAATTTCTAATTAAGGAGATATAAGGAATACTACACCAAAATTTAGATCATTGAAATTTAGAAAACTAAACCATTGAGAAGTCAAATACTATAGTATAGTCCTACAAAACTTGAGTTTTAAAAAGGTTTTGTCAATATTGATCACATACTCAAAACTAGGGAGTAATAAGGTAGTCAACTTTATACTAGAAAATTGAAAGTTTTTGTAGGATTATTGGTACATAGATTCAAGAGCAAGCAAACATATGACCGGAGACAAAATATTTTTTAAGTCTCTACGAGAAATATAAGAGAAACCAGTTACAATAGCTGACAACTATAAAGTAGAAGGAATAAGAGATATTATAGTCAATCTAGTAGATGGAAAAGGGATAATCAATAATGTTTTATTTGTTCCTGGATTGACTACCAATCTTCTCTCAGTTTCACAACTTATGGATCAAAACTTGATAGTAGAATTCAAAGTGGTTAATGGAAGAAAATAGTGCCATATTATCAAACAAGGAAAAAAGGTTGCCATAGGGTCTTATAAAACTGGTCTATTTGTCTTGGATACTACAACACATTCAACACTCTCAGTCCAAATTTTAGATATATGGCACAAACGGTTGGGTCATACTGGTATATCATCCATAAATGAAATGAGAAAATATAAAATGGTATATGGAATGCCAAATCTATCCTTGGAATCTACCATTTGTCCAGAATGCATAGTAGGAAAACAACATAGAAAACCCTTTGAACTTCGTCAACAAAGAACTCAACAACCACTAGAATTAATTTATACATATCTATGTGGTCCAATGAATGTTGATAGTATTGGAGGACACAAGTTTTTTCAATTATTCGTTGATGATCACACCAGGAAAATGTGGGTATACTTCATGAAATACAAATAAGAGGTATTCAGTCACTTTAAACATTTTAAACTACAAGTAGAAAAAGAATCATGAAGGACTATCAAAAACCTTCGTTCAGATAGACGAGGAGAATTTATTTCAAAAGAATTCAATCTATTCTTAGAATAAAATGAAATCAAAAGACAACTCACTACAACATACTCACCTCAAAATATAGAATTGCAAAAAGAAGGAATAGATCTATACTGGAAATGGTAAGATGCATGTTAAAAGAAGCAAAGTTTGATCATCAATATTGGGCAAAAAAAGTCAAAACAACAGTATATATATAAAATAGACTACCTACTAGAATACTCAAACATATTACACCAAAATAAACATGTACTAGAATACTCAAACATATTACACCAAAAGAAGCATGGTCAAGATGAAAACCAAACATTGGAAATTTAAACATTTTTGGATGAAAAACCTATATGCATATCCCAAAACAAAAAAGGGCAAAGCTAGATGAAAAAACCATAGTTGAAATATTTTTTGGGTTTGATGATGAATCCACAGGATATAGAATAATGAATCCAAGCACAAAGAAGGTTCATATAAGTAGAGATGTGATTTTTGATGAACAACTTAAAGTCAATGACATAGAGCAAAGCAAGGACACAAAAATTATTCTACCCTTTTAATAAGAAGAATAAAAAAATATAGGTATAGAATCAGAGTACAATAATGAAGATTCAAGAAAGTGAACAAATAGAACCAACCACCTTTACCCAAAAGAAATATCCCATATGGTATAGAGATACAATACGAGCAGCCAACTTAGAACAGATGCCATATCTCACTATCATAAGACCTCAAACTTGAAGTCAAACTAGAATGAATAGAGGATGGTTAAGTTCATCAAAAGAGCCAACAACAACTCAAGCTCTAAGTCAATCTCATTGGAAGGCAACCATGGAATAAAAATATTTAGCTCTACAAAAGAACAACACATGGAAGTTAGTAGAATTACCACCAGGGAAGAAAGTTGTAGGTTGCAAATGGATATACAAAACCAAATACAAAGTAGATGGGACACTTGACAAGTACAAAGCTACATTAGTAGCAAAGGGGTATACTCAAACAGAAGGAATTTACTACGAATAGACATTTGCACCAACAACCACAATGACTACTATCGGGATAGTATGTGCATTAGAAGCTCATTAGGGATGGAAACTACATCAAATGGATCTAAAAAGTGAATTTCTTAATGGATATCTAGAAGAGGAAGTTTAAATATCGCAACCAGAAGAATTTGTTGTTAAAGGACAAGAACTCAAACTTTACAAATTGAAAAAATCCTTGTATGGCCTAAAGTAAGCCCCTAGAGCATGGAATATAAAGATTAATAATCATCTATTACAACATCACTTCAAAATAAGTGCTTCAGATACCAGTATATATACAAAGAAAATTAGAAATGACATACTAATTCTTATAGTATATGTTGATGATATTTTAATTATTGGTAGCTCATAGAATCTAATCAGTAAGATTAAAAATGATCTAGAAAAAGCATTTGAGATGACAGATTTAGGATTTATGAACTATTGTCTTGGTCTAGAGATTCATCAAGAAAAGGACAACATCACTATTACTCAAACTAAATATGCAAAAGCTTTGTTGGAGAAGTATAGAAGGGGTTTTCTCTTGGATGGTGCAAGAGCATTTGCAAGTCCAACTCTCAAGTTTTGGTTAATATTTTAAAATGCAAAAGGTTGGAGGATGTTAATTGCCAGTTAACCTATATGGCTATTCAGATTATCAGAATTAGTGAAGAGTTTGAATTTATCTTCTTTGTGCACATACCAAGGGAATAAAATGTGGTTGCTGATTATTTAGTCAAAAGGGCTTCTTAGATTTTGGGTCCTTGGATTATGGATAACTAGGAGAGTCTTCCGGTTGGGGACTCTCAATACCTTTGGGAGTTGATCCACAAGGATGTCTAGACTTAATATGGTTTGTTTTTATTGTTTTCTTTGGGTTTTGATCCTATTTGGTGGTTTTAGTTTGTTTTGTTGTTTATTTGAGTTATGGTTGGGGGCTTCGATGTACTCTGTAATCTTGTCTTCTTATCAAT
Organism: Wollemia nobilis; assembly: GCA_028583015.1. Classification (NCBI taxonomy): domain Eukaryota; kingdom Viridiplantae; phylum Streptophyta; class Pinopsida; order Araucariales; family Araucariaceae; genus Wollemia; species Wollemia nobilis. The sequence continues at coordinate 3,916,986 of JAQPPZ010000442.1, forward strand.
AAATTTTTACCCCTTTATTTAAAAAAAAAGGTATAGAATGAAGGGATGTAAACAAAAGCATACACCCATGGAACAAGGGATTCAATTATCTAAAAATTATGGAACACTTTAGTTTCAGCTACTTAGTACATACAATTGATTGGAAGTCTTCTATACTTAACCAATACTCGACCTGAATAGTCTTTGCAGTAAAGTATCTTACAATATTTATGCAACAACCAAGGGAAAGTAATTGGAATGCTACAAAAATAATATTACAATATATTAAGAAAACTATAGATTATGGACTAACATATTTGAAGAATGTAAAATATTTTTGTCTACAGGTTTATTCAGAATTTTGATTATGCTAGTTCTATCGATGATGGAAAATCTACTTCTGGGTACATATTCTTTCTTGGATCAAGTCCAATATCTTGGCACAGTAAGAAACAACATACAGTTGCTCAATCATCTACTAAAGCATAATACCTTGCAGCTAGAGACATAACATGTGAAGCATAATGGCTACAGTACATATTATCTGACATGGGATTCAAACGAGAGTCAACTTTGATATATTGTGACAATCAAGGAGCTATCAATCTAATAAAAAATCTAATTGTTCACAAATAGACCAAGCATATTGAAGCACAATGTCATTTTATTTGAGATAATTTTTAGAATCCTCACATTAAATTAAAATATGTACCTACAGAGGAACAAATGGTAGATATGTTTACAAAGTCATTGGACACAAATAAATTTCAGGTCTTCAGAGAGCATCTATGCAATCAAGAGAAAGGTAAACCAAATAATATAATATAGGGGGTGTTAGAAAATATATATTACATTACTTGGTTCACCTTAGTTACATTATTAGAATAGGATTTTATCTTAGGTTAAGTAGTTACTTGGGGAAGAAGCAATAAATGCACAAGTGTTAGAATGTGCAATAATGTAAATGTGCATGTAGTCCACATGTACATGAGTCTTTAGAATAGAAGTTACAAGTGTCTATCATGCAGTATGTATATGTGTCTTTAGAGTAGGATATTGAAGAGTCACATACTAGTATATATATGTGACCAAGCATTGTAATAGATGGTGAAGCATGCTTTAGAGCATGTACTAGTATAATGCTATTCATACTGTATCAAGTTTTTAAAATTTTTGTGAGCCTCCATTAATGGATACTACATGAGTTGTTTCTCAAGTTTCTCGTGCTCTTTACATACTTATTACTTAGCCATTATCATAGATATCATATTGCTTTCTTATTTCAACACTTGTAGGTTCATTGTATTCAAGTTTAGAGTCTCAAAAGCTAATATTATTAAGGAGACTCATTACACAAGCAACTTCTCGGCCCAATGGTGGTGAACACATAAGCAAGCAATAATGGAAATGCAACTATAAGAAAAGGTATTTATCCATGTTACCCTGAGCTTCAAATGAACAAGTCATCATCATCATTTCCCATAATATCTCTCATTGTAGGTGGTTTTCCTATGGTTCCCACCAAAGAGAGAAATGTACCTAGTCCTACACCCACAATTACATAAACAATACCGTATTCCATGCTGAAAATAATGCAATAATTCCATCATATACACAATATGAAGGAAACTATGCCATTACATAATTGCACTAAAACATAGTTTATTATCCTAAACCGTTCTACCAAATGAGGGTTGTTACAGTTCAAGGTGTGTCATTCACAAATATTTGGTTATTGCATCACCACAACTCCTAGATAAATATTGGTTATTGTATCACCGCAAATCCTCTTAGGATTGGGTACATTTTGACTCAAGGGTTATCTAATATGGTTCTAGATTCATGCCCAAAAACCCAAGAGTCTATCATTTAAATAATATGAACATCTCTCTCAAAGGAAATAAAGTGCTATAATAAATATAATCAAATGCATCATAACACTTTGCTAAAGACTAAATACTTTCAAATCATAATACTAGCATTTAACATTTTCTTATTTACAATGGAAAGAATGGAACAACATCTAAAAGAATTATAACCATAATTCATGAATTAGATTCTATAAATCCTTTCGATAATATATTCTTTTTAGTTTTACACATAACCAACATTTCAATAAATTACATAAAAGAATAACAACATATAAACTTTCATTCTTGATCAAGTCCTGAAATACTATAACATGTATAGTTATAATGCAACCTTTCCTTCAAAAGTTTCACTACAATTACTTTCTACATATAGTTTCTTTTTTTATTTTTATAAATTATTTAATACATATCAAGATAAATATTCCTTAGTTTTATATTCCCTTCCAAGGCCTTTCTCTTGAGATCCCTTTTCCATAAACTTGATTAGAATTTTAGGGATTAGGATAGGTCTTAAATGCATATGCATGCCTAACATGCACTATGCAAAAATAATTCAACCATGCAAAACATGCATCCCACAAGAATTTCCCATGCAAATCATTGAGAGAATCCCATACTTCTCTCAACCATAGATTTCCTGGCTACATAAGCCTCATCCATCTCTCAAATATTAACCAATCATACAACCAACTTTCTTTTTCAAAATAATCTAAGATGCATTCAAAAGCTTGCTCTTTAAAAGAAAAAATGTGCATTCCTAATTTTGAAAATATTACATTCTTTAAAAATAACATCAACATATTTTCTAAAAGATAACAATAAGTTAAATATATTTTCATCAATAATCAAAGGTCAAAACCTTCTTTAATAAAACATATTATTTCCTTATTATATAATCTAATTTAAACTATTAAAAATCAAATAATAATCAACATAACATTAAAATATAATACTAAATTCTTAACATTATCTATTGATTATTTTAAGCAAGCTCACAATATGAACGAACAAAAAAAAACATGATGTTATAAGCTAAAGGAGGTCATCCTGTTGAAAACCACCAAGCTTCCAAAATCTAACCACAACCACCGTCGAAACAAGGCTACCATAAGCTTTAAAAAATGATACAAGCTAGTGAATAACCCTCTAAAAGCTAAAATGAAATCAAGTAATAAGCTTATAACAAAATACAGGGTTGACCTTGACTTAGATTTGCAGTGCTATAGGCTTAACACAGGTTGGAAAAACATGTAAGGTTCTTGAACCAAAAAGCGCCTGAAAACTTATGCTATCTATCGATGGCCCAAATAGGCACAAAGCTAAGCATGCTTTGGATTAGGACAAAAGTGAATACTTGCAAGCTCAAACAAGACAACAAAAACTTACTCTGACCACAAACGCCTAACAAAAATTTACTCCAAGAAACTTATAAAAATCTAAATGAAAACAAAGCCAAACACAACTAAACCAAAACTAGTAGAGCTTAATAAAATATTAAAGGATCAAAAGAATTACTCCTGTACACACCAAATCTAGGAGAAAAATCTATAAGAATTCCTAAGAAGAAAGGCATAAAGAGAAACAATCTTATCTCATAAAAGGCTAGCACAAAAGATACCAAACAACACCAAAAATATTCAATGAAAGAACACAATGAGAAGGAAATATTGCAACACTCATTTATTATTCAATAAAGTAGGTATGTCTATGCCTACAAGCTAAGTTTTCAATATACCTGAATTGCTCTGTTTCTCCAACAACGAATTCCCTTCTTGATCTTCTCCTTTTCGACCCTTTTCCTCCCCCTAACGGTCCGAAACATGGAAATCCATAGGCAACATATAGCTTTGGAAGAGTATCAAAGGATAGGAGGTTTATTCCATTTTCTTCCCAAGCAAGTTGAAAACCCATTACCATGGTGTTCCAATCCATTATAAAAGTAACATTTCTCAACGTATGTTGTTAAGATTCAAAAGCCAACGTTTTTCCAAAATATTAACTTCCATCTCTTTTTTATTTTATGAATATGCTTTCCTTGCAAAGGTTTACCCCTTAATTAATAGCCCACTAACATTCACAAGGCCAAAAATTAAAAAATAAAACCATTCCCTTAAAACATTACTAGAAAGAATTATTATTTCTAATACTAATGTTATTTACTAACACTAGCGTAATTAAACTAATTACTCACCTAATTAATTTAATTAACATCAACTATTAATATTAACCATTAACATTGATAATTAAGTATCCTTGCGTATTTATAATACTAACATATTTATTAATACCAACTTAACAAAATTATTAACCAACAATTTCTATGCTTAAAATATAAGCATAAATGATGATCGCTTTTGATAAGCGAGAAGTGAAGGAAGCTAAGGTTTTGTATTGCGAAGAATGAGGGTTTCAATAGAGGGTAAAATGTAATTTTTTTATGGCTATCAATCATCAGAGCACCTCTTGGGTAGTGTGGAGGTTGAGTGCTTTGAGCACAAGCAGTGGAGAACAATGAAAAAGACCCTTTGGGGCCAATGATTCAGGGATCTATGGGCCTCCTGGGGGGTTTTCAAGAATCTGGCATAATCATACAAATATTATGTTCAATAGGGATAATATTCAAGGCATTAAATCAAGTGAGTAGCAAGAAAAGCAAACAGGGGAAAGTAATATCCAATATTAATTCATGCATGTTGACCAACAAATCCAAGAGAATGAATAGGTATTGAATAAAACTGATCACCCTTTTTAATTCATAGCACAAAATAATGAGGAAGGGAATCCTATTCAAACGTATAGACAAAGGCTAAAATTAAATAGAAACAAGATTCAAGAGATGGATCAAACAAAGGGAGATAACATGTTGATGGCAGATTTAGATCTCGACAAAGCTACAACTGGATCTAGGGCACACAATAAAAAAGAATTAGTCATAACAAAAAAATTTAAGGGATGGATCCCAAGGACCTCCCTCCAAAACTAAATTTTAAATAAGCAATCTATGTAGGTTCACCACAAATAAGAGGGAAAAATAACCAACAATTACCAAGGAAACCATTGAGGATGCCGAAAATCGATCCAAGGATAAGAAATATGGGCTGCATGAAAGCAACTAATGGATCCCCATTAGTTAAGTTGGAAATGGAGGATATATAGGAGTGAATAGACACTATGGAGAGGAGATAACTAATTTGTCGATTCATGGGATTTTGACTAAATATTTCTACCATCAAACAATGGGCTGCCAAAAATTGGAGAACTAAAGGTGAGATCCAAATCCCTGCTTACCCAAATGGCTATTTACTTGAAATGTTTACCACTGAAAAATATAGGAAGGACATTTTTCAAGGGGGGCATGGTTCTTAGGTAGGGCAGGGATTTTCATAAAAAACTGGAATACCAAGTTCAAAGTTGAGGAAGAAATACCATCAACTGCACATGTCTAGGTCCTTTTATTTGGCCTCCTAGTAGAATCCAAATGTATTAGAAGCAATTGGGAATTCTTTAGGAGTTTTCATGATGATAGTTGATAGCACTCAATATTTGGATCATATTATTTATGCAAGGATTTGTATTCTAATTGACTTTGACAAACCACTTCGAGAGAGGATCACCTTATAATATGGGAAAGAATTATGGGAGCAACAAGTAGACTATGAAAATATCCCTTTTAGATGTAGAACCTATCACAAATATGACCATATAGCTAAGGATTGTCCTCATAAGATCCTTAATAAAGATAAAGAACATGGGGAATTAGCAGGATTTCAAATTCCCAAACAAAAGAATATTAAAAAAACAACACCAAAAGATAAAACAATAATTTCACCTAACACCTTTAAAATTATCTCTATGGATGAGCAATTAAATGATGAGGATGACAAAATGGAAAAAATTATTAAGGAAACATAGTTTTATGAAGAGAAGGAACATGAAGGAATGGATGATGAAATAATAAAAAAAAAAGAAACTACCCTAATTTTGAGAAATAACCAAGGAGAGTCATCTCATCTAGTAATGGACCTTCAAGAAAAGAACAAAGAAAATTTAAATAAGTGTAAAACTAAAAGCTAGATTCAAAAAAAAAAAAACCAGTTCCTCAAAAATATCATATAGATCCCAACAACAGTGCCTTGGTTCTAACTTCTAAGTAATCATTCTATAGACCTTACAGGAATGAAGCAAGATACAAATAAAAATATGAAGATGGATACAAACCAAAAGGTAGGACGTAAATCCAATCAACATCATCTGGTAGAGGAAGATCAAAATTTAATTGAGGAACCTAAGATATCCGTTCTTACCCATTTCTTCAAATCTGATTAATTATGAAGATTATTAGTTAGAATAATAGGGGACTTAAAGGAAGTCCTTCTTAACAATAAAAATTAGAAGAATGATTCAAAGAAATCAGCCTCAACTTCTCTTAGGAGACAAAGTTTTCATTTGAATAAATGGAAATAATAGCGAAAATGATGTGGCCATCAAGTAAAGTAGTGTCCCTCAGCACCCAAGGGGCCTCAAGAGGAGTGGCATGTCTTTGGGATCCAAAGGAAATTACAGTATAGTACATGATGGGAAGCAAGGGATTACTAGCAGTGGTTGCCCAAAACAAAGATTCAAATTAGGTTATACTTTATATAAATGTCTATGTTCCATGTACCATAGAAGAAAAAAAAATAGTATGGAGAAATATAGTTTTTATCACCTCTCAATTCCCTAAATCTTGGGCTTTGATAGGAGGATATTTCAACTCTATCCTTTATTTAGAAGAAAAAATGAAAGTAATTGGGAAGTTAGATGGGAGTTCATAACTCATGAGTGAATACATTGCCAACCTTCATCTAGTAGATATCAAGCCAACCAATGGTTTGATGACTTGGTCCAATAGAATACAAGGCTCAACATGCATTTTTGAAAGGCTAGATAGGTTCTTGCTTTCAGATAAGTTTTTGATACAAGGACACATCCTAAAAGTGAAAATCTTAAACAATGTTGGATCTGATCATGGGCTAGTTTTAATTTAAATTTGGAGAACCAAGGATAAGTCGACACCATTTTGTTTTTAGCTGATGTGGTTCAAATATGAATCTCTCAAATCAAGGATACAATAGTAGTGGCAAGAAGGCAAGCCAAGACATGATACTAGAATGTATTGTTTTGTCAAAATATTGTAGTTTATTAAATATAAAATAAAGACTTGGAATTGGGAGAAATTTGGAGATGTTAGGGAAAAGAAATGGGAAGCTCTAACCCGACTTGAGGAGCTGAATGAGAAAATTCATCTTGAGGGATTCACAAAAAATAGGGTTAGACAAAATTTAATCTTTCAACCCAGGTTAAGGAATGGGATAGAAGAGAAGAACTAATATGGAAACAAAAGTTAAGGATTCAATGGCTACAAGAAGGAGACTAGAACACAAGTTTCTTTTATAAGTCTCTCCTAGCCCAAAGAACTCATAAATTTATCCCCTTATTGAAGAATAAATTAGGAGATATAGTTCACTCTTGGGAAGGTATGTCTTCATTATTTGTGAATCATTTTTCAAACCTCTTTACAGCCCAATTGCTTGATCCAAAATCTCAACAAGAAATTTTATAGGTGATACTTGTTCTTATTTTTAATGAGGAAAATGTGGCTCTAACCACTCCTATAACTAAGAAGGAACTACAAAAGGTAGTTTTAAAAATGTAAAAGGATAAAACCCCAAGTCCAAATGGTTTCCCTATTGAATTTTATCAAGAATTTTGGGATGTTTTGCAAGATGACATGTTAGAGGTGGTAGAAGAGGCTAGAAAGGTAAAAGATATCCTCAAAGATATCAAAAAGTCTCTTATAGATCTAATTCCAAAATCTCAAGAAGTAGATAACATTACTGGATATAGACCAATTGCTTTATGTAATGTTATTCTAAAAATAATTTCAAAGATTATGTCAGAAAGGCTCAAACCTTTGCTTCACATATCATCTCTCCAAAAAAAGGAGGATTTGTTGAAGAGTGACAAATAGTGGATTAGCCCAAGAAGCAATTCACTCTATGGAAGCTCAAAAATCCTCCTCCATGTTTATTCATTTGGATTTATCCAAAGCATATGATAGGGTGGATTAGCACTTTCTCATCCAAGTTTTGGAAAAACTTTTATTCTCTCAAGAATGGATAAAATGGATCAAAGGTTGTATATCTTTTGTTTCTTGTTCAGTTATTCTTAATGGTTGTCCTACTCATTGGTTCTCAACTTCTAGAGGCATCAGACAAGAAGACCATCTTTCTCCTTATAGTTTTATCATCCTAGCAGAATGTTTAGAAAGGAATTTTTCTAAGAATTGAGACTGTCAGAGGTTAGAAGAAGTCACTATAGATAAAGGATTCATACCTATCACTCATTTACAATTTCTTGATGATTCCACTCTTTTGGGGAAGGCAACAATAAAGGAAACAACCTCAATAAAGTAAATTCTTTACTGTTTTACTAGAGCCTCAGGGAAACTAATTAATGAAGATAAATTTAAAGTACTTTTTTTCTTGCTCACCCAGAAAAGAGATTTTGATAATGGACAGATTATGATTCAAAAAAAAATCCCTTCCAATTAAATACTTGGGTTTTCCAATTAATCTGGGTAGCCAAAAAAAAACATTGGAGATGGTTAATAAAGAAAGTGAAGAACAAAATTAGTAGTTGGACCAACAAATGACTTTCATTAGGAGGTTGAATAACTCTTATCAAATTAGTTCTTCAGTATATTCCTATCTTTGTTTTAGCATTTTTGAACATCCCCAAGTCAGTGCTCAATGAACTGGATAAAATTAGTCACAAATTTCTCTAGAGAGGTTCAAAAATGGAGAAGAAATAGGCCCTAGTAATGTGGGAGACTCTATGTATTTCTACTCATGAAGGGAATTTAGGTCTTAGAATGGAAGTCAATAATAATAAAGCTTTGACAACAAAATTATATTGGATATGGATTAGCCACCCCAATGCCTTATGGACCAAAAATATTAGATCCAAGTATGCAGAAAATAAAGATCCATCTGACTTAATTCGTCATCAACTACCTTCTAGAGGGTATCCAATTTTAAAGGTCCTAAAAATTGGGGAGGAGTTGATAAAGAAAAATCTCTTTTGAATAGCACAAAATGGTAAAAATATAAATTTTTGGATAGACTCTTAGAATGGACACCTTTCGTTGTCAATCCAACAACTAGAATTAAGGCCTATAATGGATAAAATGCAAAGATGAATTGGATAAAAGTTGCCAAATATTAGTTAGATCAGACAAGAAATGTAGAGGTGGGAAGATATTGGATCCTAGTAGAATATTGGCCAATCCAAAATTTTGAAGCTGAAAAAATATTATTCACAGAATCCTTCAAATGAGATCGCTTTCATGGTCACAATATGAGGACTGTATTGTCTATAATAGTTTAGGGCATATTGAGTACACTATTGCTCAGGGTTCCTTAGACTTAAGCCCTATTAATCCCCATAAAGGATAAGATATTTTAAAGCATTTATAGGCTCCAAGGTTATGTTCAAAAGTCAAAATTTTTCTATGGTTGTTGCTCCATAAAAGGGTTCTCATAGGGGAGTAGCTTATGAAGAAATGATTTAATGGACCCTTTTAATGTGTAATGTGTTGGGATAACAATGAAACTCAACCATTTATTCATAGAATACCCTATCATTGTAGCATTGTAGAAGAATATGGCTTCCCTTCTAAATTTAATATGGTCCAATGAACAATCCATAGAACAAATATGGAGAGATTGGAGCAAACAAGAAGGAAAATACTGGTATGTGAACCAAATAGTTTGGACATGTATGACTATTCTTTTTTGGAACATCTGGAAGGAGCAAAAAAAACAAATATTTCAACAAGAAAGGAGGGACATCCACTATGTCTAGCTAAAGACCATAGAAAATGTAAGAGACTATCTAGTATTTATTAGCTCATCCACACAATTTAAATCAGCTATGGGAACAAATGATGGCTCGATTAAAGATAAGAAATGTATTAGACCAACACAGAAGGAATAAAGGTACTGGTCAAATGATGGATAGAAATAAGCAATGGCAGCCTCCCCTAAAGAACTTCATAAAAATCCATACTGATGGAGAATCCAGAGAAAATCTTGGAAGAGCTAGTATAGGAGGGATAGGTAGATTGGAGGATGGTACTCCAATTTTTACTTTTACAAAAAAATAGGAATTCTATCCAATAACTTAGCTAAAAGGTAGGGTATTTTGATAGGTTTGTAGGAGGCTCTGAAGGTAGGGTAGAGAAGGGTGATTGTTGAGTCAGACTCTCAAGTTATGATCGATTATCTAAAATCAACTTTAGGGTCTAAGAAGGTGGATTGGATAATCCAATAGATTATAGATAAGATTAGGTTAATCATAAATAATTTTTAGGAGTTTATTTTCAATCATGTGCCTAGAGAATAGAACAAAGTGGCAAATGCTATAGCAAATTGGAATTTTGACAAAGGAGATTTAAATGCTATGGTTATCTTCCTAAGTGGTGGCCAGAACAAATTAGGACTGATGTTCTCCTTGTTCAGTCTCTTGATGATAATACAAGAATCTATGTTTAAAATGATAAGTGGTGTGATGTTTTTTTCATGATAGGATCCCAAAATTTCAAAAAAAAATCTTCAATACTATTCATGATAGAGGATGTTAGAGGGTTTTGTCTCAACAATCAAAGCTTCAATGGTAGGATGGATGGATGACAACTCCCTTTTTGGTGACATTTTAGATCCCTACTGTGGTTATGCAATTTATTTTGATCTTTTTTATTTTGGTGCATTTCTTCATTACTATCCTTTTTTTTAAATAAAGGGGTAAAAATTTATTGATAAAAAGTCTGGATTACAGAGTACAACTAATATTCCAACCAGGACTCAAATAAATAGCCAAACAGGCTAAAACCACTATACTAGAATGACACCCAGAAAAGACAACAAGAATAAACCACATTAAGTCTATACATCCTTGTGGATAAACTCCCACAGGCGTTGAGAGTCCCCAGAAAGGAGACTCTCCCAATTATCGATACTCCAAGGATCCAGCAGCTCAGAAGCCCTTTTGGCCAGGTAATCAGCAACCACATTCCATTCACTTGAAATGTGCACAAAGAATATAAATTTTAACTCTTCACTCATTATGAGAATCTGAATGGCTATAGAGGTCAACTTCCAATTAACTTCCTCCACCCTTTTACTATTTAAAATATTAACTACAATTTGAGAGTCATACTCGCAGATAATCCTATGATAGCCAAGATAAAACCCCCTCTGCAAGGCCTCAAGAATTGCAAGAGCTTCCATAAAATTGTTGGAGTGAACACCTTTATAAATGGAAAAGAAAAAACTGACACCACCACTAGAATCTCTCCCAACACCGCCAATGCCAACATGTCCAGGATTACCCCTGGACGATCCATCAATATTAATTTTTAAAACTCCTCTAGGGGGTGGACTCCACTTACCATCTCTCCTAACCTTCTTTCTGAGTTGAGGAAGAATAGTTCACACCATTCCCAAAGAGACAAAGGGATTGTTGTACCTTCTCCTCCCTAGAATCCAAAAGAGGGTCCACATCACATTTGCTATGGATGGTTTCCTGAACCATATACAGGATCCTTTTCTAGATCTGTTGAATAGCCAAATAAATGCCCTAAAATATGCATCGGTTTTATTCGAGCCAAATTTTCCAGATGATGCAAGAAGGGCCCAAATTCCAAGCCACCCGAAGGAAGGGGGACTTGGACGGAGGTCTGTCCAAACTACTCCAAAACTCCACCAGGGACAACACATGAAAACATGGATGGTTCCAGGTGCTCCACCAACGGTGCCAAATGTCTCTGGCAAAGGAGCATTGGAAAAATAAATGAGAAGAGCCATCCTCGTTCTTACTGCAAAGGACACAAAAAGAGGGACCCTAAAATCTCCTCTTCCTCACATTATCCTAAGTGAGGCATTTATTACGAGCTACCAACTAGAGAAATAAGTTACATTTTGGCCAGGCAAATTTGTTCCACACCTTTTTCCACCAAGTGATAGGAAGACTCCTATACTTTTGCTTATCAAGAACCTGATAACCATAGGCTACCGATTAGGTTCCATTAGGATAAGGGTTCCAAGCCAGAATATCTTTACCCCTCAATAAAGAACAAGGCCTCCCTATAAGAATAAGAGAAAGCACCTCTCTTTCCTTGGTCAGTCCCCCTAGGGTCATTCTTGCAGATATTTCCACCTGCACATCTCCATATTTCCAAAATACTAGATTTTTTTAAATTCCTCCACATGAGACCAGCCTGCTTCCAAGAAAAAAATGCTTAGGGAACGTAACCTAGGATATTTATTCAAGATAGGAGGGTGGCCATCCCAAGAATCCTCCCAAAAAAGAGCATTTGATCCCTGATTTCAAATCCGGAACAAACCCTGCTTGATTAAATTAGCTCCTCTTTTCAGAGTGTCCCGGATAATTGAACCTTTCCCAACCAAGCTGACTCTAGGGATTTCAGCCTCAAAAATACCTCTCAAGTATTTACAAGATAATATTTTAGCCCAAATCTGATCTTGAGAGGTACACCATCTCCAATAAATTTTTGTAGCCAAAGCCTACCCAAAAAGAGATGTCTGTTGCAACCCAAGGCCTCCTCTTGGACTGGCCTACATATAGAATCCCACCTAACCAAACTCCATTTAGATTGATCAAGTTTTCTAGACCATAAAAACTATCTTGAAAAAGCATCCATGTCCTTGATGAAGTGAGAGGGAGCTATTTGTACAAAACATCTATAAATGGGTAAAGCTTGAACAACAGATTTTAAAAGCAACACTCTACCTGCAATGGATAGCCATCTGAAAGTCCAGTGATTCACCTTCCTTCTAAACTTATCAAGCATAGGCTGCCAAGAACATCTAGGTAGAGGGTGAGATGAAATTGGAATACCAAGATAAATGAAGGGGGAATTCCCAACCTGGAATCTTAGAATGCGAGCAATCCTGGCTTGAATAAGAGGAGGGGTATTGAAGAAGAAAATAGAAGACTTGTCCTCATTAATAAACTGTCTAGAAGCACCAAGATATATGTCAAGAGACTGTCTAATATTGCCGACTTCCTCGATAGTGGCAACTCCCAACAAAGCAATATCATCAACAAATTGAAGGTGGGAAAGAGGTGGCAAACTACTATCCCACTTCCACCCCTGAATGAGACCCTACATGACTTGAGACTTGAGCAATCTTTCCAACCCTTTCGCCATAATGATAAAAAAATAAGGAGATAAAGGATCTCCTTGCCTCAATCCCCTTGAGGCCTCAAATAGCTCTGATGGCTCATTATTAACAAGAACAAAGAATAAGGAAGAAGAAATACAACTCATCACCCATCTAATCCATTCCTCCTCAAATCCAAAAGCAGCAAGAACTTTCTGAAGAAAGGACCATCTGACCCGATCATAGGCTTTGGCCATGTCCAACTTAATGAACATAGTTTTCTCCTTAGAAGTTTCCATCAAGTGAATAGCTTTTGTATCAATAACAACCCCATCCAAGATTTGTCTACCAGCAAAAAACCCTCCTTGCTCCTCAGAGATGATTTTGCTCAACCATATCTTCAGCCTCTTAGCAATAATTTTTGTGATGATCTTATACACAACATTGCAAAGAGCAATAGGCCTGAACATATCCAAGGAATTTGCTCCCTCTTTTTTAGGTATAAGCACCACAAAGGTAGCATTTAGGGCCCTTAGCATCTGTTTGTTCTTTTGGGACTCATGGACCACCTCCAAAATATCAAATTTGATTAAATCCCAAAACTCCTGATAAAACTCAATCGAGAATCCATCTGGACTCGAGGCTTTTCCTTTTTCATCTTGAATACAACATTTTCCAACTCCTCAAGGGAAATTGGACCCATCAAGTGCTCATTCATCTCTCTAGAAACAATCACTGGAATAGATTTTAGAATAATTTTTTCATTCTCATCATCTGATAGGGAGTCCTCCTTGAAGAGAGAGGAAAAATACCTCTTAGTCTCTTCTAAAATATCCCTAAAATAAGAGAGCATGATATCCTGATAATTCATAAGAGAGGTAATCAGGTTACCATTACGATGACCCTTAACTAAGTTATAAAAGAAGGTTGTGTTCCTATCCCCTTCCTGAAGCCAATCTACTCGAGATTTTTGTTTCCAAAAAATTTCTTTCCTCAGTTCCCATTCAGCAAGGTCTTTCACAGCCTCAGATTCCTCAACAAGAAGCTCCTTCGTGAATCCCTGATCTCTAATATTCCTTGAAGCTTCTTCCATCCTCCTAAGAGCTGCCAGCTTAGCCAAGGAAAGATTCCCAAAATTTAGTCTATTCCATCTCTTCAATTTATGTTTTACAAATTGTAGTCGCTTCATAAAGGAATACATAGCGGTGCCATGAGGAGGTTTGCCAGTGGTCCACCAGCCTCGCATGAAATCATGAAGCTTAGGATCACAAAGCCACATAAGTTGAAACTTAAATGAGGGATTATTTTTTAGCCCTAACTCCAAAGTAGATAGTTTGATAGGCCAATGATCAGATCCCCTACCCTCCAAAATCATAGAACTAGCACCTCTGTTATTACCCATCCAATAACTAGATATCAAAAACCTATCCAGTCTCTCTGAGATGGAAGCTTCCCCACACCTTCTGTTGTGCCAAGTAAAGATCCCATTATCTGGCTTGATGTCAACCAAGTTTAGGGCCTGGATATGAGCACTAAAGACATAAGAAAAATGCTCAAGACGGTCCACCCCACCACATTTCTCCTCTAGACAAGTGATAGAGTTGAAGTCTCCAACCAAAATTCATGGGTACAGGGGAACAAAACTTCTCACAAAGTAAATGTGCTTCCACAAATTTACTTTACCATTGTAATCAACAGGAGCATACACATTTGTAAGTAGGATGATTTCACCAGATTCATTATCATGCCCGACCATTGAAATAGACCATCTGCTAGAAATCCAAGTAAGAGGGGATATCTTAACCGGATTCCATAAACAAGAGATGCCACCAGCATATCCACATGCACCAATACACTGGCATTACCCCCTTATCCACAACTTGGGAGTAATATTGAACATACTATCAATATCCAATTTAGTCTCTTGAATAAACACCACATCCGGAGAATGCACACGAACCAAATCATGAACAACTTTTTGTCTAGGGATGCTATTCAACCCCCTTACATTCCATGAGAGGATAATCATTTTTGGGGGTTATAAAAATGGGAGTCCAATGTTCTCACCAAGCCTGACTCCACAAAAGTCTCCCCCATTAACTTAATTTTATCCTGGTCCTTCTTTCGATCCACCTTCATATTCTTATCCGAAAAACTTTTTTTAATTATTTTCTACTGTAATCCCAACATCGTAGGAGTTTTGTAGTCCAAGGATGATTGCATCAGTGCTTGAGTAGGAGAGGACATAACTAAATCTGTACCACTTTTCAAAATAGTTTCCCTTATAGGGCTAGACCCAACCATGTCCCCTATACTCAGATCCAAAGCCCTTTGTTCTTCATTTAAACCCCCTAGATCTGATTCCTTAAGTTCCCCCTCAAGAAAAGATATCTAATTTGGCCTTGTTATATTTGCATCAGGTAGTGACATTTCAGGTATCTCCATGCACTGATCAAGATCATATAATATTTCAAAACAGTTGAGTAGAGCATCTGGCTGGCTATCCTTAAGGTCTTTGTTTGCCCTTCGTCCTCTGTTTTAGGCTTTTACCAAAACAAAACCTTCCTTATCCCGTTCCCCTTCCTTTATCGGGGCTTTTTCTTTATCCAAAATTTATCCAGACTAAGAGGGCCCAGGATTTGAAGCCACAGGCGAGACAAACTTAGGGCATTTTATTTGCAGGTGGCCATATTCACAACAAATCCGACAACGAAATGGAAGAGCTTCATAGTCAAGTTTTTGAACCCATGTAGTTGATCCAAATTGTATTTCAATAGAATCTAGAATAGGATTATTTAAGTCAATTTTAACACAAATACGAGAAATAGAGATTACCTTTTTATCCATTGTATGTTGTGACGGTCCAATCGGCTTCCCAAGCAGAAGGACAATCTTATGCAAGATATCAGTTCTCCAGAATTCCAATGGGATCCATGGAAGCCACACCCATACTGGAACCCATGACGGTTGCTCCTTTGATGGGTTGAAACCCACATGCTAGGGTTTAAGAAAGAGTCCCACTTGGTTATAGAAATAAGGACCCCCTTCAAATGCTTTGTTACGATTTGCAATACAAGAGAAAACCACCATAAAATAGTTGTTCGCACTCAGCATCACCTCCACATCGCCTTCAGGATTCCAAGTCTTCCTGACCCAAGCCTCCACAAAGGGGAGAGAAATTTGGATGCCCAAAAATTTATCAATAAGGGTATGTTTGGTTAGATACTCCACATATTTTGCCATCGACTCTGGTTGAACCACTAGAACTGGCCTGGCTTCACATCGTTCCAAACATCCATTGTTCTTTAACAAGCGGTTCCCAACATGCACTGGAAAATATTGTTCCTTCCAATCATTTTTAGATGAAAAAATATCACGAGCATGCACTCTCTATGCCGGACCCGATGCCATCACGACATTCCTCCAAATTTTCAGACCTCCTCCGAAAGTTGCTGCCATCCTCGCAGAGCAGTTTTTCTTTATAAAACCCTAGCAGAGTATTTTTTCCTCATCAAACCCTAGCAGAGAAATTTTTTTTTAATAGTCTAATGAATGTGATTCCTCTTATATTAAGCATTATCACTAATATATAATGCTAGATTTATGAGGACCTTGTATATTCTACAAAACATTCCAATAACATTACTATCCTTGATAGAGATTGTTAGGGGGTTTTTTTCTAAATAGTCAATAACTCCAATGGCTTAGTTTATTTTGGGTGTTTTTGTGTTTTTTAGTGTTTATTTAGTTATTGTTGTTGTTTTTGTATGTTTATGTTTTTTGTGTTTTGGTGTGTGTGTGTTTTCTGTGTTTTTTGGTATTTTGTGTTTTTTGGATTTTGGTGTGTTTGTTTTTTGTGTTTTTTTGTTGTTTGTTTTTTGTCTTTTTTTTTATGTTTTTTTTTTCATGTTTTTTTGTGTCTTTGTATCACTCTATTGTTTTTGTTATGTTTGTGTTTTATTATGTTGTTTTTGTGTTTTTTCTGTGTGTTTCATGTTTTGTTGTTTATGTTTTTTTTTTTTTTGTCTTTTGTTGTTTTATGTGTGTGTGTTTTTGTTGTGTTTGGTTGTGTTTTTTGTGTTTGTTTGAGTCTGTGTGTTTGTGTGTTCTTATTTTTGTTGTTGTAAGCATACTCATTGAGTGTGTTGAAGGTGGTAGGCCAGGTGTGAGCCCTAGGCAATTTTGGCAAAAGAGATACCCCTACCTCCTTAGTTCTTACCCTAAAGTGACATCCCTTCTAGTATATTTTCCACAAACAAAAAAACACAAGCATAAATGCACCCCAACGTAATAAAAATATGCACAAGAATATTTTCCTTAATTATGTGGCTTTAGGATAGTTGCAATGTTATCACCCACCTACTAAGGATGGCTCTTTTACTAATAGCAACCTCCTTGCCCAATGGTGCATTCAATAAAACATACACATATGCAATGCACCTATATGAAGGGTTTTCTTTTACCCTTGAGTTGTTGATGAGAATTTCATCCATCATTTCCCTTTTTCTCTCAACTTTGGTGGTTGTCCCATACCAATCCACCCATGAGAGTACATGGTCCTACAACCACAAATTTCATCAATAGTACCATATTCCAAAAGTAATATAATCAAAGCATAAAGTGTAATTATCAACAAATATTGATAACATAAAATGAGATTATGCATTTGATATCCACACATCAATACAAAAATCAAGTATCAAGAAAAATCCTACCAAGGAGGGCCATTACATACTTCCCTATTGGATAAAATACAATCCCTTGTGTTTTCTAAAAATAAAGCATACATTTCATTCAAACAAAAATAGGAATTTCTTTCTCATTTCCTTAGCATCTTCCCAAGTTGAACTATTTTCAAAATAATGGTCCCACTGGACCTTACATTGATCTAGGGTTTGTTTTCTCAAGATCTTAGAATAAAATGCTAGAATTCTTATCGATCACACCTCAATGGCTGAGGGATCCACCATCTACAATATGAAACTTTCCAAACATGAGAAGGATAAACAATATACTTCCTAAACAGGGATATGTGAAAAGTATCATGGATCTTTGATAGGTTTGGTGGCAAGGCAAGCCTATAGGCTATTGGACTGATCTTATCAATGATCTCAAAAGGCCCAACAAAATAATGATCCAACTTAGTTGACTTGATGGCACTTTTCATGGGTCTTAAACTCAAGAAGACTCTATCTCCCACAGAGAATTATCTTGGTGATCTTTTCAGATTAGCATAGCTCTTTTGATGTTCTATTTCTTCCTTAAGCCTCTATCGAATCACTCTGAGATCCTCCATATCTCTGATAGTGTTTGGTATGATCACCACCCAATCTTTTGGATTATCCCATGGTAGAGGTGTTCTACATCTTATACCATACAAGGCCTCAAATAGAGCCATTCCCAAGGATGAATGGTATCCATTATTATATGCAAATTCAACTAGATGCAATTAGTATTCCTACCTAGACTTTTATTCCATGTAGTACATGCAAAGCATGTCTTCAAGGACTTGGTTAACTCTCTCTATTTTCCTATCTGTTGCTAGATGGTACATAGAACTGACATTCAATTTAGTGCCCACTACACAATGAAGAGCCTGATAGAATTTTAACTTGAATTTGGAATCTTTGTTTGATATGATCACATCAAGAAAACCATGTAACCTGAATATTTCCTTAGCAAACTTTTTTGCCACAACTGGTGCATCATCCTTGATGTTTCTTAGTATAAAATGTGCAACTTTAGTCAACTTGTCTACCACCATAAGTATTGCATCATGTTGGTACCTTGTCTTAGGTAAACCCATAATAAAATCCATAGATATAAATTGCCACTTTTGAGTAGGTATATTACATGGGTACAATTTTCCTTCTTGATGTTGATGTTTTGCCTTTACCATCTAGCATTCCAAACATCTAACAATAAAACTAGTAATAACCCATTTCATCCCTGACCAATAGAAGGTATTTTTCATATTTTCTCTCATATTTGCACCTCTCAGATAAGCAAAATATGGAGAACTATGCAACTCATGCATATGCATTCTCCTTAAATCACTAGTTTCGGGTATGACAACCCTATATTTGAAACATAAAATTCCATATTTTATGTTAAAATCCTTATTTTCCTCAAGATTTTTCTCAATTTTAGTCTATATTTAATGCAATACTGATCCTATAACTATATTTCCTTAACTTTATCCTTCAAGTCTACATGAATCCATGTCAATGCTACTATATGCCTTCTACTCAAGGTGTTAGCAACCTTATTTTTATTTCCTTTGATATACTCTATACCAAATTCATATTTGGCTAAGAACTTTATCCACCTTTGTCTTACATTCAGTATAGGTTGGGTAAAAGTATACCTTAGGCTTTGGTGATCTATACTTAGCTCAAAAGGTTTTCCTAACAAATAGTGCCTCTAGACCTTAACAACACGGACAACCATTTCTAACTCTAGGTGATGCATAGCATAATTCAACTCATGCTTCTTGATTTTCTTGGACTCATGCTTCTATTGCTTCATTTTGGGATAACACCCCTCCCAAACATTTTAAGGAAGCATATGTACATACTATAAATTCCCATAAGGATCTGGTACTAAGAATTGGTGCTATGGTCAATTTATTCTTTAGAGTTTCAAAGGTGGCCTCACACTTATTCATCCATTTGAACTCTTTTCCTTTTCTTTGAAGATTGGTAATAGAGTAGGCAATTTTTGAATAGTCTTTCACAAAACACCTATAATAACCAAGTGATTCCCATGAATCTTCTAACCTCTAACACATTAGTGGATGTAGGCCAACTCAAAATGGCTTCAATTTTATTAGGATCTACAACAATCCCCTCTATAGATATAATATGCCCCAAATACTAAACTTGTGAGGCATAAAACTCACATTTTGATAACTTGTCATAAAGTTGGTTCTTCCTCAACACCTTCATCACCAAATTTAAATTTTGGTCATGTTCCTCTTTGGTGCAGGAATATATTAAGATATCATCTAGAAATATCTATACAAAATAATCCAGATATTTCTTGAACACACTGTTCATTAGATTTATAAAATCCACTGGCACATTTGTCAATCCAAATGGTAGTACTATGAAGTCATAGTGTCCATATCTAGTCTTAAAGGCTATTTTTTGAGTATCCTCATGAATTTTTAGCTGATGATATCCTGATGTCAAATTAATCTTTGAAAATATAGTGGTATCCTTTAACTGATCAAAGAGATCATCTATCCTTGGCAATGAATACCTATTCTTGATGGTGACCTTATTCAACATTCTATAATCAATGCATAACCTTAAGGAACCATTCCTCTTCACAAATAATATCAAAGAACCTTGGGATGACACACTAGGTTTAATTAAACCTTTATCCAATAAATCTTGGAGTTGCACATTTAGCTCTTGTAACTCAATAGGAGTCATTCTATAAGGTGTCCTTGCAATAGGTTTGGATCCAGGCTTTAGTTCAATGGTGAAGTCAAATTCACACTGAGGTGGTAAGATCCTTCAAAAATACATTTCAAAATTCATGTAGAATTGGATATTTCTTAAATATTTCTACACCTCCATTATTGCCTTTCATGTCATTTATCTTAACTACATACAACATTCCACCTCTCTTGATTTTTAGCTCTTGATGTAACGAGCACTAGGAGATAGCAATCACAAGATGTAGAATAATATCAAATAAAGTAAATCTACTAGATGACTAAAATATGCAATAAATAGAAACGATATAAAAGAATACAATGTAACTATGGATGAAATGAGCACTCCATTATAAATATACTGAACTAAATTGCACCCATCACCAATGGATGATGAAGCACACATAACTGTGCTAATCACTAAGCTACACTATCATACTATGTCCCCCAACTCTTTTTCTATTTATGTCTATGTCTATATCTATCTAACTATGAGTCCATCCTTATATAGGAAAAATAGGATACTTGGCCAACACTCTATCTAGTTGTGCAAGGTACAACTTGCACATTGACACTTGTGCATTTATTACATTGCATGAAGTAACTAGATAACTTGCCCCTAAAGTAATATAAGTATGTATCTTGGAAGATACATTTACATAACCTAAATAATGGAATAGACTCTATTTATAACACCCCCCTATATTACATTATTTGGGTATTGAAGACTTTAGTATTCAATATGGATCTTCTTCTTCTTCCTGAACTTTATATTCTTCCTCTGCATTCTTTATGTTTAGGTTTAACATGTAATTTGTGTCTTCATATGATGCAGAGTAAGCTATAGTTGAGGCTTCTTCTTTCAATTGACTTTGCATTGCATTCCTCCTTTATTTTCTATCTTCTTCTTCATCTCTAGATTTGCCTTTGATTCTGGTTTTTGTGTTCTCACAGGAGGTTGAGTTGCTACTTGGTTCTTGTGAGGAAGATTCTCCTTTCCTGTCTTTAATATGTACAAATTTTTTTGAACAACCACTTAAGGCATCATGATAATATTTTGAGTTAGTAGAACAGGAAGTGCTGATGTTGCATGAGGATTGAAATTTTTTTTCTAGATATGATTCATCAAGTTCTAATTTATTTTTGAGTAATTCTATCAATCATTTATGTTCTTCATTTTCTGCCTTGTAGTGTTTATGTGTGAGCAGTGCCATGTATAATATGCTTGCAAAGTCTAAGGAAAGTAAAATATCACTTTTTCAATTGTCAATTACTTCATTGAGACGAGTTTAAAGATAGCATTCCATAGTATCAAAATTATCTTCTAAAGCTTCACTATGGATTACTTTTGAAGCTAGATCTAATCTTCCTTCCGATTTCTTGAGTAGATTCATGATCCCAAGTTTTATGGCATTGGATTTTTCCTTTTTGAAGCACTTATTGGTAGAAGTAGACATCCTTATATAGCTCCCTAGTCTTAGGATATGTGCTCCTTAATTGAAGTATATAAGCTTGATTTTATAAAACCTTTATTAATCCTTAGGTTGTAGGCTTCCTTATGTCTCCCTAGTAATGAGAGTATGAACACCTAATTTTAGGTTTTTGAAGAAAGCTTATATCTTCCCAACTTGACAATATTTGATTATTATCAAGTTTTTGTAGAATCCTTTATGACTCCCTAATATTTTTGGAGTATGATATAGTGCTTTTGTAAAATATAGTTCAATTTTGGTTGATTTTGTATAAATTTTGTAAAGATCAAAAATCAACTTCTTAACACCTTATTACTCCTATTGAACTAAGCACTTTTCAAATTTTTAAGAGGTTTTAATGTTGGATTTCTTTTGTACGTTTTGAGAAAATTTTGAGACAAGAATATAAATTTTCAACTTTGATAAAAGATTTTAATAACCCCTATTTGTAACCCTTAGGATTTTATTCAAGTATTTCTAATTTCCAACAACACCTAGTTTGATGTTGTAACCCTTATCACTCCTAAATTTGGAAAGATATAATACATTAATATTTGCAAACATTAAATGGATTAATTCCAAGTATTATCCCTTATTTCTCCTAAGTTGTATTTTGCAAATATTATAATTAATTTCCCTAAGTTTTGCTTTAGAGAAAATTGATTTCAATTAATATCTCAACCTTATCTTATAACCTTATAACTCCATTTTAAAAATGAAAGCAAATTAGATGAGGAAATTTTATTAAGGCTTTGTACCTTTATGAATCTAGATGAATATGGCAGTAATCTCTCCTTCTTGAGCGTGAATTCCCCAAGGTAAGCTTTGGCATTAACGTTGTCCTTTAATGTTGGTTGATCGAGAGTGTTTTCTACTACTCTCGACTTGCTTTGAATCGATGTTGAATCACTATCGAAATGCCACCAAGCATCTATTGTCGATCTATCGAGTAGGTTCCAAACTACTGTTTGTATTACTTTCAAACTGCTACGCTTCCTTTCCAAGATTCAAGGCACCTTTAATAGGCAGTCGGATGAGTGACAAGTGTCACAAAAAAAAATTTAAATGCCCATGGAAGCTTTGACTATTTGGTGGAGGTGCCGAACTCACTCCATTGCTTGTGACAAATGTCACTTTTTGTTTGAGATATTTTTTATTCTTCTTTTGAGCGTTGTCCAATAAAATGCTCCTTATTCAACGTCTATGATACTTCCATGTTGTAACATATATCAAGTTGTTATTTATGTGTAACTCCTCTTCTGCATGGAGTATGGGTGCCAAGAGAGAAATTTAACGTCTTATTTGTGAGCATTATATAGAGGTTCTCTCATAGAATGACAATTGGCAGCTGTATGCCGTTCTCCTTATCAACGCTTTCTTGAAGACTCTGATGTGTTTTCCACCTTGTTCTTTGCTATTTTACGTAGATGTTGAAATGTATCTGGACAATAAATGCTAATGGTTGAGCTGTGGTGGAGATATGGAGGAGCTTTGGTGGCCCTTGAATAGAGTCTAAATAGCAACGCTTGGAGAAAGACTCCTTGATGCTTCACTTATGGTAGAAATGCTTCGTAACTTGCTTTGATAAGAATGCTCCTTTGCTTTGATTTCTGCTTGATTTGATAGAGATGCACCTTTGCTTTGACGTATGCTAGCTCTTTTGCTTTATACACTACTTGATATTCCCTTGTGCCTTGTCTTCTATAGGTTTGGCCATCCAATATGAGCCCTTTGAGTGGCTCCTATTGCTTGGGAAGAAGAGTGCTTATGTTCGACCTTTCTTGGATACTTTTTCCTATAGATATTGTGCCTTTTTGGAGCACATTCGAATCTGCTCTTGGGCTGTAAAAAATCATATTAAAATAGTACAATAAAATGTACTATAGATTGTACATAAACCTCCTTTGATGCACCTTCTTTTGCACTCTTATTTTAGATCTGAAATTCTAGTTTTATGGCATATTTTTCTCCTGCAATACAAGGATTTTGATTTTTTCTTTTATGAGTAGACACCTTTTCCTTTTTGCTTGGACACTCTGATAATAAATCCAAGCTTAGATAATAGTAGATAGAAGCTTTTTAATTTATGCAATTTTCTGCACTTTCTTTTCTTGCATCCAATCTTGTAATGCTTTGGATTTGAGACTCACCAAGTCTCAATATTTGAAGCTTCTATTTCTATTTTTTTAGTTGTGTTCTTCTCCAAGTTTTGGAGGATTCTAAAATTTTTTAGGTGGCTTCTTTTGGCCACTATGAGTTGCAGATTTATGTGCTTCAATAGTGTCTTTAGACACTTGATACAAATCAGATTTTGTTCCCTTCAAGAACACAAAACTAATTTCTTTTGAGAGTAGTATAATAGTGCAAGTATTTCAATTTTAATGCACTAAGATTACACCTTATCACTCCAATCAAATCTTAAATTAATGCACTAACAATTTACTACAACTAATCAAGAATAACCTAAAATAAATCTTTAAGAGTTATTATGCAATTTCACTACAACTAATATTGTAGGACTTAGTCTTATTTTTATTTTTCTAAAATAGATAATAGGTAGTTTATAGAAGCAATTTTGAAATCTAACAAACTCCTAATTAATATGCAAATGAACCTTAAAAAGAACCTTTTCCTTTTTTTCTCTTTTAAATACTGTAATATAATTTTCTATTTGCAATTTTAATCCAAATTCATGTGCTTTACCAAATCTAATAGGTAAATGAATTAATGAATCTACTTGCACCAAAAAGTTACATACCTTTTTTGTAGTAGCTCTTTTATCACTTCTATAGAGTATGTAGATCTTGGTGTCTAGGATCACCAAGTTGCTGCTAAGAGTATATGATAAATTACGGAATAGGAATTGTATTATTCAGATGAGTTTAAATAATACATCAGTAGCCGAGAATAGCACACCGGCGAAACTGAATAACCAGAACTGTTACATGGTTGTAACAGTGAGCTAATTAATCAAATATAGACAAAATACATTAGTTACGCTAACATCCCCCTTTATTACATTATTTGGGTAATGTAATAACTAATAGCTATACTAACATCCCCTTACATCATTTTGCAATACAAAGTGAGCTGCAAAACAATTCAAATTTGACAAGTCCAAGTGCCTTAGTGAAAATTTCTGCAACTTGAGCATCAGTGGGAATGTGCTGAAGCTGAATTCGGTGTTTTGGAACTTCATCTTGAATGAAATGACATTGTGTGTCAATGTGCTTTGTTCTTTCATGATGGACTGGATTCTTGACGAGGTTCAGAACACCCTGATTGTCACAAAACAAGTGTATTGGAGATTTTGATGGATGGCCCATTCTTGTCAGAATGCGACGTAACCATATCATTTCACACACAACTTCATGTGTGGCACGATATTCTGCCTCTGTTGATGAAATAGCAACCACCTGTTGCTTCTTGCTGTGCCAAGAGACAGGACCGGATCCCAGATGAAAAATGTATCCAGAAGTTGACTTGCGATCATCAAAGGATCCGGCATAGTCGGAGTCCGTGTATCCTTGCAAGAAGAATTTGTTGTACCTCTTGTATTCTAGGCCATATTCCATAGTACCACGGACATAGTGAAGAACACGTTTTTCTGCTTTCCAATGAGTGGTCTTAGGCTCCCGCATGAACCTCGAAAGATAGTTGACAACAAATACGAGATCCGGCCTAGTATTGGTCGGATATATGAGACTCCCAATCAACTCGTCGATAGAGAGTACCATCTACCCGAGGTGAATCATCATATCGTGATAATCGAAGTCCATTCTCCATTGGAGTTGCCATTGGCTTGCAATCGATCATGCGATATTTTTCCAAGCAATGTCTTGGCATATTTTTTTCCGAGACACTTTGATGGAGTGCTCCTTCCGGCTGAATTCCAGACCAAGACAGTAATGGAGAAGTTCGAGATCTGTCATCTCAAAAGATTTGCACAAGTTTCTTTTGACAGTAGAGATCATAGTTTCTGAACTCCCTGTACTGAGTAGATCATCCACATAGAGTACAAGCAACACTATCTCAGAACCCTGTTTCTTGAAATAGAGGTTTGCATCTGACGGACATCTCTTAAATCCATGCTGCATAAGGTGATTGTCCATTTTTATATACCAAGCTCGAGGAGCTTGTTTCAGACCATATAAGGATTTGACCAATTTGCAAACTTTCTGCTCTTGGCCTTCCACTTCAAATCCTTCTGGCTGAGTCATGTAGACTTCCTCTTGGAGATCACCATTTAGAAAGGCACTTTTGACATCCATCTGGTGAACTTTCCACCCATATTGTGCTGCCATAGCACACATAACCCGAATTGTGGTCATCCGAGCAGTAGGTGCAAAAGTTTCCTCATAGTCAATGCCTTCCTTTTGAGCATAGCCCTTTGCAACAAGACGGGCCTTATGCTTATCAATTGTTCCATATGCATTGTACTTGACTTTATATACCCATTTGTAGCCAATGGGTTTCTTTCCATGCGGCAGATCAATAAGCTTCCAAGTTTTATTCTTCATCAAAGACTCATACTCTGTATCCATAGCGGCCTTCCACTGAGGCTCACTAAGAGCATCTTGCACTGATGTAGGTTCAAGATCATCTATGGTAGACATGAACGCCCTGTCATCATCAATATCCATATCCTCTACTTCTGTACTTGGAGTCATAGAAAGTTCCTCAAAAGATTGACAAAGATCATCAACCTCACCAGTTTCTTTGGCTTCTTTCTCCTTTTGAGCCATACTGCGTGTACGAGGTCTATCCAAATTCAAATTGGGAGGAGTGGATAAATTTGCATCTCTTATTGTATTTGTACACCATTTAGGATTCTTCTTCGATGGAGTTGGAGAAGTTGTAGAAGGACCTCTTGTCTGTGTTGACGAAGGAATCTTCTCTTCCTTAGATTCCACAATATCTTGGTGTACTTTAGATGTGCTCTGTGATGTGAAAGCTTCATCAAATACAACATCTCTGCTGATATGAATTTTATTAGTCAAAGGATCTATCAACCGATATCCTTTAGAGTGCTCAGAATAACCAAGAAAAATACATCTCAGTGTTTTCTCATCTAGCTTCTTCCTTTTCTCTTTTGGTATGTGCATGAAAGCGTGACATCCAAAAATACGTAGATGAGATATGGAGGGTTTTCAACCACTCCATGCTTCCTATGGAGTCATTCCTTTTAGGGCCTTTGTGGGTGCCCTATTCAACAGATACACTATAGTGGTGACAACTTCTGCCCAATATTGTTGCCCAAGAGTAGCTCCTGTGAGCATACAACGAACCATTTCCATGATAGAACGGTTCCTTCTCTCAGCAACTCCATTTTGCTGAGGAGTATAGGCAATTTTTAACTGTCTCTTGATTCCATGCTTATCTAAGAATGCAAAAAATTCATTAGAGGTAAACTCTCCCCCTCGATCTGAGCGGAGGGTTTTAATAGAAGCTCCTGACTCCTCAACGGATTTCTTGAACTATTGGAAGAATGCGAAAGCTTCAGATTTCAGTTGGAGAAATAAAACCCACATCTTTTGTGAGTAGTCATCTACGAATAACTGAAAGTACCTCTTCCCTCCACAACTGTTGGGTGTGAAAGGACCGCACGAGATCGGTGTGAATTAACTCCGGAGGTTTTCGTGCTCTTGTAGAGCTCTTCTCAAATGGTACTCTATGTCGCTTTCCCGCCAAGAAGTCAAAGCACACTGGCAATGTGGCGTAAAGGGAAGGAAGACCCTTTACCATCTCATACTTGCTGAGCTCAAGTAAGTAGCCGGAACTAAGATGCCCATATCTCTTGTGCCATAGGGAAGTTGCCTCCTTGGTAGAGACAATCATGGCAACATGTGGAGTAGAGATAGCATCTAGTGCAAATAAGTCATGCTTATATGAAGCTGTTGCAATCTGCTTACCCTTCCTGGTAATAGTACAACACTTCTTGCCATTCTCAACACGAAAGTTGACAACCATATTTCTATCCAGGATTTGTGTCACTAACAACAAATTGTTGGCCAATCCCGAACATAGAGGACTTTGTCAATCTGACACTTGCCATCAGGAAGAGTGACTGAAACTGTACCTTCTCCCTGAACCCTGTAGGTTTTATCATCGGCAATGGTGACAGGTTTGCCCTCCTTGGCCACAAATGATTCAAACCACGATCCGTCGCCATCATATGTTTGCTAGCTCCGGAATCGACATACCAAACATGATCCCTCTGTGTGGAATCTGTGGTAGTCATGAGCACCTTGTGTGCCCATTCAGAATCTGAGTCAGATTCTTCAACAAAAACATTCACCTGGGGTTGCTTGTTCTTATTTTGTGGTTTGTTTTGGCCTTTCTGTTTGTTCTTATGCCAACACCTGTTGGTGTCATGGTTGTCTTTCTCACAGATCTTGCACCACCTCTTCTTCTGTTGAGGTTGTTTGCCTTTTCCTTTCGTATCCTATTGAGAATTTCCTCCTTTCTGAAAGTTGCCTCCTTTTTTCCCATTACCTTTCTTCCTAGAACCCTTCCTGTTGGTGTATAGGGCTGTATTGGAAGAATCATCCTTGTGAAGTTGGCGTGCCTCCTGTTGTTGAAGCAGATTGACCAACTCGATGTAGGTAATTTGTCGTTGAGACACCTGGATGGAGGTGATCAACATATCAAATGAATAGGTAAAGCTCTCATCACAAGTGAAATGAGAAGCTTTTTGTCCACAGTATCTCCCAAAGAATTCAATTTCTCTTTCAATTCAGACACTTTGCACAGAAAGAGTTCAACTGTTTCACCCTGTCTCAAACTCAGGTTATGAAGTTGTTGAAGATGAAGAATGGTGGAATCATTCTTCCCCTCATGGATGGTTCTAAGGGCATCCCATGCCTCTTTACCACTTGCTTTGTCAGCTATATGAGGTTGCACTTCATCTGAAACAAGAAAAAAATGAGCACCTTTGCTCTATCTGTCTTTCTTGTCAAAAGCTATCCGATCTATGGAAGGACCCCGTGGATCCCGCTTTGTTGGTGAAGGCCTATTTGCTACTCCAGTAACAATATCCCACAAATATTCCATTTGGAGAATTGCCTTCATCTTATGTTTCCATGGTGTATAATTTGGACCTTTCAATAACTGATGCGGATCAGTCATCAACTTTGCAATAGCGACCATAGTGAAGGTTCCTTATATCACCAATTGGTCCCCCTTTCGATATACCTTTTGCTAGGCCAATATACCGTACAAAATACCCACCCTTATGTGAGGGAAACTATAGGTATTTAGAAAGATCAACAAAAATCACCCGCCCTTACGTGAGGGAGACTATAGGTGAGTTTTAGAGATCATACGATACGTGGAACATAAGCGGTACTAAAAGGGAATCGCCTTGTTGATGGCACCTACCATAGAAGATTCTTCTCATGCGTGGGGCGTAACTTCCCCTAAACACTATGAAGAATACTTCGTCGGATTTACGTCTAAACACAAGTGCGATAAAGGGTAGTGGATGGAGTAAAAAAATGCAAAAATGGCTAACTTATCTCTCCCCGACGATTTATAGAGAACAAGCTCAGACATCGTTGTAGCAGCTATATTAGGCGATGGATACAGTAGCCAAATCACGACAACTTTACCTGTAAGTGCTGGCCAGAGGTATCACAAATACGGATCGTTGCAGTGGCAATAAATTGCACGGATGGGTTTTAATTATTTCGGGGACTTAGGGAGTGTTTGATTTTAATTTTTAATGTTATAGTGCAAAAATGAAATATGCAACATACAACAAAAAAAATGCCCACAAGAATAACCCACTAGGTGTCGGGCGCAGCTGAAAATGCACCTATTACAATTCGCCAAATTGCCTTTTCAGAAAATTACTCACTATCCCCCTTTGATTTTTTGAAAAAATATCCCCCCTAAAAAAAAATTTCTTTAACAAAGCATTTTAATAATTATTATTTATTTAAAGTTAAAACAAATAATTTTAATTTATATAGTTTTTTTTTTTTAAACTTATGAAAAATAAATTAAAAATTAAATTTTTAATTTATAAAGTTTTCAAAAAACTATTAAAAAATAAATTAAAATTAAAAAATTTTAACTAAAAAAAAATAATTATTATAAAACCTTTGAAAAATAAAAATTTATACCTTTGGAGGGAGTCGGCGGGTTTTGAACCCCCGACCTGCAGGCTCCCTGAGCCTTACCGCACAGCTCACTGCCAAGTGAGCTAGCGGGCTGATCCGAAGGGATCACCGGAGCCCTCCTTTTTCAACCTCGGCCTGCCCGTCCGCTGCCTCTGCCACCTCCTCTGCAAGTCGCGGCCGCAGCTTTGCTTGGATGCGGCTGCACTCCGCAACGTTCCTTTTCTTCAAAAAATTTCACCTCTTGTTTTTTTTTTTTTTTCAAAAAAAAAAATTTTGCCTTCAAACCGGGGGGGGTCCTCCCTCCTCTGCGCAATCCGAGCGCAGCTGCAATCGGTGTTGGCTCTGTGCATAGCGCGCTGGCCGGACCTCAACGCGCGGGGGGGTTTATACCCCGCAAATTTCCCGCGTGGGGGGGAATTTAAAATTCCCACTCAGTGACGGGGGGGGCTCGTCCTCCCTCTTGGATGCGGGACGTCACGTCTATGGGCCCGTGCGTCTACGCGCGGGTCCCGACGTGCACGGTCCGCTTTCGGCCGGGGGGGTTGGACGTCCCCCTCCGTAGTCCGCCACACGGACGGATGTCCCCCTCCTTCTGTGCAGTCTGCATGGAGCGGATGTCCCCCTCGACCGGGGGGGGTTTGACGTCCCCCTCGCTCTGCGCGCGCGCTGTGTTCCAGTGACGCAGCGCGCCAAGCTCGGGGGAGGTGCCGTCACCCTCCTTCCCACCAGCGTCCATGCGCTCTGCCAGATATCGTGCGCAGACTGCGAACGCTCTGCATAGGGTCTGCGTCTGCAAGGGGGTCTATGCAGGCTGGGCGTTTTACGCAGGCTCCAGCAACAGCACTCAGTCGTGCGTGGATGCGCGATGGCTGTCGCGCGTCTGCGCGCGACACAAAAAAAAAATTAATCCGCTCTGCTGCGTGGCTCTGTGACACAAAAATCATGCCTGCAAAAAAAATTTCTTCTGCCCAGCAAATTTACAGAACAGGCTCTGATACCATGATAAATTACGGAACATGAATTGTATTATTCAGATGAGTTTAAATAATACATCAGTAGCCGGGAATAGCACACCGACGGAACTGAATAACCAGAACTATTACATGGTTGTAACAGTGAGCTAATTAATCAAATATAGACAAAATACATTAGTTACGCTAACAGTATATCCTTGCAACTCTTTGTAGATTGTCCTGAACAACTCCTTCACCAAATGATGGTCTTGAACTTTCTTTCATGAGCCTAGGATTTGGTGGATTGTTCTCCATTTATGTTCTCCTCCTTCTACTACAAATTTGGAGAAGTCTTTGTCTTTGAAGTAATGTCTTCTTGTTGTGAGAGGTAATATTCAAGATTTGGTGAGCTTCTTCTATCTTCAAGTCTTCTTGTCAAATTTTGACTTCAAGCAGGATCTTCTTCTGAGATTTGGTACTCCTTACCAAATTCTTCTTCACTGATTTGGCACTCCTTACCAAATTCTTCTTCACGGATTTGACACTCCTTACCAAATTCTTCTTTTGGGATTTGACACTCCTTGCTAAATTCTTATTCTCTTGGGCTTGTTGTCAGATGGTGACAATTGTTCCAAGTCCTTCACTATTAGGGGCTTCTCCTTGATACTGGATTTCTCCAATGAGTTCTCCTCTGAGAATATCTTTAGTAAGACTCTCCTAGCATTTTTATAGATGCTCAATAAGACCTTCCCAAGGCCTCTGATCTTGTAGCTTCTAATGGTCTTCCTTGAGATATTTTCCTGAACCTTCTACTCCTAGAAGTTTTGGTGGTGAGATATACTTTTGGATCTCTAATTTTGCTACTTCTAGATTCAAGCAAGACTCGCCTAGTCCTTATTCTCCTTCTCCTTCCTTGACTGGAAGTTCTTCAATGAGATATTCTCCTGATCTCTTCGATTTTGCTTCAGGTGTTGAATTGATTTTGAAGAAGATACCCTTCCTAAATTTCTTGTAGGAAGTTTTCCAACTCACTGAATCTTATTTCCCTACAAAAAAGTATTAGTATTGAAATCTTTAGTCTTATTCTAAATCAGATATTCTCTATGAATTTTTCTTTAGGATCAAGGATTCTATGGCCTTTTTTAGTATCAAGGCTTCTATGGCCTTTTTGGTATCAAGACTTCTGTGGCTTATCCTTCAAGGCTCATGTGGCCTTTTCTCAAAGGCTTCTATGGCATTTTTTTTTCAAGGCTTCTATGGCTTGTTATTCAATTTTTGAATTTCTTTGATTCAATAATGGAGATCTTCAGTCTTTTGACTTTATCATAACTCTTCACTAGAAGTCTTCTTTCACAGTATTCTTCTCTTGCATAAGGAACCAATCTCTGCACTATGAGGGCATGTCAACCTTCAGGCAATGAAGTTGGAGTCTCCTAGCTTTCTATTATAGGATGAGTCCCAATCCTATGAGAATTAATTTTCTACAACAAAAGAAACTTTAGGCAGAGTTAACAAATTCTAGATATCCTGAATGATCCTCACTGGATGATTTATCAATCCAGTGGATTAAATTTTGAGTCCTGGTCTTCACAAGTTTTTCCTAAAACTCTTTGGAAAGACTCTAGTCAAATGCAATCTCAGTATTTTAGAAACTGATATTTCTTTCAGTCCTCACTTGGG
Organism: Wollemia nobilis; assembly: GCA_028583015.1. Lineage (NCBI taxonomy): Eukaryota > Viridiplantae > Streptophyta > Pinopsida > Araucariales > Araucariaceae > Wollemia > Wollemia nobilis. The sequence goes on from JAQPPZ010000442.1 coordinate 3,949,733, forward strand.
CTCTCCCTAATTCTACCACCTAAATTATTTTGAGATATTTTGACAGTGGTTGGTCAAGTGGTGCGTCAATTTGTCAAAAAACTTAGGCTCAATGATAATGGTGGTTTCCCTATTGACCTACACAAAATAGATCTACTGGAGCTCTGATACAACAGTTAGCTTCTAATGTAACAAGCACTAGGAGATAACAATCACAAGATGCAAAATAATATGAAAGAAAGTAAATCTACTAGATGACTAAAATATGCAATAAATAGAAATGATATAAAATAATACAATGTAGCTATGGAGGAAATGAACACTCCATTATAAATCTACTGAACTACATTGCACCCATCACCAATGGATGGTGAAGCACACAGAACTGTGCTAAGCACTAAGCTACACTATCAGACTATGTCCCCCAACTCTTTGTCTATCTATGTCTATGTCTATATCTATCTAACTATGAGTCCATCCTTATATAGGAAAAATAGGATACTTGGCCAACACTATATCTGGCTGTGTAAGGTACAACTTGCACATTGACACTTGTGCATTCATTACATTGCATGAAGTAACTAGATAACTTGCCCTTGAAGTAATATAAGTATGTATCTTGGAAGATACATTTACATTATCCAAATGATGGAATATACTATATTTCTAAAATTTATTGCCTTCTGAAGTTGCAGATCTAACAACAAATATGGTCAAAAATACCCTTGTCTACTTTGAACCCTTAATATTTTCTTATCCTTATCAATATAGTCCATCCATCTTTCTTGGAAATTGATTAGGGCTCCATGAGCTTTTAACCAATCCATCCTTAAGATAATATCAAAGGCATGTAGTGACACTACATATAAGTGCCAAATAGTGGATCCATTGGGTAAGGTGATCTTAGTAGTAGGTAAGCATTGATTCACTGAGTAAGTTTTTCTAAACCCATACTCAACTTTCCAAAGTTTTGAAGGAACCTATGTGAAACTCCATTTCAAATCCAAAAGAAACATAAAAATTGAGGTTTAGAGAATATGAATTATTGATATATTGACTCAGGAGCTAGCAAACATATGACAAGAAACAAACACTCATTTGACTCCCTACAAGAAAAAATACAAATAGCAAAGCTTATGAAGTAAGAGGAATTGGAAATATTCTAATCAATATAATAAGTGGAAAATGGATAATTAATGATGTATTGTATGTCCTTGGGATAACCACAAATATTCTTTCAGTGTCTCAACTCATGGATCAAAACATGACAATATAATTCAAAGTGATTAATGGTAGAAAACAATGTCATATTATCAAACAAGGGAAAAATATTGCTACAGATTCTTATAAAACTGGTCTATTTATTTTGGACACTACACATTCAGCACTCTCAATTCAAACCTCAAATCTATGGCACAAATTCTTGGGACATACTGGTCTATTATCTATAAATAAAATGTGCAAATATAAATGGTAGATGGAATACCAAATCTATCCTTGAAATCTACTATTTGTCCATAATACTTAGCAGGAAAACAACATAGAGTACCTTTTGAACTTCATCAATAAATAACTTAGCAACCACTAGAATTAATTTATATAGATCTATGTGGGCCAACAAATATTACTAGTATTGTAGGGCACAAGTATTTTCAATTATTTATTGATGATCACACCAGAAAAATGTGGGTATACTTCATGAAATACAAATCAAAGGCATTTAGTCACTTTAAACAATTTAAACTTCAAGTAGAAAAATAATCAGGAATGACTATCAAAAATCTTAGTTTAGATAGAGAAGGAGAATTTGTATCAAAATAATTCAACCTATTTATAGAAGAAAATAGAATCAAAATACAACTTACTACAACATACTCACCACAGCAAAATGGAATTGCAGAAAGAAGCAATAGATCTATAATGGAAATGGTAAAATGCATGTTAAAAGAAGAAAATCTTGATCATCAATATTAGGCAGAAACAATCAAAATAACAATATATATGCAAGATAGACTACTCACTAGAATACTCAAACATGTTGCACCAGAAGAAGCTTGGTCAGGATAGAAACCTAACGTCATAAAATTGAAGATTTTTGGATGTAAAGTTTATATGCATATTCCAAAACAAAAAAGGATAAAATTAGATGACAAAACTACGATTGGGATATTTGTTGGGTGTGATGATGAATCCATAGGCTACAAAATAATGGATCCAAGTACAAAAAAGGTATATAAAAGTAGAGATGTGATTTTTGATGAAAACCTCAAGGTCAATAATGAGGAACAGAGGAAGAGTAAAAAAATATAGATAGAGTTAGAATCCAATAATGAATAAAATAAACATGTAGAGTCATCCATCATTCCCCAAAGGAAGGATCCCATATAGTATAGAGATACTCTAAGAGGAGCAAACTTAGAACAAATGATTGATCTTACTACCATGAGACCTCAAACTCGTAGTCAAACTAGAATAAACAAAGGACTACTAAGTATATGAGAAGAGCCAACATCAACATCTCAAGACTTAAGTCAACCTCATTGGAAGGCAACCATGGAATCAAAATTTTCATCTCTACAAAATAATAAAACATAGAATTTAGTAGTTACCTTTAGGTAAGAAAGTTATCAGTTGCAAATGGATTTAGAAAATTAAATATAAAGCATATGGAACACTTGATAAATACAAAGCTAGATTAGTAGCAAAAGGATATACTCGAACAGAAGGAATTGACTATGAAGAGACATTTGCACAAACATCTAGAATGACCACTATCAGAACCATATGTGCACTAGCATCTCATCAGGGTTGGAAAATCATCAAATGTATGTAAAAAGTGCTTTTCTTAATAGAGACTTAGAAGAGGAAGTCTACATGTCACAACGAGAAGGATTTGTTGTTAAATATCAAGAACCTAAAGTTTACAAATTGAACAAATATTTACATGGTCTAAAACAAGCTCCTAGGGCATGTAACATAAAAATCAACAATCATTTGTTACATCTTAGTTTCAAATGAAGTGCAACAGATCCAAGCCTATATACAAGAAAATTTGGAAATGACATACTAATCCTTATAGTGTGTGTTGATGATATAGTTATCACTGGTAGTTCATAAAAACTAATAGATGAGATACAAAATGATCTAGAAAAAACATTTGAGATGATAGATCTAGGATTAATGAATTATTATTTGGGTCTAGAAATTCATCAAAAAGGAGATAATATTACTATATCACAATAAAAATATGCAAATGCTCTACTTGAGAAATATAAAATGAATGAGTGTAAACCCAAGGACACACCCATGGAACAAGGAATCCAACTATCTAGAAATGATGGATCACCTTTAGTTTCAGCAACAAGGTATCTATAATTAATTGGAAGCCTTCTATACTTAACAAATACTTGACTAGATCTAATCTTTGCTATAAATTATCTTTCAAGATTTATGCAAAATCCAAGAGTCATTGGAAAGCTACAAAAAGAATATTACAATATGTAAAGAAGACTATTAATTATGGACTAACCTATATGATGAATGTTAAGGATTTTTGCCTACAGGGTTATTCAGATTCTGATTATGTTAGTTCTATTGATGATATAAAATATACTTCAAGATATATCTTCTATCTTAGATCAAGTCCAATATCTTGGCACAGTAAGAAACAACATAGAGTTGCTCAATCTTCAACTGAAGCAAAAAATCGTGCAACCAGAGACATAACGTGTGAAGCATTGTAGTTATAGTACATATTATCTGACATGGGAGTCAAACGAACACCAAATCTAATACATTGTGATAATCAAAGGGTTCTCAATATAATAAAAAATCCAATTGTACACGAACAAACCAAGCATATTGAATTACAATTTCATTTTATTCAAATCCATTTCTAGAATCATCATATCAGATTAAAACATGTTCCTACAAAGGAACAACTAGCAAATATATTTACAAAAGCACTAGGTACAAACAAATACCAAACCTTAAAAGAATATCTATGTAAATCAAGAGAAAGTCAAGCCAAATAATGTAATACAAGGGGTGTTACAGTATATTACATTATATGGTTCATAATATTGTACCATCTTGGTACACTTTTAGATTAGTGGTTTATCTTAGGTTAGATGGTTGCTTGAGAAAGAAGAAATAAATGGACAAGGGTTAGAATGTGCAATGATGTAAATGTGAATGTAGTCCACATGTGCATGTGTCCTTATAATAGGATGAACAAGTGTCCTTAGTTAGTTGTGCATATATACAAGTGTCTATCATGCATAATATATGTGTGTTCTTAGAGTAGGAGAATGAAGAGTCACATACTAGTATATATATGTGACTAAGCATTGTATCTTGGGTGAAGAATGCATTGCTCATGGCATGCACTACTAGAGAAAGTTATCCATGTTGTATCAAGTTTTTAATTTTCGTGAGTTTACTTGAATGGCTATTGTATGAGTGATTAAAAAAGTTTTCCATGTTATTTATTTACTTTTTAGTGAGCCATTATCATAGTAATAACAAAGGTTACTTATTTCATTACTTGTAGACACATTTCCTTTTAGTCTATTGCTTTAAAATCCAACAATGGTATCAGAGCACATGGTAGATCAGGGAAGAACTTGGGATAATTATCGCCATCTAACAAGCCCAAGAGGGGAAGATTTGGTAAGAAGATTGTCCAATACCTTTAGTGGAGATTTATAGCTACAAGAGCAAAGTAATTAGGATTGAGAGTTGTAAATTTGTCAAAATTGTGGCAGCAAATTGGTGAACCATTCCACCAAAAATACTCGCCAGTACAAGGAAGTTATAAGGTGTGCAAAAGTGGTAATTTGTATTATCATCAAATCTAGTATCTTCATGCCAAGGAAGTAGGCATCATCAAAACAACAAATATTGAAACTATAGCCAACATAATTAGGAGTAGAAAGGAGTCTTAGTACTCTTCACAGTTAAGATGCAAGTTGTTCTTCAAGCCATTAGTAAAGGCATAAAAAAAAAATATAGCAAACATCCACCTCCAAGCAACACAATCAAATGCGCATCTCAATAGTGAAAGCATCAAAGAACACTGCCACTATTCTTCCCATGCGATTACACTAAACTTGCACCATTGCAAGCATTCCATTCAACTCAGATATCCAACATGGAAGTCATCACAGGTTGCAAGGCAATCTCAACAAGTCTGAGGAGGTACATCAAACTACAACACAGATAGTAAGTGTGAATCAATTTTGAATAAGGTGTGGTTTCAAAGAAGGACTACGCATTGCATGAAGCCACCTCATAGCCTTGCTCGAAACTCAATAACAACGTTATAATAACAACTATGTTTGTCATTGAAGCATTGGATAATAACCATCATTCATATTTTATAGAAGTGTTGGAAGTAGAGCAAGAAGCACAGGGAACAACCATTTGAATAACCTTATTTAGTTAGGGTGAAAGTGGTGAAATACTTGCACCACGTGGAAGAAGACATTTCATGCAATCACCACGATGTCAAGGATAACTCGAGTGCTAAGCAAGAGGAATACTTGTACATCATTTATATAACTCTCTTGAAGAGACATTAATCGCAAGTTAGGAACGTTGAAGAAATCTATTAACTCACCTAACGCCACTTGTCATTTGGTGCAACATAGGTACTTTTAAAGGAGTTAGACAACATGAGTGCCATGGCACTATCCATATTACACTGCATTCTAATCTAGAGATATACCCTCAAAAGGAAGCACTTATATAGCTCTCATAAAGGTGATGCAAATCAAAAGTGAAGAGGAGCAAACTTAAGGCAGCAATTAAGAGTGAAAGTGGTGCAGAGGAATATAACATAGTAAGCTTACCAATTGAATATAAGTGCACAACTCAACATAACAATAATTGAAGAAGAGCACATTCACCATTTGAATATAAATACACAGCTAGCAAATCAATATTGTAGAAGAGGACGTTTTCCAGGTGATATAGAAGTGCGCAAACCAAAATATCAAGGTTGGAAGAAGCATGCAATTCGGTGAAGAAAGAAAGTGAAAGATTCACATGGCACTTATTTCAGAGTGATTACCATTAAGTTGCAAGAGATCAAAGTTGATTACAGAGAGCTTGGAAGAAGCATGCAATGTTATGTGAATCTTTCAGAGTGATTACCATTAAGTTGCAATAGATCAAAGAGCTTGCAAGTCTGAATTAAAGGTAAGAGTTATATTGCAAGTTTATTAAGTTTGAAATCAACTAAAATTTATACTCTAGAATATATTGAATGATAAGAGTAATAAGGTGTAGAAAACATTTTGATTACTTTCAAAATAAAGTTGAAACTAGAAGCATTTAAAGTCTTTATTACCATTGTTTCAAATATTTGCAAATCCTCAAAACCAAGGAGTTATAAGGCTAGTAAAATTTAATTTACAAATACATAGTCCTACTAAATTTCTAACTAGGGAGATATAAGGAATCCTACACCAAGTAAAAAACATAGAAATTTAGAATCCTCATAGAAGCCAAAACGTAGAAGTTACAAACTTTTGAAGGAACCTATTTGAAACTTCATTTCAAATCCAAAAGAAACATAAAAATTGAGGGTTGGAGAATATGTATTATTGGTATATTGACTCAAGATCTAGCAAACATATGACAAGAAACAAACACTCATTTGACTCCCTATAAGAAAAAATTGAGAAACTAGTTATCATTATAGATAACAAAACTTATGAAGTAAGAGGAATTGGAAATATTCTAATCAATCTAATAAGTGGAAAATGGATGATTAATGATGTACTATATGTCCCTAGGATAACCACCAATCTTCTTTCAGTGTCTCAACTCATGGATTAAAACATGACAATAGAATTCAAATTGATTAATTGTAGAAAACAATGTCATATTATCAAACAAGCGAAAAATATTGCTACAGGTTCTTATAAAACTAGTCTATTTTTTTTGGACACTACACATTCAGCACTCTCAATTCAAACCTCAAATTTATGGCACATATTCTAGGGACATACTGGTATATCATCTATAAATGAAATGTGCAAATATAAAATGGTAGATGGAATACCAAATCTATCCTTGGAATCTACTATTTGTCCATAATGCTTAGCAGGAAAACAACATAGAGTACATTTTGAACTTCATCAACAAAGAACTTAGCAACCACTAGAATTAATTTATACAGGATCTATGTGGGCCAACGATTGTTACTAGTATTGGAGGGCACAAGTATTTTCAATTATTTATTGATGATCACACCAGAAAAATGTGGGTATACTTCATGAAATACAAATCAGAGGTATTTAATCACTTTAAAAAATTTAAACTTCAAGTAGAAAAAGAATCGGGGATGAATATCAAAAATCTTCATTCACATAGAGGAGGAGAATTTGTATCAAAATAATTCAACCTATTTCTAGAAGAAAATGGAATCAAAAGACAACCTACTACATCATACTTACCACAACAAAATAAAATTGCAGAAATAAGGAATAGATCTATAATGGAAATGGTAAAATGCATGTTAAAAGAAGCAAATATTGATCATCAATATTAGGCAGAAGCAATCAAAACAATAGTATATATGCAAAATAGACTACCCACTAGAATACTCAAACATGTTACACCATAAGAAGCTTGGTCAAGACAGAAACCTAACATCGAAAAATTGAAAAATTTTGGAAGTAAAGTTTATATGCATATTCCAAAACAAAAAAGGACAAAATTAGATGACAAAACTATGATTGGGATATTTTTTGGGTGTGATGATGAACCCACGGGATATAGAATAATGGATCCAAGTACAAAAAATGTATATATAAGCAAGATATGATTTTTGATGAAAACCTCAAGGTCAATAATGAGGAACAGAGGAAGAGTCAAAAAATATAGATACAATGTCAGAATCCAATAATGAATAAAGTGAACATGTAGAGTCATCCATAATTCCCCAAATGAAGGATCCCATATAGTATAGAGATACTCTAAGAGGAGCACACTTAGAACAAATGTTTGATCTTACTACCACGAGACCTCAAACTCGTAGTCAAACTAGAATAAACAAAGGACTACTAAGTATATCAGAAGAGCCAACATCAACATCTCAAGCCTTAAGTCAACCTCATTGGAAGGCAACCATGGAATCGAAATTTTCATCTCTACAAAAGAAGAAAACATAGAATTTAGTAGAGTTACCTTTAGGTAAGAAAGTTATCGGCTGCAAATGGATTTAGAAAATTAAATATAAAGCATATGGAAAACTTGATAAATACAAATCTAGATTAGTAGCAAAAGGATATACTCGGACATGTTAGAATATTATTATTGTTATAATGTGCACTATGCCTATAATTGACAGGTTGACATTTGTCTTCTGCCACTTGGTTGATATTTGTCTTCTGCTACTTATCCCTTACTTCAATTTGAGTTGGAGTGGTGTCTTCTGAAAGACACTTGGAGTGGAGCTTATGACACTTTTCATATCTCCCTCCTAAGCTTGATGCTTATATATTGTAAGATAACTTGTAAATAAAGTGTGCCTTATTTTTTCAGTCCCAACTTCTGGTATCAGAGCGGTGAGATCCGCCTACGGGGACCCTTAGGGTTTGAGAGTTTTTTTTTTTTTTTAGGATTGAAATTTTTTTCTTTCGAAGTATCCTCTTCACTTGCTAAGTTGATCCTGTGAATGAGAAACGAAGAGAATTTTTAATATTTTTGGTGATTCTGGCAATGTGGGGCTATTTTTTTTTTGCAGGGTGAAGGCACATTTAAAAAAAAAAAAAAACGTCACATTTTGTAGCGGCGATTTTTTTAGAGTAGTCATCTTTCAAATCTGAGTGCACCAGCACGTAGATCAGGAGGAGTAATACAAAATTGAGTACTCACATGCAAAAATACGACAAGAAATGAGCAAGATATGGTTGTTTGAAGACGGACTATTGTAGCTATTTTTTTCCTGCGTGATTTTTTTCAAAACGGAAAAAAATTTATTAATTTTTTTAGCAGTCCTTTTCTTGATGTTTTTGCACCATCATATAGATTATGAGAAGTAATACAACATCAAGTACTCACTTGCTTAATTCGGTAATGTATTGAGCAAGTTACAGCTGCTCAAAGTTGGTTGTTTGCAACAGTTTTGGGACTGCAAAAAAATTGTTTTTTTTTGTTAAGGAACATCAGTTGCCAATTGTTGGATTGAAAAACATCTACAGCTGTAGTAGGTAACAATAAGCTAGATTGAAATTTTTTTAGTCATTCCCTCCAAAATTTCCCACTCGGTCATTTCAAAATTTTCCTACCGAAACAGTTTCAAGCCAAAATTTCAAATTTCAAATTTGTAGAGGGCAATCTGTCTTGTTTTTTGCCTCTAATAAGTCTTGTTGTATTTTCTTAAAATCAAGGGTCAAATTGTAACCGACTATAGCCTTATATATAGTCATTGGAAAGGATTTTTCGAGAGAAATCCATTGGTGCAGTTTATTTTCAGTTTTGAAATCATTTAATATGCTAAATTTAAGTTTGAAGTTGACATTGTAATTTGGAGTGCATTTTTGGTAGTATCCGACACTCCTTGACAAAATATTTGGCAAACTTGTGGGAATCTCAATTTTAAGTCTTTGGGGGGGACATTATGCTAAGTCATTCATTGAATCTGGCAAGTTTGAAGGCAATCTTGTAAAATGAGGCATTGATATTGTCTCATATTTTGGAGGCACATCTGGGGCTAATTTGTTTTTAGCCAAATACAAATCATCAACTTAAGGGGTGATTTAGGGCCCCTTGCCCCTTGTCGGCGGATTCATTTTATGGCACTCTCTTGGCCACTAGGTGTTTGTTGCTTGCATCTTCTATTTGGGCTTTGTCTACATTTTATTCTTGCTATTACCCTTGCATGACTTTGGGTTTTATAATTGTAATCAAGTGTAGTTTCATTTCATACACACTTGACACTAAGCCATATACAAGCAAGCAAAAACATACAGGCAAATTCTTATAAAGCAATAATACATTGGCACATCTATTGTAACAATTCTACAAAAAGTAAGCATCACATTTTTATAACCGCCTATGTTCCATGTATCAACTTCTCGAATACTTATAGTCTCCCTCATGTAAGGGCGGGTATATTGAGTAGTTTGGTATAAAGATCTGGCAAGTTATTCCCTTTCAGAATCGCCTATGTTCCACGTATCAACTGCTCAAATGCTTATAGCCTCCCTCACGTAAGGGCGGGTATATTGAGAAGTTTGGTATAAAGGTCTGGCAAAATTCTAATTCTTACTCTCTTTGGATAGAAAAAGGCACTTATGTTCAACTTAACCCTCTCACTGTTGCAATCACTTGAAGATTCAGAGTGGAAAAACTAGGCGAACCCTCCTCTGGATCTTCAGCGGTGTACCCTAGATTTTTTTGAGGGCTCTAATTTGGCATTTGTCATTCTTACTTCATCCTTTGTTGAGCTCCATTTTCTTTTGATCCTTTTCTAAATCATGGCTACTACAAATATATTAAGTGGACTTACAAAGAAACTTGAAGGAGCACAAACTTTTACAAATTAGAAGTATGATATGGAATCAATATTAATGATGAATGACATGTGGGACTTTGTGAAAGATAGGTATGCTAATGAATACCCACTCACTGCACCTACAGACCCTAAAGAAAAAGCACAATTTGAGAAGAATTCCAATATAGCTTTAAGTCTAATCAAGCTAGCTACATGAATTCAATGCAGAGAAACTGTAAGGGATGCAAAAACACCTAAACAAGCATGGGATGCTCTCAATATATTGTTTGATAGACCAAGTCAAGATAATATTTTGTATCTCAAACAAAAATTGCACAATGTATGTATGAAATGCTCACTTACCGATTATCTTATGGAAGTGAAGTTTATTAAGAATGATTTCTTAGCTGCTGGTAAAACCCTATATGATAATGAGTTAATTCCAATAATGTTGCATGGTCTTCCTTCAAAGTTTCACTCCTATGATACCATGTTAGACTTGAGTGGTAAAACAATGAATTCCACACTTGAGGATATTGAGATCCTACTTAAGAAACATGAGCAATCCCTAATCAAATATGAAGAAATTGAAGCCACATCAACAACTTTTGCCACCAAGGCAACTTTACAGCCTAAACAAAACAAAGGTCAAAATCAGCATAATCAGAATCAAAGGGGTAGACAACATCAGAGATACACACAATACCAGCAGTAGCCAAATTAATAGTACTAATAGCAACCACGTCAGCAACAGTACCAACAAAAACCAAATTAGCAGTACCATCAACAGTAGTACCAACAATAGCCAAGATGGCAAACAAGACCTCAAGGGGGTCAAAACAACAATCAACAAGGATGTGAATATTGTGTAAAATAGAATCATAATGTTGCTAATTGCTATAAAATGCAAAGAGAACAGGGAGAACCACAAAATAATAATCTGAACACATTGTATGCAACCAACCAATTTAATGTTGAAGATAAAGAATGTTGGTATATTGATTTTGGAGTAGTAAAGCACATGACAGGAAGGCAATATTGGTTGACCAAGGTTCAGCCTACATCAAATCAATTCATTACTTTTGGTGATAAAAGTGCTCTATCCATTGAAGGTGTTAGGGAGGCACCACTTACTTTGCATGATGGTAATAATATTCCTGCAACAGATGTTTTGTATGTGCCTGGTCTTAAAAGGAGTCTTCTTTCTATTGGATAACTTACAGATAAGGGCTATAATGTCTATTTTGAAAAATATAAATGCTACATTAAGGAACCCAATGGCAATGTCAAGGCCATGGGAGTGAAAAAGGATGGTGTTTACTACCTCCTTACAAAATATGTAACACAAACATCTTTGCATACAACAACTACTTTCTCTTTGGATTACATGTGGCATGAAATATTGGGACATTTAAATTTTAATAATCTTCAAATGATGGCTACAAAAAGATTAGTTAAAGGACTTCCACATCTTAAGGAGTCAAAATATTTTTGTGAGCCATGTGTAATAGCCAACTACCATAGGCAACCATTTGAAATAGGAAATGCATGGAGAGCCAATAGACCTTTGCAATTGGTTCATTCAGACATTTGTGGGCCAATGTTTGTTCAATATTATACTGGGGCTAAATACTACATCACTTTCATTGATGATTACAATAGAAAGGTATGGATCTACCTAATTCAATATAAGTGGCAAGCCCTTTATAAGTTCAAAGAATTCATCGCACTTATTGAAAGAGAAAGTGGCTATCAAATCTCCACCTTAAGATCAGATAATGGTGGAGAATATGTCTCCAATGAATTATTTAATTTTTGTAAGTATCATGGGATAAGGAAGCAATTCACAACCCCTTATACCCCGCAACAAAATGGAGTTGCTGAGAGGATGAATCAAACAATCACAAATAGGACAAAATCAATGTTACATGTTGCTATATTACCTAACTCATTTTGGGGAGAAGTTGTTCTTATTGCTGCATACTTGACTAATAGGTCATACACAAAGGCCTTACATGAAAGAACACCTGAAGAAGCATGGAGTGGAAGGACGCCCTATGTGGGCCATTTGAGAATCTTTGGATGTGATGCCTATGCTCATATTCCTCATAAGAAAAGGAAGAAGTTTGATGATAAGAGCCAAAAATACATCTTTGTTGGCTATAGTGATAGTGCCAATGCATATAAATTATATGAACCTATTTCCAAGAAAATCATTTTATCTAGGGATGTTACCTTTCATGAGTATCCCCCATCTAATCCTCCTAAGGCCCCCACTTTAGAAATAACTAATGAAATAGTTGCTCCATTCATGCATACAATATTATCTAGTCCTTCTCCTTCACTCATAAATCAAGAAATTCATCCACAAGAAGAACTTCTTACAAATGATCCATATCCTCCATCTCCTCCTCCTAATGATCAAGAAACATCATCCAATCCTTTACCCAAGTGGGTTCAAGCCACAATAGATGAAGCCCAAAATCATTTGCCCACCTATATAGGTAAAAGGCCTTCAACCCTAAGACACCAAGTGAATTATGTCCTAATGGCCAAAGTCCTTAGCCAAAATGAACCTTCTAATGTCAAAGAAGCACTTGGTGATCCTAAATGGGTTCATGCCATGGATCAAGAATTAGATTCCATTGAAAAAAATCACACTTGGGAGTTAGTTGATTTACCCAAAGGAAAATATACCATTGGCACAAAATGGGTATGCAAAGCAAAATATAAAGCAGATGGCTCACTAGATCGCTACAAGGCTCGCCTAGTAGCTCAAGGCTATAAGCAACAAGAGGGAATTGATTATGAGGAGACCTTTGCTCCTGTGGATAAGATGACTACAATCAGGACAGTTATTGCTATGGTAGCTCAAAAACATTGGCCAATATATCAAATGGATGTCAAAAGTGCATTTCTCAATGGTCATTTGAAGGAGGAAGTGTATGTGAAACAACCACCAGGGTACACAATTGAAGGCCAAAACAACAAAGTCCTCAGATTAAAGAAAGCTCTATATGGGTTGAAGCAAGCACCCCGAGCTAGGTATGCAAAGATTGAATCCTATTTTCTCAACCTTGGTTTCACTAGATCTGCAGCAGAATCTACTCTCTATGTGAAACATTGGAGGAACCACATCATTTTGGTTACATTGTATGTGGATGATCTTCTCATTACAGGTGATGACATAGAAGGAATAAGGTTGCTCAAGGAGAACTTATGCAAGAACTTTGAGATGACAGATTTAGGCCTCCTCCACTATTGCTTAGGAATAGAGGTATGGCAATAGCCTGGTAAGATTTTTATCTCACAAGCTAAGTACATTCAGTCTATTTTGGAGAGGTTTCGCATGGAGGAGTGTAAGCCCTCTCTAAACCCCATGGAAACTAGATTGAAATTGGTAAATAATGATAAAGAAGAAAGGGTTGATGGTACACTTTACAGGCAACTAGTTGGAAGTTTGATCTACTTAAATTCAGCTGAGTTGGAGTGGTATCTTCTGAAAGACACTTGGAGTGGAGCTTATGACACTTGTCATGTCTCCCTCCTAAGCTTGATGCTTATATATTGTAAGATAACTTGTAAATAAAGTGTGCCTTATTTTTTCAGTCCCAACAGGACAAAAGAAATTGACTATGAAGAGACATTTGCACGAACATCTAGAATGACCACTATCAGAACAATATGTGCACTAGCAGCTCATCAGGGTTGGAAAATCATCAAATGTATGTAAAAAATGTTTTTCTTAATAGAGACTTAGAAGAGAAAGTCTACATGTCACAACGAGAAGGATTTGTTGTTAAATATCAAGAACTTAAAGTTTACAAATTGAACAAATATGTATATGGTCTAAAACAAGCTCCTAGGGCATGTAACATAAAAATCAACAATCATCTGTTACAACTTAATTTCAAACAAAGTGCAACAGATCCAAGCCTATATACAAGAAAAATTGGAAATGACGTACTAATCCTTATAGTGTGTGTTGATGATATAGTGATCACTAGTAGTTCACAAAAACTAATAGATGAGACAAAAAATAATCTAGAAAAAGCATTTGAGATGACAGATCTAGGATTAATGAATTATTGTCTAGGTCTAGAAATTCATCAACAAGGAGATAATATTACTATCTCACAATCAAAATATGCAAATGTTATACTTGAGAAATATAAAATGAATAAGTGTAAACCCAAGGACACACCCATGGAACAAGGAATCCAACTATCTAGAAATGATGGATCACCTTTAGTTTCAACAACAAGGTATCAACAATTAATTGGAAGCCTTCTATACTTAACAAATACTTGACTAGATCTAGTCTTTGCTATAAATTGTCTTTCAAGATTCATAAAAAACCCAAGAGTCATTGGAAATCTACAAAAATAATATTACAATATGTAAAGAAGACTACTAATTATGGACTAACCTATATGATGAATGTTAAGTATTTTTGCCTACAGGGTTATTAAAATTATGATTATATCAGTTCTATTGATGATAGAAAATCTACTTCAGGATATATCTTCTATCTTGGATCAAGTCCAATATCTTGGCATAGTAAGAAACAACATACAGTTGCTCAATCTTCCACTGAAGTAAAAAACCATGCAACTAGAGACACAACGTGTGATGCATTATAGTTAAAGTACATATTATCTGATATGGGAGTCAAACAAGCACCAAATCTAATACATTGTGGCAATCAAAAGGTTCTCAATCTAATCAAAAATCCAATTGTACACAAACAAACCAAGCATATTGAAGCACAATGTCATTTTATTCAAAACCATTTTTAGAATCATCGTATAAGATTAAAATATATTCCTACAAAGGAACAACTAGCAAATATATTTACAAAATCACTAGGTACAAAAAAATTCCAAACCTTCAAAGAATATCTATGCAAATCAAGAGAAAGTCAAGACAAATAATGTAATACAAGGGGTGTTACAATATATTACATTATCTGGTTCATAATATTGTACCATATTGGGTACACTTTTAGATTAGTAGTTTATCTTAGGTTAGATGGTTGCTTGAGAAAGGAGGAATAAAAGCACAAGGGTTAGAATGTGCAATAATGTAAATGTGCATGTAGTCCACATATGCATGAGTCCTTATAATAGGAAGAACAATTATCCCTAGTTAGGTGTGCATATATACAAGTGACTATCATGCATAATATATATGTGTCCTTAGAGTAGGAGAATGAAGAGTCACATACTAGTATATATATGTGACTAAGCATTGTATTTTGGGTGAAGCATGCATTGCTCATGACATGCACTAGTAGAGAAAGCTATCCATGTTGTATCAAGTTTTTAATTTTCGCGAGTTTACTTGAATGGCTATTGTATGAGTGATTACAAAAATTTTCCATGTTATTTATTTACTTTTTAGTGAGCCATTATCATTGTAATAACAAAGCTTAATTATTTCATTACTTATGGACGCATTTCCTTTTAGTCTATTGCTTTAAAAGCCAACAATGGTATCAGAGCACATGGTAGATCAGGGAAGAACTTGGGACAATTATCGCCATCCGACAACAAGCCCAAGAGGGGAATATTTGGCAAGAATATTATCAAATAACTTTAGTGGAGATTTATAGCTACAAGAGCAAAGTAATTAGGATTGAAATTTGTCAAAATTGTGGCAGCAAATTGGTGAACCATTCCACAAAAAGACTCGCAAATACAAGGAAGTTATAAGGTGTGCAAAAGTGGTAATTTGTATTATCATCAAATCCGGTATCTTCGTGCCAAGAAATTAGGCATCATCAAAATAGCAAATGTTGAAACTAAAGCCAGCGTGATTAGGAGTAGAAAGGAGTATTAGTACTCTTCACAGTTAAGATGCAATTTGTTCTTCAAACCATTAGTAAAGGCATCAAAAAAAATATAGCAAACATCCACCTCCAAGCAACACAATCAAATGCGCATCTCAATAGTGAAAGCATCAAATAACACTGCCACTATTCTTCCCATGCGATTACACTAAACTTGCACCATTGCAAGTGTTCCATTCAACTCGGATATCCAACATGGAAGTCATCACAGGTTGCAAGGCAAACTCAACAAGCCTAAGGAGGAGGTACATCGAACTACAACACAGATAGTAAGTGTGAATCCGTTTTGAAGAAGGTTCGGTTTCAAATAAGGACTACTCATTTCCTGAAGCCACCTCATAGCCTTGCTCGACACTCAATAACAACGTTAGAAGAACAACTATGTTTGCCATTGAAGCGTTGGAGAATAACCATCATTCATCTTTCGTAGAAGTATTGGAAGTAGAGCAAGAAGCGCAAGGAACAAACATTTGAATAACCTAAGTTAGTTAGGGTAAAAATGGTGAAATACTTGCACCATGTGGAAGAAGGCGTTTCATGCAATCACCATGACATCAAGGATAACTTGATTGTTAAGCAAGAGGAATACTTGGACATCATTTATATAACACTCTTGAAGAGACGTTAATCGCAAGTCAGGGATGTTGAAGGAATCTATTAACTCACCTAATGCCACTTGTCATTTGGCACAATAGAGGTATTTTTGAAGGAGTTAGACAACACGAGTGCCATTTGGCACTATCCATATTACAATGCATTCTAATCTAGAGATATGCCCTCTAAAGGAAGCGCTTATATAGCTCTCATAAAGGTGATGCAAATCAAAAGTGAAGAGGAGCAAACTTAAGGTAGCATTTAAGAGTGAAAGCGGTGCAAAAATCAAGGAAAATAATTGTAAGTTTACCAAATGAATAGAAGTGCACAGGTCAACATAATGACAATTGAATAAGAGCACATTCACCAGTTGAAAAGAAATGCGTAGGCTAGCAAATCGATATTGTAGAAGAGGACGTTCGCCAGGTGATATAAAAATGCGCAAACCAGAATATTGAGGTTGGAAGAAGCATGCAATTTGGTGAAGAAAGAGAGTGGAAGATTCACATAGCACTTCTTTCAGAGTGATTACCATTAAGTTGCAAGAGATCAAAGTTGATTACAAAGAGCTTGAAAGAAGCATGCAATGCTATGTGAATATTTCAGAGTGATTACCATTAAGTTGCAAGAGGTCAAAGTTGATTACAGAGAGCTTGCAAGTCTGAATTAAAGGTAAGAGTTATATTGCAAGTTTATTAAGGTTGAAATCAACTAAACTTTATACTCTAGAGATATTGAATGATAAGAGTAATAAAGTGTAGAAAGCATTTTGATTACTTTCAGAAGAAAGTTGAAACTAGAAGCATTTAAAGTCTTTATTACCATTGTTTCAAATATTTGCAAATCCTTAAAACCAAGGAGTTATAAGGCTAGTAAAATTTAATTTGTAAATACATAGTCCTACTAAATTTCTAACTAGGGAGATATAAGGGATCCTACACCAAACAAAAAACATAGAAATTTAGAATCCTCATAGAAGCCAAAACTTAGAAGTTACAAACTTTTGAAGGAACCTATTTGAAATTTCATTTCAAATCCAAAAGAAACATAAAAATTGAAGGTTGGAAAATATGGATTATTGGTATATTGACTCAAGAGCTAGCAAACATATGACAAGAAACAAACACTCGTTTGACTCCCTACAAGAAAATTTGAGAAACCAGTTGTCATTGCAGATAGCAAAACTTATGAAGTAAGAGGAATTGGAAATATTCTAATCAATCTAATAAGTAAAAAATGGATAATTAATGATGTACTGTATGTCCCTAGGATAACCACCAATCTTCTTTCAGTGTCTCAACTCATGGATCAAAACATGACAATAGAATTCAAAGTAATTAATGGTAGAAAACAGTGTCATATTATCAAACAAGTGAACAAGATTGCTATAGGTTCTTATAAAATTGGTCTATTTGTTTTGGACACTACACATTCAGCACTCTCAATTCAAACCTCATATCTATGGCACAAACGCTTGGGACATACTGGTCTATCATCTATAAATGAAATGTGCAAATATAAAATGGTAGATGGAATATCAAATCTATCCTTGGAATCTACTATTTGTCCAAAATGCTTAGCAAGAAAACAATATAGAGTACCTTTTGAACTTCGTCAACAAAGAAATTAGCAACGACTAGAATTAATTTATACAGATCTATGTGGGCCAACTAATGTTACTAGTATTGGAGGGCACACGTATTTTCAATTATTTTTTGATGATCATACTAGGAAAATGTGGGTATACTTCATGAAATACAAATCAGAGGCATTTAGTCACTTTAAACAATTTAAACTTGAAGTAAAAAAGAATTGGGGATGACTATCAAAAATCTTCGTTCAAATAGAGGAGGAGAATTTGTATCAAAATAATTCAACCTATTAAATGGAATCAAAAGACAACCTACTATGACATACTCACCACAACAAAATGGAATTACAGAAAGAAGGAATAGATCTATAATGGAAATGGTAAAATGCATGTTAAAAAAAGCAAATCTTGATCATCAATATTAGGCAAAAACAATCAAAACAATAGTATATATGCAAAATAGACTACCCACTAGAATACTCAAACATGTTACACCAGAAGAAGCTTGGTCGAGATAGAAACCTAATATCGAAAAATTGAATATTTTTGGATGTAAAGCTTATATGCATATTCCAAAACAAAAAAGGACAAAATTAGATGACAAAACTATGATTGGGATATTTTTTGGGTGTGATGATGAATCCACACGATAGAGAATAATGGATCCAAGTACAAAGAAGGTATATAAAAGCAGAGATGTGATTTTTTATGAAAACCTCAAGATCAATAATGAGGAACAGAGGAAGAGTCAAAAAATATAGATACAGAGTTAGAATCCAATAATGAATAAAGTGAACATGTAGAGTCATCCACCATTCCCCAAAGGAAGGATCCCATATGGTATAGAGATACTCTAAGAGGAGCAAACTTAGAACAAATGTCTGATCTTACTACCACGATATCTCAAACTCATAGTCAAACTAGAATAAACAAAGGACTACTAAGTATATCAGAAGAGCCAACATCAACATCTCAGGCCTTAAGTCAAACTCATTGGAAGGCAGCCATGGAATCTGAATTTTCATCTCTACAAAAGAACATTTAGAATTTAGTAGAGTTACCTCCAAGTAAGAAAGTTGTGGGTTGCAAATGGATTTACAAAATTAAATATAAAGCAAATGGAACACTTGATAAATACAAAGCTAGATTAGTAGCAAAAGGATGTACTCAAACAAAAGGAATTGACTATGAAGAGACATTTGCACCAACAACCAGAATGACCACTATCAAAACAATATGTGCATTAACAACTCATCAGGGTTGGAAACTTCATCAAATGGATGTAAAAAGTGCTTTTTTTAATGGAGACTTATAAGAGGAAGTCTACATGTCACAACGAGAAGGATTTATTGTTAAAGGTCAAGAACTTAAAGTTTGCAAATTGAACAAATCTTTATATGGTCTAAAACAAGCTCCTAGGGTATGGAACGAAAATATCAACAATTATCTGTTACAACTTAATTTCAAATGAAGTGCAACAGATCCAAGTCTATATACAAGAAAAATGGAAATGAAATACTAATCCTTATAGTGTATGTTGATGATATAGTGATCACTGGTAGTTCACAAAAACTAATAGATGAGATAAAAAATGATCTAGAAAAAGCATTTGAGATGATAGATTTAGGATTAATGAATTATTGTTTGGGCCTAGAAATTCATCAAGAAGGAGACAATATTACTATCTCACAATCAAAATATGCAAATGTTCTACTTGAGAAATATAAACTGAATGTGTAAACCCAAGGACACACCCATGGAACAAGGAATCCAACTATCTAGAAATGATGGATCACCTTTTGTTTCAACAAGGTATCGACAATTAATTGAAAGCCTTCTATAGTTGATGCAGGAGCATCCAACAGCACCTGATGCAGAAGCATCCAGTGGCAGGAGGGCCACTTCAAAAAAGTTGCCTAAGGAGGAAAAACATCACGATTCGCGACAGCGACAGAAAAAGGCAAAGAGGGCGAGGAGAAAAACCTGTCGCGATATCGCAACAGGAAAAGTGTCGCGATATCGCGACATGAAGAGGAGAGAGGAGCAGACGGAGAAAGCTGTCGCGATATCGAGACAAAAAATGTGTCGCGATATCGCTCCACAAACGGAGAACAGAGCCAGCAGGAAGAAGATGTCGTGATTTCATGGCATGTCGCGATTTCGCGACCCAAGTAGGAAGGAGAAGGCTGCAAGCAAAGATGTCGCGATTTCGCGACATGTCACGATTTCGCGACCCAGGAGCAGAAGGAGAGTACAGAAGGAGCAGATGTCGCGATTTCGCGACATGTCGCGGTTTCGCGACATGAGGGCGAAGAAGGAGCTGAAGGAGAAGGAGACGTCGCGATTTCGCGACAGGTCACAGTTTCGCTGCCAGAAGGCGAAGAAGGAGCCAAGGAAGAAAGATGTCGCATTTTCGCGACGAAGGGGCGAGTGAAGGAGCCAAAGGAGGAGGATGTCACGATTTCGCGACCCGATGGAGAAAAGAAGGCAAGGGAGCCAAAAAGTCACGATTTCGCGACAGGTCGTAGTTTCGTGACCCGAAGGAGAAGAAAGGAGGCAAGGAAGGAAGATGTCGCGATAGCGCGACATGTCGCGATTTCGCGATGTGAAGGAGAGAGAGAAGACGAGATGGGAAGATGTCGCGATTTCGCGGCATGTCGTGAAATCACAACCCGAAGGAGCGAGAGGAGGCAAGAGGAAAAGATGTCGCGAAATTGCAACATGTCGCGATTTCACAACCCGAAGTGGAAAAGATGAGCGAGGAAGAGAAATGTCGCGATATCGCGATCGGAAAAGAGAAAGAAGGGCAGGATGAGGAAGATGTCGCGATATCGCGACATGTCGCAATATCGCGACCCCTGCTACAGTGCAACTGGAGGAAGAAGACGACAGAGGTCAGGTGGCGGTTGCAGAGCAAGGACGACACATGGCACCAAGGTGCAGTTAAAACGAACGAGTACCAAGAAGCGCAGGAAACGAAAAGGATGGGTCGCGCAGAGTAATCTGACAGGAAGCGACGGTCAGACGGCGATGACAGGGGCCGTGCGGAGTGGAGCCATAAATCGGGTTGGTGGACCGATTTTTGTGAAGGATGTTTCAGAGGGTCGGGGCCTCTATAAAAACCCAGTTTCTATAATAGACTAGGTGGTGGATGGGGAGAACGCAGTGAGAGGATAGAGGTAGTCGAAAACCAAGCCAAGCGCTGGTTGTTATAAAGCCTGCGAGCTATTTCTATATGTATTTTCCAGATTAATGCATGAAAATTTTGGGAATTGTTGGAGTGCGTTTTCCGGTCCCCCATCAATAGTTAACAAATACTCCACCAAATCTAACCTTTGTTGTAAATTATCTTTCAAGATTCATTGCAAAAGCCAAGAGAGAGTCATTGGAAAGCTACAAAAAGAATATTACAATATGTAAAGAAGACTACTAATTATGGACTAACCTATATGATGAATGTTAAGGATTTTTGCCTACAAGGTTATTCAAATTCCGATTATGTCAATTATATTAACGATAGAAAATCTACTTCAAGATATATCTTCTATCTTGGATCAGGTCCAATATCTTAGCACAATAAAAAACAACAAACAGTTGCTTACTATTCCACTAAAGCAAAATACCGTGCAACCAATGACAATATGTGAAGCATTATAGTTACAATACATATTATTTTATATGGGAGTCAAACAAGCACCAACTCTAATACGTTGTGACAATCAAGGGGTTCTCAATCTAATCAAAAATCCAATTGTTCACGAACAAACCAAGCATATTGAAACACAATGTCATTTTATTCAAAACCATTTTTAGAATCATCATATCAAATTAAAATATGTTCCTACAAAGGAACAACTAATTACATTATCGAATTCATAATATTGTACCATCTTGGGTGCACTTTTAGATTAGTAGCTTATCTTAAATTAGATGGTTGCTTGAGAAAGAAGGAATAAATGCACAAGGTTTAGAATGTGCAATGATGTAAATGTGCATGTAGTCCACATGTGCATGAGTCCTTATAATAGGAAGAACAAATGTCCTTAGTTAGTTGTGCAAATATACATGTGTCTTTCATGCATAATTTATGTGTCCTTAGAGTAGGAGAATGAAGAGTATATATATGACTAAACATTGTATTTTGGGTGAAGCATGCATTGCTCATGGCATGCACTAGTAGAGAAAGCTATCAATGTTGTATCAAGTTTTTAATTTTCGTGAGTTTATTTGAATGGCTATTGTATGAGTGATTACAAAAGTTTCCATGTTATTTATTTACTTTTTAGTGAGCCATTATCATAGTAATAACAAAGCTTACTTATTTCATTACTTGTGGAAGCATTTCCTTTTAGTCTAATGCTTCAAAAGCCAACATGAAATATCTTTTAATTATGAATAAATTGTTTTGCAAATCCAAAAAAAAAAAAAACCATTTGAAATATTTGTATACATTTTAAAACCACTTTCAAATACAAATAATAATAATAATAATTAAATGGTATTAACTCAATGAGTTAGACCCCTTAGCTGTTAAAAAGTAGACCAAACTTTAAATCTTAGTAAGAGATATATATAATTACCAAATTTATTGTAACAATCATATAATCATAATAATACCTATTTCAATCCCATATAACCAATTCTTAAACGAAGAATACAATGTAATGCTTGAGTTCTACTCAAGCAGGACTTAAAAAGCGTTGGAAGTTTGAATTAACAGATTGTCACATGAAACAGATATATATAATATAAGGCATGCCTCTCTAAATATGGCCTTTGAATTTATTAGAATTTTTAGAAGACGAAATACAAATATAGCCTCTTTTAACAGTGTTAACCGCAAGTACAAAATTACAATTAGGAAGGAAAAGGAATTGAAGTTACCTTCTTCCAAATGTTTCACCCAACCCTGACTTGCCTTCCCCGATCGAATCACGGCCAAGTGAAAAGAAGATCCTTTGTAACAGTTTGAATTTGAGAGGTTATACCCAGGAAAAAAAAAATAGCAATCTTCCCTATGTCAGAAATGCCTCTATAACGAGCAAATTTAGCTCATCAGTCAACCGAGACCTTGAGGATCTGTAAATTTAAATGAAGTCATGGCATACAACTATTCCCTTTCCCATGCCTTTGCATGGGTTGGAACAATATGAAAAAAACCAATTCAAACAAAGTGATGAGTAGGGTATTCATGCTCATAACCATTGTAATCATAGTAAAGCCTTTCTCCTGCGTAAATATCTCTGATTGCAACAAGAAGGACCCTGGCCTCCCCATCCACATCAAATCTCACACATTTCAGATTTTGCTTCTTTCTACCTTCTGGGGTGTGGTTGTTTATGCCATTGATGAAGCGGGCAATGTTGCTCCGCTTGTCAGGACAAATTACAAGTGTTCTGCATGGATCCTTTGTACAGAGCAGAGTCATCATGCTGTCTCCCTCGTCCTTTTCTCGGTTTTTCAAATAATCCACATCACCCACATACTCTGTGATTATGGTCAAATCCTTTATAAAGCCATCAGCCTCTACTGTAAACCTGTTACAGAAAAACTGCCAAATTTAGTAATGCAGCAGGGTTTTGTATGGGCTTCAATGCAGAGAAGTTCAGATAGGGGCACATATTGACAAAGGAAAAAAGTGTATGAATACCCTTCACGTGAGTCATAAACAACCATCAACGGAGGCCATTCCCCCCTTCTATACATTGCTTGGCAGAGTTCGAAGGCAGCTTTGTCTTCTCTAGGCATAACCTGCGGACAAGGTACATAGGAGATGCAATAAGTCTAAAAATTCAAATTTAGAACTTATGACACTTTAAGCACAAATCTAGGTTTTGGGAAAGTATAAAATAATCTTCCTTACTAGACAACTGAATTTCAGGGTTAACTACATGTATGATAGACAACAAATCTGGAAGTGTAGAGGTTAGAAAATGAAATGTACTTCATAAAAGCATGGATCTAGAATAAGGATTTTGATATTCTTCTCGGAGCCCTGGGTAGGAAGGGTTTGTAAACTATGTGCATTTTGTAATTTATAGTGTTTGACAGCCTAGTTGGATGGTAAATAACAGTGCTAAGACAAGTTATCATAATATTGAGAATCAATGACAAAGAATGCTTAGAATGTAAAACCCTTAGGCCATTTAAACTGTAATGAAGTGATGCCTACAAACACAGAACCTTGAACAGGGGAAAAAAATATATTTATAGGGTCACTTCAATCCTACCCAGTTTAATCATGGAATGATCAATGTTCTAATAAATCTGCTTCATACAATCCTCACCTCACAAATAAAATGATAAAGGCTTTCTATTGAGATAAAACTAACCCGTACATAATGGAATCACAATAATAAATGGTCACAGCTCTTGGAAAAGGCAATGCCCTGCTTAGCCACATTGTTGAAATGCATAAGCCTGTAAGAGAAGTCTATCGAGATTCAAAATGGTGAAAAGTTCTTCCTACATTTGGATTTAAAACCGTACCATTGATAAGGTTCTTCCTATAAAAACCGAGAACAAAGGTTTCCGTTCAAAGGCCACCTGATCAATTTTCAACCTGACCTCAAAGAAAATAAAAAAAAAAAATTCAACAAATGGAATCTTATTAAATAAATTGATAAGGGTAGTCAAAGCAGCCACTCAATAGTGGAAAAGTCTTCAGCTTGGTGGAAAAAGGGACTAAAAGCTTGATGCTTCCAGCTAAAATGGCAATCGTTTGCAAGGAAGGACATACCAAGTCACAACCAATACTCCTAATAATGACTAGAATACTTGAAATAGCACCTATGAGACTGTTCCAAAAGCCAAACTCATAGATTTACTCCACAAAACCTGACCAAAAAAAAATTAGCTAAGTCCACTCCAGGGGGATCGGTGGCTAATTTAACATTGTGTTTCACACCCAAAGCAAACGGGAAAAAAGGGCCTTGCAGCCCATCAATATCATTGTTGCATTCTGCAAATGGACACTTCCTTAAGACGGGCAGGAAGAGAGGGAGCAAAAAATAAAAAGCCTAGGAGGTTTCTGTCATCTAACCTGCATGCCATCCTTCTCCAAAGCAGGTTGGTTAGCAGATCTCGGGGCCATGCCAGGCATGTATGTCAGTTCGTTACTGAACTCCACTCCCCATGTAGTGAGAGCCGTA
Source organism: Wollemia nobilis (assembly GCA_028583015.1). Classification (NCBI taxonomy): domain Eukaryota; kingdom Viridiplantae; phylum Streptophyta; class Pinopsida; order Araucariales; family Araucariaceae; genus Wollemia; species Wollemia nobilis. Next base: position 3,975,406 of record JAQPPZ010000442.1, read on the forward strand.
GCCAGAGACCCCATTTGTTGCAATCTTCTATCCAGGTCTTTGCTTGGGACGAATGGCAGCAACCTCCTCTTCTTCTTAGAGACAAAAATCGCTGTAGAACGCCGCCTCCGCTTCTTCGACTCTACAGAAAACAAAACCCCATTTAAACCGCGATTTCCCTACTAAGAAATCAAATCCTAAATTTTAAATCCCATTTTGTATGGATCAGAATGCCATGTATCTCTCACCTTGGCGGGACGGGGGTACGGTCTCGGAAGATGATCTCCGGATTCGAAAGAAGTCGATGATTTTAGTTTGCACGAGAGGAAACTCTGCACATAAAAATACCATGAGCCCCAAAACAACAATACCTCAAAGAAATAAATAAGGTCATGAAGATTATTTGAGTACCTTTGATTGAATCCTTCTTGCAGGAGGGACAGAACCATTTCCCTGCGGGCATCAGAACCACAACGGGGCTGAGGTAATACATGTGATAGCCCCTGTCGCACTTATCGCAGAGGAGCATTTCGGATTCTCTATCGCCAAACCCGCATTCATGGCACAATATATCGTCGGGGGAGGGAGGTTTCGGCGCTTGGGTGCGCCGTCTCAGCCTTTTGTTCCCCACCATATTCTCTCCAGCGGCCATTTGATTAGTTGATCTGATAAATGTCGACGGAGACTTACTTCCAAACATTTAACAGAAGAAAGAAGACGTGAAACAGATGGAGTGATAAGCAGCAATAAAGAAAAACAAATTTGGAAGTTTCAAGTTTCGCGCGCTACAACCTTCGCGGGAAAACGGCCCGCTCAGCGCTCGCTGAAAAACCCTCTGATTAATTAACGGATAACGAGAATACTAAATACGATCGGATGTTAACCCCACCTTTGAGCTGCAGTTATTGATTTGATGGGTCCTCCATGAAAAATGTTCTGGGTATTTAAAGTCAAAAGAGCACTACCCTAAAAGAATAGGTCTATACTTCTATTGGTAAAGGTAACTGTAAGTTTATTGCAATAGTAAAAATAAGTTTTGATTTTTTTTTAAATTTAAAAGAGAAAATTTATTAAAAATAAATAATAATGGCAATGTGTTTTTAAGTGGGTTGCTCATTTTCTTAAAAACCGAAATATAAAAGTCTCTAAACCAAAAATAAAATAAAATAAAAAGCGAGAATATATTACCGTTGTTAAAACATTTTGCAGGAGGAATATGCTGTTTTATATATACGATGTTGTATATATTTATAATTCTACCAAACTATAGTAATCTTACCTAAAATAATAGTAACTGTTAGTCTTTTTCAACCTACTTCACAGTTTAGAAGGTTTAGAATTTCATTGACAAGACCCACGTTGTATCTTACAATGTATCAACGGTCATGCACAATTGATGTTTACTACAAAAAAAAATACTATAAGATTTGTGATTTTAACAAAATATTTTTTATTAAAATGTTAAAGTAACCTTTTTAGAGTTTGGCTTCATAAGGGGTTACATTTACTTAAACACATTTAAGTCTTCTTATAATTAAGTTTTTAAAACTTTAAATTTTAGGTTTAAGGTTGGAATGTAATAAGGGATTAGAGTTGTATGTGGTATAAATATATATTGAATTAATTATATTTTTTATAAGGGTAGTTTCATATAGTTTAAAATTTAATTTTCTTTTTACTTTTAGTTTTTCAATTTAAAAGATTATTAAATTTAAAATCAAATCAAAAAATTGTTGTATTAGAGAAGGTAATCAAATGGCATGTTCAAGTTTTGTTGTAATACTACTAAGTGGTGATGATGTAACATGGGTGGGATCTATTTCAATCCCACGAAGATAACAGATCAAATCGCATTAGCTTAATATGGGTGGGGTCTATTTCAATCCATTTATTAGGAAATCCCATTGAAGATAAAAGATCAAATGGCATTGACTCAATCGATTAGATTCCTCGATTTAAAGGGAGACCTAAGTTTGAATCTTACCAATTGATACATGGATAATAATCAAGTTATCGTAATTGTTGCAATAACACTACATGTGAGTTTCAATCCCATATAACCAATTGAAATATAAATAAAACTATTTTACCTTTTACCTTTACATTTTAAATTTAAAAGGCTATTAAATTTTAAATTAAATAAAAAATTGTTTGTATTAAAGAGAAGGTTTTAGAGTGCATGAGGTTTATATCCATTAATTAGGATAAAGAATTTTATATCTTAAACCAAGATTCAAATCTCATGGGTTAACCTTAACATTTTAATCAAATAGTATTTAGTTTAACCAATTATATTCTCTATTTTTTTAGGAGACCCAAGGTTTGAATCTTACCAAACAATACATGCATAATTGTTAATTGCTATAATATCACTATATGCTTATGATGTAATATAGGTGAGACATGTTTCAATCTAATATAATCAATTAAAAAAAATCTTAACATCCAATGGCATTAGCTCAACCGTCTAAATTTATTGATTTTTAAGAAGAGACCCAGGTTGAAATCTTACCAAGCAATACATGTATAATAAACAAGTTGTAATACCACTATGTGATTATAATGAAATGAAATAATTTTAATTACATCCATAAGACCAAAACAAGGGCTAGGAGCTTTAATACAAGATGGGCTATGGGGTACAACCCTAGTCCCTTTGGATTTAAACCTTAAACCTCACAATCAGACTTCCAAAGTTTAACAATATTTAAGAAAAAGAAAGAATGTTCAACAAATTTAGAAAGGTCAACATCCTCTTATCACTTTTTAAAGTGTATTTTTCTATTATTTGATGAAAAGATTCCCTAATTCTTCTATTCTTTATTCTTAAAAAAGTTTCAGTAGTGAGTTTACTTTTAAAGTATCCTTGTAGGCTTTACATCCCATGACAAAATGTTTTTCAATCCCCACTACTCCTATTGTATAAAAGACATGTATATGTTTTGACCATACCTCTTGAGGTACTGTCCATCTGTCGATTTTACATATAAGATGGTGTGAACTAGATCTTATTTGGGCTATAAGTTTTTTTCCTTTCGTTTGATCTTTGCATCTATGTATTTATTTTATTTATGTTCACTGTTTGGGTTGAACTCCTTGATGTATAACTATTTTTTCTTCCTAAATTTTTTGTCCGTATAAGAAATCTAAATTTTTCCCTCGCATGTTGTTTAATTTATTTATTAGAGTTTGGAACCTTATGAGATTGAATGCTCCATTTTCATCCATTTTTTTTTTTGTTTCACCCATGTGTTTCGTATTCTATTTAGTGTTTTTTTGATTACCTATTTTGGCAACCTATTAACTTTTATTCTTTCTATTTTTTTTAGATACCCTAATAGCCTTACAATAGCTTTTATTTCTAGTGAAAAATCCTTGTTTCAATAAATAAAATCTCATATGGGACTAATACTTTAGTTCTAAAATAATTTATAATCATACGCTTTTGAATTCTTTCTATTTATCTCCATTTAAAATTTGATGTATTTGTAGCCCATCCCTCACACCCATATAACACTGTTAGAATCACTATTAACCTAAAATGGACCATAATGGTTTTTCAATCTCTTAACTCTACTTGTTTGCCCTTATCTAGTAATGAGTAGAGTGCCCTTCATATTGCTTGTATTCATTTCAACCTGCATATTCCCCAAATAAATTTGTTTTAAAAATCTAACAAAAGTGACACAACAATTTATGTGGTTCACACAATGCGGGCTACTCCACGGAGAAAATATTTTGCTAAAACTTTCTCAATCAATCTCTTGGTAATCCTTCCAAATTACAATGTTTATGGACCTCTATCCAAAGGAGATGTCGATCCCCTAAATCTCAAGTTCATGGATATCTTCCACAAGAGAACTCTTTCCTCTTCTCCTATGGTTAGTGATATTCTAGAAGACTATGTCTCTCTACTGTACTGACTTGTGGATCTCTCTCCACTTGAAGACTCCTCACTCATATCTGTATTCAATTGTCTTGGCTACTGGATATCTATCCACTGAGACTATGTCCTCTATACTCTGTCATCTCCAAAGCTCTATCAATAGGTTCAATCAAAACCTCTTCAAATATGCTCAATAGGCTCACTCAAAACCTGCTCAAATCTGCTCAATAGGCTCACTCAGAACCTGCTCAAATTTGCTCAATAGGCTCACTCAAAACCTGCTCAAATCTACTCAATAGGCTCACTTAGAACCTACTCAAATATGCTCAACAAGCTCACTCAGAACTTGTCCAAATATGCTCAACAAGCTCACTCAAAACTTTTTTAAATCTGCTCAATAAGTCCTTTCTAGGACTTGCTCAAATCTGCAAAACAAGCTCACTCAGAACTTGTCCAAATCTGCTCAATAAGTCCTCTCAAGGACTTGCTCAAATCTGCATAGCAAGCTTTCACAAAAGCTTACTCAAAATCAGTCCACAAGCCTTCTCAAAGACTTACCTCAAATCAGCTCAACAAAATCTCAACTCAATCTCAGAGAAACATAAAGAGAATTGTTAGAGACTCAATATGTTCTATACTCAAATCCCAATCTCAACTCAAATCAATCTCATAGAAGCATAAAAATAATTGTTAGAGACTCAATATGTTCTATACTCAAATCTCAATATTAACTCAATTAAATCTCATAGAAGCATAAAAATAATTGTTAGAGACTTTATATATTCTATCCTCAAATATCAATCTCAACTCAGATAAATCTCATAGAAGCATAAAGAGAATTGTAGAGACTATATGTTCTATCCTCAAATCTCAATCTCAACTCAATTCAAAATATAGAATAGTTTGTTTCATGTAATTTGAACAACCACTTCACACAATCACTTGACTAGGCTCAAACAACTCTACTCAACCAATCACCACAAGGAACAACTCTTTCTCACAAACCCTAGTCCAAGTATGTATCAACCAACTCAAAATGTTTCCAACAATGCTTAATCACAAATCTCACATAACAATGATACTCATCTTCTTCTCTAATTCACGTTCAATTTCTTTGCACAACCAATGGGCTTCAACAATAATGCTTATAAAACATTCTTCACATAACAATGATACTCATGTTCTTCTCAAACCCTAAGTCATGTTTTTCACACAACCAATGGCTTCAACAACAATGCTTATAAAACAAGGTTTTAACCATAACTCTCAAACCAGAAATCCTTGAAGCATTCAACCAACAACTCTCAAAAGGAAACCACAATCAATCCTTTTAAACCACCCAAATAAATCAATGGAGAATATTACCCATGCCTTATTGATGCCAAGAAGTTGTTCACAAAATCTACCACACTCAACACACTTTCTTTTCTCCAATATCAACAAGGGTTAGTGGCCTTCAAATAATAATCACAAGATAAACTATAACTCAATTTACACCTTTTTACTCCAACTCAATAGTCACATCCACCAAAGTCCCTCTATAGAAAAACCCTCTAAAAATAATTATCAATAAGCCACTATTCAATTTCCACTTTATTCAAAACCCTTATTTCTCCTAAAATAATGCTCTCAAAAATTCAAATCAATACCATAAGGCACAAATAATCATCTATGGTTTTCACCAAAAAAATAATTATTTAACCTTTTAAACACAAAAAAGGTTTTACAAAATAAAACATTTCCTAATCCTTATCACTCCAAACTTTAGAGCATTCAAACAAATTTTAATTAAAAAATTGCATACCTCCCTCAAGGTGTTTCGACCCCTTGACCTACCTCACCGCGGGCACCTTAGCCGCAACAAAGGTAGCCAAACGAGCTACCCACTCGTTCGTAATGCAAAATGGACATGACTTTCCTTTATATGCTTTAGGCTCACGTACCTTAAATAAACCGTGTGCCCTTGGCGCTTCCACCACAAAGCACAACAAATGAACCTTGCCAAAAATCGAACGCACGACCTTGTGCTACCAAATGCCTTTGCGCTACTCGAGTTTCCAATAGGCCACACTGCCCAAGGTGACTTGGGTTTCGCACACCATCCGATTTATTCATTGCTTCTACCACTTAAACATTTTTTTCGCACGAGCTCTATTCGCTTTCCAACAATCGCATTAACCGCAAGAGCAAGGATGATTTATTTCAAAAAATTTAATGGCATATATATGTCTTTCCTTAGCTTGGAAACGTCGGTGCTTTTGAACCTTCCTTTATGACATCGACGAATATTATTTTAATTTAATTTTAAAATTAAAATTAAAATTTTAAATAAATTAAAATTTAAACTAAATCTTTAAAATTAAATATCTCCATCACCGAGGCACATTTTTCGATGAAATGAAAAGCCAACTTGGGTTTTAAGAAAAATCCATTTCAAATCTGCCACCCATGGTTTTAAATAAAAACCTTTTGCTAAACTTCCCTTGAAGCTCCTTTTAGAACCAAATGCCATGCATCCCTTCTTGAACCTTTGATCAAAACTTTTTCTTCTACACAAACATAGTGTTAGCTTACATAGATCCTTTTGACATCAATGACAACTCTTAGCTTAGGAACTCAAAATGTCCAACATAGAAGTGTGCAAGTTTCATAGAGTCAAGTGTGCATGCAAGAAGAAAGTGAAGAGTCTAATATGCAAGTGGTAAGATGATAAGCCAAAGGTCATGAGAGGTATCATATGCAATAGTAAATTATGTGAAGAGTCACATTACTATGTCTATATTATGGAGACAAAAGCTCCATACAATATAACATGAGAAAATACATACCAAGAGGTGTGAGAAAAGCATAGTTAATAAATCTTGTATACATATTTTGAGCAATTAATATTGTAAGTTTTCTTCATGCTTGTTCATGAATGATTTTGGCCATTTACATTCATATTTGATATTATAAGTGAATTTTATTTACATTATTATATTATCCTTGATATACATATTACATTGCTCATATATATAATTATACTCTTCATTATTGATATTTTTATCTTTAGTGGCTTCTTTAAATTGGGACCTATGATATTCTATGGTAGGAAATATTAAAAACCAACATATACTTGGTGTGATAAAAATCCACTCAATCTAAATCTAATTTTGAAACCATGGATGAGATTACTTCAAGATAAATATGGTGATAGGGTTTCACATATTATGTGTAAGGATCATGAAGGAAGATAAAAATGGAAAGAATATTTTTTTGCAAATATACAAAATATTTATGCTAGGAGGTAATTGAGCAAAAAGATAACAACAATGATTATTCTGAGGGTAGTTGAGGATAAGCTGATTTGGAAGTTGAGTAGCTCAAGAGAATACTCAACAAGAAATGGATATAATGTAAAGCATTAATGAAATAGGAATACCATGAGAATTTGAAGAGATATTTGGGACAATGTGAGAAATATAGGGATAACCTTATGAAAAGGAAGTTTTCATCACTACACCAAAAAAGGGCTTTAATGACGGTTAAAATAAGGTAGTTTTTTACGGTGGTAAAAAACCGCCCTAATAGATCCTAAGAGGGCAGTTTATAACCGCCCTCTTAGGATAACCACCCTCTTAGGGTCACCCTAAGAGGATGGTTATAAACCGCCCTCTTAGGACTAGGGAAAAATTTTGGACTAAGATGATGGTTATAAACCATTGTCTTAGGGGTCACCCTAAGATGGTGGTTATAAACCATCATCATAGGGTGACCTAAGAGGGTGGTTTATAACCACCCTCTTAGGGGAACCCAATTTTTTTGGGTGCCCCTATGAGGGTAGTTATAAACCACCCTCTTATCCTTAAGAGGGCGATTTATAACCACCTTCTTAGAGGTGGTTTAGGTTTTTTATATAAATAAACTCATAATAGGTGGGCTTAAAACCCTCGCACACTGCCATCATTTTTCTTTGAAGCTTTCATTTTTCTTTTAGCAGTCCATTTGGCTTAGCTACTATGCGAATAGAATACAACCTCCACATTGTGCGCTGATATTATTGTTTCTTTGAAGCTTTCATTTTTCTTTTAGCAGTCCATTGGCTTAGCTACCCGACACTACACGAATAGATACAACCTCCACACCATGTGCTAACATTATTATTTCTTTAAAGCTTTCATTTTTCTTTCAATAGTCCATTGGCTTAGCTTCCCGACACTGCATGAATAGATACAACCTCCACACCTGCTCGAACGAAGCCTCATCTTATTCATTTTTTGGTTGGGGTTTACCCTAAAATTTCTCTAGAACTTCTGCTACTTTACCCTGGTTTATTAATTTCATTGAATAAATATGTAACCTAAAATGGTGAGAGATGAGGGTCGAAGTAGAAGTTGAAGGTACAAAATGGGGCATGAAGATGAATTTAATATTGGAAGAGATGAGGTTAGTTAGGTTCAATGAATTTTGCATTATTTTAGGTATTTTTGCGATTAGGGTTTGGAATTTTTTAGTTTGTAAAGTTGTGTTTATGCATGAGATTTGTAAAATTTAAACCCTAGTTTGTAAAGTTGTGTTTACAAATGCTAGGTTCCTTTCTTTCTACTGCTAGTGTGAATTTTCACATCCAATTATACACCCACTCAAAGTCACATTTAGATTTAATTTTTAGCACCCTTCAAGATAGCAGCATTGGCCTTTTCACCAATGTGGCTCAGTCTAAAGTCAGACCTCGTATCAGTAAACAAAAGTGGTTGGCTATTGAATTGCTTGCTCTATGTTTTGCAGGCATGAGAATGGCCACCTCCATCAATTTTTTTAAATATGTTGATATTTTTTAGCCATTAAATAATATTTTTATTATAATATAAACTAGTTTCCAAGAATAAATGGAATGTACTAAACTTGACTCTCTTTTATTTATGGTAAAAATGAGTGCATCTTGCTAGAGGACATGGTTGTTTTGTTCTTGTTGATCTTCCTTTCCAAAAGCTCAAAAATGGTTTATGTTTGATGGAAAGTTAAAGGTTTAAGTTGCGTTATAACCTCTCCAGGTCATCGTAATTCCATTTTTGGTTTCCATCAAGCTCACAACTTTCCATTCCATATGTGGACTCTAAAGGAAAAAAATTCACCTGTTCTCGTCAAGGTCATAACTTTGTACAAAGCGTTACATTTAGTATGGAAAAAATAATCCATTGGAAAAGCTATAAAAATATCAAATAATCCAACAAAGTGAGTTATATATATAATAACAATAATTGATAAAAATTATATAAAAATGTATAAAACTTTGTTTGTCAATATCAACATCCTTCCAGAACTGTACTATATAGAACAAGGAAGAAACTTGATATGTTGCTCTTTTCATTGTTATTTCTACAAGATACCATTGTTAACCTGTTGAAATATTCTTTGTTATCACTATCATTGGAAGCACACTTAGAGCATTTCACTTCTTATAGACTTGATAAGTTACTCTTTTCATTGTTATTTTTACAAGATACCATTGTTAAACTGATGAAATATCCTCTGTTATCATTGTTATTGGAAGCAGAACTAGAACTAGAGCATTCCACTTCATTCATGTTGGACTATCACATTGGATTAGAGTTTCATATTTTTCTAAGTCAAACTGCAACATTAACCAAATCCATATTGAAAGAGTAAACTTCAAGTACAACAAATGTGATTCCAAATAAGATTGTATTTGATAACCATGGTTCCCATGCAACAAATTGTATTTTTGTTTTTTGAAGATGGTTTGGTCAGGATGCTTCCATTTGGCATTTATGCCCTTTTCTTTTTTGGAATTGGCACTATTTGGAGGGGAGATATTGATCCCTATTAAAAAGTATGTGAATTCCTTTTTACTTGGTTCTAGTGTTGTTGTGTCTTATATGTATTTCATGTATTCCTTTCTATCTGACATGTATGGGAAACAATCGCATGTCTTTCAAAAATAAAAGTTTGTTGTTTATTGGCCTTTATTCATGTTATATGGACTTATTTTGAAATTTGCATTTCTTTTAGTAGTTTGGTTATCTTTATAGTTTATTTATGGTAAATTTTATTTTTGTCTATGTACTTGTAGTTTTCAAATAAAATGCAAGTTTTCTTCCTTTCAATCATCTGATTGTTACTGCCCCTGATTGGCAATGAGACTTAGTATTTTTATAAAATTTTGGACTTTGTATTACTCTATGAAATACTCTATTTTGGATGCATCTTGGTCTTCTTGTCTAGGATTTGTAAAATTTGTAAAGTTGTTTACGACAATGACTTGTCATCCTTCCAATTGTCATTTTACTCTACTGTTGGGCATTGTAACTGTTGACCGTGATTTTGAAAACACAACTCTTTTGCTGCAAACTTATGATTCAGAGTCCAATTCATGGAGTAAAACAGAGATAGAGATATCATTTATAATAAAACCCTATGGAATATCTCACTTGTTATAAGGTTTTCTATGGGAGTTATAAGGTTTTCTACCCTAATAGTTTTTGAAGTTTATTTTTGAAAAGATTTAAATTTGTTTAAGGTTTGGAGCGTAAAGGATTTCTACTAGGATTTAGTTATTTTTTAAGATTTGAATATTAGAAGACTTATGTTATTTAAGTTTTTATTTGAAAGTAGAGGAGTTAAAATGTTTTGAAGATTTAAATTTGGTTTAAAGTTATTTGAAGCTTTTTAAAGTTTAAGTTCATTTTGTTAGTTTAAAGTTATTTCAGATTAAAGCTTCTGCTTGTGCTCTTCTTCAAGCATACAACATAGTCATAGCTAAAATCAGACCTTTCAAATCAAATCAGGAGGGGCATTACCAAATTGAAATTGATCATAAACTACAACAAAGGAGGGTGTCTTCATTGTATTTGCTCTGACTAGGAGTTCCTGCAACAACATTTGGTGCTCTATATTCACCAATACTATTACTATCAGTTCATCTAAATAATTTTGACCTATTTGCAACACTCTTCTTGTGCCTGATTACAATGAGAAAACTGTTGAAAGAAAATTCATTTTGTTTCACTACTTGTTGGATTGTAACTTGCTAGATGCAACATGCTAGAAAAAAATTGTTATCTGTATGGATTCTCATATCTCTTCCCAAAGTATATTGTTGCTTGTGTTTAACAACTTCCATTATAGCATGCAACTCTCTCTGATGATTGGAACACTCTTGAATTGTTTGAAGGTATCAAAATGGAAGGTTACAAGATGTTTACATTAGCAGTTTCATAATGATATGCATGTGTCTCAATTTCAGAAAGTCGATGTGGATTTGGTATCCTAAGTATTGTAGCTAAACAAAAAGCTTCTCTTTAGCTTCTCAGATCCTTGTAACCATAGAAGAGTCCATGTGTGCCATTCCCCATTGTCAACTAGATGAAAGGTGATGATATGGCTAAAACCCAATAGAAATATTTGAAAATTATTCACAAGGGTAAAAATAGTTTTGAGCCCGTGCTCATACATACGAACTTGCCAATATCTGATTATTTGAATCTTTTCACAGTGGTGATATTGGGATATGATTGATTTTTTAGATCTAAAATCATTCAACGAAATGACTTGGTAACTGAGATGCACACGGGATTTGAGATCAAGACTTAGGTTATGCCAGAGACTTCTCATCTATCAAATTGAATATATTTTATGATTTAGATCCATTTGTCCTCTATCATTCTGCTAGACCACATCCAAATTGTGAATTTAGATATTTTTAGTGTTGGATAACAAATGTCAAATGGAGAACTAAGGTAGAATAGTGGAGGAATTATTGCTTCATCATTCCAACAAACCTTGGAATGAAGTACATTTTTAAGTATAGCATGTTATGGAGTCTTGAAAAACAAACTATAAGACTTTGCATGATTTTGTACATTGTAATATGTTTTTAGGATGTTTAAAAGATTTATTATCAGTTTTGATGAGGAGTTGCGATGAAGGGGCAACAACTTGTTAGTTTAAGTTCTAGGTTTACCAATATAACACTTATATCTCAATTGTCTGCAAAATTCATTTTGTTAGTTTAAGTTCTAGTTCTACCAATATAACACTTATATCTCAATTGTGTAAACAAATTTCTATCTTTAAAATTCTTTAAAATACAATATCAACTTCTATCATAATTATTTCTTCCTTTTCAAGTAAAGCAGGGATAATAACATGAACTATTAATTCTTTAAAATTAGATATTGGAAGGTCACCCATATAGAGATGTGGTGGTTCACCTTCAATGAATTATAAAGTTCATATTAAAATAAAAATTGCATACATATGATTTATCCTTTTGTGTTTTGTTTTTTACTAATGTGTCAACATGGTTAGAGATGTATTTTAACTATAAATATCTACAAATAGATTTTTAGGCATAAAACCATGTCCTAAAAATATCACATGCTTTATCTATCCCCCATTCAAAAGCAATGGTCCACCTTGCATCAAATTTTAGCATAGGTGTGGAAATTGTTTATTTTATCTATTTCTTGTGAACCATTCCCCTTGGTGACCAAGTTGTCCTATCTTAACCATTCTATATATATAAATTGATTGTTTACTAGTGGTCTTAGTTCATGTATCAATAATTTGATCCTTCTTCTTTGGTACTAAATTTTCTTATAGTAAATTCTCTAATTCTAACTATTTTACCACTGTATAGATGTCCTGAAAATATGGATGATAAGGCCTAAGAAGTTTAACATTGAATATTATATGCAAACCATGATAAAATAGAATATTCAATCCAAAAGAATTCTCTCCCACCTTGGTGATGGTATATAGTCCATAACAAAGAGGTCAAATATTTCTATGACGTCCAACAAGTCTCTCTTTTTGAAGACACCACCATACCTTATCTCCAACCTTGAACCCATGTGGGATTCGATGTTGGCCATGGTATTGTTTTATTTTTTATTTATCTTATCCAAGAGGTCATTGACCTATTGTTGAATATGTTGAATCTGTTATACAATCCATGTTGTTTTCTAGTTTTTGTCCATGAGGCAAGTACTCCATGTGTTGCATAAGGAGATCAACATTAATGGGTGCCAAGGGTTGGAATCCAAAACATACATGAAACAAGTTATATTTTGCTAGAGTTGTGTAGAGCTTGATTATACCCATGCTAAATATATAGAAGGATCTCATCACATGTGCATAGAAACTCAAAATCGTATATTTCAAAAATATATACACTCAATACATTCAAAAATCCTATTTCATCATCAGTTTAAGGATGGAAGGTTGTGGACATGGTTATCTTGGTATCCATCATGTTCTATAGGGTGCACTAGAAAATGCTCAAATATTAACTAGCCCAATTATAGACAATGGAATTTGGAAAGACAAAGTTGAGCCACATATGAATAAAATAGAGCTTAGCATTCTCCTAAACTAAAATTGATTTCTTACAAGAAAACATGATAGCCATTTTTGAAAAATGATCAACTACTACAAAAGCACAATCATTACCATGCTTAGATATAAAAAAACTTGAGAGGACATCCATAAAGAGATTTTTAGTGCTTAGATGGTATTAGAAATTATGTATATAGTCCTTGAATATTTCTGGTTGGTTTGGCAATAGTGTAGGGGATATAGGACTTGATGTACCTCTCGACAATGTTGCTCATTTTGGTTCAATAGAAGTACTTTTATAGAACTACCAATGTTTTCTCCATTCCAAAGTGATCTACTACTTTACTAAAGTGTGTTTTCTAAATCACCTTTGAGCACTCATTAATTGGTACATGAATATTTTCAATGTGATAGAGGAGGTTATCTTACAAATAAAAATTAGTAACATGATTACGTACATGATGAGCTTGGTATATATCTACAGATTTAAAATCTATTTCATATAAGGTGGACCAATTGGAAGTCTCATTTCCATAGAATAATGAATAGTGATGAATGCCATGATTGGACATTGAATCAAATACTTTATTTTTGAATTGTCACTCCCTTTCTTATGCTTGATGATTAAATAGAAATTCTATAGGTATGTGGCCTATTTTTTATGTCTTTCATTCCTTAGCTTACTTTACATCTGAATCAACTACAATATCTATGATTTATATGGATAATAATTTTCTTGCCCAATATGTAGTGCTTCCACCATATTCGTGCTTAGACAATGGATAGCTCCCAATGCATAATCAATTGCATTAGTCATTACCTCAAAAAGTTGTAAATTAGGTAGCAAAAATGTAGGATCTAAAAAAAATTAGTCCTTCAACTTTCAAATTTTTTATATTGTGTATCTCTTGAATGAAACTTGGATTTGATAACTCCTTTAGTTACTTGGTTTTTTATCTAATCACTGTGTAAAAAACCTAATAAAAATCTTTAATAGAATTTGGTAGGACCCAAAAAGCTATAAAAATTTGTTAGAGTCTTTGGGTAGGCCAATATCTAATTACTTGAACCTTCTCAAGATTAACATAGAATCCTCCTTTGTCAATAGTGTAACTGAGGTATTGAATATTCCTCGTGCTAAATGACCACTTCTCTAAATTAGCATATTGTTTGTGATTATGAAGAGAATAAAGTACTTGTTCAACATTTTGAAAATTCTCCTTCCATGTCTCACTATAGATGATAATGACATCTAAGTAGACTACAACAAATGAGTTGGTGCAGGGATATATGATGTCATTCACTAACCTCATGAATATTTCAAGTGCATTGGTCAAGCCAAAAGGTATAAGTACCCACTCAAATAAACCCTCCTTAGATTTAAATATAGTCTTCCATATGTCAATGGACTCAATGAATATTTTATTATAATGATATTTAAGTTTTCACCATTGAGTTGGACCACCATGTTATTTATCAAAGGACATGGATAGTGGTCCTTCACAATAATTTAATTCAAATCTCTATGGTTGATATAGAGTCTCCATATTCCATATTTGTTTGAATCCAAGATAAATGAACTACTACATGATGAAGTATTTAGCCTAATGTACCACTTTTGGATCAAATCTTGATTTTATCTTCTAATTTATCTTTTTCAAGGACTAGTTTGTGATAAATAGGTGTATTAAACAAAGGAGAGCCATGAATTAAATCAATAAAATTATCTACCTCACAATGAAGAGGAATCTTAATTGATGACTTATATAAGTCAACATATTTTGCTACAATATGATCCATCTATTTTTGTTTTGCAAATCAGATGATCAAAGTAGCAATAGTTCTCTTTATATTTTTGTAACTTGTTCACCAATAATATATATTTTGTTTTATCTATCATCCTCTTTCATTTTTTGGTACTAATTAAGGAAATTTAGGTAGGAGGAGATACCTTTAGTATCTTGAAGCATTGACCTTGAATAGTGATGATGACACTTTGGGACCTAGACTCATATATCTCATGCCTCTTCCACATGAATAATTGACTCAAAATCACTTCATAGATCCAAGGGCACATCATCACACAAAAATTTAATTTTGAATGGTTTGATAACATAAGAGAGGAGAAATTTTTACGTAACATGAACATATATCCCCTATTATAGAAATATTTTTAATGTATTGAGATTCAATTCCATTTCTACTTAAATAAATCTTCATATCTGCAACACTTTAATAATAACAATACACACAAGCAATGCACAATAACAATAATAGATAATAAATAAAATAAATAAATTTTATATTAATAGCAATTGTACAGTAATAACATACAATCTATCATTTGTGCAACAATAACATTCCAGGATTTCTTACATATATAGTATTATACATATCTAGTTGGTTACAACAATGCACTCTCCCTTTGGTGCAATCAATCATTTACAACCAACAACAACCAACCACCACAACTTCCAATACAAGCATATGCATTGACCAACTCCACGACCATCGACATACCTCCATCAACCTTATGTTCAAATGAATGAGGCAAGGGTCATATTTATACAACTAGAAATTAATTGCACCCTCTAACTACTTGACACCTCATCATTCTCCCAAATTACATTTGACTTGCATTAGCTTACATTTACATTTAATTTCATAAGTCACTTTATGAGTTTGTCATACATGCTAATTTTTTACTTTATCACATATAATATTAAATTATGACTTGATAACATTAGTTAAATATATGTATGCACATTTTATCAAAAACTTTGTATGCAACTACAAAATAACACCAAAATGACAAAACTTGTTTACTAAAAATAGACATATCAATTTGCCTACCTAAATCTATCCCCTTCTCTAAATTGGTCAGCGTCCTTGATGACACATGAACTAAATACTAGGGATAGAAGGACTGGAAAATGTATCGGTATTGCTTGTCATGCTCCTTTTGTTTTCTCCAATTCCAAATATCCTTTACAATTGATATTACTTCAATTGTTGTTTACAACACTGATTTCTCCCTTCACTTTCTATAATTATCTACATCATCAACTACATCAACATGATTAACAAGACCAACTTGATGAACATGATAGGCAATACCCATAACCAACTGTGTTAGGGATCAAGGGGGTAGGAGCCCCCTTATAGGGTCGAGGGGTAGTGCCCTTCACATGTACCCTATCATGATACAAGGAGGGATTAAGGGGTAATATCCCCATAGGGTTTAAGGCAATGCCCTAGAATCTCAAGGGAAAAAATACTATAACCATCACTATCAAAACTAATTTTTTCCCTTCATTGACACTTTGATAATATTTGCTCAACCCACTTAAACAACTCACCATCGACTCCACTATACTTCTCTTGGGCTGTAGACGATCGCACCTTAGCATCAGTATTCCTTGTATTAACCTCTTAAAGGTATTCTTCTCCTTGTACAATAGCACCTTGTATGATATCTCTTTGAATGATAAGATCTTGTACAACATGTCATTGTACAACACCATCTTATGCAGTACCTCCTTGAATGACAAGTCCTTGTATGACATGTAATTGTATGACTCCAACTTGTATGGTACCTCCTTGTGCGACTCCACCTTATATGATACCTCCTTGTACGATTCCTATTTTTATGGTTCCATCTTGTATAGTTTCACTTTGTATGGTTCCACCTTGTATGGTTCCACTTTGTATAGTTCCACCTTGTATGTTTCCTCTTTATATGGTTCCATTTTGTATGGTTCCTCTTTGTATGGTTCCACCTTGTACAATTCCTCCTTGTACGGTTCCACTCTGTATCATTTCTCTTTGTACTATTTCATATTGTATGGTTCCTCCTTGTATGGTTCCACTTTGTATGGTTCCTCTTTGCATGGTTCCACCTTGTACACTTCCTCCTCATACGATTCCACTCTATATGGTTCCTCTTTATATGATTCCACCTTGTATGGTTCCACTCTATATGGTTCCTCTTTGTATAGTTCCACCTTGTATAATTCCAGATGTACAAAAAACTATTCCATTTGAACAAAATCCTCGAATTGTATGATAGACTTTTCCATTTGAAGGACATCCTCCAATTGTATGATAAAATTTATGCCACCCAATTTGTACGATAACTCCTCCAACTGTACTTTATCAAATGACACTTCCTTTATTTGTATGTCATACTTTCCTTAAACAATGCTTTGTCATACCTTGTTTACTTGTAATTCTTATTTTTCTGCATCAACTACTTCTATAACTTCTTGCACAACCTTGACTACCTACTAGATTTTTTCCTTCTCTACTAAAATCAAGTTCACCTCCTCAAATCCAATCAAGCTTATCAAGTTTACCTCCTATGCTTCTTGGCAATGGTAATAACTCTTCTTTGATGCTTTAAAATCAGTATGCATCACTGGTTTATCTTAAATCATAGCACTTTTATAATCATGTAAAGTTTTCCTATAATTGGCATCACCAACATTGTACAACGGGTCTACCCTTAGAATCATATTATATTCTACATATTTTATTTCTTTGACAATTATCATAGACTACATAACTAGTGGTATCCCTCCTTCGTACAATCTTGCTTTGTGTTGTATATACCTCTAGTGATGATCTTGCACTCTCCAAGTCACTTCCTTACCTGACGTCTTAACTCCAACACATGAATGGGGAACTAATATCTTGCCCAAAATAATCACTCTCACTCTTTGAGTTATTCTCCAAATTAGAATCACTTTCATCCTTAGCATTACTCTCAGTTTCATTAATATTTTCAATTATTCAATGATGTTTTTGTATCACTTTTCCAAATCAAGGTATAATACAAAACCTCTTAGTATGATCTTGGAGGGAATATCATACTCGTCCGATATGTAGGAAGAAGTACATCTATGAACCACATCCTCTTCAATTCATTTGATTTATCTTTCTCCAATTGGTTAAACAACACACTCAATTTTTTATTGTAGGAACAAATAGATTGGTTCTTACCTTATTTCATTCTATAAATTTTAGCAATGATCACATTGTTATTATCATACAACCAAAATTCTTGCACAAATGCATTGTGTAACTCTTCCCATGTATGGTACTTGTCCTATGGTAATTTCATATACCAATCTATTACAAATCCATGAAATATCACAGTGAATAACCACCTTTAGTATGCATCATTATTCTACCCAATCATTTTTTGTATCATGCAATAAATTCTCCAATGCCTAACTAGATCTTCTATTGATTCTCTATGAAACAATGGATATTTACATAATATGCCCAAATTGACCTTCAGTTTGATAGGTTGGATTTTCATTGGTAGTATTTATTTGTGTATCTCTCCCTTACACACAACCTTAGGCATATTACCTTGCAAGTGATATTCCATTGTACTCTTGTTCTTCTTACTAGACAATGTTCCAATTTACAATTGCTCTAATGTTTGACTCTCATATTGCTGACCATAGAGCACGCCAATTTATAATTTTTATAATTTTGGACCCTCATATCATGCCTTGTTAGACATGCCATCTTCTATTTACATCAGTGTTGGAATCCTATCCCTCTCACCATCGTGCACCACTACTTGTAATTATTTTGGTGCCAAACACTCGTCATTGACATGCAATTCCTCACCAATAATTATTATCAACTTTGGTTAAACCTAGCTTGTACGATCCTTCAACCTATTTGTATGATTTCTTGCACTTGTATGACATATGCTATTTGACATCTTTATTTGTACAAATGTATTTTAGCTTGTATGGTACTACCGTACAACTATTTGACTTGTGTGATAGGTTCTATTTGTACGACAAATTCTATGTTTATGATGAACTTCATTTAGATAATACCTTCTCCTTGAACAACTCATGGTAGTCGTATGGTAGGCTTTATCTATACAATGCACACTAATTGAATAACTCAACAATGCATTTAAATGGTAATCATTTGTATGGTTATAAGTTGTATAATTGTCTACCATTCTATCATACAATCCCTCTATAGTTTACCATTATCCTCCCTTTTGCATGTTGGCCATACACATCCCATTGTATGGCTCATCATCATCATCAACTAATAAATCCTCTTCTTCATATACGTCTTTGGCATTATTTGTAATATTCCATCATTGTCTTTATGCTCCTTCCTAAGGGTTTTTTTTCTCATAACTCCATGTCATGAGACTTGATCCAATGTCATAAAGGCAACGATGCCAGAGTGTAGAAATGATTTTTAATGTACTAAGACTAAATTCCATTTCTACTTATATGCATCTCTAGATCTACAACACCTTAATAATAATAATACACACAAGCAATGCACAATAACAACAACAAATAATAAATAAAATATGTAGATTTTATATTAATAGCAATTATACAACAATAATATATAGTCTGCCATTTGTGTGGCAATAATATTCTAAAATTTCCTGCACACACAATATTATATAGATCTAATTGGTTATAACAATGCACCCCCCTTTGGTACAATCAACCACTTGCAACCAACAACAACCAGCCATCACAACTTCCAATACAAGCATATGTGTCGACCAACTCCATGACCATCGACATACCTCCATCAAGCTTATATTTGAATGAATGAGGCAAGGGTCATATTTATACAACTAGAAATTAGTTGCACCCTCTAACTTCTTGTCACCTCATCATTCCCCCAAATTACATTTGCCTTGCATTAGCTTACATTTACATTTAATTTCATAAGTCACTTTATGACTTTGTTGTACATGCTATTATTTTATTTTATCACATATACTATTAAATTGTGACTTTATAAATTTATAAAATTAGTTAAATATATGCATGCACATTTTATCAAATACTTTGAGTACCAATTTGCTTGCCTACACCTGTTGCCAAAATCCAAAATTATATGGTTGTGGTTAAGGTGTGATAGACAAATTGAGATCCTTTATAATTTGAGAAAAAAAAGATTTTTTTGACTTCATTCTCAATAATAAAATATAATGGCTCATATTTAACCCATTTTTATGAGTGAGATAAGTGTTCCTTTATTGTGACCCCTCTGATGCAACATGTATGGTGGCAATGGTCATATTTGGTTCCACAATTTGCTTTCCTCTATCCTCAAAATGTGGATGTAGAGGTAGTTGTGTAGTGGATGTAGAGGATTATAACTCAATAATTAGTAACTGAATTGTTTAAAATCCCTCCCTTGAATATTGATTGTTTAAAATCTTAGCCTTTGGAGGTTTATTTTCTTGGAAATCTTTTTTCTATGTCCAATTCTAATTTTGGGTCAGACCCCCTTTGTCTTGATTCTATAGAATATCACTTTCTCCTTTATTTATTTGGTACTTAGTATTGTAGGTCTTGTTATTTATCCCTCCTTTTTTGTTTTTTGTTTTGTTTTGTGCTCTTGCTTTAGTTTGTTAGCAAGTTTCTATAACTGTCCTAATATATTAAATTCAAGAAATTCAATGTCCTCTAGAATGTGCCATTGCAACCCATTGTGGTACTTGAGGATTTGATGCTTTTAAATATCTTGAATACCTATTTTTGTTGCCATGGAATGTAAAGTATCAATATAATATTTAATAGACTAGTCTTTAGATTAATGCAATTGTTGCCATTAGATGTATTGGTCTTCACAGGCTCTCACAGTATAATGTTTTTTCTTAATAGATTCTATAAAATATTCCCATGTGAACATTACTTATTCATAATCATTCTCCTCTTTAACCTTGTTAAAATATACTTCCCACCAATTTCAAACAGGTAATGAAGCTTTCAAGAGTGTAAAAGCGATTTTCTCACTATCGGTAAATTTATTTATATAGAAGTATGAAGATAACTAATCCAACCAACCAATTTTCTAGGGCATCGACATCAATTTTATTTCAAAAGCAAAATTCTCAAATTTTACGCATCTTCTAAGTCATGGGACATTGAATAGTGCTAGGGTAGTGAAAGGTCATATGGAGAAGGTTGTAGAATTTATTGTAGGAAGTCACTGAAGAATTTGAGCAAAATGATCTATCATCTCATTCCTCTTTTTCATGAGGACTTTATTCAACATCTCCTTGAAAGGTTTTACTCTATTAGTGGTGTCCATTATAGTTTCCATCTAGGTTTTTTTGGAATGAAAATGGAGGTAATTAGAGGATTTCTTGTTAGATACCCTGATATCATGTTTATGAAGATACACTTAAAGATATCGTTGATCAAAAAATTAGAATTTTAGTTTTAGGAAGATCAAGAAAGACTACAATAAAAAAATAATAGAAGAAGAAAATAGAACAAATTAAAACATATACATATAATCCAAAAATAATAGAATGATTTTATTTTTAAAAAATATCATACAATATAAGCAATATTTGAGAATAGATACAAGGTTACAACATTGGAATTATTACTTATGCTTTTTGTAGTTAGGAGAGTATCTCTTTTTATATAATATATATGGTATGTTGGAAATCCATCATATTATGGAAATGTGGTGGTTCTCCTTCAATGAGTTATAAAGTGTATATTAAATGAAAATTACATAAATATGAGTTATAATTTCATGTTTTTTATTCTATTGATGTGTCAACATGGCTAGAGATGCATTTTGGCCACAAATATCTAAAAATATATTTTTGGATATTTTTGAGAATAAAGTCATACCCTGAAAATGACACATATGTGGATTAGAACTACAAGACATCCATGAAATAATGACATATGGGATAGGGATGTGTAAAGACATTGCCATGTAAGTGATAATATCTTGATAGAGGAGAAAAGCTATAAAAATCTTTAGCCTTTTGGTTTCACATGTTCTCTATTCGATTATTTTTAATTTTTGTAGTTGTGACTTGTACTTTTTGTACAAGTTCTTAGAAGCAAGTGAATAAGAAATTATGCCTTGTTGTGTTCATTATAGAACTTAGGTTAAAAAAACCCTTAGTTTTGAATCCTCATGATTTAATTTTTGTGACAATATATCATATATTAGATCCCAATCATTGATGATGAATTTTTAGTTAAAAATATATTAACTAATAACAAGCATTAAGGTTAGGTCTCTAAAGAAGAGTCTTCATTTTAGTTGTTGGTATTACTGCCATTGCTATCCAACCATAGCAATGGCTAAGGGTTTGTGCATTCATAGTTGTTAGAGGGCATGGAGGGGTGACAAGGTTATAGTAGTTTTTTAGGAGGGATAAAGATCCTATTTGTAGGTTAGTGCAATTTTATTTTTGTTTCTCTAGTCATTAGTGACTATAGTGGTGCGGAGTGGATATTGTTAATGGTGGTGTCAGGTATTTTAAGGATTTATTGATGTTTGTGTTAGATTCTAGTTTTATCTCAAGTGATAATGGAGTGCAAACACCCATTATAGAGTGGTCACCATTAGCATCCTCCTAGTTTTCAAGGTTCAAGTTGTCATATTTCATCCTTTTGGTGGTCACTTATTTCTTGTTTATTGTGTTGCTATCAACATTTTATGTTGAGTTATGGGGAAAATGAGGCCATCCTAATATTATTATAGTGTTTTAGGTGGCGTGGCTCCACTACTTTCGAATACAAATAACTCTCTTAGTTGATTTTACGACATGGAGGGGGATTAGTATTTTTTTAACATGGTGGGAGATCTGGTGTATTTATGGCTATATTCTATGGCAATGCCACCTATTAGGACCATTTGAGGTTATTTTTAGCCCTATACTAGATCATTTTGTTTACAATAATTATGGCACAACTAATATTTGCTTTGTATGACACAAATTTTGTTTGAATTAGAGGGGTTATACAAAAACACCATCAAGTAGGTGTTGGTAGTGAAGAGTAAAAGGCCTTGATAAAATAAATATAGAAAAAGTAAATACAAAATCAAAGTAAAAAAAAATATAACAAAAACACACATAACACAATATTTCGCTTGGAAAACCCTCACGAAAAAAACCTAGCACAATAATATCTCCTTATTGTATAAGCTTAATCGTCTCCAATACAATAATGTTCATCTCTCTTCTCTCTTCAAACATTAATGTAATTGCAATTAACTAATGATAGCACAAGAACAAATTTTACAATACCATGGCAAAAAAACCATGGGTCAAATATTTAACTCTAAACAACCCATATGGGTCTAAAAATAGCTTAAGAAACCCTAAAAATTTAGTTGAGGGCTGCCACCCCTGAACCCATACTTAGGGCCCGACCTAGCCTCGAATCTCGGTGAGGATACATGGAGAGTGTCAATACCTTTTAGAGTTAATCCCACCAAAATAACATGGAAAATATTCAATATATTTTCAACATTCTCCCACTTGTTGAATACTTTCCATAGGGACCAAAAACTGCCATTGTCAACTGTCAAGGGCAACCATACCCATAGATCTTCTACACCAAGAATTTTTTTGAGTAAGTACAACTTTTGTTAATGAATCATCAAAATTATTCTTTGTATCAACTTTCTCTAGCATCACCCGATTCCCTTCAACCATTTCTCTCACAAAATGGTACTTTATATCAATATATTTTGACCAATCATGAAAACTAAGTTTGTTGACCAAAAATATTGCACTCTGACTGTCACTGTCAATTCTCACAACCTTCTGCTTAAGACCAAATGTTGAACACAACCTCTATAGCCACACTGCTTCTTTACAGGTATGAGTTGCTGTAATGTACTATATATTTGTTGTGGATAAGTCAACCACTGATTGCTTTTTACTCATCCAACTTACTGCCCCTCCAAATAGTCTAAACACATAAGCACTCGTGGATCTTATTTTATATAGATATCCAACCCAATTAGCATCCACAAAACCTTATACCTTTACAATATTACTATTTCCAGATTTTCCTTGGTAACAAATAGCAGTCTAAAGTTCCAACAAGTATCTAAATATCCTCTTCACAATAGTTCAATGCTCCTTTCTTGGATTGGACATATATTTTCTAACTACTCATGGTGCATATGAAATATTAGGTCTAGTACAGACCATTGCATACATCAAAATACCAATAATGCTAGCATAAGGAACATGATGCATTTCTTCAATTTCCTCAATTGTTCTAGGACACTATTCAGCAGATAACTTTCAACCAATAGGATATGGAGTACATATTGGTTTACAATCATGCATACTAAACCTCTGTAGTATCAAATAAATATATTTCCTTTGATTTAACCATAACTTTCTATTTTCATGATCCCTTATTATTTCCATATTCAAAATTAATTTTGCAACACCCAAATCCTTCATGTTAGAAGATAACTAAGATTTTAGTAATTTTTCATCTCCTTATTGTTACCAATTAACAACATGTCATCCACATACAAAATAATGATAACAAAAATTTTTCCTTCTTGTTTAAAATACACATAGATCTACTTTACTTTTTCCAAGCCTAAGTATCAAAACAAACCTATCAATTTTTTGGTTCCACATTCTTGGATATTGCTTCAAGCTGTAAAGAGACTTTTTCAACTTGCATACCAAGTTATCCTTACCTTTTACCCTAAAGCATTTTGGTTATAACATATATATGTATTCATCAAGTTCACCATGGAGAAATGTTGTCTTTACATCCATCTGTTCTATTTCAAGATCAAAAGCAACATAAATAGCCAACAAAAATCTAATTGAAGTTAGTTTAGCCACAAGAGAAAATCTCACCAAAGTTAATCTCCTCAACTTGAGAAAATACTTTTACTACCAGGTGACCCTTGTACTTCTCCAAATTCCCTTCTCCATTGTACTTCTTCTTGAATACCCACTTAAAACTAACCAATTTTCTTCCAAGGGGTAATTTCACCAAATCCTACATCTTATTTTTATCTAGGAACTCCATTTCTTCCTCTATAGCCATTTTCCAAGACTTATTCTCACTTGACTGAAGTACCTCCTTTATAGTCTTGGATTATTCATCAGTAACTAATATATTAAATGCAAAACAAATATTTGAAGGGCTATACATTTCTGGGAGTCTTCTTACTTGATATAATCTCCTTAAACTTAGAGTTCTAGGTTCTGCATCTTCAACTTCCTCCTCACCTTCTTCCTCTAAATTTTCCTCTTTAGAATCTCTTTGTAGTTCATATTCTTATGTAGCACCAAGTTCTACCACATGTTCTTCCTCCTATTATAATTTTACTTGAACTATTTTAGGTTCTTTGCTTGGTTGCATTTCATGTTTCAGAACCCATTTTGTTTCTCTAAAGATCACATTACGACTATAAACAATCTTCTATGTTTTTGGATTCCACAACTTGTATCCTTTAAAACCAATACTATCACCCTTAAATATGCATTTTTTAATTTATAGTCTAGCTTAGTCCTTTTCTCTTTTGGGACTTACATATAAGCATCGCAACCAAAAACCCTTATATGACTAAGAGAGGGTTTCTTACCAATCCACACTTCCTATGAAGTCTTGTCCACCAAAGCTGAGGTAGGAGATCTATTGATGAGGTAACAAGTAGTTAACATGGCTTCTATCCAAAATTTTCTTTCTAACCCTGCATCACTTAGCAAGATTTTGGCCTTATCCATTAATGTTTTATTCATTCGTTTTGCAACTCCATTCTATTGTGGAGTATATGGAGTTGTTTTTTGCCTTTCTATTCCATAGTCCTTGTAAAACTACTCAAATTCATTAGAGAAATACTCACCACCATTGTCACTTCTCAAAACCTTTATCTTTTTCTCTATTTGATTTTCTACAAGAGCCTTAAACTCTTTAAATTTATTGAAAACATCATATTTATTTTGTAAAAAATATACCTAGGTCTTTCTTGAAAAGTCATCTATAAATGTAATAAAATAGATAGATTTACCTAACGATGGTATTTTTGTAGATTTAAACACATCACTGTGAACTAGATGCAAAATTCCTTTCTATATTGTAGCACTACTAGGAAACTTGACTCGGGTTTCTTTCCAAAAAAACAATGCTCACAAAAATTAAATTTAATGGGTAATAAAAAATTCCTTCAACCATATCTTTCATTTTTAATGTTTGAAGGCCTTTCTCACCAATATACCCCATGTGTTGATGCCACAATATTGTCTTTGCTATAGGAATACTTGGAGCTGCTTCTAACATATTATTCTCCGCTATAATTGAAGAGTTATTGCAATCAATAGTTACAATGCTAACCTCAAGCCTAAACAGAGTTCCTATACAAACTCCTCTTACCAACACCAAGGTTCCACAAACCATCTTGCAGTTATCCTTATTGAATACCATGATCACACCCGCATCATTCATCTTACTCATGGATATCAAATTCCTTGCCAAACCTAAAATATGCAACACACCAAGAAGGGTTTTAATTCTTCCATATTTTAACCTCAACTTGAATCTTCCTTGACCTATTATTTTATATGTTGAATTGTCTCCCAAGAATACTTCACCTCCATTTATCTTTTCATATTCACAAAACCCCTCCCTATGAGGAGTCATATGAAAGGAAACACATGAGTCAATCAACCATGAGTCATGGCATTCACTTGAGCATGATGCAATTAAGAATAAGTTCCCTAAATTTTCATTTATGGTCTTCATTTTTGTAGAAGTTCCTTCATTATATGATTAACTATTGTCAACATTTTTAGATCTGCAGTCTCTTTCATAATGTCTTGTTTAACCATACTTCCAACATTTCCTCTTTTTTGGAGCAATAGATTTACCCCTAGATATTGATTTTCTTTCTCCTAATTTTTTTTGCTTATTTCTTGAGAACAAACTCTCACAACTAAGGCATCCTTCTATTGATAATACTTAGAATATTTTTGTCCCATTTTCTCAAATAACAATGTTCCTACTATATCCTCTAATTTCAATGTAGAAGTATTATTTGTGATAGCTATAACTAGGTTATCCCATGAATTAGGTAATAAATAAAGTAAAGTAATACACTTTTCCTCTTCATCCATTTTTACTTCAAGATAGTTTAATTGACTTACCACAGTGTTAAAAGCATTCAGATGATCAGCCACAGAGTCACCATCATTCATCCAAAACAAATACAACTTCTTTTAGAGAAAGAGTTTATTTACCAGTGAATTTGTCTAATACAAAGTTCCTAGCTTATCCCATAATGACTTTGTCATGGTCTCTATCGATATATTTAACAATACCAAATCAAATAAGCATAATCTGATAGAAATCCTTGCCTTCCTATCGATATTTAGCCAATCCTCATCTATCGTTGATGTTGGTTTTATTCTCGAGATTGCAATCCACTGATCTCTATCAACCAATAGATCCTACATCTCAAGTTTTCATAACTCAAAATTATATCCATTAAATTTTTAATCTTTACCCATATTCTTCTCATCATTTTTCTTTGCCCAAATTCTTTCGCATATGGTTCCCACTCAAGAATTAATTTATCATAGGGTTGAAACCCTTACTTATCAAACAAGCTTAAAAACCTAGCTCTGATACCAAATGAAGAGTAAAATACCTCGATAAACTAAATCTAGAAAAATAATAAATATATAATCAAAGGAAAAAGAAGAAGAAGATAACAAATACACACATAACATAGTATTTCACCTGAAAAACCCTTACGGGAAAAATCCTAGCATAGTAGTATCTCCTTATTATATAAAGTTAATCATCTCCAATACAATAATGTTCATCTCTCATCTCTCTTAAAACCCCGATGCAAGTGAATAACAACACAATAATGAATTTTACAATACCATGGGTAAAAAACCATGGGTTCAAATATTTAACTTAGCAACCCATATGGGTCTAAAAATAGCTTAAGAAACCCTAAAAATTTCATCGAGGGCTACCACCCCCAAATCCTTGCTTAGGGTTTGGCCTGGCCCAAAAACCCAATGAGGATAAATTAAGAGTGTTCAAAAACCTTTTAGATTTAACCTCGCCAGAATAATATGGAAAATATTCAACATATTTCCAACAATTCTTGTATGGCAGTAATCATTTTAGGATCCACCTTGACCCCTTTTCCTGAAACTATATGGCCTAGGTATTCCACTTCCTACATCCTAAAAGAACATTTGGATTATTGGCACATAGTTTATTATTAGCCAAGAATTATAGTGTTTGGTCTAAATGTTACAAATGTTCCACCCATGTACAACTAAACTAGAATATCTCCAAAAAATACCAAAATAGATTTATGCAAAAATGGTCGAAATATTACATTCATGAGACTCTAAAAGGTGGATGACATATTGATAAGACCAAATGGTATGACAAGGAATTAATAATTGCCTTCATGAGTGTAGAATATCATCATTAGAATATTTTCTTCTGGAAATATGATATAATGATAACTTGAATGAAGATCCAACTTTAAGAAGAAGCAAGCACCATGAAGTTCATCTAATAAATCATCAATGATGGGAATATAAAATTTGTCATCGGAAGTAATTTTATAGAGTTCTTAGAAATCCATACATAACCACCAAAACTTATCTTTATCATGAACTAAAGGTATTAGGAAAGAATATGGGCTAACACTTGGTCAAATGGACTCTACTACTAATAAATTCTATATCATCTTCTCAATTTTAGTCTTCTACATATATGGATATCAAAAGTGATGAATGTTCAATGATAAGCTTCTTGGGATAAGCTTGATGGCATGATCATGTGTATTCCATGGTGGTAACCCTTGTGGTTCTACAAATAGGGTGTATGTTTATCTTTATTTCCTATAATTTAGTTGGTCAAACTATATCATGGGTATTTGGGGCCTGTAGTGCAAATAGTTGTGCCACCATCCCTTGAGACAATTTCTTCCAAAGTTTTTTCATTCGAGGTGAGTTAATGATTTGGGTAGGACCCGTGGTCATTCTATGAGTAGTACATTGTTTCTCATGTTCGATGAATTGCATCTATAGCTTAGAAAATTCCTATACTATTGGGCCTAAGGTATAAAGTCATTGAGTTCCTAACACATTATCACAACCCCCCAAATGAAGGGTAAACATGTCTACCCTAAGGTTGTAATTATCCATTGTCACATTTATATTATTGCATTTTTCTTTGCATGGTAGAGTACCTCCATTGGCAACCATGAATTCAAATGAATTGCAAGAGTAGATGTAATAGGCTACTTGTTTAGCTACCACAAGATCAATAAAATTGTGGATACTACCAAAATTAATGAGAATGATGAGTTATTGGCATTTAAAATACTTTACCACTTTCACAGTTTAGCAAGTAGAAATCCCAACTAATGCTTGTACTAAAATTTTAGGTGGTTGGTCCTCTATCAGTTTGGATTCTTCAAGTTGATCTTCCTCTCTATGATCCTCCACTTTTGTTATGTGGTTCCCTAGTGGAAGGTTTACCCACATTAAGTAAATATAGTTTTAATTATACACACTTGTAGCCGAAAGAGTATTTTTCATCATAGTTATAACATAGTCCTTATGCCCTACATACCTCCATTTCTCCTTGGGTGAGACGTTTAACCTAGGGTGGTTTATTTCCTAAGTTTGATGATGTCTAGGATGTAAATGAGATTTGAGCTTGTGGAGGTTTAAAAGCATGCATTTGTGCTACAAATTATCTTTAGCAAGCTTAGAAAATACTTACAGAATATTTTCACTTCAACTTGGATATATTCCTTTAATCCACTAAAGAAATAACTTTGAAAAAAATCGATACTCAATTCTCCAATGTGAATTGCCAGCTTTTTAAACTATGTTTGGTAATCATGAATAGATGTTGTCTATATTAACTTGGTTAGGTATCTAGTGAAATATTCATACTCATTGGGTTCAAAATGGCTAAGTAATTATGTCTTAAATTCAGTCCAAGTAGGTCATAGATGCATATTCTCTAATCATTGGTAGTACTAGATCACTTTTTGTTCTAGGTTGAAAGATGCAATTATGAGTCTTTTATTGTGGAGAGTGGCATGAAGAAAAAAATATTATTCGGTTTGATGCAACCAACTAGTTGTATCATCACCATCAAATTTTGGAAAGTCTAGCTTGGACATTCCCTAATTTGTATTTAGAGACAAGGTATTTTGTGTTTTTTCCTCGAAATTACCATCTCGATTATCTATGATTATATTTTTAGAACATCATATTTTGTATTTAGACCTATTAAATGACTCTCAAATTCATCAATTTTATCCAATTTTTCTAATTTTAATAACGCCTAAAGTATTTATGACTGAGAGTTTTCAATTTTTTTAAAATTGTTTACCCAATTGCCCTAACTCTTGGGTAGCACTAGTACCACTAGTCATTTTTAGTCACTTTAGCATCTCCAAAAAGATTTCTTATAGATATATATCAAAATAATTGGCTCAAAGAGAAGATTGGAATGGACTATACCACCAAATAACAAATTTTGGAAGGTAGGGTTTAGAAAATGGGTTTCTAAAGTTAGGTCTCAAAATGATTAGCTCAAAGATAGGATCATAATGGGATATCTCACAAAATGGAAAATTTTGGCATATTGTATTCTTTTTATTGATTGCTAACATCTAAGTGCTCTAGCTGTTAGATTGGTTATTATTTGCACTATCAGAACAATATTCTCTACTATCAAACTATGTATTCTTTATACTATTAGACTATATTCTCTATACTAACACACTAGATATTCTCTACAATGTCAGACTATAATTGGAGTAGTCTCTTCTATAGTATAATTCATGAACCATCTTGAAGCTATCCTTATTGAATACCATAGTCATGCCCGCATCATTCATATTACTCACGAAAATCAAATTCCTTACCAAACCCAAAATATACAACACACTAGGAAGGGTTTTAATTCTTCCATATTTTAACCTCAACTTGACTCTTCCTTGATCTATTATTTTATATGTCAAATTGTCTCCCAAGAAGACTTCACCTCCATTTATCTTTTTATATTCACATAACCCCTCCCTATGAGGAGTCATATGAAAGGAAGCACCTAAGTCAATCAGCCATGAGTCATGGCATTCACTTGAGCATGTTACAGTTAAGAATAAGTCCCCTGAATATTCATTTGTGGTCTTTGTTTCTACAAAAGTTCCTTCATAAGATGATCAACTATTATCAACATTTTAGATCTGCAATCTCTTTTATAATGCCCTATTTTACCACACTTCTAGTATTTCCTCTTTTCTAGAGCAACAAATTTACCCCTAGATCTTGATTTCCTTTCTCCTGATTTATTTTTGCTTATTTATTGAGAATGACCTCTCACAACCAAGACATCCTTCTGATGATAATCCTCAAAATATTTTTATCTTATTTTCTTAGATAGCAATGTTCCTACTATATCCTCTACTTTCAATGTAGAAGTAGTATTGGTGATAGCCATAACTAGGTTATCCTACAAATAAAGTAATGATCAAAGTAAAGTAATACACTTTTCCTCTTCATCCATTTTTACTTTAACAGAGTTTAATTGACTTACCACAATGTTAAAAGCATTTAGATGTCCAACTAGAGAGTCACCATCATTCATCTAAAGAAAATACAACTTTTTCCAAATAAAGTTTATTTACCAGTGATTTTATCTGATACAAAGTTCTCAACTTATCCCATAACAACTTTGCCATGGTCTTTATCGATACATTCAACAATACAAAATCATATAAGCACAATCTGATAGAACTCCTTGCCTTCATACTGATCTTCAACCAATCCTCATCTATCGTTGATGTTGGTTTTATTCCCAAGACAACAATCCAATGATCTCTATCAACCAACAAATCCTCCATCTTGAGTTTCTATAACTCAAAATTCTATACATTAAATTTTCAATCTCTACCTGTGTGCTTCTTATCATTTTTCTTTTCCATGATTATTATGCATATGGCTCCCACTCAAGAATTAATTTATCATAGGGTTGAAACCCTTACTCCTCGAACAAAGTTAAAAAACCTAGCTCTGATACCAAATGAAGAGCAAAAGTCCCCGATAAACAAAATCTAGAAAAATAGTAAATACAAAATCAAAGAAAAAAGAAGATAACAAATATATACATAACATAATATTTCACCTGGGAAACCCTTACGAGAAAAATCCCAACACAATAATATCTCTTTATTGTATAAAATTAACCGTATCTAATACAATAATGTTCATATCTCTTCTCTCTTTAAACCCTGATGCAAGTGCAATTAAATAACAACACAAGATTTTTTTTTATAATACCATGGGCAAAAAACCATGGGTTAAAATATTTAACCCTAAACAACCCATATGGGTCTAAAAATAGCTTAATAAACCCTAAAATTTCCATCGGGGACTGCTACCCCCGAATCCACACTTTTTAGGTGTTGCCACATTTAAACCCCTCCTCGGGGCTCAACCTAGACTTGAACTCCGATGAGGATACATGGAGAGTGTCTAGTACCTTTTAGAGTTAACCCCGCTAGAATAACATGGAAAATATTCAACATATTTCCAACAAGTAGTGGTGGTTTAGGGTTTGAAGGGGGTTTTTCACGATAGTTGGAAGAATGGACCAACTAACCAATTATCCTTTGTTATTTGGGATTCTAATGTTTGTTATTTGTCTTCTATTCTACTCACATGGATAAAAAAGGTTTGTAATTCACAATCATTAGGGTGTATTTTTGTGTTTCTATTTTGATAGCATTATTATTAAGTATTTTCACATTTTTATCACTCTCATATTATCCTTTTGTTTGTGATAGAGTATGCATGCTTGGATAATTTTATAGACATAAATATTGCACTATGTATCTCTTTTCTCAAGGGCTCTCGATCCTACAACCCAACCAACTTGCCTAGAGAGAGGGAATGAGAAATAAAATTTTTGTTCTATTATGGATGCTTCAAGGATGGTTTTCAAAGGGTGGTGCTTTTTGTTTGTAAGTTGTCATGATGGGATATGTTTTGTTGCTCAAAGACTTAGTTTTAGATTTTTCAATTTCAATTTCTTATTCAATTTATTATCTTGATTTCCCATATTGAATACCACCTATCAATGTGATCTAACCTGCTCCACTTTTTGTATGGGGCTTGAATGAATTTAACTCAATCATTATTATGTGTATTTTTTTTACATGAGATTCAAGATATCTACTAGTGGTAATGGCCTTTTGATCATTTTTTATATTTGTGCTCTATAATGACATCCTCATAAACGTGTCTTATGTCTCACTATTTATTGTTCCTTGTTTGTTTCATATTCTTTCTTCCAATTTTGCACTTGTTTATATACTTTCTTCTCTTCTTGGAGTGGACCCCTATAGCATCCAAATTATTTCAATATAAAGTATTTGGTTTTAAAGTACTTAGCATATGCTACATAAGGTGGAGCAATATTACATTTTTTGACAAATTCATTGGTTTTTCCAAAGCTTTTGTATGTTAAATCATTTATTAATGAAAATTATTATTCAATATCAACTATTTATCATTAGGTATCCATTGGTGTTATACAAGATTTTTTAGAAGTTTTTATTTAAAGTTACATTTATTATGGCTTATTATCAAGATGAGGAATAAGAAAGCCTTAAAAAATTGAAAGTTTAGTCTAAAGTCCCAAAAGATATTTGATAGGTAATTATTTTATTTTAGGAAAATAACTAGAAACACTATAAACATGTAACATTACACTTTGTCACTAATATTTTATCTTTAAAAGAAGGTTGTTTTTAAATCGGTTATATGGGGTTGAAATGGACCCCACCCGTATTACATCATGATTGTATAGTAGTATTACAATAACTTGGTAGTTATGAATATATCACTTTGAAAGATTCGAAGTTGGGTCTCCTCTTTGAAAGTTGAAGAATATAACTATTTGAGCTAATGCCATATGATAAGACATTAAGTTTCACCCATGTGATTTGAAATTTGGTCTATGTTTATTGCTTCTAATCAATTTTTCTAAACCCCATGTATAAGAAGGTTGTTACAATATAAGACAATAATTATTTTTTTTAAGAAAATTGCTTCATTTTTAAGAAATAATATTATTTTTAATAAGTATCATTAATATAAAATGTAGGATCAAATGAAAAAAGAGTGATGGCAAGTGAAGTTCTGATTTTTGAATCCTCAACGAGCGGGAAGTAAAGAAACTGTAGTACTGGAGCAGGGAGCGGAGGGGGAGCGCATGCAAGTGGAACCAACATTGAAATAGATGGCCAGAAAGGTGGGAATGAAAACAAAGACAAGCCTAACCCTGTGGCATAAGATGATGGAAAATATGTCCTTGGGAGGAAATATCCCTCGAATAAAACCGCAACAGGTAGCAGCAAACTCCAAACAACATATTTTGTAGAAATATTTAAGGGTGGGAAAAAATCCTCCACAAAATCATCACACACCTTTATTACGAAAAGCTGTGACATTTTTTTATCAAAAAAAGTCATGGCCGAATACATTTCCATAAATTCCTTCTCTCTAGTCAAGAAATTTTGTGGGTGGAAGACCCGACATGAAGGCCATTCGACGATGGACGATGGCCAAATGGAAAACCAAGGGTTGTTTAGAACTGGTCACTATGTCTAGGGGTTTCTTTATAGTTTGAATCAATACTCAAGAGGATACGAACCACATCTTAATAGGGGGGCCATGGTTCTTTGGGTGAAGGAGTCTATTCCTTTGCAAGTGGGGAGTGGATTTCGATCCGGAGACACAAAACATTAACTCTGCCCCCATATGGGTCTGTCTCCAAAATTTACCCACCCACTTTTGGCATGAGGACATCCTACAGGGGATTGCCCGTACGATTGGGGAGCTCGTCACTATTGACCCTACAACATGCGCTAGGTCGATATTGACATAGGCCCATATTTGTGTCAACGTAAACTTGGAGATCCAACTCTCGACTCATGTGAATATGATCTATGAGACTTACCATTGATGTCAAGTAGTGGAGTATAAGAACAAACCATAATTCTACATCGGATGTCGCACCTAGGGGCACCTTCAATTCTAGTGCTCAAAACTGAAGCTCACACAAAGCGACCACCATGAGACGCAATGCCAAACTAAAGGAGAGGTCCAGAGACCGAATGCTAAAGAGGGCATGCACCATGGACCCAAAGGTAAGTAACATGCTCCTCAAACTTCAAATGGTGATAAGGCAAAGGTAAGTTCCCTATTTACTTCCTCCAATATGTTTAGTTTATTCAACAATGCAAATTTTAGTGAAATTGATGCTAATAAGGATTTTTTCGAAGAGGAATTCCTTAGACCAAAGCATGCCAATCAAACAAATACAAAGGCTACCCCTCCCATGCAACCCCCTCTATCATCCCCAGAACTATGCCCTAAATCCTCGTTGACCACAACCATTGAACCCTAGCCCCCATCATCTAATCTCCCTCTACCGCCTAGCCCATCGCCCAGTTCCACCCCATCCAACAAGTTTGGCCTATCTCTTCCTCCACCTGATCCCCAAGGCAAGGATATTGATAGCCTCGAGTCGTCTTAGGACTCTCCCAAACCTTGGATCCCTAAATAGACCAAAAGATTTAAAAAATCCCTAATTTATGTCGAAGGTGATAAAAATAAGGGCAAACCTTCTGTTGTGGAACAAAGAAACAGGGAAATAGAGGAAGATATTGCTAATGGCACCCAATGAATTCTCTTTTAGGAATTGGGAATTTCCAACAGAGAAGAAAAAAAAAGATCCAAACCTCGTGCGCAACAAGGCAAAGGAGAGCAAAAACCCTCCAAGAGTTCCAAATGAGAATCCTCTCTTGGAATGTGAGAGAGCTAAATGGAGAAACAAAACAAGGACTTACTACTTCGATTCGAAAGGAGTCAAATCCTATAATTATTTTAATACAAGAAACCAAATTAGGCACACAAAACTCACCAAAAGTTACCAAAACTATTTGGAGAAAGTGTGATTTTTCATTTACTCCAACTTCAGGTACCTCTGGCGGTCTCTAAGGTGGAAGGTAGTGTGATTTCAAGCAAAGGACGTATCTCCAACATCTTTTTCATGATCCTATCATGAAGCACTCCTAGGTATTGATGAATTTTTATGTCTAGAATAGTCCTCAAGACAAGTTAATTGTGTGGAACACTCTCACCCAGATGCATGAGGCTTTCAATAATATCCCTTGGATCCTTGTCAGGGATTTCAATGCACCTTTATATCTCTAAAAGAAAAGAGGAGGGGAAAGAAATCACTTCTAGGACCACGAGGGACTTTAGAAATTTTATGGATGCTACCAAGCTAATGGATGTCCAGCTAATGGGGTCCCAGTACACATGGAGTAACAGACAAATAGGGGGTGACCTCATCTATGTGAGGCTAGATCATTTTCTTCTTTCTCAAGAGGTACTGTCTCTATTTGGAGATGCCAACTTACAGGTCCTGCCAAATATTAGGTATGACCCCTATTTAAAACTCCATTTCATTTTGAGGCAATGTGGACCCAACACCTAGACTTCAAAACCTGCATTACTAAATGGTGGGGTGAGAGTTTCCCTGGAACTGCCACCAACCAAGTCACACAGAAGCTGTGATCCATAAAATCCAAATTGAAGGTCTGGAATAAAGAAATCTTTGGAAACATCTTCAAAAAAAATAGAACATCAGGGACAGGATCCAAGGAATAAAAAAACAATGTTAGCAGGGTTAGGGGGATGTCAGCTTGAGAATTGAATAAAGGCTTCTGCTCTCGGATTACCATAATATTTTGAAGTAGGAAGAGATGTTTTGGTGTAAAAAATTGAGACATTTGTGAATAAAATAAGGGGATTCCAATTCCAATTTCTTCCACATCTCAATGCTAAAGCACAGGGGGATAAATAGGATCAAAGGTCTAATAAAAAACAATGGTTCCTTAACCTCTGACATCCACAAAATTCATGATGAAGTTGTTATGCACTTTGAATCCCTCTTGGGCTCTTACTCTACCCAGTCTGCCCAAGCCATGGACTCCCTTCTCATTCATATCCCTAGAATCATCACTTATAGTTTGAATGCCTATCTACTTAACCCATTAAGCCATGAGGAGATGCATCAGGCCCTTTTTTCCATGCAACTAGACAAAGCCCCAGGCCTTGATGGTTTCTCCCCAATATTTTTCTAGACCTATTGGGACATCATTGACCTCGACCTTTGCCAAGCCATCATTGAAATGCATAGATCCAGAGCCATTCCTAGAGATGTGAATTCCACCTTTCTTACCCTCATCCCTAAAGGTCCCAATTCCAAATTCCTATCTGATTATCGTCCCATAAGCATTTGGAACGTTATCTATAAAACTTTCTTGAAGGTGCTGGTCAACAGATTAAAAACATCCTCCCTTCCCTAATCGAACCCTATCAAGGAAGCTACATTAAGGGTCGAAACATTGTGGATGGGGCCATCACCATCCATGAACTCATCCATTTAGCCCACATGTCTAAAAATTCTGCTTTCTTTCTTAAGATTGACATGAATAAGGTATTTGATAAAGTAAATAGGGATTTTCTATCCAAAGTTCTTTAGAAGTCTGGGTTTCATGATATTTGGGTCCATCTGATTATGCAGTGTATATCAACCCCTTGGGTTTCTGTGCTGGTGAATGGATCCATTGTAGGGTATTTCTCTAGCAATAGAGGAATGAGACAAGGGGATCCCTTATCCCCTATTATCTTCATCATTCTAGCTAAGAGTCTTGAAAGAGCCATTAAAGCTACCTATAGTAAGGGTTTGATTTTTGGCATCAAAGCTGCATCCAACCACCTCCTCTTAACTCACCAAAATTTCATGTATGATACCTTGTTGGAAACTGTTGCAGTGGTCTCTGAGGCAAAAGTCATCAAAACTATCCTCAACCTCTATGAGGAAGCTGTAGGGCAAAAAATCAACTTCACCAAAAGCAAGATATATTTCATCAATACCCCTCTATCCTGTCAAGTCAAAATTACTAATATTCTAGGTTGTACCATTGCAGAGTTTCTAGCTTCTTATCTCTATTTTCTAATGTTCCAAGGGAAACCGACCAAGTCAATGTGGAATAATGTTATCAAGAGATTCCATAAGAAGCTGGTTGGGTGGAAAGGTGCCCTCCTCTCTCAAGCGGGTAAGGCTACCTTGGTCATGTCAGTTCCTCAAAGCATTCTTGTGTATTTTTTATCAGTATTCAAAATTACTGAAGTAGTTGGGACCACGATTGAATAAATCCAAAAACGCTTCCCATGGGCTGGAGCTGATAACAAAAAAAATTTCCACTTAGTGGCATGGGACAAAGTTTGCTCCCCAAAAGACAAGGGAGATCTTGGATTTCATAGAATAAACAAAATGAACCAGGCCCTTTTAGCCAAGTAGGCATGGAAGGTGCTCACCAATGAAAAACTGGAATGGATTTCTATCATCAAAAGAAAATACCTTCAACATCACTCCTTCAGAGATGAGGAGATCCCACAAATAGGATCTTATTTTTGGTGGTCTATCATCCAAACCCGACCCCTGCTCCAAAGAGGAATTAGGTGGCAAATCAGAGATGGAAAATCCATTAATTTTTGGCATCATCCATGGGCAAGGGATGAGCCCATTATCAACAACCCATGTATTAGTACTATTAAGCACCTAACTGATCACAGGTTTGGATTGAAATTTACAAATTTCATTGCACAAAAGTAGGACTGTTGTGAGTGGAAGTAGCTACACTTCAGAATAAAAAATGTTGTTATTGATAGAGCCATCGACTCTTTACAGGCTATTTATAGGGTAAATTTCATACCTAGGGCTCAGAAGAAGGATAAACCCTTTTGGAAAGGCACATATGAAGGCTCCTTCTTGGGTAAATTGGTCTTTTCCTTACTGGTGCCCCCTTAGAACTCGCACACAAATTAGATTATCCCTACTACTTTTAAGAGAGTTTGACTCAAG
This sequence comes from Wollemia nobilis, assembly GCA_028583015.1. NCBI lineage: Eukaryota > Viridiplantae > Streptophyta > Pinopsida > Araucariales > Araucariaceae > Wollemia > Wollemia nobilis. The sequence continues at coordinate 4,014,427 of JAQPPZ010000442.1, forward strand.
CATCTCATCTTGAAAGTTACCCACTTCTCGTGGCTAGCTCTTCAAGATAGAATCCTCACCATAAAAAACCTGATCAAGAAGGGGATCATAGTCCCCAATAGGTGCTACTTGTGCTTGCAAATATGGGAGTCCACTCAACATCTACTGATTAAGTACCCCTTTTCCTACAAGGATTTCTCTATGCTGATCAACACATTTTAGGTCAAGTGGGTATAGCCCTAGACTATCATTGATATTTTTACTCAGTGTCCCAAAGTGTTATGTAATCCCAAAATCAAGTTTTTGTGGGAAGCTCTATTGCACCACACTCTATGGAAAATATGGCTAGAATGCAATAGCAGAGTCTTTAACGACCACTCTAGGAACCCAGAAGCAGTAGCCAATAGAGCACTAAACTTTATCGTAAAAAACATAAACTTGATCCCTTACTAGAATCCTCTGGCATCTGGTTTGGAAGCATCCCTATTTAGCTCCCTTGGCATACCGACTGAGTGTACCAGATCTCGTATCCAAACTAGATGCAGGTCCACTGCCAAGTGGATCCCTCCCCCTCTAGGATGGCTTAAAGTGGACTTTGATGGATCATTAAAAGGTAATCCCGAATATGCTGGGGCTAAGGGAGTAATTAAAAACCATGAAGGTAAAATCATCAGAGCCTTTATTAAAAACTTGGGAGTCTAGTCCAACAACTACACTGAAGCTTGTGCCCTCTAGAGAAGCCTTGAGCTCAACAAAAGCATATTTCATCCTATGATATTCGAGGGGACTCCCTAAATATGGTCAATCACATGAAGAGTAAATTAAAGATCGGTTGGAATATTCAAAGTGTCATCATCGAAGAGAGTCAATCCATTATTAGGAAGCGCCCGCACAACATCGTCCAACATGTTTTCAAAAAGGTAAATGTGGTAATGGACTTGCTAGCTAATAGAGCAGCCAATCATAATGGACTCACCATTTGGGAAGGCTCATTCCTTGAAGATATCTTTGACGCCACTAAAAATGATATGGAGCATAATTCCAACTAGAAGTAGATGACATTTCAAAGGTATTTTTTCAACACCAAGGATGTTCATATTAACACCAAGGATTTTTGTTCCCCTTCCCACATAATCATTGTCCTCCAAAGTTTCAGTCATACCAACCCCCATGCGAGGTGGTCTACTCATGGTAATTCTCATGCATCCTTATGGTACCATATCGTCACCCTGTGCCTCTACTCATCCCTCCTGGTTTTTCCCCACTTCTCATTGTTCATCTCTCTACTCTTCCATTTTCACTGCCCGTCCTCCATCATCATCGTTTGTTTCACCTTTCTAGCTAGCCTTGTCCACCCTATCACCCATACCACCCTTTTGCCTTGCTGAGTTGTTTCTCTCTCACGTGTTGGCATTGAGGTGACCCAAAGCTATCGGTCTATGGTCGAAGTCCCAACATGCATTGGAAAGGACCCTTCATCTAGTTATCCAATCCGTTGTAGGCTTAGGCTCTCCTTATTAGACCACCATCTATTGGGGAGTATTCACTTGTTTCTCAACTTCCTCATTGCTATTATCCTACCCTAGAACCTGAACTCATGCAACCTATTAGATATTATGGCCATTCTCAAGCCATCAACAATGAAACTTGAACTTGTAGCGAAAGCTATGTTGAGAGCCAAGGGGTTCATCCCCTTCTTCAAGCTTTTTGGTGGCGTAGACGAAGGTGTTATCAGTAAGTTTGTAAGCTCATGGAACAACATCGAGGTCTAGATCTAAGGGCTCCACTTTGAGGTGAACATCCATATGTTAGCTAAAATTTTTGGTTTATCTCCTAAGGGTAGGGCGATTTGCTGGGATAGACATAATTTTAAAGAAGAAATTGAATATTTCCTGGATAAAGGCAATGAATTGGTTTATGCGAAGGGGGGGTCCTTTGGTCCTCCCTTACATGCCCTTGGGATTGTCATTGTACCCATAATCCAATATATCATGGTTGATAATTTTGCAGTACCCTTCACTCCTTCCACCTAGCCTTCGTTAATCATATGCGTGACATAAAACCGATAAATATCCTTGAATTTTTGTTTTGGTCCATTAGCCTCACCATTGAGAACTTTAGGGACAAGAAATCCTCCAAGAACCTTGCACACTAGGGCATTTTCCTCATCATCTACAAGCATACCTTCTTATCCCATCCTGTTGGCAAACCTTTTGTGCCTCCTCAGACCACTGTGACCTCCTATGAGCTTGCTCATAGTCCTAAGTCTCATGAGCCTAACCTACCGATGGATACCCATAGCCTATCTACTAAAGAGCCTCTACAATTCTCTACCCCTTATATTGGTCTCTCGAAAGACACCAACCCCCTGCAGTCCAGCAGCAAAGCTGAGGAAAGCCCTTCGCAAAACCCAAAGGACTTAGCCCCTGTGGAGTCCTACCCCTCCATAGACAAAAGCAAACCCTTGCAGAGCAAGTGGAAAGCTGTCCGTCCCCCTCACAACAAAAGTTATTGGTGTTTGAGAAGGAAGGGAGCAAAAGGTAAACGCCCTTTACTTGAGATCATCCTAGATGATGAGGAAGAGCCTAGATGCAAATTTGATGAAGTACTGTGCAACAACACTATCAATTATGTAACTAGAGTGTTAGAGCATCTCAAGGCTACAACTAACATGGTCAGAGAGGTGGGTGTTATCCTTTCTAACACCATCAGTGAGCTCTAGGAAATCTCTATAGCCCTCAGCGTCCTACTTGCTAAGGATTATAAGGCTGGCATCAACCAGGAAGAGGTGGACGAGTCCCAGTAGGATTGGGGCAGGATGAAGATAGGTTGACCGCCTTTAGCTTTTGGTCGTATTTTCGATGCTGAAGTCCTTGATCATGATGCTTCTTTTTGCTTTGTTTATAGTTTCTTTTTTATATTTCGAAGCTATTTTGTATTAGGTCATACAGACTGATGATCATCACCACGTCTTTCTTTGTGATGGTGGGATGCTCCTAATTTTTTTCTATAGGCATTTTGAATACCCTATGTAACAGGGATTGGGCCCCTTCAACTCGACAAGTAAATAATACATTTTACTTACCCAAAAAACATTAATATAAAATGTTGAACTATGAGTATGATATTTTGCTTAGATAGGTGCTTAAGAAATATGTAAGTATATTTGAAGATGTAACTTCTAAATCAAGTCTTTGTGGGAAATAAATAGAAGACAAACCTTCAAATTTATACCTCTTAAGACTTTTTGTTCAATTTTTAGGTACATATCTCTAAGAAGAAGTAAAACAAACTTCAATCAAAAGTCCAAGATGAATCATTGTAAGGTATAACACGTATTTGAAAGCATCTATTCTCAATGATCTAGTCATCTAAAAAATCATTATTAAGAGAGATGTTGATTTCTTCTCAAAACAATTCTAAGAAGATTTTTAACTTTTTAAAATTATTCTTTGACTTGTTTCGATTGTGATCCTGACAATTTATTTTCTTTTGAAACTTGAAAGAATTTATATTTATGAATTATAACAATTTGGTTATGAAGTTTTATTTTAAAAATTATAACGGAATGATAAATTTGTAGTGAAGTAGAGTCAAAATTTTTGTACAAATATTTCTACTTATATTTTGATTTGATATAGAAGCAAAGATTATAATTAAATGGAATTACATAGATCAAGTTGTATTTGGAGATATTATATGTTTAGTTTTATTTATATGATTTGGATTTTAAGTAATGTGCTATTGATTAGTAAAATATTTATTATTGTGAATCAAGTATTCAAAATATTATGAGTATTATTATATGCAATGAAATTTTGGATTAACAAAGTTGGCAACGAAATCTTGATTTCTTCGTGTAGGTTCTTAAACCACTAAAAGAGAATGAGAAAGAAATTTTAAAAAATATATGAATGACTTGTTACCTAGGACATTGATAATTATGTATGTTTTATGATGTGAGTTTTGTAAGTTTTACTATCATAAGTTTAGCTTCAATACCTTCTTGTACTATAATACACTTGAATTAGAAAAAAATGATCTTGATATAAATCAACATGGATCTTATTTTATTCTATTTTAAATCTACAAAATGGAAGGATGAGATTATGGAGGTAAGTAGTGGGGAGAAGAGGTGTCATGAGGTGGTGATAAGAGTAAGGAAGTAGGGGGATACAATTTGAAAAATGTGGAGGATTTGATGGGAGGAAGAAAGTATTATGGGCATGCAAAGAAAAGGTTCTACATAGGAAAAATGTACACACATAGAAAAGGGAATACAAGGAATAAGATTGCATGAATATGAGGGTGAATCGTGTGCATAAAAATGAAAAGAAGTACAAAACTTAAGGATAAAATATTAAGTTTGATCTTATAATAAAGGTATTGAATAAAATTTTAAAATTACACCTAAAAAATGGAAACTTTTTTCCATGCTATATTGTGTCTTTATCTCCTATATGACATGTGTTTAAATGAGTTTGTGTGTGTTAATAAATCCTATACAATGTTAAATTATTGCTTATATATTTCTTCATAAACTATGTTGCCATGAGAGTCACTTTCATGCAAGTCTATGTATTTATTTTTGGTTGATATATGTGAAAGTTTATAAAGTCCTATAAGATGTATTATAATAAGTAAACTTAGTCATTTGCTATCAAGGGTTACAAGAATATGGATGAGAGTGAAGATAAAATTTGGGCCTCCCAAGTTGTTGAACATAGGATGAAGTGGTAGCTTCCCAGCGGATGCACCCAAGAGTTGAGGTTCTCCTCTTTATGAATATATAATTTGTTTTACAGATTGAGGAGAGCTCCCATATATTATTACCTAAAGTTGAGACGAGATCCTCTATAAATGGGTAAAGTGGAATACAAAATAGGGTCTTCCACATATTCTATTCTATCTTATATGAATCCTTTAGGGAATAGGGTTGTGTACCATGCTTTGTTAAATAGAGTATGGTTGGATAACTATATATTGGATAAACAACATCCTCCACGAGGGTTGTCTCATATGGCTTATGGTCTAATGGACATTAAAATTTACTTTACCCTTGTACACTTTTTTTAATAGTCTCTAATTAGCATATTATTACGATTGGTATGTATATTGGTCTAACATCATGTTAAACATGGGTAACAAGTTACCACTATTATAGTTTATTTTTTAAACTTCCTATTGGGATTGGAGAGAGGATGGGTAGTCAATATTTTTTTCTTGTATAGTGGTGCTCGACCACAAAAGCAACAATGGAATAGAGATTTTAATATGGACATGTAAATGCTTTACATGTTACTCTATTTTTTAAATATATTTTCTCAATTGGTTATACGAGATTGAAATGGGTCCCACCTATATTACATCATTACCATGTAGTGGTATTACAATATCTTGGATATTATTGCAAAGGATTGTAAATGGGAAGTTAAGTTTTGCATTGATAAAAATGCTTAAATAAGCATATTTACAACAATCATCTTCAAAATATGGAATATTCTAATAACTTACTTATGCATATGCAAATTGAGTCACAAAGTGCTATACAAAAAATGCCTATGCCATCATTTACCTTTGCCGATATCTACATTTTCTAACATCCTTTATTTTCCATTAAAATCTAATTTAGACTTAGGACTTTAGACTTTAGAAAAGATTAAACATAAACTAAGCCTAAGAACTTAGAATAAAAATAATCCTATGCCTAAATTATGTCCTCATTATATCTCTCCACAATAGAAGCATCAAACTCCAATGCTTTTACAATAGAAGGAGGGTGAGACACCAAACGCTGAAAACATATCCTACTGGTTGGATGGATCAGAGGCTGAGATGCCATGCCATCGTGGTCCTAGACAAGGTTAAGGATGCTAATCGATGCCTATGCTATAATATAATGTTTGGTCATAAATATATTTCTAATATGTGAAGGAAAGCAACAATGACCAAAGGCCTGATGTTGGATCTATGAATTTTGCTATAAAACAAGAACCTAGCTAGCTCAAGGAGGCTACAAAGAAGAGGATCACTTAATACCAAGAAGGGGCATAATAGGAGGGGTAGTTGGAGCAACAAGAGGAGGTAATAATTATGTAACGATCACCTTCTTGCAAGGAGAAGATGGTGTATTTGGTGTGGGCGTGTCCTATGGCTTGCTAAAGATTAATGCACTATTTTATGGTTGATTGGAGCAGAGCAAAAGTGTGGTATTATTAAGGCCATGAATGAGAAATGTATTATTAATGTAGTTCAATATGAATGTATTTTTATATGCATAATATTGAGCCCTCTTGTCATATCGATAGGGCTTGCTAAGAATTACACCATAAAAATCCATTGAAGTCACATCACAAGTTAATCGATCCATGAAATGAGGGTCAAATGAAAAGGATATCATGTAAGTTTTTGTGATGTAGAAAGTAGAACCATAATCCTTCCATCCAAGTTAGTATGGATGGGGATGTGGTACCAAAGGTAGCAACAACCTATCAATGATGGATCTCGCAATCAAATTCTTTTGTAAGTTGTTATCAATGATACAATCCACATAAGAAGTATGAGTCAGGTGGGCATTTATAAAATTTTTTTATCATGGCCACCTTCATACAAATTATGATTCATGAGGGTAACATTGTTTAGTTTACCCTTCAACTCATCATACTCTCTATCTTCTCCTATGATCTCAATGGGACCATCTTGTGGTTCCTCCTTTTGAGATTGTACAATAAGGTTCTTCCTCTTTCTAAAACAATTAGATTCCACATGACCTCTTCTTTTACAATGATTACAAAATTTCATACTAGTAGAAGAAGAAGAAGAAGAATAAGAAGAATAAGAAGAAGAAGGCATCTTTGCCTTAGTCAATTGCTATTGATTATGAAGTTTGAAAGCTCCCTTTGACTAAGCAACAAACTTCTCTTCTGTCAATTGTTCTTGATTGAATACTACATCCAAAGTGGTGATGAGGGTATATTTTAACTCTATGAATATTGATACCTACAAATCACTTTTAAACTTGACAATGAGTTCATTAGCAGAATCCTCCACACCAACTAAGATTCTTAACTTGTTAAACTAGTAAACATAGTCTTGGACACTCATGTTGTGTCCTTGCTTTAAGTGAAGCCATTTGTAGACAAAATCTTCACCATAATTTGAAGGATAAAAGGTATCCTTCAATGCCTTTACCAATTAATCCTAATTTTGAATGAGATTTTGATTACGTTGGTGGTTTGTAATAAAAAATTTGATTATACTTGAAAGTTTTAGTTTTGCAAAGGGAACTCTTTCATCTTCAAAAGTTTTAACATGTGCAAACCAAGTATCCATGTCAAGGATCCAACTATTTAAGACTTATGGATCTCATGAACTATCATAAATATTAGCCTCACATTTTGCTTTTGTACATAGGTTATTGATTTTGATGTCACTACGACCTCTTTAAACCACTATATCATTTACTTTGTCTGACAAAATACCAACTACAACGGCTAAAGTGGTCATTTACTTCACTAAATTGGAAACCATTTGTGATTTAGTATAACCTAGAAGTAACTACAAAATAACTCAAAGGATTACAAAATTTTGTCCTTTCTTAGGCAATTACAATAGCTTTCCAAGCTTGTACAAGAAATGATATGTTGCAAAAGAAAATGATGCAAAAAATTAATTACCTACTTAATTTGGATAATTAACTAATTAATTTTAGTTATTTTTTAAATTAATCAAAATCAATAAAGCAAAAAGTTAAGTGATTGGAAGTGATATGTCGCAAAAGAAAATGATGCAAAAAATTAATAAAACAAAAAGTTCATAAGTGATTGAACTGAGGAAAAAGTTGTGGGGACCACACTAGGTGACTTCTCCAAGAATTTCATACAAAGCCCAACAATACCCATCTTTAAGAATTTCATACAAAGCCCAACAATACCCATCTTTAAGAACCATTTGTCAAGACACAACACAAGTTTGACAGTGTAGCTAGTCTAGACCGTGCACCTATAGTCGATAGTCGATATGAACAAAAACGTTTTTAAGCCCTGGGATATGCAAATTTCTAATGAATGTGGTATAAATGAATTACACGACTGCTTCAATTAGGCTTGTCTAGAATCTCTAGCATGCCAACCATGGCCAATGGTTTTTGTTTTGGTCATCTGCCAACTACTACATAGGTGGCAACTTCACGCTTGTTGAAAACTCCTCGTCACATCCTCTTCATGCCTATGAAAATGTCTACATGAAGCTCCCTAGGCGGCTTTTGATCATGTCAACAACTGGCTCCTAATGTATTGCTTGGCGATTCCCACAAGGCGGAGAACCCAATCACCTAGATTGTTGATCGACGGTATAAAGACATGAAATTTTTCTGCCATGTGTCTACCAAGACGAAGGTCTCTATTGCGGTTGATGAGGTGTCCACCAATCAAAATCAATGGTTGTGCATCAACCATGTCAAAGTTCGTGTGTTGATCAAAATTTGCTGGCCAAACCACTTGCAGATTTGGTCTGATGCACCAGCGTCGACTGGAATGCCAACCACCGATTGCCATATGTTGGTAAAAAACAACCTAATGTTTAGGCAGTTAGGAAGTTGGCAGTCCAAAGCCAGTTTGGCACTCGGTTGGAAAAAAGAGAGTCAAAAGTTGCCATGCCTACAAATCCTTGCTATCTCATGTGTGTTGATGTTTGTAAGCATCCACATCAACTCTGTGTGAGTCTTTTTGCCAGTGGGGATGAGAAAAACCATGAATTCAATGTTGTTCCTCTGCTAACTTGTCAGTGCCACGTCAAAGATCTAACATTTGAACCGTGCATGAAATCATCCAAGCATTTTCGACAGGAAACTGCGTTTATGTATCATCCGTCTGATCGACAATGAATGTGGCCTCTTATCCCATTTTTTGACAGGTAAATTTCTTGCCAAACACAGGAGCCACTATGCAAATGTTTGCTTTTTTCATCAATGTCTCATTCAATTGATTTTTTTGCTTTGAGTGTCACTCGACGCCCTTGGTTTTTCTACACCAAAAAATGCAAATGTTAGCTTTTTTTCATCAATGTCTCATTCAATTGATTTTTTTGCTTTGAGTGTCACTCGACGCCCTTGGTTTTTCTACACCAAAAAACCTTGAAATGCTTACAAGTTGGCATATGGTAAAGTCAGCGAATGTGGACAAAAAAACATCAAGACTTCCAATTCATCTATCAACTGGGAAAGGATGAGCCAACTAAAGGGAACAAGCACACTTATTTGAGCACCAACGAGAAGAACGCAAACCAGGTTGGGAGTTGGAAGAAAACTCTATGACATGGTCACAGAACTCAGCGAGTTCACTTTTTTTTTTTAAAATAATACTTCTTATACATATTTACCATGGGATTGAACCCAAGTCATATCACCAATAATGCAAGTAGCATCCTTGACGGTAGACCACACTCACTACTTTAAAAGGCAAACAAGCCGTACTTGATGTCCAAACCACCAAAACGATCAACTAAACAAGTAATTATCATGCATAAGAAACCGTAGAGCTTGAGGAGACCAAAGACTGAACATAACCCATGTCCTCTTGATCTGTAGCTCTAATACCAATGTAAAGGATTGTAAATGGGAAGTTAAATTTTTGCATTGATCAAAATGCTTAAATAAACGTATTTACAACAATCATCTTTCAAATATAGAAGAAGCTAACAACTTATCTATGCATATGTAAATTGATAGTCACAAAGGGCTATACAAACAAATGATTATGTGATATTTACGTTTGTTAACATCCTTTATTTTGCAATAAAATCTAATTTAGACTGAGGACTTTAGACTTTAGAAAATATTAAACATAAACTAAGTCTATAAACTTGGAATATAAATAATCCTATGTCTAAATAATGTCCTCATCAATTATCCATATATAGCTTGGCAAGATTCAAACCTAGGTCTCCTTCTTAAATGTTGAGGAATCTAATTGGTCGATCTAATACTATTTGATATTTGCATGTTACTCTACTAAGTATGAGTATGATGAACAATTATCATCTTAATAACAACTATCTTGTTTCATGATGCATATCTAAGTTTGTAAATAATTAAGCCAAGATTTTTTATTTGAAGTACAATAACACATATTTGAGTCCAAAAACAAGTTTAATTGAGATGTTTATGTGATATGCATTTGTAAAATTGTTGTATTTGTAACTACTAGCAAGATGGATTATGTCTAAGTAATGACATTGAAGGTTTTTAAAAATTAATATAATAAAAAAATTGTATGAATACATTGATAATATTATTTCATTTTTTCAAATTGGTTATATGGGATTGAAATGGACCCAACTTACATTTCATCAAACCAAATAGTACTAATCTAACTACATTTTGGCAATTATGTATGTGTATCTTGGTAAAATTTCAACATAGGCCTCCAAATTATTTAACTAGTTGAGCTCATCCTATTTCATTTCATTTTATCTAAATTTTATATGATAAAAATTATAAAAGTATTTAAAATAATTAAAACACATTTAGCATTTTACTCTAAGAAGAGGTTTGCTTGTATTTGGACTAAATAATATTGAAATATTTTATTACCTAGCCACAAAGAAATAAAGCTAGATATGGACTATAAATAAATAGAGTTAGGAAATTACCCAATCACAAAGGTTCCTTCTAAGATCACCTTCTTGACAAGGAGCTAAAGAGACATGGACAATATACTTTGATGATGTTAGAACCAAAAAGGGGGTAGGTATTGGAGTTTAATTTTTTGATCCTCAAGGAGCACAAATCCATTATGCCTACAGACTGTTGTTCAATTACAAAAATAGTGTAGTCGAGTATGAATCCCTCTATACTCATAAAAAAAAATGATGGAATCAAAGGATTGAGAATATATGGTGACTTTGAATTAATAGTGAACTAGGTCAATTCTCAGTGTGTCACCAAGAATAAATAATTGAAGTCCTACAAACAGTGGTCTAGGACCTACTTAAGAAATTCAACTCCTATAAAATCAAATCAATACCTAGAGAGCTGAATGTAAGAGTAGACAAGTTGACAAGTATTGTAGCATGCTTTGTTCCTACAACTAATATGTGGGATAAATCAAAGGAGCTTAAGGTCATCTTCAAACCAATAGTCCTAGATAGTTATGATCACTACTAGGTCTTTAACAATAATGAACATATTATAGAGTTCTTGATTATAGAGACCAAATACATCAAAAAACATAATGAGTATGAGGATGATGTCAAAGACGGAATCATATAGTTGATTCTAATCAAATGCTCAAGGGGTTATTATGCTAGAATGCTGTAGCTCAAGAACGAATAGCGTTAAGATAAAATATTCAACAGATCATCTTGTTGAGGTACTTGAGGAAAAAAGTATGTTGCTCATAAAGGATTATACTTAGGAAGAGTATAACCTTTTCAAAGAACTTTATTGTAGATACAAATATATAACTACCTGGTCATACAAATATGTAAAATTATATGACCATGATGTCATAGAGCACACCATCAAGTTATATCCTAATGCTAGGCCGTCCTGCCAAAAGTAATGGCTATTCAACCCTAGGATAGAGGTTGTCATCTGCATTATATTTTTGATCAAGTATTCTACATGGGTCACAAACTTGGTCCCAATATATAAGAAAAATGAGGATATCATACTTTGTATCAATTTTAGAAATTTGAATAGGGCATCCTTAAAGGACCACTACTCATTTCCTTCCATCAACTAGATATTGCAAAATATAACAAGCTCATATACATTGTCACTTTTATATGGTTTCTCTAGGTATAATAATAAGAATAAGAATTAACATAGATGAGCACTTAATAAGACACATCAAATAGAAGGATAGCAGGAGGAATATTATTTTAGCTTCTCCATCAGTAGGTTTAGCCTAGGTTTGTTTAATTTACTAAGATAGGGCTATCTTGCATTTGTATTATCTTCTCTTATTTTTTTTTGTACATCTTTAAAGCTTTGTGTAAAGGGCTAGGGTCCTTCAACCCCATTTTTTATAAATACAAATAAACATATGATAATTTTTACCACCAATTAGGGTGCTTTTGCACTTTAGTGAATCCCTTTCAGTTTATCAAATGCTAGAGCAAATTTCTACATAACAATGGATATGAAAATTTTAGGGCTTGTGGGTGAGATCATTCTAATATATCTTAATGATTTAATGGTCTTTTCCAAATACAAGAGGGAGCACATTGAGCATCTAGAGCCAATTTTATAAAGGTGCAGAGAATTTAGTATCTCTTTAAACTCTAAGAAGTCTATATTCATGGTTTAGGAAGGAAAATTATTAGGTCATGTAGCATTCAAAGAGGACCTTTCCATAGATTCTAATAGAATCAAAACCTTGCAAGACCTATTATTATCCTCATCAGTCAAGGGAATCAAGTCATTATTAGGGTAGATCTAGTTTGTAGCTAAATTAATTACTAACTTTGCACAAATGGTTAGATCCATAACCAAAATACTTAAGAATGATGCCTCTTTATATTGGACTAAATAAGTGAATAAATACTTCTAAGATGTAAAATATACCATCATTAAGACCCTTATCCTAATTAATCCTAGTTTCTCCAAGGAATTCTAAATGTATATATGGAATGGATGAAAGTATCACAACTACTCTGACTTAGAAAAATGACCAATATGAACATCGTATATTCTTCATGATTCAATATTTACTTAACTATTAGGACAAGCATACCTTATTGAGAAACATGTGTTCACCATCACAAAATATCTAAATAGGTTTAAGTACTACCTCTCATAGAATAAAACTATTATATTTATGGTACACCTTGATGTTTGATCCATTGTATTACATGACAAGCTAGGAGAAATGATGGATAGATGGATCAATAATGTACAATAATTTGACATTGAAATCTTTGTTTGAAATACTAGCAAGGAAAATATCTAAAGAACAAGTTGCTTTAATTGAAGAAATAGAGAGCGATTGAGGCATTGGATGGATGAGTAATATGTGTAGGTATATGGCTATTAGATAGGTTCCTAATGGGTTATTCACCAAAGAAAATACTAGGTTTAGATAGAAGGCAACATACTACCAATGGTTAGACAATGTCTTGTTCAAAAAAGGCTACAATAGTGTTTTGCTCTAATGAATTGAGGAAGATAGGCAAAGGGCCTTGATCAAGTAGTATCATGATGAAGGAAGATATTTCTTCATGTCTATAAAAACCCATAAAATCTTAAGGGATAGATAATATTGTCTCACCTTGTTCATAAACTACTATTAATGGGTCAAAGATTGTAAATATTATTGCATGTTCTAGGGAAATAAAAAAGAGCCCTAATGCCATTAAAACTAGTTGTCATAATTAAACCTTTCTAAAAATAGGGTCTCAATTTCATAGGCAAGATCAAACCAATATCAAGCATTTATCATGGATGGATCCTTACTACCATGGATTATTTCACCAAATAGATTTAGGCAATCCATTCAAAAAAATCCAATTAAGAGATAATGGTGCAACTACTCAAACATATCATCATGAGGTTTGGAAATCTTGTTGTTATCATGACTGATAATGCTACCTATTTCAAGGGAGCTAAAGTGATGAAATCCATCCTTGAAAATGGTTTCCTACTCAAACCATTGTCCAATTACTATCCTTAGGATAATGGATTGGTTGAATCAACCATCAAGAACATCACAAGGATCTTGAAGAGTACCATTTTAGAATCATAGAAGGATTGACACATAAAACTATGTAAGGTATTATGGAAATGTAGGATGACACCAATAGCATCTATAGGATCACACCATATAAAATGATATATGACAAAGAGACTATGCTACCAATAAACCTCGAGGTCCCTTCTCTCAAAATGTCGTAGTAGCTAGATCTAGAAGACACCAATATCAATCCAATGCAAATAATATTGAATACATAACTAGCCATAGAGAAGGAGAGATAAAATACCTTTGATAGGACTACTTAGTGATAAAATATTGCCAAAAAGTGGTTCAAGAAAGAAGCAACATAAGTGGAATATAAAGGAGACCTTATAGTCAAATGGATATAGGTCATGCAAAACTAGGTGCTCATTAGAATTTTGATTCCTCATGGAGCAGACCTTACAAGATCACTAAAATTATGGGTTAAAACAACTATAGAATTTTATCCTTGAAAGGAGTAATGCTTCCCATATCCATGAATGTACAATATCTCTACCTAGTGTTAAAAAGAATGTTGACCAAAAGAATGCATATGTACATAGTATCGACTCTTGGTGTGGCAAGTATTCTTGATTTATGCTATTCTCAAATTCTTCCTAATCCTTTTCTCTATTTACCCATTTTATTTTTAAAATTTATCCTCTTTTCTTAAAAAAATGTGTTTCATCAAGCTTGACAAGGATATTATTGAGTTTGATAAAGCCCTTGTTTATGTTAAAACATGTTATAATTCACTTCCTAAAGTGAGTGAGCAACCAACAAATGCCAAACCTAGGCCCTACATAAATTGTAAGGGTGGGTAGATCAACCTCAAATAGTGTGTCCACCCTATATGAGTAAAGTGTACCTAAGCATACGTAGTGTTCATACTACCAAAGGGCTATAAAAGCATGAGGAGGGCTAAGTACCTCACTTTTTGTGCTCACATTTTTAAGCCCAAAGTGAAGCACACACATTATGATCCACCCAAACCCCCTATAATTTTCAAAGGTTGAGTGTGTCATAGCCCCATTGGGTCTTCCTAATAGTATATGAGTGAATCACTCAAAAACCAAACACTAAAACCAAAATATTTTCCAAGTCCCTGGAAATAAGTGAACCACTCAAATTATTAAGCAAATCACTCATATTTCTAGTGAATCTATTTTCCTAAAAAATAAAGTGAATCATTCCATTTTCCCTACATATTACCTAAGTTTATGAATGAATAAATCTACCTAAAAAACCATACCTTAAAATTTTTAGTGAGCAAGTCACTTGTATTTTTGAGTGAATTGCTCTATTTTGTGAGTGAACCACTCTTGGCATAAAAAAACCCAAATTTGCTCATTTTTCCCTTTTTTACCATGGAAACTTCATCCACATTTTTAAAACCTTCACTTCTAGAAGCTCTGGTAATTTTACCACCATCCACATCTACCACCTTACCAATTGCAGTACCACTTTCACCCATTGTAGTTACTGTCATAGAAGAAGATCACCTAAAGGATAGGGTCATATGAAAAATAGGGGGAAGAGAAAGATATAAGATCCTATACCTTTGAAGAGACCATAGGAGTAGTTTGAATACCCTTACCAAATAGTAGTGGAATATGTATATACAAAACTTTACAAAAGAGGTTGATAATGAGGCATTAAGGAGGCTTAACTTGGGGCTTCAAATAGACTCCTAGATTATCAACCAATTTTGGACATTTGGATTAGACAACAAACTTAGGACCATAGGTATAGGGTTGCCATAAATTGATAGGGACAATGATAGAAAAATATGACCCCAACTTTAGGAGTTTCAGACTTCCCCAAGGTCAAAGGATGCCTTCTACATAAAAATAGAAGCTATAAGGGAGATGCTCAAAGCCATTGAAGATTCATTCATGTGGAGCTCCTATAATCCCAAAAATAAAAAATACTTCTATTATAGGCACCAAAAGGACTATTGGAGAAGCTTCCTAATTATCCATCTAAAGAAACCCAATCTACCTTTTTACTTTAGTATTCCCTACAGTTGAACCAATTTAAGGAGGATATTCAAATGGTGATATTAGGAATAGTTGTAGTCCTTGGGGATAAGAGTGATAAGAAAATATACAATGAGCACATTTTCCTACTGCATGCTATCTAGACATACCCTAGATATTCACAGATGATTGATTGTGCAAAATACTTCTCCAACCAAATGGATAGTCAATTGAGGTGGTTTAAGGAGGAGAGAAAATTCACTTATACTTCTAAATTCACTTATACTTCTTACCTAATTTGGATAATCTTGCACAATTTTTTTTTGTTCACTACCTTCCAACTAAATTAGGTCAAAAAAGATAGAAAACTCCTAAGCAAAGTAGAATGCATGGATGTGCCCTGTAAACAAAGAGAAAGAACATCGTACTACTTCTAGAACAAGGTATACAAAGTTATCATGGAGAAGATTAGGGTAAAGCACCAAGGATAATTAATGGAACATGAACACTATTGATAGAGGGAAAATGGTCTTAGGAAGACTTATACTTAGGAAGGACCAAATCCTTTATTCAAATTTATGACTTTTCAACCATACCCTTCAAGTTACCTACAAAAGCACCTAATTAAATATTCTACCTTGAGTATGTTAGCCAACTCAATTATGTAGACCTAAACTATTTTAAAGGGAAAAAGAAAACCACATTTTAACCACTCAAGCAAAGAATCATGAAGATTATAAGATGTATGGGTATAATATGATGATCAAGGCAATATTGTAAGAAATGAGTCTTGAACCACTTAGAGACCATTGCTACTATGCCCAAAAGCGATATTCAAATAGACTGTTAGGGAGAAAAAGTTAGATACTTATTTGCCCATAATAAAAGGTACAATGTTCAAAATTAGTTTGAGGAAAATGCCCTTGCCACTCTAGTGAGTAATAGGGGTTATAAAGATAAAATTCAAAGGTGGTACAATAACCCCCTAGAGTGGCATGTATTATTTCCAAAGGTAAAAGGTGGATTTGTCCATATCTCCATAACCACTTGCTAAATTCCCACCCAAAACCATGGTTATATGCATATACCCTAGCTAGAAAAATGTAAAACCCCTCAATCACTCAAATATCCATGCTATTCCTCAATCCACACTAAAATATTTGCCCTCCTATGGTGGTAGTGAAAAGATAACCTATGAACACTGCAAGATATAATTGCTTTAGCTACCATGCATAATACTATCCATGAAGATGTAATGGTGAGATTTATAGCTTTATTATTTAGATGTAAAGTGCTGGTGTGGTACCACTCTTTAGAAGGAGGTAGTATCAACACTTGGGTTGGCTAGCCGAATATTTTATCCTAGAATTCAACGACTTGGGGGAAAATTTTCACTTATGCAGTTTACCTCCATACAAAGGCACCCAAGAGAATATCAAAGATTTTTACATCTAATTTAGCAAAAATTGGAGAAGAATCCCTCAAGATATAAGGCCATCCCATGCTCAAGCTTACATCTATTACTATATAAGCTTTGTTCTAGACTTGAGCCTATAGATTCAACAGTCTAATAAGATGAGATTTCCATAAATAATTCAAGTTGTTACGGAAGAAAATACACTCACCTTAGTTGGTAAGCTCTCCCTAAATGTTCAAATACTATATTTCCTAGAGATACCTCAAAAAAACCAACAAGCCTCACTTTTAGCTCTATTAACCCCTTCATTTTCTACTTTGTCAACACTAAAGTCATATCCTCAACTTAACCTTTCAACAATCATTATACCAACTCTACCTGCCCTAGAGCCCAAAGTGTTAATTGAAATGCAAGAGTTGAAAGTTATGTTTAGGAACTTGATTAAACCATTCTGATAAAGTGACAAAATGCTAAAAGGAAGTTTTAAGGCAATTAACCAAGAACAAACCCCTACATCTCAAGGGATCAAGGGGCTTCAACTAGCAATGTTTTAAAAAAGTAAGTTGCTATAGTTGGTGGTCAAGAGGAGGGAAAATCTACTCCTTAGGAGGATTATTGGTGCTTAGCTTATAATAATCCCAATACTACTAACACTTGTGTGGTATATCAACACCAATGCTAGTTAGCTATAAATTAGAACATAATAATGCAATCAAAAGGGCTTGTTGGTATGCTTACACATCTAGAGCAAAATATCATAGTTGAAAACCCTTCAACTTATGATCCGATTCATATATTGACCACATATATGAAAATACCTCTTATTTTAGATCCCCATAAGACTAATGGTCTTGAAACCTCCACTCAACCTCAAAAGGAGTAGAAAAAGGAGTAACCTAAGGAGCAAGCTAAGCTGGAAGCACCAAACATGGATCAAGAAGAATCTAGGGAGCAAGTCTTGAGGAAGATGTGGTACCCTTTTGTTACCAAAAAGCAAAGGGGGAAGCCATGCAAAATATAAAAGGAGGTTCAAAGAGATAATCTAGAAGAAAATAAGTATGCTAGAAACCTTTGGATACATCATTATTAAAGAGCTAAAGAGGACTCCATCAAGAGTTAGCATGTTTGATTCTCAATTGATCAACAAATAGATTGATTTTCTTAAGGTCACCCTATTAAATGCATTTCCAAGTGGATCTGAATGTCTAGATATGAATCTAGATCAAGACCATAAAATGCATGACATGGTTAATACAAAGCCTCTACCCTTTTATATGTCCTTATGTATGGAATATTGGATTATTCATAATTGCATGGTGGATTTTGGAGCTACCATAACAGTCATGCCTAAGGTTTTTTATGATGAAATGGGTATGGAATATACCCATAGTAGTTTTGATGTATTACATATTGATGGAAATCTAGTACGGATGGTGGGAGTAGTGAAGGATATTTTGATGGTTCTACACAAGATATTAGATATCTTAGTAATCTAGGATGTAATAGTGGTGCATCTTCCATTGCTATTTGGACTATGCTTATCAAGGGAGTTCATAACAAAGCTGAGAGGATATCTATCCCTAGAATTCACTCACATGGTAATTTCTTATAAGTGAAGGAAGGTCTAGCTCTATGCTAAGAACCCAATCCCATATCACATATAGAGGCTCGAGGAGCAAAGTATCCATTTGGATGAAGATGATTCCAAATACCCCCAAGTAGAGATAAACGACTAGCTAAAGCACCTAGAGTAGCTGATGGAAGAGTCACTGATGGAAGATGAGTTTTCATGATTGATTTCAATGCAATAATGCACATAGACTTGGTAAATAATCATATACTAGAGCCAACTAGCCATTAAATATTGGCTTCAACAAGTCATATGTTCTAGACAATAGATAGGTGGAGTGATAAAAGTTTAGGTCATCTAGTTTGGAAATTATTGATTCTGATGAATCGATAACATGTGAAACAACTGACATGGGAATCCATACAAAAATTTTGTATAAATAAGCAACAATTAGAATAAAGCTAATGAGAGTTAAGTTTTCAAATAACTATAGGCTAAGGAAGGAACAACATGAAAGGGGAAAGCACTCACACAAAATAAATTTATGGGAAAGTGCACTAGGTAGTTCACATGCATGTTTGAAGGAAGATCACACAAATTAGGAGGTCCAATAATCAACAAAATAGATAAGGAATAACATTCCCTAGATTACCATCAACCACTCAGAATCCATTATATTGATGAAGAGATAACTACCATGACTAAACATGAGGTAAGATAGTGGATAATTATGCATTTGCTAATTTGGCTATGTAGTAAAAATATTTTCCCATTAGCTTTCTAGAGAAGAATGAATGAAGAGGACTGATTAGATAAGCAACTTCTATGAATTTCCCAATTGGATAAGTCTATATAAGGAGAGTTCCCTTCTCATCATTTCATAAGCCCTTGAGAAAATTTGCTCTTTAAAAGAAAAATATGTATCCCATTCCCTTGATTCCAAAAGTTCCTAATATTTACCTCCTACAAGTAGAATCACCCTGTGAGTTGCCAAATTGTAGTGAGATTTCACTAAAGTAGAAAAATCTAGCCTAAAGGAGGAATTTTGAGACAAAATTTTATCCAAAGCTAAGAGAGGAATTGAAGCTTGTTCAATTTATCAAGTAGCTAATACTGTGAAGATACCAAAGATACTGATAATATAAGGCCTATGCCAAAAGTTGCTAGTAAATTCTAAACTCCCTACACCATGAGGTGATGCTGACCAGCTAGACCAAAAAAATAAAATCTTATAGCCTTTATGGTGGTATCTAAGCCAAACATCGCTATTGGTAAGAGTCCTAAAGCATTTTTAATGACAATTAAAATGGATCTACCTTTAGCAAGACTTAGTCCCATATGGTGATTGCAAACTCACCCACCATCTAGATGGGTAGGTTAAAAAACCAAGCTACCCTCCACATTTTCTAGGGCCCATTGTGACTATTCAATAGGGTTTCTTATTCAATAAAAATCAAGCATAGTAGAGGAAAAAGGGTACCCAAGATGTTCAGTTGAAGGACCAAAAATATAAACTCCTACACAAGCAAATTATCTAGGCTTGTTATTCTATATGAAGGAAATCCCAGAAGAGCTTGGCAAGAAATCAAAAGGGAGCAAATTGACCAAAATTAGATAGAGAGAATAGTTGAAGTATACCCATAAAATGAAGAAGTCTAATAATCCATATTAGAAGGCAATCTTGAAGCATAAAAAATTAAGGAGTAGAGCAACAATAAAAGGGCATTCAATGACTAAGAGATAATTGATAAAGCAACAACCAAAACTTTGGCTAACCTTCAAGCTTGAAGGACAAGTCTGAACTAATAATTCTTTCAAATATTCTATTATAGAAGCTTAATAAAACAATTCGAAGTCTAAAATTTATTAATTTTTGCTTATTCTTTTAAGCCAAAATCAATATGATTTTTTAGAAATATCTATTGATAGTGATATTTTTAACGTTTTTTTTGATGCACTAATAATTTTTGGAGTCTTATAAGCCATTTAGAGGAACAATTATAAGTATGTAACATTTAGAGGTGCAACATTTTGCTAAAGTTACCCCAAAATCTATTATTTTGCTAGGATTAATTTTTTTCCACCCTCGATAACTTAGGGGTAAAATTTGCTATAAATAAGGACCTAGGGCCCTCATTGTAATAAGATTTTGCCATAAGAATTTCGAGATACACTTCGTGAAACCCACATTGTCCTTTGTATAGAGATACACTTTGTGAAACCCACATTATCCTTTGCATAATGTGGTTGTAAGAAATTGACAAGTCCTTGTTTATCTCAATAGAGGAATCATCCAAGTGCACGATGATTAGGTATGACCCTTCTAGCCCATATTGTCTTTTTCTTATCAATTTTATAATCAAATGAATATGTGGAAATTGATTTTATTCATTTTCTTGTATATTGGTTGATTAGAAGCTATCCTGAATATGGTGTAACAAATATATTTGATTTCATATCTCACACTCTAAAATTTATGAATATACTTTTCACACTTTACACCTTTCAAATTTTGCATTTTAATTTTCTCATTTTATTTCATGTGTGAATTTTATTTTATGCAAATTAGTTTATGTTAGAGATCCAAACAAATAAAGTAAGGAGTTGACCTTAATCTAGAGGTCAACGAAAGCCTTTGGCAATCCCATCCAACCTTGTCAAAACTTAGATTTGGGGGTATAACACTTAAAATTGAAGTTAACCAGTTCCCTAAAGTAACATAGATTTTGGCCATATAGAGTGCATGTGCTCATCTCTCTATCTAGTAAAATTATGCCATTTTATCTCTTTTCTTGGATAAACTTATTGCACCTCATGTGTGTTGGTTTAAAGACCCTATGTTAATATGTTACCCTTCTTAGGACATGGGTTTGAATATTATCCCTGAGATATATTTGGAGGAAGGCACATTTTGCTTAGAGGAAGGTATAGTAGACTTCCTTTGAGGTTCTACTTGGTCAACCACCTTTGGCTGAAGCAAGGCACTTTTAAGCCAAAGCATCTTGGTGGATTTGTGGCTAGTGGAGAGTGTGTTAATAACTGGAACCTTAAAGGTATTGTGTTTAAACCCATTGCATACCTTTTTGGATTAGAGGTTTAGTTTCCAATATGACATTAAGGATGTGTTACTTAGACCCATTTTTTTGACTATATGGAGGTTCATTCAATTAGTGGATGACACTTGGAAAATATTAGATATTCATTTTGTCTCCTTGCTCTTAATTCCAAGTCAACAACAAATGGAGAAGATACATGGTGAAATAGAATAGAAATAGAATAGATTTGAATGGAAGGGAGCCAATCATAGAAATAGAATAGGGGGTAGCGGCTAGAGACTCATCATACGAGAGATTAGCGAAGCGAAGAGACGTGAAACTTATACTAGTAATGGTCCGGCTAGAGCAGACTCTATAGCTAAATACTAGTATCTATTGGCATAGTAGCTCCTATCCGGATGGAGATTTAGTTACCCGCAATCAGACTTCAAGCTGGAGATATTTACCCGTATTCAGGGATCGGGGGAAACGTACACACACCGACCATCTACCGAGCTAGCGGATAGCCGCCTACCAAGATAGGATAAGATCACTCATTAGAAATCGATAGATTAATAGGGCTTTGCCCGGCTTCTCTAAGAACGAACAGTTGTTCCGCGTCGTTCCAGTTCCCGCTTCCCGCTTCCCCATTGTTCCAAGCATTAATCCCGACCAAGTAGAGATATATTGAAGGGGGTGGTACTCCACGTTTTCAATGGAAAGGCACCGACCCCTTGGAACAATAATGAAAAACACTCGACCGGCAACTCTATTATATACGTATTTACGCCGCCTTAATAATCTCATAATAGAATGGGGGCACGGCAGGCACCTCTCAAAAGCACTTGTCCAGCTCTTTCTTCCTTGTCCGAGGGACAAACAAGGAATTGAAGGGGGTGGTACTCCACTCAGTGGCAGCACTCCGAATTCCACAAGTCGCTGCCCTTTCCTTCCTTCCGTAAACAAGTCTCATTCCATTAAAGCTCTATTGATCGATCGGCAGGAACAACCAGACCTTCCCCCGAAGTAAGGGATTAGTGCTCTAACTAAAAGCAGCTATTGAGTGGTGGTTGTAGGTACTTATGAGGGAAATAACCTACCCGAACCCCTGGATTGCCAGATATGACCAGAGGGAAAAGGCCGGCTGAGTAAGGTGCTCCTCAATCCGAGAGGGCCCGGTTATCATTCCATAGATAGCCGACTAAGCTAGTACTAGTTCTTCCATCCGAGCTGAAATCATGTGATAAATAGAGAGCTCTTCCTCTGGTAATCGTTCATTCTCGAGTAAAGCCTTGTTGATGCCGGGCCGTCCAATCATTAATCAATCCGAATAGTTAGGGCCCAATCCGCCCTACTTCTGAGAAATCCCCGGGTCGTACCTCCTTCCCCGGCCCCTTATTTTCTAATTCTTCGCAAACAATGGGGAAAGGAGAAGACGAGGTTTCTCGTAGGCCCCTACTATTATAGTGAGGCGAGCCCCCTCGAATAAGAATTGGGAGCTTTTACGTATCCAAGGGCAGCGTAACTGGACCTGGCTCGGCACCTTAAGTAATGATAGGTTAGAAGGGAGGGAGCAACGGAAACGATTCATTCATTACTACTCATTATTGGAGGATAAACACCCGAGCTTGAAACAGAATATGAAGTTGGGACCACCTACCTTTTCATTTGAGACCGCCTACCGGTTGTTAGACGGAAGCTCTGGAGTACGAAGCCGTTCCATTGATCCCACCATTTATTAATATCAAATAAATAGGGCCGGCATAACTGGTTATCGGTGTGCTTTCATGTGACCAATTATAACTGCTCGCGTCGCCCTTTCGTATGAAATATATGTCGATAAAGGATTGAATAAGGCACATTATATACGTATTAACGATGTGTTCAATACAACCGAGTTATTCTATGCTCCTAGGGCCCCCTCCCTAATACCAAGCCCTTAAGACCAAGTACCGAACAGCTTCCCCTTCCCTCTCGATATAGATCCCCTCCCGGTTTGTCTATGTCCAGAGTTCCTGGTTCTGTCTCCCCCCCGCCTTAAAAGAAGGACAGGAGATCAGGAAATCTTGCACAGGTTAGGGCCGACTCTCAGGGCAAAAAGATCGGTAAAGAGAATTACCAGATATCCTTACTCTCAAGCCATGAATTCCCTCAATCCCGAATTCCCTAAATCCCATCCTCCTCTTAAGACGTGGGTCCCATCAAGACTCACAAGTGCAACCTGCTAACCAACCCTTTGAGGTGGAGCTAACCAACCCTTTGAGGTGGAGCGAGGAAGGACTTGAGCCAGTCTACCCAAATTGCCATATCTGAAAAACGATATCCAGATATGGAGACCGAGATATAACTATCCTGAAAACCGATATAGCCCGATCTCGCCGGGTCTCCCTTGGGGACTAAGTTCGTGTTCGACTCTACCCAAGAGGTATCGGCTTCACGTGGAAGCTCAGCGAGTTAGCCGCCTATACTACGCTCTACATCGGTTGATACATCAGGATTCGCGTTCGCTATATCTCTAACAGACGAGAAGGGAATCGAACCCTTCATCATGCACCAGCTCATCTCCGGTTTTAATTGATACCCCATCAAATTTCAAATGGTCGAGGGGATTTTGATCGAGTGAAAACCTTTTCGATAGGTCAAACCTTCTTTCTTGTCGAGGTCTGAGAGTACTTTCAACATCTAAAAAGGTTGGAGGGGTTAATCAACAGTCACTAGCTTATCCAACAATAAATAAAATAGAGAGATAAGTTTTTTGTATTTGATAGACATACAACATGTGGTACCTTTTGAGTGGTTGTAGGTAAATTTAAAATTTTGAATTCAAATGGTTTTGGAATCTTTGGTAGTGTTTTGAGGGGAAATATTCTAGAGGTCATATATATCTTTTGTATGTGAAAGTGTTTGGAGCCTTTTATTCAAACCAAGTGATTTTTTGAGCTCTTTCTAGTGGTTACATCAGAGTTATTTTATTTTTCAAGCATAATATGAAATTTTTATAGGAGCATCATAGATAATATATGTTGTATATAACCTAATCAATGGATAAACATGATTTAGATCATGTGTAAACTATCATATGAGCAATTGATAGAGTATCTTATATGAGAGTGTTTCTTATAGGGAAACTGGAAGTCTTTTTGATGGTGATATAGGTTCACATATTCTTTGGCATATTGATAGTATTTTAGATGGTAATGTATGTGGCACATGAGTCTTGGAGAAAAATGGAAATAAGAAATATTATTCATTAACCTTACGAAACTTTAGAAATTACACTGCTTAAATAGGGTTGATTTAACAACCTTAGGAAATATAGAAGTTAGGAAATGAAGAAAAATAGGGAGGAAAGGAGGAAGGGAAATTTATGTCGAATGCCTTGCCACCCATGCCGTCCAATCTGCCCAGTCAATTTTCGTCCAAGAAGGTAAAAGGGTAAGGTCCAAAGCTTACCATTGTAAACAATTTTTTTACCTTTTTATACTGCTTTAATTTCCAACATTCTCCCCCTTAAAGTTGAGAGGACTAACTATACAGTCTCTTAGCTTTATATATTGAGCTTTAGCTATACCTTTGGTGAATATGTCTGCAATATTATCCAAAGTGTTACAATATTGAAGCTCAACTATCTGCTGTTCCACTATATCTCGAATGAAGTGATACTTCATATCGAAATGCTTTGATCTGCTATGGTGGACTAGATTGTATGCCAAATGAATGGCACTTATGTTATCACAATACAGTCGAGTTGGACCACTTTGAATTTCTCCAATATCTTCAAGAACTTTTCTCAACCATAGGGCTTGAGTACTAGCATGTGTGATGGCTATATACTCAGCCTTAGTCGATGACAATGCTACAATAGTTTATTTCTTGGAACTCCATGTAATTAGTCCTGATCCTAGACTAAAAAAATTTCCTAATGTAGATTTCCTGTCATCTATATTGCTGCCCAATCATTGTCACTGAAGCCAACTAATTTCGCAGAATTACATTTTTGATAATGGATTCCAAAATCCAATGTACATTTTACATATCTTAAGATTATTTTAGTTGCTTGTAGATGCAGCTTAGATGGACTAGCCATAAACCTTGAAACTAGAGAAACAACATATTGAATATCGAGCCTTGTATTGGTGAGAAACATCAGACTCCTAATCATACTTCTTTAAGTGGTCATGTCAACCTTTGATGCTCCATCGTCCTTGCTCAATTGGATCCCATGTCCAGTTGGAGTTGCAACCGATTTGCACTGCTCCATGGCAAATTTCTTGATCATGTCTCGAGCATACTTGTGTTGACATATGAAGATCCATTTATTTTATTGATGCACTTCCATCCCTAGGAAGTATCGCATTAAACCAAGATCTTTCATCTTGAACTGTTTCATCATGGAGTTTTTGAACTCCATATTCATTTTATTGTTACTACCCATAAATATTAGATCATCCACATACAAATAAACTATGAGAATATCTACTCCATGCTTTAGGTAGTACAAAGTTGGTTCAATTTTGCTTCTTGTGAATCCATACTCGCTAAAATATCCATCAATGCGTGAGTACCAAGCTCTTGGTGCTTGCTTGAGGCCATAAAGGGCTTTATTCAATTTGTAAACATGGTTCTCCTTTCCCTGTTCTTGAAAACCTTGAGGTTGTTGAACATAAACCTCTTCTGTCAAGTATCCATTTAGAAAAGCACTTTTCACATCCATGTGTTGAATATTCCATCCTTTATGGGCTGCTAAGGAAAGAACTGATATGATTGTTTCTTGTCGTGCAACAGGAGCAAAGGTTTCCTCATAGTCAATGCCAAATTTTTGAGTAAAACCTTTTGCTACTAGTCTTGCCTTATGCCTCTCAATACTTCCATCAACATTGTACTTGGTATTGTAGACCCATTTACACCCAACACATTTTTTTCCTTTGGGTAGCTTTACTAGCTCCCATGTATCATTATTGTTTATAGAGGTTATTTCCTCTTTCATGGATTCTTGCCATACATTTTGAGTACATGCCTTCTCATAGCTAGCTGGTTCTAACTGTATACTAGCCAATAAAGCATAATTGACTACATCTCCCCTAGGATCATGGGAGTCATCATCTCCATATAATTGCAAATTTTCAAGTTGTTGCAAAACTATATTCATATCACTAGCTTGGCTTCTAGTAAATATTCTTTGGAAAATTTGATCCAAAATCTGAAAATATGGATGATGTTGTAATGTTCTTTTACCTCTCGATGGAGAGTCTCTGTCAATGTCCATCGGTGAAGAACTTACTAATATCTGTAGAGAAGGACTTGGAGTGGCGGTTGAAGTACTTGATGTAGTACTCTTGAATGGGCTTGAAGGAGGTGGTGTGCTTTTGCTTTTCTTTGGAGACACCTACTGTACCTATGAAGAACTTACATCTTGGGACTCATCATCAACAAAAATTCTTTTATGACCCCATTATCCCCCTTCATAAAAAATTACATCCCTAGAGAGTATAACTTTATGAGTCTTGGGATTGTAGAGTCTATATGCCTTTGTAGACTCATAATACCCTACAAATATACAAGCTTGAATTTTTGGATCAAGCTTCTTCCTTTTCTCATCAGGAATGTGTGCATATGTTAAAGAACCAAACACTTTGAAGTGCTTTACATTAGGTTTCTTTCCGTACCACCCCTCATAAGGAGTGACACCATCTAAACTAGAAGTAGGACTTCTATTTAGAATATATACACTGGTTCTTACAGTATTTGCACAATACATATGAGTTAGATGCTTAGTCTGAAGCATCGATCTTGCCATTTCAACTATGGTACGGTTCTTTCTCTCGATCACACCGTTCTGTTGTGGGGTATAGGCAGTGGTGAATTGCATTTAAATCCCACTTGCTTTATAATATTTCAAGAATACTTTTGAGGAGTATTCACCTCCTCGATCTGTCCTAAGACATTTTACATAATTCCCACTTTGATTCTCTACATTGTTTCTAAAATCTATGAAGCAATCAAAAGCTTCATCTTTATGTTTTAAAAAATAAATCTAGCACATTCTAGAGAAGTCATCTATGAAAGTGAGAAAATAAGAATAGTTTCCAAGACTCTGTGTTTGCATTGGTCCATAGATGTCTGAATGTACTACCTGAAGTGGATAGCTGGCTCTCCACGCTTGTCCTTTTGGAAATTTCAACCTTGAGTGCTTTCCCAAAGCACATCCTTCATAGACCTCCTTTTGTTCATTGATTTTTGGAAGTCATGTCACCATAGCTTGAGAAGTTAGAAGTTTCAAGCTAGCAAAATTAAGGTGACCATATCGCAAGTGCCAAAGCACACTTGGATTTGTTATAGCTAGATTTGCAATTTGAGCTCCTCTTGGCTCATCAAATTTGACAAGGAATAACCTGTTCTTGGTCATGGGGACCTGTGTGATGACACGGTTACAATTATTTTTATCAAAAATGATACATTGTCCTTTATCAAATACAAGCTTATAATTGTTTTCCATCATTTGTCCAATGCTTAGTAGATTGTTTTGGAGTTTTGGAGTGTAATAGATGTCATGCACTTTCTTTAGTCCTTCTTTGGTTGGAACCTCCATGGCTCCAATACCCTCTACTTGCAATGTCTTCTAATCCCCTAATTTGATTTGGGATTTATAAGTGGAATCTAGAGTAGCAAATAAATGTTCTTTGCCACTCATGTGGTTTGAAAAACAGTATCCCGAATCCATGTGTCATTTAGATTTTGTTCTGATTGTCCATATGAAAGAAAAAGATTAGAGGTATCATCTTCTTCTCCATAATTACCATATTGACTATTACTGCCTTGTGAAGATTTTGACTAGCAGTCACGAGCGAAGTGACCTGGCTTGCCATAGTTGAAATAAGCTGATTTTGGCTCGTCACTTCCTAACCCTTGATTTCCAATTTGTCCTTGTTTTCCTTCTCAATTTTGATTTCCACCTCTTTGCTGATTGCCTCCTCTGTATGAGTTGCCTCCTCTGTTGGAATTGCCTCCTCTGTTCTGGTTGCCTCCTCTGTTGGAATTGCCTCCTCTGTTCTGGTTGCCTCCTCTATTTTGATTGCCTCCTCTGTAGTTGCATCTACCTCTACCTCTTTGTTTGCCTCTGCCTTGACCTCTTACCCGTCCTCTTCCATTGTTTTCATTGGAAGTGAAGGCCTTATCATCACCTCCGTAGCTGGTTGAAGGAGTTTTAGGAAACCTCTCTTCATGTGACATTAACGATCCGATTAATGCATCAAATGTTAAAAGGGAAAGATCTTTAGATTCTTCTATAATTATGGCAATATGGTTCCATTTATTTGTAAGTGTTCGCAACACTTTTGTTACAATTGTCTCAGGCTTGAATTTTTTGCCTAGTGTAACCATTTTATCCATAATTGCTTTTAATCTAACACAATAATCATCGATTTTTTCATCATCTTTCATTCGAAGATTTTCAAAATCTCTCTTTAGTGTTTGAAGCCTTACCTGCTTCACTTGATTACTACCCTGGAATCCATCACTCAATGCTTTCCATGCAGCTTGTGCAGTTGTACAAGCGGCAATTCTAGAGAATATGCTTTTCTCCAATGCAGCTTGGAGATGAGAAAGAGCAGAAGAGTTGCTATTTTTGTCTTATTTTCATGTTTTCTTGTCTGGGGCACTTAGTGTTGTCCAGTACGAGGGTTCTGTGTAGCCCTCTTCTATTATGTCCCACAAACCTCTTCCTATGAGCAAGGTCTTCATATTTATAGACCAATACTCATAGTCATAATCGTTAAATTCTGGTATAGGTAAGCTATTATGTGAGGCCATAGTTACCAAAAAACTCTCTTTATTTCACGGTTACAATAAAGTACTTTATTGTTTGAAAGAAGGAAAGAAGAAGAAGGAAGAAATAAGAGATTACAAATTTAAGTCAAATCTGAATTGTTCTACTCTATCATTCACTGCTTATTCCTATTGATGTGGGGATGCTATCTCTTGATTCACAAAATTATCTGCTACTTCTTCTTCATCGTCACTTATCAATATTATTTTTGGTGATTCTGGTTCTAATATTTCCACTGAAATACTGTAGTGTGTATACTCTGATTCTTGTGGTGCAGCTTGTACGAATTCTGATTGTTCAAATTGACTCTTGAATGAGTTGTCTTCAAAGTCTGCCTCGTACCTTGAGTTAGGATGCCTTTGATGTGCTATCATTGCATTTTGAAGTTGGCTAAACACAATGTTGAGCCCATAACCTCTTACTTTTTCATCAAACCTCTCTGCACCTTCTCTTGCTAAAATTGCACATAAGGCATGATAACAACCATTTGGTCTTATCATCAATGCCTATTTACAATTTTACAATTTGATCCTTGGTATCTTTTACAAAAAAAAACTAAGCCTCTTAGGCTTATTACACAAGAGTTCTACAGTTTGTGATTCCTTGAATCAAGTAAAAAAATATGTACCCTTTGATTACAATAATTGTCTCTTAGACAATATTTTCCTTTCTTTTATAATATTAAAAAACTATATTACTATTTAATAAATTAAAAATAATTGCCCTAATTTTTTTTTTAAAGAAGCAATTATATTTAATATATTAAATATAATATAAGTAGTTTTAATAATATAAAAAAAATTAAAAGAACTTATATAATTTTTTTTTTTGGTCTGCAGGAATCGAACCCGCGACCTCTTGGCATCAATAAATCGCACTAACCAACTCAGCCACCACTGTCGATGAGAACCAAAGGGAATGAATACAATTTTATGCTGTTTCGGATCCAATTTTTAATAAAAAAAATTTCAAAGCTTTTTTTGTCGTTGGGTTTCAAACCCGTGACCTGTAGGAAGGCGAGCGCCTTACGGTTGGCTCCTCAAGCCAGTCGAGCTATGTGGCTCGACGGGAAGGCAAGGGAAGCTTGCCTTCCTTGTTCTTCTCGTGGCCGCATCGAAAGATTTTTTTTTGGGACTTTTAGTCCCACATCGACCATGCGAGAGCGTTTGAGGTGTTTAAAACCCTCAATGCTCGCATAGTCACTTGATTGCCTTGGGGTAATCAATGATCACCCTTTTTCCTCCTTTACCTGTCGCTTGTCGTCATGTTGCTTGTCACCTCCTTCTGCCATGTAACCCTTCGTCGACCACGTTGTCGGTTCTCCTTCTACCATGTAGTCAGATCTATGTCGGTTCTGTGTCATCCGGTCTACGTCGGCCTTGCTCTCCTCTCACCATGTGGCACTCTCCGATTGGTTTCTCCTAGGTTGCTCCTTATCCTCATGTGCTCGTTGTGTGGGCATTCTCCAGACCTCGCCTCGGTTCATGATTCATGAGCCTTCTTCGACCTCACCTCGAATCGTGTGCTACGGGCTCCACTTGACCTTGCCTGCCTCGATGCTCGTGCTGTTGGTTCCTCCACCTCGCTCTTCGGGCCCTCTGCGACCTTGGCTCTGATACCAGATGTGGCACGTGAGTATTGGAGCAAAATGGAAATAAGAAATATTATTCATTAACCTTATGAAACTTTAGAAATTACAATGCTTAAATAGGGTTGATTTAACAACCTTAGAAAATATAGGAGAAGTTAGGAAATAAAAAAATAGGGAGGAAAGGAGGAAGGGAAATTGATGTCGAATGCCTTGCCACCCATGCCGTCCAATATGCCCAGTCAGCTGCCATCCAAGAAGGTAAAAGGGTAAGGTCCAAAGCTTACCGTTGTAAACAATTTTTTTACCCTTTTATACTGCTTTAATTTCCAACAATGTAAGCATAGATATTTATTAACAACTTAAAAATCTTGTAGTTGGTGTAAAAGGCTTAGAGGTTCAAATATTATTTGACTAATTGAACATTCATTATGGGTTGAGATGCTAGCATATCTAATGTTTCCCTCCTTGGTCCCAAGATCCAATTATGGGGTTATTAGATGATGGAAATCTAGAATTATCATAAGTTCAATAGATGATAATATAATCCCATTGGAAACCTTGATGTAAGCCTATAAGTATTATTTATGTAGTCCCATATGCATTTTTTATGAAGCCTATTTATAATCTTAATGTATTCAACTCTAGTGAGATTAGATAAACCACTTGCATGGGTAACCCAAACTAAACCTTAATTAAGGATAAAATTCTTATGTTTTAACCTGACTTAACCTCGAGCCTTATGTTGGACTAAGTTAACATAATATATAATAATTGTTTGGGGGTTATGTATATACTATTAATACCCCCACCATTGATCCATTGGACTAATGTGTATCATTGTATCTCTATGTGAACTATTGTTAGGGGTTTCTCGTTGAGCACACACCATATTATTTTATGTCTACTTTATCTTTTTATTTCATTTCTCAATTCGCTTGCATATGATTTATGGTGAATGTTGCGCTTTATTTCTTTTTCAAAAGGTATTTTGAAATTTGATACTCTAGTGGGTGATGGATCTTAGACATGACTTCAAAGTGGGAAGCAGAACAACTACATACTAGAAAGAAATAAGGGAAAATGTAGTTCTAGTTTGAGGAGAGTATTGTAAATGGGTCTTAATATGAGATGCATCTTAGATGAAGCTAAAAATACTCTTATTTACAATAAATTAGGGGAATATACAAAATGTTTTGATGTTCTTGAGGAAATATTGAGATGTTGTTAGAGGAATTATATAATAGTTAGAAAAATTGGGTCATTATAAAGTTGAATAAAGGTGTGAGAGTCATGTTGCTCAATTAGCTTTGTAGAAGCATGTGTACAAGGCTATCAATGTGGTAGCTTCTACATTTATGACATGATATTCTAATGATAACATAGAGTTGCTTATGTCTATATATGATATGATGAGTTGTGCACATAGGAATAACTATGCTAATATTTTATATGGAGTTTTTGAATTTGTGTTTGATTTTCTATTATGAGATACTTGTTTTGAAATGATTGCACGTGTTTATCAATTTATTCACACCATTTAATCAAATGTGTCTCTTAGTAGGTTAAAAGCTAAAACATATAATTTTTGTAATATATATAGCTTGTTTACAATGTTTATTTAGAGCTTAAAATGGTTTTTAGTTTTTCTATGCACCCATCTAAGGGTGTCAATAGAAATTTATAGGTAGTTGTATTACATTATAATATCTCAAATTTTCTTTTACATAATACAAAAACCTTTATTTAACTTTTAAAAAATCCAACAAACATTAAAGACATGTTTGTAATTGACATCGATTATATATGATAGTAAGTATTGGGATCCATATCTTGCATATTTGATCAACACTTTGATTGCTGACAGTCAAAATATGCACTAGTAATTTGATTATTGCTCTAGACTTGCAATTCAACTAGTAGTCTAGCATATGTACTTTATTTAAATTATTAGAATAAGTGTATAATTAAACTATGTATTTAATAAATATTTTTGCAAATAGTAAATATATTAGAAAAAATGAAATGACCAATTTGAATTGGATAATTAGAATCTAAGACAATGAACCAATATAATTTTGACACTTGTTCTTTTTCCATTCTAATGTAACAATTATGCATTTTTCTATAAATTTGTGCACTTACATCTTCGACTCTTATTAGTACTATAAATCTTTAAAAAATATCGGCTCTATACATTGCTTTAAGCAAACTTATAGTTGAGAAACTCATTGCAATGACTAACATCAATGTTGCTTAGTAACAAGTTTTGTGTATTTAGGATCTATTGTGACCACCTCTTAACCTTTGATCTCCAACACTAAAACTAGGATTACATAAAGGTTACCTCATGAGCGGGGATTGGTTCTTGTTAATTATTAGGAGTTTTTCATCCTTTTTAGACTACAAAATAGTATGAGCACACAATTGTTATAAATTAACTTTTAAATTCCTTCTTGATAAGCATAGCTCTCGAATTTAAAAAGGGTCATGGTTGGAAGATGACCGTTCAACTGTAGAAGTTTCTCACACTAACAAAATTAAAAAAAATATACTTAATAAAAATATGTATTATACTTTTACAAATAATTAAACAATAATTTATAATACTATACTATCATATGTCCTTGGATTGAGATAAAAAATGTTTAATTTATAAAGAATCCAATGAGATTTATTTCTTTAATTATTTAATATAATAAATGACTTAAAATTAGGAAGTTAGACCTTTGATTTTCACATTTTGCAGTCAAAGTTTGGAAAAGCTTTTTGCTGGACTTATACGAAAGAATAATTAGCCTTCAGATTGACGCCGAAACCATCGTATTATGATACTATATAGAAAATAGTATAATAATATGGAAGACATCCAGAAACTAGAGGCCACATTGACTCAGTCGAGCCTCTTTTCTGATGCTCTGCCAGACTCTACCGATATCATCTCAATCCTTAGAAGTCAAACGTCGCCTCTCTGTCATGTGTGACAGTTTTCCATTTTGGAAACTCAAAGATGACACGCCAATGCCTTACATTAGACGTTTCATATCATCTCCTGGCCTGCGTTAGACTTTGACAATTCAGTTATTTCGTCATAAGATTGCTACTAATCAGTATATGTGACGGCTAACCTACGGAAATGGTCAATTGGCATCTCTGGCCCAAAACTAATTGTAAATTGTTTTTGTTGAAGTTTTCACAGGCCCGAACAATCTTATCTGGGAACATAAACAATAAACTTTTAGACTTAAATACCCACATGTCAGGTTGATAAATGGCTATACCCTACAACTTATACTCTTTGATCTGATCTAACGAAGACTCTGTCTAACGACTGCTTAAAATCTCCTATGTGGGGGGCCAAATTTCAGAGTTTGTGATTCATAGCAATTCAAAAAGCGGCGAGTCATGTAAAAGTGGTCCGTTTTGGGGGCTTAACAGGTTGATTGGGTCTTTTGGGTCTGAAATTTACAGACCAATCCGATCTAGTGAGCTCATCTTGGCATAATTTGGTATATAATGCCAAAAACGTAGACTTTGCATACAACGTAAAGAGCCTAGCACGATAAGTTTAACACCGCTTAATCTCCTCTGGTGTGAGTTATTTTGGTATATTTAGCCGTGGCTCTCCATCACCAGTGATTGATATTTGATATTATTGCTGACGATTCCGGCATATATAGACATTGGGTCCTATACAATCAGTTCCAGCATGGATCCACTGGAGAATTCAGAGGTGGAAATCCCATCCTACTTCCTCTGCCCTGTATCCATGAGGCTTATGCGAGACCCCGTGACAGTCTGCACTGGCGTGACCTACGACCGAGAAAGCATCGAAAAGTGGATCTATACGTTCGAGAAGAACACCTGCCCGGCGACAATGCAGGTATTGCAAAATCATGAGCTGACGCCCAACCATACCCTCCGTCGCCTCATACAGCACTGGTGCGTCGCCAACTCCTCCAAGGGCGTCGAACGCATGCCCTCGCCACGCCCACCCCTCGACGCCGATCAGCTAGCAAAGCTTCTCCGCGACATCGAGTGCTGCCCGGCGCCGCCCTTCCAAGTGAAGGCGTTGAAGAAGCTCCGCTCTCTGGTTGGCGAAAGCGAGAGCAACAGACGCTACATCGCCGCCTCCGCTGCACCGGCTGCGCTTGTCGCTGTCGTCGAGAGCCACACAGAGGAAACAACTGACCAAAGTGGGTTCTACGAATCGGCCTCGGCCTGCGAGGAGGCGTTGGGGGTTCTATACTCTCTTCCGTTACCGGCCGAAACCATTGAGTCCCTGGCCTCCGCCAGGTGCCTGGAGTCCGTGGCCTGGATTCTGAAGCGAGGGACCTCCAACTCCCGCTTCCACGCTGCCATGCTGCTGCATACCGCTTCAAGGAAGTTGCTCAAGCGGTTCGTCACCAACGTCAACGACGACCTGATTGAGGGACTGCTGGAGCTGTTGACGGAGGAGGTGTGCCACAAGGCGACCATGGCGGCCTTGGAGGTTTTGAATGCGATCAGCTTCAGAAACAGTCACCATCTGACGAAGGCCATTGAGGCCGGTGCCGTTTCGGTCTTGATCGAATTTCTGCCCCACCAAACACACAGGAGGATTCGCGAAGGAACGCTGTGCTTGATTGACCTGTTATGCGGTTGTGCAGATGGGCGGGCAGCCATGGTGGATCACGCCATGGGCATTCCTGCTATTTGCGAGACGGTTATGAGGGATTCCAGATTTGCGACGGAGAAAGCCGTTCGGATCCTTTGGTTGCTCTGCAAATTCTCTCCAACTTCGAGCCTTTTAAAGGAAATGTTGCAGGTGGGTGCCGTAGGAAAACTGTGCGCGCTCCTGTACTGTGAATGCACACTCAAGGCGAAGGTTAAGGCGAAGGAGATGCTCAAAATGCACGGTAAGTTGTGGCAGAGATCGTCATGCGCTCCTTCCATTATATATCCATTAATTCAGAGAGATTTCGCTTGATAACGGAGCACCTCCAAGAAAAATATGGACGTCCTTATGTTTGGAGACTCTAACTAATACAGGAAACGTGTGAAAAAGGTATAGCACTCTGCAAGATCATCAGGGAATCAAATTTTTTTACTTCGTTTTACTATGCTTTTTGAACAGTTTATAGATTTGGACCATGGGTATGCCTAATTGGCAAACGTATACTTGTTTTCTATGTATATTGAGAGTGAAGTATTGTATATGAATATTCATTGAAATAATCTAATTTATAGCTTTTGAGATCAAAATGTGGGAAGTGCTTGTCAGTTTAACAAGTAATCCTGCTGGCTACCCAGCTAGGATGCGGTATTGTCTATAAATCACCATCACCACAATTTAAAAGCTGATAGGATACGTGCATATCGTTCCCTTGGACTCTCTTGGATCCATCTCTACCACATCACATGCCTGTACAGGAAAATACTAGCAATTGCTCGTATTCGTGTAAAGAGATCCTCAAAGAATATATTTTGGAAGTCTATTGAAAAACAAGAGAGTGTCGATCACATTTTAAGAATTTGAACTGTGAGTTCGCTTATTATTGCTACACGATGCCTGATTCTTTGACATCATTGAAAATTAATAATTACAATTACGTTATAATAATAATAGAATCTCTTAGTCACTAAAAAAATATGCAGTTATTATTTAATAAATATATCAATAATATTTAAAATTATTTTTAAAAAATAAAATACTAAAACATCATTCTGACCCTTCTTATCTTGCATGGTAATGAGAAACATTCCTTATATAAGGAATTTATCATTTCTTCTGTGTTATTTTTTTTTAACCTTTCATGTAGGATGGGGTATGAAGTTTAGGGCTTACTTTAGCCTTCCTTTGCCAATGCATATTGGTTAAAACATATTACACACTCCCAAATCCGACTCTAAAGAGATTATTAATCTTTTTGTTGATCATTTCTCTCAACTTTTTACAGCGGAGCCTAGGGATCAAATCCAATGCATCTTAATGGAATACGTGCAGGAACACATTTCCACCCTAGTAGACCCTATTATTTGAGATCAACCTGAATATCCTTTTATGTGAATGATCTGCAAATTGCTATTTTTTATAAAGAATGACAAAGCTCCTGGCTTGGATGGGCTTCCAGTGGATTTTTATAATTTTTTTGGCATATTCTTTCCTCTGATCTTCATCACGTTTACCTGGAAGCTCTTCATAACAGTTCCCTTGAAGCTTATATCAATGCAGGGCTTATCAAGATTATATCTAAAGGTACGACTCGTAACCAAATCTCCAATTGGAGACCTATTACCCTCATCAATGTTTCTTACAAGATCATAGCTAAAGTTATAGCTTTAAAAATCAAAACTGTTTCTCAAGCGATTGTTTGCCCAAAAAAAATTTGCTTTTATTAAAGGTCATTATATTTTAGATAATCTTATGATGGCCTAAGAAACTTCGCAATGGGCTATCGATTCTAATCAAGATGCCCTCTTGGTTAAGTTAGATTTTGACAAAGCTTATGATAGAATCAGATGAGATTTTATTATGAGTATGCTTTCTTGGTTTGGTTTTGGTCCAAAATTTTGTAACCAAATTGGTATGCTCTTTGGTGATGCTTCAGCTTGTATTCAGGTTAATGTAGCTTTGCCCCCCTCCTTCCCTCTTCAACGGTCTATCAGACAAGGTTGCCCCCTTCTCCTTTTTTGTATTTTTTGGCTACCAATGCTCTTGGTTATATTCTTCATAATACTCATTCTGATGGCGTCCTTCAGGGTATTAAGCTTCCTAAGGATAAGCATGCTCTTAACTCTCATTTTGCTGATGATTCCCTTCTTTTTATTCAAAATACCCAACAAGAGGTGGAAATGGCTAAAGATATTGTTCAATTGTTTTGTGATGTCTCTAGTTCTCGTATTAACGACTCTAAAACTAAAGTCTTCTATACCTCTTCCTCTCCTCGTCCTCTCCTCATGGATGCAACTCTTTAATTGAGTGGAAGATCATCCCTCATGGTATGATTGTGTATTATTTGGGAATTCTCTTTGGGATTAATATCTCTCCTAAGGATATGTGGAATTGGGTTATGGAAATACTTCAAAAAAAAATTAATGCTTGGCCAGCTCAGTTTCTTTCCTTAACAGGAAGAATTCAAGTTACAAATAAAATTTTGGTAGCCTCTCATGTTTATTACTCCTCTTGTTGGATGGTCCCCAAGATAGCCTATAATAAATTAACTCAGCCCATTTGTAAATTTTTATGGACTAAATGGGATGGAGAGGTGGGTATGAAACCTATCTCTTGGAAAATTTGTACTCAACCTAAGGATTTAGGAGGTTTAGACATCATTGGTCTTATTACCTAGAGCAAAATTTTAGCTGTAAAATGGGTTGCTAGCGCCATTATTGGTGATGAAAATTGGAAACACCTATTTCGTTACAAAATATCTATAGCTACTCAAAAAGGTAAATGGAAAGAAACCCTTGGGAGGATAAGGTCCTTAATGCTTCTTATTTTACAGTTAAAGATTCTATTTCAGCTACCCAAAATTGGAAAGCTTAGTAATCAATTTCTCATATATTGGATTGGAAGTCTGACTCCTTGGGACATGGTCTGAGCATCAATATAAACAGTCTTTGGTAGAATAAAATTATAATCCATAACGATAAACCTTTAGCTTTATACAATACTATTCATGGGCTAGCTTTTTGAAGAAAGGAATCAATATAATTAAAGATATCTAGGATCCGGGTAGCTGCTCAATTCTTACCCAAAACTAGATCTACAATAATTTATCCCTTCCCTCTAGGTTCAAAGAGTCTTATGGTTTAGCTATGGCTTCCATCCATTGTGAGGTCCTTATGAAGTTGGGAATAACTACCCATAATATTTGGAATTACTGGAGATGGCTTAATGGTCATAGAATTTCTTCTATTACTTCTAGTTGGTTATACAAAAATCTTCTGTGTTCCCCTTATTTAGACTCTAAGCTCAATGTCAAGTGGCAAGTGAATTTTACCAATGCCCAATTGCATTTTTTGCTACTCAAATTTGGAAAGCTCATATTGAATAAAAAACTCAAATTCTTGGTTGGCGGATTTTGCATCAAAAATTGCCAAACACATTCCTCTCAATGCAATTTTT
Source organism: Wollemia nobilis (assembly GCA_028583015.1). Lineage (NCBI taxonomy): Eukaryota > Viridiplantae > Streptophyta > Pinopsida > Araucariales > Araucariaceae > Wollemia > Wollemia nobilis. The sequence continues at coordinate 4,053,645 of JAQPPZ010000442.1, forward strand.
GTAATTCTTTAGAAACTCTTATTCACTTATTTTGGTTTTGTGGTATGGCTAAATAGTTTTGGGATGTCTTCTACTCTTTTATTTTTCCCTCTTCCACTAGATCTTGGGAGCTTTCTCTGCCTGGTTTTTCTCAGCTGGATAAATACCCCAAAATCTAGGATGTTTGTAGACTCATCCTTCTCAAGCACATTTGGAAGTGTAGATGCAAAAAGGTATTTACAGGATCTGCTCCTCCATGAGATATAGTTTTAGCAAACTTGACATTTGCTCTTTTGTTACATGTGGGAAACATTCATTCCCAAGTCTATGGACCTTCCAGCACACCTTGAGATATTATTGACATACTTCATCAACTTTCTCATATGATTCAAGATCTTGAGAAGGTCCAATAGGAAACTAAGAAGAAGGAAGTTAACAATGATAAACAGGTTCAAGTTTTGATTACTTATTTTTCTTCTCTGAAGACTTCAGAAGATATCACGGAAGACATACCTAGAATTTCTTCATGTAATAAACTCTCCCATAGATGAACATTGATATCTAGTGTATTGCAACAAGATATAGCTATAGTATTTTTGTTGATATTAGCTCCTATTCTTATGTATATTCAGTTATGGATGCTTTACTCCTAATCCACCTCATTTTGTTTTTTAATTGATGGACACCTCATTTTGTTTTTTAGCTGGTGGACAGTGCTAGCACCAAAATATTGTAATGTTCTAGTTAATAAAATAATATAATCTAGCTTTTTATTTAAAAAAAATATTTAGTTAGGAGATATCACACACTCCCAAATATTTGGTTAGAAGATATCACACACTCCTAAATATTTCTCAACCAAAATAATGGTCCAAGAATTGCACTAACATGTTTAGTTCATCTCAATCTAACCAATTGAGACTTATATCTTCAATTGTTTTACAGTAGTGTCTTATGTAATGGGATCTTAGTATTCTACCTTATATGATCTTAAGTAAATGTTATTGAATATTAAGTTTAAATAATAAATATATTTAGTAGTGTCCTATGTAATGAGATCTTAGTATTATAATTTATATGATCTTAAGGAAATGTTATTGAATATTAAGTTTAAATAATAAATATATTTAGTGCAACGGTTTGGATTTTAGCTCTTTTTTAGGAGGTTTAAGATTCAAACCATGGTGTGGATGAGTGTGTGAGGGGGTGGGTGTGTGTTTGGTCCATATTGATAAGATTAAATCTCACTCTTATGAGAGGTCATGGTGGGATGGGAATGACCAACCTTAAACATCAGTCATAGGGATTTCTCACACAAACCAAATCTATTTAAAAAATTATTATTATTATTTTTGAAAGTAGGGTTTTGAGTCCCACACCACAATTACAAAAGTCATCAATATTTCTTAATGAAGAACCAAGTTCAATTCGTGAACAAGGTGGTCCCTGATATGCTCTCACTTTTCAACCTCTTAAAAAAAAGAGAAGGATTTTAAAAGGGTTGCCTTTTTCCTTTTACATCGATTTAGTCACTATTTGATGCTAGTGAGATTTGAATCTTGGTGTGGGCTACATCAACCATTTGTCCAACCATTGAACCAAAGATCCATTCGTAAATATTATGTATTATTTTAGTTTAATTAAAATAAATCTATATTTTTAAGTTGTCTGATTTTTCTATGTAAAACACAAATACAAATATTATATAGTGATAAGTTTATTTATAATAAATTCATAATTTTGAGTTATTGAATTTACCATTAAAATTGTTTATACCTTTAGAAAAAGTAGGTTTTTTCAACTTGAAAATTTTATATTCTTCCCTAATACAATTCAATTGTCCTACCAAATTATAATATTGCTAATATATCATAGATTAATTTTTAAAAAATTACAAAAGACTAACCTACAACAAATGTTTTAGAATTTTAATACACACACACACATATATATATTTGTTTATTGTATTCATTATTCTTACTATAAGTTAAATCAATATAAAGATAAATTTATTTACTATGAAAAACATATATCAAGAGTCTAACCAAAGATAAAAAGGGTATTTATATGGATATTTAAACATACTATATTTACCCATGCTTCCTTCTATGTGTGTTTTATATGTAACAAAGCTTGTTAACACATATCATATGTGACAATAAATTACCAATGTATACTTTATAGAAATAAACATAATTTTATTTTGAAGGGTAAAATATTTATGTGAGAAAGGAGCAATTACTTAGTCTAATAAAGGGAGTGGTTACAAATTCTTTGAGTTAGTTACAAAGACATTACAATGTGTGCCGTCTAATATCTATTTTCATTTGTACTCTTCCTTACATTCAAACAAATTGATTTATAGTCTTAAAGAATACAATCAGACTAAATAAACCAAACCTATGTTGTTTTGGAAGAAATAACTTAATTGACATAAAATATCATAAAGTATTTATAAATTATAAAAAAAAGAACATTTTATATATGGTAGTACTCATTCTCCTCATGGAGCTTTTGACATAAAATATCATAAAGTATTTACAATTCAAATAAAAATAATAACATTTTATATATGGTAGTATTCATCCCCTCATGGAGCTTTGGACTATAATGGGAAGGAAAAATTCCATGATGTTAAAGGCACTAAAATCTTTGAGAAGATCATCATTAATCAATATAATAGATGATCTATGTGTAATATTATATCATGAAAAGGTTACTTGATGCAGTAACCAACACGATAGCTTCCAAGAAGACTCTAATGAAAACTAATCATAATTATACAATCTAATGGGCAATTCTTCAATTTGACAAATTATTCAATACAACAATCGTACAATACAAGCAACATCGTACAATCGTGCAATACAAGAAAAATCGTACAACCAAGTAATTTTTCACTCCAAGCAAATCGTACAACCCAAAAACAAATTCATACATTAACCCAACATAAAATCGTACAACCCAACAACAAACCGTACAACCCAACGGTAAATCATACGATCCAAAAAATTGTACAACCCAACATAAATCGTACAACCCAATAAATCATACAATTTAGGCAAATTGTACAATCTCTCAACAAATCATGCAATCTGGTAGCAAATCGTATGATCCAAGAAAATCCTACACACTGGGAAACTGTTCAACCTTGGGCAAATCATACATCTTGGGCAATCGTTCAATCCGAATAGCTTTTTTTTAGTCTTGGGCAAATCATACAATTCGAGCAACTGTTCAACCTAAGAGTTGAACCATTCATTTGGATGTGGATTCTTTGATTGAGGTAGCACAACTGTACACTTCCAATCCAAACTCTAGCAGGGTGTTCTTCTCTGTAAAACTGAATAGTTGACTTCCACTTACAATATCAAAATGGAATAGAACCTTAGTATTTCAACTACACACCCTAATGCACACGATATCCTTCTTTCCAATCTAGCTCTAAAATATGCAACAACTCCTTACATGGTAAAATTTCATGCACTATCATTTGGAAGTAAGTTTACAACTCCTTAATCACGTTGGTGTCTCAAAAAGTGTTCTTACCCATAGAACTATAGTATCGATGGCTTTTCTATCCTTTATGGTTGGTATCTGTGCTCAATGTGCTCCCTCATACTCTTGTTCGTAAAGCTTCACCAATTCTAATGTAAATACTTGGTTCTTCCTTATCAATCTGCAATGTACGAAAGGATACTCAGGAACCTACATAATGGGAAATAATAGAACACATGCAATTTTAAAAATACAATTTATAGTAGTAAATATCACAAAGGTAAATGGATGAAGAAGCTTTTATTTATTTTTTGGAATTACAAAGTTAATAGGAAATCTCTCTCTTCCTCTCTCTTCGTGATGATTCATATTTTACAATGGTAGGTTGGTAGGATGCTTCACATCATACTTACCGGGTAACATAAATGTTTCATGAGCTCCTACTCATGAAGTGTTCTTCAAAGTTATTACCACTCTAACTTAGTTGACTACATAAGGTCAACTTCATTGTCCCATATTGGCCTTCCTTTGAGTATAAAACTGCTTCTTATAGAATGCACTTAGCATTTGTTTCACCTTGTCCCATTGCGGAATATCCATCTAATTGTAATCAACATGCACTTTGTGAGTGACTTCCTCTTGATTTCAACACTTGCAAGTGGAGTGATTTCATCCTCCACAACTCTCACAAGGATGTAGGTTCCAATACATAGTTTCTACATATCCAAATATTCCACATTGAATGCAACAACCCATTCTCAAACATTCATTCCCCGTACTACTCTCTCCTTTCACAAATTTAGTCTCACTGCTTCCTATCAAACCTACATACCCAAGGCCTTCATTATTTGGCCTTATCTCTAGTATTATGGGTATTTTCACACCTTACCCATACCTTCCCAATTCTTTGCTATTGTACCTCATTCTTCTCATCAACTTGGAGCTAATGCCTGTAGTGTGCCTTTAAAAGCACCCAGACTATTCATAGCCACTCTGACCTCGATAATCATCACAATATCCTTCACCACACTCTAAAGTACCATTATTACTATTAATTATAACAACATGACCTTTTTCATGGCCAACAATGGCCTGATGAGGTTCATATTCTTCCACTATCTCTTTATCACTTATTTTCTCCTTCTCTTTCCCCTTATCTATTGTAGGAGTTGCTACACTATCTTCTTTGTCATCACTACTATTGGTGACCTAGACCATCGACTTCTTAACCATACCTAGCCTCTTACATGTGTCCACCTTTTCCTCTACTTATTTCACAACCTCTTTCAACATTGTCTCTTCTCCCTTCAACTTGGTTTCATAACTCCCACTACTGGTAACTTGGGTTATTTGCCTTTCCCCTATGGTTTTTATTTTTCTTATATCTATCCATTCCTCATTTCTATAAACTTATCATTTAATCCTGATCTAAGACTATAATCTATATTATGACTAATGCTCCTTATCGATGGAAACCCATACTTTGAAAGAATCTTTGCATGTTATCCCAATAAATCCTTCACATCATGTGGGATTTTATTCATTTTTTCCATTGTTCCTCTTTCTGTGGTTTCAATAATGAAAGAAAAATAAGCTTCCTTCTTCTTATTTCTCTTAAAGGATTGCTTTTTTGTACCCTAGCACACTGTAGGTCTGCTATCCACTTCTTTTCCCTTGTCCTTCAATGGACTTAATGTGTACCTCTTGCCATCATTATCAATGGTGTAGGTGTTTTCCCTACCATCATGCACTACCTTTTTATCAAACTACCACGGTATACCCAACATGACATGACATGCATCCATTGACATGATGTCACATAGAACCACATCCTTATAAGAGCCAATTTGGAGGTCTACCATACATTGTTTTGTTACCAAAATTTGATGTCCCTTTTGCAACCATGATACCTTATATGTATTTGGTTATTTCATTCTTTTTAACCCAAGTTTTTACATCATCTCTATTAACACCAAATTATTTGTGCTTCTACTATCTACAATCACCTTGCAACATTTTCCCATTGATTTGCAAATTATCCTAAACAAGTCCCTTCTTTAATTAGGTTCATGTACCTCTTTTGATGGTTTCAATAACACCCTATATACCATAAGGAATTCTCCTTTTTACAATTCTTCCATGTGCTTTGATGAAGCAATATAGCCTTCATCTGCTTGTACAACTTGATTACGAGCTTCCATTCTATGTATTCAAATATGTTGTGCTCTATGTATTCAAATATGTTGTGCTTGAGGACATTCAAATGCTCAATGTCCTTCAAAATATCTATAATACTTCCCAACAAAACTACATCCTCTTCCTTTGCTAAATCCACCTTGCTCCCTCAACGATTCAAATTTTTCCTAGGTCTTATGATTAGAATTACTTTGAGAAGTATTGACTTCTCCTTCTTGTTCTTAATTATGAACTCCCATTTTCTCCTCTTCATTGTTGCTTACATATTTGACTTTAATACCCCTCCTTTAGGAAGTTACAAGTGCATCTAATTGAGTGATGACTCCTCTCATCATTTTAGCTTTGTTCGTAATTCATTGTCTTCATGGTCTTCCTCTTCATTGTTGCATCATTTTTTTTTAGGTCCATATCACTACCCACTCCTCAAATATTTTCTAACTCTGATAGCATATGATGTAGTAACCAACACAATAGCTTCCAAGAAGACTCCAATGGAAACTAATCATAATTGTACAATATAATGGGTAATCCTTCGATTCGACAAGTCGTTCAATACAGGTAACATCATACAACCATGAAACTGTTCACTCCAAGAAAATCATACAACCCAACAATAACTTTGTACAACCCAGCAACAAATCGTACAGCCCAAAAAAAAATTGTACAATCCAATGGAAAATCATATGAACCAATAAATTGTACAATCAAAGGACAAATCATATAATCCAAAAAATAGTACAACCCAACGATAAATCGTACAATCCAAAAAATCATACAATTCAAGCAAATTGTACAATCTCACAATAAATCATACAATATGGTAGCAAATCGTACAATTAAGGAAAATTATACATAATGGGCAACCGTTCAATCTAAATAGCAATCGCTCAACCTTGGGTAAATCGTACACCCTAGGCAATTTTTCAATCTAAATAGCTTTTTTTTAATCTTGGGTAAATCATATGATTTGAGCAACCGTTCAACCTAAGAGTTGAATCGTTCATTTGTACATGGATTCTTTGATTGAGGTAACACAACTATACACTTTCAATCCAAACCCTAGCAGGGTGTTCTCCTTTGTAAAACTAAATAGTTGGCTTCCACTTGCAATATCAAAATAGAATAGAATCTTAGTATGTCAATTGTGTACCCTAATGCACACTATCTCCTTATTTCTAGTCTAGCTCCTAAATGTGCAACAACTCCTTTCATGGTAAAATTTCATGCACTCTTATTTGAAAATTAGTTTACAATTTCTTAATCACGTTGGTGTCTCAAATGGTGTTCTTACCCATAGGACTGTAGTCTCGATGGATATGCTATCCTTTATGGCTAGTGTCTATTCTCAATGTGCTCCTTCCTCCTCTTGTTTGCAAAGCTTCACCAATTCTAATGTCAATACCTGGTTCTTCCTTATCACGCTGCAACGTACCAAAGGATCCTTAGGGAGCTATACAGTGGGAAACAATAAAACATGCAATTCCAAAAATATAATTTACAACAACAAATATCACAAAGGTAAATGGATGAAGAAGATTTTATTTATTTTTTTAAATTACAAAGTTAATTAAAAATCTCTCTTCCTCTCTCTACCATCCAACCCCCCTTCCCAAGACAAAACATTAATTTATAATTTTTAGAGCAATCACGTAATGGCTAGGCATTTGGCCTTCCCTCTTTGTGATGATTCATCTTCTGCAATGAGAGGATGGTAGGGTGCTCTGCATCATCATTATATATTATACCCTATGCTAACGAATTGTTGACTAGTAGTGTATAACATGCTCTTCAGTCACGTGTTTATTTGTCAAAATGTATAAGTTAAAGAGATGTGGTAATTACCTACAAATTAATTTGATTCCCAATAAATTCATAATATCATCTCTCAATAATTATCAACAATTTATTGACATGGGGTATAAAAAGTAAGAACCTAAAAATGTATAATCATTGAGAGATTTGATTTGTAGGGTTTCTAACATGCTCTTCAAAAGGTGCTTAGTTCTAAAAAAGTATATCTTAAGGGTATATGGTGAAACTATTTACCTAAAAGTCAATTTGATTACCTAATCAATTCATATTATCATCTCTCCCTCAATGAGTACAATGATGTTGAAGATTTCTCCTATAAACCCAATAACACATGGAGATTCTATTGATGACCTCAATTCACATTGATATTAGTTCTTAAGACATCTAATATAGTTATCTTACATTATTTTTTTAATAGTTAAAAAATTGTAAGTACGTCGGAACCACCTCCTATGAATTGAACATAGGATTCTGTTAAGAGAGCTCAATGTCTTGAAGCAAAATTATTAATTTAAAATTTATGTTTTAAATTAAAAAAATCAATCTAAAAAATGATTTTTAAATAAATTTCACCGCAATGTACAAAGTATATTTATTTATATTTTTACATATTTTTTTCTAATGTTAGATTCATTTGACTACCAATAAAAATATATATTTTTAAACCTCCTAGCTAAATATAAGCAATTGCAATTATTAATAGATTTTAAATGATATAATGACACATTGCGAACAATATTATAAATGACATATCATCATTTATATTATCAATTATTTTTGTTTACATGGATAGATAGTTGGAATGCCATTATTTTCTTTGGTTGCGACTTCTTATAAATTGTCACCTTTATTAGTTATAAACATATAATATAATATGTGGTCCCTGGAGTGTTGTTCCAGGACCTTCTTTGCAACTTCTTAGGTTGTTTCAAGAAGGTTTTTTCTTGGTGTTATTGCTTTTCCCTTGGGTGGTGCTACCTAGTCAGATACGACTAGTTTTTCTTCAACGTGGGTGATGAGCATCATATATGTTCATTTTATATACACTTTTAAGGGTATCATTATTGGTTTAAATTAGCATTTGAAATGTATTTTTATATAGCTTTTGCATATAATTGATAGAAAATGAAGTATTATGCTTGACTAGTGTTTCTAGTGGAAAGTGTGTGTAAATGCAGGTTTTTGCTACTAATCTGGTGTTTTGAGTCTACATCCCATTTGGGCTTGGCAATGCACGAAGACATCTTGAAAATAATAGCGGTAAATGGTGAAGGCAGAAACCTGATTCCCGAATGTTGGCGGTACTTGATTCCTGAATGTTGGCGGTGCCTGCTTCTCGACCATTTTCTGGCACCTGCTTCTCGACTATTTTTTGGCACCTGCTTCCCGACCATTTTTGGCACTTGCTCCCTGATCATTTTCTGGCACTTGCTTCTCGACCATTTTTTGGCACCTGCTTCCCAACCTATTTGGCGCCCAACTCCCATTGATGATTGGTCAGTTGACCAATTCAACGTTGATCGGTTGACCAATTGACCATGCACTTTTGAAGGAGGTTGTTGCACAAAAGATGAAGGAGAAATATTCGTATTTCTATGCATATTAGATTTTTGTGATTAAAATAGAATAAAACACTTTTATTCTATTTTGACCATGTAAGCTTCTTAAAGGCATTATTTTAGGATGCATTATTCTAGGATTAGTTGTTACGTACACCTAAGGATTATTATATTTATTCCTTTGGTGAATGAACATGCTTGTAAATAGGAGAATAATATCTATTATTCTAGGATTAGTATTTACGTACACCTAAGGATTATTATATTTATTCCTTTGGTGAACAAACATGCTTGTAAATAGGAGAATAATATATGTGTAACTGATTATAGAAAATCATGTTATGTGATCAAAAGAGACCAATTTATTATTGTAACAAGATCTGGCTACAGTCTATATAAAAACGTAGGCCAAACATATACAAAATCAATCAATCAAATATATAGAGAATTACTTTATTTATTTTTCTGTACAATTTATTAAGAGTTGCAAATACTCTTATTTTTATTGAAGTAATATTCATGTAATTAGCCGGGCAGACTATGTGCGGGAGCTTGGGCCCTGTTTTGGTTGATCCACAACACACCCCAAAATTGAGGACCCACCTTTTTGTAGGCTTGCAGAGAAGAATCTCGGTGACCCAGATGCTAAAATTGAAGAAAAGAGGAAAAAATGCCTAAGTGTTGAAAGGTGTCACGAAATCGCGACTGGTTGCGCCATCGCTACCGAAAACAGGAAAGTTGTCGCGAAATCGCGACATGTAGCTCCATCACTGCCAAAGAGGAGAGAAAAGAAAATTGAAAGTTGTCGCGAAATCGCGACATGTCGCTGAGGAGAAAAGAAAAGGTGTCGCGAAATCACGACATGCTGTTGAGAAGAAAATAAATGATGTCGCGAAATCGTGACACGCCATTGGAAAAGGATGAAAATGGTCACGATTTTGCGACGTGTTTTGGCAAAGCGTACGGACGGAGAAAATGGTCACGATTTCGTGACGTGTTTTGGAAAGGTGTACGAAAGCAGAAAAACGCAGGAAACAGCTAAAGGACTCGAAGAGGAGAGACGTCACGATTTCGCGATCGATTGCAGCAAAGGTGTACGGACGGAGAAAATGGTCGCGATTTCGTGACGTGTTTTGGCAAACTGTACGGACGGAGAAAATGGTCACGATTTCGCGACGTGTTTTGGCAAATTGTACGGATGGAGAAAATGGTCGCGATTTCACGACGTGTTTTGGCAAACTGTACGGACGGAGAAAATGGTCGCGATATCACGACAGGTTTTGCCAAGGCGTACGGAAGATAAAAGCGGTAGCGATATCGCGACAGGTTTTGCCAAGGCGTACGGAAGATAAAAGCGGTAGCGATATCGCGACGGTTTGTGGCAAGCAGGTTCGAAAATAAAAGCGGTAGCGATATCGCGATGGTTTGTCGAAAGAGGGCAAGAGAATGATAATGGTCGCGATGTCGCGACGTAAAGTTGCCAAGGAGGCCCGACGGAGAAACGGTAGCGATTTCGCTACGCCTTGCGAAAAGAAGACTCAAAGTTCAAAACGGTAGCGATATCGCTACAAATTTCGTGAAGGCAGGCTCAAAGTCAAAGTGGTAGCGATATCGCTACCATTTCATGAAAAGAAAACCCAAAGTCAAAGTGGTAGCGATATCACTACCATTTCATGAAAAGAAAGCCCAAAGTCAAAGTGGTAGCGATATTGCTACCATTTCATGAAGAGGAAGTTTAAGGTAAAAGTGGTTGCGATATCGCTACGAGGAGCTGCCAAAGACATACGGCTGGAAGGAGTGTAGCGATATCGTGACGTGTCACGATTTCGTGACATGTCGCGTTATCGCGGCTAAGATGCTGAACAGGCGGCATGCAATTTTTGTCAGGATTTTCACAGAAAAGCGTTACGGAAGGCGTAGGAAACGCAGGACACATGGCGTACAAGTGTCGAAATTGCAGGAACGTTACATGCGATGGAAAATTTCACGTGTTTGGGCATCCAGTATGAATTAAAAGCAAGGAAAAGCGGGAATTTGAAAGGTCATTTGCAGGAAGACGAAATGAAGCGACAAAGGGAATCGAAGAGCCATTGCAGTACTATAAAACCAGAAATGCAGATTGAAGGAAGGGTTGGAAATTGTCGATTGCAGAGTTGCAGAGACAAGAGCTTCGTGCTATTCTGGGCCTATACTTGGGCAATTTCCTTCATTGTTCTGGAAATTTTATGCCCTGGAACATTTTTTGAGTGTAATTGAGTTATCATTTAATATAAAATACAGAAAGTTGGCATCTCATTGATGAGAAAGAAGGGGTCACTTTTGCATACATGATTTTAATGTCTATCTTTCCCTTCCAGATTTATTAGGCTTTTAGGTGAAGTTTAATGCAAGATCTCTTGGTTGCTTCATGCGAATGCTTGAATCCGGAATTATAGTAGAAACCCTCGAGACCCGCACCTAGCCTATTTGGATTGTGTGAATGTGCGAGTTCATTAGGTTAGGTTGTATGTAGAAAGCCCCAGTATCTTCGGTTTCATCTAATTAATGATAGCTTTCTGACTGTAATTTATTCTTATTTTTATTTATTTTGTTTTGATTTTCAAACCCGTACTTTGTTTTTAGCAGTTTAATTACTGTATTCAAATGAAAAGCTGAAAATCCATCGGAACTAAAGGTGAAAACAGATTTTATTCATTTTGAGTCCACTGAAAATTCAAGGTTAATAAACCATAGTGCCCCTTGTTAACATCCATTTGCAAACCCTAAGGTGTTCCTAGCATTTTATTTTAATAGCATCATTGGTAATCAAAAATCAGCATAACAGGAACCTTGGAGAAATTGTTTTTTCTTTGCAAGCAGAGGATTTAGGACTCGGATCCTACAGGAGAGTGTGCTTTCACAATCGGGTGAAAACACCACTCAACGAGGCCCACTCCCTGTAGTAGTTCTCCCCATTTTTATTTATGTTATTTATTTTCAATAGATTAGTTTCCTGCTTTCCTCCTGCTTTTATTTTAATTTAGTTGTGTGTTTATTTTCTTGTACTTTTATTTTTTGCACTTTTATTTCAACTTTAGTTATAGTTAATTTATTTTCCTGCACTTAATTTAGTTTGGCTGAAATCAAAATGCACAAACATCCCCCACGAAACTAAATAGGTACAAAGGAATTCATTCCCCACACTACAGGCATATATTGTGTATGCCACTCACAAGTTTACGAGTTGTCCCAGGTTGACAAATTAAATGGAGGTAAGAAATTGAATCGTAGATTAACCAATATTTTGCCCAACATTTTGGCATTGTTACCGGGGAGTGTCTAAACTGTAGTGTTTGGGAATGAACCCGATGTACCATATTAAGTGTAGAAGTAGGAAATAAATTGTGTTGTTGAAAAGTTAGAAAATTAGGCAATGAAGAATTTCCACTGTATTCTCAATGGTTTCATGAAATTAGAGAGATATGACACAACATGCGTTTGATTTTATAAAATAATTGAAATTTTTTACTGTCAAACTATTAGGAAGTGTTTATTTACATAGAACCATTAGAGAATTATGCCTCAAGAAGCCTAGTTTTAATGATGAAAAAAATTATAGGCTTAAAATTTCTCAACATATTAGCAAATTTTAACGATGATATTAGTAGAAGGAAAATGACATTAGCAAAATAAAAAAATAAAGAGAGCAAAATTTAAAAAGAAAATTTTTCCAGGAGTATGCTCTTCACTTGCGCTTAAGGCGATCTGGTGAATAAAAAACTAGCATGTGTTTTTTAGAATACTGCTATTTTTTATTTATTTTATTTTTAAAAAATAGTAGTCATTTATCTGTCTGCACAATTTGCCAATGAGTTGAAAGAATTTAGTTTTGAGGCCATAAAGAAAAATGCTTTTCTCATGCTATAAAATTTTATGCTAGTTGATGAAGTAGAGGATAAGAATAAATGAAAATTTAGTCATATCAAATTTTTGACCAGACTAAATACTTATCATAGTCCTCAATTTTTAGAGACTAGTAAAATTGTAGGAATGGGGGAGACCCCAACTTCATTATGGCCACCAACAACACTAAAAAAAAAAATTAAAAAAAATTAGTTTAAAATTTTATTTTAATGTGGTTAGTTTAGAATTTTACTTTAATTTAGATTTTTTGTGTTTTGTAGGACAACATGATGTGTAGTGCATATGAATAAGGAGATGTCTATGAAAATTTTATAAAGTGATATTTATATGTGGAGTTCGTAATAGCACTATACGAACCGTTTTATGTAATATGATCGTGTAGCATCTAGTCCAAGTAGGTGAAGCAAGCAGAGTTTGCCTTAACAACATAGGCGCCTGAAGGCAGACTAAGTAACCTTGATCAAGTAAAAAGCTTCCAGCCCAAGGTGTTTGTGGAACTTGAGAAAAGTTTTGTTGTAAAGTGTGTGATTGTTATAGCCTAAGAATATGGTGGAAAAAAAGTTAGAGATGCTACACCAAGAGCAGAGTAGAGTGCCAAGATGATGTTCGAGTAACAGTCAATGGGCTTCATTTCCAACCGACTGAAATTTACAATATTGGACCAGAGATCGGCATGGAGGAGACCCCATACCATGCCAATAGTTTTGACGAATGTTCATACATTCGTAAAAAAAAAATCCAAAATATGATTTTTTTGGAAAATTCCAGAAACTAAAAAATTATGAAAAATTCCAGAATCTTAAAAAATTATGTAAAATTCTAGAAAAAAAATTCAAAAACTGAAAAATTCTAGAAAAAAATTTCAAAAACTGAAAAATTCTAGAAAAAAATTTCAAAAACTGAAAAATTCTAGAAAATTATGAAAAATTCCAGAATCTGAAAAATTCTGGCAAATTCTAGAGTTTGGAACAAAAACAAAAACAACATGGAAATTGTTCTGCTTAACATATTATATATATATATATATATATATATATATATATATATATATTAATTTGTAAGAAATCATGCCCTAAGTGCAATCTGTAGGTATCTTGGGAAACCTAGGCCTATTAGGCATAGGTTCCATGATTCTTGTTTTCTTGCTTTAGTGTGTTTCTGCTTTGTAGGAATTATTGCCCTAATGTAATATGTAGGCAGCTTGGGTAACCTAGGCCTATCAGGCACAAGTTCCAACATTCCTATTTTTCTACTTTTGTGTGGTTAGTTTTGTAGAACATGACCTTGAACAATCTGTAGGCAACTGATCGGCTTAGACTAGGCCTGATACATACAACCATCTCGTACCCTGCTAGGAGAGTAACAATTTGGGAAAAGGTACTTATTTTCCATCATGGAGATAGTGCCTACAATCAGACCGGTGCAAAGGTGCCTTCTTCCCACCAAGAGGAAGGTACCAATAAAGGGTGTCAATCTTCCACCAAGAAGAAGAGATGCCTAATCAAAAATATTATATATATATATATATATATATATATATATATATATATATATATATATTATCTCCAAGATACATCAATGTCAAAGCAACAACATTTTCTGGGACATCACAATTTCAGGCCGCATGTAGACATTTCGCACCATCTAACATTGTATATATCATGATCTACAAAATTCACCCAGGTATGTACTGAGTTTTTTATTAATTATTTGCATAGTTATTTTAAAAATTATTTCTATGTTAATACCAATAGATGCCCCTATCTTTCTCTTTATTAATTCTCCCATTAGAATTCAACCACATGGCATGCCTTAGACAGGAGAAGAATTTCATTGCCCCAGGAATATTTAAAAAAAAAAATTATGGGGAGGTGTCTGCTTCCCATAAACATGCGCTTGACTCCCATATATACAGACGCCTGCTTCCCATATACAGGTGCCTGACTCCCACATATACAGGTGCTTGCTTCCCATATATAGGTCTGATTCCCATATATAGGTGCATGCTTTCCATATATAGGCCATATACAGGTGCCTGCTTCCCATATACGGGTGCCTAACTCCCATACAAAAAAATAAAATCTATACAGGGGGCTGTGACATGAGGACATGTCAATTCTTTCGGTATGGGGGAATGATGAGCACCATAAATGCTCATTTTATATACACCTTTAAGGGCATCATTATTGGTTTAAATTAGCATTTGAAATATATTTTTATATAGCTTTTGCATATAAATTGATAGAAAATGAAGTATTATGCTTAACTAGTGTTTTTAGTGGAAAGTGTGTGTAAATGCAAGTTTTTGCTACTAATATGGTGTTTTGAGTCTACATCTCATTTGGGCTTGGCAATGCACAAAAACATCTTGAAAAGAACAACCATAAATGGTGAAGGCAGGTGCTTGATTCCTAATTGTTGGCGGCACCTTATTCCTGGATGTTGGCGGTGCTTGCTTCCCGACCATTTTCTGACACCTGCTTCCCGACCATTTTTTGGCGCGTACTTCCCGATCATTTTTTGGCACCTACTTCCCGACCATTTTCTGGTGCCTGCTTCCCAACCTGTTTTCTAGCGCCCGACTCCCATTGATGATTGGTTGATTGACCAAGTCAATGTTGACCAGTTGACCAAGTCAACGTTGATCGATTGACCAATTGACCATGCACTTTTGAAGGAGGTTGTTGCACAAAAGATGAAGGAGAAATATTCATATTTTTATGTATATTAGATTTTTGCGATTAAAATAGAATAAAACACTTTTATTCTATTTTGATCATGTAAGCTTCTTAAAGGCATTATTTTAGGATGTATTATTCTAGGATTAGTTGTTACGTACACCTAAGGATTATTATATTTATTCCTTTGGTGAATGAACATGCTTGTAAATAGGAGAATAATATCTATTATTCTAGGATTAGTATTTACGTACACCTACGGATTATTATATTTATTCATTTGGTGAATGAACATGCTTGTAAATTAGAGAATAATATTTGTGTGTAACTGGTTATAGAAAATCATGTTATGTGATCAAAAGAGACCAATTTATTATTGTAACAAGATCTAGCTGCGGTCTATATAAAAACACAAACCAGACGAATACAAAATCAATCAATCAAATACACAAAGAATTAATTTATTTATTTTTTTGTACAATTTATTAAGAGTTGTAAATACTCTTATTTTTCTTGAAGTAATCTTCATGTAATTAGTCGGGCGGACTATCTACGGGATCTCGGGCCCACTCCCTATAGTAGTCCTCCCCATTTTGATTTATTTTTAATAGATTAGTTTCTTGTTTTCTTTCCTACTTTATTTTAATTTAGTTGTGTGTTTATTTTCCTATACTTTTATTTTTTGCACTTTTATTTCAGCTTTAGTTTTAGTTAATTTATTTTTCTGCACTTAGCTTAATTTAGTTTGGTTGAAATCAAAATGCACAAACATCCCCCACCAAACTAAATAGGTACAAAGGAATTTGTTCCCCACACTACAGGCATATACTGTGTATGATACTCATAAGTTTATGAGCTATCCCGGGTTGACAAATTAAATGGAGGCAAGAAATTGAACCGTAGATTAACCAATATTTTGCCCAACAGTGGGTTGTTTAGGGGGCTTCATTTCTTGCTTTTTTTGGGAAGTGGGCCATCAGAGATCTTCCTTGTGATATTTATTTTGGTCTTGGGAGGGGGCCATGCACTTTTTTGTCCACAGGGGTGGCTCTCTGTTCCTTCGCAAGCCTTACTTCATTTTAGGGTGGATTTTGTTTACCCGCTTTGTTGTTGCCTATAGGGTCTTTCTCTATGTTTCTTTTTGGTATTTGGGAGGAGACAATGGTTTTATTGGCCACATATGAGAGGCTCTTACAGTTGAATCTGGCTTGGGGTTTCAGTGGTGGTTCTAATTCAGGAGTTTTCTGATGGTTCTCTTCTCTTAATTCTTCTAGTTTTGGAGGGAGAACTATGTGTTCTATCTTATTGCATACGGATTCTACTAGTTGCTTCTTGTTCTGTGGTAGAGTTGGGTTTCTTATAGATTTATTGGTGTTTTTTATGGACCAACCTATATTTTTTTGGTCTTGAGGGGATATCATGTGATGATTATTTGCTACAATGGAGGGCTTCCTAAAATCTAACATTATGTATAATCTGCTTCACAGTTCTAGTTTAGGGATTTTCCATTGGTTCCCTTCTCTTCATTATTTTGATATTGGATAGATAATCCTATGCTCTATAGTGTTGTAGAAGAGTTCTACTAGTTTCTTCTTGTTTCGATATGGAGTTAGGCTTCTTGTAGATCTACTGGTGTTTATTTTTATGGACCTACCTACAATTTATTTTTGGTCTTGAGGGGAGATCATGTGTTGATTATTTATTGCAGTGGAGAGCTTCTTAAAATCTCACACCATGTTTGATCAGCTTCATGGTTCGAGGGCATCTTTATTAACTAGGGTTTTTAAATATAGCTGTGCATCACATTCTCTGTAGGAAGACCTTGTGGCCTGTGGATTCTTTCTCAAGTTGTTTCATTTTGAGGCCTTCAAAATACCCAGTGTGGGTTATATTTTGGATGCTATATTTTTGCTTATTCTTATCTGCTCGATGCTGGTCTTTCTGAGATTTGGTGGTTAGACCTATGGAGTGTCTGCTCTCTAATCTTTGGTCCTTTCAGGACTATTTAGTTTTCTCCTAGACGAAAAAACCTTTTTCAAATTTTAGTGTATGGAACTTTTTGGTTTTCTCTTGGGTGGGAAAACCTTTTTCAAATTTTAATTTATGGTACTATTTGGTTTTCTCCCGGGAAGGAAAATATTTTTCAAATCTTAGTGTATGGGAATGTTTGCTTTTCTCCTGGGTGGGATTTTTTTTTAAATTTTAGTGTACGAGGAATCCTGTCTCCATGGTTGTGAGGTTTTCCTTTACTGGGAATACCTAATTCAATTTGTGTGGGGGTTTTTCTTGGTGTGTTGGGAAACCTACTTTTTATTTTTATTTCTATCCAGAGATGGTTCTGAGGAGATCATCTCTGGATGTCTTCTTTGGATATTGTCTCCCTATTTTTGGGAGGCTCTTTATTTTATTTTTTCCTCATTGCAAAAAGTTATGGGACCCTTTCAAAACCATTTTTACCAATAAAAAAAAATATAATATAATATATTATTTTTTTATTCGAAGAATATTGTAATGATAAGTTTTTAATTTTTCATCCTGGAGACCTAAGTTCAAATCCTGGTATGAGGGATCATAATTGTTTGATGTGGGAGAACCCAGCCAATATTTGAAAGATTAAAATTATGGAAATGAAAGGCCAATGATTCACCTATTGTGCAACTAGGATTATAAATTGTTTGCTTGTGTCTAAGAGTGGGCTGGCAAAGAGAGGGACCAAAGGTCTTAACTCAACTTTGTAATTCCAATCAAATAAATAAATGCCATTAATATCCATTAACCCTTGCATGATTTGTTGTTGTGAATTGTGTATTTGGTATTGCATGTGTTCTATTGCTTCTATTTGTGCAGGTTCTTGAAAATCATTTGGTGCATTGCAGTATAGCAAGGAAGAATTGTGATGGTGGTGTTGAGATTTGAGAAGCCATTTGCATACCAACAATAGGGGATGATAAAGATGATAAAATATATTTTATGGGTAGACAAATAAAACATATTATTCAAATTATTGAAGTAGTGGACGAATTGAGAATTTACCTCCAATCATGGTGCACGAGATCTGCAATGTGAGGAGGGATTGTTGTTTGCTTTGGGGCTAGACGGGGAATGGAGGACATTGAAGGTAATACACTATCAAACAATTATTTTTCACATTAGTGAATAGCCAAAGTCAAATATTGATTGAAATTGTTTGTAGGAAGCAAATTGTACAGTTATGGGTCATACGAAGCTTTATTGAATGGACAGTAAAGTGGAGGTTACATCTGAAGGATGTATGTGAATGGGATGAAACCTAAAATATTAACCTGGAATACCATAAAATCAATCGAGCAACAATGAACCACTTAATTTCTTGAGAGAGGAGTGTTAGGGTTAAATATTGAAATCATATAATTGTATGATAACAATTGCACCAGTTAATTGTACGGTTGCTTGGATCGTATGATTATTTAGATTGAATAGTCATTTGGATTATATGATTGCTACAAGATTGTATGATTTGCTGCCTGGTCAAATGGTTACTCGATTGTATGATTTGATGCTTGATTGTATGATTTGATGTTGGGTTGTAAAATTTGATGCTGGGTTGTATGATTTGATGCTAAATTATATGATTGTTGCTGGGTTGAACGATTTGATGTTGGGTTGTACGATTTGATGTTGTATTGTACGATTTACTATTAGATTGTAAGGTTACTACTGGATTGTACGATTGTTGCTATATTGTATGATTGTTGTATTGAATGATTTGTTGAATTGAAGGATTACCCATTTGACTATACGATTATGGTTTGAATGACCAAAATGAATGGTTATTAGTTTTCCATTGGAGTCTTCTTGGGAGTTGTGTTGTTACTACATCATTTGGTATCAGAGCCAGAAGATCTTTGAGGAGCAAGGAGTGATACGTGCCTAAGGAGAGATGGCACAATGAGGAAGAGGGAGACCATGAGGGCCTCAAGCCATAGATTTGGTGGAGATGATGAGAGGAATCATTGCTTAATTGGATGCATTGGAAACTACCCAGAGGAGGGGCATCCAAGTTGAAGATGTGAGTGACAGTGAAGAAGAGGGAGCAGACCAAGCAGAAGTTCATAATGAAGAAGAAGGAGACCTAGGGGAAAGGTTAATCTAGGCAATTGCTAACATGGGTAGGAAGCCAAGGTTAGAAACCCCATCATATGATGGAAGTTTAAACCCTGAAGAACTCATCGATTGGATTGTAGATATGGAAAAGTATTTTTATTTTGAATCAATTGTAGACCCCAAGAGAGTGAAATTTGCTTGTACAAAGTTAAAAGGGCATGCATCCTTGTGGTGGGACCATGTTCAAACTGAAAGATAAAGAAAAGGAAAAGAGAAGATTAGGACATGGGAGAAAATGGTCACCAGGTTGAAGGTCAAATTCCTCTTATCAGATTACCAATTGGGCCTTTTTAGGAAGTTGTAAAATTTGAGATAAAAAGAAATGACTGTGAAAGATTACACACAGGAATTCTATAGGCTCACCATTTGAGCCGGTCATGTGGAAGATGATGAGGAGAAGGTTTCAAAGTATATCAATGGACTATGGTTGTCCATACAAGATGAAGTCAACATGATAAAGATAAGGATGGTAGAGGAAGCCTACCAATATGCCTTGAAGGTTGAAGAGAAGTTGTTGCGAAGACAAAAAAATAATCAAAGAGGAAGAGGATGGTCCTCACGAGGATGAGGACAAGCAAGCAGTGGAAGAGGACAACAAAAACATGAAGAAGAAGCTAGTACTTCTCATAATGACTTTAGCCAAAATGCCAGAGGAGGAGGAGACTTCTCAAGGGGAAGAGGTAGCTTTGGTAGAGGAAGGGATAGAGGATTCTCTGGAAGGTGTTATAGATGTGGAGAGGATGGTCATCAGGCATTTGAATGTCCAAATGCACAAGAAAGTAGTAGTAAGGGAAAGGATATTAGGAACCATATTGTAGTAGCAGATGAGGAAAGTGTTGCTTCCCCAAGACACATGGAGGAGCCAAAACAAGGAGAATCTCTCATGATGAAGAGAGTTCTTCTAAAACCTAAAAAGAGAGAATGTGAACCTACTCAGAGGAGAAGTCTTTTTAGAACAATATGCAAATCAGGGGGTAAATATTGTAAGGTTATTGTAGATAGTGGGAGTACGGATAATATAGTATCTAATGAAATGGTAGAGAAACTAGGGTTGAGTTGGATAGAGCACCCCAATCTGTACAAAGTCTCTTGGCTACAAAAGGGACACCAAATTTTAGTCAATGAATAGTGTCAAGTGAAATTCCAAATTGGATCTTATAGAGATGAGGTCATGTGTGATATTATGCCTATGGATGCTTGCCATGTGTTGTTGGGAAGACCTTGGCAATTTGATAGAAAGGTTGTACATGATGGTAGGGAAAACACCTACACAATTATGAAGGATGGTAAGAAGTATGTGTTGGGTCCATTGAAGGACAAGGATGAAAGAGAGGACAATGGTCCGAAGGTATGTTTGATTTTTGGAAAGCAATTTTTAAAGGAAATGACAAGGAAGAAGGTGTGTTTTGCATTGATTGCCAAACCCACAGAGGGTGGGATAGTAAACCGAAAGGATGAGGTTCCAGGTGAAGTCAAGGAGTTGTTAGAAGAGTATGCAGAAATTTTATCAGAAGAATTGCTAGATGGATTACCACCAATAAGGAGTATTAGCCACCACATCGATTTGATTCCAGGATCGAGTTTATCCAATAAGGCAGCATATAGACTGACACCAATGGAGAATGAGGAAATAAATAGACAAGTCCAAGAGTTATTGGACAAGGGGTTGATCAGGGAGAGTTTGAGCCCATGTGTAGTACCAATTGTACTTGCACCAAAGAAAGGTGGAGAATGGTGAATGTGTACAGATTCAAGGACTATCAATAAGATAACCATAAAGTATAGATTTCCATTGCCACGCATGGATGATTTGATGGATTGCTTGAGTGGAGCAAAGTACTTCATGAAGATAGATTTGAAGAGTGGTTATCATCAGATCCAGATTAGGGAAGGAGATGAGTGGAAAACTACATTCAAGACAAAAGATGGATTGTATGAGTGGTTGGTTATGCCATTTGGATTGACAAATGCACCTAGTACCTTTATGCGGTTAATGAATGAAGTGCTTAAGCCATTTATTGGCAAGTTTGTGGTTATCTATTTGGATGATATTTTGATATTTAGTAAGAGCAAGGAAGAGCATTTGACACATCTGAGACTGGTCTTACAAAGATTGAAGGAAGAGAAGTTGTTGGTCAACTTGAAGAAGTGTAGTTTCATGAAAGAAGAGTTGGTGTACTTGGGTTTTGTGATTTCACTAGGAGGATTGTGAATGGATCCTGAGAAGGTTAAGGCCATTGTGAATTGGCCATCACCAAGGAGTAAGTTTGAGGCGAGGAGTTTCCATGGTCTAGCAAGTTTCTATAGGAAGTTTATCAAAAACTTTAGTGGGATTTGTACACCGATTACAGAGACCCTAAAAGGAGGAAGGTATGAATTTAAGTGGACAAGTGCAGTAGAAAAGAGTTTTTGAGTCCTAAAGGAAAAGGTAACAGAGCAACCAATTCTAGCCTTGTCGAATTTCAACAAGGTTTTTTAGGTGGATTGTGATGCAAGTGGGACAACAATAGGAGGAGTTTTAAGCCAGGAAGGTAAGCCCATTACCTATCTCAATGAGAAGCTAAATGAAGCAAAGAGGAAATACTCGATCTATGACCAAGAGTTTTATGCTATCATTCAAGCCCTAAAAAAATGGAGGCACTATTTGCTACCAAAAGAATTTGTCTTGTTCACAGATAATCATGCTTTGCAGTTTATTAATAATCAGAGTAAGTTGAATCAAAGGCATATGAAGTGGGTAGAATTCCTGCAAGGATATTCATTTGTCTTGAAGCATAGAAGTGGTAAATCAAATCGAGTAGTTGATGCCTTGAGCAGGAAAAATTTATTGGTAAATATGATGAGGGTAGAAGTTATTGGTTTTGATGCCATGAAGGAGCTTTATAAGGATGATGAAGATTTCAAGGAAGCTTGGGTAGCATGTAGTTATCCTACTATAGGAGATAGGACTCCATGGCTTGAATATTTCATCCAAGAAGGGATGTTATTCAAGGGGCATCGACTATGCATACCACGAAGTTCAATGAGAGAAAATATGATAAGGGAAAAATATAGTGGAGGACTTGCAGGACATTTTGGGATGGACAAAACCATGAGATAACTTGAAGAAGGTTACTATTGGCCTAGAATGAATATGGATGTAAGAAAATTTGTGTAAGGTTGTCAGGTATGCCAACATGCAAAAGGAAAGAGTCAAAATGTTAGATTATATCAGCCATTACCAATTCTAGAGAGACCGTGGGAGGATATAAGCATGGATTTTGTTCTTGGATTGTCGAGGACACAAAAGGGGAATGACTCTATTTTTGTTGTGGTTGATAGATTCTCAAAGATGGCACATTTCATACCTTGCAAGAAGATGAATGATGTGACTCATATTGCTACTTTATTCTTTACAGAAGTGGTGAGATTACATGGGTTGCCAAAGAGTATTATTTTAGATAGGGATAGCAAATTTGTGGGTCATTTTTGGAGGACATTATGGAAGAAATTGGGTACTAAGTTGGCATTTAGTTTGGCTTATCATCCACAAACCGATGGACAAACTGAGGTTGTGAATAGGAGTCTTGGAAATTTGTTGAGATGCTTGGTCAACAAGAAGGTGAAGCTTTGGGATATTATTTTGGCACAAGAGAGTTTGCATACAATAACTCAGTGAATCGAAGCATAGGTAAAAGTCCATTTCAGATTGTATATGGAGTACGTCTACGAGGAGTAGATGAGTTATGAAAGATAGCTGATTTATAGAGGCCAAGTGCTATTGCAGAGGATTTTGTTGACTATATTCATGATTTACATCAAGAGGTGTGAAGTGATTTAGAAAGGAGTGCCATGAAGTATAAACAACATGTTGATCGCAAGCGAAGAGTGCTAGAATTTTAGGTTGGAGATTTGGTTCTAGCATATTTACGAAAGGAGTGATTCCCAAAAGGTACTTACAATAAGTTAAATTGGAAGAAGATTGGACCCTGTAAAGTCTTGAGGAAGTTTGTTGCTAATGCTTACGAAATAGAACTACCTGAAGGAGTGGATATATCACCCATCTTCAATGTAGCAGATCTATATCCTTACCATGAAGGATCAACTTGTGAACAAGAGGATGTAGTTTCAAGACTTTCAAAGATTGATTGGGTACAACAACTGCCAGAAAAGGAACGTGATGAAATTGAGATGATCATAGTGTAGTGACCCCGGGGCGCACGCACCGCTCTTACTCTACTTGCAAATGTGTTAAACCCAAAATGAAATGAAAGACCATGAAAAAGCATATAACATGGAAGTAACAAAGATAGATCTCTTTATTCGTATTGAAACTCGGTTACATGTCGGTCCCTCTTAGGGATACCCATTTTGATACAATAAGGTTACAAGTGGGTAAAATGTCCCCTCGCAAAGGGGTGGTGCGCTATCACAAGCTTCCCGGTTCCGCACATGGAAATGTATGAGGGCTTACAGATGCCTCCTTCTCCAGGTCTATTTCCTAGAGGGATCCTTTTGCTCTCGTATGTTGTAGCTTCCATCCGATGAACCTGTGGCCCTGTGAGCAATGAAACAACAACACACGCTTAGATGTCCGAGATTGCCTCCCCGGATGAGGTTGTTAGCAATGAATATACTCAAATGAAAGCAAGTGCAAATGAAACTAATGCTATGAATGCGAATGAATGAAATGATGCTATGCTAATGATATGCTAAACAGAATAATGAAACTAATGTCTAAAACCCTAAGCTAGGCCTACGGGCCACTGTCCAATGACAACGGCCGCTAAAGTGAATCTTGTTCTCTTTGCTCCAAAGCTATGGATCAAAGCTTGTATCTGATGTTCTAAAATGGTGATTGCTTTGCTCTCCAATTTGTCAAGGCTTCACCATAAATGTGATCTCCAAGGGAAGCTCTCCAAGTCTCAAAAGCTCTCCTCAAATTTGGACTTATTTCGATCCTTTGGTGCTCTAGGCTTGCACCTTTTAAAGTGTGTGAAACCCTAAAGTCTATGCTCAAAACCCTAGGATTGAATCCCTCATGCGTAGTGAATGTTAGCATGAGAAGATTTTTATCTTTTCTATGTTTAAAGACCAATTAACTGAAGTCTAAATGCAAACTCAAGTCTCCTATGTGAACTGGCCATGAAAGGGAATGCAAAGTTACTCCCGCTCACCTTTATTGCATGCAGACTACCACTTCCACCCGTGATTGGGCATATCTATCGACAAAATGCTTTTTATGGCTTAGCCACTATCATCTGTAGTGGCTAAGATCTGGCCATTATCATCTACAGTGGCTAAGGTCTAGCCGCTCTAGGCTTGAGCGGCTAAGGTCTGGTCACTCTAGTCTTGAGCGGCTAAGCTTGGATGGGCTCAGAATGCCCCATATGAGTGGTGAGAACCACTTTTGATGCTTGGAAAGTCCAATATTATGTCATATGATCTTATGAATGTGCCTATGTGAGTAGCTCCCCTAAACATGACATGTTTTAGGTGTCTACAGATGCCCCTTTTTGTGATGCATTATGTGGAAAACACAATGCTGAGCAAAAATGTAGACTGATCTATTTGTAGGGTGTATGGTGATCAGTGGTCTGATCAATGTCGGATGGCCCAATCATGCAAGATGGTGCACACCTCTTGAATCATTGCCTCAATATTCGGAGGACTTAGCTCAGTGGCTTGGACATGTTAAATTGCACTCATTCCTCAAACTCAATCGGGTAGCTTCAGCTGCTACAATAGTTTCGACCGGTAGGAGAGCTACAATTGAAGATGTCATGTCTACTTACATTCCCAACAAACAAGGGAAATTATGTGATTGTTGTATGCAATGATTCATAGGATGAACATGATTTTGTTATGATCGAGTGATCTTTTGTTGATTTTGATTATGATTATTTTGAATATTTGAACTACCTCTTCACTCAATGAATTGGTGAAGAAATGACAATGAATGAAGCGACAAGTCGCTTGACCAATATGACTAATCTGGTTCCTTTCTAGCATTTGTTCCTTCAATGGGTGAACCCACATCCAAGTGTGATTCCAATTGTTTATGATAACCATCCATCCCTATCCCGAGGAGCGGTCCAACCATCAATAGCCTTCTTAGGGAGTTAGGATGAGTGATTCTATTTATGCTCATATTGCATCACTTTGGCTTAGTGTTTTTGATTTCATAAGGGAATGAAGATGATTCTATCGCACCCATGGAGCAGTCCGACCATCTTGGTCTTTTTTAGGTTTGAAGTGATACATCGTGATTCCAAAATGAATGTTTTTCCCCAAGTAGCCTTATGGTGACTTACTCGTCTTACCGAATTACATGGAGTGCAAGTCATTGCAATCGCTAAGTTGATAGAGTAAGTGACTGGATACGAGGCTTACTCGAGAATTTGTTTTTATGTGATTTTTATGTTATTTTGGTCATTATGATGACTAGAAGTCTTCAAAATGTGCTTATTTGAATGTTTTTGTTCCTTCTCATGGAGGGGATGTGGTTGTTTTTGTCTAGGATCTCAGTCACTGTTAGGTCCAATGGCCACCAAAGGCCTGGCCCTGGCCGCTCTAGTCTTGAGCGGCCAAGCGATGCGGGCACTGACGTTAGCAGTGGCCAAGGCAATATAAAAGTCAACCTAGGGTTTTGTCTTTTCACTTTGCCAGTTGTCAATTTGCTTTCTTGAGCTTTGAGGTGAAAGTGACTTTTGCAATTTGGAGCATTTCTATGACTTGGAAGATCATGGCAGACTCCCGTCTGCCTCGCTACCCATTGGTCGCTATCGATCAGAGCAGCCAGGAAGGCCTGCAACTTGGCCGCTATCACTGGCAAGACCGATTTGAATCCCAACGATCAAAAAATTGACCATTGGGGCTTGGCTATCGAGCTTCAGACGTCAATTTTTGGCCATTGTAGGCGATAGCGACCAAGAACACTTAGTGAAATTTTTATTTTTATTGATTTTTTAAATTTTGACTTGTTTGATTAGGTGCAACTCTATTCCTTTGCCTAGACTTAGGATAGCCCATCATTATTTGCACCATTTTCATATTTATTGTGAGTTATGCCTTAGATGCATTGTAGTTATGATTCATTTTCTTTTCTTTTGCTTAGATTCTTACTACTCGAGCTCGGGACCCGAAGCTCATGAATACACTTCTGCCCCTCTTGGATGACGATGATTGGGCTTGGCTCAAAGCCCATGGGCTTTAGTATGTCACCAGACTACCCACCATTATGGCAGATCATGCCTACCTTATGGCTTTGGTCCATCGATGGGACCCTCGGACCAATACCTTCCACTTTCCTACCGATGAGATGACCATCACGTCGAAAGATGTGTATAGGATCTTCCGGATCCCCTTTGATGGAGTGGCCATTGTCTCTTCGACCACTAATGATCAGGTTGTTATTTTCACTTGGGTGTTTAGAGGGTGCTCTACGGAGGCTCTCAAGGACACCAAATCTAGGGGAGTGTCCATATCACAGTGGTATGAGGAGGGTGTCTTCTCTGTGAGGCATGCAGTGTTGTTGATGGTCATCAACAATATCTTGATTCTAGATTGCTCAGGTTTGAGGTTCCTATGGAACCTCTTGGTGATGGTTCAAGACTTGTTGGATAGTGAGGAGCCTATCATCTATGCATGGGGTAGGTCTTTGTTGGCTCAGTGCTATGATGAGTTGTACCACATCCATCGATGAGGTCACATCAACATTGCTTACAACTTGCTTCTACAGGTTTGGGGATGGGAGCACATCAAGGTAGATCATCCCAGAGGGCTTCCTCTTAAGATCATAGCTATGGAGGAGTGGATGTAGTGCTATACCACTAGATGGGCTTGAGAGCATGAGCTACACAAGAGTCATCCTCATGCGGGGGAGCTTCCCCATTATACTACTACTTTCACTAGGCTACAGGCCGAGGATGTTATGTGGTACCCATATCATGAGTGCCTAGCATGGGATGATCCAACCAATTTTACTACTAAGACATGACATGAGCGATGGCTCCTTGGTCACAAGGTTGGCATCCAAGAGTATTTCTTCTACTCTCAAGTTCTCCATCAATACGAGATACAGCAGGACGTGCCTCTTATTCCATTTTTGTATAGGCACCTCACAACAGAGAAGGACCTACCCCATGATAGATTACAGAGCTCTCAGATGAGGAGGATGCCCCAATAGTTGACCCAAGAGTCACTGGGGGTATTATAGAGGCATACACTCAGTGGTGGGGGGATCGGATGTGGCATGGTACCGATAGCCTAGGTCACGAGGATGATGGTGGGGGTGATGGCGCAGATCCGATAGGGCATAGAGTCTAAGCCAAGACCGAGGTATGGGGCCAGCCAGTAGAGCAGGTGGTAGTGGAGGAGTAGGAGGCTCCTAAGGAGGATGAGGAGGAGCTAGATCCCAAGGAGAGAGATTCTCCTCTAAGAGCATAGTTGCATGAGGTCGAGGTTGAGCTCCAGTCGACCAAGATCTAGGTGTAACAATGAGATGCTACCATAGCACAATGGGATGCCACCATAGAGTAGCTCACGATGCAGATACAGGCTCTACAAGCTACTATCAAGGGTGGTACTACTAGGATGCAATTTTTTGTCCCTCCTTCTACACCATAGGGGGATCTAGAGATAGATTCAAGGGTAGAGGTTCTACGCCTATAGTTACTATTGGATGAGTATGAGGGGCAGATTCAAGAGCATGTTGGTCACATTACCACTCTCCAGATATAGCTCAAGAGGCATGGGCTTGTTCCTAGGGAGGCACCCGATGTAGGTGGTTCACAGGTCAATGGGTGCTCTACCTCAAGGTAGTCTTCTACCCATCCTAGCCAGAGGACCCAAACTCAGATAGAGAGACCAACAGGTTCACACCATTCGACCCATGACACCACCACAGGGGGAGGTGGCACTAGGGGAGGTGATGTCGAGGGCTCAACTCCTATATTTTATTGATGGTGCTCTTTTGATTCATTTTTGAGGTCAGCTTGACCTACCTGACTATAGCCCATGGGCATTTTTGTACCTTTATGGACCTGATACACACATTTATATGATATCTTTGCTTTATGACTCATTATGTGTATCATTTATTGCTTATATTTTTGTTTTATTTTATTTTATGATGCGATGGATGATGATGAATTGATGTATGTATGTGTTAGGTGATAGATGATATTTATGATGATGTGGATTTGAAATAGATGCTAATGTGTGTATATTTGTAGATGTTCATATGATATGATGTGATGTTATTATGAGTTGATCTAATGATGGATTTATGGTTATATGCAAATGGATATTGCTTATATGTTTTATGATGTGCTTTATGATGTAATGATGGATGATTGATGACTTCTGTATTTATGGATGCAATGTTATTGTTAAATGCATGTTTAATTTTGCTTTAATTGTATGCATCTAGCTTATGTGATGGTATGGTATGAATGAACCTGTATGCTTTAATCACTTAAAACATAAGGAATGCATATGATATTAACAATCTTAATGGGTGATACCATAGAAAGTAAAAAAATAATCATGAATTTAAATAATCACTCCTATCATAAGAATTGATTAAGTATTCATATGTGAGATGTAATGGTGTGAAATGTATGTATTTTCTTGATAAGTTTCTGTAAATTAAAATATATAAAGTAGTCAGTGGTTGTCTATATATTATTTCTAATATATATGCGGTATCTATCCTACTATATTGATACCCCCTAATTTATAGAATCTTATAAAGAAAATGTTGGTATGATTGATGATATGATTTGTTGCTATATAAGAATTTTTGGGGCTTTGCTTGAGATTCAAACATTCTAGTTACCCTATCAATAGTTGCGTACTGACCATACTAGACTTTTGAAGAAGCAAGGCTTTCATCATGGACCTATGGATTCATTGTCCCTGTGTGTGCAAATGAATATATTTAGATAGAACTCAATATTTTCCTCCGATGTCAGGCGGGATTCTTTCAGCCCATTGCTAAGATCGGGGAACCTCAATTGTTCATCTTATCCTATGTTGGACTCAGTTGGACTATACCACTAGGTGACCTTGGGTTACCTAAAGCTAGCTCATCCACATTCAAACATTGGTCTACACAAATGCATAATGCCTTTGTATTAGACATATCATCGTGCTTTTGGTTCGGTTGTGTTGAGAATTCCAGGGATTCAAGTTCCATTCCCTTCTTTTCTTCATTTTGACTCGGGATACTTGCTCATGTCTAGTGATGAAAATCACTATTTATTTTACTGATTTTTTTGTTTTCTTTTGAGCAAGGGATTCTTGTAGTGATGATAATCACTATTTATTTTGCTTTTGTTCTTTTGATATTTTGAACTATGACTTTGGGCGTTGATGTTCGAATTTTGAAGATTTTGAATTTTGAGATTTGAATTTGGCTTTGTTCTGGGATTTTGCTTATTTTTATGAAAGCAAGGGATGTATGCAGTGATGATAATCACTCATTTCTGGGTAGGGCAGAACTTGTCCTTTTGCCAATTCTCAGCACCTTTGAACCGGTTGCACAGGGGGATAAGCAAGGATGACCCTTTTCGCTTAAGGTAACTTAGAACCCTATATGCAACTTTCATCTTCCCTTGTCCAACTAGGATTTAAGTGTTTATAATTAGTGATGGGATTCTAAATATCTGAGGTTTTCATGACTATTCCTTATTCTCTACTAATCAATATGGCTTTTCACAAAAATTGATAAGACCACTAGATATGGTTGAATAACCAAAAAATCTTAGCCTGTTCCTTATAGCAACTTTGATATGGTTGTGTTGAGAAACACAATTACACACATGAATGAATGGATGATGGTGGATTTTGTTTTGATTTATGATACAAACTGTGGCATTACTTGTAAGACTGTGATCATACCATATGCGAATGTAATGGAAATGATAATGTAATGCAACTATGTGGATGCAAGATGTGAGATGCAATTGTTTTTGCATTTTTGATTTTATGTTGTTTTTGTATTTTTGATTAATGTGACCAAAGGGCTTATTGTGCCTTTGGGGCTTTTTATTTTTGACCAAGTAGCATGAAATACCCTTGGAGCATTTTGATTGGAGTTTTTTTTTTTTTTTATTTGTTTGTATTTTTTATTCTTTACAATGTTTTTGTGTTTTTGACATATTTGATTTTTTTTTTGTTTTATGTGTAGAATGCCTTCAAGTGAATGATATTGAGAGGTTCAAGCTCTTCAACACCATCTAATGATGTAAGGTGATATGCTCTAGGCCCAACCCTTTCTGAAATCATGTAAGGGCCTATCCAATTTACCATGAATTTGTCTCATAGATGCGACGGTAAATTAGAATTATGTTGGTTCTCTTTGAGCACAAGATCCCCAATTTTGAAATCTCTTAAGTGGAATTTACTATTGTAAGCTCATGCAAGGTGATCTTGGTAAACATGAAGATGCTCTAAAGCATTGACTCATCATTCATCAAGAAGCGTCAATTGATCAAGGTGGCCTTGCCTCGTGGTATCATCATCTATGAAGTCCTTCAATGCTATGCGTAGAGTTGGAATTTCCAACTCTAGTGGCATGATGGCCTCAACGCCATATACAAGTGAAAATGGTGTTGCCCCAATGGGCATCCGTACACTAGTCCTGTATGCCCATAGTGCTAGAGGCAACTGTATGTGCCAATCCTTGTGATTTTCTTGCACCATCTTCCTCAAGATGGAGACTATTATTTTGTTTGAGGCTTCTCTTGCCCATTTGCTTGTGGATAATAAGGCATTGAAAAACTATGTTGAATATGGTATTTTTTCATTAAAGCATACACATTTTTGTTCTTGAAAGATGGCCCATTATCCGATATTATCTTTGAAGGGACCCCAAAATGACTTATGATATTGTGGAGTATAAACTCCGCAATCCTTGGTCTAGTTGTCGATGTTAGGGGGATCGCTTCAACCCATTTAGTGAAGTACTCAGTGGCCATTATGATGAATGTGTGTCGGCCTGAGGATGGGGGTGAGATCTTCCCAATCAAGTCTAGTCCCCACTATGAGAATGGCCATGCTTCCTGGATGGGTTGTAAGGCTTGTGATGGCAAGTGCATGAGATTTGCATGATGTTGGCACTTAATGCATTTCTTGACATATTCATAGTAGTCCTTTTCCATGGTGGGCCAATAGTAACCCATTCTCAAGATGCACTTAATGATGGCCATGCCACTGAAATGTCCTTTGCATGTACCATCATGAGCTTGTGAAATTGCCCAGGATGCTTCCTAGGGCTCAAGACAATGGAGTAGTACTCCATCATATCCTCGTCTGTAGAGGATTTCTCCTAGAAAGATGTATCTTGTTACTTTTTATTTGAATGTTCATCTTTCGATATGTGATAGACCTTGAGGTACTATTTCGAGCTTCAGGAAGTCTCACAATTAGGAAAGCCAATCCTGATAAGCTATGACCTCTATGGATAGAATGACATGCTCTTCTTGTGATCTAGCATTTGTGAACACTGATTGGGAAGCAACCCTATGATGAATGGTTGTTCCACATTTTATAGGACCTTGAGAGATCAAATATTCCCAAGGGGCTATTTGCAAGAAGGCTCTAACTTTGAATGACCAATCCTGATTTGGCTCGGTTTGTATCATGTTGATTGACTCTAGGTTGTCAATAACCTCATATTGTATTGCAAAAAATGTGAGCACTTTCACATGAACGGTTGTGAAATCAGTAGATGGATTCTGAGGGATTAAGGATCCCAAATATGCCATGGTGTCTACAAATATGTTTGATGTATGAGGGATTGCCTCGATGTCATACCATTCTAGCCGAGTTAGGTAAGTGTCAA
Organism: Wollemia nobilis; assembly: GCA_028583015.1. Classification (NCBI taxonomy): domain Eukaryota; kingdom Viridiplantae; phylum Streptophyta; class Pinopsida; order Araucariales; family Araucariaceae; genus Wollemia; species Wollemia nobilis. Next base: position 4,086,242 of record JAQPPZ010000442.1, read on the forward strand.
CAAGTTCCTTGTAAGCTTTCAGGAGTGGGCACCTACATTGGAACAATCCTTTGACTTGGTTTACTATGAGCAAGGAGTCACCAAAGATATTCAATATTTTAATGCCCATTGCTATGGCTATTTGAAGTCCCAAGATCAATGCCTCATATTCCATGTTGTTGTTTGTGCAAGGGAAGTCTAGTTTGAATGATAAGGGCAATGGAGCACCCTATGGTGTGATAAAGACAATCCCTGCTCCGCCCCCTTGTTCACACTTTGAACCATCGAAGAACAATGACATGTCTCTTTCCTTCTTAGGTTCTTCGAGTTCTAGTGGATCTGATAGTGCAAAGACCGCATCATCAGGCAACTCTATGGTGAGAGGCTTGCTATCCTGAAGAGGTGCCTCTACCAATTGATCTGCTATGACTTGTCCCTTGATGGAATTTTGGCTTATGAACTCTAGATCAAATTCTATCAATAGCATGATCCACTTCATGGTACGCATATTGTGATATGTCTTGCTCATCATGTACTACAAAGGATTTTGTTTTGATATAACATAGGTCGTATGGCTCAACATGTAGTGTCACAACTTTCGAGTTGCAAAGACCACTGCTAAACACAACTTTTTGACATACGCATACCCTAGCTCATAACTCACCAATGTGCGACTAATGTAATATATGACTTGCTCTTTGTTTTACACATTATTTTGGGCCAACATGGTGCCCAAAGAAAAATCAGTAGCCGATATATATAATAAGAATGGTATGTCTAGCCTTGGTGGAGCCAACACTGGCGCATCGCCAGATAAGTTTTGATCTCTGCAAAGGCTTGTTGGCACTCTCCATCCCAATGAAATGGGACATCCTTGCATAGCAACTGGTTCATGGGCCGACACTTATCTGATAATTGTGCAATGAACCTTTTTATGGATGCTATTTTTCCTTGTAGGCTTCTTAATTCCCTAATGTTGGTAGGGGCGGCCATTTCCAGTATAGCTTTTACCTTTGCAGGATCGACTTCAATGCCTCTCTTAGAAACTATGAATCCTAAAAGCTTTCTAGAAGTTACGCCAAAAATGCATTTCTTAGGATTCAATATGACATTGTGCTCAATGAGGTGATTAAAGACTTTTCTAAGGACTTCAACATGCTCTTGCCGCAATAGGGACTTGGCAAGTAAGTCATCCATGTAATCTTCTAAGATCTTATGCATGTAGTCATGGAATATGTATGTCATGGCCCACTGATATGTGGCACCAACATTCTTGAGACCGAATGGCATCACTTTGTAACAAAATGTTCCCCATGGAGTAATGAAAGTGGTTTTATGTTGATCCTCGGGTTTAATCTGGATCTGGTTGTATCCAGAAAAACCATCCATTAGGGAGAGCATTTCATGACCTACGGTTGCATCCACAAGAGCATCTATGTTTGGCAATGGGAATGAATCCTTTGGAGTTGCCCTATTTAAGTCTCTGAAGTCTGTGTAGATACAGACTCTTCCATCGGGTTTCCCCATGGGCACCATGTTCGATACCCACTCAGGGTAGTCGATAGGAACTATGAAAACTGCATCCAATAGTTTTTGCAATTCGTTCTTTACCATCAAAGCGATGGTGGGATGCATTTTTCTCAACTTTTGTTTGACTGGTTTCTTCATGGGGTCCAATGAAAGGTTGTGAATGACTAACTTTGGATCTATCCCAGGCATATCCTTGTAAGTCCAAGCAAATATATTTGGCCTCTCTTTCAGGAGAGGAATTATGATGGCTTGTTCTTCTGGAGATAGACTTTCTCCAAACTTGACTTTCTTTGGTTGAGTAGGATCATCGCTAATGTCCACTTTGAAAGTCACTTCTATAGCCATATGTGACCCATCCTCCAACTGGTGAGGCATGGGTATCAAGTGAATGTCATCGATGGGATTTATAGGTCCTACTGACTCAGGATCCAAACTAGCATGGAATACATCATGGGCACAGCCTGGTGTGAAATGAAATGGTTGTAACATCTCTTCATTAGAGAAAATATCTTCAGGCTCTATTGGTGAATCAACATGATCCCAATCAATCGTCTCTATGTCAAGACACAAAGGTTTATTGGGGTTGGTTGGGTTATGAAGTGGAGTGGTCAAATCAATGGAGATTGTATTGATGGATGGGATGAAATCTCCAGGACCACATGGGTGAAATATTATCTCAGAGGTTTCCCTTCCATGCTCACGATGAGGCTCTAGAGGAATGGGAATCTCTAGATCTAGCCCATGAGCCGGGCTAACAATAGGATCATTGGGTTCTAAGAATTCCCTGAATGTTGGTGGAGGGGGATTGACCATGCGATGAATGATAGCTAAGTCAATAGGTCTCCCTAAAAATTACAAGCCAGGGTCTATGGCATGAAGTGTCGCTTCTCTTTCCACCAACATATTGACTTGTCATAAATGGTGAGGTCCAAGATAGGCCATCTCAGTCTCATCCTCAAAATCATCATCACTTATCCAGAAGCCATTAGCATTAGTGTGCGGCCCTAAGATGAGGGGCTCATGTCTTGGCTCTAAGTAAGCCATCTCTATTTCATCCTCATATTCTTCGTCACTTATGAAGAATCCATTTGCATTAGTATGCTACCCCAAGTCATGGGGCCATTGCCTTACCCCTAAGTAGGCTCTCTCTATTGAGTCCTCTGACTCATAGTCACTTTCATCTGATATGTATCCACTCTCATTGTGGATGGACCAAGTAAGTCTTCATAAGTAGTGAGGCCCATGATAGGCCAAGCCCTCTTGTGCTTCATCATCACTTGGCACATATCCATTTTCTTCTTGCTCATCATCCCATGAGTTGTAACCTATTGGGATGGCCTCAATTGTGAGTCTTGGATGATAAGTCTCAGGTGGCGGGATGTTCACCATGGCCACTTGTCTATTGCACATAAGTCTTGAACTTAGTGGGTGATAAGGAATAAAATTGATGTCTTCTCCTAACCCCAAGCTCAATCTATCTAAGGCTACTACTAGAGAGTCATCTCGACCTCTGATGTGATAGCCTACCCCAAATATATCAGTGGGAAGCTGGTATTATGGCTCGAGTGGCCGCCTACGCCCTTGCTCATATATACCAAGACCGTAACCATGCCAATGGTAGCATTCAAAGTAGCTTAAAGTGAACTCAAGATTAGAGAGGTAATGAACATTAACAGTGAATAATTCATCATTGTCCTCTTCTTCTTTCATAGACTTATGGGCGCAGTCTAGTCCAGCATAGATAAAATTTGTCTAGTTGGGAGGGATTCCAAGTGGAACCACTATTCCTACTAGTGGCCTTAGATCCTTTAGACATCCCATATCTTGCATAGACTCTATGATAGGTGTAAAGGTTATGTTCTACACAAGATACTCTCCTATCCCTATGCTTGCCAAATGTATAGTCGTATGTGAGGTGGATGACCCCACGGATGACACTAGTGAAGCGGGGTGGTAGTCATCATCTTCGACTTGGTCTTGATGATCTTCTTCGTCCATGGGACTTGGACCTTCTTCAATAGCTATGGTTAGCATTTCCTTGAGTTTGTTTTCCTCAACCATAGGTGCCTTTAGCTTCTAATTATTTTTTGGTTTAGGCATTGATGGTTGATTAGAAGCATTGGCCACTTTGTGCGCAAGATGAGGTGTTGATGCAGATGGGTCTTTTCATACCCTTTTGTCTTTGTTACTCAGTTGCATGACTGGAGATGAAGGTCCTACAGACAAGTGAGTAGAAGGAATCACAAATTCTCCTAGACAATCCACTTGATGAACATACTTGAATGGCTCCTCATCAGCCAACACCATGTAGACTTTGTTATCATGCACATACTTGACACATTGGTGTAAAATTGAAGGAACACATTTCATGTCCCTTATCCAAGGTCTCCCTAGGAGGATGTTGTATTGCATGGCCCCTTCCAAGACATGACACATCACGGGGATGGTCTTATGCCCCACCTTGATAGGTAGGACTATCATTCCCATAGTATTGCATAAAGCATCATTGAAAGCTCTTAATGTATAGGCTCCCAGAATGATATTGGACTTGGGGATCTTAAGGTGTTCTATTGCCATTGTTGTGATGATGTTGATTGATGAACCTGTATCGATCAAGACCCGCTTAAAAGGTAAATCATTGATTGATGCCACAATGTTCAGCGGAGGGTCTGGTAAGGTAGTAGGTACTATCTTAATCTCATAATCATAGAATCAAATTACAGGTTCCTGGCATTCTTGTACTTGTCCCACAAAATGGGTGAATGCATTTGGATCTTGCGGTTGGATCTCAATTGACCTTAAAATCTCCATCAAGGTCTCCCTATGCTTTGGGGACTATTGTATGAGCTCATAAATGGATAGCTTAGCTAGAGTCATTTGTAAGTTTTGCTCAAGTCTACTCTAGATAGTTACCACAGGTCGAGTTGGTGGACCTGGAAGGTTGTTTTACCCCTACCTCTACCTTGGTGCAGTTGGGACATTCATAGGAGCTACAGGAGGTTGTGGTTGACCATACCGTCTACTCTTGGTTGCTATATTGACAATTTCAACCATCCCAACACATCCATGGGTAGGTATATCAACTCAGACCTGATTGACTTGGGCCCCTTGCTCTCTAGGGGCCTCATGATTTGGTAGTAGGTTTTTGTAGATGCCCATATCTCTATTGTTAGGGGCCAGTGGGTTGTCCACTTTTAGTTCTCCCACCTCAATCATGTTTTGCACCTGATGTTTGAAACCAACACAAACTTTGATATTATGCCTCAATATCCTATGATACGGGCAGAATTGATCTTCCCTATATCATTTTGGCTTAGGATGGTTGGGATCTATAAGAGGTATATCAGGGAATCTGATCTTTCCTACCTCGCTCAATTGATTGAAGATTGATTGCATTGATTCTGTCAATGGTATAAAATAATGAGGGGGTTTGCATTCTTTGTTTTGACCCTGATTGTTCTTTTGATCATAGTTGGTTAGTGGGGGTTGTGCTTGATAATTTTAGGGCTATTGTGCAGCCCCATCCTTAGGCGTAGCCAATACCACTTGATTAACTAGGGTAGGGTTTGCCTGCTTCTGCTTATATTTGCCATTCTTATCATTTTTGCTCCACTCCTTCTTGGTTCGGAGTTTTATGGTTCCCTCATCTACTTTGATGTCCTCAATGAGTTTGGCTTGTGCCAAAGCTTCCTCAAATGAGGGGTATTGTTGTAGTTGTAGCAAGAGGGAAATGTGTTTGGAACAACTCTTGGTGAACATCCGGATGATTTCTTCTATGGGAACGGAGAATGATAATTTTACCATGACTTTTCTCCATCTATTCCCGTAATCCATTACTAGCTCATCATCATAATGTCTTAAATTGGCTAGGTCCGAGAGATTTACTTTCCTCTTAGCACCAAAGGAGAAATACTTTAGAAAAGCATTCACGAGTTGTTCAAAGTTGGATATGCTATGCTTGGGCAATTGGTTAAACCATTGAGTGGTTGCACCCAAAAATGTCATGATGAATGTCCTTAGCATAAGAGCATCATTGTCTTCAAGATGAAAACATGCATTGATGAAATTGGTGACATGCTCTTGTGCATCTTCTTCACCTTTAAACTTCTCTAGCCTAGGCATCTCAAAATGCTTAGGATAGGGAGGGCTAGGAACTGATGGACACAATGGTTGGTTGTGTATTTTGCTCAATGTTGGTTGGCTCCCAGCAACCTCTTGTTTCTCAAAGGCTTTCATATTTTTAGTAAGCTCTCGAAATGCCTTTGAAGCAAGGAGTTCTTCCTCTTGCAAACCCCCCATGGTGATGGTGGAGGTAGCACTCTATCCATTTGATTTGCTCTATTTTCTTCCCTCCTACGAGGGGATCCAGGATACGCCTGATCCTGATTTATTAAGTCTACCATTTCCCCCCAGTTGGATTCCACTCATGATTTGGAGGGTGATTTTGGTGTGGGTCACTTTCTTGTCTAGTGCACCCATTCTATTGTGAGTCAGCACGTTGATCTCTATTTGCTTGTTGGTTGCTATGAGCTAGCTGCTCAACTTGCTCTCTTAAGCATTGCTCATGTTTGCGTAACAACCGTTCTCTTTGTTTATCATGTTCAAGAGCTTCTACAAGCTCTCACTCCTTATGCAAGGCATTTTCTAACCATCGCACATGGTTGAATTGCATGGTTATAGAAGACTCATGCTTATCTGACTCCGTTCTTGTAGTTCTGATTCATAGATTCCTCGAAGAGGTTTCTATTATCTCTTTGCTTTGGCTAGCTAGTGTGACTTGTTCAGTATATTATTGGGCATCTCTATGATCAGAATCTATATGTTTACTATGGGGTCACCCTGAGGCACCACCAATTTGAGAAGTGGGCTTAGAAGTCATAGTTCATGAACTTTCGGATGCAGAGTTCTCTATGGCTACAGTTTAGGTGGTGGCCTCGGGTGCAACCGATCCAACTCATCCAACTATCTTGTTTTCCATGGCTGATCCCATGGGGTGCCATTCACTCCAATGAGGTCATAGTATAATGGAATCCTTCCTCTTATTTGAAGGATATCTTCTATTTGATGTCTATGACTGGATGTGTTTCTAGTTTCCTACCCCTTAGTGGGCTGATCTATTCTAAGTGTTGCATGTGAATGTTGAGATGTTTCGACTCTTGTGTGTCTTTATGGTGATGAGGGTTTTGTAGCCCTCTCTACCCTCCATGAGGATGGATATGGGGAAACCTCATCATATCTATGTGAAGAACGGGGTCTAGAACCCTCTTTATGTCTATGTGAGGAGGAAGCTCTTGAAGCTTCCTCATGTCTCTGAGAAGTTTCTATGCATTTAGAGGAAGCCCTTGAGGTTTCCTCATGTCTCCTTGATGATGATGGCCATGAGGCCTCTTTGTGTTTATGAGATGTAGTTTCATGTTGTGGTTCCCTATTTGGGGTTTCTCGAGGAGATCCCCCAAGGGTTGAATTATCACCTCTTAGACTCATGGAACTGCGTCTCACGGTCTTTCGAGTAGGTCTTTCAATGTTACTATGGCTTCGCCTAAGGGTATGAGTTGCCTCAGATTCCCCTTCGATGTCAGACCGAGGTTGTTTACTTCTTGTTTTGACCATCATTTTTGGAAACTTTAGCTTTTGTGTTGCACAAACAATATCAAGCAAATGTTTATCTTGCTTACAATTTTAAGTGTGCCCTAAACTATTTGTTGTATTTTGATGTTTTGTTGTTTCTTGTTTCTTGCTTTGGATTTGGAAATGAGGAGACTCATCCATAGTGATAATCAAGAGTACTCATGCCAAACATGATTTCCCAAAAGAGACTAGGGTACACCACTGAAATCCTAGTGGGGGGTTCGCCTAGCTCTTCCACTCTGAACCAATGAATGTTCCAACAGTGGGAGACAGTTTGAACACAAGTAACTTAGTATCACTATGAAGAAGTTCTTCAATCCATTTCTAGGAGAATCTAGGGGGAAAACCGGTGGAAGGAGATGAATTCCAACATCACCAGACTGAATTGAGGGTTGGTGATGAAATCCAACTCCCCAATGTTTAAATGATACGTGCGTGTGTGGTGTTCATTTTAAGCTTGCATGAAGTAAAGTGCATAATATAGCAGAAATGACTCTTTCCTATATGCCTAAGTGCAAAATACATTTCAATATTTAGAAATATGCATGAACTACTATGATTTGTATGGGTGCACTTTATTTCATGCAAATATGGCCTCTTGCAAGGCCTCAAAGCAAGCAAACAACATACAATGTCTAGCACGTTGGATCCTAGGGTGAAATTTTCAAGCATAAGCCATTGTTCCTAGAAACGCCTAGTGGAAATCTAAAAGAAGATCTAAGATATGCAAAATGCCTAATTATTTCTTCTTTTATTCTTTCAATTCCCAAATAAAAATGTGCTTTAAGTTCACTATTTTAGACACACAGAAGTAGACAGAAAGCTATAAAATATCAGAGAAGTTGTACCAACCTCTAATCCAGCTTAGAGAACCAAGGTTCTATCCTCTACTGCACTCCAGTGTTGGCCATTGTCGACCAGAGTGGCTAGTTTCTAGCCATTGTTAGCAGGAGCGGCTAAGGCTCTATTGGCCATTGTGGCTCAGAGCGGCTGATTTTTGGCCATTGTAGACCAGAGCGGCTAAGCCTGCACACAAAACTAAGTCAGTATCTAGGTAAAAAAATGAAAAATTAATGGATGTCCCACCGTGATCACCATCTGTAGTGACCCCGGGTGCACACACCGCTCTTACTCTACTTGCAAATGTGTTAAACCCAAAATGAAATGAAAGACCATGAAAAAGCATATAACATGGAAGTAACAAAGATAGATCTCTTTATTCGTATTGAAACTTGGTTACATGTCGGTCCCTCTTAGGGATACCCATTTTGATACAATAAGGTTACAAGTGGGTAAAATGTCCCCTCGCAAAGGGGTGGTGCGCTATCACAAGCTTCCCAGTTCCGCACATAGAAATGTATGAGGGCTTACAGATGCCTCCTTCTCTAGGTATATTTCCTAGAGGGATCCTTTTTCTCTCATATGTTGTAGCTTCCATCCGATGAACCTGTGGCCCTATGAGCAATGAAACAACAACACACGCTTAGATGTCCGAGATTGCCTCCCTAGATGAGGTTGTTAGCAATGAATATACTCAAATGAAAGCAAGTGCAAATGAAACTAATGCTATGAATGTGAATGAATGAAATGATGCTATGCTAATGATATGCTAAATAGAATAATGAAACTAATGTCTAAAACCCTAAGCTAGGCCTACGAGCCACTATCCAATGACAACGACCGCTAAAGTGAATCTCGTTCTCTTTGCTCCAAAGCTATGGATCAAAGCTTGTATCTGATGTTCTAAAATGGTGATTGCTTTGCTCTCCAATTTGTTAGGGCTTCATCATAAATATGATCTCCAAGGGAAGCTCTCCAAGTCTTGAAAGCTCTCCTCAAATTTGGACTTATTCTATATCTCTTTGGTGCTCTTAGGCTTGCACCTTTTAAAGTGTGTGAAACCCTAAAGTCTATGCTCAAAACCCTAGGATTGAATCCCTCATGCGTAGTGAATGTTAGCATGAGAAGATTTTTATCTTTTCTATGTTTAAAGACTAGTTAACTGAAGTCTAAATGCAAACTCAAGTCTCCTATGTGAACTGGCCATGAAAGGGAATGCAAAGTTACTCCCGCTCACCTTTATTGCATGCAGACTACCACTTCCACCCGTGATTGGGCATATCTATCGGAAAAATGCTTTTTATGGCTTAGTCTATTGTCATCTACAGTGGCTAAGATCTGGTCGCTATCATCTACAGTGGCTAAGGTTTGGCCGCTCTAGGCTTGAGCGGCTAAGGTCTGGTCACTCTAGTCTTGAGCGGCTAAGCTTGGATGGGCTCAAAATGCCCCATATGAGTGGTGAGAACCACTTTTGATGCTTGGAAAGTCCAATATTATGTCATATGATCTTATGAATGTGCCTATGTGAGTAGCTCCCCTAAACATGACATGTTTTAGGTGTCTACACATAGATTCTAGGGTTGCCAAAAGAATAGAAGGTAAGAAATATCATGAATACTTAGTCAAGTGGAAGAATCGAGTAATTGAGGATTCCACATGGATGAACACATCTAAGATTACCAAATATGGGGTTCACATTGAAGACTTGTTGAATTCTCATGAACCATTTCTTCTACTCGGTGAGTATGATGTGAGAGAATCTAACCAATATTTAGAAGATGAACAATTGTGGAAATGAAAGGCCAATGGTTCATCTATTGTGCAACTAGGATTATAAATTGTTTGCTTGTATCTAAGAATGGACTGGAAAAGAGAGGGATCAAAGGTCTTAACTCAACTTTGTAATTCTAATAAAATAAATAAATGTCATTTTATCTATTAACCTTGTGATATTTGTTGTTGTAAATTGTGTATTTGGTATTGTGCATGTTCTATTGCTTCTAATTGTGCAGGTCATCAAAAATTAATTTGGTGCATTGTAGTCCAGCAAGGAAGAATTGTGATGGTGATGTTGAGATTTGAGAACCCATTCGCATACCAACAATAGGGGATACAAAATTCGATAAAATACATTTTGTAGGAAGAAAAAAAATATATATTTTTCAAATTACCGAAGTAGTGGACAAATTGAAAATTTACCTCCAATCGTGGTGCATGAGATATGCAATGTGAGGAGGGGTTGCTATTTTCTTTGGGGCCATATGGGAAATGGAGGAGATTGGAGGCAATAAACTATCGAACAATTATTTATCACATCAGTGAATAGCCAAAGTCAAATATTGATTGAAATTATTTGTAGGAAAAAAACTGTATAGTTGTGGATTACAAAGATTTTTTTTGAATGGAAGTGGAGGTTACATTTGAAGGATGTATGTGAATGGAGTGAATGAAACCTAAAAGATTAACCTAGCATGCCATAAAATTAATCAAGCAATAATGAACCACTTAATTGCTCAAGAGAGGAATGTTAGGGTTAAATATTAAAATAATATAGTTGTATGACAACTACATCATTTAATTGTGTGGTTACTTGGATCATACGATTGTTTATATTGAATAATAATTTGGATTGTATGATTACTACAAGGTTGTATGATTTTTTTCTTGGTTGAACGGTTGCTAGATTGTACGATTTATTGCTGGGTTGTACAATTTGATGCTAGGTTGTATGATTTGATGCTGGATTGTACAATTATTGTTGGGTTGTATGATTTGATGTTGGGTTGTATGATTTGATGTTAGATTATACGATTTGCTGTTGGATTGTATAGTTTTTGCTAGATTGTACGATTGCTACTATATTGTACGATTGTTGAGCTATTGAATGATTTGCTAAATTGAAGGATCACCCATGTAATTGTACGATTATGGCTTGAATGACCAAAATGAATGGTTATTAGTTTTCATTAGAATCTTGTTGGGAGTTGTGTTGTTACTGCATCATCCCTTATAAAAATCAACACTTTACCCTATAAAGAGATACCATAGTGATAAGTTCTTAGGTTTTCATATAAGAAACCCAAGTTTAAAACTTGGTATGAGGATCCAAGTTCCCCAGTATGAGAGGACTAAAATCCTCATGAAAACCCATGCTTTACCCTAACATTTCAAGTCTTGAGAGGGATACCATAGTGATAAGTTATTGGATTTCCATATAGGATATCCAAGTTCACACCTTGGTACGAGGGGACAAAGACTCCTCATAAAAACCTATGATTTACCTTAACATTTTATTTTATTTGCAAGGACAACACAATAGTTTAGGCTTTGGGCTCTCTTTCAGGAGATATAGGTTCAAACCATGATGTACACAAAATGGGATAGGTCGTATGGTAGCAATTAAGTGTTTTTCCATTGGATACCTTAGAGGGTTTGGGCCAGGATCCTATTGACTTCATTTTATCCAACAAGCTAGGGTTTATAATGGTAGTAAAATAGTGGTTTGGGCTTTGGACTCTCTTTTAGGAGACTTAGGTTCAAACCATGACATACCTAGAAGGGGTAGACCGGATGGTAGCAACTGAGTGTTTGTTGGTAGTTCAATGGCTTGGAAGGTTAGGATATCGATTTTGTTTTACCCAGTAGGCTAAGGTTTATAGTGGCAATATTCGTATTCGATCCATATCAGACAAAGGTGTTACAAAATTTTCTATGTATATAAAAAATATAATATATTAAATAAAAAACTAAGATATAAATAAAAAATAAATTATATAATAATATTAAATTTGAAAGCTTGCATGGTATCATGAGATGAAGTAAAATCAAGAGGAAAATAAATAAAATATTCTTTAAAAAGCAAGAAAATAATGACCTATAAAAATTATTCTTGGATGTGGTATATATGACCAAACATTAGATGCACAATATTTGATTTTTAAAGGATTGACCTGCATAAAACACACCTAATTTATTAAAAAATGAAATCTTACATCATGAAATAGATTGCTTATTAAAAAACATTTAAGTGACATACTAAATGTTTTGAATACTTTACATGAAATTAGGATGGCCTCATTCACATAAATGAATTTGAAATTAAACATATTACTATGAAAACTATTAAGGTTAACTTTAAGGTAGATTTCATAATTTATAATATAGGTGCACTCATAGGTTTATTAAATTGACATTGAATTTATAATATGAATACATTCAATTGTAGGTTTATGACCACTCAATTAATGGTTTATGCATTAGCATAAGTTTGATGCTTAGTTTTAATTGTTATAAGATAAACCCTACATTAAAGTACTTTTATAAATTTATAAAATGTTTGATCATGATATCAAAACATTTTTTAAATATATTAAAAGTTGGGCCAGATAAGAAGATTTGGTGTATTCTTTTGTAAAATATTGAATCAATTATAATAAAAATAGAAAATGAAATATTGTTGAGGTATATCTCTATGGAGAAGCTAGAGGAGGTGATTTTATTTTCCACACTAATAAGCATATGATCTCTATGGATTTTCTATATTTTTCTTTAATTTTTTTTTGGTATTTGTTAAAGTGCAATATATTAGCTATAATAGAAGAGGCCAAGAAAAATAAGTCTATTATAAATGATATTAATTCCACCTTGGTTACATTGGTTTCCAATAGTGACAAGACAAATTTTTTTGATAGTTTTTGTTTATTGAACCTTTGAACTATGATTTAATAGATAATTTCATAAATTATGGAAAATATATTGGAAAAAATTATACAATTTATTATCTTGGAGGAGCATTTAGTTTTTTATGGTATGAAAATTGCACAAGTGGTTACATATTCTCTTTTTTCAAGGAAAAACTAGGTATGCTTGTAAAATTAGATATAAATAAAGCATAAGATAGGATTTGCAAGGGTTTTCTACATGACATCCTAAAACATTTTAGTTTTGATCAAGGTTTGTGTGAATGAATACATCATTTATCACTCTTAAATATTATATTTTGATAAATGGACCTCATTGAACCATTATCTTGTTATCTCTTTATTGTTCTTGTTGAGTCAATGGGGATAAATTTCATGCAACAAAAAATAGAAAAAAAAATGAAGGGTATTTGGGTTGCAACAAAATCCCCCCTTTATATATCATTTGTAACTTATTGATGACACTTTTATCTTGGGTCATACCTTATGAAATGAGAAGGTTATTAGATGTTTCATACTATTAACATTGCCCTTTATTTACAATGTGTGTGTGATGTCAACTTCAAAAGTATGACATCCAAAATTAATAAATTTTAAAGATATTTTCTCTAAAAAGGAGGCAAGGAAATATTTAGGTTTTATCTTTATAAGTAGGATATGGTTTAAAAAGGAAAGAAATTGTACATGCATTCTTGTAAAATTATATATTTATGAGTTTAGCATTAGGGGCAAAACTTGATTGAACATTATTCAAAAATTAAAGAAAGAGCTGAGACAATATTTATTTAAAAATATATTAGGTTTTGCTAATGAGACAAAATTATTTAGGAAATGAATCCGACCTAGGGGCTTGACAACATGGAACTTAATATTAGAAATTTTATAGTTGATCAAAAAATATATTAAGTAGTCAATCAATGAGAGGATTTTATAGATTGTTGGTATGATACTTAGTTGAAGTCTTATCTTCTTATTTCTAATCTAAAATTGTTGGAGAATATTACATTATTGGTACATGCTAAGGGTACCTTATGGTACAATTATAAATATGTAAATAGTAAAATATGGGTTAAGTCTATATTTAGGTGTGTGATTCTTATGCATGTAATGCACAAGTGTCACGTAATAAGGTGTGTAGATGTGTGCAAAGTGTCATAGAGTAAAGTGTGCAAGTAAATAGAGAGTCAAGATTCATGTATACAAGTTGAAAGTTGAGAAGACAAAAAACATGAGAGGTTTATCTTATGTATGGAATAGAAAAGGATGTATCTCCAAAATATGTAAGGAGAAAAAAATTCAAAAGAGTCAAATATTCACCTTTATAAGGTTATATTATAGAGGTAAAGCTCTTTGTGTTGTATCAAAATATTGTGCTATTCTCAAGTTGTATACTTGATTCATCAATAATATTGTATGTTTATTCAATGATATTACTATTTATTTAAGTAAATAAAATATCTTATTATTGTTATGATTATGGATATTGAAATTGGTAATTGAATATGGTTAATAAGCTAACAATGGTATCAAAGCCACATGAAGAAAATGTAGGCTAAGAATATTGTTATTGATTTTGGGTTATTTGAGCTCTTCACCTATTTAAGTGCTTTGAACATCTCTCCAAAGCTATTCACTGTAGACTAATGTCCTTCTAGAATCTTGAGCACTATTCAAACAATATTTTTTTATGGACTGTGCTTCCTTGCTTAAGCTTCTTTTTGAATTGCTCTTCCAACATGTCTAAAATAGCTCTTAAACTATCTCTTCCTTTTTGACATTGGTTGTAGGTGCCTTTTCTTCTTATTTTATATTTTGTATGGCTACTCTTTGCAATATGATAGTATAGAGCCAAATCTTGACTACTATAGAGCTATTGGACATTTTGAGCTCAGTTAGTTGTCATTGATGTCAAGGTGAAAAAGTCGTCATTGATGCCAAAGTGAACATATGAAGCCGCCATCAACACCATGGAGCACACCATTATTAACACCAAGAACAAGCAAAGAGTTGAAGAATAAGTTGGCAAAATAATATTCAGTGAAGGTTTAATTAAACCCATGGTGGCATAATATTTTAAATCAAATAAGTGGAGTACAAGTTATAGGTTTAAATTTACCCTATGGAAGACTTTAATTTTATTAAAGTCAAAGGTTTTAAATATAATTTATAAAATTTAAATTCTATTGAATTTAAATAATTTATAAATTATATAAAGGTTTAAATTAACGTTGACGTCATCAAAAATTAAGGAGCATCGATGTCTAAATTTGAATGATGTTTTGTGTATAAATTAATGCCCAAAGGAGCATTTGAAACTTACCCCTCAATGAATTAACTCCTATGCAAAAAGGTTGAAGGTATTTTGTGCATCGTGAACATTGAGGAAGAAGACAAAGAGCTTTGTCTTATTACTGTTAGGGAAGAAAACAAAAAGAGGACAACGCATGATTTAAGTCACATAGGACACACTGGTTCATTGGTGGCACGCGCCTTGCGAAGGCGTTGGGAAAGGAAGTGCCCACATTCGATTCTTGTGGACGTGCTAAGGAAGGTATTTTTGTTTGCATTCAATTTGAGCACCAAGAATAAGAGAAAGAGCATGAAGTGCTTGTTGGTTCTAAAACATTTGCCTAGCAACCATGGTGGTCAAGCCCACGACTAGAGCATTTGGGGAGGCAAATATCGTGGGATCGAATCCCACTAGTGGCAAAGGTAATTTTTGATTTAAATTTTGCCTAAGGTTTTCTCAAAAGGGTCATTTGGAGTTATAAGGGTTTGTGTAGATTTATTTGTGTTTGAAGTTATAAGAGTTTGTGAAGATTTATTTTTTAATTTGTGTTTGGAGTTATAAGGGTTTGTGAAGGCTTATTTTTTTTTAAAATTGATTTGTGCTACTCAGAGTTAAAAGGGTTTTTGAAAGATTATTTTGTTGAGAAGGGATTTATGTTATTAAGGTTTTTAAAGAAAGAGGATTTGATTCTTGCCAAATTTCTACTTGTCATTTATTGATTAAAGAGGTTTTGAGTTATTTTGGTGGATGTTGAATTTATTTTTAGTTGGGATTTTATAAGGTGTGATTGGATAAATACTTTATGTATGTTGATGGTTGTTTTTGAAAGGTGGAGTGATAAGGTGTAATTGAGTATTTATATTATTTTTGTGAGAAATATTTATCTTCTAACCTCTTGATATTGGCATAGAAGTTTGTGTGATTGTGGCATATTTATGACATCCCTTCATCTTCAATAAAAAGGTATGAGCACATTCTTCCATAGTTGAGTTGATTGATTGGTTTTCTAGAAAATAAGTTTGGAGTGAAAAGGACTTGATTAGGGTTTCCTTTTGAGAGTGATTGAGTTAATGCTTCAAGGTTTTCTGGAATAAATAATTTGTTGATAAAACATTGTTTTATGAGCATTGTTGTTGAAGTGAGTTGTTGTGCAAAGAAATTGAACTAGGGTTTGAAAAGAACATGAGTATCATTGTTATGTGAGATTTATTTTTGAGCATTTTTGGAAATATTTTGAGTTGGTGATTACATGCTTGGACTAGGGTTTGTGAGAAAGGGTTGTTTCTTTGAAGTGATTGGTTGAGTAGAGTTGGTTGAGCCTAGTCAAGTGGTTGTGTAGAGTGATTGTTCAAGTTCCTTAAAACAAACTAATCTATATTCTAATTTGAATTGAAAAAGGGATTGAGCATTGAGTGTAGAACATATTGAGTCTCTAAAAATTCTCTTTATGATTCTATGAGATTGAACAAGTTCTGTGTGGACTTGTTAAGTAGATTTGAGGGAAGTCTTTGAGGAGACTTGTGGACTGATTTTGTGTAAGCCTTTTGTGAAATCTTACAATACAAATTTGAGCAAGTTCTGAGTGGACTTATTGAGAAGATTTGAACAAGTTCTGAGTGGAATTATTGAGCATATTTTAGCAAGTTCTGAGTGGACCTATTGAGCATATTTGAGCAGGTTATGAGTGGACTTGTTGAGCAGATTTGTGCTAGACCGAATGAACTGTATTTAGTGTAGATTTGAGATAGAGCTTTGGAGGTGATAGAGCATAGAGGACATTAGTATTCAGTGGATAGAGATCCATTAGCCAGGGCAGTAAGGACATGTATTCTGAGTGGGGATAAGAGTATTCAATGGAGAGATATCCACAAGAGAGTGTAGTGGAGGTAGTAGTCTTCTAGAGGATCACCAACCAAAGCAGAGGAGGAGTTCTCCTATGGATAGAGATCCACAAACTAGATTTAGGGGATCAAAATATCCTTTGGACAGAGGTCCATAAAAATTGTAGGGAAAGGATTCCCAAGAGAATTTATAAGAAATATTTTCTCTGTGGAGGTAGCCATCTTTGGGTGAACCACGTAAAAAATTATGTCTCTCATGCGTGTGATGCTTTATGTGATGTTTACTACTTTAGTAATGTTGATGCTACTATATGGGTTAAAAAGAATTTTTTTTTATTGTATATTATTCACTCCCCCTCTCAGTATAAGCACATGTTATTAAATTGGTATCAGAGCAGGTCTCTCCATGAAAAGACTAACAACTTGGAAGAGGATCCATCGGTAGGACACATGACTTCAGAAAGTGAAGAAGAGACTATGTTTAACATAAAAGAAGAAAAATTCTTTGTTGCTCTCAAAAAATTGGAAAGACTAAGAGAGAAAAATTCAAGCTTGAAGGAACAAGTTCAAGAAGATGAAGAAGCAAGGATGGAACTTATACAAAATCTCACAGATCTCAAAATCAGGGTATAAGAAGGAAAGAAGATTGAGCAAGACATGACATATCTATTAAGAGCTAGGAAAATAGAATGTGAAAAATTGGAAGCAAAAATTGTTCACCTAAGGAATAAAGTTGAAAGTACCAAGGTACTACAAGATACAGAATATGAGAAACAGACAAAGGAATCAAGTCTTTAGAAAGCAGAAAACTCAAACAAGGATGAGCAAGCAAAGGACATAAAAAAAAAAGAATGCAAAGGAGAACCTTGGATAAGAGTTAATCACAAGAGGAATATGACTTCTCCACAAGTTCCAAGACATCCAAACAGGTTACATAATTTATTCCATGGTCATTGCTTTTATTTCAATAAATATGGTCATAAAGCTATACACTGTATTCATTATGCAAGATACAATAGAGATTTCAATTCCTTTGCACCCCTCATGGATGATGATATTACATGTTACAAATGCAATAATTTTGGGCACAAGACCAGATGGTGTAAAATGATACTTTCTGAGTTTAGAAAAATAATTTCAACAACTAGGAAAGATGAAAAGTAAAATGTTAAGGGTAGATCAATGTTAGTACAAACAACCCTTCATGCTCAAGATAAAGAAGAACAATGGTATCTTGATATTGGTTGCTCTAGTCACATGACAAGAGATAAAGACAAATTCATTGTACTAAAAAAAGTAAATAGAGGATTAGTAAGTTTTGGTGATAATAAATCAGCAAGGATTAGTGGAAGAGGAACTCTAAGTTTAGACAATGGAAAAATGAGAACAAAGAATGTTTTGTATTTTAAAGGATTAAAAAATAATCTGTTGAGTATAAGTCAAATTTATGATCAAGGATACATGGTTACTTTCCATCCAGATAGATGTGAGATAAGGAAAAAAGAAACTAGAAAAATCATTGCCAATGCAAGAAGAACCCCAAACAACTTATACATGCTCAATGAGATCAAAAGGGAAAAGTACTTTCTATCACAAGAAGATGAGAGTTGGTTATGGCATAGAATATTGGGTCACTTGAATTTTTCCAACATAGTAAATATAAGCAATAAATAGGCAGTTAGAGATTTACCCAAAATAAGAAGACCTCAAAACATAATTTGTGTACCCAGTCAACATGGAAAGCAAACTAGGACAACCTTTAAGTCAAAAGGTTATATGTCATCCGAGCCATTGAGCCTAATACATACTGATTTGTGTGGTCCTACTAGAACTCAAAGAATTTAGGGTGGGAGCTATTTTATGTTGTTTATAGATGATTATTGCATAATGATTTGGGTAACCTTCCTAAAAGAGAAGTTGGAGGCCTTTGAAAAATTCAAAGCATTCAAGGAATTGGTTGAAAATGAAATTGGCAAGAGGATTAAGTGTCTGAGAGCTAATAGAGGAGGATAATTTACTTCAAATGAATTTGTAGAGTTTTGTGAACAACATGGAATCAAGAGAGAGTATTCAGCAACAAGAACTCCTCAACAAAATGGGGTAGTTGAAAGGAAAAATAGGACTATTGAAAACATGGCTAGAGCTATGTTGAATGAATCTAAGTTATCAGATGGTTTTTGGAGAGTGATGTGTAGTCGTTATACCATCATTAATTCTCAAAGAATCTGTCAATCCAGGGTAGTGTAGAAGGCTATCTGCGGAAGAAGAAGTGAAACAGCTATAACTTAGGTCAATCTAGGGCAACAAGTCTTTATTGGTGGAACCGGTTTTGTGGGGGGTTTTGGAGCATTCCTATCTCTAAATTGCATGAATTAAATCTTAATCTAAGTTGCAGAATTGGAAACTAATCATTAACTGCAGAAATGAAGTCCTAATTACAATTGCAGAATGAGACCTAATTATACTGCAGAATTAACAGTTGCAGAATTGAAAGTCTGATCCTAATTGCAGAAAGGAAATCTAATTACTTTTGTAGTAAAGAAAGTCTAGATCTAATGTGGAAATAAAACTATCAAAATTCTGTAATAGAAGGTTGTCAATCCTCTGTTCAGATTTTGACAGCAAAACACAAAAATGCAGGAAATTGCTGAAAAATAGTAAATTCTAGAAATAACAGTTCTGAAAATAAAGTGAAAGCTTGGCTGAAAGTAAGATTGCAACTAAAACATTAAGCACAAGATTTATTTTAACATGAATGAACTAATACTGCAAATATTGTCAACTTATTCACAAGCAATTTACATAACAAGTTCTCGCAACTCATTCTCATCGCAAAGAAAATCGTAATAAAAACCTCGTTCCGTTAGTCCTCCTCCTAGGTCCGGAAGTGGCCAGCCTCTTTGTCCGTAAGAAGGTGTAAGTCTCTCTCTCTTTCTAAATCTTAATCACACTCATTTACAAGTAAATTGAAATAGAACCGGTGCACTTTATTGATCAAAAGACATGATTACAAGAATTCTCATAAAAATCATACAGGACTCGTAATAACCAATTTCTAGTTATACTCTGTATTTTCTGCTAGCTTTCTCTATATTCTATCTTCTGCTACTTCTCTACCCCCTTACTCGGCTCAACCTGAATGGGAGCAATATTTATAGCTATCCTATGATCTGATTACAAACAAAGAATATCTCAAAAGATCTAACCCTACAATGCTGCAACAAATTCTGGTTTTATCCTAGAAGAGGACTAAAACCTGATCTTTCCCTTAATGATGGCTTTGGTCGGCAATGACGGCAAAAACAGATGGCAGATATTTCTCTTTACTTTTTCCAACCTTTATTTCCCTTTTTTCGTCTTCAAAAATCGGTCAAAAAGGTCAAAATCACATTCTGTTCTTCATTCCGAAGATAAGTGGCTTCATTCCGAAGACAATCGCTTTCATTCCGAAGATCGCTCATTCCGAAGATCGCTCATTCCGAAGATACTGCATGCTTCATTCCGAAGATCCGCTCATTCCGAAGACGCTGCATTCTTCATTTCGAAGATCCGCTCATTTCGAAGATGCTGTGTTTCTTCATTCCGAAGATATCTGTTCATTCCGAAGATGCTTCTGAATGAACAAATGTGTGCTTTTCCTTTGATTTCTTCTCGCATCTCTCGTGTGGGTTATCTCTTAAGATCAAATTCTAATGGTCTCCATTCCTTTCCTCATGTGAATTCCATGCCTTGCTATTTATGGACAGCTGGCTGGAATTTACATGGGAAAGACCAGCTTTTGCCGCACAACAATAGTTTGCTTGCACTCGCTAGATTTAGGTGAAGTAAATGCTTGAAACAAATCAAAATATGATTAGTGAAATGCTGCTATTATTCTAAGCATATCTCATTGTAGCAAATCATAACAAAAAGAACACAAAACTATGCAAAAAGCTGTAAAATCAGCATATAATATCTCAAATACATTGATCATGCAAAATGGTTAATATACAACATATTAAATCAACTTAACTAACATATCGGATAAAACATAAGATTTTATAGGCATTTTTAGTGTACAAAACATGTTATGATTGAGGCATTTCCTGGGCCTCATCATTTTCCCCCCAACTTATATTGATGCATGCCCTCATGCATTCTGTTGGGCTATGGAATCACAGATGTCCATGTTCAGATTCCATGACCTGTAGAATAACTTCTTGCCTATGTAATATCCTCTGTTTTCCTGAATGTTTCTAAGCCAATCTTCAAATTGTTCATCAGGCTGTTCATCTTCTTCAAAGTAAAATGGAACTGGAGTAATGATGGTTGGAGGCCTGAACCTGAGACCTATCCAGTTATGCTGCATGACCTGGATCAGCTTGGACTACACCTTCTCGCTCTTCTTCCTGGACCACTCTAGATTGATGGGGGAGATAGGTTCTCTTTTTCTTAAAGACATGGAAAGTTCATTCCATCTCGTCTCTCGCATACTGACAATGCCGGGAAGAAATTGTGATCACATAAATTGTTAAATCTGGCCACACAAACTCCTCAAATTGTTCAAGTACATTCTCTTAATATCATCCCCTGTTCATCATTGAAAAGTGTCGCTGAGTGATATTTAGGTGATTTGGCCGGATTGCTCGACTAACAACTCAGCCCTTGTTTCAATCACTTTATTCTCGCCTTTTCTCATGATCCCAATAAAGCTGATTTTGCAAGGTAGACATAAATGCTCTCAACCGAACATCTCCAATGTAGATTTGAGGATGAGAGTCAACTTCCTCTCGGAATGAAGAAACTATGCAAAAACAGTTCACACAGGAGATTTTTCTCGCTCAAAAGGACCGCCAAAATATGCCTCCGAAAAATCTTCAATAGTGTCCAATTTGTATGGAAGGTTTGAAGTAATCCTCATGACCTCGCCATCTAAGGTATTTTTCCTTCAAAATAAGGTCTAGTAAAATCTGGCCGGCCGTCTAAATTGGACTAAAAACTCAAGCAATTTGGCACAAAGTCGATACCTTTTCTTTCAATGCCTGAATTTCTCGTGTCCTTGGCTTCTAGCCGTTTTGCTTCCAGCTTGAATTTTTTCAGTTTTATTGGCAAGTCGTTCATATCTAATCATCCAACCTAGCTATGTCTCGCATTGTACCGCTTCTAAGGACACAAGTATTAGGTGGTCTTACTACAGGGGGGATCCTAGGCACCAGATTTGTCTGAACTCCTTTTTCTGCCACTTCCACTGGCTGTTCATCTGTCAATATCTCTACTTGCACCCCCTTATTTGCTATTTCTATGGGGTTATCATCAAATAGTATTTCTACTTGTACCCCCTTATCTGTTGTTTCTATTGGAAGTGTAACAAGTTGAAATGCAGGGACCTCAGTAGGAGTACTTACTTGAACTTTTTCTTGCTGTTGGGACTGTTCTTGTGCTGGTGGCTCATTTTCAAGCATCCTCTGCAATATTCCTCACCATTTCTGAAGCATCTTCGTAAACAAGAAGGCACTGCTTCGTAATGAACAGGCACTTCTTCGTAAATGAAGGAGTGCTATTTCAGGATGAACTTCTATGTCTCGCCTCAACAGAATCATCTCGCTCTTGATAAACCCGTGAAGCAATTGAGCCAAATTATCTTCATCATGGAACACAACTGGCTGCTTTTCAGATTGTGCCAACAACTTTTTTAGTCTCCTGCCACTTCCCGCTGGAGTTCTACAATTTTTCTTTCTTGCATCTCAATGATGCTTTCTTTCTCTCGTGATCCATCTCGGTCCGTGTCTTGACAACACTCCTTGCTGCCCTCAACCGCTCGAGTGATGTCTTCCACTTCGTTTCTCGCTTCAGATAGCCGATGAGCACAACTCCGCATGCAGCTTGGTCAGTTCAACCAAATTTTCCTCTTCTCGCCTGCAACATTCTCGTTCTTGTTCAGGAGGCTCTGTGAGACCTGTCTACAAGGACATCCACCATATCTCGTAGCCTGTTGAATTGTAGCCTCTTCCAAACCAACTTGCTCAGTTTCTGCTTCAGCTATCTGTTCAGGGAATTCTAGAAAATTGTCAGATGTCAAGTTGTATCTCTGTGACATCTGGGCTACCTGGTCTATCTTCTTCCTCCATGACCTGTTTTGCAGTCTCTTTCAAATGGATTCTTGTAGACCTCCTAGTTCCAGATGCAAACTTCTTCTTTTTGCTCTATTTTCTGGTGACAATAGGGGTCATGGGGTCAGTTTTTGATGCCTCTCGTTTCCCTTGTTTCACTTCTCTGTTCGACAAGTCGCTGCATCAAGAAACCGAACTCTCTTTTGTTTTTCTCGCTCGCCGCTAGTTCCGGATCCTCTTTTCTTTTGTCTCTTAGCCTCGTGAAGTTGAAGGCTCGAGGAGCAAGTTCTGTAATCTTCAGGGGCATCTTCTCAGCTTCTTCGCAAGAACCTCTCGCAACATTTTCTCGAAGCAACTTCTGCAATATTTTCTGCAAGCAACTCGTTTCCTCTTCTCAAGCAACATCACAATATTTGACTCCTCTTCTTCTTCACTTTCATCCCCAAAAATGACATCATTTAAATTAGAGTAAAACCCGTCAAAACTCCTAGGGTTTCCTCCGAAATGATGTTGGCAAATTAATTTGATAAGGCCATGATGGCGAAGGCTTCCTTTACCCTCCCGATATCTTTTTGCCATGTTCTTTAACTCTTGGTACAAATACAGGGGAAGATTAACCCTAACTTCTCGGTTGTTGTCTACCATGTCTGAGATGGTTTAAAATTCGTATATGATGCCCTGACAACAGCACATACTGCCCTTCACAAGTCAAAAACTTAATCACCCAAGTGGCTACTTCATCCCAGGGTTCTTGCAGGCTAGCCCTTTTTAACCCCTTGCATGTGTTGTTATGGGTTAAATATTCAGGTTCTCTATCATTCTCTTCTACAAACTGATTAACTACATTTGCCAATGTGTTCTTGCCAGATCTAGTAATTGAAATTCCCTCTAATGGCAGCTCTGTAATTTGACTTAAAATTTTAGGGCTTACCTCAATAGACATGCCGTTGACATGTGCTCGGTTGTTTCGAACGTGTGGGCAAACATGCCACTAAATCTTCGAAGACCCATTGAATTTGTCCGAGAAATGTCATAAACCCTCCGTCTTCAAAAATCGCACAACGCGCCGATTTTCTCGGAGGAAATTGGTATCTCGCAGGTTCCTGTTCCCGATCTTGCGTCCCATTTTTCTCTCGTTTAAAACTTGTACACTGCGGCCGCTGTCCTACCGCAAGGATTTTCTCGGTCTAGTTTCCGTTGCTAATTTGCGGAGTTTAGAACCTTCGCTGCCCTTGTTTCTCCTTCTTCTTCGTCTTCTTCGGAATGAGCCGTATTCTGTGCACTGTACCTCGCAACACGTCTTCGAAAAGAAGGATGGCACACATATCTACTTCTGCACTGTACACCTGTTCGTTGATAATTGCATGGATGTCCTTGCCGTCAGATCCACGTCATCAGTTTTGCAGATTCTCACGTGCATGTTAATTGACATTAAAAACTGGTGGCATATGGTTGCAGATTCTCCGTATTTCCAATGAGTGCAAAAACAGACCATGTGCTGATTGACACGTGTCCCTTCTTCGCATGCAACTAAGAAAAAATCTTAATTTTGTCGTATCTTATTTTCTTGGACGCCACGTGGAAATGCTCTTTCCGAAAATGCAAACGAAATTTCATTCCGAAGATTATGACCTCATTCCGAAGACAAGTCTTCATTCCGAAGACAAATCCTCATTCCGAAGATTATGACCTCATTCCGAAGACAGTCTTCATTCCGAAGACAAATCCTCTTTGCAGAATTTTCATTTCGGAAGATAGATCTTCATTCCGAAGATCAATCCTCATTTCCGAAGATTAATCCTCATTCCGAAGATCAAGCTGTATTGTGAAAGTAAATCGTCATTCCGAAGACAGACCTTCATTCCGAAGATAGATCTTCATTCCGAAGACAAATCTTCATTCCGAAGATGATGCAGCAAATCGTCATTCTGAAGACCAAGTTTCATTCTGAAGACAAATTGTCATTCCGAAGACAAAGTTTCTTTCTGAAGATAAAGTGCAACATTCATTTTGCTGTCATTCTGAAGACAATTTCATTCCGAAGATAATACAACAAGTATTGTTTTTGGCATTCTTGTTCCGAAGATTAGGCAGAAATCAATATTATCATTCTTAAAACATGTTTTTAAGTATGCCAACTCTTATGAATACCTTTTATGCTAATGGTTAATTGTCACATACTATATACCAATCATTTTACAATGAAGAAATGTAAGAAATATATACCTGATAAAAACAGTTAATGCCGCTTTGAAGAATGATCGCTTTTGTTGATATTCTCACTGAGATTTTCTTGCAACATTTCAAAACAAGTGCACTAGGTGAATTTGTACAATGATGATTCAAAAATTTCTCAAGGTTATGCATGCCAGAAAACTGGTTTTCATGCATACCAACCCAGTAGTGCCTTAAAAAGGTTTTCACTGCTGAGTTATTCATTTTTCTCTCTTTTTTTTTTTTTTTGATTTTCCCCATTTTTTTTATTTTTACCTCTCCTTTTCTCTTTTTTTTTTTTTCTTGATCCTGACTATGCCCATGAAGGAATTTCATGATTTCCCCTGAAACCATGCCCATGAAGGAATTCATACTCAGAATTTATTCATCTTTTTGTTTTCTATTTTTTCTGATTTTTTTGTATTTTCTATTTTCTTGAAATCCACTGATCATGTTGATTGTTTTGAAGTGGAAGAAGGATTCTCTTCCACCTGCTGTGTATCCAAACTATCAAGTTGCTGCAAGAATTCTTCTTTAGTCAGAGGTGTATGGTATACCCTGAGGCGATGTCCATTCACTACCAACTTTCTTCGTGACCCATCAATGGGGGATAAACGAGCCGCTCCATTGTTGAATACCTCTTCAATCCAGTAAGGTCCCAACCATCTAGTTCTCAGCTTTCCAGGGAAGTCCTCATATTGAGAATCGAACAAGAAAGCCCAATCTCCTTGTTGGAGTTTCCTCTGCTGAATGTGACTGTCATGCCACAGCTTCCTCTCGCTCCCGAATTACCTCAGTTTGGTGCAGAGCATCCAATCTAAGTTCATCCAATGCATTCACACGTAGAATCCTGTCTATCTCGTGCCTCGCGACAAGTCAATTCCAATTTCCAAGTGCCGTGCGCAATGTTAGTAGCTCAAATTCAATAGGTAAGAGAGGCTTTTTACCAAAGACTAGTTCATAAGGTGTGAATCCAAGAGTGGACTTCCAAGTAGTATTGTAGGCCCAAACCGCTTCTGTAGTTTGTCTAGCCAATTTTTCCTATGAAAAGCTACTATTTTTGTCAAGATGCGTTCTAGTTCTCTCGTTTGTTACTTCAACCTCGGCCATTTGCTTGTGGGTGGTAAGGTGATGATTTCCTATGTTTGATTTCATACAATTCTGTAAATACTTTTATGACTTTGGATGCAAATTGGGGTCCTTGGTCTATGGTGATAGACCGAGGAGCTCCAAATCTCTAAAAATCTGAGTATACAAGAAATCAGCGACCTTCTCTTCACGAGCATGTTTGAAAGCACGCAGCTCTACCCACTTTGTCAAGTAATCAGGGCATACTAGAATATGCACCTTTCCTTGAGAAGGTGGATCAATAGGTCCTACAAAATCAAGCTCCCACCTCTCAAATGGTTCTAAAACCATTTGAGGCTGCAGTGGCATCTCATTTGTATGAGTGGGTTTCCCCATTCTTTGGCATGCATCACAATGCCTGATGTACTTTTTCACATCCTTGTGAAGAGATGGCCAATAATATCCTATCCCTAAGATTTTTCTAACCGTGCTTTTTACGTAATAGTGTCCACCCGAGGGTTCATCATGACAAGCTCTAAGGATATCATACACTTCATCCTTTCGGATGCACCTACGTAACACATGGTCGGACTCGCACTTAAAAAGCATACCCTTAATCCACTCAAAAGAAGAACTCTGTTTGATCAATTGTTTTTTCTGTTTTGAGGTGAAATGTGGAGGAACTTTCCCCGTGGCCAAATAATTGGCTATATCTCGCAAACCAAGGTGATTGAACCGATATAGCAAATAGTTTTTCATCAGGAAAAGTGTCATCAACTAATTCCCCTTCATCCGTGTTCTCGCAACCCGGACAAAAAATCTGCTACAACATTAGCTTTTCCCGGTTTGTTGATTATGGTAATATCAAATTCTTGCAAAGAACAAGAACCAACGAATAATTCTTGCACTTACCATAGGTTTATTCATCAAATACTTAATGGCCGTATGATCTCGTGTGAATAAATATTTGATAACCCGTGATATAATGCCTGAATTTGTTGATGGCATAAATCACCGCTAGGAATTCTTTTTCGCTTGTTGTATAATTTTTCTCTCGCTCTCCGTCAAGTTTTTGCTAATGTTGTAGATGGTATAATGTTCACCATTATCAATTTGTCCTAATGCTGCTCCAATTGCTCGTATTGGAGGCATCACCTGAATGTGAAATGGTAATGTCCAATTAGGTCCTCTAAGCACATGTGGAGTTATCAATTTCTCTTTCGTAGCTTCAAATGCTTCCCGACACTTTGCATCCAGAGAATTCATAATCTTTAGTCAATAAGGCAAACATAGGACCGGCTATTGTACTAAAGTTGGGAATAAACCTCGCGGTAAAAACCAATGTGTCCTAGGAAACTTCCGACATTAGTCCGAGTTTTAGGAGGAAGGAGGTTCTTGATAATTTCAACTTTCTTTGGATCAACTTGGATCCCTTCAGGAGAGATGTGATGACCAAGAACTATCCCTTCCTTCATCATCATGAAGCATTTATCCGGATTTAAGGATAAGTGGTATGTTTCACAACGAGTTAAGACTTTGTCAAGATTTTCCAATGTAAAATCAAAAGTTTGTCCACATACTGTGAAATCATCCATGTAAATTTCAACACTTTTGGTGGTCAGATCAGCAAAAATTGCTAGGACTGCTCACTGAAAAGTTGTCGGGGCATTACACAAACCAAAAGGTAAAACCCTATAGGCAAATGTTCCCCATGGACATGTAAAAGTTGTCTTTTCTTGATCTTCAGGTGCAATCTGAATTTGATTATACCCACCGAATCCATCAAGAAAACAAAAGTATCTTTTTCCAAGGAAGAGTATCTAACACTTGATCTATGAAAGGTAATGGAAAATGGTCTTTGTATGTCACCTTATTCAATTCTCCGTAATCTACACATACTCTCATTTTTCCATTTTTCTTAGGAACTATTACCAATGGAGAAACCCATTGACTATCAGAAATTGGGTAAATGAATCCTACTTCCAGGAGTTTTTCAATTTCTTCCTTCACAATATCTCTTAAGGCAGGATTCAATCTTCTTTGAAATTGTCTGACTGGCTTGACTTCTTCGGTATAGATCTTATGGGTACATATATCGTGATGAACTCCCGACATATCTTTGTAGTTCCAAGCAAAAGCATGAACATGCTTCGTCAAAACAACTATCAATTTTTCTTCCTCTTCCCTAGTAAGTCGGGCCGTAGATATTCAAAAATTTGCCTCGGTCGGACTTCTATTTGTTTTGTATTTAGAAGGACCGAATTCACTCCTTCATACTTGGTGATTAAGGGATTAAGAGGACATTGCTATGATTGGAGAAACGAAGCAGTTTCTGTTTCATTGCTGCTTGAGGGAAGCATTTCTTGTATGGAACAATGAGAAGGAAAAATCAGATGATGGTGCCATCCATGTGATAGTGAAACAGAGTTTCCTTGTGATAGCACAGATGATTCATCTTCGGATTTTTGATTCTCCTCATTACTTATCAATTGTTGGATATTTGTTGCTTCCCCTTCTAAACCTTGTTCATGCAGAACATTCATCAGGATTGTTTCATTTTCTAAGTTTTCTGTGTCACTGAGGTCTTCTGTGTGTTCTCTTACTACTAAGGTAGCTAGTGTAGAAATGACCTCTTCTGGTTCTTCATCTGAGTCAGAAAACCATAACTGGCCTGAAAATTTGCTATATGGTTTTGCAGGAGGATATAAAGAAATTTGTTTCAGCTCAATACCATTTGAAATAGTCATATTTCCAGATCTGCAGTCTATAAAGGTCGTCGCAGCTTGCAAGCCAAGGTCTTCCCAAAATAATGGGATATCCATGTGCTGAATTTCTTGGTCAGTAAAACCAAAAAATCTAGAGGGAATTCCCAAGAAGAAACTTCTATAGGGACATCTTCAATGATTCCTTCAGGTTTTGCAACCGACCTATCACCCATTTCTAAAACTGTAAAATGTGGGGCCGAGATGTTTGAGCCGTAATTGTTCCATTGTATCTTTAGTCATGACATTTATTGCAGCTCCTAGATCCACTAAAACATTTGATATTGGTACCGAACCTATGGTGACCGTGATAACCGGGCTTCCCCGGATCACTATACTTTGGAGGTAGTAGTTTTCCGGATAAGAGATCAGCCTATCTTCCCTTCAACCTGCACAGTCTTGGGGAATGCTTTCTTCTTTCTTCCTGCTCTTTTAATGCACAAATTTCGGACAATACTGTTGATTTCTGGTATTTCCTTAATGGCTTGCAATAAGGGCAATGAGATAGTCAACTTTTTGAGTTCTTTGACCAATTCTGACTCAAAAATTTTTGGTATTACATTAAGTCTTTCAGGATATGGAACTATCCTTGGTAATTGTTCTGCTTGTGTCTCTTTTTCTATTGTTGGATCCAATTTTTCTGTTTCTTTTGTTGGTTGAATTCTCTCTCGATTCTCGATGATTCTTGCTCTTCATTATCTTTGGTTTCCATTAAAACTGGTTCGGTGTACAACTTTTCCCGAACGGAGTTGAATATCACTACAATCAAGAACATTAATTTCAATATTTTCTTCACTTTCACCCACATAGACAGGAGGTGTCCGTCTTACACTATTGGGATTAGTGATCGGTCGAGTCGGCAATTGAGGTTGCTTCACTTGCCGTGTTTGCTATTTTTCTTGAAAATTCTGATTAGGTGCAGGCAACAAATGCTGAGTTTGACCTTGATTCCTTTGCTGCCTTGGATAGGACTGGTATTGCTGATTCCATTGTGGTTGGTTTTGCACCCAATGTGGATTAGTCTGATTTTGATTCCATGAGGGGTTGTTTTGATTCTGATTCCATGAGGGGTTGTTTTGATTCTGATTCCAGGCTAGATTACTCCAATTTGATTGTGGCCATTCTTGGGAATTTGTCCATTGAGGATAATTCCAAGGACGTTGGGGTGGTTTTGATTGTCCCCAAGGCATAGTACCAGGATTATGCCCCCAATTTATAGGAAAACGAGGGGGATTTTGATATTGAGAGAAATTTCCCCCTTGTTTTGGTCCAATATAGTTGAGTTCCTCACTTGGTTTTCTAACACAGCTTTGAGTTGTGGTAGCAGTGGCATTGATCGCTTGAATGCCTTTTTGAACAGATACTACAAATGGCCGAGATGGTTGTTTTATTCAAAGGACATTCCCGGAAAGCATGTTTACTTCTACATCTTGGGCAATAAATTGCCAAAGGTTCTCGTATTTTTAGCTTTTGCAGAGATTTCCCCTAAAGTAGTGTTTAGATGCACTAGGATATCGGTTTTGAAATTTGCTAGTTCCTCTATCGAGTCCTTTACATCGCACTCATTTGTGCGGCTTTTTCTTCTTCTCTCGCTTAGTGCGAGAGTAATTCCTGCAGAGATCCATAATCTCCTCATTACCGAGAGTGGTTACATCCCCTTTTCCCATCAAATCCAGAACTTCTCTGGATTCATCTTGAAATCCTCTCAAAAAGATAGTTTTACACAATTCTCGGTTCTACTAGTCCACATCTCCTTTGAACAAAGGAGAACCTATCAAGGTAATCTTCCAAGGTCTCATCATCTTCCCCGCTTGATTCTAAATAACTCATCCTTTCTATTCCTTACACGGCAAGTATTCCCGATATTTGTCTAAAAAGACAGCCTCCATTTGATCCCAGTGTTCTTATGGAATTTGGCTCTAAGCTCATGAACCAGCGTAATGTTGAATCCTTGAGAGTTGAGGGAAAAACCTTAAGTTTTTTATTGTCATTTATATAATCATAAGTCTGACACACTACCTTGAATTCAAACAAAAATTGGTCAGGATCTTCAGATACAACACCTCGAAAGGTGGGAAGTACTGAAGGTGAAATGGTCTTCATGGGAGAGTTTTGTGTTGGATTCAGATGAATAGGATATTCAAATGTTCTGGATGGTTGGAGCACATCCTGATCATCCCCTTCATTATGAACATAGCCATGCTGGCCATCTACATTGCCTGCCATAGTTTCTTGTTTCCTAGGAGAAGTTAAAGCTTCCCAAATTGTTCTCTCAAGAGGTCCAAGCTTTTCTGTTGATGAGTCCGATGAATTATCTTCCTTAAGATATTCTCGTTGATACAATTGGTGATTTTCCTTTCTCAAAATGTTCTACCGATGGTGAGACCGGTGATTTTTCTATCGCTTTCGGTAGTTCAAACACAGTGATTCACCCCTTAGGCGTGAAGATCTCCTTAATGGGACAATCCAGGGATCCTTTGGGGTCTCCCTAGACTTACTCATTCATGTTTACTCCTAAATGACATAAATTAAGTCAATAGTTGTTATCTTACTGCTGTTATATTCAGATTTTAACCTGAATGTTCACAGTTTAGTCTGATTACAGCTATTGGACTATTTGTTTTCTTCTGGCAACACTATATCCCTGGAAACGGTGCCAAAATGATGCGTAGTCATTATACCATCATTAATTCTCAAAGAATCTGTCAATCCAGGGTAGTGTACAAGGCTATCTACGAAAGAAGAAGTGAAACAGCTATAACTTAGGTCAATCTAGGGCAACAAGTCTTTATTGGTGGAACCGGTTTTGTGGGGGGTTTTGGAGCATTCCTATCTCTAAATTGCATGAATTAAATCTTAATCTAAGTTGCAGAATTGGAAACTAATCATTAACTCAGAAATGAAGTCCTAATTACAATTGCAGAATGAGACCTAATTATACTGTAGAATTAACAGTTGTAGAATTGAAAGTCTGATCCTAATTGCAGAAAGGAAATCTAATTACTTTTGTAGTAAAGAAAGTCTAGATCTAATGTGGAAATAAAACTATCAAAATTCTGTAACAGAAGGTTGTCAATCCTCTTGCTCGGATTTTGACAGCAAAACACAAAAATGCAGGAAATTGCCTAAAAACAGTAAATTCTGGAAATAACAGTTCTAAAAATAAAGTGAAAGCTTGGCTGAAAGTAAGATTGCAACTAAAACATTAAGCACAAGATTTATTTTAACATGAATGAACTAATACTGCAAATATTGTCAACTTATTCACAAGCAATTTACATAACAAGTTCTGCAACTCATTCTGCTGCAGCAAAATCAAAATAAAAACCTGTTCTGTTAGTCCTCCTCCTAGGTCTGAAAGTGGCCAGCCTCTTTGTCCGTAAGAAGGTGTAAGTCTCTCTCTCTTTCTAAATCTTAATCACACTCATTTACAAGTAAATTGAAATAGAACTGTTGCACTTTATTGATCAAAAGACATGATTACAAGAATTCCACTAAAAAATCGTACAGGATCGTAATATCAATTTCTAGTTATACTCGTATTTTCTCGCTAGCTTTCTCTATATTCTATCTTCTGCTACTTCTCTACCCCCTTACTCGGCTCAACCTGAATGGGAGCAATATTTATAGCTATCCTATGATCTGATTACAAACAAAGAATATCTCAAAAGATCTAACCCTACAATGCTGCAACAAATTCTCGGTTTTATCCTAGAAGAGGACTAAAACCCGATCTTTCCCTTAATGATGGCTTTGGTCGGCAATGACGGCAAAAAAAGATGGCAGATATTTCTCTTTACTTTTTCCAACCTTTATTTCCCTTTTTTCGCCTTCAAAAATCGGTCAAAAAGGTCAAAATCACATTCTCGTTCTTCATTCCGAAGATAAGTGGCTTCATTCCGAAGACAGTGCAGTTTTCATTCCGAAGATCGCTCATTCCGAAGATCGCTCATTCCGAAGATACTGCATGCTTCATTCCGAAGATCCGCTCATTCCGAAGACGCTGCATTCTTCATTTCGAAGATCCGCTCATTCCGAAGATGCTGTGTTTCTTCATTTCGAAGATATCTGTTCATTCCGAAGATGCTTCGTAATGAACAAATGTGTGCTTTTCCTTTGATTTCTTTTCGCATCTCTCGGTGGGTTATCTCCTAAGATCAAATTCTAATGGTCTCCATCCCTTTCCTCATGTGAATTCCATGCCTTGCTATTTATGGACAACTGGCTGGAATTTACATGGGAAAGACCAGCTTTTGCCGCACAAAGAATAGCCTTGCTTGCACTCGCTGCCGATTTAGGTGAAGTAAATGCTTGAAACAAATCAAAATATGATTAGTGAAATGCTGCTATTATTCTAAGCATATCTCATTGTAGCAAATCATAACAAAAAGAACACAAAACTATGCAAAAAGTCGTAAAATCAAGGATATAATATCTCAAATACATTGATCATGCAAAATGGTTAATATACAACATATTAAATCAACTTAACTAACATATCAGA
The DNA here is from genome assembly GCA_028583015.1 of Wollemia nobilis. NCBI lineage: Eukaryota > Viridiplantae > Streptophyta > Pinopsida > Araucariales > Araucariaceae > Wollemia > Wollemia nobilis. The sequence continues at coordinate 4,119,687 of JAQPPZ010000442.1, forward strand.
TAAAACATAAGAGTTTATAGGCATTTTTAGTGTACAAAACATGTTATGATTGAGGCATTTCCAGGACTCATCAGAGAGAGGCTATAAATATAGTAGTATACATAATCACTAAGGATAAAATGAGGGTAAATCATCACAAGACTCCATATGAGCTTTGGAAAGGAAGACCCGCCATTGTAAAATACTTCAAAACTTTTGGAAGCAAATGTTACATAAGACGAGAAGACCAAAACTTAGTCAAGTTTGATCCAAGATGTGATGAGAGAATTTTTCTTGGTTATTCCACAAATAGTAAAGCCTAAAAATGCTTCAACAAAAAAACACGCACTATGGTGGAAAGTATTAATGTAACAATTGATGAGAAGATATATTCAAGAGAACTAGTTCATGTGTATCAAGAAGATGGATGTTGTCAAGAAGAATTTTGTGAGGAATCAGATAAAGAAGAAGAATAAACACAAACTTCTTCTCAAAAATCCATCCAATTATGTACAGAAACATCATCCAAAAGAACAAATCATCGAGAATCCAAAGGAAATACAGACAAGGAGAAGAATAATAAAACCATATCAACAAGCAATTTTTTCTTTGCTTTCTAATATTGAGCCAAAAGACTTCACTCAGGAAAGTGAGGATGAATTTTAGATTAAGGTAATGAATGAGGAATTGGATCAGATAGAGAAGAGCAAAACTTGGGAACTTGTTTCATGACCAAAAGACAAAAATGTGATTGGCACAAAATGGGTATTCAAAAATAAATTAAATGAAGATGGACAAGTGGTCAGGAATAAAGTAAGGTTAGTATGCAATGGTTATGCACAGGTATAAGGAATTGAATTTGATGAGACTTTTTCTCTAGTTGCACGACTCGAAGCTATAAGTATATTTCTAGCATTCTCAAGTTTCAAGAACTTTACGGTATATCATATGGATGTCAATTTAGCATTTCTAAATGGGGTTCTAGAAGAAGAGGTTTATATTGAACAACCATAGAGATTCATATTAGCAGATAAACCAGATCAGGCATGCAGACTAAAAAAGGTATTGTATGGTTTAAAGCAGGCTCTTAGAGCATGGTACTCAATATTGGATCAGTATCTTCAAAAATAGGGATTCATAAAAGGAATGGCAGATAGTAATTTATATATCAAAAATGAATGGAGTGATCTTCTAATAGTGATTGTTTATGTTGATGACATAATTTTGGGGGGAAAAATGATAAGATGTGTAAGAAATTTGCCAAGAACATGCAAAATGAATTTGAGATGTCTATGCTTGGTGAATTGTCCTTCTTTCTTGGACTTCATATTTCACAATCAGAAAGGGGAGTGTTTCTCTCAAAAGCCAAGTATATAAAGGAAATGTTAAATAAATTCAGGTTAGAAGATTGTAAAATGGTAAGTACTCCTATGGTCACAGGATGTAAGTTGAGTAAGGATAATGAATCTCCAGAGGTAGATCAAAGATTATATAGATCCATGATTGGTAGCTTATTATATGTTATAGCTACAAGATCAAAAATAGTACAGTTAGTGGGATTAGTGGTAAGGTTTCAGGTAGCACCTAAGGAAACACATGTGGTAGTAGTAAAAAGAATTTTCAGGTATCTAAAAGGGACTATGGATTTTAGGCTTTGGTATCCCAAAAGTGATAGTTTCACACTAACAACTTATAAAAATGCAGATTGGTCCGATAGTATTGATGATAGAAAAAGCACAAGTGGAGGAGCATTCTTTTTTGGAGAGTGTCTAGTCTCTTGGTTAAGTAAGAAGCAGGTTTTAGTATCTTTATCTACAATAGAGGCAGAACATATTGCAGCAGTATCTAGTTGTACACAGGTGCTATGGATGAAGAGAACTCTAGAAGACTTCAAGATAAAGCATGATCATCCTATTCCCATAATATGTGATAGTACAAGTGCTATAACTATTTCAAAAAAATTAGTTTTGCACTCCAGGACAAAGCACATTCCAATTAAGTACCATTTATTGAGAGAAAAAGTGACAGATAAATAGGTCAAATTAGAATATGTTACCACAAAGGAACAAATAGCAGATATTTTCACTAAGCCACTTTCAAAGGAAACTTTTGAGTATTTTTGAGGAAAATTAGGAGTGAGACTCCCACCCTAGAATTAACCATCTTAATAGAAGGTGGGGGAGGGGTGAAGCTAAGAAGCTCATTCTTAGCCCCAAGCCCCAAAGGTGACCCTTTTCCATTGATGTCAAAGGGGGAGAGATTTGGTATTTGAGAGAGCATTGAGATAGGGGGAGCAATGCCCCAAGGGGAGCAAAACAAAGGAAAGGTCAAGTTTTCAGTTAAAATAATTTGGGTTACCATCAATGAAAAATGGGGAGATTGTTGGACATTTTGAGTTCAGTTAGTTGTCATTGATGTCAAGGTGAAATTTTTTTCATTGATGCCAAAGTGAACAAATGGAGCCGCCATCAACACCATGGAGCACACCATTATTAACACCAGGAACAAGCAAAGAGTTGAAGAATAAGTTGGCAAAATAATATTCAGTGAAGGTTTAATTAAACCCATGGTGGCAGAATATTTTAAATCAAATTAGTGGAGTACAAGTTGCAGGTTTAAATTTACCCTATGGAAGACTTTAATTTTATTAAAGTCAAAGGTTTTAAATATAATTTATAAAATTTAAATTCTATTGAATTTAAATAATTTATAAATTATATAAAGGTTTAAATTAATGCCGATACCATCAAAAATTAAGGAGCGCCAACGTCTAAATTCAAATGGTGTTTTGTGTATAAATTAATGCCCAAAGGAGAATTTGAAACTTACCCATTGATGAATTAACTCCCATGCAAAAAGGTTGAAGGTATTTCATGCATCATGAATGTTGAGAAAGAAGACAAAGAGCTTTGTCTTATTACTGCTAAGGAAGAAAATAAAAATAGGACAACGCATGACTTGAGTCACATAGGACACACTGGTTTATTGGTGGCACACGCCTTGTGAAGGCGTTGGTAAAGGAAGCGCCCACGTTAAATTCTTGCGGATGTGCCAAGGAAGGTATTTTTGTTCGCATTTGATTTGAGTGCCAGGAATAATAGAAAGAGCACAAAGTGCTCGTTGGTTATAAAATGTGCACCTAGCGCATGTGGTGGTCAAGCCCGCGGCTAGAGCGCTTGGGGAGGCAGAGATCATGGGATCGAATCCCACTAGTGGCAAAGGTAATTTTTGATTTAAATTTTGCCTAAGGTTTTCTCAAAAGGGTCATTTGGAGTTATAAGGGTTTGTGTAGATTTATTTGTGTTTGAAGTTATAAGAGTTTGTGAAGATTTATTTTTTAATTTGTGTTTGGAGTTATAAGGGTTTGTGAAGGATTATTTTTATTGAAAATTGATTTGTGCTACTTGGAGTTAAAAGGGTTTTTGAAATATTGTTTTGTTCAGAAGGGAGTTATGTTATTAAGGTTTTTAAAGAAAGAGGATTTGATTCTTGCCAAATTTCTACTTGTCATTTAATGATTAGAGAGGTTTTGAGTTATTTTTGTGGATGTTGAATTTATTTTTAGTTGGGAGTTTATAAGGTGTGATTGGATAAATACTTTATGTATGTTGATGGTTGTTTTTGAAATGTGGAGTGATAAGGTGTAATTGAGTATTTATATTATTTTTGTGAGAAATATTTATCTTCTAACCTCTTGATATTGGCATAGAAGTTTGTGTGATTGTGGTAGATTTATGAGATCCCTTCATATTCAATAAAAAGGTATGAGCACATTCTTCCATAGTTGAGTTGATTGATTGGTTTTCTAGAAAATAAGTTTGGAGTGAAAAGGACTTGATTAGGGTTTCCTTTTTGAGAGTGATTGAGTTAATGCTTCAAGGTTTTCTAGAATAAAGAAGTTGTTGATAAAACATTGTTTTATGAGCATTGTTGTTGAAGTGAGTTATTGTGCAAAGAACTTGAAATAGGGTTTGAAAAGAACATGAGTATCATTGTTATGTGAGATTTATTGTTGAGCATTATTGGAAATATTTTGAGTTGGTGATTACATGCTTGGACTAGAGTTTGTGAGAAAGGATTGTTTCTTTGAAGTGATTGGTTGAGTAGAGTTGGTTGAGCCTAGTCAAGTGGTTGTGTAGAGTGATTGTTCAAGTTCCTTAAAAAAAACTAATCTATATTCTAATTTGAATTGAAAAAGGGATTGAGCATTGAGTGTAGAACATATTGAGTCTCTAACAATTCTCTTTATGATTCTATGAGATTGAACAAGTTCTGTGTGGACTTGTTAAGCAGATTTGTGGGAAGTCTTTGAGGAGACTTGTGGACTGATTTTGTGTAAGCCTTTTGTGAAATATTACAATACAGATTTGAGCAAGTTCTATGTGGACTTGTTGAGCATATTTTAGCAATTTCTGAGTGGAATTGTTGAGAAGATTTGAGTAGTTGAGCATATTTGAGAAGGTTCTGAGTGGACCTATTAAGAAGATTTGTGCTAGACTAAATGAATTGTGTTTAGTGCAGATTTGAGATAGAGCTTTGGAGGTGATAGAGTAGAGAGGACAATAGTCTCCAATGGATAGATATCCATCAGCTAGGGCAGTGAGGACAAGTATTCTGAGTGGGGATAAGAGTCTTCAGTGGAGAGATATCCACAAGCTAGTGCAGTGGAGGTAGTAGTCTTCTAGAGGATCACCATCCAGAGTAGAGGAGGAGTTATCCTATGGATAGAGATCCACAAACCAGATTTAGGGGATCAACATCTCCTTTGGATAGAGGTCCATAAACATTGTAGGGAAAGGATTCCCAAGAGAATTTATAAGAAATATTTTCTTCGTGGAGGTAGCCATATTTGGGTGAAACACGTAAAAAATTATGTCTCTCACGTGTGTGATGCTTTATGTGATGTTTACTGCTTTAGTAATGCTGATGCTACTATATGGGTTAAAAAGCAAAATTTTTTATTGTATACTGTTCACCCCCCATCTCAGTATAAGCACATGTTCTTCAAGAGCAATATGGCTAAAATCATGAAGAATCCCAATCTACCATATGACTTTAGTATTATCATTGAGATGGACCAATTTGAGGAGGAAATTCAAATGATGATATTAGAAATACTAATAGTTCTCTAGGAGAAGAGTTATAAGAAAATTTACAAGTAGCATATTATCCTACTACATGTTATCCTATGACCCAAAAAGGATATTCAAATAAATCCTCAAGGACAAAAATCTAAACACATTTTCCCTTGAGAAGATATACAATGTATAATATTAGGATTCTCTAGACAAGGAAAATTCCCTTGCCACTTTAAGGAGTAAGAAGGATTATAAAGATAAAATCAAAGTTGGTATGATAACTGTTGGCAATTTTGGGTTTGAGATCCTAGCTTCTTGTCTATGAGTTGTCATTGATGTCAAAAGGAACTGGCATTAATGTCAAGAGGATTTATTGGCTTCAAAGGTTGAAGATTCCAAAGAATATTTTCTAGAAGATTTCGGAGAGATTCCATGTGGCGGATGAAAAGGTTTTTATCAAAACCATGGGAGGTTTAAGGGTTTTTATTAAAACCAGGTGGATGCATTAAGGGTTTTTCTCAAAACCACTCTCGGCTTAATGCAAAGGCTGGAGACACTTATTAATTAAATAACTTAATTAATAAAACCTTTTTAAGGTTTTTTAATTAATTATTTATTTGATTTAGTGATTAAATTATTTTAATAATTTAATGGGTTCTCCACCTAAGGTCTAAGGTCTAAAAGACCTTTGATTATTTTTTAAATAATCAAAAGGGTTTCATAAACCCTAAAGTTGTTTCGAAGGTGCCAAAATAATATTAATTCGAAAAGTTTGAATTATCCTCCCATCGACGTCGTGCATAGCATGGAAGTTTGGCTATATAAGCCATAACCTATAGTCCAAAGCAATGGTGTGAAAGAAATTCGAATTGCGCAAAGGTTGGGAAGTAAAAGCTACGGCTATCATTTTTTTGCCATGTTTATCCACCGCCAAAGGGTTAAGGAGAAGGAGACTCTTGCTAGCCTTCAAGCTAGCATCGTTGGCCTAGTGGCAACGACTGTTCTGCGAAGGCGCTTGAAGGGAGGTCAAGCGTTCGACTCCCATCGTGGAGTGTGAGAAGAGTTTTTGCGCTCCGATTTTTTTGGAGGCACTGTTGACCCGCGATTTTTGGAAGCATTTTTTTTGGTAAGGTTTTTTAAATAAAATCTGCATTTTGTTAAAGAAGAAGTGGTTGGGCAGATTTATTTAAAATTATTTTTAAGGTTAAATGCTTCTTTGGAGATATAAGGTTGATAGTGTGTGGTTGAGATTTTTGGCTTGATTGTTGAGTGAGATTTGCTTAGAAGCTATTATTCCTTGAGCATGGTTTAATTAATTTGGAGAAATAAGGTGTAAAAGGATATATTGTTTGTATGCTTTATATTTTTTGGTAGTTGACTTCTAAGGATTGGAGTCATAAGGTGTTTTATGGAATAAATATTTTTGTGGTTACTTTTATGATCTAACCCTAACTTGGTGGCAAAGTTGAGGGTGGTGTTGGTAACAGGTTGAAGAACTATTCTCTTCTTCCTCAAACAAAGGTATGGGCAACTTCTTCCATGTATATTGTTGATGGTGTATTTTCTGAAATTGAGTTTGGAGTGAAAAGGTTGTCTACTAGGTATTCTTGTTGGTGTAAATCCCATTTTCTGGATATTGAAGATTGTTTATGCATTAAAATCATTGATGAGTTTTTTGGGTGAATGCATAATTCTGGTTGAGGAAGAGGAAGCATTTTTGCACTAGGGTTTATGTTAGTAAGTCTTGCTACTTGCATTGAGTTGGTGAAACCCTTAGTTGGCTGTTTTGAGATTGATGGTTGAGTTGCTTCCATAGAGGTTGTTTTGATCAAGTTAATGCTTTACTTGATACATGATTTGGGCTTACTCCATTGAGATTGATTTGAGCAAGTTATTCTTTGCATTGGTGATTTATGTTGGTGGCTGTTTTGTTCAAATACCTTTGGAGGGAAAAGGATGTCTACTAGTTTCCTTTTCATGTAGTGATTGGTTGAATGCTTCAAGGTTAATGTTGAGTTGAATGATGTTGGTTAAACCTTGTCTATAAGCATTGTTGTTAAAGCCCTAATTGGTTGAGAAAAGATATTGGTTGTGGAAAGAACATGAGTATCATTGTTATATGAGATATTGCATGGTTGGCAATTGTTGGGTTGTGTTTCATGTTCTTGAGAAAAGCATACTACATCTATCTTATTCTTTTGAGATTGAGATTGAGTTGAGATTGAGATTGGGAGTTAAGTATAGAACATATTGAGTCTCTAACAATTCTCTTTATGTTTCTATGAGATTTGAGATTGAGATTGGGAGTTAAGTATAGAACATATTGAGTCTCTAACAATTCTCTTTATGCTTCTATGAGGTTGATGAATCACATTGGGTCTCTAACAATTCTCTTTGTGGGTTCATGCTAAGCAAGTTTTTCTTGATGAACTTGTGAGCTGATTTGGACAGGTTCTAGTGAAGACTTGTGAGCTGATTTGGACAGGTTCTAGTGAGGACTTGTGAGCTGATTTGGACAAGTTCTAGGGAGGACTTGTGAGCTGATTTGGACAGGTCCTAGGCAGAGGACTTGAGGACAGAGTTGAAGTGGTTCTTTGAGAAGAACCTGAGGACAGTTTTGACAAGTCTTTGAGAAGGCTTGTGTGCAGCAGAGATTGATTTGTTCAAGCTTTATGAGTTGAGCTTGGGACAGATCTGACAGAGTGAGGAAGACTTGTGCTGGACCGACTGACTATGTTTAGTACAGGTTGATGAGTTGTTGTGGAGGTGATCAATGAGGACAGAGGTCTCTTGAGGCTGAGCATTGAGGACAGGAGGTCTTCTATGGAAAGGAGTTCCACGTGCTAGCGGAATAAGAGGTAGGTGATCTTCTGAAGTATCATTTCCAGAGTGAGGGGAAGGATTCTCCTTTGGGTAGGAGGCTCATAAATTCATGAGGAGGGGAAGGATTCTCCTTTGGGTAGGAGGCTCATAAATTCATGAGGAGGGGAAGGATTCTCCTTTGGGTAGGAGGCTCATAAATTCGTGAGGAGGGAAGGATTCTCCTTTGGGTAGAGGCTCATAAATACTTGAGTAGGGGAAGGTTTCTCCTTTGGGATGAGGCTCATAAACATTGTAATTGGGAAGGATTCCCAAAGAACTTTGAGAAAGCTTTTTAGAGAAAAGTTTTGTGGATGTAGCCCATGTTGGGTGAACCACGTTAAAATTGGTGTCTCATTGTGTGTTGCTTTATGCATTGCTTTGATATTGCTATTGGTTCATTGCTTTGCGAAGTTGAAGTTAAATAGAGAAAGTAAAAAGAGGTCTTATACTTTTCACCCCCCTCTCAGTATAAGCTTGTGTTCTTCAATTGGTATCGAGCGGGTTCCTTCGAAAAGTTTAACAACTTGAAGGAAAATATTGTAAAGAACACAATGGAATCTACAAGTGGTAATGCAACACCTATTCTTGATGGGGCAGATTTTGGGCTTTGGAGTGCTAGGATGAAGGTTCATCTTATGGCTCTTGGAAATGAAGTTTGGGAAGTGATTGAGGATGAGTATACCATTCCTGAGCATGGTCCTTCTACTAAGGAAGAGAGGCTCCTACATCATAGCAATTCAAAGGCAATGAATGCAATCCTGAAGGGTTTACAGAAAGGCAAATCTTACCAAGGTGATTCACTGCAAGACAACTAGTGAAATGTGGAAACAGTTGAAGGTGGTTCATACAGGTGATGCAAATGTCCGAAAGGCCAAGTTGAGACACTTCAAAGGTATGTTTGAACAACTCAAGATGAATGATGAAGAAAATATTAGTGACTATATGCTTCGTATGGATGAGATTGTTAACTCTATGAAGGAACTAGGTCTTGAGCTTGCTGAAAATGATATTTGTGATAAGATTTTGAGGTCTCTTCCAAATAGATTTAGTGAAAATATTTTTGCTATTGAGGAAGCTAAGGATTTGGATAAGTTGAAAAAGGATGAGCTTCATAGTATACTTGCAGCATTTGAGTTGAGAACTCAAGTGAAGGTTGATGTTAAGAAGGAGGCAACTTTCAAGGCTACCAAGAAATCCAAGGGTAAAGAGCTTCAAGATAGTGATGAGTCTTCTAGTGATGAAGAGGCATATTACAACAAGAAGGGCAAGTTCTCAAGAAAGCACAAAGGTATGAAATATGTCAAGTGTTTCAATTGTGGAAAGTTTGGTCATTATGCTACTAACTGTACTGCTGCCAAGGATGAAAGTGATGAAGATAAACAGGATTATAAGAGCAAGGATTATGAAAGGCACAGGCATCAAAGGAAGAATAAAGATGAGCAAAGCAATCAAGGAAAGAGGTACTCTCACAAACACAAGAAAATTTTCTACCTAGACAAGGCAAGTAAGTGTTCTAGTAGTGATAGTGAAAGTTCTTCAAGTGATGTTGGAAATGAGATGTTGTTCCTAACAGAAAAAGAAGAAGAAAAGAAACATAGATTTGTCCTTATGAAATGTTTTAGATGTGGAAATTTTGGACATCTTGAGGATGATTGCACAAATGATGGATTGATTTCTAGTTATACTATGTATGAGGATGCTTCGAAAAATTGTAAGGAAGATCTTTGTATGGCTTTAGAAAAGGGTAGCACCTCTAGTGATAAGAAATCTGAAAAAGTCATTGATGTTTCAAAAGGCAAACAAATAGAGGAAGTTATAGAGGATGGTGAAGTAGATCTTGAAGCTGAACTTGTTAGTGCTCTTAGTGCTTTGAAAAAGGAAAGAAAGAAGAATGCTAGACTCAATGATAAATTGGATGAATGTTGTATTGAGAGAGATGAGCTTATAGAAAGTCTTGACTTCTCTATAGCTAAGACACAGAAACTTAAGGATAAGTTAGAGTCTAAGGTTCTTGAGTGTAGAGAGTTGGAACAGAAAGTGGCTTCCTTGAAAGAGGAAACTAAAGAGTACAAGGAGAAGCTTTACAGGTTTGAAGATAGCACCAAAAAGGTAAAGTCAATCATCAAAGATCAAAGAAGGACAACAGATAAAACAGGTCTTGGTTTTGGTAAGAAACACATGGAACAGGTTGGGGAATCTAGTAAGAGATTTCGAAAGGAAGAGAGTTCTGATGAGGAAAGTACTTCAGAAAAAGAGTCCTTGAGTGATAGATGCACAGAATCAGAAAACAGGAATCAAAAAAAGGGAAGAAAGTTTACAGGACCTAAGAGGTCAAATCAAGGAAAGTTTAATGGCAGATGTTTTGCTTGTCACAAGTTTGGTCACATGGCTTCACATTGCATGACTCAAGTGAGGAAGGTAAATGACAGATTCAGAGGTGGTAATTTCTTTCAAGGGTATTGCTACTCTTGTAAACAGTTTGGGCACAAGGCTATTTATTGCAAGGCTAATAACAGGAACAGGGTTGGTCAGAACAGATGGAGTCAAAGATCAGGTATGCCTCAAAGAAATAACATTGTTAGTTGTTATAAGTGCAACAATGAAGGTCACATAGCTAGACAGTGTAGAGCTGAAATTCCAAGGTACAGGAACAGGAACATGGGTATGAACAGGCACAAGAATCAAGACATGGATAAGAACAGGAATGATAACAAGAACAACAATAGTGACATGAACAGGAACAGGAATATGGACAAGGAGAACAAGAGAAGACATGGTAAGGCAGCTATAGACACTGATGAAGATCAGTGCCTAATGGGAGTTTTACTCCCACCCCAAAATTAATCACCTCAACAGGAGGTGGGGGAGGGACTAAGCTAAGAGGCTCATTCTTAGTCCCAAGCCCCAAAGGTGACCCTTTGCCATTGATGACAAAGGGGGAGAGATATGAGTAAGGGGAGAGCCTCAAGTCGGGGGAGCTGATTTCTATACAGCAGTTTTGAGTTTCGGTGTTGTTGAGAAGCATGGTTTGCCATCAATGACAAAGGGGGAGATTGTTGGCAATTTTGGGTTTGAGATCCTAGCTTCTTGTCTATGAGTTGTCATTGATGTCAAAAGGAACTGGCATTAATGTCAAGAGGATTTATTGGCTTCAAAGGTTGAAGATTCCAAAGAATATTTTCTAGAAGATTTCGAAGAGATTCCATGTGGCAGATGAAAAGGTTTTTATCAAAACCATGGCAGGTTTAAGGGTTTTTATTAAAACCAGGTGGATGCATTAAGGGTTTTTCTCAAAACCACTCTCAACTTAATGCAAAGGCTGGAGACACTTATTAATTAAATAACTTAATTAATAAAACCTTTTTAAGGTTTTTTAATTAATTATTTATTTGATTTAGTGATTAAATTATTTTAATAATTTAATGGGTTCTCCACCTAAGGTCTAAGGTCTAAAAGACCTTTGATTATTTTTTAAATAATCAAAAGGGTTTCATAAACCCTAAAGTTGTTTCGAAGGTGCCAAAATAATATTAATTCAAAAAGTTTGAATTATCCTCCCGTCGACGTCGTGCATAGCATGGAAGTTTGGCTATATAAGCCATAACCTATAGTCCAAAGCAATGGTGTGAAAGAAATTCGAATTGCGCAAAGGTTGGGAAGTAAAAGCTACGGCTATCATTTTTTTGCCACGTTTATCCACCGCCAAAGGGTTAAGGAGAAGGAGACTCTTGCTAGCCTTCAAGCTAGCATCGTTGGCCTAGTGGCAACGACTATTCTACGAAGGCGCTTGAAGGGAGGTCAAGCGTTCGACTCCCGCCGTGGAGTGTGAGAAGAGTTTTTGCGCTCCGATTTTTTTGGAGGCACTGTTGACCCACGATTTTTGGAAGCATTTTTTTGGTAAGGTTTTTTAAATAAAATCTGCATTTTGTTAAAGAAGAAGTGGTTGGGCAGATTTATTTAAAATTATTTTTAAGGTTAAATGCTTCTTTGGAGATATAAGGTTGATAGTGTGTGGTTGAGATTTTTGGCTTGATTGTTGAGTGAGATTTGCTTAGAAGCTATTATTCCTTGAGCATGGTTTAATTAATTTGGAGAAATAAGGTGTAAAAGGATATATTGTTTGTATGCTTTATATTTTTGGTAGTTGACTTCTAAGGATTGGAGTCATAAGGTGTTTTATGGAATAAATATTTTTGTGGTTACTTTTATGATCTAACCCTAACTTGGTGGCAAAGTTGAGGGTGGTGTTGGTAACGGGTTGAAGAACTATTCTCTTCTTCCTCAAACAAAGGTATGGGCAACTTCTTCCATGTATATTGTTGATGGTGTATTTTCTGAAATTGAGTTTGGAGTGAAAAGGTTGTCTACTAGGTATTCTTGTTGGTGTAAATCCCATTTTCTGGATATTGAAGATTGTTTATGCATTAAAATCATTGATGAGTTTTTTGGGTGAATGCATAATTCTGGTTGAGGAAGAGGAAGCATTTTTGCACTAGGGTTTATGTTAGTAAGTCTTGCTACTTGCATTGAGTTGGTGAAACCCTTAGTTGGCTGTTTTGAGATTGATGGTTGAGTTGCTTCCATAGAGGTTGTTTTGATCAAGTTAATGCTTTACTTGATACATGATTTGGGCTTACTCCATTGAGATTGATTTGAGCAAGTTATTCTTTGCATTGGTGATTTATGTTGGTGGTTGTTTTGTTCAAATACCTTTGGAGGGAAAAGGATGTCTACTAGTTTCCTTTTCATGTAGTGATTGGTTGAATGCTTCAAGGTTAATGTTGAGTTGAATGATGTTGGTTAAACCTTGTCTATAAGCATTGTTGTTAAAGCCCTAATTGGTTGAGAAAAGATATTGGTTGTGGAAAGAACATGAGTATCATTGTTATATGAGATATTGCATGGTTGGCAATTGTTGGGTTGTGTTTCATGTTCTTGAGAAAAGCATACTACATCTATCTTATTCTTTTGAGATTGAGATTGAGTTGAGATTGAGATTGGGAGTTAAGTATAGAACATATTGAGTCTCTAACAATTCTCTTTATGTTTCTATGAGATTTGAGATTGAGATTGGGAGTTAAGTATAGAACATATTGAGTCTCTAACAATTCTCTTTATGCTTCTATGAGGTTGATGAATCACATTGGGTCTCTAACAATTCTCTTTGTGGGTTCATGCTAAGCAAGTTTTTCTTGATGAACTTGTGAGCTGATTTGGACAGGTTCTAGTGAGGACTTGTGAGCTGATTTGGATAGGTTCTAGTGAGGACTTGTGAGCTGATTTGGACAAGTTCTAGGGAGGACTTGTGAGCTGATTTGGACAGGTCCTAGCAGAGGACTTGAGGAAGAGTTGAAGTGGTTCTTTGAGAAGAACCTGAGGACAGTTTTGACAAGTCTTTGAGAAGGCTTGTGTGCAGCAGAGATTGATTTGTTCAAGCTTTATGAGTTGAGCTTGGGACAGATCTGACAGAGTGAGGAAGACTTGTGTTGGACCGACTGACTGTGTTTAGTACAGGTTGATGAGTTGTTGTGGAGGTGATCAGTGAGGACAGAGGTCTCTTGAGGCTGAGCATTGAGGACAGGAGGTCTTCTATGGAAAGGAGTTCCACGTGCTAGCGAAATAAGAGGTAGGTGATCTTCTGAAGTATCATTTCCAGAGCTGAGGGGAAGGATTCTCCTTTGGGTAGGAGGCTCATAAATTCATGAGGAGGGGAAGGATTCTCCTTTGGGCAGGAGGCTCATAAATTCGTGAGGAGGGGAAGGATTCTCCTTTGGGCAGGAGGCTCATAAATTCGTGAGGAGGGGAAGGATTCTCCTTTGGGCAGAGGCTCATAAATACTTGAGTAGGGGAAGGTTTCTCCTTTGGGCTGAGGCTCATAAACATTGTAATTGGGAAGGATTCCCAAAGAACTTTGAGAAAGCTTTTTAGAGAAAAGTTTTGTGGATGTAGCCCATGTTGGGTGAACCACGTTAAAATTGGTGTCTCATTGTGTGTTGCTTTATGCATTGCTTTGATATTGCTATTGGTTCATTGCTTTGCGAAGTTGAAGTTAAATAGAGAAAGTAAAAAGAGGTCTTATACTGTTCACCCCCCTCTCAGTATAAGCTTGTGTTCTTCAATAACCCCCTATAGTGGAAATTATTTTATTAAAAGGTAAAATATGATTTTGAACCTCATATAAAGAAAAATCATCAAAGGTTGGCATCCCTAAAAAAATTTGGGTACATAGACAAGGAAATCTTAGCATAGAAGAGGATGAGGTATGAAATAAGCACCATGACCAAATCATGAGGGATGACCTATTTGATGATGGATTCTTATCCACTTGGAATAAGAAACACCCCAAAGGTTAAAAATAAAATAAAATACTAGGAGATACAGTCACATAAATAGACACCTTGGCCCCATAGATGTTAAAGCCCAAAAAATAGGTAGTGCCAAATATTACTATATCAATTGTATCATTAAATATAGCAGTAATAAACATAGTGGATCAATAAATTATAAGCAAAGGATAAAAATAGTTTGAAATATTGTACAGAGATAGCTATAGCAACATAGATACATCAAAGGAAAGAAACTTAGATTTAAGAGGGGAAATCCCTTAAGAAAACTCCTAAATCAAGAAATGACTATTCTAGTGGCCATAACTGCATTCATTTCCCCTTATACACCATCCACCATTCCACCTCCCCCTTATCCAGTTGATAGATATCCATCATCTAGGGCAGTGAGGAAAGGTATTATGAGTGGGGATAAGAGTATTCAATGGAGAGATATCACAAGCCAGTGTAGTGGAGGTAGTAGTCTTCTAGAGGATCACCAGACAGAGTAGAGGAGGAGTTCTCCTGTGGATAGAGATCCACAAACCAGATTTAGGGGATCAACATCTCCTTTGGATAGAGGTCCATAAACATTGTAGGGAAAGGATTCCCAAGAGAATTTATAAGAAATATTTTCTTCGTGGAGGTAGCCATATTTGGGTGAAACACGTAAAATATTATGTCTCTCACGTGTGTGATGCTTTATGTGATGTTTACTGCTTTAGTAATGCTAATGCTACTATATGGGTTAAAAAGAATTTTTTTTTTATTGTAACTGTTAAACCCCTCCTCAGTATAAGCACATGTTCTTCAAAAGCAATATGACTAAGATCATGAAGAATCCCAATCTACCATATGAATTTAGTATTATCATTGAGATAGACCAATTTGAGGAGGAAATTCAAATGATGATATTAGAAATACTTATAGTCCTCTAGGAGAAGAGTTATAAGAAAATTTACAAGTAGCATATTATCCTACTACATGTTATCCTATGACCCAAAAAGGATATTCAAACAAATCCTCAAGGAAAAAAAACTAAACACCTTTTCCCTTGAGAAGATATACAATGTATAATATTAGGATTCTCTAGACAAGGAAAATTCCCTTGCCACTTTAAGGAGTACGAAGGTTTATAAAGATAAAATAAAAGCTGGTATGATAACCCCCTATAGTGGAAATTATTTTATTAAAAGGTAAAATATAATTTTGAACCTCATATAAAGCAAAATCATCAAAGGTTAGCATCCCTAAAAAATGGGATACATAGACAAGGAAATCTTAGCATAGCAGAGGATGAGGTATGAAATAAACACCATGACCAAATCATGAGGGATGGCCTATTTGATGATGGATTCTTATCCACTTGGAATAAGCAACACCCCAAAGGTTAAAAAAAGAATAAAATATTAGGAGATATAGTCATAGAAATAGACACCTTGGCCCCATAGATGTTAAAGCCCAAAAATAGGTAGTTTCAAATATTACCATATAAATTGTATCATCGAATCTAGTAGTAATCAACATAGTGGATCAATAAATTATAAGCAAAGGATAAAAATAGTTTGAAATATTGTACAGAGATAGCTATAGCAACATAGATACATCAAATGAAAAAAACCTAGATTTAAGAGGGGCAATACCTTAAGGAAACTCCTTCCAAATCAAGAAGTGGTTATTCTAATGGCCACAACTGCATTCATTTCCCCTTATACACCATCCACCATTCCACCTCCCCCTTCTATCATTTATTTTTCTTCTACACCCATTTCTCTTTCTATTCTTGTTGTTTCTTCTTCTCCTCCTATTTCCACTTCTTTTTTTCTTTCTTTAGTTGTGCCTCCCCCATCATCCACCAGTGCAACCCATATTTCTCCTAGGTACTATTCACCAATGGTTTTCCAGGAGGTACTCTATCTTCCACAATCATCATCACATTAGGTAATCCTCCCATCACTTATTTTCCATATCCACTTGTTGAAGCCCTCTTGTCAAATTCCATTATTTTGTAAACCATGACACTTATTTCATCCATCTGGATGGATTGGAATTACACCCTCTCCCTCTAGATTCTTTTGAATTCTAGGTATGACCACATAATTTATCCCACTCACCATACCCACCACCTCTACTCATCCCCCATTAGGCCAGACAAATATTCCTACAAGCAATGACACCCATCACCCTTGCCTAAGGAATTGAGTTTGTATTAGCTCTCCTTGTTACTAGTGTAGTGAAAGGAATTGGGGATTAGTCCAAATTTCAAGGTTGGAGAGTCCAACATCATCAAAACACTAAATGTAATTTTTGATAAGGATAACACATGAAAAAATGAATACCAAGACTTCCAAGTTCTTTCATACTTCACCAAGGCTTCAAATATTGACCCCTCCAAAATAGTGTTAGTCCCTATTGAATTGACTGCTAGAGTGTCACAGTTAAACCTAGAAAAACTATATCTATACCAAATAATCTAGTTAGCAAACCAGCTCAAAATAGGTATGTCGATAAAATATGGATGATTAGCAATTAAGGATGAGTAGTACAACTTAATAATAAGAATATAGAGGTTAAATAGGGCAAGGCTAAGGCCTATAGTGATCAACTCCAACAAGATATCTAAGAGCTTAAGAAAGAGGCCATGCAAAAAAATCAGTTGAAGTAACACGTTGAGGACATTAATGCCCAAATTGCCATATCTAAAGAACTGCTACAAGAAATGACAAAGGAATAGGGAATACTTCTAACAAGCCTAGAACAAAAGGGTAGAAAGATCAAGAAGTTGGAAGGATTGAAGCATATAGAAATGGAGATAGACCCCAAATTGATACAAAAATTCAAATGACAAAGGACATGTGGGACCAAATCAAAGAAGATAAAAAATACATTTGAATTCTTCATGTTAACATCCTATTCAATATAAAGCTTAGAAATAACCAAACACATCATAAGAAAAGTGGACGAGTATTTTTCTATAGAGGAGAACACCAAGAAGTTCTAAAAATCCTTGCATAAATGACCTTAACATAGGTAAAACAGTATGGTACAAACCATAAAGACATGGTAAAAGGATTAATAAAATCCTAGATATCTAGATAAACTTATATAATTACAAAGAGAACCTATATGATGATGTAATGGAAGAAGAAATGTAGGTATTAATTATTGTTGGAATGCAAAATTTATTCAATGATAGGAAACACATCCTAGATGATGATGTAATCTTTGTCATGATTTATGGATAAAAAGATCATTCTAATAAAGAAAATACTTCTAAATTATATGAGAAACTAAATCTTATCTACACCAAACTAAATAACATCCAAGGGGAATGTACCATATAAAAACCCTTTTAAGGATTTGGTGGGAGAAGCCAAAGACTCTAAGATAATGCAGTTACCTAACAATTATGAGTGGTAAAAATTTATGGGAATGTAAAGCACCTACAAGTAATACATTTTGATAGTTTTGTAGCAAGGATCCCAATTTTGTAGACTCATTGATCAAGGATAGAGGTAGGATATGTGAGATTAAGGATAGAGGTAGGATATGTGAGATTAAGGATAGAGGTAGGATATGTGATTCTTGATTGGTATCCCATTAAGTTATTATAAATGTAGTACCTTAACAATACCTCCATAAATATTTGCATATTTTGAAGTAAATAATAGTAGATGATGACCAAAGAGTAGGAAGAATAATAAAATTCCAAAATTCATTTATTCTAAAAGCTATTATTTTCTTGCAAAACCTACTAATTGTCTCAAAGGAGTCAATTTCTCAATAAAGATATTGATTTTCTCGAGTAATTTTATCAACTTTCTAAGACAAGTGAATCACTTGTAAAAATAATTGAATTGCTTGATAGACTATACAAATCACTTGGATAGGGCACAAAAGATAAAATAAATTTTAATTTCATGAAAAATCTCTTGAAAAGTGATATTTTTGGTATTTTGTGGTGCACTAAGCATATTTGGATCCTTCTAAGCCATTTAGAAGCACAATTATAAGTATATAATATTAGAGGGTAACATTTTGCTAAAGTTACCTCTAAATCTATACTTTTTCTATAGATAGGGGAATAGGGCCCTCACTATAATCATATTTTGGCCATTCAAATTTAGAGCTATAGTTTATGAAACTCACAATATGCTTTGTATCATAAGGTTATAACAAATTAATAAGTCCTTGTTTATCCCACTAAAGATACCATCCTTGTGGTTTTTCAAGTGCATGATGATTAGATATGACCCTTCTATCCCATATTGTCATTCACTTATCAATTTTATAATCAAATAAATGGATGGATATTGATGTTATTTGATTTCTCATGTATTGATTGATTGCATGTTATCCTCACTATGATGTAACAACTTTGTTTGCTTTCATATCCTACAATCTAAACTTGATGAATTTAATTTTTGCACCTTTTTATTTTTTTGATAATATAAAAAATAAGGGGTTTTGAAAGGATCCCCAAACCTTATTACAAGCAAGCTAAATCAGAAAAAATAGAGTAAAAATAAAACCAGCAAACAAACCAAAAAAAGAGAGGGTCAAGCCCAAAGAGTGGTCCCAACACTTACAACCATAGAGCAACCAAAAAATCCTTCAAAAAGGGGCTAGAAACCCTTAAGCCCACAAGAAAGTAGAAGGTATTCAATCCTCATAATTATCATTTTTAACCATATATTGATTCACCATCCAAGAGACTTCTTTAGCATAAGTAGAAGCCAACTTGATTGATCTGGTTAGAGAACCAAGAATATCATTAGTAACTTTGCCTGCTTGCTTTAGAATCTTTAGTAGGTATGGGTTCTTCTGTGCAAAGTTGTCTTTCTTAGTTGAATAGAGAAGAAGAAAAAATAGGCCAAGGCATCCATACCCATTAATATTGTATATACGTTAGTACCTCCCAAGAGCATAACTAGGGAACCTGAGAAGGGGCACCCAGAATCTAGAGTCACCTTGACTAAGAGCCACCTCATCCTAGGGCACTAAATACCATAAAGATAAGTCAGGCTAGAGGAGGACTCTAGGATAAACTCTAGAATATTTATAAGAAAATAAGACTCATTGGGTTTGATTTCCTTGGATAACAATAACCACTTCCAAAAATAAGAGAGAAGCAGGGCGACATGGACAAGAGGTAGCAACCAACTTAAGATAAGAGTTTGAGAATTTCCACCAAAAGAAAAAAAACTAGGCTTAAGAAACTTCAATACTCAGAGCAGACTCTCTTTTGGCCAACATAATCAGATTGTAGGAAAAGGAATTCCTCCAAATGGCCAAGTTTTCTTGATGAACACCAATATTGGTAAGAAAATTGGTAGCCCTATTCCCTTCCCTAAATATATGTCTACATTGAACACTTTCAAGGGAGTTAAGAATTCTTCTAGCTTCATCCATCATGTTGCTAATGTTCCAGCTAGTGGGATTGGTTCCTTTGAGGGTGTTAATTAAGTTTAAGTAATCCCCCTCGATGATGACCTTCTTCAAACCCAAGGATTCAAGAATGGTCATACCTTGAAATAGGGCCTTGGCCTCAATAAAATGGTTGGATTGGACACCAATATTCTTAGCATAAGCCATGATGATTTCACCTTTACTATCTCTAATGATCCCACCAGCTCCTACTTGTTGGTGCAAAAATTGATACTAGATGAGCGAAAGGTACACCCAAAGGTTTTTGACTAGCATTGAACGATCGTATTACCATGGAGAGGAAGATTCGGTCGATATCCAAAGAAGACCGGCTCCTGAGGTCCCAGCTACTTACACTACAAAGGGAAAAAAGGAGAAAAGAGAATGAGAAAGGAAATAAAGAAGGTCATAGTCAAAACTAACAAGGACAGGGTATGGTTGCATCAAGACACACTCCTCCAATGTCGTAAGTGCAAACAATAGTGAACCACCTAACAGATCAGCTCGCCCTATCTCTCACTTGTCCTTCAGCTCGATGTGCAGGGGCAAATTCCATAACCAATGGGAGGGTGCATGAAATCCAAGTAGCAAAATTAGAGTACTCCCACCTGATTGGATTTAGTAGAAATAAACCCTGATGCCTAATGGTGAATGCAAATTCTAGAACCACCCAGTCAAACCCATGAAATCTAGATAGAAAAATTAAGCAAATCAACTCAGACGACCATTACAAAAATAAACATTCACACAAAGGTAGAAAGATAATGAAAGATAGATTGAGAGACCAAACAATGAGTTATATTATTTAAAAGTGATGATGAATTACATATGAATTTTAAAGGCCATAGAGCCACCCTTTGGAATGCCAAGCATCCCACTATTTATAGGAAAATTTATATTGAATTCAAAATTAAACATTAATGGTGTTCGATGGGAAAGATCAAATTGGAACAGTTGAAATATCTACTGATGCTCTTCTTTAGGTGGATGTGATCATCCAAAATGGGTGTTAGGTATTTGCACAAATATCTGGGTCCTTGATCACTTTTGCTACACCTGTTTGAGCAATAAATTCTATCTACTTTTTCCCTTTGAGAACCTGAGAAGTTAGACTGATTGCCATAGGCTACACATACTTCCACTTGCTCCCTATCTTGTACTTGGGTAGTTGTGTTCATTAAGAATCTTCCTTCTCCTTTGATGTCACCTTTGGTTAGGGATATACCATCCGCTCATCATACTTCAGGGACAGAGGATTTGGTCTGGATTTTCTAATATCATTTTCCCAAAATTCCATCCAGCTTCAAGGACGATAACTTGGGACTTGTACTCCTTGAGCCATAGTATATTTCTTTCGCCCAGGAATTTGAGATCCCATTCTTTCATTCAATGGTTAGGATGAGGATTTTGGATCTCCCTTTGAGGATGCTTCTACCCATTTTTTTTCTGATCCATTCTTGGAAATTTACTCTTCTTGCATGCTCACTTAGATCCACCTCATCCATCAGTTCCTCAAAATTTGTTGGCTCTAATATGTCATAATTATAAAAAATAAGAGTGGGTGAAGAGGCACAAAATATCACCCATAATTTTTGCAACTTAAAGGGGTTTTTTGACTTGCAAAATAGAACCTAGAATGATCATGAATTATAACAATAAAAAAAGAAGGATGAAAACAAGGGTAAAATAGACAGAGAAGAAAGGAGGATGCAAAGACAGAACTAGACAAGGGAAAAGCTAAGAACGGAAGTGTGCCATAAGAGTAGCAGGAAGACAAGCAATGGAAATAGCAAGCAAATAGCTGCAAAGCTTGTTGGGAGGCTGATATAGGAAAAAGGGGAAGCAAGAAATAATTTAGACAAATAAACTTTCATCATCAACTAGAAGAGTTACAGGCAAGAAAGGAGAGAAAAATGTAGAAAGGAGGAAAGTATGGGGAGATGGGGAGACACGAATGGAAAAGCAACCTAAATTTTTTTAAGCGTAATTGATAGGGCGTAACCCTTTTCTAGGAAACACTCTCTTGGATTGAATTTATTTAACCGTAACCCATTGAAGACCTAGGATATTCCAAGAACAGATAGATTTCCATTGTTTCTTATTTTTTCTATCCCAAACCTTCTTCTTCACACAATCTAGCAATGATCCTCTTTTACTAACTACTACCCACCAAGAGGCCATTTTGTTTCAATCATTATTTGTAGCCTATACTTCCTGGTTTCATTTGCATCTTCCCACAATGTGCTATTTATAACTCACTCACCTTGCCTTGAGCCTACATGAGTGAGTCCCAAGGCTTCTTCTTGTAGCTCTCGAGGAAAAGATAAGAGTCCTTGATAATTATTGGATGTGTCCATTGGGCTATGGAGTCAAGACAACAACACATGAAAGACATTAAAATTGGAAGGACAACATGGGCATGAAGGAGGAATGTTACATTTTTGAGACAAATTTCTAGGGTCATTTTTCCAAAATAAAATTCCTGTAATTCCCAAAAATGATGAAACCTCATGAGTAGCTATGCGTAGGGTATAACTTTATTTACTTGCTACACAAATATGGTGTGCCAGGCATTTCTGAACCTCGGTTGTTGGCACCATTACAAATTTTGAATCTGTAATGGCCATACCAAATTACGCTAAAATTGAGCCTCTGCTTGTATGGACACTTGTTGCACGGGATCAAAATTGTGATAGCTTCACAATTCTTCTCATTTTACCTGAGCTCTTATGTGCTCAGGTCCTCAAAACTTAAGATGGAAAAAGTTATTGCCATATCATTTCACCTTTTGAGCTGTGACCTATTAGGGGATAGGTTTTTGAGACCAACCTATTGCACCAGTCCCGTAAATGGTTTCTATTATGGTGGTAACCCCATATTTTGATCTGGAACAAGCTCTGAAGAGGAGATACTCGTGTAGAATTGTGATGGTTTTTGCTTTCCTGCTAACATCTGTTTAGCTCTAAAGGCCTCCTCATATAGTTGAAGAAATATTTTTTCCTCAAATTTACACAGGAGAAGCACCATACGAGGGCTAAAGGCTCGGATGTAGAATATGTATGCTTAGGCTAACGATGGGAGGAGTAGGCTTGGAATATTCCTCCAACTACTACTAAATAAGACATTGAAGTTGACCACATTCTCAAGAGGGTTTCTCTTGATAAATATGAACTAAGTTAGCAGCTAGAAGGTATCCTCAAGTTCACCAAATGCATCTAAGAGAGCTTCAACTAAATATACCCAAGCGAATATGCTCCTAGGCTGCAGGGTTTTATACCAAAGCCATGCTCTGTCTTGAAGAGAAGCGACCAACAACCTGATCATCACATATTCGTGTATGATATTGTGAAGGGTGGCTAGAGAAGCCACATTTTCTAGGTGCACCTTCACACATACACTGATCCCATAATAATTTGGTAAAAATTCCAACACAACTTTAGAAATATCATGCAAATGGGGAAGGCAAAGAGGACCTTGATATTCTAGCCAAGACAACTTGGCTGGGCCATCAGAGTATTGGTCCCTTAAAATATCTAGACTACACCACTAGGTTAGAGTCACCAGATGAGCATACTTTCTTTGCTTGTAATATCAGGGATGCACATCAAATCTTGGGTCCTTTAGGAAATAGGAAATCTTAGAACAAAAAGGCAACTAATCTCATGATGTGTAGATGTCGCACAATCGAAGTCGCTAGGTGATTTGCCAAGATATGGATAAACCAGAGAATCACTAGACTCTGGTTTCCTCAAACATGAAAACTCATAGAGTTCCCCAGTAGATTCACCAAAAAATATTGGTGCAAAAACTAAAATTGGATGAGTGGGAGGCACGCTCAAAGGTTTTCGACCAACATTGAATGATTTTCCTACCATGAATAGGTAGAGTCAATTGATATCCAGATAAGGTTGGCTCCTAAGGTCCCAACTACTTACACTGCAAAGGGGAAAAGAAGAAAAATGAAATAAGAAATAAAACAAAGAAAGTCATAGCTAGAACTGACAAGGATAGGGTATGGTTCCATCAAGACACACTCCTCCAATGTCGCAGGTGCAAACAATAGTGAACCACCTAATAGATCAGCCCACCCCATCTTTCATTTCTCCTTTAGCTTGAAGTGTAGGGGTGAATTCCAGAACCAGCGGGAGGGTGCATGAAATCTAGGCAGTAGAATTAGAGTGCTCCCACCTGATTGGTTTTAGCAAAATAAACCTCGATTCCAAGTGGTGAAAGAAAATTCTAGAACCATCCAGTCAAACCCACAAAATCTAGATAACAAAATTAAGTAGATCAAATCAGACAACCATCATAGAAATAAACATTCACACAAAGGCTGAAAGATAATGAAAGATATATTAAGAGACCAAAAAGTGAGTTACTATTATTTACAAGTGATGCCAAATTACATATGAATTGTAAAGGCCACATAGCCACCCTTTTGAATGCCAAGAATCCCACTATTTATAGAAAATTTTATATTGAATTCAAAATTAAACTTGAATGTCGTTCGGTGGGAAAGATCAAATTGGAATGATCAAAATATTTTTGACGCTCTATTTCAAGGTGGAGGTGATCATTTGAAAGTTGATTTAGGTATTCACATAGAGATCCAGGCCCTTGATCACTTTTGTTGCACCTGTTTGAGCAAAAAATTCTATCTACTTTACCCTTTGATCACCTGAGAAGTCAGACTGATTGTCGTAGGCTAGATGTAATTCCATTTTCTCCCTGTCAGCTCATACCCAAGTAGTTGTGTTCATTAAGAAGCTTCCTTCTCCTTTGACATCACCTTTGGTCAGGGACATACCATTCGCTCATCATACTTTAGGGACAAAGGATTCGGTTTGGACTTTCTAATATTATTTTCCTAAAGATTCGTCTAGCTTCAAGTATAGGAACTTAGGACTTGCACTCCTTGAGCCATAGTCCATTTCTTCCACCCAAGAATTTGGGATCCCATTCTTCTGTCTGATGGTTAGGACGGGGATTTTGGATCTCTCTTTGAGGATGCTTCTACCCATTTTTTGTTCGATCCATTCTTGGATATTTACTCTTATTGCATGCTCACTTGGATTTGCCTCCTCCATCAATACCTCAAAATTGACAGACTCTAAGATGTCATAATTCTCAAAATGAAGAGTGGGTGAAGAGGCATAAAACTCAACCACACTACCAACCTAGGATTTCCTTTGGAGGTTCCATCATAATTTAATTTTACCCATCCCATGAGTGATGGGGTACATTTAATTTTAGTCTGCTTTGATCAGTCTGATTAGCTCCATGATCCATTCTATGAAGGCTCAATTTAAATGCTAGTCTTGCTATAGTAGAGTTATCTTTGCTAGAAGGAAATCTAGAATCTTGATTCCCACAGAATAAAAGTATCTAGAGCAATTATTAAAGAACCTATTATTCCTCTCCCTCCAAAAACCCCACAGGCAGTGCATGAGGCTTAATTTCCAAAGAGTGCACAATTTAGAGCTAAAAAATGGTGGAAAGAACCACTAATTAAAAATACCTATCATCGTCTTAGGAAGGACCCAAAATATTTCCAAAAGGACTGAAAGAAAAAAGTAGTATTTCAAGAATAGATCCTCGGTAGTTTATTCATGCTAACCATAGAGGTAACATAATTTGAGGAGGACTAGTCCTCTTTTTCTCAAAATTTTAAATATAAGGATTTTATCTTAAAGAATCATCTAATAGAAAAAGTTAACCTTTGGGATCATATATTTACTCCAAATTTGCTTACTAGGTAACCACACAAATTTCTCCTCAATCTCATGATGGTACACAAACCTCATAAAAAATTACCTTTTCCCTCTTCATGCTAGATTAGAGAGTCTTCATAGTTGACCTATCTTATAATTTGATTTATCAATTTAAGGGACAAGAGGTTTAAACTATCTTCTTCTCCCCATGCCACTTCAAAAGTATGGATATCCTTCCATTTATTTCGGCCTCACACTTCTTCAATATAATTAGCAACTCTATTCCCCCATCTTCAAGCAAGCCTGCGTATTAAAAGGGTGAAGGAGGGATTATCCAAAAATGGAGAGTATTTAAGCCACTGATCTTCCCCAAAACTAATATTTTTCCCATTGCCAAGGCTCTATTTAATCCCTTTTTTAAAACTTTTTCACTTTATGTACTTTAACTTTTGCACTTTAAATTTTGTGTTTTATTTCATATAAATTAGTATGTTTAGCTTAGAGA
Organism: Wollemia nobilis; assembly: GCA_028583015.1. Classification (NCBI taxonomy): domain Eukaryota; kingdom Viridiplantae; phylum Streptophyta; class Pinopsida; order Araucariales; family Araucariaceae; genus Wollemia; species Wollemia nobilis. The sequence goes on from JAQPPZ010000442.1 coordinate 4,145,572, forward strand.
TCCAAGTAATGAAAGCAAGGATAATACCTTATTATTAAGGTTACGGGGAGCCTATGACAATCCCATTTAACATTGTTAAAACCCAAATTTAGAGGTATAACACTTAAATTAGAAGGTAGACCAATTTCCTAAGTCAACATAGTTTTTGGCTATATAGAGTGCATGTGCTCATCCCTTTGACTAGGCAAAATATAACTATTTTATTTCTTTCCTTGGCTAAACTTATTGCACTTCATGGTGTGTTGGTTTGATGATCCTATGTTAAAATATTTTCCCTCTTATGAAATTTTACTCGAAGGAAGACACATTTTGCTTAGAGGAAGTTATAATAGGATTCCTTTGAGGTTCTCCTTGGTCTACCTCCCTGTGTTGAAGTAAGGCACTTTAATGCCAAAGCACCTTGGTGGATTTGTGGTTAGTGGAGAGTGTCCTAAGGTTTTCTGCCTTAATGGTCTTGGATTTTAACCTATTGCATGCCTTTTTGGATAGATGTGTATTGTTGTTGGAGGTTTAGTCACCAACATGGCATTAAGAATGTGTTGCCTAGACCCATTTATTTTAACTATATAGAGGTTCATCCAATCAGTGAATAGCACTTGGAATTTTTTTTTTGTCTCCTTGCTCTTGGTTCCAAGTCAACAACAAATAGAGAAGATACATGGTGATAAATTATTAACATTATGTCCAATCACTAGCCTAGCCAATAACAAATAAAATAGAGAGGTAAAAATTTTGTATTTTATGGATGTGCAACATATGGTACATTTTGAATTGTTGTAAGTAAATTAATTTTTTTGAATTAAAATGGTTTTTGGAGTCTTTTATAGTTTTTGAGGTGAAATCTTATCTAAGCCATACATTTCTTTTATATGTGAAAGTTGTTGGAGACCTTTTTTAAAAAACATGATATTTTGAGCTCTTTGTAGTGTTTACATCAATGTTGTTTATTTTGCTATCATAATATAGTAATTTTGTAGGAGCACCATGGATCACATATGTCATATTTTTATTAATCAATAGATAAAAATTATCTCGATCATGCTCGAAGTACCATATGAGCAATTGAGTATTTTGGATGAAAGTGTGTCCCTTATATGATAAATGAAAGTCTTTTACATGGTGAGGTAGGTTCACATTTTCTTTGGCATCTTGATGGTATTTCATATGGTAGTGGAGGCTCATATATTCCTTGACAACTTAAAAATATTTTAATTGATGGTAAAGGCTTAAAGGTTTAGATATTATTTGGTCTAATTGAACATTAATTATGGGGGATATGCTAGCATCTCTAATATCTTCTTTTCTTGACCCTAAGATCCAATTTTGGGGTTATTAAAATATGAAAATCTAAAATGATCACAAGTTCAAAAATAATAATATAAGCCTATAGGAAACCTTGATGTAAGATGTGTATTCTTTATGTAATCCTATAGGTATTCTCTATGAATCCTATATGTAATGTTGTAATGTTGATGTATTCACCACAATGAGATTGGTTAAACCACTTGTATGGTTAACTTTAACTAGACCTTATGGTTGAAGTTGAATTAACCTTGAGCCTTATGCTAGAATAAATTAACATAACATATAATTATTATTTAGGGATTAGGTATCTACTATCAATACCTCTAACCACTAATCCATTGTATTAATGTGTGTCATGGTATCTTTATGTGAACTATTGTTAAGGGTATCCTATTGAGAACACATCATATTATTCTATTTGTCTATATGATCTTTTTATTTCACTTCGATATTCTATTGCATGTGAATTATAGTGGATTTTATGCTTTATTTCATTTTCAAAATGTATTGTGAGTGATGGATCTTAACCATGACTTCAAAGGAGGAAGTCTAACAACTACATACTAGGAGTTAGGGAAAATGTAGTTCTAGTTTGAGGAAAGTATTGTAAATAGGTCTTAATATGAGATGCACCTTGGATGAAATATTTTCTAAGAATATTCTTATTTGCAACTAATTGGTAGAATATGCAAAATATTTTGATGTTCTTGAGGAAATATTGAGATTTTAAAGGACTTATATAGCAGTTTGAGAAATTGGGTCAATACAAAATTGAATAATCGTGTGAGAGTCATGTTGCTCAATGAGCTTTATAGAAGCATGTGTATCTTATAATACAAGGCTATCAATGTGGTAGCTTTTATAGTTATAACATGGGGTTTTAATGATAATAGAGAGTTTCTTATGTCTATATATGATATGATGGGTCATGCACACAAGAATAGCTATGTTAATATTTGATATGGATATTTGAATCTAAGTTTAGTTTTCTATTATAAGATATTTGTTTTAAAATGATTGCATGTATTTACCAATTTATTCTATTGATTTTACACCATCTAATCAAATGTTTCCCTTAATAGTTGGGTAAAAGCTAAAAACTATAGATTTTGTAATATATAGTTTGTTAATAATGTTTATTTAAGACTTATAATGGTTTTTAGTTTTTGTATGTTCATCCTTATAGACATTTATAGGTATTTGTATTTGTATTTACTATGTGACCCTAGTTCAATCCCCATGGTGGATGTGTATAAGAAATATTATTAAAAAAAATAACATCTTTTTACTTAATACAAAAACCTTTATATAATGGATTCATATCTTGCATATTTAATTACCACTTTGATTGCTCATAATCAAAATATGCACTAGTAATTTGATTGTTTAAATCAACTAGTAGTCTAATATATGCATTTTATTCAAATTATTAGATTAAATGTATAACTAAACTAATTATGCATTTAATAGATATTTTTGTAAATAGTAAAAATATAAATGTACTAGAAAAAATGAAATGACCAATTTGAATTGCATAGTTAGAAGACTAAGACAATGAACCAATATAATTTTGTGACTTGTTCTTTTCTCAATCTAATGTAATAGCTATGTATTTTTGTATAAATTTATTTACTACATCTTCAACTCCTATTAGTACCATAAATCTTCAAAAAAAAATGTTGACTCTATACATTGCTTTATGTAAAATTCTAGTTTAGAAACTTATTGCACTCACTAATGCCAATGTTGCTTAGTAACATGTTTTGTGTATTTACGATCTATTTTGACCAGTCTTTGATCTACAACACTAAAATTAGGATTATGAAAAAATTACCTCATAAATAGAGATCTTGTTCTAATAACTTGTTAAAATATTTTCATATTTATTTTGGACTACAAAATATGATAAGGCAATCAACACAAACACACAATTCAATTGTCACACATTAATTTGATCTTAATATACTTAAAATTATCACCATGCAATTATATAATTAAAAAATAAAATATTAACATTCAAAGTAAAAATATTTTTCATAATTTACAAATAATTAACATTAATACTTAATAATTAATAATATTATATAAGGATATATCCTTGGGTTGAAATCCAATTAATGCTAATGTTTAATTTATAAAGAATCCGATAACATTAATTTCGTGCGATTTGAAATACAATCAAATGATTATTTAAATTACTAAAATAATATAATGATACTGTATAGGAAATAGAATAATACGATGAAGGACAATTCAGAAACGAGAGGTTTTACTGACTCAGTCGATCCGTTTTGCTTATTCACTGCTAGACTCTACCTAGATCATCTCAAACTTTATTAGTCAAATGTTGCCTCTCCGTCATGTGTGACAGTTTCCGTTTTGAAAACTCAAAGATGGCACGCCAATGCCTTACATTAAACATTTCTTATCAACTTGTGGCCTGCGTGAGATTTTGGCGACTCAGTTATTTCATCTTTAAGATTGCTGGTAACCAATCAATGTGACAGTTAACCGTTAATCTATGGAAATCGGCAATTCGAATCTCTGGCCGAAAACTATTTGCAAATTAATTTCGTTGATTTTTTCCTGAAAAGGCGTTGCCCAAAAAAAATCGTCTCTGGGAACTTAGATGATTAACAATTACACTTAAATACCCACATTTCAGCTTGATAAATGACTATACCCTGGAACTTATACTCTTTGATCTGATCTAACGAAGACTCTGTCTAACGACTGACTAAAATCTCCTATCTGGCGCGCCAAATTTCCTAGTTTGTGATTCACAGCAATACAAAGAGCGCCGACTAAATTGGTCCATGTTTGGGGCTTAAAAGATTCATGCCCGTTGATTGGGTCCGTTGTTTCTATAATCTAGTGAGCTCATCTTCGCCAAGAGCGTAGACTTTGCATCGATCTATGGTAGCACGAGAACTTAACACCGCTTAATCTCCTGTCGTCTGAGATTTTTTTGGTAAACAAATCTATATCCATATCCGTGTCGCTTTCCATCACCAGTGATTGATATTTGATATAAATGCTGACGATTCCGGCATCTCATAAATTATACTACACATATACACATTGGGTCCTATCCAATCAGTTCCAGAATGGACCCACTGGAGAATTCAGAGGTGGAAATCCCATCCTACTTCCTCTGCCCTGTATCCATGAGGCTTATGCGAGACCCCGTTACAGTCTGCACCGGCGTGACCTACGACCGAGAGAGCATCGAAAAGTGGATCTATACGTTCCAGAAGAACACCTGCCCGGCGACAATGCAGGTATTGCAAAATCATGACCTGACGCCCAACCATACCCTCCGTCGCCTCATACAAAACTGGTGCGTCGCCAACTCCTCCAAGGGCGTCGAACGCATTCCCACGCCCCACCCACCGCTCGACGCCGCTCAGCTGTCAAATCTTCTCCGCGACATCGAGTGCTTCCCGGCGCCGCCCTTCCAAGTGAAGGCGTTGAAGAAGCTCCGCTCTCTGGTTGCCGAAAGCGAGAGCAACAGACGCTACATCGCCGCCTCCGCTGCGCCGGCTGCGCTTGTGGCTGTCATCGAGAGCCACACACAGGAAACAACCGACCAAAGTGGGTTCTACGAATCCGCGGCGGCTTCCGAGGAGGCGTTGGGGGTTCTCTACTCTCTTCCGTTACCGGCCGAAGCCATTGAGTCCCTGGTTTCCGCCAGGTGCCTGCAGTCCGTGGCCTGGATTCTGAAGCGCGGGACCTCCGACTCCCGCTTTCACGCCGCCATGCTGCTGAAGACCGCTTCGAGGAAGGTGCTCGAGCGGTTCGTCGCGAACATCAACGACGACTTGATGGAGGGACTGCTGGAGCTGTTGACGGAGGAGGTGAGCCGCCAGGCGACCATGGCGGCTTTGGAGTTGTTGATAGCAATCAGCTTCAAGAGCAGTCGCCATCGGATGAAGGTCATACAGGCCGGTGCCGTGTCGGTGTTGATCGAATTTCTGGCCCACCAAGCACACACGAGGACCCGCGAGGGAACGCTATGCTTGATTGATGTCTTATGCGGTTGTGCAGATGGGAGGGCAGCCATGGTGGATCACGCCATGGGAATTCCTGCCGTTTGCGAGACGGTTATGAGGGTTTCTGGGTTTGCGACGGAGAAAGCCGTTCGGATCCTTTGGTCGCTCTGCAAATTCTCTCCAACTTCGCGCGTTTTAAAGGACATGTTGCAGGTGGGTGGCGTAGGCAAACTGTGCGCGCTTCTGCAATCTGAAAGCACACTCAAGGCGAAGGTTAAGGCGGAGGAGATGCTCGAACTGCACGGTAAGTTGTGGCAGAGATCGGGTTGCGCTCCTGTCATTATACAGCCATTAAGTCAGAGACGTTTCGCTTGATAACGGAGCACCTCCAAGAAAAATATGGACGTCCTAAAATCGTTAGGGAATCAGACCAAGCCGGCCCAAAATCGTTAAAATTCAAAAAAGATCGTTAGGGAATCAAATGTTTTACTTCGTTTTACTGTTTTTTTAAACAGTTCATAGCTTTGGGTATGCAGCTGGCAAACTTAAACTAGCTTTCTATCGAAAGTCAGGATGAACTGTTGTTGTTGTGTGTGAATATTCAATATTTATGAATAGTGTTATGTATTGACTCCAATTGCTTATTTCTAGCGATGTACAGTTATTGTCTGATAGTTTGGTTGTTAACCTTTGTCTTCACAAGTTCAAAATCGAAATCCTAACCATAAAAAACTTCTTAGCTTTTATAAAAGTAAACACCCAAGACGTTGCTGCCGTTTGCAATAGACTGATTAAAGAAGGGATAGTGCGTGGTTAACGATCATCGTTCGTTACATAGACTACTCCCTATAAAATGTGGAATGTGCTTTTGGGTCTAACAAGTATTCCTATTGGCTACCCGGCTAGGATGCGGTATACGTTAATAGATAAATTACATGAATTGTTGTCCAATATATAGTGATTATTTGAAAAAAAAAATCAGTAATGTTTAAAATTATTTTTTAAAATATTTAATTATATAAAATATTTATTGTTTGTTTATTTACTTGAAATAATAATGTTTCGTGGGTACAAGGTCATTTATTTACAATTTCTTTTTAATTGTAATCTTTTATTTTTATTAAATAAACAAGGTTATTTATTTTCAATTTCTTTTTTATTATAATTTTTCATTTTTATTAAATATAATTGTTAGTTCTAATAATAAATAATAATGCTTCTAAAAAAATATTATATAATTATTTAAAAATAAAATATAAAAAATTATAATTGTGAACCTTTGCATGGAAATAAAAAAACATTTCTTACATAACGATTCTAACATTCTTTCTCTATGGCCTTCCATATATAATGGGTTATAAGGTTTAGGGCTTAATTCAGCCTTGCCAGCCAATACATATTGAATAGACAACACCACACATTCCCAAATATTCCTTCGATATTTCATTTTGACTAAAATAACGGTCTAGGAATTACACTAATGGGTTTGGTTCAAGGTGACCCAACCAATTGAGACTAATATCTTCAAAGTAATGCCTTATGCAATGGGCTCGTAGTATTCTAATTTATATAATTTTAATAAAATGTTATTGAATATTAAATTTAAATATTTTTTTGAAAAGGTAAAAAAATTATATTAAAAGAATAAGAATTAAATTATATTTATAGGTATTTTATTTTCGGCAAGCCTTAAAATTTGAATAAAATTCATTAACATAAAATTCAATAATTTTATTTTATCATTTAATTTGGCTTTCTTTTTTCTTTACATTGAACCTGAGTAATCTAGTAGTTGAGAGTAATCTAGTAGTTGAGAGTCTTGCGAACACTATCAATGCTATCCAAAAAAGGACCAAATGCTATCCTAATAAGGACCAAAGAGTGCTGCAAGAGGCAACAAAAAACCCAACAAATAACTGCTCTGGACCTGTCCTCATCCTTACCTAAGTCTTTGCTGGTCAAACTAAGAACCATTTGATTCATCTCCAAGCATTCAAAAGTGTTCAAATCTTGATTAGAATTCAACATGTATCCAACTGAATTTCACTACCATGTTTAGCCAAAAATTTATCCATTGTATTATATTATCTGTCAATATAGACCGAGATGGCATCCTCGAACCGTTGCCAAATGAACTTAATTTGACTTACAATGTTTCTTATCTTCGAAGCTTCCATCTAAAATTTTTAATAACATCCAGAAGCCCCACCATAATTTGTAAGTTAGACTCAACTATAATCTTTCTAACCCTATTCTCCCAAGTATTGAGAGAACCTTGTCTGCCAATGCTTCAACTTCATTGTTAATAGCCCTTCCAAGGCATATTTTATCTCAATTAACAAGAGCCCACTTATTACCAATCCTTAAACAATCCAACAAAAATTTAAATTTAAATATTAATTATATATATTTTAAATTAAAATATTAAATGTAAATATTATATATTATTTTAGTTTAATTAAAATAAATATTTTTAAGTTATTGAATTTTTTAATGTAAAGGATAAATATAAATATTATATAGTAATAAGTTTATTTAAAATATATTTATAGTTTTTGATCTAATAAATATGCCTACGTAGATAGAATAAACTTGTTGATACCTTTAGATAGGTCTTTTCCAACTTTAAACATAGTATACTCTTCAATAAAATAATTAAAAATCCTATAAAATATCAATATTTTTAGTATATTAAATATTATTATTATTAAATGTAAAGTATTAGGCTACAACAAATGTTTTGAAAATTCACCTTGAAAAATATACATAATTATTTTATTCATGATTTTTACTATAAAGTTTTTTTTTTTAAAGAAAAAATCCCAAAAGGATGCCACTTTCAAGAAAGACCCAATGAGGCTGGGGTATCTCTTCCACCAAAATTACCCAGGGCTCGCACCTGGCCTACCACCTTTGACATACTCAAGGAGCAAACCCGAAACAACAAAAAACAAGAACACACAAACACAAACACACAAAAAGATTAAGAAAATAAAAAATAAAAAACCATGCTCCTTGAGTGTGTCAAAAAGATAAAGCACAATGAAACACACACAATAAGATAAAAAATAAAAAAACAAAATGAACCACACAGAAAAAACATAAGCACAACATAACAAAACACAAACATAACAAAAAAAAAACTTCTTAGCTTTTATAAAAATAAATAGCTGCCCAAGACGTTGCTGCCATTTGCAACGTGTTTAGACTGATTGAAGAAGAGATAGTACGTGGTTAACGATCATCGTTGTTACATAGACTACTCCCTATAAAATGTGGAATGTGCTTTTGAGTCAAACAAGTATTCCTATTGGCTACCCAACTAGGATGCGGTATACGTTAATAGATAAATTACATGAATTGTTGTCCAATATATAGTGATTATTTAAAAAAAAAATCAATAATATTTAAAATTATTTTTTAAAATATTTAATTATATAAAATATTTATTGTTTGTTTATTTACCTGAAATAATAATGTTTCTGGGTACAAGGTCATTTATATCCAATTTATTTTTTATTGTAATCTTTTATTTTTATTAAATAAACAAGGCTATTTATTTTCAATTTATTTTTTATTATAATTTTTCATTTTTATTAAATATAATTGTTAGTTCTACTAATAAATAATAATGCTTCTCAAAAATATGATATAATTATTTAAAAATAAAATATTAAAAAATTATAATTGTGAACCTTTGCATGGGAATAAAAAAACATTCCTTACATGAGGATTATATCATTCCTTCTATGTCATTATTGGCCTTCCATATATAATGGGTTATAAGGTTTAGGGCTTAATTCAGCCTTCCCAACCAATACATATTGAATAGACAACAACACACATTCCCAAATATTCCTTCAATATTTCATTTTGACTAAAATAATGATCTAGGAATTACACTAATGGGTTTGGTTCACCTCAACCCAACCAATTGAGATTAATATCTTCAAAGTAATGCCTTATGCAATGGGCTCTTAGTATTCTAATTTATATAATTTTAATAAAATGTCAGTGAATATTAAATTTAAATATTTTTTTAAAAAGGTAAAAAAATTATATTAAAAAAATAAGAATTAAATTATATTTATAGGTATGTTATTTTTGGCAAGCCTTAAAATTTGAATAGAATTATAGGTATGTTATTTTTGGCAAGCCTTAAAATTAACATAAAATTTAATAATTTTTTTTTATCATTTAATTTGGCTTTATTTTTTATTTACACTGAACCTGAGTAATCTAGTAGTTGAGAGTCTTGCGAACACTACGAATGCTATCACAAAAAGGACAAATGCTATCCCAAAAAGGACCAAAGAGTGCTGCAAGAGGCAACAAAAAACCCAACAAATAACTATTCTGGACCTGTCCTCATCCTTACCTAAGTCTTTGCTGGCCAAACTAAGAACTATTTGATTCATCTCCAAGCATTCAAAAGTGTTAATATCTTGATTAGAATTCAACATGTATCCAACTGACTTTCACTACCATGTTTAGCCAAAAATTCAGCCATTATACTATATTATCTGTCAATATAGACCAAGATGGCATCCTTGAACTGTTGCCAAATGAACTTAATTTGGCTCATAATGTTTCTTATCCTCGAAGTCTTCTGTCTAAAATTTTTAATAACATCCAGAAGCCCCACCATAATTTGTAAGTTAGACTCAACTATGATCTTTCTAACCCTATTCTCCCAAGTATTGAGAGAACCTTGTCTACCAATGCTTCAACTTCATTGTTAATAGCCCTTCCAAGACATATTTTATCTCAACTAACAAGAGCCCACTTCTTACCCATCCTTAAACAATCCAACAAAAATTTAAATTTAAATATTAATTTTATATATTTTAAATTAAAATATTAAATGTAAATATTATATATTATTTTAGTTTAATTAAAATAAATATTATTAAGTTATTGAATTTTTTTATGTAAAGGATAAATATAAATATTATATAGTAATAAGTTTATTTAAAATATATTTATAGTTTTTGAGCTAATAAATTTGCCTACGTAGATAGAATAAACTTGTTAATACCTTTAGATAGGTCTTTTCCAACTTTAAACATAGTATACTCTTCAATAAAATAATTAAAAATCCTATAAAATATCAATATTTCTAGTATATTAAATATTATTATTATTAAATGTAAAGGATTAGGCTACAACAAATGTTTTGAAAATTCACCTTCAAAAATATACATAATTATTTTATTCATGATTTTTACTATAAGTTTTTTTTTTTATAAAAAAAATCCTAGAAGGATGCCACTTTCAAGAAAGACCCAAGGAGGCTGGGGTATCTCTTCTACCAAAATTACCCAGGGCTCGCATCTGGCCTACCACCTTTGACATATTCAAGGATCAAGAAACAACAAAAAACAAGAACACACAAACACAAACACACAAAAAGATTAAGAAAAAAAAAAAATGCTTCTTGAGTGTGTCAAAAAGATAAAACACAACGAAACACACACAATAAGATAAAAAATAAAAAATAAAAAAACCAACATGAACCACACAGAAAAAACATAAGAACAACATAACAAAACACAAACATAACAAAAAAAAAACCTCTTAGCTTCTATAAAAGTAAACAGCTGCCCAAGACGTTGCTACCATTTGCAATGTGTTTAGAGTGATTGAAGAAGGGATAGTACGTGGTAAACGATCAATGTTCGTTACATAGACTACTCCCTATAAAATGTGGAACGTGCTTTTGAGTCTAACAAGTATTCTCATTGGCTACCCAGCTAGGATGCGCTATACGTTAATAGATAAATTACATGAATTGTTGTCCAATATATAGTGATTATTTGAAAAAAAAATCAATAATATTTAAAATTATTTTTTAAAATATTTAATTATATAAAATATTTATTGTTTGTTTATTTACTTGAAATAATAATGTTTCGGGGTACAAGGTCATTTATATTCAATTTATTTTTTATTGTAATCTTTTATTTTTATTAAATAAAGAAGGTTATTTATTTTCAATTTCATTTTTATTAAATATAATTGTTAGTTCTAATAATAAATAATAATGCTTCTCAAAAAAAATATAATATAATTATTCAAAAATAAAATATTAAAAAATTATAATTGTGAACCTTTGCATGGGAATAAAAAAACATTCCTTACATAACGATTCTATCATTCCTTCTATATCATTTTTGGCCTTCCATATATAATGGGTTATAAGGTTTAGGGCTTAATTCAGCCTTCCCAGCCAATACATATTGAATAGACAACACCACACATTCCCAAATATTCCTTCAATATTTCATTTTGACTAAAATAATGATCTAGGAATTACACTAATGGGTTTGGTTCACCTCAATCCAACCAATTGAGACTAATATCTTCAAAGTAATGCCTTATGCAATGGGCTCTTAGTATTCTAATTTATATAATTTTAATAAAATGTTATTGAATATTAAATTTAAATATTTTATAATTTTAATAATATGTTATTGAATATTAAATTTAAATATTTTTTTGAAAAGGTAAAAAAATTATATTAGAAGACTAAGAATTAAATTATATTTATAGATATGTTATTTTTGGCAAGCCTTAAAATTTGAATAAAACTCATTAACATAAAATTCAATCATTTTTTTTTTTATCATTTAATTTGGCTTTATTTTTTCTTTACACTGAACCTAAGTAATCTAGTAGTTGAGAGTCTTGCGAACACTACCAATGCTATCCCAAAAAGGACCAAAGAGTGCTGCAAGAGGCAACAAAAAACCCAACAAATAACTGTTCTGGACCTGTCCTCATCCTTACCTAAGTCTTTGCTGGCCAAACTAAGAACTACTTGATTCATCTCCAAGCATTCAAAAGTGTTCATATCTTGATTAGAATTCAACATGTATCCAAATGACTTTCACTACCATGTTTAGCCAAAAATTCAGCGATTGTATAATATTATTTGTCAATATAGACCGAGATGGCATCCTCGAACTGTTGCCAAATGAACTTAATTTGGCTCACAATGTTTCTTATCCTCGAAGCCTTCCGTATAAAATTTTTAATAACATCCAGAAGCCCCACCATAATTTGTAAGTTAGACTCAACTATGATCTTTCTAACCCTATTCTCCCAAGTATTGAGAGATCCTTGTCTGCCAATGCTTCAACTTCATTGTTAGTAGCCCTTCCAAGACATATTTTATCTCAACTAACAAGAGCCCACTTCTTACCCATCCTTAAACCATCCAAAAAAAATTTAAATTTAAATATTAATTTTATATATTTTAAATTAAAATATTAAATGTAAATATCATATATTATTTTAGTTTAATTAAAATTAATATTTTTAAGTTATTGAATTTTTTTATGTAAAGGATAAATATAAATATTATATAGTAATAAGTTTATTTAAAATATATTTATAGTTTTTGAGCTAATAAATTTGCCTACATAGATAGAATAAACTTGTTGATACCTTTAGATAGGTCTTTTTCAACTTTAAACATAGTATAATCTTCAATAAAATAATTAAAAATCCTATCAAATATGAATATTTCTAGTATATTAAATATTATTATTATTAAATGTAAAGGATTAGGCTACAACAAATGTTTTGAAAATTCACCTTTAAAAATATACATAATTATTTTATTCATGATTTTTACTATAAGTTTTTTTTTTTTTAAGAAAAAATCCCAAAAGGATGCCACTTTCAAGAAAGACCCAAGGAGGCTGGGGTATCTCTTCTACCAAAATTACCCAGGGCTCGCACCTAGCCTACCACCTTTGACATACTCAAGGAGCAAACCTGAAACAACAAAAAAAAAGAACACACAAACACAAACACAAACACAAACACACAAAAAGATTAAAAAAATAAAAATAAAAAATCATGCTCCTTGAGTGTGTCAAAAAGATAAAGCACAACCAAACACACACAATAAGATAAAAAATAAAAAATAAAAAATAAAAAATAAAAAAACAACATGAACCACACAGAAAAACATAAGAACAACATAAAAAAACACAAACATAACAAAAAAAAAACTTCTTAGCTTTTTTAAAAGTAAATAGCAGCCCAAGACATTGCTTGCGTTTGCAACGTGTTTAGACTGATTGAAAAAGGGATAGTACGTGGTTAACGATCATCGTTCGTTACATAGACTACTCCCTATAAAATGTGGAACATGCTTTTGAGTCTAACAAGTATTCCTATTGGCTACCTAGCTAGGATGCGGTATACGTTAATAGATAAATTACATGAATTGTTGTCTCATTATTTGAAAAAAAAAAATCAATAATATTTAAAATTATTTTTTTAAATATTTAATTATATAAAATATTTATTCTTTGTTTATTTACTTGAAATAATAATGTTTCGGGGTTCAAGGTCATTTATATTCAATTTATTTTTTATTGTAATCTTTTATTTTTATTAAATAAAGAAGGTTATTTATTTTCAATTTCTTTTTTATTAAATATAATTGCTAGTTCTAATAATAAATAATAATGCTTCTCAAAAAATATTATATAATTATTCAAAAATAAAATATTAAAAAATTATAATTGGGAACCTTTGCATGGGAATAAAAAAACATTCCTTGCATAACGATTCTATCATTCCTTCCATGTCATTTTTGGCCTTCCATATATAATGGGTTATAAGGTTTAGGGCTTAATTCAGCCTTCCTAGCCAATACATATTGAATAGACAACACCACACATTCCCAAATATTCCTTCAATATTTCATTTTGACTAAAATAATGATCTAGGAATTACACTAATGGGTTTGGTTCACCTCAACCCAACCAACTGAGACTAATATCTTCAAAGTAATGCCTTATCGAGTGGGCTCTTAGTATTCTAATTTATATAATTTTAATAAAATATTGAATATTAAATTTAAATATTTTATAATTTTGATAATATGTTATTGAATATTAAATTTAAATATTTTTTTGAAAAGGTAAAAAAATTATATTAATAGAATAAGAATTAAATTATATTTATAGGTATGTTATTTTTGGCAAGCCTTAAAATTTGAATAAAACTCATTAACATAAAATTCAATAATTTTTTTTTATATTTAATTTGGCTTTTTTTTTTCTTTACACTGAACCTGAGTAATCTAGTAGTTGAGAGTCTTGCAAACACTACCAATGCTATCCCAAAAAGGACCAAAGAGTGCTGCAAGAGACAACAAAAAACCAATAAATAACTGTTCTGGACCTGTCCTCATCCTTACCTAAGTCTTTGCTGGCCAAACTAAGAACCATTTGATTCATCTCCAAGCATTCAAAAGTGTTCATATCTGTATTAGAATTCAAAATGTATCCAATTGACTTTCACTACCATATTTAGCCAAAAATTCAGCCATTGTATTATATTATCTGTCAATATAGATCGAGATGACATCCTCAAACTGTTGCCAAATGAACTTAATTTTGCTCACAATGTTTCTTATCCTCGAAGCCTTCCATCTAAATTTTTTAATAACATCCAGAAGCCCCACCATAATTTGTGAGTTAGACTCAACTATGATCTTTCTAACCCTATTCTCCCAGTATTAAGGGAACCTTGTCTACCAATGCTTCAACTTCATTGTTAGTAGCCATTCCAAGACATATTTTATCTCAACTAACAAGAGCTCACTTCTTACCCATCCTTAAACCATCCAACAAAAAATTAAATTTAAATATTAATTTTATATATTTTAAATTAAAATATTATATATTATTTTAGTTTAATTAAAATATATATTTTTAAGTTATTGAATTTTTTTATGTAAAGGATAAATATAAATATTATATAGTAATAAGTTTATTTAAAATATATTTATAGTTTTTGAGCTAATAAATTTGCCTACGTAGATAGAATAAACTTGTTGATACCTTTAGATAGGTCTTTTTCAACTTTGAACATAGTATACTCTTCAATAAAATAATTAAAAATCCTATTAAATATGAATATTTTTAGTATATTAAATATTATTATTATTAAATGTAAAGGATTAGGCTACAAAAAAATGTTTTGAAAATTTACCTTTAAAAATATACATAATTATTTTATTCATGATTTTTACTATAAGTTTTTTTTTTTTAGAAAAAATCCCAAAAGGATGCCACTTTCAAGAAAGACCCAAGGAGGCTGGGGTATCTCTTCCACCAAAATTACCCAGGGCTCACACCTGGCCTACCACCTTTGACATACTCAACGAGCAAACCTGAAACAACAAAAAACAAGAACACACAAACACAAACACACAAAAAGATTAAGTAAATAAAAAATAAAAAATCATGCTCCTTGAGTGTGTCAAAAAGATAAAACACAATGAAACACACACAATAAGATAAAAAATAAAAAATAAAAAAACAACATGAACCACACAGAAAAAACATAAGAACAACATAACAAAACACAAACATAACAAAAAAAAACTTCTTAGCTTTTATAAAAGTAAATAGCTGCCCAAGACATTACTGCCGTTTGCAACGTGTTTAGACTGATTGAAGAAGGGATAGTATGTGGTTAACGATCATTGTTTGTTACATAGACTACTCCCTATAAAATGTGGAACATGCTTTTGAGTCTAACAAGTTTTCCTATTGGCTACCTAGTTAGGATGCGGTATACGTTAATAGATAAATTACATGAATTGTTGTCTCATTATTTGAAAAAAAAAAATCAATAATATTTAAAATTATTTTTTTAAATATTTAATTATATAAAATATTTATTGTTTGTTTATTTACTTGAAATAATAATGTTTCAGGTACAAAGTCATTTATATTCAATTTATTTTTTATTGTAATCTTTTATTTTTATTAAATAAAGAAGGTTATTTATTTTCAATTTTTTTTTAATTAAATATAATTGTTAGTTTTAATAATAAATAATAATGCTTCTCAAAAAATATTATATAATTATTCAAAAATAAAATATTAAAAAATTATAATTGTGAACCTTTGCATGGGAATAAAAAAACATTCTTTACATAACGATTTTATCATTCCTTCTATGTCATTTTTGGCCTTCCATATATAATGGGTTATAAGGTTTAGGGCTTAATTCAGCCTTCCCAACCAATACATATTGAATATATTGAATAGACAACACCACACATTCCCAAATATTCCTTCAATATTTCATTTTGACTAAAATAATGATCTAGGAATTACACTAATGGGTTTGGTTCACCTCAACCCAACCAATTGAGACTAATATCTTCAAAGTAATGCCTTATCGAATGGGCTCTTAGTATTCTAATTTATATAATTTTAATAAATTATTGAATATTAAATTTAATTATTTTATAATTTTGATAATATGTTATTGAATATTAAATTTAAATATTTTTTTGAAAAGGTAAAAAAATTATATTAAAAGAATAAGAATTAAATTATATTTATAGGTATGTTATTTTTGGCAAGCCTTAAAATTTGAATAAAACTCATTAACATAAAATTCAATAATTTTTTTTAATCATTTAATTTGGCTTTATTTTTTCTTTACACTGAACCTGAGTAATCTAGTAGTTGAGAGTCTTACGAACACTACCAATGCTATCCCAAAAAGGACCAAAAAGTGCTGCAAGAGGCAACAAAAAACCAATAAATAACTGTTCTGGACTTGTCCTCATCCTTACCTAAGTCTTTGCTGGCCAAACTAAGAATCATTTGATTCATATCCAAGCATTCAAAAGTGTTCATATCTTGATTAGAATTCAACATGTATCCAATTGACTTTCACTACCATATTTAGCCAAAAATTCAGCCATTGTATTATATTATCTATCAATATAGATCGAGATGGCATCCTCGAACTGTTGCCAAATGAACTTAAGTTTGCTCACAATGTTTCTTATCCTCGAAGCCTTCCATCTAAAATTTTTAATAACATCGAGAAGCCCCACCATAATTTGTGAGTTAGACTCAACTATGATCTTTCTAACCCTATTCTCCCAATATTAAGAGAACCTTGTCTACCAATGCTTCAACTTCATTGTTAGTAGCCCTTCCAAGACATATTTTATCTCAACTAACAAGAGCTCACTTCTTACCCATCCTTAAACCATCCAACAAAAAATTAAATTTAAATATTAATTTTATATATTTTAAATTAAAATATTAAATGTAAATATTATATATTATTTTAGTTTAATTAAAATATATATTTTTAAGTTATTGAATTTGTTTATGTAAAGGATAAATATAAATATTATATAGTAATAAGTTTATTTAAAATATATTTATAGTTTTTGAGCTAATAAATTTGCCTACATAGATAGAATAAACTTGTTGATACCTTTAGATAGGTCTTTTTCAACTTTAAACATAGTATAATCTTCAATAAAATAATTAAAAATCCTATCAAATATGAATATTTCTAGTATATTAAATATTATTATTATTAAATGTAAAGGATTAGGCTACAAAAAAATGTTTTGAAAATTCACCTTTAAAAATATACACAATTATTTTATTCATGATTTTTACTATAAGTTTTTTTTTTTTTTAGAAAAAATCCTAGAAGGATGCCACTTTCAAGAAAGACCCAAGGAGGTAGGGGTATCTCTTCCACCAAAATTACCCAGGGCTCGCACTTGGTCTACCACCTTTGACATACTCAAGGAGCAAACCTGAAACAACAAAAAACAAGAACACACAAACACAAACACAAACACACAAAAAGATTAAAAAATAAAAAATAAAAAAACATGCTCCTTGAGTGTGTCAAAAAGATAAAGCACAACCAAACACACACAATAAGATAAAAAAAAAAAAACAACATGAACCACACAGAAAAAACATAAGAACAACATAACAAAACACAAACAACAAAAAAAAAAACGCTACAAAGACAACCAACAAAAAAATGAAAAAAAAAAACAACCAAAACCTAAAAAAAAAAAAATTAAGTTAAAAAAACAACCAACAACGGACAACAAAGAAAAATAAAAATATAGAAAACACTCACACACAAAAACACAACATAAACATACAGAAACACAAGCACAAGAACAACAACAAAAAACACAAGCACAACAAAAAACAACACAAAAAACAAAAAAAAACACACACACACACACACATAAATAGAAAAGAAAAAAAAAATAGAACACAACAATGACCTTTCTAGACCAAAATACTATTAAGGCAAGAATCAACAGAGGAAAAAAAGAAATATTAGTTTGAGCTAGGGAACTAAAATACCCTGATCGAACCAAAGAGAAGCAAAAATAAAGCAAGAAGAAACTAGGTACCTCCAGAAATTGATCCATCCAAAGAAATGATAGAAATAAGAGCTTCCCTTATTTGTGAAGCCCACCATCCAGGAGGGTGGTCGTAGCAAGTAGGATCACCTTTGTACAAAGTCCAATTAGCTAAAGCATCAACACTTTTATTCTGATCTTTGACCACATGATTGTAATCAAATTTGAAAATTCCCATCTCGATTAATTGAATCTTCTCAATAATTATTTTTATTCTCCAATCAACCTTATGATTCTTAGGAGTCTTCAAAATATTAATCATGAGTTGAGAGTCAGACTCAACTAGTACCTTTTCCCATCCAACCTTAGTAGCCTCTTGAAGGCCTCTAAGGATACCATATCCCTTAGCAAGGTTATTGGATAGAATACCCAAATTCTCAACAAAAGTAAAAACTAGGGAGTCATATAAAAGTCTACCAATTCCTCTCACACTAGCTTTTACAGGGTTCCCTCTAGAGGCTCCATCAGTATTGATTTTTCCAAAATCCTTAGGAGGAGGTTGCCAATTCCTTATTCTATCCATATTGTAATTAGTCACATTCCCTTTAAGCTAGTTGCTCTTAGAAGAGTTAATATTCAATATTTGCATCACTTGATCCCATATTTGATGGGAGTTTTGGGGGTGATTAAGGAGTTGATGGACTAATTCAACTAAGTTGGCAATGAATTTTTTCCAGATATAGTGAATATCCTTCCTTTCTTGATTAAAAATTTGGTTGTTCCTTTCATTCTAGATATTCCAACGAAGAATGGTAGAACCCATCTGAACTAACTACCTAATAAAATGATCAACACCCTCTTGATTAGGCCAATCCTTTTGAAGTTGTTCAAAAGTAAAAAAATTGGACCACTGTAAGCCAAGTAAAGTGGTCATTCTCCTCCAAATATTAGAGGCTAAAGTACACTCAATAAAAATATGGCTGAGATTTTCCACATTCTCTCCACACATTTCACATCTAAAAGGGCCATGAAAACCATGCTTCATAAGATGCTCCCCAGTAAGCACCCTGCGATGCAATAAAAATCAAGTAAAAAACCTCACCTTAGGCTAGATATTTTGAGCCCACAACTAAGAAAAGATGTGTTGGACACAAATCTGCCTAAGTACAAGATTTCATCACTTGTGCACCCTAGACTCGGCCAACATTGAAAGGCCGAGAGAAAGAGAAGTCTCCCGGGCCAATCTCCAGAGAGGGCTGGCTCCCAAACTAATCTAAACTGGTTTCAAGATAAGGATGCAGGAAAGAAATGGGAAAAGTGTGGAAAGAAATGGGAAATGCAAAAAGAAATGGGAAATAATAGAAAGGGATGTAAATATGGTCGAAGCCGATCATTGATGGGGAGAACAACCTCAAACAACAATAACCTCAACTAGATCCTGAAGCTAAGTAGCAACTAACTCTTAGAATGCATATACAGAAATTGGATCACGCATTAGCCGTAAGTTCGCTTCCAATTGTACTCCAAACGCTCAAATGCAAATACAACCAAATTCAAAACAACAAAATTTAACTTATATTAACACTGGACTAACGAAGTGACTCAGATAGAAAGCAAAACATGCACAACAATTTGGATCACCAACTCCAAAAGACACTAAGAATGGAAGCAAATGCATCTAGGATTTCTATTTCAATTTTTGCAAAAAGGTCCTCCTCCCTTTGCTTGAGATTTTACATTGGTATTTATAGAGGCCTTCCCTCTTCCTTTCATATTACAACATTTAATACATGAAACAGATTTTGAAGAAACGATCCCCTTAATCTACCTTGGAGAAATGACAGTCCCTGTTTTAATGGATCAAAACCAAAAATGAAATAGAAACAAGGGACCATATTTCTTCATTAAATGACCATTATCGGGGTAGGCCGGAAGTTGTTAAGAGACCACGAACAGGAGCTTTTAATATTGGAGGCATCTTTAATTTTGGTGGCATCGAAAACTGCCTCAGGTTCTTCCATCTAGCGCACATCGGTAATTAGCAACATTTAATCTTTGAGCTTCTTTGACCATGATCTCAAAATCAGTTGGAGAGCTTTTATTTGATCCTTATCTTCTCCTCACATTCTCCTATGCAATTTTTAAGGAAAAATGCAAACATAACTGTATCGGGCCTTTGTTGTTGCTTCTATCGCGAAAATGTGATAGGTCGCGAAAATGCGACATGTCATGAAATCGTGACACTTTTACCTTACTGCCTTCTATTTCTGCCACCAGTCGCAAAAATACGACATGTCACGAAATCGTGACATCTTCTCTTCGTTCAGCTTTGTCATCATGATATGTCACAAAATCATGACATTCTACTTTGTTTGGCTTTGTTTGCTGCTCCCTATCACGAAAATGAAACATGTCACAGAATTGTGACATCTTCCACTCGACACTGTCTTGTCTGCTTTATACCCGCGAAAACGTGACATGTCGTGAAATCGCAACAATTTCCTTTGCATTGTATAGTTTAGCTTTCATTCCGAGAAAACGTGACAAGTTGCAAAAATGTGACATGTCACGAAATCGTGACATTTTTTCCATTTGGCTCTTTTCATCTTCAACATGTCGCAAAATCATGACATGTTTCTGTCTTCTTCTACTTTGATGCTGTTCGGCCGCAAAAATTTGTCATGTCACGAAATCGTGACATTTCGTACAATCTGGCTGCCTCCTTGCTTCCTCCTCGTGAAAACGCGACATGTCGTGAAATCATGACATTTCTTTGCGCTTTGTCCTTCCTGTCCAACATGTCACGAAATCGCGACAATTTCTTGCCTTCTCTGTCATTGCCGCTTCCTGTCGCGATATCGCGACAAGTTCCTCTTGCTTGGCTTCATTTCCAAAAATGTCGTGATATCGCGACATCTTTCTTGCCTTGTGTTTATCTTTCAGCCCCTTCCGCGATAACGCGACATGTCGCGATATTGCGCCATTTCGTACCATTTGCTCCTTTCTCGCTTTTCTATCGTGATATCATGACATTTTTCATTGGCATTGCCCTTTGGCTGCTGTATGTCGCGATATCGCGACATTTTTCCATCACATTGCCCTGTTGCCATTGCAAGTCACGAAAACATGACATGTCACGATATCGCGACAATTTGACTTCCTTGCTTCCTTTGACTGCATTTACCGTGAAAATGCGACAGGTCACAAAAATGCAACATGTCGCAAAAATGCAACATGTCGTGATATCACGATAATTTCTATACTTAGCTCTTTTCTTCACCAGACGCCATGAAACCACAACATGTCACGATATCGTGACATTTTACATTTACTTTGCTTTAACACAAAACTTATAGAGATTTTTATATTTTCCCTTTCAAAGTGCTTGGAGGGACAAACAGAAGAGTTAGTATCTCTACAACTTATGCATTCTTTTACATGAATAGTAACAACAAAAACAATGTGGCAAAAATGCCAACATTCTTGGCGGCTCACGGGGTATACAGTTCTACTGTATGCACAAACCTCAGGCCTTTATCCATTGGGCAATAGAGTCAAGAAGCTGGAGGAGCAGAAAAAGTGAGTGCTGGTTGATGTTGGACATGTCTCTGTGGACTGTTGCAACAAGCTCTTGCTGGTACTCGACACTCAAAAATAGGACCTTCAACAGAAATTTATGGAAGAGCAGAACTTCCCTTATTTCTTTAACTACTGCATAAAAAGAAACACACACAAACTAAACAAAAACTGTACCTAAGCTCCTAAGCAACACTTAGTGCCCTCGGCACTTTATTTACTAGCCAGGCTATTTACAATATGTACAAAAGTTTACGACATGATTGGCATGCCGCCACCACAAACCCAACTTCGGGTGTCTATCCGGTGAACCTGCAGTGTCCAGACCAGATCTGATTGTACTTCAGTCGATCTTTGAAGTCCGGTTGGCCTCTTCTCGAAGTTCTCCATGGTGCGAATAGGGTGCAACATGGCAGGTTATCATGCATGCCGGTACCCATACAGTTGATGAATAATGTAGCAAAGAGATTTGCCACATGGAGGGCTCCTTGGGGTACCGGTTGCAGTAATGGCCGAAGCCAATACCACCATTTTGAAGAGTCCACTGGCTGTGGACCGAGTACATGTTCCTCCAACCCCTTGATGCGATAACAAGAATTGTCCAGCGATAGTCCTTTCTCCAGGATCTCTTCAGGCTCAGCCTCTTGATGAGACATAGTTAATGGGTTCTGGTTGAACACTTGCATGCTATGCCCTGGGACACAAAAAGGGTGCAAAAATGTGCCCTCTTTGCTCTCAGGTTCTGCCACTTGAGCCTGTTCTTCTTCTCCTTCGCTCATCTCCTCTTGATCCATTTCTCGATAGAAACTACAAGCAACCATATTATCTATTGTCGGGACAAGGCTTGTCGATTCCCATCGTGGGACTTGGATGAAAGCTGCCTCTTGAGCTCCACACAACTGCATCTCAGGTCTCTGCTCAGTATGAGGAATCTTCCATGGTGAATACTACGTAGGATAGACAGGAGCGGTGACTACCGGAGAAAGTGATGGAGTTTCTCCCCACTGCCACTTTCCTGACAGGAGCAAAAGTTGTTCCGCTCGCACTGCTTCTTCAAATATTTGAGGGAACCTTCATTCACCTGATTGCAGCAAGAGGAGGCTTATGTCCGGGTGAAAGGCACGAACATAGAAGAGGTGGGCTTGGGTGGGTGTCGATTGGATCTCCCCTGGAATTCTCTTCCAACTTCTATAGAATCGGACATTGAAGTCTGTGATGCTCTCCAGAGGTGCTCTTGTGATGGTGGAGAAGTGCATCAAGAGCTGGAAGGGATCCTGAGAGCCGTCGAATGTTCTGATTAGTGCTCCCGCTAAGTCATCCCATGAGCAGATGCTTTTTTTCCTGAGTAGTCTGTACCACTGCAATGCCCTTCCTTCCAAAGACTGAACCAGAAGTCTGATCATGACATCTTCATGGATTATGTCATGGAGGATTGCCAAAGTAGCAACATCTTCAATATGCTCTTGGGCCATTCCCTTAGTGCCATTGTATTTTGTCAATGTCTTCAAGGCACTTTTGGGAATCTCATGCCGACTTTGGAGATTCAGAGGGCCAGGATCATTCCAGCTAGGATAGCTTACACTTGCCATTATAGCAATGGTCTGCAGAGATCACGGTTATCACCACTAAGTCAGAGTCGCCAGGTGCACATTCTTTTCTCCACTTGTGAGGTCAAGGCTGCTCACCAAACCTTGATTCCTCTAGGGTGTCTTCTTTTAGATTCAAAAGGGATCTACGATCAAGAAATTTGGATCTTTAGCTCAATAGAGTCGCCAGATGAACTTACAATCTCCGCTTTGAGGTCAAGACAGTTCATCAAAAAAATCTTGATTCCTTCGGGTGTAAAAAAAAATGGTCGTGCCAAGAAATGTTGGCACAAGTGGGTTTGTCAATTTGGAATAACACTTGTCCCACCGATTATGGATCTTTCTAAGACAGAAATAGTCTGTCCCATTGGGCGTGCCAAAACTGTTGGTCACAAATCTGCCTAAGTACAAGATTTCATCACTTGTGCACCCTAGACTCGGCCAACATTGAAAGGCCGAGAGAAAGAGAAGTCTCCTGGGCCAATCTCCAGAGAGGGTTGGCTCCCAAACTAATCTAAACTGGTTTCAAGATAAGGATGCAGGAAAGAAATGGGAAAATGCAAAAAGAAATGGGAAATAACAGAAAGGGATGTAAATATGGCCGAAGCCGATCGTTGATGGGGAGAACAACCTCAAACAACAATAACCTCAACTAGATCCTGAAGCTAAGTAGCAACTAACTCTTAGAATGCATATATAGAAATTGGATCACGCATTAGCCGTAAGTTCGCTTCCAATTGTACTCCAAACGCTCAAATGCAAATACAGCCAAATTCAAAACAACAAAATTTAACTTATATTAACACTGGACTAACAAAAGTGACTCAGACAGAAAGCAAAACATGCACAACAATTTGGATCACCAACTCCAAAAGACACTAAGAATGGAAGCAAATGCATCTAGGATTTCTATTTCAATTTTTGCAAAAGGTCCTCCTCCCTTTTGCTTGATATTTTACATTGGTATTTATAGAGGCCTTCCCTCTTCCTTTCGTATTACAACATTTAATACATGAAACAGATTTTGAAGAAACGATCCCCTTAATCTGCCTCGGAGAAATGACAGTCCTTGTTTTAATGGATCAAAACCAAAAATGAAATAGAAACAAGGGCCCATATTTCTTCATTAAATGACCATTATCGGGGCAAGCCGGAAGTTGTTAAGAGACCACAAATAAGAGCTTTTAATATTGGAGGCATCTTTAATTTTGGTGGCATCGAAAACTGCCTCAGGTTCTTCCATCTAGCGCACATCGGTAATCAGCAACATTTAATCTTTGAGCTTCTTTGACCACGATCTCAAAATTAGTTGGAGAGATTTTACTTGATCCTTATCTTCTCCTCACGTTCTCCTATGCAATTTTGAAGGAAAAATGCAAACAGAACTGTATCGGGCCTTTGTTGTTGCTTCTGTCGCGAAAATGAGACAGGTCGCGAAAATGCGACATGTCGCAAAATCATGACACTTTTACCTTACTGCCTTCTGTTTCTACCACCAGTCATGAAAATGTGACATGTCACGAAATCGTGACATCTTCTCTTTGTTCAGCTTTGTCTTCATGATATGTCATGAAATCGTGACATTCTCCTCTTTCTGGCTTTGTTTGCTGCTCCTTATCACGAAAATGAAACATGTCACGAAATCGTGACATCTTCCACTCGGCATTGTCTTGTCTGCTTTATACCCATGAAAACATGACATGTGAAATCATGACAATTTCCTTTGCCTTGTACGGTTCAAATTTCATTCCACAAAAACGTGATAGATCACGAAAATGTGACATGTCATGAAATCACGATGTTTTTTCCATTTGGCTCTTTCATCTTCAACATGTCGCGAAATCGTGACATGTTTCTGTCTTCTTCTACTTTGATGTTGTTCGACCGCAAAAATTTGTCATGTCGCAAAATTGTGACATTTCGTACAATCTAGCTGCCTCCTTGCTTCCTCCTCGTGAAAACGTGACATGTCATGAAATCGTGACATTTCTTTGCGCTTTGTCCTTCCTGTCCAACATGTCACGAAATCACGACAATTTCTTGCCTTCTCTGTCATTGTCGCTTCCTGTCGTGATATCGCGACAAGTTCCTCTTGCTTGGCTTCATTTCCAAAAATGTCGCGATATCGCGACATCTTTCATTGCCTTGTGTTTATCTTTTAGCCCTTCCGCGATAACGTGACATGTCGTGATATCATGCCATTCCGTACCATTTGCTCCTTTTCTATTTTTTTGTCACGATATCGTGACATTTTTCATTGGCGCTCCCCTTGGCTACTGTATGTCATGATATCGTGACATTTTTCCATCACATTGCCCTGTTGCCATTGCAAGTCACAAAAATGCGACATGTCACGATATTTCGATAGTTTGACTTCCTTGCTTCCTTTGACTGCTTTGACCGCAAAAATGCGACAGGTCACGAAAATGCGACATGTCGCGATATCGCGACAATTTTTATACTTAGCTCTTTTCTTCATCGGACGCCGCAAAACCATGACATGTCGCGATATCGTGACATTTTTCATTTATTTTGCCTTAAGACAAAACTTGTAGAGATTTTTGTATTTTCCCTTTCAAAGTGCTTGGAGGGACAAACAGAGGAGTTAGTATCTCTACAACTTATGCATTCTTTTACATGAATAGTAACAACAAAAACAATGTGGCAAAAATGCCAACAAGATGTCAGATGATTGGTTGGGATTATTATGGCATAAGGCCAAATAACCTTGAGCAACTAAATACTCACCCTTAGTAGTGTTCTATCCAAAACAATATTTATCATGGGACCAAGAGAGAGATCTCATATGAAGGATGCATTGGATATCTTGTCTTTTCCTTTCTAGGATTTGAATAGGCTAGTCCTCAATAGGGATCCAATATCTACCAACCTTTGAATTACCAGTATGGTATCGATAGTAATTAGCCACCTTTATCCAGTTAGCTCGATGAAGCTCCTCCATCCAAGGCCTCCAATCGAGAAACTGAGTTATCAAAGGCTTGTGACCATCCCAAGAATCTATCCAAAAATTTACCTGTTGACCATTATGAATGATCCAAAATAAATTTTTCTTTATCAAATCCTCACCAGTATTAAGAACTGCTAAAATGGGAGAACCTTTGGAAGGCAATTGATAGCGAACAAGGTCTTTAGGACTTTTGTTCTCAGCATATTTAGCACGAAGATTCTTGGCCCAAAGAGCATTGGGGTTATGCAAAATCCTCCAATATAATTTAGTAGCTAAAGCTTTGTTGTTATTAATAGCAGACCAAAATCCTAACCCCCTTCATTCTTAGGAAGACATAAAGTGTCCCATTTCACCAAGGCCCATTTTATTTTCTCCTTAGTACCACTCCAGAGGAACCGATGATTGATTTGATCCAGTTCTCGAAGAACAACCTTTGGGATATTCAACACGGTAGAAACATAAATAGGAATAGCCTGAAGGACTGATTTTACCAAGGTGATTCTACCCCAGAAGAAAGCCACCTATTGGTCCACTTTCCAATTTTCTTCTTGACTTTGTCCAACAACCAATTCCAATATTTTTTTCTATCTTCGAATATTGATGGGAATACCTAAATAAGTGATTGGAAGGGAGGTCTTCTTATATCTTAATTTATCCAAGACCATGGATTCCTGTCTAGCAGAGCAATGAAAGAAAATGACTTTAGATTTGTCTTCATTGATCAATTGCCCGATAGCCTTAGAAAAATAGCTAATGATTTGCTTAATAGTAGAAGCTTCCTTAACTGTAGCTTTACCTAAAAGAGTAGAGTCATCAACAAATTGAATATGAGAGATAGGTCTAGCTCCATGAGCAATGGTAACTCCCTCAAGGGTTTTGTCTTCTCTCTTTTTGGTTATAGCCCTACCTAAGCATTCAACAATAATGATGAATAAATAAGGGGATAGGGGGTCACCTTGCCTAATACCTCTGGAAGCTGGGAACAACTGAGAAGGCCTACCATTGATAAGAACTAAGTAGGAAACTGAAGAGATACATCCCATAATCCAATCCATCCAATCTTGAGAGAAACCAAATTGCCTCAAAACTTTGATAAGGAAGTGCCAATCCACTCTATCATAAGCTTTGGATAAGTCTAACCGAATGAACATGGAAGGAGATTTTTGCATATCCATGGAATGGATGGCTTCCTGAGCAAGAACTATCTCATCAACTATTTGATGCCCTTCCACATAACCCCCTTGTTCAGGGGAAATAATCTTATGCAAAAGAGGCTTCAACCTTTCTGCCATGATCTTAGTAATGATTTTGAGAAGAACATTACATAAAGCAATAGGTCTAAAAGTTGAGATATGTTCAACCTCTTGAGCTTTTGGAACAAGAGTAATATAAGTTTTATTGATAACCTTCAAAATTTCTTTGGCTTTCCTGGCTTCTTCCACCACCTCTAATAAATCAGCATGAAGGATATCCCAAAACTCTTGGTAGAACTCAATGGGAAAACCATCAGGACCTAGGGTTTTCCCTTTTTGCATTTTAAAAACTACCTGTTGAAGCTCATTGATAGTAACAGGAGCAATCAAAATAGAGTTCTCCTCAGAAGTGATAAGAGAAGGGATTGCTTGAAGAACATTTTGTTGAGAAGCCGAGTCAAGAGGAGTAGCAGTAAAAATATTGGAAAAGTAATTGACAACAATAGAGTTCATGCCATCCCAAGTGTAGACAACATCTCCAAAATCTGATTTCAGGGAAGAAATAAAGTTGTGAGATCTTCGAGCTAGAAGAGATTTGTGGAAGAAATTTGTGTTTCGATCACCTTCTTTGAGCCATTGAATTCTAGATTTTTGCTTCCATAAGAGTTCTTCTCTTTTTTCCCATTCCTCTAACTGAGCTGTGAGTTTAATTTCATCTACACTTGTACTCTCTGTGAGGCCATCTAAATGGATTTTCTTATTCAAATTTTCAAGTTGAGCAATAACTTCATGTTTTTTTATGAACATCCCCAAACTCCTTCCAGTTCCAAGTCTTGATTTTGGATTTAATGTATTGCAATATTTTGGCAAAATAGAACATCTTAGTCCCATACCTAGGTTTACCTTCCTTCCACCATTGTTGCACTCGAGGTTTAAAGGAACTATCTCTAAGCCACATTAACTAAAATTGAAAAGGAGAGAAACTCACATTGGTTTTCCACATTTCCACCATGACAGGCCAGTGATCCGAACCAACATTGTTAAGAGTCTTCACTTTAGGAATGTGACCATGGATTAAGAAATTGTCAGAGAGCAAGAACCTATCCAATCTCTCCATTATACAAGCTAAGCCTTGCCTTCTGTTAGACCAAGTCATAAGGCCATTATCTGGTTGGATGTCCACAAGATGGAGGTTTGTAATATATTCGCTCATGAGGTCAGTGCTCCTATCCAAATTTCTATTTCCCTCCATTTTCTCATCTAGAGAGAGGATGGTATTGAAATCTCCTCCGATCAAGATCCAAGATTCAGGAAAATGAGAGATAATATAAGTAATATTCTTCCACTATCTTCTTTTTTCCTCCAAATTAGTCGAAGCATAAACAGTAATGCAGAGCATAATTTGGTTGGAATGTCTGCTTTGAATAGCTATAGCCAAAAGACCCCAACTACCAACCATATGGTGAATAACTACCTCTTTTGGGTCCCAAAGGCAAGCAATGCCACCAGAAGTCCCCTGGGAACTGAGGGAAACCACTTTTCCAACTGGCCAAATTTTACTAGCAATTGATTCCATATCCTCTATTGACATCTTCATTTCTTGAAGGAAAACAAGATGTGGATGATTTATCTGAATCATTCTTCTAATTTCATTTTGTTTTGAAAGACTCCCTTTGAGTCCTCTAATATTCCAAGTGATGATCTTCATTAATACTAGGGCTAAAAAAGTTGGGAAGGGCATTAATCTTACCTTCCTCTACAAGCTTTTCACCTTCTTTTACCATATGATATTGATTAGTCTTGCGACCTGCCTTTTGATTAGAATCCATCTTCAGTTTTTTTCCCTATTTCTTGACTTACTCCAATTGAATCTGAGATGGCTTCTAGCCTTGAAGAATGCTTGTACACAGTCAAAATGTTACCAGAAGGTTCAACAAAGTCTATATTGGGACCTGTATTATTTGAAGTTTTAACATTTAAAATATTGTTTTTCTTGTGAATATTTTCTCCTTTTTTTCTATTGAAAACCTTTGATTTGTTGGTTTGTCTCTGAGTTCTTCCCTTTATCTTTAAATTGTGTTTCTAAGATTTCTGTTTCCATTATTTCCTCTTCCTCACTTGGGACCTCATTTGTGGAAAGAATTTCAAACATATTAGCAGATAACTTTGATTGATCCTTCATAACTGGTTTTTTCTAGAGTGTTCTTCTTCTTAGGCATTTGGAAACCTGCTGAATTTATATCTTCTTTCTTTTGATCTGGAATTTTATTTGGGAAAACACTAGCCAAATGACCATATTCATGGTAAATTCTACAACGAAAAGGAATGTTCTCATAGTCCACTACTTGCTCCCAAGTGTCCTCCCCAAATTGTAAAGTGATATTTTTAGGTAGGGGTTTGTCAAAATCCATTAAAACACAAATCCGAGCATAAATAATATGTTCAAATTTTTTAGTACAATCAACAGTCATCATAAATATTCCTAAAGAGTTTCCAATTGAAGAAAAAATAGTCAGATTCCATAATTCAATTGGGAGGCCAAAGAGTCTAACCCACACGGGACCTATAGAAGGCATCTCTTCTTTGACTTTAAATTTAGTATGCCAGGGCTTCATGAAAAGCCCTGCCCTTCCAAAGAACTAGGGACCCCCTTGAAAAGTTTTCTCTCTATCTTCATTATTAGAAAATAAAACAAGAAAATAACCATTTGGATAAATAGAGATTTGTAACTCACCTTTAGTTTTCCACTTTTTGCAAGCCCAAACTTTGAAAGTAGATAGGCTCGGATGAAAACCCATGAAATGACAAATTAGTCCTCTTTTTTCTAGATCTTCAATGCCAGTCTGAATGTTGCCCATATCAAGCTTAACAATAGGAGTTCCATCAACTGCTTTAAGACATCCTGACTCCATTTTCCTGGGATCAATATTAGGCATTCTTAGAGGTTTACGGGAAGCCCTAAGATTAATATTAGCATTAGGCTGAGGTTGTCCACCATGGAGGGCATCCCTAAAATTCATTTTTGGGGTTGATTCTTTGAAATTCTTACCCTTGACAGGGGTTTCCACAGTAGATTTATTTTGTGGGTGCACCTTAGCACCAGATTCACTTGAGATCTGAGCCATTTTTTGATCAGCTTCTTGAAACTTGTTTCGTGATCTCTTTAATCCATGCCCTAGACATCGTGGAAAGGTATGATTTTCACTTTTCTTTTGTGCAGCAAATTGGAAGTCATTGTCACTCAAGTTCACAGCATGAAGATCTATTGAAAGATAGATTTCTAACCCATATTGGATCCCCTACAATATTTCCTACTAAAATATTGAGAAAAAACCACAAAAATATTGGTCGCTAGGGCCCGAAGGCCCCGAAAACCAACCTCTGGAGCTGCTTGCACTTAACCCAGATGAAACCCTCGCACAATCGCTTGCCAAAAATATTTTTCACACATAGGGATGCACTAGGATCTATGTTGCTCCAAATGATCTAAAAATTGGTGGAGACATTCTAGGGTTTGTCAGGCATCTACCCTCAAAATTTTAGCTCAATCCGAGTCTGGATGAGTGAAATATGGCCAAAACAAGTTTGGTAGTTTGGGTAGTCCTACGAAAAATGTCCCTCACAAATTTTCCTCATCCAAATTTTTATAAATATGGAGGTCCGAGGATGAAGGGAGTGAGAGGATGGTGGGAAGAGGGACAAGCGACACATTATCCTTCCACTGTGGGGAGCGGGAGGTTTTCGTTGCTCTGTGAAACCAGCCTCACGCGGTCCCCTCCACTCTAAGCTGCACGACCTACACCCAATGAGGATGAGGTCCCCCTCTTTCGAGGGAGGGCCATGCAACAACTCTCCACTTGGAGCAGGGCGCACCACGTTCCATGCCGCGCATCTCCCCTCCTCTCGCTCCGCCACACACTGTTCCTCCATCTTATGTGCCCCCGCTCGGGTCACAAGCTCTCGCTACTGAGCTCAGTTATAAGTTAAATCAATACAAGGATAAGGCTATTTGCTATAAAAACTTTGAAAAATATATATTAAGAATCCAACCTAAGGTAAACTGGATATTTATATGGATATTCACACACCCTATCTTTACCTGCTTCCTTCTATGTGTGTATTATATGTAACAAACCTTTTTGATACACATAATATGCCATAATATATTACCAAGTATACTTTATATAAATTGACATTGTTTTTTTAAGTGCAAAACATTTAAACATTTATGTGAGAGAAGAGCAATTACCTAGGCCAATAAAGCGAGTGGCTACAAATTCTTTGAATAATTTATAATGTCATTTACAATATGTTCTCTAACCTCTTTTTTATTTTGTATTCTTCCTTTCATTCAAACAATCTCATTTATAGTCTTAAAGAATACAATTAGACTAAATAAACCAAACCCTATGTTGCTTTTGAAAAAAGGACTTAATTCACATAAAATTTAAATTCCTACAAGACATATTTATAAATAAATAAAAAATAATAGCATTTCATATATGGTAGTATTCATATCGCTCCTGAAGTGTTGGACTATAATGGGAAGAATAAATTCCTTGAAGTTCATTGATTAATATATTAGATGATCTATGCGTAATTATTATGAATTGAAAAGGTCATTATATCTTATACCCAATGTCGATGAATTGTTGACTTGTAGGGTGTATAATATGTTATTTAGGCATAGGTGTTTAGTTATCAAAGTATATAAGTTAAAGGTATATGGTGAAACTACTTACCTTAAAATCAATTTGATTGTCCAGTCAATCTATACTATCATCTTTCCCTCAATAAATAAAATAACAGGTTTCTTCAATAATGTTAAATATTTCCTTTATAAATCCAATAAGGCATGGTGAATTTTTTGATGAGATCAATTTTTATAGATATCAATTCTTAAGACATCCAATATAATTACCTTATATTGTTATAAAATGTTATATTTTAAAATAATTCCATTAATTAATTAATTAAAAACCAAATAATATTTTAATAATTATTTGGTTTTAATTAAAAACCAAATAATTAAAAACCATATAATATTTTAATATTTAATTTTAAAATATTACTATAATATTTTAAATAAATCCTCATTTAAAATATTATAGTAATATTTTAAATTAAATATTACTATAATATTTAATTTAAAATAATTTCATTAATTAATTAATTAAAAACCAAATAATTGTTATCAAATAGACCTAAAAATATCATAGGTCTATATTTTCGAGATCTTATAATCACACATATAATATCATTCAATCATAATAATACCAATATTGCATAAAATAAAAACTTTGTTGATAAGATACCATTCATCATTGATTCTCATTACATTGCATAGAGATTTATCTTCAATATATAACCTTACATGATACTGTTCAATGCACCTGACTTTTGCTCTCCTCAAACTCATAGGAGATGCAACCTTTCATATGCCTCATATTACATAATGACAAAGTCTCTCATGATTACATAACTTCATACTTCTAGTCTTGACACATCACACTCATAACTCTTATAAAATAACACCTCACACTTGTGACTTTTCACTTACACACATGACAACTTTCACTCATAATTCTTCACTTACACACATGATCTCTTTCACTCATGTTGGAAATATGAGCAAGTTTTATTGTCATTGATGTCAAGAAGATGATGACCAAGTTTTATTGTCATCCATGTATTCATGTCCGAGTTTTGTTGTCAAGGTTGATGTCCGAGTTTCATTAATGTCTTCCAGTGGTTTTTCCAAAAAGGCAAAGAAGTAGGTTTAAATGGAAAAATAATACTACAGTATTTAAATAATATTTTAGGATACAGGTTGGGTTTAAGAAAAATGAGGGCCAAGGCGTTATCACATTTTAAATCTTCCTAAAAACCCATGTGGCAGATTTTGAGGACTAAGGTTTAAATTATTTAATTTTAAATATTTTAACCATAAGGTTAAAATTTAAAATTAAATAATAATAATTTAAGGCGCTAAAGTTTAAAATATAAAATTCAAAATTATTTCAAATTCCAAATATTCGTCGACATGGTGAAGCGCATTGCATACAATATAAAAAGGGCAAATATTTGTTTCAAAAGTTATCCATGTGATTAATGCCCAAGCGACCTAAGGAATTCGAGCACCAAGGAAGAAGTGATATTTGCATGTGTTTAAAATGTGATTGGGCAGATAGAAAGGACAAGGTGAAGTGGAGCGCAAAAATAATTGCAAAGTGCCTAGTAGCGTAGGTGGTAGCCAAGGGCTACGTTAAGGTGTTCGTGGAACACGAGATCACGGGTTCGATCGACATGATTTCTTTTTACTGAAGGGAAGTGTGTTTCTTTTTGCACTGAAGGAAAAAAGACAAGGTTGATAAGCGATAGGGTGCGCTTTTGATTTCCGTGAGGGCACATAGCCCAAGTGGTGGATGTGCTAGGTGCTAAGGTGCTTGGAAAGGCAAGGTGGGGTGTTCGAATCTCATCGAATGCAATTTTGTTGAGGTGGCATTAAAACAAGGTATGCGCTTATGGTTTAATTTTTAAAAGGTTTTAAATGTGTGAAAATTGCATTAAGGTATTGCGTGAAGTTTTCAAAGGAGGTTTGAAAGTTTGTTGAGAGGGAGATATAAGTTTTATAAAATTAAAATATTTTATTTTGATTTTGATGGTTAGAATTTAGTAGGAGTGATAAGGTATTCAAAGGACATTATATTTTATTTTGAAATAAAGTTTTATTGTGTTAATTATTTGAGAGGAGTAATAAGGTGCATGAAGGAAATCAATTGTGGAAGTGAGTTATTTAATCTTTGCTAATCATTTTTGAAGTGTGGAGATTATAAGGTGTAATTGAGATTTAATGTTTTGTATGGTGAAATATTTTGAGGAAAATATTTGAATGAAAATTTTGAGAAGGTTTTTGCTATCTAACCTTTGATATTGGCAAAGAGGTTGATTGTGATTGAGACAGGTTTTGAGGTCAAAACTCCATCAAACAAAAGGTATGGGCACATCTTCCTTGTGAGTGAAATATTTTTGGATTGAGTAAAGTTGGAGTGAAAATGTTTGTTTGATAAGCATTGTTGAGTGAGTTTTCATATACATGATTGGTGAATGGTTGTGAGAGCAATTGAGTGTGAAATTGAGAACTATCTTGAACTAGGGTTTGTGAAAGAACATGAGTATCATTGTTATGTGAGATTGTTTGATAAGCATTGTTGGAAATATTTGAGTAAGCTTTCATATGCTTGATTAGGGTTTGTAAAATATCATGAGTATCATTGTCAAGGTTGAGTTTCATAGTGAGAGTTGTTGGAAGCATTATGAAACACTTGGTTAGGGTTGGTAAGTAAGTTGTGTTTCATTGAGTGAATGGTTGAGTGAAATTGGATGAGCATTATTGATTGAAAGCGTTGGAGTGATAGTTCAAGTTCTATGAAATAAATGTTTCTCTATTCTAAATTGATTTGAAAAAGAGTTTTAAAGTGATTGAGTGTTTTGTGAATGTGAAACATATTGAGTCTCTAATCATTCTCTATATATTTTTGTGGTTAAAAAAGAGACATTGAAAGTGATTGAGCATTTTTGTGAGTGTGAAACATATTGAGTCTCTAACCATTCTCTATATGTTTCTATAAGTTAAACAAAATTTTGAGTGAAATTTATTTGTGTGATAAAAGAGATTTTTTGGAAGAGATTGAGCTGATTTATATGCAAGTTTGCATGTGATTTGAATGAGATTTTTTGAAAGCTTAAGGAAATATTTGTGTGAGTGTTACAAGCAAATTTGAGGCAAGTCTTGGTGAAGACTTGTTGGGTAGATTGGAAAATTTCTAGAGAAGACTTGTTGAGAAGAGTTGAGACAAAGATTGAGCATATTTGTGCTAGCCCGAAGAACAATGTTTAGTGTAGATTTGAGACAGAGTTTGACCAAATTTGTGCTAGAAAAAAAAATAGTATTTAGTGCATATTTGAGATAGATATTGAGCATATTTGTGCAAGGTAGAGTATATTGTTTAGTACAGATCTGATACAAATATTGAGCATATTTGTGTAGGATAAAGGACAGTGTTAAGTACAAATCTGAGATACAAATAGAGAAGAGTTAGAGTAGGCTTTGGAAGGTGATAGAGCAAAGGATAATAGTCTCTAGTGGATAAATATCCATTAGCCATGGCAGTGAGGACAAAGGTCTTTTAAGTGAGGACAGTGGTATTCAGTGGAGAGATATCCACAAGCCAGTGCAGTGGATGTAGTAGTCTTCTAGAGGATCACCAACTAGAGCAGAGGATAAAGAGTTCTCCTGTGG
Organism: Wollemia nobilis; assembly: GCA_028583015.1. Taxonomy (NCBI): domain Eukaryota; kingdom Viridiplantae; phylum Streptophyta; class Pinopsida; order Araucariales; family Araucariaceae; genus Wollemia; species Wollemia nobilis. The sequence continues at coordinate 4,181,680 of JAQPPZ010000442.1, forward strand.
ATAGAAATCCATTAACTAGCTGAGGGGATTGGTGTCTCTTGTGGATAGAGATCAACAAAATTGATTAGGGAATTGGTGTCTCCTTTGGATAGAGGTCCATAAACATTGTAATAGGGAAGGATTCTCAAGATATTTGTTGAGAAAATTATAGTGAAATATTTTCTCTATGGAGTAGCCCACATTGGGTGAACCACATTAAATTGGTTTCTCTATTGTGTGTGGTGATTTGTGCATTGCTTTGATTATTGTTGTTGATATTGCCATTGATATATTGGATAATATTATTTGAGAAAAGAAAAGTAAAAAGTGGTCTTATACTGTTCACCCCCCTCTCAGTAATCTTATGTTCTTCAAATCATAACTCACACTTGATTACATGACACATAAACACACTTCACATCTTGACACATACTATTGACATAAATAATAAACACACTCCTAATATAAATATTTACAATGGTACTCAAGGTACCAAATAATGTAATACTATCAAAAACCCCTCATATTATATTATTTGGTGTGAATACCTTTTCCTTCAATCTATGACTCTTGTCTTCATCCTCTAACTCTAGCTTTGGTATTGTTGTTGGTACTTAATTTGATTTGTCTCTCATATTTGATATTAATTTTACTATTTTTGTAGATGGTTTTAAAATAATTTGTTTGAGAAGTTCATCTAGAGCCATTGTAAATATGCCTTTTACACTTCCCCATTCATGAACACAATTTCACTTGTACCATCAATTATTTTGAGAATGATTACTACCACCATAATTTTTAGGTTTGTGTCCATATCTATTGCAATGTCTACACTCATGAGTGTAGTTTGCTTTTCTATATTTTGGATGGAATTTTATGGGTTTTGAATATAGATCTTTTACCAAATATTTGCTTCTTAATTCTTTAATTTTCCTTGGTGTTTTTGCCTTAAGAATATTGAAAGTCATTACTATATTGCAAACTAATTTCCATACTTTAAAGTTATTGGCATCTTAAAAATAAATATGTATACACTATTTAACTATCAAAAGAGCTATACCTTCAACTTATTTTTGGATGGATTGTAGGTATTCCATTAATTTTGTTGACCCATGTTTTCTGCCTTCAATAATTCTTTGAGAAATGAATTGACTAAATTTTGATGATACATATTGAATGCTTGCTTTCTTATTTATTTTCTCAGTTGCCATAATTTAAATTTATATTGATGTTGAAAAAACCTTTCAATTCCCTTCAATTTAAATCTTAAAAAGAAATATATTTTTCTTCTTCTTCAGATTTCAAAATTTCATTCAACAAATTTCCATTCAATCTTAAATCAATTTCTATTTCAGACGTAATTCATTTTCTACTTCTTATAATCCCAAATTTTCCTTTCTATAAATTTTAATTTAACCCAAACTTCAATTAACTCAATATTCAAATCAATATTCAATTCAAATTTTAAATATTTAATTTTCTTATTTCTCCAATCATTCATTCCTTAATTAAATAATTGCCTTATATCTCCTAAAAAAAAACTAATCAAACCACTTATATTCCCTATATTCAAAAAGTACACTCAATATTCAATTGCAAATGAATGACTACTAAAATTTTCATAATATACCTTTATGAAAATTTTTCCATAGCTAAATTCATCACTTTAGCATGCACACATGGCACTTAAATATCGGTGTTAGGAAAAAAATTGTTCTTTGATTTCTATGTTGATTTGAACATTACAAAATGCTTTAGTTATTGACGAATAATAATGCCTTTGCATTCAACCTCAAATGTTATTGTTTTTTACAGTTTCTCGTAGGTTGTTTTATCAGACACTATACAAGCATTCATAAAAATAAATCCTCCTTTAGATGTAATTTCTTAGGTGCTCATCTAGCAAATTTCTCAAACTATAGCTATGTTCTCTTAGTGAATCTTTCATCAATGACTTTATCCAATACTTAGGCTATACAATTATCCAATCGCTTCATCCAACTACACATTCCTCCAAATTGACTACTCTCTCTCCATAATTGCTTATACAATAATATCCTCCAAATTAGAGTGAATGTTCCTTTGCTTTATCAATTATTCAACGTTACTCCAAATAATATTCTCTCCAAAGGTCACATTGGAAAGTTTGTTTGCACTAGTTTCAGGTGCTAAACTTAAAACATGCTCATTCTCCTTTGCTTAAAATTTTACCGAATCTCCTTTTTATTCCTTTGCTTAAAATTTTATTGAATCTCCTTTTTCTTCCTTTGCCTAGTTCTTCATCATATCTCCTTCACATAGACAATCTTCCAAAAAATATCTGCTTTCATTTCACATTTATGCTTCTCAATGGTTGTAGTTCAAAAAACTTCTCTTCTCCTATAATCTCCACTCTCCTTCACTCAACACTATATTATTTGTAGAAAACATCTCTCACTCAAATAATATCTTCTCTTCCTTCAATTAATCCTTACACTTCCACATTTAGCTATTTCTTATGTCCTTCCCTATTGCATTGTGGCTCTCATGAATGTGGCTTTGATACCACTGTTAGCAAATGATCCCAAAAATATCATAAGTCTATATTTTTAGGATCTTATAATCACACATATAGTCTCATTCAATCACAATAACACTAATATTGCATAAAAGAAAATGTGTATTGATAAGATATCATTCATCATTAATTCTCATTACATTACATAGAGCTTTATCTTCGATATATAACCTTACATGAGACTCTTCAATGCACTTGACTTTTGCTCTCCTTAAAATCATAGGAGATGCAACCTTTAATATACCTCATATTACATAATGGAAAAGTATCTCATGATTACATAACTTCCTAATTCTAATATTGACACATCACACTCACAACTCTTACTTACATACATGACACCTTACACTCATGACTCTTCACTTACACACATGACACCTTTCACTCATAAATATTCACTTACACACATGACACCTTTCACTCATAACTCACACTTGATTACATGACACATAAACATCCTTTATATATCTTAACACATATTATTGAAATAAATAATAAATACACTCTAATCTAAGTACTTACAATGGTAATCAAGGTATAAAATAATATAATACTACCAAAAATAATTCCTTTAAGATAAATGGTCATGAAAAATGGTCATGAATAAATTTGAGAACTCAAATATAAAATAAACTTAATAAAAACATGTTTCTCAAAATAGCTTAAAAGGACTTTAAAATTTGGAAAGAAGACATAGCTAAATAAATTTTAAATGATTTTTATATTGGTAAATATTTAAGTAGTTTATTCCTTTTTATTTGGATAGTTGATGATGCTCGTGTGTCTTCCCTACACTAATATTCCTTCTAGTGATTACAATTGAATGATACTCTTAGATCTTCTTCCTAAGCAACTAACATTGTGCCTCCCTAAACGATTATGTTTTGAATGGCCTTATTAACCGAACTCCTTCGCATCCAATTATCAACATCCTCCTCATTGAATGATTATAGCTCGTATGATTTTGAGTCTAGTCTCGAATGACTACTCATCCTAGCTTAGAATTCTATTAATCTACTTAGGATTTTGTGCCAACAATCCCCCTCGTCTCTATGACTCGAGCGCCTTGGTTCCCTTCAATCATTCTTCTATGTTTGTTGTATTTTTCTACAAATTATACATACATTTAACAATAATACACTTGGTCTACAAAAAATAAATGTTTAGTATTTACAATGGAGATTTAAATTTAAATGGTAAAAGTGTTATTCATTACTTCCTTGTCAAGAATACAAGGCAAAGTATTTTTTTGGAAAACCAGTTCTCTCCCCTCCTTTTCTTCCTATGACAATAGCCCCGATGTTGTTTAGTTAGCAAAGATTTATAGATTTTTTTAAATCGTTACATAGAGGTCGAACGATTGACCTTATTGCTTCTCAACTAGGTGGTTGGGCTTCTTGATGCTCCCACATCACCCTGTTAATTTTTACTTCCTAGGGTGATAAAAATAAATTATAGTTTGGATCTAGCTCTGGTACAGGCTCTTGTTTTGACTTCTAGAACTAGCTCATTCTCTAGATTTGGCTTTGGATCTGACTCTTTTCCACCACACATTCAGAATTTTTAATATAGGCTCTATTATTACAGGATTTCTGAGCATAGACCAAAATATTTTGATGCAAAAATCATGCATCTCCTCCTAAATAATCCCATGATTGCATTGCTTTATAGGAAAATAATCATTGTGGTCTTTCTCAACCACAAAAATTTGTCTTATCCTTTCTCTCTTCTAAGGAAAAAATCTTCTCTTATAAATACACTTAGTATTTATTTCACTTTATCCCATTTTATTACATACATTCATCCATAATCAACATGTATTTTTTTTGCCATTTTATCTTCGTATCAATAATACTTCTAAGACTGATTATTTCCACCATAAATTTTACAAGGATCTAGATTCCTACAACTAGCTGTAACATGTTGGATCATCAACAATAACTACAACAAACTATTCTATGAGTTTTCTCATTTGCATATGATTTTCTCTTCACAAAATTGGTCTTACCACTTTCTGTTTTACCATTATTTTCATCTTTTGTATAGGTTTCTCTTTTCACAAACCTGCTCTCGCTTCTTCCTAATTGACCATCATAACCAAGGCATTCATTCTTTGATCTTATATTTGGTGTTATCAACTTTCTTATGACTTTCCCATTCCTTCCCAATTATGTATCACTACATCCCACTCTTCTCATCAATTTTGATACAATATCTTTGGTGTGATTTTTAATGTACCCAATTTATTCATATCATTATGGTCTTTAGCAACATGGCCTTTGTCATGGCCAACACGATCTACAAGATTGTGTATGATATTACAATGCTCATATTCAACACAAACCCTACTATCATCAATAATATTCAAATCACCAGTGTCACAAGAATTTTATCCTTTGGATAAGATCACTTGTATCACAACAAATATTTTCCACTATATAATTTAAGCAAATAGTATCATAAGCAAAATTTGTCCTTTGGATAAGGTCACTTGTGTCACAATTTTTTTTTTTTCTATCATGGGATTGACCTCAACAATATTCAAATCACTAGTATCACAAGTGAAATCTATTCTTTTGATAAGGTTGTTTGTGTCACAACAAAAATTTCCATCATGGGCTTGTCCTTTAACCTTTCATTTACTTTCTCTTTATTTTTATGCTTGAAGATGTAAAGAGAGATTAATGTTATATATATTATCCTCACAACATATTTAAGGAATAGAATACCATTTTAAAAATGATCTTCACAAGAATCAATTTATTTGAGAATTATTTTTAAGTAGTTTCGTAGTATTAAGAAATTTTCATCTTCATAAATATATTCACCTTTTAAAAAATAAATATTTTTAGTTGGTGTCACACACTTTTGAACTTCAACTTTTTTCTCTCTATCTTCATTAATTTATTGGAAATAAATATCATTATTTGGTATTTCATAGTTTTGAACTTTTGCTTGCTTCTTGGTTTATTTCCACCTTATCTTTCCATTTTAGTCAATTGATGTGAACACTGATTTTTGTAGTCTTGAGAATTTTTTTCTTCAACATAATGGTAAGGGTTCCTTATATCTCCCAAATTATCCTCCCTTCAATATACCACCACTCTTATATACTAAACATTTCTATATACTTGTTGATATGTGGAAAACTATAGTCCTCTCGATATATGTGGTCATACATGAGAGAGACCTTAAGATACATGAAAGATAACAATATTGGTACCAAGGTAGTATGGAAAGGGTTTTTCCTTATCAATGACACCTACTTAAAGATAAATATTTGTACATGGGAATAAATTCCCTATATACTTTGATTATCTCAATAACAAGATTTATGTCTAAGGATAGTGATGAGTAGAGTAAAAAATGGAATGAAAGAATCACAAAAAAAGAATATCCTTATTTATACCTAATGATTTATAAAGTTGATTCCCAAATGTTGTTATGGAAGCTATATTAGGCTAAAGACATAATAGCTTGATGACAACTTTTCCTATAAACCCAAGTTAGAGGTGTCATTTATACTAAATGTTGTGTTTTCTAAAGCATGTGTTTAGTTTATTTATCATTCTTGTTGACTATAGACCAACCTTTCTTTTCTTTTTTTGAATTTGCATGGTGGAATCGGTAGCCACCACGAATCCGGGCAGGCTGTCCAGCTTTTTATGGCCGCCACAGTATTCTACGTTGTCCGCCCCAGAAGTCGCCACACAGATCTTCACGCAGTCCGCCCCTATAACCACCATGCAACAATCATTTTAAACCTTTTACGCCGTTGAAAGCACCAGGAAAGGGACAAGCGTTCAGTCCAACGAGGCCCAAGATTTGAACCTTGGACCTCTGCCCCCCTTATGGGGTTTGGATGAACCAATTGGTCTATACATCGGACCTTATAGACCAACCTTTTAAAAGAAATATTTTGATAAATTATAAAATATTTTGATACCTAAAAATAACTCTCACATTTTCAATAGAAACCTTTGACTAATTATAACTATGACTGTTTTCACACTTAAACACTTAAGACATTACTACTTAACACTTACAACCCATCATTGGATCACACTCTCACAATATAAATATAGTATATTCACCTTGATATAGTATATAAACTTTAAAGATATAAATATAACTCTTGACCAACATTATGAATTTATATAATATGCTTTACAAACATATTATTTTGACTCTTGATGACTCCATGGTTTTGGCATGCCCTATGTTTCCTTCTTTCTTTCTTTCTTTTTAATTTTTTTAAGTACTATTTTTTTTTTTTTTTTAAATATAATATTTGTCTCTTTTATTAATTTTTATTAAAAAATAACTTTTGTTCTTTAAGTAAAATAGTAAAATAGTGAATTGAACTTGAGATCTCCAACTTGAACATCTTCAAGATCGTTGTGATGTCAAACCAATTGTAGCTTAGACATGAAGATAGAGTGCCTCCACTAATTTTTCAAGATTCGACTCCTTATACAATGTGAAGTTTCCATTTAAAAAATAGGAGCCACAAATATTTTTGTCCAACTAATTAAAAATATAGTAGGCATTGTTGAATAGTTTTAATTTCCTACTTTTCATGTCATCCTAAATATACTAAATGAATTGAACATGAGACCTCCAACTTAGACATCTTCAAGATCATTGTGATGCCAAACCAATTACAGCTTAGACATGAATACAAAGTGCCTCCACTAATTTTTCAAGATTGTACTCCATATACAATGCAAATTTTCCATTTAAAAATGAGGAGCCACAAAATGTTTTGTCCAACTAATTCAAAATATAGTAAGAAAATTCAAATAGTTTCAATCTCATACTTTTCACGTCATCCTGAATACACTAAATATACCAAAAATTATGACTCCATAATCAAATTAAGCTTGTCACCTTTAATTTTACTTTGTTGTATCATCACAAAGGGTGCTCATAAAAAGATGAATTCCCATTCTATGATTTTTCTAGTGGTAATTATGTGAAAAATAGAATGTTTGGTCGACTAAATAGTCATAGTCATCTGCTTTCACAAATTCTCACTTTTATTTTTTAAAATTATTCAAATGACATCAAATTAATTTTACCTTCATTTTCATTCTCCTTCATTTCCTTTATCACTACTTTTTCTCAGATCACTACTCATGTTTTCCAAAAGGCTTATTAACTCCACAAAAATCACATAACTAAGAACTATCTTAACTACAAGGTAGAAAATGGGCCATACAAAAATCTTATGTGAAATGAACCATATTAAAAAAATGCTAATACACATGTGAGTGGGCCACTCATAGAGATTATTCTCTTCACCAAAGCTGAACTAGTAAATGACATATTCTAAGCTCATATAGACATGTTTTGTAAATAAAGCTTTAAAATGATCATGGTAGTAAGCAAAATTCACCTAAGCCACATGACAATATCTTTACAAACCTTTATTTCATTTTCTTAAAATGGGTAACATTCTTGTACCAAGACTACTCATTGTATTGACTATGTTTTAGGAGCTTCAACATGGCTATTTCAACATGGTAGCTTTAGCATGACTACTTCAACATCTAAATCCACTTTTTGAGGGTTTTTCAAAGCAAACTTCATAGTACGAAAATAACAACATGACTCAAAGGACTAAAAATGGCCAAAAATGTCACTTTGTCACCTATGGAAACATGACACCATATTACTTAGAATTACTGGTGATGAAAGACAACTCAAGAAAACTACGTAGCTCTTGCACATATATGTGGTCTAATAAAAAATTAATTGGTTAAATATTTTTATTAAGAAACATAGAATTTACCTATGTCCTCAACAAACAAAATGGAGAACCGAAATAGAGAATGAAGTTGTTAAAATGGTTGTACAATGAAGCAATATGTATATGGATAACATATAGAAGGTGAATAAGGCTCAAAGAAAAATTCTACAAGGTCCCGGTCTACTATTGCTCTAATACCACTGATATATTGGAGTAAAATAAAATTTTATTTTATTCCATTCATCTGCCTACAACTTTGTAGAGCTTGATAATCACCAACACTCCAAATACGTCCAAACCCAAAAAATTTAATTTATATTTTCCAACAAGCTTGAAAATTTTAATCACAGTTTTGATATTTAGACATTGTATATATCACAGCTCAACTGATTAAGCACAACTGCCTCGTGGACAACTGATAATAAGGGATACACTAAAATTAGGAAATTGATAATTAGGAAAAGTAGGTTTTTAGGGATAATAAGGTGACACTAAAACTAGGAAATTGACTTTAGGTGTCAAAAGTTTTGTGGCCATAGTGTCTCATGCCACAATTTTAAGCATGCAATGTCGGCAGATTGATTCGTTAAGTAGATGGTAATCAAGCGAAAACGATGGTAATCTATGAGATGATAATAATATTTAATTATACATTGAAACAAATTTAATACGATGAAGCAAAGTGCAGCCTCCATCACAACGACTACATTGCTTGACTGGATCCGTTTTGATTACGCTTTGCCCCCAGAATTACAAGTCAAATGCTGTTTTGATAGTTTTTCATGTGTTTTCAGATGGTTAGCATTAGACTTAGATGATCATTTTTCACACTAAAATAAAAAAATTGGTTTACATTCTATGATAAAGTTAGATGCAATGTTGAATAATAAAATGTATATTTTAGGGTTGACATTTCAAGCTGAGAAACAACTAATTTTTTTTTGATAACTAAATACTGTTGCTTTCAGGGTTCACGGTTTCCATTCTTGCATTTGATCAAACAAAGACCAATTCAAAGAATAGTTAAAACGCTATCGTTGGCCGCTGAGTGGGTCCATTGTTTAGCTCGCCAAGCCAACATGAAACTTTCTAATCATATCGAGAGAGCATATGTTCACCAATGGCTGCTCTTAACATGTTTTACTTGGCACTGTTAATGTATTTCCATTGCAATATAATCGTAAATCATTATTGTAGACTTGAAGTTTAAGTTTTTAATTTCTGTTCATTTATTTAATGAACAGCCTGTTCCTTTTACTTCTCTAAAGTGCAATTATTTGCATATTTTTATTGGTGCATATTATAACTTGAATTATGGTAATATTTAAAAATCCTAGAACTTTTGTCAACTAGGTGGGATTTGCTAAGGTCAATTACCGTCAAAGGGAAGGTTTTTCTCCACATTAATAATGATTTTATAAAACCTTCATATAACATTCTCAACGTTTAGACATCTTGGGGGCATCGACAGAAAACCTCATCCTTAATATGTTAGAATCTTAAGATGCCCTCTTTTTATGGGTGATATTCATTCATGTTTCTAATAGATCATTTATATGATATTTATTTATTTTAAAAATAAATTTATTTTTTATTTTATTTAATATTACTGTTTTATTAGTTTTATTGAAAATGTTGGTTTTTGTGTTTTTATTTTCACGGTTCACCAATAAAACTATTAAGACTTGAATTGATAATACTTATATTTTATGTGTATATTTATATATTTTTCATTAATGCATTTATTTTTAACTTGCACATACTAAACTTACTACTATATATATATTTAAAAGTTCTCACTGCTATTTTGATGTGATTTATTCTATCATGGAAAAACGTTATCACTAAATAATGATTTGTTGTTTTTGCAATTTCCTTTAAATTAAATTATCAAATATTTGATGATGGCAACAACTAATAACTATTTTCAATTTTAATGATGATAGGCTACTGACTTTTTTTTTTTTTTTTCATTAATCAAGGTGAGCATTTGTCCTAAGGGCAGCTTTCATCGAATAGTGAGACTATTCTATGTGCTTACATCAAGGTTAAAAATTGCAATTGTTGTCATTATTCATTACATTGCCATTACCATTAAGTATGATTCAACATCTTAAAAATTATAATATTTGCGGGTTGAGTCATTGAAAATGATGTATTTTTTTATAAAAATAATTTTTTATCTTTATTTTGAAAAATTAAATTATTTATATAAGATAATTTTTTATATTATTTATTAAATATTTATATTTTAATAAAACTTATTTAATAGTTTATAAATTTAAGATAATTATTTTTTTATAATTAAATAAAGTATGAATATACAGTTTAGATATTGAAATGAGTGGTTTTATATATAATAAAGGAATTGATATTTATTTAAAAATAAATTAAAATATTCATATAAGATAAATTTTTATGTTAATTTTTTTTTTTTGATGAGGAACCTTTTATATACAACATATCCGCAACATGTGAGGGGAGAGATTTGAACCTGGGCCTCTCGAGAGAGTTTTAAAATTTAATCTTAGTAGTAAGTTTTCAAAGTATGTTATATTATGAGATGATATTATTTATTTATTAGATTATTTTTAAAAATTATAATGAATTATTAAAATTATGAATTGTATTTTAATTTTGTATTTGTTTTTTAAAATTGTATTTAAGGCATTTTGCTTGTAATTTTAAATTGTAAGCTCAAATCTATGTATATGTTTTTAAATTAATACAATTTTTTATATAGAGGTAATTAGAAAATGGTCTAGCAATAAGAAAAATCAAGTTACAATTAGGGACATGTGTGGATGGAGTACAAAATATTATCCAAAAATGCATAGAGCTTTAAATGGGAATGAAGAAGCTCATGAAACTAAACTAAATCATCAATACCATAAAATTTTGTAACTTCTTCATATTGTTAGGAACCTTCTATTAACAATGAACTCATTCACACAAATATTACAAATAAAACAGATTTTCATTAAATAACAATAAATTGCATTATAGAATGTAAATGCACAATTAAAGCAATCTCAAAAAATAACACAATATCACAAGTCTCTCCGAGGGGGTAAACTCTTTCAATACTTTTATTAATTTATAAAAATATACATTCATTCATGGATCCATGTCTTTTAAAGATACACTTCATGCAACCCTAACCTAATGCTCAAGAGTTGACTTACATGCAAAATTTCACTCGAGTTAGAATCTTCTATCAAACATCGGTTACATTCTTGATAATGGTTACATGAAATGGCCCCACTTGTCTAGGCACCTTACTTGCAACATATCATTACAAAGTATTATAAAATAACATTATAAAGGAGTTCCCATGTTGGAATGGGTCATTACATAATAATATGAGAATTACAAAAATAATGTTAGGATAGGGTCCTAATATGCCCTTCCACTTTAAAAAGCTTTATCCTCAAAGCTATAGATGAGGAAAATTGTGTTGTAGCTATTGGAGAGACTCCCAAGTAGCATCTTCTGGTTGAATTCCATGTCATCGAACAAGAACCTTAGTGATTACACAATTTTTAAGAGTGTGTGATCTATGACCCAATAGTTCTTCTGGCTCGAGCAAGATAGAACCCTCTTCATCCATTTTAGGTAAAACAAATTCAACCTATACCTGATTATCCACAACCTTATTGAGATAAGAGACATGAAAGATAGGATGGAGCTTAGATGTAGATGAGAGGGTCAATTTATATGTCATTGCACCAATATGATGTAAGATCTAGTAGAGGCCATAGTATTTGGTAGCAAGTTTTTAGAACCTACAAAGCTGAAGGGATGACTATTTATATGGCTACAAGCAACAAAAAACCATGTCACTAAATTCAAAGATACTCTTAGAATATTATTGATCATTGTTAGCACATTCGATTTTGGGCCAATTCCAAATTCATCTTTAATTGACAGAGTACTATGGCATGTTGGTAGAGTGTAGTGTCAAGAACATGGACCTTAGAGCTATTTGGAATGTAGGATGAGGGTGTTGATGGAGGTCATCCATAAACTACTTCAAAAGGGGTAATATTGGTTGTAATGTGATAGAAAGTGTTATACTATTGTTCTACCAAGAGAATCCACTTTACCCACTATATAGGATGATCAAAGGTAAAGTAACAAAGGTAGATATCCAAATATTTTTTGATAATATTTGTTTGACCATCCATTATGGATGATAGGATAAAATCATTTTGAGTTAAATTCCTTACAACTTAAACAATTCTTGTCAAAAATTACTAGTGAAGGTAGGGTCTCAATCGAACATAATGGATGTGAGCATGCCATGAAGGTAGAAAATAGAATCTAGAAATATTTGAGCAATGAATGAGACCATGTAAGGATGTGAGAGAGAGTAAAAATGAGCATACTTCATGAGATGATCCACTACTACAAAAATAATTTATTTACCTCCAAACTTAGGTAACCCTTCAATAAAGTCCATGGAAATATATGTCCATATTTGTTTGGTAATAGGCAAGGGTTGAAGAGTTCCCAATGAATGCACCATTTATATCTTCATCCACTAACATGTGTCATACTCTACCATAAATGCTTGAATGTTCTTCTTCACACCCTTCTAAAATAAAATACACTTAATCCTTTTATAGGTCTTGAGGAACCTAGAATGGCTTGTAGTGGGTGAAGCATGCATCTTATTTAAGATGAGTTTTTGTAGTCAAGAATTATGGGAAATAATAAGGTGTTGTAGATATCTCAAATATGGTCCATCCCAAGTATATCCTAGAAATTAGGTAGGCATTGTTTGAAGTATGGTAATCAAAGTTTACTATCTTAAGTCCTTGATATTGTCCTCTTAAAAAGTATTTATCCAGTAAGGTATGGGTAAAGAGATGAAACATAGCATACTTTGAGCTGGTAAGAGAGTGCATTCACCATAATGTTATCCTTGCATTTTTATAGGTAATCCCATAATTATAGCCCATGAGTTTAGAGACCCATTTTTGTTTTTCTAAGGTGGCGACCTACTACTCTAGGGAGTACTTGATACTTTAGCTATTTTTATGGAGAAATAATGCCCAATGAGATAATGTTTTCAATGAGTAATCACATGTAGAGTTGCAATAATCTACTTTCCATAAGTTGATTTACGCAGATTTTAACTTGAAAGTTCTTTACTAGTGAAGGCTAAGGGGTATTTCTCTTGCATCAACATGGCTCCAATGTCATTGCCCAAAGCATCGTTGTCAATTACAAATGGTTTAGAGAAATAAGGCATCACTAAGATTGGAGTGGTTGTCATAACATGCTTTAGATCAAGAAAATCCTATTCAGTAGGGCCTGATCAAGTAAAAGAATTATTTTTAACATGATTGTTAAAGGAGTAACAACTTTGCCATAGTTGTAGATAAATTTGTGATAATAGCCTATGAGTCCCAAAAATCCATGAAGGCCCTTAAGAGTGTGAGGATTTGGCCAATATTGAACGGCTTGAATCTTCTTAGCATGTACTTTAGCTCCATCTTTGGTGATAATGTGTCCCAAATACTCTACTTTGATCAACCCAAAAGAACACTTAGACCTCTTAGCATAAATCTGATGTTGCACCAAAATATGCAAAGTTTGATCCACATGGATGAGGTACTCTTCCCAAGAGTGACTATAAACAAAAATATCATCAAAGAAAACTAAAAACAATTATGAAGGAATGGGTGGAAAATATTGTTCATGAGGCTTTGAAATGTGGAAGGGGTATTTGTCAAGATGGCATAACCAAATATTCATAATGGCCCTCATGAGTGTAGAATGCTATTTTTGGAATATCGTCCTTGAGTCATATCTAATGGTAATCAGAGTGAAGATATACCTTGGAGAAAATTATAGCACCATGCATCTTATCCAATATTTCATCTACCATGGGAATAAAAAATTTATCCTTAATTATGAGCTTATTGAGCTCACAAAAATCTATAAACAACTACCAAGACCCATATTTCTTGTGAACCAATAAGACTAGAGAAGAAAAAGAACTATTACTAAGTTGAATGACTCTAGCTTTTAACAATTATTGTACTAATTTCTCTATTTTTGACTTAAGTGTGTGGGGGTATCGATAAGGTCTGATGTTAGGTAGCACACTACCGGGTACCATTGGGATTGCATGATCATGGGAGCGATAAATTGGTAATTTTAAATGTTTTGTAAAAACTACATCATGCCTAGTCATAACAAGTTGCAAATCTATTGGAAGTTTATCTACTAAATTAGGTGGTTGTATTGAAAATATCTAAGTGATTACCCAATGAGAAGAGTTTTTTTAACAAATTATCCATATGGTTTGAACTAATAATCTAAGGAGACCCTGCTTATGAACCACAAAGTGTGTAGGACCTACCATTCTACAAAAATTGCATCCATGACTCTGTAAAAGTGATGGTTCCCAAAGTACCTAACCATTGAGCTTTTAGCACAATATCACATCCCCCTAGTTGAAGAGCAAACATATCCATTTTGAACTCATAATCCCCTATCTTCAATTTAATATTGTAACATTTACCTTTACAAGACAAAGTTCTACTATTTGCCACCATAACCTCAAAGGAGTTGCATGCATTTATGTAAAAATTGGCTTGCTTGGTGACTAAGTGATCAATAAAATTATGTGTGCTTCTTGAATCAATAAAATTTTTAAGACATTGGCCTTTCAAAAAACCTACTACTTTCATTGTTAGTGGGATAGTAATCCCTGCAAGAGCGTGGATAAAAAAATTTGGTTGTGGCTCTTCTTGTGTTTCATCCTCATCTTGAGGTGGTCGCTCTAATGGTTCTGCTTCATCATCAAGTTATTCACTCTAGCAAAAATATATTCTTTTAGACACATTTATGCCCTTGTGAATATTTTTTATCATAATTATAACATAAACCTTGTGCACATCGGGCATCCATCTCTTCTATAGTCAAGTTATTATAGGAAGTAGATTTATTTTTAGTATTGGGTGTAAACTTGGAAGGAAAGAAGGGTTTAACCTATGGAAATTTAGGTGTCCTCCTTTGAGCCAAAAAAAATTATTCGGCCTTTTCCTGTGAGGTTTTGTTGAGGGCATCATCTCTACCTCCTGTTGTATCTTTTTTTGTTTGAGGGCATCCTCTATTTTATCTTATATTTTTTTTGGTTGCATTTCATGGACAACCTTAGTGGTGTTTTTAATTTTGAGGGACTGCATCCTGTTTTGCTCCGTTCTAGGTTCTTGGCTATTCTAGTCTATTTCTATAGTTCATAATCAGGTTTTGGGTCCCTGTTAAAACCTATTTTTTATATAAAAAAATAACTAATAAAAAAAAATTCTTCAACCAACCATGCCAAGACTATGGCCTGCATCATAGTTCATGGTTTTAACATCTTGAGCTCGGCCTTGAGATCATCTTTCAAGCCACTAATGAAACATCTCATAAAAATATTTCATTCAACCCCTTGGTTGTGTTAGCTAGTTTTCAAATTGGGTCTAGTAGTCATGAACTGTAGATGTTTATCTCAGTTTTTGTTAATGCTCATGTGTAGTCCTCATACTACCAGAGCCAAAATGAGTGAGTAATTTTGCTTCTGATTTTGTTTGAGGTATTCAACTTGTGCTTTCTTTTGCTCATATCTTTGATAGCACACCTTGCCAATTATTTTATGGTAGTACCACTGCAAGATTCTATTTTACAAGCATTGGAGTTTAATGCTTCTTTTGTATGATGAGGATTAGTCTTCTTGTCACCATTAGATTAGGATATTTTAAATGGTTTTAAATTATTACATTTCCTATGTGAAATGTGACCCTTAAGAAGCTTCCAACTAATTATAAGCTCAAGTTAGCTCTTCTTTAAAGCTTATTTATCATATTCTATGTTAATATTGCATACGATATTTACACCTTACATGTGATATCTGCATATCTTATAACTTTGGCAATACTTTGCCTACATAGACTTGTAAATTATTTTGTGAACTCAATAAAAATTGCTTCAAGCTTGTTATTCTAGATCCATCATTGGTATTAGAGCACATTTGAATATTTTTTTATGTTGAGCTCTTGTCCTAATTCCTAGAGTTCAAATAAGTAACCAAGTGTCTCCTTATCTTTAGTAAAAGTAGAGTATACCGCAGCTACATAAATTGATTACCAAGTAGTTTGGATGAGAAGAATTCTTGAAGACTTGTTGTAGAAGCAAAGTGATCCTAAAATATTATTCTATGATAGTATCAACACCATTTCCATGAGTGAAAATACTATGTTACATAATAGAACTAATATATTGAAATTAAGTATTATTTTATTTGTGATTTGATATAATTTAGACAAATTAAGATGAAGTATTGCCAGTCCAATGATCAAATTGTAGATATATTGACAAAAAGTATTACCCCGTAATCAATTTGAAAGGTTGAGACAAATTATTGACATCATTGTTATATCATTAACGAGTGTATTGTTGTAAGTAGTTAATGTTGTACAACACACTGCTAGGCAATTACAAAGTGGTCAATAACTAGCACACTTTAGATAAAATTAGCACTATGATTTGAATATCTCTAAGTCCACAACTATTCTAGTCTATATTTATCTCAAAATTCATTGTTATGTATGAATAAAATTTTGATCCATGGTACGTATTCTAAAAATAAATACATTAAGTTTTGTCTTATACATACCAAAATAAAGAACAAAGTTCTTATTGTATTAAAAAAAATTAAAATTTATAAATAAATTACATATAAGGATATCTAAAATTAGATATTTTTAAAAGCATTTTCTTTTTAAAGTTAAATCTATAAATAAATTGTATTTCTAAGCTAATGAAGCAATCAACCAATCTTAATATTTCCTATTTTTAAATCTATTTTTGTAGTAGTTATAAGTTGATTAGAAGCAATCCTATTAAATACTTTGCAGTACAAGTTATATTCACATTACATTCTAGGGACTCTAACGCTTTTAGACATAGAAAAAAAATGAAAAAAAATGAAATTCATACTAAGTGACATGGAAAATTGTACAAACTCCAAGGTTTAAGTCCAGATGCCTATATCTGCTTTCCATCGATATATAATGAAGTTGTAAGCCACCTATAATTTTCTTGAAAACATGACCTTTCATTTTTTAGGACATATAAAAAATTAAATAACATGATTGTCATTTTTCAACATCTTCCTCTTGATTTGCATCCTAAGGGCTTAGGATGGCTGACATGAATGACAAATTACAAAAATAAGTTATAATCAAAACTATGTTACAAAATATAGGAATTTTGCTAGGTTGATGAAGAATAAATACATCTCAATAGATTTGTACAAGATAAAATTATAAAATGCAAAAATTAAATATATAATATAAAGCTCTTATATTAAATGGATAATGTCTTTATAAATGCTTAGTACAATTAAAGCTATAAGGTACAAGGAATATTTTATGTAGAAGTAGAGTATTGGTAAGCAAAATAAATAAAAGAGAAGGTGAATACTTTTTTAAGTCATGGATTCTTGGTTCTTTGTTGAGAAGTTGCATTCCACATTTATAAAATGTAAAAAGTTATAAAGGAGTTGGAAGATTTGATGCTTTAGCTTCTATTGAGCCTTGATGATTTTAAGAAACAACCAACAATATGTTTCTTTTTATCTCATAAATCTAAACATTAGTTCTTGAAATGTTTAAATAACTTAACTACTTTAAAATGACTAGGTTGAGTTCTATAGTGGCTATATAATATGCATTTGCATGGTACCCATAGTGTTTGTCATTTTTGGATGGATACTAATTATATAGGCACCAAAGGTTTAGTGCTAAAGTAGTCATGGTGCCAAAGTGTGGCTTGGCACTAACCCATCTAACAAAGAGCCTTAATAGGCACCAACTATGGCTAGTTGAAATATATTTGATGTCAAATCCTAAGGAACTTTGAGAAGTCTTTAATTTTATCAAATAGTTAATCCCACTTGAGGAGCAATACTCCCCATTATATCATACTCTAATTGTGGTAAAATATGCTTAAAATTTTCAAGCATGTACCACCTTGCTTTATATGGCAATTGACCCTATTTTATAATCCTAAATAGGTTTTATGTTCCGCGTGAGTAATCTTCATGGTAACTTCAATCAAATTATCTTCTCTGATGGGGTCCAACTATTCTAGGTTAATATATGTTGGATTTTGTATTATTATTGGATCTAGTAGAGCAACATGATACAACATGAGTAGTTATACATGGAATATACATGCATTCTAAGTATGGTAGAAAATCAAGAATAAAAGTATTCTCTCATGCTTGGTATTGAGTAGTGTAAAGTCCACAACATAATAATTTTATCGTTTGATGAGGATTGGAGAAGTGCTCTTTCTTTAAATGGAGTCAAACCTTATCTTCATCCTAAAACACGAGGCATCTTGTGTTGATCATGAAATTATTTATACTTTATTATTGGCACTATGGCATCTACTAGACTTAAGTTTTGATATTCTACACTTGCTATAGGAATATTTTTACCTTGTCAATCTCCTTGGCTTATGCTAGTGACTGTGTCAATTTGATACCTAATAATAACCCAATTTGATACCTAATCATATATCCCTTCTTGAGTCTTTAAGGTTATCTTCTATATATTCATGATGTTGAGAGATACCTAATAATAACCCAATTTGAGGCATAGCTTGGTGAGGTATCATGTACCCTAGATCTAGTCAAACAAGTCATTGATATGTGTTAATAAATACTTTTTTTATATAGTAAACTTATTGAGTATTTTATAGTCAATGCAAAAGCACCAAGTACCATATTTCTTTGGTGTTATCATAATGGGATTGTTGCATGGAAAAAATCTAGGATGAATCTTCCCTTGGTCAATCAAATCTTGTATTCGATTTTTAATCTCATTGTTCTTCCAAACTAACTGATGGTAAAAAGAACTATGGTAAAGAATTGATCATAATATCAAGTTAATATGATGCTTCATTAAGCAGTGAATTCCCATGGGATCCTAAAAATATTGATATATAGATAGAGTAGGATGCCCATCTATTAAGATCTTATAGAGTTTTATATGGTTGGCATAATAAGGATGAACTTCTTGGTGCCTTGATTCTTAGGTCAAACCATCAACAAAATAAAATTTCTAGTACATCACATTATCTTTTTGCATTACTTTGTCAAAATGAGATCCACTTTCTTCTAAGGGAGGCAATTCGAAACCTTGAATGTCATCTCTCTAGTACATTCTAACTATATTTATAGATAGACTTGATAGGTCATCTTGTAATGAAAGAGATAGAGTTTTCAAGACACTATAAATATCTGATTGCATTATATTGCAAGTGATTGTGTCATGTACCAAATTTATGTCATACATGAGGGTGCATTAGTATTAAACCTTAATACTTTTCCCTAGTTATAACCAACCTAGAAAGTAAGGATAAAGGATTTTTCATAGTCTAGAGACCAAGGCACATAATGGTGACTTGTGTATTCATTTTATTTTGGATCCCAATACTAATGATAATATGGAGAGGCTTTTCATTATTTTGATAATGGGTGTGTAATAGACTCAATAATTAAAAGTATTAGATCTTGAGACAATATCCACTTATTGAATTCTTGCACTTAAGAATGTGGCATTGACCTCTTACTATTTTTCCAACATGGATGAAAATTCATTCTCCTCTAGATGCCCTACCAATACCCTCTATTAAATTGGACACTCACAATCACCATTAGTGTTGGTCTTAAGTGGTTGGACCATGTTTTGTCCATCAAAAAATTACCCTTATGATATGGACTAGGTGTTTTAGGCTTAGGCAACATAGGTTGTCTATTGTATGGGGACAATATAGGTTTAAAGTATTTTATAGGTTTTGCTTTGGTGTAATATTCCTATGTAGAGAAGAAACTAGACCTTTCTATTTGAATATTAATTTCTCATATATTTTTTATGTAAAGATGAATGCTTATGTCAAAACATCATCTAGAAGAGAATTCATCTCTAATTGAAGATGGTAGTGTAGGACTTTGACATATTTTAGTACATAATACCTCTTATATGCTTAAATATAAGTTTGACTAAGAAGATCATTGATCTTATGAGCATACTACTATATATTGATGTTTATGTTCTTATAGCTACTAAAATTACAAGTACTTCTCTTCATAGTGGTGAAAAATATATAGCCCGTCTTGAACCAACTTCATAAAGTCTTACAAGGAATATATGGGATTGTATGCCTCTTCAATCCTACCACTAGTGATTTCCCACCAACAAAAAACTAATTTTGACATATTGAAGGCCAAAAGCATGAACTTGATGGTGTCAAAAAACTGATTAGTAATATAGTAGACCTCTAATTATAAAAATAAAGTATCCCACTCATTGACATTGATGTGACCTAATAAGTCTAGAATATTGATGTTTGTTTATGCCTTATTTTGAATGATGCAAGGTTGATAGTGATAGATGAGGTTCTCAATTGAAGCATGAGATACCAAAATTACATAAAGAAAAAATTTCTTTGTTCCTCTAGAGAATTTCAAATTAGTTTATTAACATCTTGGGTTATATCCTCTAGTTGAGACATTCACATTATCATTTTTTATTATAGACACCCAATTTTGAGTGCATTATTAATCTCCAAACTTACCAACATCTTCATCAACTAGCCAATCAAGTACACAAACTTAATCAAACATCTTCAACTTCAAAACAACAGTATTTATTTATCTAAAAGAAAAAGTGCTAGGACACAAGTGAAAGCATTAATAACACTTTTGCTCCCTAGTAGTTTTTTTGCATAATTTAACTTTTTTAGACCTTTTGCCACCCAATTTGAATTGTAATGTCATTTTGGCAAAATTATTAGAGCATTAGCTTCTAATGTTATTGTCATCTAGTGCTACTAACTTTCAAACACCCAAAAGGTAAATTTTAACAATTAATACCTTCTAATCCATCCACAAAAAATGGACCGAATCACATCAATATGATCCATAGTCCTAACGGGAATTAAAATCCCAATATTTATCATTTTCAATATTCAATCCATTAATTGTATCTTGATACTAATTCAAAATCTTACCCTTACCATTCTTATTGACTTCAATGCAACCTTATCCCAAGGAGACATAGATTCCCATAAAGCCATCATTTCAGATATCCCAATCCATTATCTTTTGGGATATCAAAGTTCTACCAAATTTTTATATGGTTTTTGATTGCATAAAAGCTTTATCAAAATTCATAGCAATTCATATTCAAGTATGATAATATTATACCAAAATCATATCATGATCTTGTAAAAGCTCTCAAGACCTCAAACATTCAAGCACTCAATCTCTCAAGTGCTCAAGATTTCAATAACTTAAGATCCCAAGCACTCAATTTCTCAAGAACTTTAAGCATTCAAGCATCTCAAGTTGTCAAGCTCTCAATAATATTCAAGCAATAAGTAAACTCCAATAAATATTTCTCAACACAAAGGAGAAATCAACCTTGAAGCTACAAGATTGTTTGGGTTGTGCTCTTTCCCCTTTGTGGATTTTATCATTATCTTCATTTTGTAACTTTCTATTTTTTTTATCATAGCTTACCAACTTTTCTTTTCATCATCACACTTACATCTAGTTGTTATCTTGTATTTTCATCATTATTAGCTTGTATTTTACATAAGCAATATTTCTATTATCCTACATCCATTACAACCCCTGCACCTCTTGGTTGGGGAACCTCATGACACCATTTACAATAGTCATTAATTCATCATAAAATGGTATTATTCTACATGCATAAGAAAACATGCTACTAAATTGTAGGTTTAGTTATACTATCACACTTTGTTTTAGTTATATTCATAGAAAATGAAAGTGTTATTAATCCATAAAAGTAGCAATAACGCTATCACTCATCCAATGGTGCTTTTTCCATTGAGCACATAATATCTATTTTTATCATTTATGAATTTTTAATTTCATATATAAATAGTGGTTTGTTGTTCATTAATGGAACCACATACTCTACTCCATATTAAACAGTCCCCTCTATGTAAAAACCCACCAAAACCAACCCAAAAGAGAGAAAAAATTGTTTTTTACATAAGATTCACAAATAAGTCCCATATTTATTTTAGCATTCTCAAGGCTTCACCATATTTGAGTTCACTTTACATACAAATGACACTCAGTGGACACGAATGGCCAACATCCTATCTTTTCGAGGATTCACCTTATTAAACCTCAATGTTTAGAAGGATATCAAAGTTGTCCCCCCACATTTCATATACCCTCATCGACATAGGATAATATGACCATAGCGTAGGTATTATCCTTTAAGGCCCATAACACTTAAAGGGGAATACCTATTCCCTAACCTTACCCTAAGTACATCTAGGTAGGTTAATCAGGCATAAATCCTTGGTGATTATTTACCACACCTCTGTGGATTAACTAGGGCCATTACCACTCATCTAGAAATGAACATGATAACTCGAACCTATATGTTCAAGGGACCACCACTGATATCTTGTGAATGATTCTAATAAATTCCTAGTTATGGAAATACTTGATCCTCAACATTCAAGGTGTATCAATTCACAAGAATTTGGCTATTGCATCAATGCAACTCCTTCCAAATTTATGAGTTCCTAGCTATTGCATTCTCACAAATCCTTCTAGAACTCACATCTACCTGGTTATTGCATCAATGCAACTCCTTCCAAAATTGGGCTATTTTTCTTTGAATTGAGTTTTAAAAGAAGTTCTATATCCATCCCAAGACTTCTTCCCCAACCCGAGATAGCATTAAAGTAATATAAAACAACTCTCTCTAGATATAAATAATTCAAATGAAACAAAACGTCTAAAATATAGCATAATATCAAATCTTAACTTAAACATTACATCATAAATCTAGCATTAACTTCAACATAGTGCCATCACTATATAGCATCAACAATTTAACTCCAAATTTAAGTTAATCAAAGAGCTAAAGCAAAGCTATGTAAAAGAGACACTTTTATAGAAACCAAAAATGCTAGCATCATTGTAAAATAAATACATAAAGCTTTTCCATCATAAAAAGATATCCATAAAAATTTATTCTTTCACAATAAAAGAAAATATTTTACAAGATAAATATCACAATCCAAATATCTCCTTGCTTAAGCTTAAATCAATCAACATTTCTCCATCTTACAAAAATGACCATATCTTGTATAATTTGGAAGTTTTAACTAAGAAACACAAAGCAACTTCTCATTTACATAATAACTTTTCAACATCAAAGCCATTCCACCTAAGTGGTCTTTGCACCCTCTTATTTTCATGATCATCTTCATGAATGGAAAATATCCCGCAACTTGAGGAACACTTAGGGATCAAGATAGCTCTAATTGCAATACAAATTAACATGCTCTAAGTATGATGCAAGCAACCATGCATACAAACATAAATAAGACAACAAGGAGAGAATCCCATACTCCTCTCTATAATTGTCCCCTTAGCTAATAAAGTCTTAGGAATCCATTATAATATCAACCAATATTCAACATACTTCCAAAGCAAGATGCAAGCAAATAATCCATAGCAACAAGGAGATAATCCCATACTTCCCTCTATAATGGCCCCCTTGCCTACTCAAGTCTCAGGAGTCCATTATAGCATGATTATCCTAACACAATAATAATTTTCCAAAGAACATTATACTATAACATTTGTCAATTCTCATTAACCATCATCCTAACATAAAAATGATTATTCTTCTATAAGACATTATAATATAGTATTTATTAATTTTAATTAACCATTATCCTAACATGATAATGAGTTTTCTTTCAAAAGATTATAATATAACATCTATTATTTTTTTATTAACCATTATCCTAACATAATAATGATTATTATTTCAAAAGACATTATAATATAAAATCTATTAATTTTCATTAACCATTATCCTAACATAATAATGATTATTATTTCAAAAAACATTATACTATAACATCTATTAATTTCATTAACCATTATCATAGCACTCAACACTGCAATGAAACCAACCAAACACAAAACAACCATCACAATCTGAATGCCTAACAAGCAACACTTGGATAAAGGCATAAAACAACTTCCCTAAAGGTTTAGCAATGGCCTCTACCAAAAGCAAACCTTCAGAAAGCCCCTAAGGCAAATGTCTCAAAATATTAGGTGATTATGGTGGAGATCAGACATACATTTGGACATCTCCCTAAACCAACTCAATCCAACATACAAGGGAGAAAAACTTGCTACCATGGACCAACTGGAGGGTATTCAAGAATGCAAGCAAATCTCCAAAGCTCAAGATAAAATAGACCTATAGGCTTAGAATATAGGCAACTTCTACACTAAGAAAAAAGAAAAAAAAAATCCTAGGAACAACTCTACTCAAATGTTTCCCAATGACCACCTAACACTATGCTCAAACCAACAACCAAGTACCCAAAAGAGGACATCAATCGAATAAACCTGCCACCAACGTATCACCTATGGATAAGGTTTTCCAAGAGCTAGACCAAATGTGATGGGTTAGCTATAAAAATTGCCTATACAACAAGGATAGCAGAACAAAACCAAGTCACCAAGCTAACAAGCAAACGCACCAAAAATACTAGTCCAAAAAGAAAGGTAAAGGAGTAATTATAAATAATCAAGTAGCAAAGAAAAAATACTATAGAGTACAAGCATAAGCATTACTACAACATAATACAAAGTCTACCTCTTCTCATGATGTCTTTGATATTTTCCTTACCTCCTCTTCCAAGCAACGTTAGCTTTTGATGCCACATACAATGGAAGATACCAATCACAATATGTAGAAAGAAATAAAGTATATCTACGAGATGATTGAAATATTCTATAAATAGAAATGGCAAAAAAGATTACAATAGTAGCTGTGGAGGAAATGGACTCTCCATAATATAAGATACTGCTCCATTAATGAGTTCTAAGATTATAGCTCACACACACTACCCTACTACCTATCTGCCACACACTAACTATGATACTCTGACTTCTATATCTATCTTCTACATCTATGACCATTATATAGGAAGATAAGTTCCTTGACCAACACTCTATCTAGTTGTACAAGTGGACCTTGCACATTGATACTTGTGCATTTATTACATTGCATGAAGTAACTAGATAAATTCCCATTAAAGTAACATAATGTTCTAAGTATGCACCAAGGAAGGTACATTTACATAACCCAAATAATGTAATATACTCTATTTCTAACACCCCCTTGTATCACAATATCTGGGTATTGAAGACTTTAGTCTTCAATGTGGATTTTCTTCAATATGATGGATTTGAATTGGATCTTCTTCTTTGACCTAGAATTACGATTCTTCTCTAATTTTTGTAACCTGTTCAAGCAAGATGTTAGTGTCTTCAAAATTTGTCATTCTTGCTAAAAGAGCTTTGATCTCATAATCATTAGTAGGTTCTTCCAGTTCTTCAATTTATTCTATCCCCTGAGCTAGATGTTCTTTTTTATTTCTTTTTTGATACTCCAATTGGGAATAATAGGATGGACATTGAAATTGCTACTGATGAGCATTTTAATATTGTCATGGCTGAAATTGACTCCCATTGTTCATTTGATTTCCTTTATTTTGATTCTTGGGGTTGAACCTACAGTAGATGGTACTATGGTCTTTTCTCTTACATATCTAACAATACTTGTTGTACCATGGTCTTCGTCCTTTTGATGAAGAGGTAATGTTTCCCTGTGGATTATCTTTAGATGTCAATGCAGTGTTAGATATATCATGTTTAATTGTATTTTCCACTTCATATTCCTGAAGAATATTGACTAAGTCATCAAAAGAAGTACCTTTACTTAGAACTTGTAAAGATGTTACCAAATATTTATAGTTGTCTGTAAGTGCTCTCATGGTTACTTGAGTAAGAAGTTCATCCTTAATTGTTTCTCCTAAGGTAAATAATTTCCCTTTAATATTTGCTATTTTTCTTAGGAATAGTTCTATAATTTATCCATTGCTCATTTTTAATGAATGAAGTTGACTTTGAAGATGAAGAACAGTTTCCTTATTCTTTCCTTCAAAAAATTTCTCTAGGCTTGACCATTCATTTGAGGATGATTTTTCTAAACTAATATAGGGTTGTATCTCATCAGTGATAGAAAAGGTTATTATCATTAGAGCCTTTGAATAATTTTCTACAAACTTTAGAATCTCAATATCATTTGTAGTAGGTATTTGTGTTTTACCTTTGACAATATCCCAAAGTTTTTCATATACCAAAATAGATTTCACTTTATTCTTCCAAAAGAAATAATTAGGACCCTTAAGTAGCTGATATTTCGCTAAGAAGAATTTATTTGAAGCCATTTGAATTCCCTATTATCAATTCTTAGGTTTTGTAGAATGCCTTATGACTCCCTAGTATTTTTTGGACAAGATATAAAGTGATTTTGTAAGTTATAGTTTTATCTTAGTTGATTTTGTAAAGTTTTGTAAATGCTAAAATCAACTTCTATTGTCCTTATTGATCCTATTTAACTAAGCACTTTTTATATTTCAAGAGGTTTTAATGTTGGATCTTTTGTCTCTATTTGAGAATATTTGAGACAAGTAAATATTATAATTTCCAACCTTTATATGTTTTTGATAAACCTCTTATAATGGCCCTTTGAGATTTAATTTTAATTTTTATAATTTTCAATAAATCATTTTGTAGTAGACCTTATGACTCCCAAATTTGGAAAAATTAGAAAATATAATAATATTTGCGAAGTATTAAATGGTTCAACCTAAGTAGAAGGCCTTATGTATCCTAGGTTAGTTTGCAAATAGTATTTTTATTTTTGGTAAGTTATCTCCTATGTCTTTTGCTTTCTCAACCTTAAAATTAATACTTAAAATTATAACCTTATATCTCCTATGTTTGAAAGCAATATTTATGAGATATTTTTCTTACCTTAGCCCCTTGACTTCACACTTGAATGGTGTTGGTTTTGACTGAAATAAAATAGTCCTTTATGTACCCTTTCTGCGACGCTTGACTTGACAAGTCTGTAAGACCAAGCGTGGTATGGTTGTCAGGCTTCCTCTTCAATTCTTGGAGAGTAGATGTTGACCTTATTAAATGGATTATTAAATGATCCTAGGCTCTCCTTCTTTCACACTATGCTTAGAAATAGATTGACTGGATTGTGCTTTGTTATCCACTTAAAATATAGACATCGGATGTGAATGTTGTCCTTTCGATCTCTCTATGCTGCATATAAGGGCAGTCATTGCAAAAAAAGTGGCACTTGCATTTCTTGGAAGTGCAACCACTTCTTGTAATGTACTGCACCAACTATTACTCCTTTGTAACATATTTTCCTTGCTTTTAATGCTCTCAACATTCATCTCTTGAGAATTAGAGATATGATAGCAATTAGGGAATAATATGCCAAGTGGTACTCAGTCCTCTTGCATGTGATTTTATACGTAGCAACTCCAAGAAGGATATTATAACTCTTTCGATTATATTCCTCATTAGCTTGCTTTGGTTTCTTGAATAACAAGCAACGTATTTTATTCTATGGGTAATTCATGAGCCACCTTGGAGCTTCAAATGAGGATGAGGTAGCTCTCTTGCTACCATTTTTTGATGCTATTACTAATGTAGCATACACTTTACTTATTTGTGCTTATACCTTCGCTATGCTCCCTGTTCACTTTGATAGAGGTGAAGCTTAATGCGTCTAAACATTGGATGTGCTGTATATATTTTTGTTTTATGTAGATAGCTTATTCTTCTTGCTATGGTTTACGTAAATGTTTGTGATAGATTTTATTTGGCTTACATAAATAACCTTGGTAGACTTACTATTATTTATGTATAAGCTTCCTTTGTCTGTAGGTCCAATATTCAAGAGAATACCCTTTTAGTGTTGGAGAATGCTCAATCCTTTGGCCCTTCGTTTGGATGCATTTTTCCTTGTACCTATTGTGCCTATTGTGAAACCTTTAAATCTTCTACTTTCCATGTGTTTGATGTATTGTAGAAGTGCAACACCATGTAACCTTTACATGTATATAGAAACTTTTTATTGCATATTTTCTTGCACTCTTTTGTAGGTCTAAAATTATTATTTTTGTATCAGATTAATGAGTGAAAAATAAGGGTTTTAAGGATGTCTCTTTGGTTAAAATCCTTACCATTTTGCTTGTATGATTGATTGTGAATCCAAGCCTTGTAAATGATGTAGAAAATAAGTTTTCTTTTAGTTGCACTAAATCTCTCTATTCCTGTAACAAAGTATTAGTACTAAAATCTGCTTCTGAGTTAGATACTCTCTTCTGGAGTCTTCTTCAAGATCAAGGCTTCTATGGCCTTTTCTTCAAGGCTTCTATGGTCTTTTCTTCAAGGCTTTTATGGCCTTTTATTCAGTGACAAGTCTTTTGTGGACTTTCCCTCTGGATCAAATATTTTGTGGCTTTCTCTTCTGGATCAAGGCTTTTATGGTCTTTTCTTCTGGATCAAGGCTTCTATGGCCTTTTCTTCTAGATCAAGGTTTCTATGGCCTTTTATTCTTGTGTAGTTTCCAATCTAGCAATGGAGATATCCTATATCCAAAATTCACTACAATTCTTCTCCAGAAGTCTCTTCTATAGTGTTATTATCTTGCAACAACTAATACTACGCTATGAAGTCACCCTGACCTTCGAGCAACAAAGTTAAAATCTCCTAGATTTCTATTGTAGGAGATGTCCCAATAATCAGAGTATTAATTCCCTGTAATAAAATAACCTTTAGGTTAGTTTCTCTAGATATCTTAGATGAGCTTCACTAGTTGATTCATCAAACTAGTGGATCAAGTGTTGAGTCCTAGTCTTCACAATTTTTCCCTTGAAACTTTGTGGAAAGACTCTAGCCATATGCAATCTCAGATGAGCTTCACTAGTTGATTCATAAAACTAGTGGATCAAGTGTTGAGTCCTAGTCTTCATAAATTTTCCCTTGAAACTATGTGGAAAGACTCTAGCCATATGTAATCTTAGTATTCCAAAATATAAGATTTATTTTAATCCTTCCTTGTGGCTCACCTTAATTCTACCACCAAGAATCTTCTAAGAAATTTTTATAGTGACTGGTCCAATGGTGCGTCAGGTTGTCAAAAACTCAAGGTCAATGATAATAGTGGTTTTCCTATTGATCTACCGTGGATCTGATACCATTGTTAGCTTTTGATGCAACATGTAATGGGAGATAGCAATCACAAGATACAGAATAATATGAAATAAAATAAATCGGTGAGATGAATGAAAATATACTATACATAGAAATTATGGAGGTGTTTACAAAAGTAGTTGTGGATAAAATGAACACTCCATGAATATAGCTATAGCTCAAGAATAGGAATTGAGCATATTGCACCCCATCACAATATATCACACTACTACATCATGCCACTCTCGTCTACACTACTTCCTACTACTATATATTGCTCTATGTCTATGACCTTTTATATAGGAAATAGGTTCCTTGGCCAACACTCTACCTAGATGTGTAAGGGATAACTTGCACATATACAACTTGCACTTTGACACTTGTGCATTTATTACATTGCATGAAGTAACTAGATAACTTCCCCCTAAAGTAATCTAATGTCCTAAGTATATACCAAGAAAGGTACATTTACATAATCCAAATGATGTAATAGTCTATTTCTAACACAAAAGCCTTGAGGAAACTCAAAAAAGGTATATGTAGAAGAAAAGAGAGCAGGAAATAGAGAGAAACAAGAAAAAAATGAAAATAGGAGAGATAAAAAGAGAGAAATAAGAAGAGGGGAGGGTGAAAATGAATTCATTTTCATTGCGTAAGAAGAAGAAGAGCTTTAGAGAAAAAATAAATGACACTTCCCACACACCATTCAGCCATTATAAGGGGTGAAGTCAGTGTAGTAGTAGAGCAAGCACAGGTAAGGACTAAAATCCTTCCTCTAGAATAGGATAGATTAGGGCTTTTAGTTTTTTTAAGATTTTTGTCTTTTTTAAGGAAATTATCACCCGCAACCCAACGATCAACCATGAATTTGGCTAGTTTGTGGTGGCGACCGAATTTGAATCCCAAAATTATAGGGTACCAATTCATGAATTTGCATCCTGCAAGCATGGGGCATGAATTTAGAAGAAGAAGGGAGGGGATAAAATCTCATCCAAAGAGAATGGAGCATTATTTTTGCAAAGAGGAAAGCAAAGAAAAAGGTAAAATAGGCAAAGAAAACTAGAATAAGAGAAAAGGATAGACAAGCCAAGCATACTTAGATGTTAAATTAATGTTCTTTTACTTTCATTTGTTATATGGAACTGATTAAATTATGTTATATTTTTTGTTGCAGCATGACATATTGGAGAGTCGAGAGTGGTGATTGAGCTCCTTGGAGGAGGAGCTACAAGGGCTCACACCAATAGAGAGGTACACTCTAGAGATGGTGGGGCTACAACATCTAGTAGAGATGCCTCGAGTGGAGGCATATAGAACACTACTAATGGTATTGGTAGAGAGGTGGTACCTAGAGTTGTCTACCTTTCAGTTACCAATGATGGAGATGATAGTTACACTGGAGGACATATGGAACATCTTGCACACCCCCATTAGTATGAGGGTAGTTTACAAATCATGAGGGAAGCAAGCCATGCTTTAGATATTATCAAGGAATTGGGCTCACGAGATCCAATAGAGTAGAATCCATGTCAATGAGTTGGTAGGGCACCATGGGGTCGATCCTCTGACAACTGTACTATATAAGTTGATGACAAGATTTATAGTGTGCCATCCTAGTAGTCAACACCTTCCATAGGCACTAGCAAGGCTAATGGTATACATGTGGGACTAGCATATGCAGCTCATATGGGGCCCATATCTGTTGGCCCATATATATAGTATATTGTACAATATCGTGTACAAATGGTATATAGAGCTATTTTGTATGACCTTGCTTTAGGTGTGGTGTTGGGATAGCAATCAAGAGACTGTATGCACTACCAAGGCCATTGGCCAACCCAAAATGGCCAATAGCATATAGGTGGTCTACAAACTTTGAGCAAGCCGAGAGGATGTACATTGATATTTTACAACTAGGGAGGTGGATGATAGATGAGTTGCGAGACCACATGATCATATGATAATTGTGGTATCAAAACCTTGGATGCATAGAGGATGTAGAGGAGCTGATGAGGTTCAAGAGGGTCAGGTGGGTCTCTCTGGATAAAGGGGACCTAGAGCCCTTCCAATTTGATAGAGTCTAGTGATAGTTTGATATCTTTCATGAGATACTGAACCTAGGAGACTACTAGTATCGATGGTGCAAACGGACCCATAAAGAGCTAAAAGGGACCTTGATATATGGATATGGGTAGAGGAGGACCTAGATGACCCACTATACATGGAACTAGGTGTGTACGACATCGGGTTGGCTCTTAGGTATATGAGATGTTATAGGAGCATTGTGCTCTAGAGGATATCCCCATTGATGCTAGTGTAGAGGCACTAGATTATGGGATGGTGGGTGCAGTTGGCACTTTGAGAGATCACCTAAAACATCATAGAGTGGTGATAGTAGGACCAAGAGACCCTACGGTTGACATGGAAATAAGTTTGGGTAAAGATGGTGGCAACAATTACCATCACCTTTGGGACTAAGGAGGGGGAGCAGTAGGAGATACCCCCATGATGGCTAGAGCTAGGCTAAGAATGATGGTTGGAGAGGCCTCCATATTAAAAGTAGTAGGATCGAGCAAGACCATAGGTTAAGGAGATACAAATAGAGAGACAAAGGAACTGTAGGTTTGGATAACATCCATACAAAGGGAAATGAACCTACTCTGAGAGGATAGGTCCAAGAGGATAGAGAGGTTATGGGGTGCCTTGACCACGACAATCATAAAGTGAGACATGATAAGGGTTGAGGCAAACCACCTTAAGTGAGAGATGAACCATTTGGAGTAAGAGCAATAATAGGCTTGGGTTGAGGGGATGGTTGTTGTGACCGACATCCAATAAGGAGAGGGGATATGCCTACTATAGGTAGATCTACAAAGGGCATGGGAGAGGATGGAGGTAGTCGTATGGAGGATGACCTTCTACCAGACCCTATACATTTAGGTAGTTATAGTAGAGTAAAGGGTAACTTTGTCATACTTCCTTTAGGTATAGGGTCAGTCTTAGTTTGTCGAATTTTATCTATAATTCAAAATTTGCCAAATTTAAAACTCTCACAAATAAATTCAGCGAAGAAACCTTAAATTTGATAGAAAAAATAAACATAAAAAAATATATATCAAAAACCCTAAAAATGAATAGGGTAGCAAGGAATGGCGGTGAAAATGTGGATTTCATGGCCGACAACGTGGTGAAGGGTCCGGGCATGGTGTTCCAAACCTCCAACCTTGTCCTTTTTCGAATAGCCTTAGAGACAAGGATCAAACTAGAATTTTAATGGCTCATTTTCCCAATTTTTTCAAATCCTTGTGCAACTTTATCTCCTTCAGTCCGTGTTATAGATTCTATCAAATGCAGCACAAGCATGACCATTTTCATGACTCACATTTTTATTTTATTTTTATTAAGCCGTATTTTAAATTTTACCAAATGTATGTAGCACAAGCATGGCCATACTACTCGTGTCTCACATTTTTATTTTGCTTTTATTCATAATTCCAACGAATATATTATATGGTAAAACCTTTTCCAAACCCCAATAAAAGGGTAATAATGTTTGTGCTATGTAAGAGGACACCATGGTGAACTTATAGAAATTGCTTTTTAAGGTATAAATTGAGAGAATGGACAACAATGATATTTCTTTGTTAATATGTATGATTTTTTAAGAATAAATTTATGATTTTATTTTTTATTATAATTGATAAAAAACTTGTAATTTATTTTTAAAAAATTATTGATTTAAATGTTTGAAAATCTTTTCATTTGTTAAAAAATTACTATGTTTACATAAAATTATAAAAATGTTTATATTTTTAAAAATATTTAAAAGTATATATTTAAAAATATATATTAAAATCAAATATTATAATTTTGTATCTTTGATTTTTAAATTTTATATAAAAATAAAAAATAAAATTATTTCAAAAAAATATATGTGCATTTATAATAATCGAATTTTATGTCGATTTTTTTTGAACTTCAAGAGTGTTGAACTTGAATACGAACTCGAACTTGATAACTAAGGGGTCAGTCATGATCGAGATCATGAACTACTACATGGTTCATGAACATACTTGTAGCCATGGAATTTTGACACACTTCAAAATTTCCACTTCCCAGTAAAACATGTTTAACATCACAATGTAAAATTTACCCTCAAAATACACCTACCTCAATTTTTGTACCAAGAAAATAGAAATTTACCCTCAAAATACCCCTCCCTCATTGGTTCCTCAACCTGCATCAAGCATTTAAACCCCTAGAACCCCCCTAAACAAATGGTGACAATTTTCAAGAAAGCTTGGTTGGAGAAGGAGATTTTAGAGCTTTTGTTGTAGGTTACAGTAGAGATTTTGACCTTCATATCACCATTATCGGAGCTCTCAAACATGGTGATGCCTACTACAGATTCATATCTAGTTTATGATTAATAGTAATTTTATTTTTGCATTTGTTTTTTCAAATTTGGGTCATCTAAATTTTTCATAAAAGCTCTATTTCTAGCCATTACTTATATAGAACTAGCCATTGGATATTTTTGGGACATCCAAAATCATACGTAAAGTCTGAAAACATACAAAAAGTCTGAAATCATACCAATTAATATTGGGGGTAAAATTTTGATTGCAGGATTATCAATTTGATTCATAGTTGCACTATGTCCTTTTACTTGCTTTAATTATTCCATTGTATCTCATTATTGTTACTATGTTTATTGCATTTAATTTTACATGTTTTGTATTAGATCCATAGATCCTTTATTTTTCATACAATTTTCTAAAATAATCAAGGGGATTTGACTGTTACAGATCACGATCTGCTATGACCTAAGCAGATCCCCCACCCCTAATTTCAAATTTTAGTGTTGCATTGTGAAATTATAGGTTTTTGATATATTCGACTGATTCAAAATTTTCTAACGAATTCAAATGTCTGAATTCATACTAAAAACGTTTGAATTCATCCTGTAATACCCAAATTCCTCCTATAGCACCTGAATTCATCTAAAAGCAAACATTCAGATAAGGTAAGGATCTAAATTTGATTTCTTGAATATGTCATGCTCTAGATCAATATTTCTCTGTCTATAAACATTTGCATTAAACAAAGAAAAACTGAAAACATCAAAAACATAGACTTTATTGCATTTTTCCATACTAGTCAAAATACAAAACACAAAAAGAAAACATGTTAGCATAAAATCCATATTTCACTTTCAATCATTGCATCAAAGGTAGATTTACAATGCTTTCTAGATAGACTTGTATGTCATTTGTTCTCAAGGAAAAATAAATTGCATATAGCTAGGTAGAAATTGCATTTGGCCAAACCCTAGGTGTATGCACATAAAATAATACAACAAACATCCACCTTACCTAGGCATGGAAATCACCACAAAAAGTGTTTCCTATTGAACCCTCACCCAATTCATTGAAAAACACCAAGGAGAGCACAACTCAATTGCTTCTTGTCTGAGGTGCAAATTCATTATTTTATCTACCCATTTTAGGCATGAATCCATTAGCCTGGAAGAAATGGGGGCAAAAATTTTGGGTCTACATTCTTTGGTGAACCCAACGTGAAAACACCATCCTTATGATATTATTGCTTTCTATTTATTTTTGAAAAAAATAATAATAATAATAACTTTTTTCTTCTAAAATAAAATAATAATAATAATAAATAAATAAATGAATTAAAAAAAGAGATGGATATCACTTTTAGAAATGGTGAAGAGATCATGGGTCTTGCAAATAACCCAATTCAATATGAACCTATTTATGTTACTACCCCAATTACCAATGTTGGGGGAATTCCACCAGCTGCATTGGTTGACTATGAAGAACACAAGCTTATACTGAGAGGGGAGGTGAACAGTATAAGATAAAATTTTACTTTTCTTTCCCAAATAATATTATCCAATGTTATCAATTGCAATATTTTCATAGCAGTATTAACCAATCTCATCAATAGTAGTAACAAGGCAATGCACAAATCATCACACACATGAGAGACACAAATTTAAAGTGGTTCACCCAATGTGGGTTACATCCATAGATAAAATATTTCTTCTAAATTTTTGCAACAAATATCTTGGGAACCAATTCCCTATTACAATTTTTATGGACCTTTGTCCAAAGGAGATCTCAATCCCCTATTCTCAAGTTCATGGACCTCTATCCATAGGAGAACTATATCCCCTTAACTTTGGTTCATGGAAATCTATCCACAGGAGAAATCTATCCCCTTATGGTCTA
Source organism: Wollemia nobilis (assembly GCA_028583015.1). Lineage (NCBI taxonomy): Eukaryota > Viridiplantae > Streptophyta > Pinopsida > Araucariales > Araucariaceae > Wollemia > Wollemia nobilis. The sequence continues at coordinate 4,217,442 of JAQPPZ010000442.1, forward strand.
GTTCATAAAACTATACAGGAGATACCTCTCCTTTGCTATGGTTTGCAGAACTCTATCCATAAGAGACACCTCTCCTCTCTGCTCTGGTTCATGGAACTCTATTCATAGGAGACACCTCTCCTCTCTGCTCAATACTCTGTTGAAAAATTGCTCCAAGCCTTCACACAAGGCTTGCTCAAATCTGCTCATAAATCTACTCTAAAATCTGCCCTAAATATGCACACACTACATGCAAAAATATGTCTCAACTATGTCCCAAATATGCACACATCACATGCACAAATATGTCTCAACTCTACCCCAAATCTGCATACATTACATACACAAATCTATCTCAAATCTACCCCAAATATGCACGCATTACATGCACAAATCTGTCTCAACTCTACCCCAAATATACACAAATTACATGCATAAATTTGTCTCAACTCTACTCCAAATATGCATACATTACATGCACAAATATTTCTTAACTCTACCCCAAATCTGCACACATTACATGCACAAATATATCTTAATTTTTCCCCAAATCTACACACATTACATGCATAAATTTATCTTAATTATGCCCCAAATCTACACACATTACATGCACAAATATGAATTAACTCTACCCCAAATTGACTTCAAGTTTTCTCACAATAATTGCTTAAATTTGCCATAAAATCTGCTCAACACTCTACTTCAATCTGCACCATGCCTACTCATAAGGCTTTTTCAAATCTGCACCAAGCCTACTCACAAGGCTTACTCAAATATGCACCAAGCCTACTTCAAGTCTTCTCACAAGACTTTTTTAACTTTGCCCAAATCTGCTCTAACACATGCTCAAAAATTTCTCATAACACATACTCAACACTCCTCATAACACATGATCAAAACTACTCATAACACATTCTCAACACTACTCATAACACATGCTCAACATTGCTCATAACACATGCTCAACATTGCTAACAATCAATGCTCATATCTTTCCAAATGATACCTTTTAATAATTCTCATATATCCATCAAACATTCATTTCATATACTGATCTCAATGTACATATTTTCCCTGTTTATCAACCATGAATCATGCATTCAAATGCTTTCAAATCTGATATCTAAAACTTGTAATTTCACATCCAATATCACTAAAATCAATGTACAAATGCTTCACACAATCATTCAACAATGCTGCAAAATGTTATTCTCAAACCCTAGCATAAGTGTTTCCAAATTCATTCAACAATGAAGCACACATCTCCCCTTTTTAATATTTTAAATCAATCAATGGATATACACTAAATATACCCTTTTAACCTCTTGGATCAATCAAATGTAATGCACCAAGTCTACCCTTTTATCTTTGTCAAATCAATCTCAATAAAATAATGTCTTCTAATTTTCATAATAATATAATTGTAGTCTAATTTATGTACCTTTCATGTTTGCACATGACTTTCATTCCTCCACGGTTTTCCAAATTTTGAATATGGTAGAAGTAGATGTCAGTTGATCCAACAACACACACTTGATGATCATTATATAGCTTCAAATTTTATTCCCTCTTTTAGACATCCTCAAAGTAATCTACATATTTCTTTCTTTGGCACATTTTGTTTTCCTCATATATCTCCTCTACCATTCATCACCATCACAACAAAATTCCTGCACACAATATCTTCAATCGAGAGTTGTGTCAATGATATAGGCATTGTCTACTATTAAATTTTTGGTGGTAGCAACTTTCAGAATGTCAATAATTTCTACTTCTTTTTCACAACCCAATGGTAGAAATTTATTCATAGATCTTTTCAAACTCAAATTTTATTAATATCCTTTTCTTTTAAACTCCTAGCAGTAGAGAGTCACACGATGTTTACCTACTGTACTTGCGTTGTGCTAAAAATAATCATTATCTTTCTTATTGGTTGGGTCTCTTATTTCCAAGCAGTAAAGAACTCTCTTCAAAAATAGTGAATATTTTTTTTCACACGACACCAAATGGTCAGCTAAAACCTCCTCTCAATCGTTGAATGGAATGTTTCAAAGAGAAACTCTAATAGCGAATTCTCATCATAAACTTATATCAATTGGTGCTCACTGTTACTCCCATTTTTATTTTCTTTACACATAGTCAAAGGCCAATGAACAGTAAAAGGTTTCCAACAATTTCTTTTGCAAAATTTTCTTCACAAATTCATGACAGATCCATGTGCTCACTAAAATCATGTTTTTGTTCACTTGCATTAAGATATCACTCACAAATTCACCTTCGGACAACAATGTCTCTAATTTTATTTTGCGGATATAATGTCTCAAGCACGAGCACTCTTAATAACTCATTCATTAAAAACCTTCTATTTGGTCAAACGAACTTACTTCGGTGAATGGCAGTAATGTCTTTTTCACTCTCTTCAAATTCTCACACAATAGACATCGATAGCATCTTTAAAAAAAACATTGGCACCAATCAAATATCTTTTTTGCCCCTTTTATATATAATATTTGCTTACAATTATTAAAGATATTGACACTCTACTTCATGACCATTGGTGTTAGACATTGGCCCTCGAAACTCCTTCGTTCTCAATGACGTTCGATAATTCATCACTTTTTATTTACTTTAAACCTTGCCCAATTGCTTGTCCTTCTTTATAATATTTCTATACTTGAAGAATATTCAGATCCTATGATATTTTGAAATCAATGACCATGCACCTTTGACATCAATGACAACTCAATATTTCCAAAAATCTCCCCCTTTGTCAAAGATGGCAACCCTTCTAACATATTTCCTTTTACTACCACTGGATTCCAAATATGCTCCCCTTATTGATTTCTCTTCCCCTTACTGAAACTCTCCCCCTTTGACATCAATGGAAAATGTCTTCTTTGGGTCTAAAAATAATTCTCTTAGCTCAGCCCCCTCACCACTTACTTTCCTTAAGGTGATCAATTTTTGGGTGGGAGTAAATCTACTCCCAACTTATAATACTCTTCTCCTTTCTCAACCTTCTTTTTCCATGCCTTTGTAGTCATACCTTTTTTATCCTTTTGAGTGTCCTTGTTCTTGCTTTTCTTTTGAAGTTTCGAAAACTTTATTCTATACCACTTAGCCTTATGCCCAAAATTATTGCAATTGTAACACCTAATGTTGTAGTTCTTGGAAGGTGCAAATGATCTAAAATTTCTCTTGGTGAAGCCATAACCATTTTTGCCATGAACCTTGCAATGTATAGCTTTGTGACCAAAATGATTACATGAGTAGCAATGACCTTGAAAGAAATATTCATCTTCAAATGTATTAAATTTCCTCTTGGTGAAGCTATAATCATTCTTTCCATGAACCCTGCAATGCACTACTTTATGACTAAAATGATTAAATGAGAAACAATAAACCTGGAAGAAATATTTGTCTTGCCTTTACCTCATTATTCTTTCTTTTCTTATCTTGTGATGATATTTATCCCTTGATGGTGCATTTTTTACTTCCTCTTTAGTACTATCACCTCTCAACACATCAGGATAGATATTAGGTTCTTCTTCATTCACTTCAAGTTGTTCTATTTTTTTCGAACTTGAGCTTGACCCTTATTGTTTCCATTGTCCTTATTCAAAACCAAGTATAGTTTTGATAAATGAATATTTTTGTGCTTTGATAATGTTATCCAAATATTTTGAACTTTTCCCAGACCTGTGCAACTTATCCTTAGAATCTTTCGCTTCCATCCTTAGAGAAACCACTTCATGTTCTAATATTTCACATTCTAGCTCTTTTCTCTTCAACTGTTTAACCATACCTTCTTCAATTTTCCTTGCCTCTTCAACCTTGACTTTTAGGTCAATGAGATCTTGTAGAAGCTTTGCCTTTGTTTTCTCATCCTCTTGTACTTGAGCCTTCAATATTGAGTTCTCCTTTTTTAACTCTTCAAAAACAAGTTCCTTTTCCATATCAACTGTGACTTCCCTTTCTAAAACTTTCTCCTTTTGTAGGTCTTCAACTAGAGTATCTTCTCCCTATTCTACTTGGTCTTCAATTTCAGGATCATCTTCTTTCTCTTCACTGCTACTAAACCCATTACAATGAGCTACATTGTGACCAATGACACCACAAGCAAAACATTATTCACCATATTGTGGATAATAAGTTGCATGGTGACCTATCTTTCCACATCTAACACAAAATTTTATCACTTTAGCCTCTTTTCTACTACTTGATTTTATCACTTTAGCCTCTTTTCTTTCATGACCATGTGAGTTCCTTCCTTCTTAGGAGGATGTGATCTCATGGTTTTTCTGTTCCCTTTCCTAGCCATGTGTTATTGCAATATCTTCCTTTAAGATATTAGACTTCCCTAAAGTAACCTGCTCTGATACCAATTGAATAAAATAAGCTTATAATGAGAAGGGGGGTGAACAGTATAAGATAAACTATTAATTTTCTTTCCCAAACAATATTATCCAATGTTATCAATTGTAATATATGTTCATATAAGTATTAAGCAATCTCATAAATAGTAGCAACAAGGCAATGCACAAATCATCACACACATGAGAGAAATAAATTTAATGTGGTTCACCCAATGTGGGTTACATCCATGGAGAAAATATTTCTTCTAAATTTTTGCAATAAATCTCTTGGGAACCAATTACTTATTACAATGTTTATGGACCTTTGTCCAAAGGAGATCTCAATCCCCTATGCTCAAGTTCGTGGACCTCTATCCATAGGAGAACTCTATCCCCTTAACTTTGGTTCATGGAAATCTATCCACAAGAGAACTCTATCCCCTTACTGGTCTAGTTCATGGAACTCTATCCATAGGAGATACCTCTCCTTTGCTCTGGTTTGTGGAAATATATCCATAGGATACACCTCTCCTCTCTGATCTGGTTCATGGAACTCTATCCACAAGAGATACCTCTCCTCTCTTCTCAACACTCTACTCAAAAATTTCTCCAAGCCTTCACACAAGGATTGCTCAAATCTGCTCACAAATATTCTCTCAACTCTGCCCCAAATTTGCACACACTACATGCACAAATCTATTTCAACTCTTTTCCAAGTATGCACACATTACATACACAAATCTATCTCAAATATACCCCAAATATGCACACATTAATGCAAAAATCTGTCTCAAATTTACCCTAAATCTGCATACATTCACTTGCATAAATATGTCTCAACTCTACTCCAAATATGCACACATTACATGCAAAAATCTGTCTTAAATTTACCCCAAATATGCACACATTAAATGTAAAAATCTATCTTAATTCTACCCCAAATATGCACATATTACATGCACAAATATATCTTAACTCTGCCCCAAATATGCACACATTACATGCACAAATATGACTTAAGTCTACCCCAAATATGCTTCAATTCTTCTCACAAAACTAGCTTAAATCTACCACAAAATATGCTCAAATATTTGCTTCAATCTGCACCATGCCTACTCACAAGAATTGCTCAAATCTACACCAAGCCTACTTACAAGGTTTACTCAAATATGTACCAAGTCTACTTCAAGTCTTCTCACAAGACTTGCTTAAGTCTACTCAAATCTGCTCTAACACATGCTCAAAACTTGCTCATAACACATACTCAACATTGCTCATAACATATACTCAAACATTGCTCATAACTCATGCTCAACATTGCTCATAACACATGCTCAACACTACTCATAACACATGCTCAAAACTGCTCACAAACAATGCTCATAAATATGTCTCAAATTTACCCCAAATCTGCACACATTACATGCACAAGTATGTCTCAACTCTACTCCAAATCTACACACATGACATGCACAAATTTTGTATTAACTTTACCCCAAATATGCACACATTACATGTACAAATTTGTCTTAATTATACCCCAAATTTACACATATTACATGCAAAAATATGTTTTAACTCTGCCCCAAATCTGCACCTATTACATGCACAAATCTGACTTAACTTTGCCCCAAATCTGCTTTAATTCTTCTCACAATATTTTTTTAAATATTTATCTACCACAAAATCTGCTCAACACTCAGCTTCAATATGCACCATGCCTACTCACAAAGCTTGCTCAAATTTGCACCAAGCCTACTCACAAGGATTTCTCAAATCTAAACCAAGTCTACTTCAAGTCTTCTCACAAGACTTGCTTAACTCTACCCAAATTTGCTCTAAAACATGCTCAAACCTTGCTCATAACACATACTCAACACTGCTCATAACACATACTCAACACTACTCATAACTCATGCTCAACACTGCACATAACACATGCTCAATAATACTCATAACACATGCTCAACACTACTCACAAACAATGCTCATAATTATGTTTCAACTTTACCCCAAATCTACACACACTACATGCACAAATCTGTCTCAACCCTACTCCAAATATGCACACATTACATGCACAAATCTGTCTTAACTTTACTCCAAATATGCACACATTACATGTACAAATATGTCTTAATTCTACCCCAAATATACACATATTACATGCACAAATTTGTCTTAACTCTGCCCCAAATCTGCACATATTACATGCATAAATCTAACTTAACTCTACTCCAAATATGCTTCAATACTTCTCACAAGACTTGTTTAAATATTTATCTACCACAAAATCTACTCAACACTCTGCTTTAATCTACACCATGCCTACTCACAAAGCTTTCTCAAGTTTACACCAAGTCTACTCACAAGGCCTGCTCAAATATGCACCAAGTCTACTTCAAGTCTTCTCACAAGACTTGCTTAACTCTACCCAAATATTTTCTAACACATGCTCAAAACTTGCTCATAACACATACTCAACACTACTCATAATACATACTCAACACTGCTCATAACTCATGCTCAACACTGCTCATAACACATGCTCAACACTACTCATAACATATGCTCAACACTGCTCACAAATAATGATCATATCTTTCCAAAAAATGCCTTCAAACAATGCTCATATATCCATCAAATATTCATTTTATATACTAATCTCAATGTACATATTTTCCTTGCTTATCGGACATGAATCATGCATTCAAATGCTTTCAATTTTTATTTCTAACACTTGTACTTTCACATCCTATATCACTCAAATCAATGTACAAATGCTTCACACAGTCATTCAACAATGCTGCATAATGTTGTTCTCAAACCCTAGCATTAGTGTTTTGAAATTCATTCAACAATGAAGCACACATCTTCCCTTTTTAACCTTTCAAATAAATCAATGGATATACACTAAATTTTCCCTTTTAACCTCTTGGATCAATCAAATGTAATGCACCAAGTCTACCCTTTTATCTTTATCAAATCAATCTCAATAAAATAATGTCTTCTAATTTTTTTAACAATATAATTGCAGTATAATTTATGTACCTTTCATGTTTGCACATGACTTTTGTTACTACACGGTTTTCCAAATTTTGAATATGGTAGAAGATGTAGATGTTAGTTGATCTAAAAACACACACTTGATGATCATTATAAGCTTCAACTTTCATTCCTTCTTTTAGACGTCCACAAAGTAATTTGTAGCTTTCTTTCTTTAGCAGATTTTGTTTTCCTCACATATCTCCTCTGTCATTCATCACCATCACAAAAAAATTCCTACAGACAATTTCTTCACTCGAGAGTTCTATCAATGATTTAGACACTATCTACTATTAAAATTTTGACGGTAAAAAATTTCACAATGGTAGCAATTTCTACTTATTTTTCACAACCTGGTGGTAGCAATTACTTCATAGATCTTTTCAAACTCAAATGTTATTGATGTCCTTTTCTTTTAAACTCCCAGTGATAGAGATTCACATGATGTTTGCCTACTACGCTTGCACTGCACTCAACACGGTCAATATATTTCTTATTGGTTGGGTTTCTTATTGCCAAGCAATAAAGAACTCTCTTCAAAAACAGTGAATATTTTATTTCACACGGTACCAAATGGTCAGCTAAAACCTCCTCTCAATCGGAAAATGAAATGTTTCAAAGAGCAACTCAAACAACGAATTCTCATCATAAAATTATATCAATCGGTGCTCGCTATTACTCCCATTTTTATTTTCTTTACACATAGTCAAAGGGCAACGTGACAACAACAAGCTCAATCTTCAAAATGCCAACGGACACTAGAATGTTTCCAATGATTTCTTTTGCAAAATTCTTTTCACATATTCACGATAGATCCACGTGCTCACTAAAACCATATTTTTGTTCACTTGCATTCGAATATCACTCACAAATTCACCTTCAGATAGTAGCGTCTCTAATTTTCTTTGATGGATATAATGTATTGAGCATGTGCTCTTAATAACTCACTCATTCAAAACCATCTATTCAATCAAATGAACTTGCTTCGGGGAATGGCAGCAATGTATTTTTCACCCTCTTCAAATTCTTGCACAATAGACATCGATAGCATCTTAAACAAAACATTGGCACCAATCAAATATCTTTTTGTCCCTTTATGTATAAAATTTTCTTATAATTATTAAATATTTCGGTACTCTACTTCATGACCATTCGTGTTAGACGTTGGCCCTCAAAACTCCTTTGCTCTCAACGATGTTCGATAATGCTTCAATTTTTATTTACTTTTAAATCTTGCCCAATTGCTTGTCATTCTATATAATATTTTCATCCTTGAAGAATGTTCCTTTCCTATGATATTTTTACATCAATGACCAAGCACCTTTGACATCAATGAAAACTTAATATTTTCAACAATATCCCCCTTTGTCATTGATGGCAACCCTTCTAACATATTTTCTTTTACTACCACTAGATTCTAAATCTGGTCTTCCTGAGAAGTTGCTCCCCATTATTAATTTCTCTCCCCCTTACTAAGACTCTCCCCATTTGACATCAATGACAAAGGGCTCCTTTGGATCTAAAGATAATTCTCTTAGATCAACCCCCTCACCACCTCCTTTCCTTTAGGTGATCAATTTTAGGGTCGGAGTAAATCTACTCCCAACTTACAATGCTCTTCTCCTTTCTCAACCTTATTTTTCCACACCTTTGTAGTCATACCCTTTTGATCCTTTTGAGTGTCCCTGTTCTTGCTTGTCTTTTGAATTTTTGAAAACTCTATTCTACACCACTTAGCCTTATGCCCAAAATTATTGCAATTGTAACACCTAGTGTTGTAGTTCTTGGAAGGTGCAAATGATCTGAAATCTCTCTTGGTGAAGCCATAACCATTTCTGCCATGAACCTTGCAATGTATAGCTTTGTGACCAAAATTATTACATGAGTAGCAATGACCTTGAAAGAAATATTCATATTCAAATATATTAAAGTTCCTCTTGGTGAAGCTATAATTCTTATTTTCATGAATCCTGCAATGCACTACTTTATGACTAAAATGATTACATGAGAAAAAAAATCTTGGAAGAAAAATTCATCATGCCTTTATCTCATTATTCTTTCTTTGCTTGTTTGTGATGATCTCTATCCCTTGATGATGCATTGTTTGCTTCCTCTTTGGTACTATCACCTCTCAACACATCAACATAGGTCTTAGGTTATTCTTCACTCACTTCAGGTTGTTCTATTTCTTTTGAACTTGAAATTGATCCTTCTTCTTGTTTCCCATGTCCTTATTCAAACCAAGTCAAGTTTTTATAAATGAATATCTTTGTGCTTTGTTAATGTTATCCAAAGCTTTTGAACTTTTTTCAAATTTGTACAACTTATCCTTAGAATATTTCACTTCCATCCTTAGATAAACCATTTCATATTCTAATATTTCACATTATAGCTCTTTTCCCTTCAACTGTTCAACCATACCTTCTTCAATTTTCCTTTCCTCTTCAACCTTGACTTTTAGATCAACGCGATCTTGTAGAATCTTTACCTTTATTTTCTCATCCTCTTGCACTTGAGCCTTCAATCTTGAGCTCTCTTTTTTTAACTCTTCAAAAACAAGTTCCTCTTTCATATCAATTGTGACTTATATTTTGAAACTTTCTCCTTTTTTAGGTCTTCAATTGGAGTATCTTCTCCCTATTCTACTTGGTCTTCAATTTCAAAATCATCTTCTTTCTCTTCACTGCTACTGAACCCATTACAATGAGATGCATCATGACCAAGGACACCACAAAAAAAATAGTCTTCACCATATTATGGACAATAAGCTACATGGTGACCTATCTTTCCACATCTAACACAAAATTTTATCACTTTAGCCTCTTTTCTACTACTTGATTTTGGTTCTTTATATGTTTCCACTTCTCCTCTTAGAGAAACAATCTCATTGAGAGCAAAAACAAATTCTTCTTCCTTTTCTTTCATGACCATGTGAGTTCCTTCCTTCTTAGGAGGATGTGATCTCATGATTTTTCTTTTCCCTTTCCTAGCCATGTGTTCTTGTAAGATCTTCCTTCAAGCTATTAGAATTCCCTGAAGGAACCCACTCTAATACCAATTGAAGAACACAAGCTTATACTGAGATGGGGGGAGTGAACATTATAAGATAAAATTTTATTTTTCTTTCCCAAACAATATTATCCAATGTTATCAATTGCAATATCTTTTCATAGTAGTATTAACCAATCTCATAAATAGTAGTAACAAGGTAATGCATAAATAATCACACACATGAGAGACACAAATTTAATGTGGTTAAACCAATGTGGGTTACATCCATAGAGAAAATATTTCTTCTAAATTTTCTCAACAAATCTCTTGGGAACCAATTCCCTATACAATGTTTATAGACCTCTGTCCAAAGGATATCTCAATACCCTATGCTCAATTTGGTGGACCTCTATCCATATGAGAACTCTATATCCTTAAATCTAGTTTGTGGAAATCTATCCACAAGAGAACTCTATCCCCTTACTAGTCTGGTTCGTGAAACTCTATCCACATGAGAAACCTCTCCTTTGCTCTGGTTTGTGGAACTCTATCCACAAGAGATACCTCTTCTCCCTGCTCTAGTTCATGGAACTTTATCCATATGAGACAACTCTCCTCTCTTATTAATACTCTGCTCAAAAATTACTTCAAGCCTTCACACAAGGCTTGCTCAAATTTGCTCACAAATATACTCTCAACTCTGCCCAAAATATGTCTCAATTCTATCCCAAATTTGCACACATTACATGCACAAATATGTCTCAATTCTATCCCAAATTTGCACACATTACATGCACAAATCTGTCTCAACTCTGCCCCAAATATACACACATTACATACACAAATCTATCTCAAATTTATCCCAAATCTACACACATTACATGCACAAATATGCCTCAACTCTGCTCCAAATATGCACACATTACATGCACAAATATGTCTTAACTTTACCCCAAATATGCACACATTACATACACAAATATGTCTTAATTATTCCCCAAATTTGCACATATTACATGCACAAATCTATCTTAATTCTACCCCAAATATGCACACATTACATGCACAAATATAACTTAACTCTACCCCAAATTTGCTTTAATTCTTCTCATAAGACTTATTTAAATCTTTATCTACCACAAAATCTGCTCAACACTCTGCTTCAATATGCACCATGCCTACTCACAAAGCTTGCTCAAGTCTGCACCCAGCCTACTCACAAGGCTTGCTCAAATATGAACCAAGTCTAATTCAAGTCTTCTCACAAGACTTGTTTAACTCTACCTAAATATTCTCTAACACATGCTCAAAACTTGCTCATAACACATACTCAACACTACTCATAACACATACTCAACATTGCTCATAACTCATGCTCAACACTGCTCATAACACATTTTCAACACTACTGATAACACATGCTCAATACTGCTCACAAATAACACTAATATATTTCCAAACAATACCTTCAAACAATGCTCATATATCCATCAAACATTCATTTCATATACTAATCTCAATGTACATATTTTCCTTGCTTATCAACCATGAATCATGCATTCAAATGCTTTAAATTCCGATTTCTAACACTTGTACTTTCACATCCTATATCACTCAAATAAATGTACAAATGCTTCACACAGTCATTCAACAATGTTGCATAATGTTGTTCTCAAACCCTAGAATTAATGTTTTTAAATTCATTCAACAATAAATCACACATCTTCCCTTTTTAACCTTTCAAATCAATCAATGGATATACACTAAATTTACCCTTTTAACCTCTTGGATCAATCAAATGTAATGCACCAAGTTTGGCCTTTTATCTTTTTCAAATCAATCTCAATAAAATAATGTCCTATAATTTTCTTAACAATATAATTGTAGTCTAATTTATGTACCTTTCATGTTCTCTTAGGACTTTCGTTGCTGCACGGTTTTCCAAATTTTGAATATGGTAGAAGAAGTAGATGTTAGTTGATCCAAAAACACACACTTGATGATCGTTATATAGCTTCAAAATTCATTCTTTATTTTAGATGTCCTCAAAGTAATCTGTAACTTTCTTTCTTCAGCACATTTTGTTTTCCTCACATATCTCCTCTGTCATTCATCACCATCACAACAAAATTCTTGCATACAATATCTTCACGCGAGAGTTCTATCAATGATCTAGGTGTTGTCTACTATTAAAATTTTTATGGTAGCAACTTTCACAATGGTAGAAATTTCTACTTCTTTTTCACAACCCGACGATAGAAATTGCTTCACAAATATTTTCGAACTCAAATGTTATTGATGTCCTTTTCTTTTAAACTCCCAGCGGTAGATAATCACACAATGTTTACCTATTGTGCTTACACTATGCTAAACACGGTTGTTATATTTACTATTGGTTAGGTCTCTTATTGCCAAGCAATAAAGAACTCTCTTAAAAAAAAATGAATATTTTCTTCCACATGGCACCAAACAGTCAAATAAAACCTCCTCTCAATCGGTGAACAAAATGTTTAAAAGAGAAACTCCATCAGTGAATTCTCATCATAAAATTATATAAATTGATGCTTTCTATTACTCCCATTTTTATTTTCTTTACACATAGTCATAGGGAAACCTGATGGAAGTAAGCTCAATATTAAAAAGGCCAATGGACAGTAGAAGGTTTCCAATGATTTCTTTTGAAAAATTATTTTCACATATTTATGATAGATCCATGCATGTTCAGATATCACTCACAAATTCACCTTTGAAAAACAACGTCTCTAATTTTATTTGGAAAATATAATATCTCGAGCATGAACGCTCTTAATAACTCACTCATTCAAAACCTTCTATTTGATCAAACGAACTTACTTCGATGAATGGCAACAATGTCTTTTTTCACTCTCTTCAAATTCTCATGCAATCAACATTGATAACATCTTAAAAAAATGTTGGCACCAATCAAATATATTTATGCCCCTTTTATATATAAGGTTTACTTACAATTATTAAAGACGTCGACGCTCTACTTCATTACCATTGGTGTTAGATGTTGGCCCTCGAAACTCCTTCGCTCTCAATGATGTTCGATAATGCATCACTTTTTATTTACTTTTAAACCTTGCCCAATTACTTGTCCTTCTTTATAATATTTCCATCCTTGAAGAATATTCCTGTCCTATGATATTTTGACATCAATGACCATGCACCTTTGACATCAATGACAACTCAATATTTCCAACAAAATATGGTCAATCTCATTCACAACTTCATCCATATTCAACATCATCTTTATCACAATTTCCTCATATTTCATCCTTTCCTACTCAACCAATCCCTCCACAATTTTCCTTTCCACCATCTTTCCCATCAAAATTTCCTCCACAACCACTTCCATATTCTTCTTTCCAAACTATATATCCACCTCAACAAAATAATCCTCCCTTTTTCAATCCTCTTCATAATGATGTTACCATTTCCACCACACATCCATGTTATGCTTTTCAATCCACATATAATTCTTCTCCACCATTACTACAATCACAACCATTTCAACATTCTTCTTTCAACACAACACATTCATTTCAACAAGGAAATACTTCTTCTAATCCTACCATGCACTCACACCATACTTCACAACCTGCCTATCATCATTCTACCTACAATCATGAAAAAATAGGCAATAAACCGTTACATCCTGCTATTGAAAATATCATGAGAAAAATGTTGAAAGCTCCTCAAAAACCTTCACCACGTAAATTTACTAAGCTCAATCAACCAATGACTATAATCCTCAAGCATTTTCTAGATACAAACATGATTGAGTTGCCACCCATAAGGCAACCTGATATCACAATAGATTGGTATAAGCTTGAGCTACATTGTGAATATCATAGAGTGGATGGACACATGACACAAACATGTAAAAAGTTGAAATATGTGATTCAAGACTTGATTGTAGAGGAATTTCAACCTATTCTTGATCATAATCCTCCAACAAACAATCAACTTCCTACACAACAAGTACCTACAACCAATCAAGACATGGGGATCTTCCAAAAACCCCTATTCAATCATCAACAACAAGAAACCAATCAAGTGTCATATCCTAATATGTCTCATCATAATGATATTATTGATATCATAGCTAAGACTACAAGAAAACAAGTTAAAGCTCAACCTACTCAATTTGATAAGCAAGAGATAAATTCTTCATCCAACCAACCTTCAAGACCTCTCTTAATTTTGAAGAATAATCAGAAAGAGGATACAATCATAGAAAACACACCTTTAATATTGAAGCCTCAACCTAAAGTCTCCTTCGACATTCAACAATAGTGGGCCAACCCTCCAACTAAGATATCCCTTTTGAAACTTTTGCGAACCTCTCCTATTCATAGGGAATATTTGTTCCTCATTCTCTCTTTCTTTATCGTCACTACATCAAGTTCTCTATTCTTTTCCTCTTTATCATCATTGCCACCTTTTGTTCTTCATTCTCTCTTTCTTTATCATCATCACATCAAGTTCTCTATTATTTTCCTCTTTATCATCATCATCACTTTTTGTCCATCACTTTTCTTCATCTATATCTGATCATCATTCTTCATCACAACAATCTCAACCACCAACAAATCAACTTCAATCACCTTCACCACAACCAAATTGTCCTTCAAAACCTCTTTTGATTTTGAAGCCACCTTAGAAATGTTATGCATGAATCACCTTGTATAGTGTATATAGATCATCTTGTATATACCACCAATTCCATCATCAAAAAAAATCAAAAAGTCAAATAAAAAATATAAAAATATAAAAAAATTAAATAAAAAAGAAACAATCAAATCAAATCAAACAAAAGTTATACATAGGTATTGCATTCTCATCTAGTTTGCATTTCAATCATTACATTTCCATCATTGTATTTACTCATGCCATTTTATATCCCTTAACTTGGGAAATTTTTCATTGCTCATATCTCCCCAAGGTGAGGGATATAGTTCTTGTTTTGCTTCATTGGCCTTGATTCATGCACTTTAATATACAACCCTATTAAGTAGTACTTGCTTTAGCAATATCATTCCCATCATCTTAAGCACCCCATAGTGGATAGCTTCATGGTCACAAGTGAGGGGTAACCTCCATTCGACCATTTGCAAGCATACATCCCAGTGGGTATATCTCTTCTATTTTCGACCATTAGCAAGCGCTACACTCATAGTAGTGTTCAACACATCTTATCATTTTTATTTTAGCCTTTTGGAGTTTTTTTTTTCATTCACCTATGCATGTCATTTAGGTTTACATATAGCTTATTCAGCACAACTATCATCTCCACATTGCATTACATAAACCATAAATCATCTCTCATTTAGTCGCTTTTATCCTATATTTCTCAAATAAAGTTTTGGTCCAATTGCATATGCCATATGGTCACATCCAATTACTATCCTACTTAAATATTAGACCAATGCTATCAAAATTCATAGTCAATTTTGGTTTCTTTTGGAAGAATTAAAAATTTATCTTGAACCACTCACCAAATATACACTTTAATAAAATCTTGATTCTTGATATTGATTATAAATCTCTCTTGAACCAAAATCACTATTCCTCATTAAGAAAATTTTGAAGTTTTGGGAACTAATCTTGCCACTTTTGAACCAAAACACACTTACACATCTTAAAAATGATTTTGCACAAGGAAATATGATGCTACATAGTAGTCCTAGCTCCTTAAGTGAAAGGTTTCCCTTGCTATCCTATTATGCGCATGGTCTAGAATGCTGAGAATTGGAAAAAGGACAAGCTCCCCCCTACCCAAATAAAATCCCTTGCTCTTCCTCTAATATGAGCAAGTATCCCTTGAAAAAAAAAGAGTAAAAGCAAAATGTCTTTTACTACAAAGCAAATAAAATCCCCTTGTTCAAAACAAAAATGAACAAGAATCCCTACTCAAAGAAATTAAAAGAAAATAAGGGGGTAATGAGCTTGAATCCTTGGAATTCCTCAGTTATTTGAACACCATGGGGTGATCCCTATTACAGCAATGGGTTGAATGAATCCCGCCTGGAAATAGGGTAGTCTTACACGTGGTGACATGTCTGTCACATTAGTAACCTTATTTTGTACAGACCAATGTCAGCTTATGGATTAGCTAGCTTTTGGTAGCTTGTATTACAAAGTAGTTAAGTCTAACTGCATGCATAAAATCATGGTAAATGAATTCATCATTTGCACACACATTGGTTCTTAAAGTTGGTTTGCATCATTACCTTACTCAAAATTGGTAAATGAACTTCATAAGCACACACATTTGATCCTTGAGAGATTTTGTATCATAATTAAGGTCAAGATGGAAAATGAATACACAAATCACACACTGGTTCTTGATAAATATTGACCTCATCCTAGAAATGACCAAAAAATTTCCTTGAATTTTGATTAGCAGAAGTCACTATTTCCTCATGGATTTGTATGACTGTTAGCATATGCAATTGGTCCTAAAACCAATTAATCTTGCATTTTCATACCTATCACTTAGCATAAATGCTTTCATTCTACTATATTGCATGATTGCTTATCATATACAAAAACTTGCATTGATCATACATAATCACTTTCTCATGTAGTTGCATATAGACTTCATGATGATGGCATGAGATAACCCTAATAAAATCTCTCTATTTACTTCACACTAGGAATCTTATGCCTAGCGCAAGTCCTCTATTCCAATTTTTCATGCTTAATCACTTTTTATTGCACTATACTTCTCTTAAGATTAAATCAAAATTAATCTTAAAAATCACACATTACTTATCATCAACTATACCACTTTTAATCAACAAATCTTCAACTAATTTTTGGATCATAACCCTTCGATGTCAGCATAACAACAAAACCTCACACAGGATCCACTTCATGACCAACATGAGGGATAGCCTCCATAAACGGTCATATACAAGCACACATCCTCGAGGTCTATTGTTGACTGATCAAAATCGTAAGGGTATATTTCTCAAACAATCTTTCTTCTACAAAACAATCCAATCACACTACATTACAAAATATCAATTACATTAAATCACACTTTACTTTTTCCATATCTTGATTAAGCATGATAAAAGAAAAATTAGAAATCAAACATGAATGAAAGCATGATTATGTAGATCATAAAAAATAAATCATATTTTGCATTACACATACATATAAACATCAAAATACTAAAAAGAGAACAACAATAATCATATATATATATCATCAAAAATACATAGGGTACAAAAAGTTGATTGGTATGCCACAATCATAAAATAGGTATAGTTAGTCATTAGGGAGTATACCACCAGATCCAACCTAGTATATCATCCCCTAGAACCCCTATAAATCTTGGTATCATCACCTAGAGGTGGTCTGGGCTCCTAAAATTAAGGAGCCATAGACGCTGACCTCAAACACGGTAGGCCACGTCTAAAATCCAAAAAATTCCATTTTAGAAGTGATGAGTTCACTTACCTGTATACTCCCACCAGTTCTGTTGTTCCTTGCTTGAACTTTATCTGCTTGATGTACAATAGTGGCCATTGTTTATTTTTCTCCAGAGATCAAATTTTTAAGAAAAGCGAGGGTAAAAATGAATTATGGTTTTACCATAATTTCCATTTTATATTCCCCTTTTACCCCTTTTTTCACTTTAAATTTTGAGTTTCGCAATAAATTTCAAATTTTTTACAAAAATCGAAGGGGGTACCCTAGATAATAAACATAAAAAGAAAAATTGAATAAATTTTGATTTTTCGCAGCATAATTTTTATTTTCGGTAAATCTTTCTTTAACACATTTATTGTTCATAAATGCACAAAAGAGGGGGTAAAATGTAGCCGTAGAATTTTGACACACTTCAAAATTCCCAATTCCCAGTAAAATATATTGTTTACCATAACAACGTGAAATTTACCCTCAAAATACCCCTGCCTCGATTGTCATGCCAAGAAATTGGAAATTGATTTTTTTTCCTCTTTTTTCAGGAAATTCGGGCAAACCCGATGAAATCAAACTTTTTTGATATTTTCAGACGTTCAATTTTATCCAAATCCCATGTGTGCTTACTTTAGGTACTTTTTTGGGATTTTGAACCTAATATAGGCCAACCCAGATTCCCAACAAATTTAGGTGATCCAAATTTGTCCAAATCAAGCAAAATCCTAAATTGGCCTAACTGCTTGGCCTATTTTTGCCTCCCTCCTTGGTTCCTCAACCTGCATCAGGCATTTAAACCCTTAAAACCCCCCTAAACAAATGAATGGTGATAATTTGTAGGAAATATTGGTTGGAAAAGGCGATTCAGAGATTTTTTTGTAGGTTACAATGGATATTTTGGCCTTCATATAACCATTCCCAAAGCTCTCATACATGGTGACACCTACTACATATTCAAATCTAGTTTATGCTTAATGGTTATTTGATTTTTGAATTTTTTTCACAAATTTGGGTCATATAAATTTGTTATAAAAGCCCAATTTCTGACCATTGCTTTTACAGAACTAGCCATTGGATATTTTTGAGACATCCAAAATCATACGTAAAATTCAAAAACATACGAAAAGTTCAAAATCATACCAATTAATGTTGGGGGTAAAATTTTGATTGCAAAATTATTAATTTGATTCATAGTTGCACTATGTCCTTTTAATTGCTTTAATTATTCCATTGTATCTCATTATTGTTATTGTGTTTACTGCATTTAATTTTACAAGTTTTGTATTAGATCCATAGATCCTTTATTCATACCTTTTGCTAAAAGAATCGAGAGGATTTGACTGTTACAGATCATGATCTACTGTAACCATAGATACCCACCCCTAATTTCAAATTTAGTTTTGCATTGTGAAATTGCAAGCTTTTGATATATTTGGTTGATTCGAATTCGTTTGATGAATTCGGACATCCGAATTCATATTGAAAATGTCTGAATTCATCCTGTAATGCTTGAATTCCTCCTATAGCACCCAAATTCATCTAAAAGCAAACATCTAGACCAGGTAAGGATCTAAACCTGATTTCTTGAATATCTCATGCTCTAGATCAATATTTCTCTATCTATAAACATTTGCATTAAACAAAAAAAAGCAAAAAACATCAAAAACATAGACTTTATTGCAATTTTCCATACTAGTCAAAATACAAAACACAAAAAGAAAACATGTTAGCATAAACTCCATATTTCACTTTCAATCATTGCATCAAAGTCATATTTACAATACTTTCTAGATAGACTTGTATGCCATTTGTTCTCAAGGAAAGATAAATTGCATATAGCTAGGTAGAAATTGCATTTGGCCAAACCCTAGGTGTATGCACATAAAATAATACAACAAACATCCACCTTACCTAGGTGTGGAAACCACCACAGAAAGTGTTTTCTAGTGAACCCTCACCCAATTCATCAATAAACACCAAGGAGAGCACAACTCAAGTGCTTCTTGTCTGAGGTGCAGATCCATTATTTTCCCTCCCACTTTTAAGCGTAGATCCATTAGCCTGGAAGAAAGGGGTGTGAAAATTTTGGGTCTACAATACCCCCACCAGGATCCCTCTGAAAAGCAGAGCAAATAATATGGGCTCACAAAGCTAGGGCTAAGATCGAGGTGACATGCTAATTTTTATTATGGCATGTGTCCTTGAGGAGGATCGATTGTGTTGAGCTTGGATTATGGGACACCAATCGAACTGACATGTGTACTATCTCTTTCTTGAGTAATGCCATGTATTATATATATATATATATATATATATATATATATATATATATATATATATATATATCTGTCTTTGTGTTTATTTATGTGTGTTTGATATTTATGTGCTTTTATGTTTGATTATGCATGAACGAGTGAAAATAATGTAATAATGAATGCATGGATGGATGAGGAGATGGAAGAAAAATATGATAGAAGAAAGAAGATAAGAAGAAAAAAAGAAAAACACGGCTCTAGTCAAAATCATACCCCATAAAAATGGACCACGAATTCAGCATAGAGCGAATTCACACCCCATATGGACAAGGTGCAAATTTAGCAAAGAGGAAAAAAAAGAAGAAAAGAAGAAGGATAAGAAGAAGCAAAATATGAAGAAGGTCAACAAAGGAAAAGGTGCTTTGAATATGACATTTGAATCAACATAGACAATGAAATATTAGTGTGATCAAATAAACATAGACCAAGTGAAAAGGAAAGAGTGGAGCATAACCTTGTATGGATGTATGCTCGCAAATGACCTAATGGAGGCTACCCCTCACTTGTGGTCATGAAGCTATCCTATAAGGGTGTTATGCTCATTAAAAAAATGGTCAAGTATGGAATGATGCCCGCTATAGATGTAGTGCTCGTTGATGGCCAAATATGAAGAGATAACTGCTAATATGTATGCTTGCAAATGGTCGAATGGAGGCTACCCCTCACTTGTGACCATGAAGCTATCCTATATGGGATAATATATTTGATTGATTTACTAGAACGAGTACTACTCGATAGGGGTGTGGTGTGTGCAAGAGATGAATGAGAAAAGTGGAACATAGCAACAATGTGTGTGTGCATGTGTTATATGGGAAGAAGATAGAAGAATGAGGGAAGAAAAAAGCAAACAATAATGTGTGTGTGTGTCCTTATTGAAATTTTAGGATCTAAGAGATGTACGTAAGATATTCAATGGCCATAAGAACACCATAAAGGATATTCCTACGATATGTACCATATCCCACAAGGATACCTTAGCAATCAAAATATCTAGAAATAAAAGTATGAGCGAAAGAAAAATGAGTAGATAGAAGAAGGAACATATATCCTTTATCTTGGGGAAAAGAAGAAATAATTAAAAATTTCAAAGGGCAAATGATATACAAGAGATGAAGAACTATATCCCTTGACTTGGAGAAATTAGAATTGAATTAAACTTTCAAGATCAAGGAATATAAGCAAAGATAATAAGAAGAGAAAGAAGATGAGCAAATACAATGGTTAAAATGTATGAATATGGGCCCTAGGTTGGGAATTCGCTAGGCATCAGAGCTCTAGTATGAGTGCAATGCATGTGAGCTAGAACCTAACTAGGTTTCATCACTTGCCATCCTCATGAAGTCCCCAAGAATCTATATTATCAAGCAATCATGCAAATATGATCAAGAAATAATGCAACTAGATGACAAGCAAAAATGCAAGTGGAATAGAATATTAGGCAAACCATAGTAAATATGATAGGCAATCATGCAGTATGGACAAGCAAATCAAAATGTGGGATGAAGAGTGAAACTATAGAATCGTACATAATATCTTCTTAGATGCATTATGTCCATTGGTTCTGTTAAATATTTACCATCTAATGTTACCAAATGATAGGCTTATGAGCCAAACTTGGTTGTTATGACAAAGGGGACTACCCAATTGGTATGAAACTTACCTTTAATATCTGAACGAGCATTGGTGTTATTTTGGTTTTTATTTAGGACAAGGTCCTAAATCTCAAGAGAACAACTGCAAACTCTCTTGGAATAAGATCGATTAAGCTTATTTTCATAGGCTCAAAGATGCTCTAAGGCATTAATGTGCATTTCATGTAGCAAATCCAATTGGTTCAAATGATCTAAATGATGGTCAACACAAATTCTGATTATACCTCCTATCTTAACAATATGGATTGTGGTATAAGGTACTGACTCATTAAAGAAAAATATATTATGGAGGATATCTTCATGACCCATATCACAAAGAGTATTATCCATAGCATATTATCTAGGAGTCGCTAAACGAAAGTCATTTTAAACTCTAACTATGTTGTCCTTCTTAATGAAAGGGGAGAAGAATCTTAATTTCTCAAGGTATTTATGATATATAGGAACACGATCCTCTTAAGAACTAGAAGACTTGATATGCATGACACAAGGGACTGGCATGTAAAAGGAAACGTTGTTTCAGAGGATATCCTCATGATCCATGTCACAAAGAGTATCCTCTTTAGCATATTTTCTTGGGATGGCAACTAACTCAAGATGCACCATAGTTACCACATTATAAAATAGAATGTCAGTGGGATAAGGTAGTCCCTCATCCTCATCACTCCACTCCAAGCCTTGATGATCCAAATATTTAGCATAAATAATGAGGTGATCATCATCATCAAATGGCAAATATTGGTTTTTATTGGGAATGTAGCCTATTCCACATATCCCAAGCCAAAGATCAACTTCCAAAGGCTCTTGAATACCTTTTTTTTGTGTCCCCAAACCTTTACCTACATATCCCATACTCGATAGGATATGCTTTGGAATCAAGTAATCATTGCATAGGTAATAATGGGTAAAACAACTCTCTATAGGAAGAGGATTGTTGCCATGGATATTTTATTTGAGGGTTCTACCCACGTAGATAAAGGTAAACATGCCAATGTGTACTAATCCATACTTCTTATGAGGCAATACCATGGTTCAAGGTGAAGGTAGTAGCTTGGCTAAATTTAAAAGAGGTTCTTGAAGAAAGATTGACCTGATCTTGTGATAAAATATTGATTAGAGGTTCCTTACTTATTTTCAAATTTTCAAGTTGCTTGGTGATGTGAGATGAGGAAACTGATGGACATAAATTGAGACTAGATTGAGCTTGCTCAACCATTGAACAATATTGGAATGGATGAGGGTCACCCAAAATTATGAAAAGTTGATCTTTGAATTCAAATTTCACACATTAATGAAGAGAAGAAGGGATAATACTCATCACATGAATCTAAGGGTGTCCAAGAAGGAGATTGAAATATGTGGGGCAAGGTACCACATAAAACAAGGTATCTAAGATCTTAGGCCCAACCCTAAGAGGGAAGGATATAATGTCATAGACCTCTAGGACTTATTTTTGAAAGCTTTGATGGTGAAATTAGTTTTAATTAAATCTTCCTCTTTTAATACAAAAGTTCATAAAATTTGATAAGAGCATAGATTGAGGGAGAAACCAATATCTATCAAAATTCACTTGTTAAATGTTTTTACAATGTATGTGATGATGTAGAGGGAAGAATCCCCATGAAAATTTGAGGAAGGAGTACCATCATCCAAAAATGTGATATGATGTATCCCAAGGGAACCTACAACATCAGCTATAACACTAGGTAAAATATCTCGAGGAATAGATTGTTGGTTTAGAAACTTCAAAAAGGCTTCCCTATGAATAGGAGAAGTTTACAAAAGCTCTAATAGAGAAATCTTGGTTAGGGTACTAGCTAACTATTTTTGAATATTGAATTAGAATTTTGGTTGTGGCTTCAACACTAAGGGTGGGTTTTCTACTCGTGTGCTCCTTTTTTGGTACTCTTCAAAACTAAGGGTGATTTAGAAGGTTGATTGGATGTAGAATGCATATCCTACTGAGACCATTGGGCCAGTTGAGCCTGAGATTGTTGCTTTGTAGTTGCTACTATCATACCAACCATAATGTTGCAGGTAGGTGGCACATTATGATATGATACCTAATTAGATACTTTTTGCCCATGCTTAGGTAGGGGATCTTGGGAGATCCCCATATCTTGATTAATTATGGGTGCTTGCTGAGAAGGAGGTTGATTGTTTATTGGAGGATTACAGCTAGGAGTAGGTTGAGAATCCTCTATAAGAAGACAAATTGCATCAATTAAGTCTTAAACCACATGTTTCAACCTCTTACATGAATTTGTTAGGTGCTCCTCCACTCTATGATATTCACAATGTTGACCAGGCTTGTACCAATTAGTCATACTATTGTGTTACATTATGGGAGATAGATCGATCATATTAGCTTCCAAGAGTTGCTTTAGGACCATCGAAATAGGTTGGTTGAGTCTCATTAAGTTTCTTGGTGGGGGTTTTTGAGGTTTTCTAAGTACCATCTTTTGCAAGGTATTAGCAACATTGTTTATAGATCTACTATCTATTACCCCATCACCAACTACATGCTTGTTCTTATACTAGGCTTTCATGGTCCTATCCTCTTATTTCTTAGGTTTGAGTTGATCTCTTCACATAAGGGCTTTCTCTATCCTTCTTGCCAAATCTATTGCTTGTTCAAAAGAGGTAATAGTTGGTGTTTCCAATGCATATGCTATTTGCTCTTGTAAATTTCAGTAAAAATCTCCAGCATGTCTCAAGGAGGTAAGGTGTACTTTAGCCATCCAACTAAACTTCTCCAATGAGAAAAATTTCAAAATACTTTCATCTTTACCTTGTTTAAACATATAAACATCTTTCATAGTCATATTTTTCTCAACATAAGTTTTGAATTCTTGAACAAATAACTTCATTGTCTCTTCAAAATTCCTCAAAGAATAATGAGGTAGTTGATAATACCATTCCAATGCCATACCACCAAGTCTCTTAGGGAACATCTTTAGTAACAACATGTCATCATATATAATATCATGGCATGTTGTCCTAAACATCCTTAAATGTTCAATTGGGTCCTTTATTCCCTTATAAATAAGCAAAACCAGTATTAGAAAATGCTTAGGGTAGGGCCTAGAGGTGGTGACAGGGTATAAGAGATGATTGCACATTTCCTTATAATTGTAGGTGAATCTTGGAGGTTGAATCATATCCACTTTTAAGACCAATTGCTTTACCACACCTATCAAACTTTACATGTTAGGATTGTTGTTGTGTAACATCCCTAGGTTCCCTAAAGGAGGGTTATAGGTAGGTTGTTGAAAGGGATCTTGGCCAATGTTGGAGGTATGAACATTGTTATGGTATGGGTTATGATATGGTGTATCTTGCTATGGAAATAACTAATATTTTGTGGGATAGAAGCTTGAATGTTGAGATGACCAAAATGAGGAAGAAATTGAGCATAATCTTGAGATGCACTACTAGTTGGATGAACATGTGGAATTATTCAAACGTTGGTGGTTGCAATAGTGACATATGTTGGTTTATGAAAAGGATTAGCATTTCCAACATTCTCCCACTTGTTGAGTACTTTTTGTAGGGGCCAAAAACTACCATTTTCAACTGTCAAGGGCAACCATGCCCATAGATATTCTACACCAAGAAATTTTTTGAGCAAGTACAACATTTGTTAATGAATCCATAGCATTATTATTTGTATCAACTTTCTCCAACATCACTTTATTCCCTTAAACTTGAAGATAGCTAAAAAGACCATACATCCATACAAAGAAATGCAAGATTGAAATGTAGCAAATCAAATGTAACCATATAGATAAAGAACAAAATAAAGAAATGATGAAGGTGCCCTTTTATTGATAATATCTTATTATTTTACAAAGAGGTTACAAAGAAGATCCCCTCCAAAGGATCACTACCAATATTTGATACAATGAATTACACATAAAACCATTTGGATGTACTACACAAGATATTTTTGGCATCCCACAAACTAATTTGGGGAGGGTTTCTCATGACCTTCGCAATGTATGATGATGAGTGAATCTTTATACTATTTAATCCATATGAAGACCTGTAATATGCACACAAAGAAACTTAAAAGGCATCAATAGCATATGAAGAGCCTTCCAATATGAGGTCCATATACATGATAAGGAAAATAGTAAATAAGTTGAAATACGGTAAATATATACATAAAAATTGATATCTAACTATGCTAGGAAATGAATAAAATATTGCTAAAACTGATTAAAGCAAAAAAATAGGGAAAATAGATCTCTACTAGGAGGCCATTTCTATGTAGGATAGTCTAGACTACTAGCCATATGAGGGTGAGACAAGCAAACCTGCAAGTCATCTCGGGGTGAGGTGGCCTATAAACTACGGTGAATTCCTTGTGGTCGATGTGAGGTGATGTTGGATCTAACCCGTTGAATTAATTTTCAAGGGTGTGCTCATGAAGAATTAATTAATGATAGGATTGAACACCAAAACAAGGATGTTTGATAATGTAAGAAGCATGAATTCAACCATCAACCTTTGAGATGATCCATTGACGTGCTTGGAAACTCCATGGATGAATTTTGGCAGCACTTTGTTTATTTGAAATATGAGAGCACTTTGAGTCTATAGTTCGACATCACTTAATTATGTGTGATTGCTAAATTATTTCTAATGAAGGATATGCACCCTTATATAGACTTCCATGAAGGAAGTCTTAGCTTGTAGGAGAAAACAAGAAATGGTTGAATTCAAGAAATTGTTATACTTGACTAGCATTCGCAACTGATCAAACCAATGCTCGGTGTTTGGATTTTTATTATTTTAGGTGTGATTGTATTAGGGTGGGATTCCCATGACTGCTAATCATATCAGGGTGGGATAGTCTCTAGAGGCCATCTCTAGGTAGGACAGTCTAGGCTGCAAAGAGAAATTTACCCTTTTTTGAGTGGTGAGAACCACTGTTAAGCCCTAAGGCTTCTCAAGGTGGGTCATATGGCCTTAAAAGGTGTCCATATAGGTAGTCTCCTCAATATGACATGTTTTAGGTGTCTACAAATACCCCTTTTGGGATGCATTATGTGAAAGCACAATGCAAAGCAAAAATAGATGACCTAAAGTCAAATTGAGGGTTGATGGTATTCATTGATCTAATCAATATTAGATGCCCTAATCATGGAAAGAGCATGCATTTTTGAATCATTACCTCCAACAAAATGGTGGACATGGTCTTGGTAAGCTTTGGCCATATCTAATATTGGCACTCTGAAAACATGTATCAGGTAGGCGGTGCTATAGGACCGGTTTTTCAGCCATACCAAGCATTTATTGAAATTTTTAGTTTTTGCCCCTACAAATAGGTAAGTGTATGATAGTTGTTGGCAATGCTTCTTGAACGAACACAATTTGCATGATTGAGTGTTTGATTATTGATTTTTATTATGAATTTTTTTATGTATGACTACCCCCTCAAGTGATGAGTCGATAGAGGAGATGGCAAATGATGAGAGCAATGAGTCACTTGACCAAGATGATCTAACTTGGGTTTTGTAAGGCTTTTACAAATGTGGAAGAGGGAAAATCTCGTTACAGCTATGATTTCAACCATTATTGGTAATTATACACTGCTATACCTTAGAGCAGTCCAACCACATGACTTTCTTAGGGAATTGAGGTGATAAGAATTGGATTTGTTCTAGAGGTAAATCACTATATTCGATGATCTCTTGAATTTGAATGGAAGAATGATATGTACACCTTGATACCTTGGAGCAGTCTGACGACATGATATTCTTGGGGATTGAGATAGCATTTCAATTCATTGATGAGTTATTATTTTTATTATTATTATTTTTTTGGTTAGAGTGGCCTTATGGTAACCTATTCATCTTACTAGACTGTATGGATAGCCAATCGCTACAATTGCTAAGTGTATAGGGTAAATTACAAGGTATGAATATCACTCGAGATTTTTATTTTTTTTATTGATTTTTAGGTATTTTTGGAGGTTTTTGATTGAGATGAACCATTAGGTGTTGTTAATTGCCCCAGTTGGTGTTGAAAATATTTACAAGATGCTTGCAAATTTTATGGTTTTGATACCATCCCGGGGTAGGACGGTTGCTTTTTGTAAATTGTGGGGTCATCTCAAGGTAGGACAATCACACTAAATATGACCGCATTATACAGGGATGGTCTCAGAATTTGACAAATATAAAAACAAAATTTTCAATTTTTTGACATCATTGGCATTGTTGGCAACTAGAGAAAAAGAGAGGTGAGGGGAAGGAGAACATTTTCTGAAGTGAAGCTACCATGGAATAACCCGAGGCTTCAATGAACAGAGGAGCTAGAGCGAGAAAGGTAAGCACTCGAGTTCTCTCCTTTGTTATTGGAAATTTTAAAATGAACCTCACTAAGTAATGTGGATAATGAACCTCACGTAAGACTTTAAGGCAAGAAACATAGTGTAGGTTTTTGTTGTTTATTTTTTTATTTTTATTTTGTTATTTTGTTTATATATTTGTTTTAATTTTGGGGTTTTCCCATAGATGGATGGGCCTTTTTTTGATATTTTGGGGCTATCTCAGGGTGGGACAACCACGTTTAAATTCGGACGGTAAGATTTTGACCATTGGGGCAGTTGTCTCAGGGTGAGACGGTTGCACCTGTAGACCGTATCACCTCAACACGGCCAATTTTTTTGATTAATTTGCTAAAGTTTTGATTGAAATTTTTTATTTTTAATTTGAATTTTAATTTATTTGTTGATATTTTTTATAATTTTTGTTTGTTTTTTTTTTCTGATTGGTTGATTGTTTGTATTCGAATTTTGAAGGCCCGCTATAGAATTTCCACCCTTTTTGAGATGGTGCGAGGAATCCTAACTAATGACAAGTGGAAATGGTTGGATGTGATTGACCTCAAGCAAGTGACTTGACTAGACATGGTGATGGTCGATCAAGCCTATCTGACTACCTTAGCTAACCTATGGGATAGTCATATGAACACCTTTCACCTCTCGATTGGTGAGATGATAGTCAATTTGGAGGATGTGTACTAGATTCTTTGTGTTCCAATTGAGGGACTTCTGGTCACATCTACTCCCCTTATTCAGTAGGGTAGTATTACAGAGAGTATTCAACATAGAGACTGAGGTTGTGATGCAGCGTATGGATAGCGATGGGATGCTGATCGAAGCATGGTATTCTGCATAGGTGTTCAACAAGATGTATGTAGTACTAATGTGCATTATTTCAAACATCCTACTACCTAAATTTTTAGAAGCAAGGTTTATATGTAACCTCCTCAATATGGTATAGGATCTGATAGAGTGCAATGTGGGCAGCACTCTACTTGCTCATCTGTATGATGATTTATATGATATTAGACATTGGGATCGATGCATATTAGGTTGTAGCTTCCTTATACAAGTTTGGGGATGGGAGCATATCCAAGTGGACTAACCAGAGGGGCTTCCATGGATATCCTAAGTAGATATGGATGATGTTGACATAGGATACATGGCTCGATGGAGGTGATATCAGGAGATAGATTAGAATCGATATCATGTAGGCCATCTCAATCATTATGTAGGGTCTTTGGATGGACTAAGGCAAGGTCAGGTGATATGGAGGCCCTATATGGATTATCTCCTTTGGGGAAAGGTGATGGTACAATTGGGGCACATGAGGCATAGGTGGTGGTTGATAGGTTGGCATGGTATAGAGTGAGAGTACTTCTAGTTCTCTTGTGTTACTCATCAATTTAGGATCTATCAAGGTGTCCCTGAGGAGCCCATCATCTACCATAATCAAGGGATGGAGACACAGTTGGAGTGGCCTTGAGTGGAGCCACTGGGTGATGAGGAGTACCTACTAATGACTAAGCTAATTTTAAAATACCTAGGTACTATGGTATAGTATGACACCTTATGGGTGACTTGGTTGTGGCAAAGAGGTGGGCCTATGGGTAGGCCAATTGAGGTTGCAACAATGGATGGTGCAATAGGTGAGGCCTTAACAGATGAGGCGGGTGAGGGAGGGTGATAAGTTTGCTTCTGGATAGAGGGGGAGTGGGTACATCCAATAGAGGGGTAGAGGAGTTACAATAGTAGGGTGAGGATGAGGAGGATCCTCAGGATGAGACGGTTCAACTAAGAGCATAGGTGTAGAACCTGCAGGGATAGTTGATAGAGTGAGGCACTACCCTTGTAGTAGTATAGATTCAGATCAATAGGGAGTAACAATAGTAGAGGGTATTCTCCAAGGAGAGATATCTCCTCAAGGCCAAGTTGGATAGCACCAAGATAAATATAGACAGTGTTATGGTAGAGCGAGATACTTTGCATACACAAATGGCTACCCATATAGTAAAGAGAGATACTAAGATAGTAGAGTGGGATGCTCTGTAGGTTCAGTTGGTAGTTGCAATTTTAGGATAGGGGTAGGCTATAGTAGCTACTCAAGATACTCAAGCTATAGTGGATGTGTTAGGGTTACATGTAGAGTTATCTAGACTACAGAGCCTACTGAGTTATTATGATACTTGATATTGATATGATGTGGCTTATATCTTGGTTTTAGAGGATCATATTGGGCTACTTGTTGATCCTTTACCTGAGTGGTATTTGATAGGGGGATCCCAAAGGAGCTGATGTAGTGAGTCAGGGTAACCATTAGTGCAACCCACTCATAGGTGGTTGGAAAGGCCAAAGAGATTAGTAGCTAGTGGTTCCAGGTAGCATCATAGGGATGAGGTTGAGGGTGGATGTGACTCTGGTGGTGCAAGCCCTGCATTATTTATAATTATGTATTGTTTATTTTTGGGTGTAAGGTCTGATGACCTACACGATTGTAGCCTACGAGTAATTTTGTACTCTAATGTACCAACTTTATTTATGATAAATATTATGGTATCATGCTTTATGACTCATCATGTGATTTTATTATGATTTTATGCTTTATGTATGGATGCATTTTAGATTATGCTTAGCTGATGGATGTATGGCTATATGATTAATGTATGACTAGATATTGTAGCATGGATGTGTAGATGTATGCATATGGATGATGTGTCTAATGTCATATGTATGATTATATTTATTTATTGAATTTATGAATGTAACTTCATGTATTTAGTATATCAAATCTAATGTGTAAGAGATGCATTAATGTTTGTATGGATGTTCTAGTGCAAATTATGAATGTATATTTTAATTTCTTAAAACATAATGAATGAATCCTAATAGTGTTTGACAAACTAATGGTATACACCACATAATGCATAAAAAATCATGAACTAAAATGTTAACATTATCACAAAATTTATACATTTGGATGTGAATGTGTGAGATGAAATATGTGAGATGTAGGGGTTTTCCCTATAAGATTTTGCAAACTAAAAAGTGTGCATAAAATAGTTAGTGGTCATAAAAACATCATTGTTGATATTCATATGATATCTAACCTATCTTATGAGGACCCCTTAATAAGCAAAATCTCATAAAGAAAACCACAAGTGATGATGATATAGTTAAGTGCTATGAGGTTATTTTGAGGTTTTCCATGAGACTTAGACACCCTAGTTGGTTGATAAAAAATTGTATACTGGCTATACAAGACTTTGAAATATATAAGTCTGTTATAAAGACCCAGATATTCAATATCCTTGTGCGTGCAAAGTGAATATATCAGATAATGCATAAGCCTACCTCATTGCCAAGCGGGTTTCATGCAACTCATTACTATAATGAGTATCACCCTATGGTCATATTATCATGAGTTTGGACGTAGTTAAACTATACTACTAGGCAATACCAACCACAAAAAAGGTAGCTCAATCGTAATTTGACATTGGTCTGTATAAATAAAGTTCTCTAATGTGACAAACATATCACCACACGTAAGACTACTCCATTGCCAGACATGTTTCATTCAACCCATTGATGTAATTGGGATTGCCCCATGGCTTCTAAATAACTGAGGATTCCAAGGATTCAAGCTAATTATCCCCTTATTTTCTTTAGATTTCTTGGGATACTTGCTCATTTTAGTGGTGAAAACCACTTTTTTTTTTTTTTAGCAAGGGAATTTGATTAGTGGTGAAAACCACTTTTTTTTGTAGCAAGGGAATTTGATTATTGGTGAAAACAACTAATTTTTTTTATTTTTTTGGAACTTGCTCATTTTGTGGGAGAGCAAGGAGATTGATTGGGTAGGGGGGAGCTTATCATTTTTTCAATTATCAATATCCTAAAACATGTGCATGATAGGATGAGCAAGGAAAACCTTTCACTCAAGGTGATAAGGACTATATTGTAGTGTCATACTTCCTTGTTCAAACTTGGATTTAAATGTGTGATGTGTTGGGATTTTGACATATACAAGGTGTTATGAGAACAAGATCTTACTTTGTAAAAGCTAATATAGCTTTCTATTAAATTTGAAAATATAACTAGGGATAGCGGAGTGACCGAAAACCCTAGTGAACACCCTATAGTAACTTATTAATTGTGTTGAAAAACACAGTTACTCATAAAGGGGAATGTGGATGGTAATGATGTGTGAGATATGAGGGTTTTTCCTGTAAGCTTTTGCAAACTAAAAGGTGCACATAAAATACCCAGTGGCCATCTAAACATCATTGCTAATATTTATTCGGTATCCAACCTATCTTATGAGGACTCTTAGTAAGCAAATGCTCATAAAGAAAACCATAAATGTTGATGATGGATAAGGTTGATTTGAGATTCATGACTGGCATACAAACATATTATAATTCGTAAGAATGCAAACACAACTTATCCTACTAAAAGTGTAATGGATGAATATGCCTAATGCAATTAATCAATGAATGTAACTAAATGCATGATGAAATAATGCAAATATTTTTGTATTTTGATGTTTTGTATTATATTTTGATTTGTTTAAAAATTTTGATATTTTTTCGTTGTTTTTGTAATTTGGATTGGGTTATGATTTTTTTTATGCATTTTATGTCATGCATGAAGTACCCACAAATTAAGGATGTTAAGAGGTTTAGGTTCCTCAACACTCTCAAGAGAGGCGAAAGGATACGTCCTTGGCCCTATATTCTATGTAATGATAAAAGGGCCTAACCAGTTTGTTGTGAATTTGTCTCACAAGTGCGGTGGTAAGTTGGATTTTTGTTGATTTTCCTTTAGAACAAGGTCTCCAAATTTGAACTCCCTTAGGTGGACCTTCATGTTGTAAGATTGTTTAAGGTGATCTTGATAAACATGGAGGTGCTCAGGATCATTAACTCAACTTTCATCAAGAAGGGTCAATCAGTCAAGGTAAGCTTTTTGCATGTTTTCATCATCGATGAACTCTTGCAATGAGATGTGCAACAAAGGGATTTCTAGCTCTAGGGGTATAATGGCCTCAACACCATAAAATAGTGAAAATGGGGTTGCCCTAGTGGGTTTTTGAATGCTAGTGCAATAAGCCCATAATGCTAGAGGCAATTGAAGATGCCAATATTTGTGGTTTCTCTTGATGGTTTTATTAAGGATGGCGATTATAGTTTTATTGGATACCTCTTCTTGTCCATTTTCTTGTAGATAATAGGATGTGGAAAAACTATCTGAATATTGTACTTTGAAGTTAAAGCATGCACATATATTTTTTTGAATGAAGTCCCATTATCCGAAATGATTTTGGATGGAATACCAAAATGATAGATGATATTATGTAGTATGAACTCCGCAGTGCAAGATCTAGTTATAGTGGTAAGAGGGATAGCTTCCACCCATTTAGTAAAGTACTTTGTGGATGTTAGGATAAATGTTTGATGACCTAAACATGGGTCTAAGATTTTCCTAATTAAATCAAAGCTCCACTACAAAAAAGTCCATATCGATTGAATCGTTTGCAAGGCCTGAGAAGGTAAGTGTAAAATATTAGCATGATGTTGGCATTTGATGCACTTCCTAACATATGCACAAAAATCCTTCTCCATAGTGGGATAATAATAATCCACTCAAAGGATGCACTTGGTGATGGCCATGCCACTAAAATGGCCACCACAAGTACCATTGTGAGCTTGTGAGATTACCCAAGCAGATTCTTAGGGCTCTAGACAACAAAAGAGAAGACCATTATAGCTTCGATGATAGAGGATATATCCTAGCAAAACATATTTGGTCACTTTTTGTTTAAATGCTTATTTTATAGCATGTAAAAATCACAAGGAGATGCTTCCAAGTTTTAGGAAATATTTTAGTTGAGTGAGCCAATCTTGATAAACTTGAGTCTCCAATGAATAAACAACTTACTCTCATTGTGATTCATTGCACATGAATGTGGATTGGAAGACAAACTTAAGATGAATGGTCATGCCATTATCAGAAGAATCCTATGGGATTAAGGACCCCCAGGATACTTATTTTAGATAATCATGTACTTGAAATAATCAATCTTGATTCGGTTCAATATGGATCATGTGGAAAACTTATTTATCGTTGAAAGCTTTGCATGAAATCATTGATGATGATAGTGTTTTGATATGGATGGTTGTAATGTAGCTAGAGGGGTTCTACAAAATTAAATATCCCAAAAAGGCAATCGTATCCACAAAATGATTAGATAACCAAGGGACTACCTTGATACTATACCATTCCATTTTGGCCAATAGCTTATCCACAAGGTACTTGTATGATTTCAAGATTGGACATCAGTATTGATAGATTTCCTTTACTTAGTTGACTACAAGCAAGGAGTTTCCAAAGATATTAAGTATTTTTATCTTCATGATTATATTTGTTTGGATATCCAAGAGGAGAGCCTTGTATTCAACATTGTTATTGGTGCATGGAAAGTTGAGTTTGAATGACAAGGGCATAGGAGCTCCTTGTGGTTTGAAAAACACAACTCCTACACCACCCCTTGCTCACATTTAGAACCATCAAAGAACAAAGTCATTTTAGCTTTATTTTTAGGCTCTTCAAGTTTCGGTGAGTCAGATAATGCAAACACTGCATCATTAGGAAACTTAATGGTGAGAGGCTTATCATCCTCGAGAGGAGCCTATGCTAGTTGATATGCAATAACTTGAAATTTAATAGATTTTTTACTTATGAACTCAAGTTTGAATTCAGTTAGCAACATAATCCATTTTGTGGTACAACTATTATGGTACGTAAGACTCATCATGTGCTGCAAAGGATTCTCTTTGGAAATGACATACATTGTATGATTTAGCATGTAGTGTTGAAGCTTTTTGGTGGTGAATATCACTGCTAGGCAAAGGTTCTCAATGTATATGTATTTGAGCCTGTAGCTCTCCAAGGTGTGACTAATATAATATATAGTCTGATCCTTATTGACCTCATTATTTTACACCAATATGATCTCTAAGGTAAATGTGGTGGTTAAAATATATAACAGGAATGGCACACTTGGTTAGGGTGGGACTAGAACTGGAAGAGATGCCTTTTTTTGCTTTATCTCATCGAAGACCTTTTGGCACTCCTCATCCCAATGGAACGGGACCTCCTTTTGTAGAAGTTGATTCATGAGTTGACATTTATCTGAGAGTTGCGCTATGAAGCGTTATATAGATGCTACCCTTCCTTGTAAGTTGTGAAGTTGCTTAAGGTTGGTAGGGGGAGAATTTCAAGTATTACTTTGACCTTGGTGGGATCAAATTCAACCCCTCGCTTGGATACTATAAAGCCCAAAAGTTTTCCAGATTTGACTCCAAAGACACACTTTTTGGGATTGAGTCTAACATTATGCTCAATGAGGCAATCGAAGACCTTTCAAAGTATGTTAGCATGCTCGTGATGTAATAGATATTTGGCTAGCAAACCATCTGTTGCGGGCCAAATAAGGTGAATGGTTTCCTATTTTTGTCACATGCCCGTGCATTTAATTATCAACCCAGGGAGCTTCGTAAACTTGCGAAGAGTCAGAATTAGGTTACTACAATACCACTGGAGGTGAATCTGCTAATCCTACGTTTGGGGGGTGTTCTTGAGATGGTTGTCAATCATTCCCGCACTCCTCAATAAATTACGTAAGAAGAACAAAATTTAAATCTACAGAAATAAATCATGTACATATTCCTGAAAATGAATCTACGACAATCACTGGAACTAGTAAACCAATGAACATTCCTATGAAAGCAATAAACTAATTAAAATAAATAAACAAGAAGGAAATGGGGAAGAAATACTGGCTTGGAGTGGGCCCAGTGCTCCAGCAGCTTCTTCCCGATCGAACACGCGCTTTAGAACTTCTCGTAACTGTAATATATTTATCAACGCATTACAATGTAACTCTAAAATGGATTAAATATCTCTATATCTCCACATATATTTTCTATATCTCTATATATTTTTTAGAATGATCTGCGTGTGTTTATATAACACACCCGCAGAACTTCTGTTATAGAAGTGGTTACAACAGTCGATTCTTCCCAGACTAAATTAGAACAGTCTGGCGAATGCAATCGACGTCTGGCATTCTATTTTGATGGCGGCATGTTCATTTCGGTTCGTGCTTTGCCTGGCATCCGTAAGACATTTTGATACGTTGGTGCTATCTCCAATTTAGCTCTGCATGACGCAGAGCTGGAACTGCACCAGCCGCTATTGTCCACGTCCTTCGAGTCTGGTCAACGGGCAAAGAATCAGTGGCGCCTTTCGACTGCAGGGAGGCGCTCGCATTCAGTTGGTGCCTTTCGACTGCAGGGAGGCGCTCACATTTAGTTGGCACCTTTCGACTATAGGGAGGCACTGATATTCAGTTGGCACCTTTCGACCTAGGGAGGCGCTCATATTTGGTTTGGCGCCTTTCGACTATAGGGAGGCACTGATATTCAGTTGGTGCCTTTCACCTAGGGAGGCACTCATATTCAGTTTGGCGCCTTTCGACTATCAAGGAGGCGCTCGATATTCGCTTGGCACCTTTCACTGTAGGGAGGCGCTAGTATTGGTTTGGCGCCTTTCGACCGCAGGGAGGCGCTTGTTCCCTTGGCGCCTTCCGGTTGCAGGGAGGCGCCTATGTTCTCTACATTGACCCCCAATGAAATAAAGTGCCAGGTCCATCAAAAGGACCTCGACTGTTCCAAATCTAACTAAATCAACTGCAATTCCACAAAACATACTAAAAGCACACAAATTAGATAACACGCATAATTATATCAAATATCTATATAATCATTCATAAAAGTACGCAATCCTTATTATACAACCGCATATTGATCAAAGAAATATGTACAAAATATGAGCATTTCTGGTGCTCATCATCCCCCCACGCCTAACATATGCCACGCCCTCGTGGCATCCAAACTGTAGGTAGCCCTCTGACTTTTCATCGTCGCCATCTCTTGGAGGATTCGGCTGCCCCTGCGGCCCGAGTCTGTCTTTTCGTGCCGGCATGTGAAGGTGTGGTTCGCCTTTGCCTATGGGAAACTACGGCTGTCAATTGTCCCCTTCTTGTTCTGGCCGCTATTGGTGGTGGTCTAGCCAGCGTTGTTCCTGCCGATTGAAATGCAGCTTCGACAGCTTGCCAGAGGTCGTCGTCTGGAGGTTTGACCACTGCCAGAGGGATATCCGAGTTATCCTCTCTGGAAGGCACTACTTGGGCCTTGTATAATCCGGCCACTTCAGGGGTAAGCCCTACATTCTCCTTTGCAATTGTGACGGCCTCCAATTGTGGGCCATATACTCCCCACCATTCCAAGTACCTCCTCATCATGGAAGGCCACCCTCGGGATGAACCATAGATGTCCCAA
Source organism: Wollemia nobilis (assembly GCA_028583015.1). Taxonomy (NCBI): domain Eukaryota; kingdom Viridiplantae; phylum Streptophyta; class Pinopsida; order Araucariales; family Araucariaceae; genus Wollemia; species Wollemia nobilis. The sequence continues at coordinate 4,254,975 of JAQPPZ010000442.1, forward strand.
AATTGGCTGTCTTCTGTCGGATTGACGCAGATGCCAGAATCTCCTTTTACCCTCGAGGATGCCTTCCTGGCCTCCTTGGCTGCTTTCATTTCGTTGCGCAGCTGCTCAAAATATTTTTGCCTTTCGGAAAATAGCTGCATGTCCCATTCGTCCTCCTCTGACTCGACGAAGGTCACTTTCGCCTTCTGTCGAGCCGTCCTGGGCCTCTTTGCCTTGGCCTCTGTAGAAAATGTGGCGGCTCGGACCGGGGTCTCTTCTTTCTCCTTTGGGGACTTCTCTTTACTCCGAAGGATCGGCTGTGCTACTATCTCTGGGGGTGATCCTTCATTCTCCTGTCTACCTGGTGTCGACCCCTCAGGCTCTTCTCCTTCTTCAGGCCTGGGGAGGTCCTCCGTATCCTCTGGTCTTATCTATTGTGGGAGACCTTCGTCCTGCTCTGTGTCACTCAGGACAATGACAGGGGGCCTCGTAGGACTTCTTTCCTTTTCACCCCTAAAAATAGAGGAATCCTCCCTTGCCTCCGGGCTGCTCTATCGGGCGTCCGATCGAATCTCCCCGAAGAGAATACTCGTTCGATGGATGTGGGAGAGTTCGTCGGCACTTCTTCTGCCCAATCAGTCTGAGTGGCCGCCTCCTGTCTTGTTGTTCCTCTATCCTGGAGCATTTGATTTTCCTCCTGCAACTGCCAGACCAGCTGCTCGAGCTGAGCGATTCATCTATCCCTTTCCTCCAATTCCATTTTATGCTGGTTCTAGCAATCTTCCAGAGTCTGTTATGCCATCCAGCAATCGGTTTGCCATTCGAGCGCCTCCTCCAAGGCCGCATCGATCTGGTCATTACCCCCGGAAGTTCCTTCATTCCGTGGGCTCTGGTTCATTAATTCTTGGAGGGTTTGGGTGGCAACGTCTATCTTCGGGTCACTCTATCCTTCCTCTATCGAGAGGAATCATCGCAGACATTTCCTCCTGGGGATTGGTTCGTCCTCACCACCAGCGAGTGGCGCTCCTTCCTCCTCATACTCGGGCACTAGGGAATGCCCTCTGTCCTCTACGTCTTCGGGCACCGATGACTGCTCTGCCCTTCCTAGAAAATAGGGTGACGCCAATTGCCCGATGTTTGCTATCTCCTCTATAGGGGATGCTTCACCTTGCCCTAATTCGGCAACCGCATTGTGTTGCTCTATTTGGCCGCCATCTCCCTCTACGTCGTGGTTCTGTCTTTGTGCTTCTGCATGGTGGACCAATGTCGATATCAGCCCATGGTGGGCTAAGGCGGATGGTGCCCCCTTCTAGTACCGAGCCGCTTCATCTTTCAGAGTAGTCACTAGGTAGAAGGGTATATTTAATTTCCTCCCATGCACTAGGTGATTGAGGAAGTGCACATGATTAATGTTCAGATGGGTATACTTCCCTGTGCATGTGAAGAATCGAGCAATCTGCTCGAACATCTTTCGTATATTCATGGGGAGACTATTTTTGAGTAACCCCTCCCTGTCTATCTGCACATTTCCTCCTGGCAATAGTATTTCGGTGTATAGCTTTAGCACTCCGCCCTTGTATGCACATTCCCCCGTGAGAGGCAATCCAGTCGCCTGTGAGATGAACTCAGGGGTGACTAGAATTTCCACCCCTCGTACTTGGGCCGCATCGCCCCTCAAAGAGGTGGTGAATTCTCTAGCTGCCTCCACATCCTGGCCCTGACTGACCAGGGTGCAGTATTCGAGCCACCCCTCGGCTTCGAATTGGGTCTTCACTACCCCTCTGATTCCATCAGTATCACTGGGTTCATTCTTCTTGATCGCGTGGTTCTTGGACCTTCCTCCCATGGCGCCTTCCGGTGCTGTATATTTTTTTGTCCTTCCTTCTACAGGAAGGCGCCTTCTTATAGAAAAGATGCCTAACCCTAGCAGTTATGGAAGGCGCCCTATCATTGGCACGTGGTTTCGGCTATGGGGGGATACGATCTCTATGACGGCGGTATTTTTTGGTACTGCGTATTTATAAATAATTATATAAACGATTTGATTTAGTATGCGCGTACCTGATTCGGCGTTCCAGTTGTCGTGGTAGCCACTGATTTGCTGACTTGTGACATGAGGGAGGGGTGTGGTCATTTGATGTCACTGATTCGTGCGATGCTTCATTCTGCCCGAGGCGTCCGGTACCTTCCCCATGTGGATGGTGCCCTTGTAGCGCCTTTCCAACGTTGTCGGTGCTCTTCGTCGAACGAATGCGCCTTCCGGCTGCAGGGAGGCGCTTCTGATTGGCTGGGAGGCACTTTTGCCTGCATGCATCTTCCCAATGTGGGAGGCGCCTCCTTCTGGTTCGTGCCTTCCCGATGTTGGAAGGCGTTCATCTTGATGAATGCGCCTTCCTGATGTTGGAAGGCGTATTCGATGAATGCGCCTTCCTGATGTTGGAAGGCGCCTCAGCTAGATGAATGCGCCTTCCTGATGTTGGAAGGCGCCTTCGGCTAGCTTTTTTTTTTTGATTTGGTGCCTTCCTACCACGGAAGGCGCCTACATATTTATTTTATTTTAATATTTTATTTTTTTTTGAACTTCATAGGTGGAAGGCGTTGTCTTCCGATTTGGCGCCTTCCAGATGCAGTAAGGTGCCTTCTTCTAGATGGGCACCTTTCGGGTGTGGTAAGGCGCCTTCTTGTGGACTTGGCACCTTCTGGATGCAGTAAGGTGCCTTCTTCTAGACTTGGCACCTTCTGACTATCGTAAGGCACCTTCTTCTGGACTTGGCACCTTCTGACTCGTAAGGCGCCTTCTTCTAGACTTGGCACCTTCTGACTGCCGTAAGGCGCCTTCTTCTAGACTTGGCACCTTCTTGCTATCATAAGGTGCCTTCTTCTAGATGGCGATTTGACTGGAAAAAGGGTGATCAAGCCTTCCCAGTTTTTCACGCTGCCTAGATTCTACCTACGAGCCGGTGTCGGAATGCTGAGCCGAATCAGGCCTGGTTTCCCAGATACCTATCCCTCGTGCTGTCAGGTCCTCCACCTACAAAAAGCAACCAAAAAAAAAGGAAAATAAAGGTAGTTAGATGCGTTCCATGCCTGTTAGGCCCTGGATTAGGATGCCTGCAGCTTGCATGCGGGCGTCGTCCCTGCAAAAACACACATTACAAAAAAAACTATATTAACTAAAAAATTGGGTGAGCACTTTCATGCCCACCATTTCACCTGTGAGAGTTCGGTCCAGATCTAGCAAGATGGGGTCTCCCCCATGCCTACTCTGGATTCCACCTGTAACGTTTCGGACGTATTATAGGGGCGTAGTCGGTGGCCATTGACTCGTGAACATGGTGTTGCTGCCGTCAATTGTCTTAACGTGCACCGCCCCATTCCTAATGAGCTCTGCCACCTCATACGGCCCCATCCACCTCTGCATAAGTTTGCCCTTCCTTTCCTGGAATCGAGAATCGTACAACAATACCCATTCCCCTACCTGGAACTTCTTCAGCTTGATGTGGTTATCATGCCACTTCTTCCTCTGCTTCTATATAATCTTTGTCCTCTGCAAAGCATCCAGTCGGATTTCGTCCAGCTGATCTAGTCGGTGAATCCTCTATTTTTGAGCTTCGTCCAAGCTCAAATTTAATTCTGAAGCCGTCCTCGGAGTTTTGATTTCGAACTCGATGGGCATCATCGCATTTTTCCCATAGACCAGTTGGAAAGGTGTGCATCCTGTGGTGGATTTCCACGTGGTGTTGTATGCCCAAACTGCCTCCGGCAACCGTGTGGCCCAATATTTCTTGTGTTGCTGCATGGTTTTGGTCAGGATGTTTTCTATCTCCTTGTTTGTCACTTCTACTTGCCCGTTCGCCTACGGATGGTAGGGCATGGTTTTATTGTGCCAAACTCTATACTGCTCCATCAGCTCCTCAATCAATTTGGAGGTGAATTGGGGCCCTTGGTCTATTGTTATCTCCCGAGGAACCCCAAATCATGTGAAAATATGGGCAAATAAGAAATCGGTGACCGTTCTTTCCTTTGAGTCCCTTAATGCCTGCACTTCCACCCATTTGGTGACGTAATCCGTGCAGACCAGAATAAACCTCCTTCCCATCGAAGGTGGATTGAATGGTCCCACGAAGTCCATGCCCCATTTATCGAAAGGTTCCAGGTGTACCTGGGGCTGTAGGGGCATTTCATCTCGGTGGGTTGGTCTACCCATCCTCTGGCACTCGTCACACTTGCTGGTATACGCTGCCGCGTCCTTGAACAGAGTGGGCCAAAAATACCCAACCTGCAAGATTTTGTAGGTAGTTCGTTTCCCTGCAAAGTGTCCTCCGCATGGCTCATCGTGACATGCCTTGAGCACTTCTGAAAACTCCTGTTCTGCTATGCATCTTCTTATTATTTGGTCCCGTCCTATTTTAAATAGGAGACCATCCATCCAAAGGAATGATGCGCTCTTCTCTATGACCGCCTGCTTTTCTCGGTAGGAGAGAGCAGGTGAGGTCCTTCTGGTGGCCAAGTAATTGGCTATGTCTGCATACCACGGAGTTTGTTCACTAATAGCGAACAAATGTTCATCCAAAAACTGATCTTCCACTGCTTGATGATCTTCTGGTATCAATCTGGACAGAAAATCTGCCACGACATTGTCCTTGCCTGGTTTATCGACTATAGTGATGTCGAATTCCTGCAATAGCAATAGCCATCTGATAATTCTGCCACCAATGGCCGGCTTGCTCATCAGATACCTGATAGCCGCATGGTCCATATGGACGAAGACCTTGTATCCCATTATATAGTGGCGGAATTTGTTTATTGCATGGACAACTATGAGGAATTCTTTTTCTGTCACTGTGTAGTTGAGCTCTGCTCCCGCCAAGTTTTTACTGACATAATAGATGGCATAAAATTCTTCATCGTCTTTCTGCCCGAGGACTGCTCCGATCGCACCGTTAGATGCATCGCAATAAATATGGAATGGTATGGCCCAATTCGGTCCTCTCAAGACCAGTGCAGATATCAATTTTTCTTTCAAGCAATTGGAATGCTTCTTCATAGTCTCCCATCCAATTGAACTCTACGTCCTTAGAAAGTAGGGTGTGCAGTGGTTTGGCAATCTTACTAAATTCGATGATAAATCATCGATAGTACCCGACTGATCCAAGGAAACTTCTTACCTCCTTCTGCATTCTAGGGCTAGGTAGGTCTCTGATGACCTCAATCTTCCTCTTGTCTACTTTTATTCCTTCCATAGAGAGGTGGTGTCCCAACACGATGCCTTCCTGCATCATCATAAAACATTTTTCATTACTTAGGGACAAATGATTTTCCTTGCTCCTGTCGAGCACTCTTTCCAGATTTGTCATTGCATCTTCGAAGGTTTCTCCATAGGCGGTGAAGTCATCCATGTATACTTCCACCCCGTCTCCTATCATATCAGAGAATATGCTAAGCACCGCCCTTTGAAAGGTGGCCGATGCGTTGCATAGTCCAAAAGGCAATACCTTATAGGCAAACGTTCCCCATGGACAGGTGAACGTTGTTTTATCTTGATCTTCTTCCCCTATCTGGATCTGGTTGTAACCATTGAAACCATCCAGAAAGGAGAAGTATTTTCTTCCTGAGAGTGTGTCCAAGACCTGATCGATGAACGGGAGCGGGAAGTGGTCTTTCTTAGTCGCCTTGTTCAACGCCCGGTAGTCCACGCAGATCCACCATTTCCCATTCTTCTTGGGGACCACCACTAATGGTGATACCCATTCACTATCAAAAATCGGATATATGAGTTCGACAGCCAGAAGTTTGTGCAGTTCTTCTCTGACAATGTCTTTCATTGCTGGGTTCATCCTTCTCTGTGGCTGCCGACTAGGAGTTGCCTGGTCATCTAAATAAATCTGATGGGTACATATTTTTGGGCTGATGCCATGCATATCTACGTAGTCCCATGCAAATGCTTGCTGGTGTTTTACCAAAAGCTCCTCCAATTTTTCTAGCTGTGTGGGCGTCAACCTATTGTTGACGTTTAATGTCCTCCCTGGCCCAACATGTATTTGTCGGATGTGCTGATCTTGGGTGCCAGTCAACGGTGATCCAAGTGCGGGGGTGGATGATTCTCCATGGAGAAACTCCATGATAGCACCATCCTCATCCTCTTCTGCCACCTCCTCCAAGGTCATCACCGGCTGGATTATGGACAACTCCGTAGTTCCATGCTCGGTGATCCTGGGTTCTTCTGCCGAGTCCATAGACTGAGCTGGCGGTGAAATGGTCAGCCTTTTGACGTTTTGCCCATTGGAGATGGTCATTAGCCCATCCCGACAGCTGATGTAAGCATCAGCTGTTGCCAGCCATGGCCTCCCCAAAATGAGCGGGTAACCGCCCAGCCTGGTCTTGGTTTGCAAAACTAAAAAATCGGCTGGATATTCCCATGCACTGACTGTTACGATCACATCTTCCAGCATCCCTTTCGGTGACACGGTTGATCGATCGGCTAACTGCAGCACTGTCGTGGTTGGCTTCAGGTTCGTGAGCCGCAGCCTCTGCATGGTCTCTTGAGGCATCACGTTGATGGCTGCCCCGAGGTCAACCAATGTGTTGGACAGGGAATGTCCTCCAATTTTTATGGTCAACACTGGGCTGCCTGGGTCTGCATACTTCGGATGACGTGTTCTACCCATCATTAGATCTGCCAGTTTACCCATGACATTGATAGTCTGGGTAGCTTTTCATCTCGGTCTCCTTAGACACATTTCTCTAATTGCCTTGGTGTAAATGGGGACATCTCGAATTGCTTGAAATAATGGGATTGTCACCGTGAGATTCTTCAAGCTCGACAAGATGTCAAATTCTGGCTGTGTTGTTTTTCTTTGTTCCTACAGCCGACTAGGAAATGGAGCCTCCGCTCTCTCAAGTGCTTTTCCCTCTTCTACCAGAGGTGTCTCCTCTATTTCTTCCTCCTCTTCTACCAGTGGAGGAGTTTCTACCACTTCTTCCTCCTCTTCTACCAGAGGCGGTGTCTCTACTCCTAGCTGCCTACCTGATCTAAGCTGAATATTGTACATATGGTACATCTCACCTTCTACGTTGTATGCCGACTGATTTACTCTGTTGTTCGGGTTTGTTGTCGGTTGTGCTGGTAGCTACGTAGGTCTCACTATTGGCAATGCTGGTAAGTTCTATTGGATGTGAGCAGGAGCTGCATTCTATGGAGTCTGATTCCATGCATTGTGGCCTCTCCACTATTGCCCAGGATATGGATATGGCATCCATGGCTGCTGATTCGGGAATGCTGCTGGGGGTGCGTTCGTCCAGGGTGACGGTCCCCACCACCCCATATTAGGTGGTTGAGGGGGTCCTTGGTGCATGTATGACCCTCCCCCATATGATGGCATCTCGGTTGGTATATTCCCCATGGGGGGCTATGGCCAACTCTTCCTATTGCCTATGAAGTAGGCTTCCGTGCTCTCAGCCGCTTCCTGGTTACTGGGCAGTTGTGGGCACAATCGAGTTTTATGATTCAGCTTGCAAACTATGCATATTCTGACCTTGTTTTCTGGGCATGCATTCTTTGCATGCCTTCCTCTACATTTTGGGCAGAAATAGGCTAATGCTGCATCATTTTCTTGTTTCTTCTTTTCTAACAGTAGCGTATCCATCTGCAGTGCTAGAGATGAGAGCATTTCGCTCTTCAAATCCTCCAACATGTTGCCTATTTCTATTTTGGTGATTGAAGCAGTCGCCTTCATGGTCCTGGCGATGATTTTGCCTCGCCTTCTCGAGTAGTTCCGGCATAATTTCTAGATGTCGTCCATAGCATGCTGATAGACATCACCTCCAGAGATCATGTTGAGAGCCTCCAGTGACTCATTGGTAAGTCCCCTCAAGAAGATGCTTTTGAGGGACTTATCGGATAGCTTCGAGTGAGGGGACCATTGAAGATTAAAGGTGAATCTCTCCCAATACTCCTCGAGAGACTCATCTTCTCTTTGTGTCATGCTCAGGACCTCCTCCCTGGAGTCTCTTGCTCTCCCGAAATCTTGATATTGCTCTAGAAAGAGCGTCTTCATCTGGTCCCAGGTGGTGATGTGTTTGTCTCCTAGACCGATGAACCATCGCAGAGCTGCATCGTCTAATGTAGAAGGAAATAATTTCAACTTCTGTGCATTTGATTTGTAATCCACAGACCTGCACAAAACATCAAATTTGAATAAAAATAGGTCAGGGTCCTCAGTCGGGTGTCCTTTGAAGGACGGAAGGTGAGCAGGGGATATGTTTTTCATTTTGGTATCTCCTACTCCCTCCTCTATTGGGAAACTAAATCCAGATGAGACTTCATCGTTATCTACCATTTTTTTAGGAAATGTGGTTTCTAATGCAGCGTTTATGGCCTTTCGATCATTTAAAACTTTCTGAGTCAATGCTCTAAGGTTGTCTGGCGAGATCGTCTGATCCTCCACAGCCTTCCACAACAGGGCTTCCTCTAGAGGAGTCCTATTAAACAGGGGATTTGTGATGATTCGTTCATCCCCTTGTTGATGGGATGAGGTGGCACTTTGCACAAAGTGCGGTTCCTCACTCCAATGGACTGCTGGTAGGTCGGGCGGGTCTAACTCAAATCCAAAATGCTCGGCTGACTCAGGTCCTGATGGATTAGTTCTTATAAAGCGACCGTCAGGTCCTCTTCTTCTCGAAGAACTCATACAAGGTCAGATAGAAGGTTTCAGGGTATTGTAAGTAATCTAATTAAGACGCTTCCCCGACAACGGTGCCAAAATGTTGCGGGCCAAACAAGGTGAATGGTTTCCTATTTTTGTCACATGCCCGTGCATTTAATTATCAACCCAGGGAGCTTCGTAAACTTGCGAAGAGTCGGAATTAGGTTACTACAATACCACTGGAGGTGAATCTGCTAATCCTACATTTGGGGGGTGTTCTTGAGATGGTTGTCAATCATTCCCGCACTCCTCAATAAATTACGTAAGAAGAACAAAATTTAAATCTACAGAAATAAATCATGTACATATTCTTGAAAATAAACCTACGACAATCACTGGAACTAGTAAACTAATGAACATTCCTATGAAAGCAATAAACTAATTAAAATAAATAAACAAGAAGGAAATGGGGAAGAAATACTGGCTTGGAGTGGGCCCAGGCTCCAAGCAGCTTCTTCCCGATCGAACACGCGCTTTAGAACTTCTGTAACTGTAATATATTTATCAACGCATTACAATGTAACTCTAAAATGGATTAAATATCTCTCTATCTCCACATATATTTTCTATATCTCTATATATATTTTTAGAATGATCTGCGTGTGTTTATATAACACACCCGTAGAACTTCTGTTACAGAAGTGGTTACAACAATCGATTCTTCCTAGACTAAATTAGAATAGTCTGGCGAATGCAATCGACGTCTGGCATTCTATTTTGATGGCGGCATGTTCATTTCGGTTCGTGCTTTGCCTGGCATCCGTAAGACATTTTGATACGTTGGTGCTATCTCCAATTTAGCTCTGCATGATGCAGAGCTGGAACTGCACCAGCCATTGCTGTCCACGTCCTTCGAGTCTGGTCAATGGGCAAAGAATCAGTGGCACCTTTCGACTACAGGGAGGCGCTCACATTCAGTTGGTGCCTTCTATAGGAGTGCATCATTTTGCACCTTCACTAGGGAGGCACTCATATTCATTGGCACCTTTCCAACTGTAGGAGGCACTCGTCTTTGGTTTGGCACCTTTCAACTATAGGGAGGCGCTGATATTCAGTTGGCGCCTTTCACTACAGGAGGTGCTCATATTTGGTTTGGTGCCTTTCACCGCAGGGAGGCGCTATATTCGTTGGCACCTTTCGACTGTAGGGAGGCGCTAGTATTCATTTGGCGCCTTTCGACTGTAGGGAGGCGCTTGTTCCCTTGGTGCCTTTCGGTTGCAGGGAGGCGCCTATGTTCTCTACATTGACCCCCAATGAAATAAAGTGCCAGGTCCATCAAAAGGACCTCGACTGTTCCAAATCTAACTAAATCAACTGCAATTCCACAAAACATACTAAAAGCACACAAATTAGATAACACGCATAATTATATCAAATATCTATATAATCATTCATAAAAGTATGCAATCCTTATTATACAACCGCATATTGATCAAAGAAATATGTACAAAATATGAGCATTTCTGGTGCTCATCACCATCTATGTAATCCTCAAGTATTTTATACATGTAGTCATGGGATATGTATGTCATGAACCACTGATATGTTGCACCAATATTTTTAAGGCCAAATGGTATTACCTTGTAGTAGAAGATTCCCCAAGGAGTGGTAAATGTTGTCTTTGGTTGATCCTCGATTTTGAATCGAATTTGATTATAGCCTAAAAAACCATCCATGAGGGATAACATATCATGACCTACAATGGATTCAACTAGTGTATTGATGCTAGGAAGGGAGAATTCATACTTTGGAGTTGCTTTGTTAAGATCTTGAAAGTTTGTACATATTCAAATCCTCCTATAAGGTTTTCCTATGGGTACCATATTGGAAATCCATTCGGGATAGTCCATGGGTTGGATGAATCCAACATCCAACAATTTCTATAACTCATATTTTACCATTAAGGCCATTGTTGGATGCATTTTATGAAGTTTTTTCTTGACTGATTTTATGTTTGGATCTAGCGTAAGGTTGTGCATGACAAACTTTGGGTCCAAAACCAACATGTCTTTATATGACCAAGCAAAAGTTTCTATCTTTTCTATCAATAGATATGTGTAGATAGCTCACTCTTCAAGTGATAATATTTATCCCAACTTTACATTTTTGGGAGCCTTTGGATTGGAGCTCATGTTAACATCAATTATTTCCTCTATTGACATGTGATATCCCTCCTCGAGTTGATGAGGCATACGGGTCAAGTGGATGTCGTTAACTGGATTTGGGGAATCAATCATATCTATTTTGACCTCAAGTTGGCAAACATCCTTAGATGGCCCTTAAGAGAAGTGAATGGTTGTAGCATTTCCTCACAAGGGAAGAACTCTTTTGACAATGGTGGTGATACAGTGTGATAAAAAATGATGGCCTTGTGATTGAGGAACAAAGGTTTTTAAGGGTCACTAGGATTGTGGAGTGGTGCGATCAAGTCAATGAAGATCATATTTATGGATGGATAATATTCATTTGTGGATGGAAGGGATGCATCAATGATGTGAGTCCATGGATATGTTGGATCATCTCAATTAGAAATGGAATGAATGGATTAAGCCTATGGGAAGCTAGAATGATAGGGTATTTTGGGGGTAAAAGGTCCCTCCACATAGGCTGGCATGGACGAAAAGCCCTGTGATAGAGCTCATCTAGGTTTATAAGGTCAAATTTGATTCTATGGTTGTTAGCTCATTGAAGGTGGTGAGGATCAAATAATCTAGTTTGGTGTCATCCTCATATTCTTTGGGATAAGGATGCTAGAATATATGGAGAGGACCAAGGTAAGTGAGTTTTATCTCATCCTCATATTAATATTATGTCTTATTGATGAAATCAAGAGGTTTTTGATCATGGTGAGGATCGAGGTATGCTATTTTTGTCTCATCCTCATGCTCTTATAATATCCCAGTGAAGGAATCAACAGGTTTGACAGAAATCATCATAACTAGGAGATGGTCTCTCAGCAAATGAAAATTACCGAGGTCAATATAATCATTGTCATCAATTTCCTCCCTGAATCCTATATCCAGGCATTGGAAGGAATCTATGAGGAGTTCATCTGGTGTATGGATGGAATACCCTAAGCCAAAAAATTTAGTTGGAAGTTGATATTGTGGCTAGAAGGGTGTACGAAGTCCTTTCTCATATCGACCTAAGTCATTGTCGTGCCAATGGAAATGGTAGAAGTATCAAGGCAAACTCTAGGTTTGACATACACCTGATGTTTATTGAAAAAGGTTCATCATTATGTCTTATCATGATAAATTGATCCATAGAGTCATAAAAGCTCTCATATATGAATTTCATTTGATTTAGGGGGATCTCCAAGGGTACAATGGTACCAATGGGTAAAGATGACACATGTGGTCAACCCATGTATTGAGTGGACTTGATGAGTGGTATGAATATGACATTCTATACCAAGTACTCAGTGATACTGGGGTTAGACAAGTGGACCATGATTTATGGTGAATATGGTGGGGAATATGGAGGTGAAAGAGATGTGGTGTTAGATAGTTCATCTATTGTAGCAACTAATTCATCCTCCTCCATAGGGATTGGGATTTCCACTATTGAGATAGTTGGGATGAACGATTGGATTTTATCGAATGACACCATTAACTCCTCATTCGGAGGACCTGGTGATGAGGAAGGAATGTAAGGTGAGGCTTATGGTGAGGAATGATATGGAGTGATGATGTAAATGGTTGGTGTGTGGGGATGATTATTTTGGTGAAGGTTTTAGATGTTTGATGGGGCCATTAGGTTGAATGTCCATATGTGTGGAAGGTACGACTAAGTATTGTAAATTACTAACCAAATTTATGTATTTAAAGGATTCATAGTCCAAAGAGACTACATGGACTTGTCCCTCATGGACATACTTGATAGACTAGTGTAGTATGGATGGAATGCACTTCATATTCCTAGTCCAAGGTCATTTGAGTAATATATTATATTGCATCACATCTTCTATGATGTGGCATAATACTGGAATAGTATTTAGACCCACATGGATAGAAAGGACTATTATGCCTTTGTGGAGCAAAGAGCATCGTTGAATTCTCAAAAGGTGAACATGGATGCCATGATATGTGACAATAGAATACTAATATGATTTAATATGATCATAGTGATAATTTTTATGGATGAACTCATGTCAATCAACACCCGCTCATACATAATCCAATTTATGCACACAATTATGTGCAGTGGAGGATCAACTATGATCACCACTGAAGATAGCTAAAAAGACCATACATCCATACAAAGAAATGCAAGATTGAAATGTAGTAAATCAAATGTAACCATATAACGAAATGAAAAAATGATGAAGGTGCCCTTTTATTGATAATATCTTGTTATTTTACAAAGAGGTTACAAAGAAGATCCCCTCCGAAGGATCACTACCAATATTTGATACAATGAATTACACATAAAACCATTTGGATGTACTACACAAGATCTTTTTGGTAATCTAAAAAATAATTTGGGGAGGATTTCTCATGACCTCCACGATGTATGATGGTGAGTGAATATTTATGCCATTTTCTCCATATGAAGACCTATAATATGCACACAAAGAAACTTAAAAGGAATCAATAGCATATGAAGAGCCATCCAAAATGAGGCTCATATCCATGATAAAGAAAGCAATAAAGAAGCTAAAATACAGTAAACAGATACATAAAAATAAAAATCTAACTATGTTATGGAATAAATAAAATACTGCTAAAACTGATTAAAGCAAGAAAACAGGGAAAAAAAATATTTGTCAGGAGGCCATCTCTATGCAATATGGTCTAGTCTGTTGGTCGTCTCGGGGTGGTACAGTTGAACCTGCAAGCCATATAGGGGTGAGACATCCGCTAAACTACGGTGAATTTCTTGTCGTCGATGTGAGGCAACATTGGGTTTGATTTGTTGAATTAATGTTCAAGGGTGCGCTCATGAAGAACAACTTAATGACATGATTGAACACTAATGCATGAAGCGTAAATTCAACTTAATGACAAGGATTTTTGATAATGCATGAAGCATAAATTCAACCTTCAACCTTATGGATGATCCATTGATGTGCTTGGAAACTCTATGGCTGAATTTTAGTAGCACTTCGTTGCTTTAAGAGATGAGAGTACTTCGAGTCTACAACACTTTATTATGTGTGATTGCTAATTTATTTCTAATGAAGGCTATGTGCCCTTATATATACTTCCCCGAAGGGAGTCTTAGCTTGTAGGAGAAGCCAAGAAATGATTGAATTTAAGAAACTATTATCAAGAGACTGTTATGCTTGGTTGGCATTCACAACTGCTCAAATCGTTTCTCGGTGTTTAGATTTTCATTATTTCAGGCACAACCATCTTAGGGTGTGACAATCATGACTATTGACCTTCTTGAGGTGGGATGGTCTCTGGTCCCTATTTAAGTGGTGAGAACCATTGTTAAGCCCTAAGGTTGCCCAAGGTAGGTCAAATGGCCTTAAAAGGTGTCCATATAGGTAGTCTCCTCAATATGATGTGTTTTAGGTATCTACACAATCATCTCTCTCACAAAATGGTACTTGATATCAATATGTTTTGACTGATCATGAAAACCAGGATTGTTGGCCAAAAATATTACACTTTGGTTATCAATGTCAATTCACACAACCTTATGCTTAAGACCAAATGTTGAACATAACCTCTGTAGCCAACCTATAATGTAATATGCCTTTGTTATGGATAAAGCAACCACTTTTTACTTTTTACTCATCCAAATTACTGCTCCTCCAAATATTTTGAACACATAAGCACTCATGGATATTCTCTTGTCAATATCTCTAGCCCAATCAACATCCACAATACCTCGTAGATTTAAAATATTACTATCTCTAGATTTTTCTTGGTAAAAAATAGCATAATCTAAACTTTCACATAAATATATAAAGATCATCTTTGCAACATTCCAATATTCCTTTCCTATATTGGATATATATTTGCTAACTACTCCCACTGCATGTGCAATATCAGGTCTATTATAGACCATTGCATACATCAGACTACCAATAGCACTAGCATAAATAACATGATGCATTTTTCAATTTCCTCATCTTTTTAGGACACTATTTAGCATATAACTTTTAACCAACATGATATGGAGTACATACTAGTTTACAATCATGCATCCTAAACCTTTGTAGTATCAAATCAATATATTTCCTTTGATTTAACCACAACTTTCTATTTGCACAATCCCTTATTATTTCCATACCCAAAATAATTTTTTTAGCACCCAAATCCTTCATGTCAAATTCAAAATATAACTAAGATTTTAGTAACTTTATCATCTCCTTATTGTTACCAATTAACAACACATCATCCACATACAAAACAATGATAATAAATTTTTCACCTTCTTAATTAAAATACACACATAGATCTACTTTGCTTTTTCAAATCTTAAGTGTCAAAACAAACTGTTGAGAAGCAACACACCCCTACTGAAAATAAAATTGTTTGAGCCTGTGAAAATGATTAATTTTTATTTTCGAGGGGACCCTCTTGAAGTTTTCTAGTTTTTAATCCAAGTTTTGTTTGCATCAAGTCCTTAAATTTTGCCTGCATCAAAGCGCCAAAATTGTTTGCATAAGAGCATTGATTTAAATTAATTTCCTCTAAACATTTATGCTTCAATGGTATTATTTCTGGTTAAGTGTTTTAGAAATTTTGATTTTCAATAGTTATCCTAAGGTTTGAGGTATTAAATTTAATTTCTAAGGTTCTTTGATTTTTTTCATTTTGCCCTAATGTTTACTTCAATCTTGGAAATGCTATATCTTCTGCCACGGAAATCCGTTTGAGGTGATTCAAATTCTGGGTGAAATATCTCGAGCTCACCTTTCCAATGGTACCATATTTTTAGGGTTTCAGGTGTGATTCACCTTCCATAAATAGCAGTTTCTATTTCCATCCTAGTGAACTTATTAATGCAATATCTTCTGATCCAAAGTGAATTTTCAAGTTCTTTCTATAGATTCGGATACCCATTTGGATTCTTGAAAAGTTTCGTTCAATTCTGAGTACTTTCAATTTTCACCCTAAATTTCATACCGTGTGAAACTGGCAACTTTCGGGTAATTTAAATTCATTTTCCAGAATTTGAAAATCATTTTTGAGAATGGAGGATCCTTCACAAACCTTTAAAGTGCCAAAATACAAAGTGCGGGGTCATTGGAATCCATGTTTGATTTTTTGGAAATTTTACAAAGTGCCCAACAAATAGAAAAATTAAAGCTTGAACTTAAGAAATTTTTCGAAAACAATCAGTTAACAAAGGGCGAAATCACCTTGAATGTGAAAAATACTTAACTTATCTTTTTCTTTTTCCAACAAATTTCTTCCTTCACTCTGAACTGAGTGCATAGCATTTATTTTATTTCCTCTTGGGCTAAAATTATCTTAACATTGTATTGTCGCCCAAAGGAAGGGTGAAAATGATTTTTGCAATTTCTTTGGGATGAAAAATTTCGTTCTTTTACCATTTATTTCCATCTTCATGATTTTCATTAAGTTTTAAACTGCCACTACTTCGAAATGAAAAATATCCTGATTTCATGACTTTCTCAAAGAGAGAAAAATAAAATGATATAAAAATGTCAAACCCTAGGAATTAAAATAATTAATTAAAATCTCAACCCTAAAAAGTATTTTGCCGAAAACTTTGGAAGAATAATTAAAAATTTAAACCTAAAAAATTAAAGTTTGAACCTTAGAAAAAATTAAATTAAATTAATTTTAAATCTAATGTTCTAACATTTGCCCTTTTTAAATTTTTGCAAGAATTTGCAAATGGATGCATTTTATGGCAAAATTAATGGTGAAAGTGATGGTGGGCATAGAATTTCAACTCGAACCAAACAAAGGCGGTTGTGCAAAGATAAGAGATGCATAAAATTGATGATACACCTAGATTTTGTTGATAGAGAATTAATGAAATGCATTTGCAAGTGGCCCAAAATTGAAAACCTTTGCACACAATTATCTTTTGATGAAGATAAAATCAGATCTTATCTTCTCCATTTATGGCAAGATCCCCAGGCAGATTTTCGAAGTGATTGAGGTTGATCAGAACTCTTTTTAAAAAATGCCTTATATTGTAAAGCTTTGATGGTGGTTTTTTTAATTGTTTTTAATTCCTTGGGAGAAGATATTTTCTAAAAATATCAGGGCATGTCCTGAGTCTATAAATACTCCCATTGAATGTAAAATAAAGATGCAAGAATTTATAATAGAAGTACTTTTTCTAAAATTGATTTTCTGGAAAATTCCTCTGTTGTCGACATAGGATCTTTTGTGGTGTTGTTACTCTAAAGTGGCGTGGCCAGGTGCCTAATCTACTTCTGGAGCTTGAACGATGCTCATTTCCTTATTCTTGTTTTCACTAAAATTTTATGGTTGTAATTATTATGAATTTAATTGATTTTAGTATATTGTTGGTGTTGTTTGAGAGCTTCATTGAGGTTTAATTTTTCTAAAATTAAGTTCTTTTCCTACTAGCTCTAGTTTTACTACGTGTGCTATGCTACTAGCAAAATCATCCTAACAAGTCTGAAATTTTAGAAGTGTTAAACTATCTTAAGAATTATTTAAATCATTTAGTTTAAAGATCTAAATTTGATAGTTCTGGTCTGTGTGCATGAGCATTGGCTATCCGTAGATTCATCCTATTAATTTTAGGGAAAATTATGATTTAAATAAGTTACTCTATTCTATTCCCTTGTTTCACCTTTTGCTAGATAACAAGTTAATCTTAGAAAGCTAGATAATTTATTATTCTATTTGTTACGATTAGAGAACATAACAGTATGTTGAGTTGAAAGAATGATTAACAATTAAAATTGCAGTATTTCACCCTCTCTTTTCTGCCCTACCTTACCCTCTCTATTTTATTTCTGAAAGGTTCTCATTTTTATATTTCTTAAAATTATTTATTCTTTTAATCTGCTAAGATTCAAAGAGCTAGATCAAACAAATTGCAAATCTGATTATGAACAACACATTCTATCATCCAACACCAACGAATGAAGGTTGAACCCATTGTAAGGTAAAATACAGTCAACTTGAAACTATTCTAGAAGTGGAAAAGAGTGATAGCATTCGACCCGACTCTATAACTCACACCTTGGATATCCAACAAGATCCTAAAGTGAGAGGGAATTTATTCCCATTAAATGTTACTTGTGTTTTCTATTTACTCTTCATAGGGTGTGCATGAAAGTCGAGCCAACATAAAATTGGCGCTAGAAGGAGGGCCTGAACTTACATTCCTAGTGTGTTTGAATTGAGAAATATGATTGTATGTTGTGTTTAAAGTGCTGTGTTTTGTCTTTTGAGGTCTATGCAAATTTATCTTTAACTGGTGGTTTCTTTCCCTCCTCATTAGCTTTCAAATCCTATTTGTTTGAGTATTGCCTAAATAGCAAGATGCAAGCCAACATAAATTGAAACTTACAAGGAGGGCCCTTGAACTTACATCTACAGTTTGTTAAGATAATCAGTTAGGTTGGATTCTTCCTTCAGAGTAACCAGGTCCCACCCAAGAGCTGGAGAGCTCCTTGTGTCTGAGTTGGAAACCCCAAGGAGAAGTAATCTTAGGAAAGCCAGATCTCTATCCAACATAGTTTTATCTCCATTAGTGCTTCCTCCAACTGTGACTCAGAATCCTACCTTTAATCAGATAGTCATGGCCAACTGGTTGGGCTCTACCACCTTGAATATCCCTGGTGCAGCACATGATTTACCCAAGAATCCTGAGAAGTATCTTCCCACCTATAGGCATGATGGAATCAGGACAACGGAAGAACACTTGGTAGCTTTTAAAAATGCTCTAAAATTATTAAATGTGCAACATGAAGATGTAGCCTATAGATTATTCCCATTCACTCTCCAGGAGGGAGCATATGACTGGTTTCTGAATCTTACGAATGACTCTATCACCAGTTGGGATGATTTAGAAAAAGTTTTTGTGTCCCAATTTGGTCAGGTAATTGATCCCAACATGTTGTATCAGCAATTTTCCAGCATTAAGAGAGAATCCAATGAAACTATTAGGTCTTTCAATGTGAGATTTCAAAAGGCTTATGGGAGGATGACTGGTCATTACATCCCAAGTGTAAATTTGGCCTTAGAAATTTATAAGAATGCCTTGGATCCAGTGACTTATGTTTTCCTCAAGAGAGACACCAATATCACAACCTTGATAGAAGCTTACAAGGAGGCTCTGGTTCTCGAGAGACAGTTGGGATCTCAACCTCTAAGCACTCCTTTAATACCCTTTGTTACTTAGAACACACCTATTTTGAATCCCATTCTGCATCAAATGGTATTACCAACATGCCAAGCTCCACCTATAGAAAATCTGTTGACTTTGCCACACACTGGGCATGTGCAGACTGTGGAGAAAGAATCAGATAAAACTGTGGTTGAGGAAGTTACAAAGATAGTCCAAAAATTGGCAAATGACTTCTTGAGTTTCAAGAGGCAAGTATCTACGGGAGAAAATTCAAACAGGTTTCCTTACCAACAAAATAGATTTTCCAGACCTTCGTATGAACCTAATAAGGATTATAACAAAGGAAAGGGGCCTGAAGTGAACATTTGTGACTTAGCCTTACCTAATTGGTGTAGGATTCATGGAACATCCCAACATGGGGAATTAGATTACCTAGAATTTTGCAATACTTTTGAGGCTTTGTCTGGTGAATTCAGTTTTCCTAAGAATCAGAGAAATATTGATGGTTCTAGTTCATCCAAACATAGTGCTACTATGGTTTTGGATTCATTCACTTTCCCAGATGAGTCAAAAAATGTTGTGGAAGTGCCTATGGATGAAGTGCAGGCTTTTCAGCAGTACAGAAGAGATAATTACAATCTCAAGAATAGAAATCCAGAGCCCAACACCACATCTACACCTCCCAATAACTCTTGGAGTATTCCTCCTGATCCTTCTCCAAATAATAATCCATCTCCACCCAAAGGAGGAGATCCAAAAGTACAAGATGGATTTACCGCTCCACTTAACAAAGGATATAATATAGTGGAAGATATGAAGAAAATCAAGGCTAACATCACCCTCCATGAGCTAGCTCAGATTACTGAACAGAGGGATAATCTAATTAAGACTTACTTTGAGCCCTCTACTAAACCTCCAGAAAAGGAAAAGAAATGGCAAATGCAAACATGACAATCCATAAAGAAAAATCAAAGTTCCACCATTCATGTTTGCATAACTACCTGGTGGATTCTGGTGCTTCAACTAATGTCATGCCTCTAGCCATTTGCCAACAATTGGGGTTAACTCCTGAGAAATCTGATAGGAGAGTCATTCAACTGGATAAAACTGAGGTCAAGGTGGTAGGAGAACTTCAAGGTGTACATATTCAACTAGCATCCGAACCAAGAGCGCAACATAGAATTGACATCCAAGTGGTAGATATTCCTATGGGGTACAAAATAATTTTGAGTGGGGATGGGTCCAAATAATTGAATATGTATTTGGTTAGTGGTTTTTTGTACATGTGGTTACCTTGGAAGGGTGTAGCAAATCAGTTAAGGATTGATAGAGAGCCTAGGTATAAACATATGATAACTGAATATAATGTCAAAAATGAGGTTGTTAATTTTGTTGATGCAGATATTGGGGTTTATAATTTGACAACTGCAAAGGAGGTGAGATCAATTAGAGCTCTAACTACACACGATAATAATGTTTGGACACTTCATATTGATGGAGCTAAATCCAAACAAGGTTCTGGAATAGGGGTAGTTCTTAAAGGACCTCACAATCAGGTATTTTTCATGTCTTATCACTTGCAATTTCCCTGCACAAATAATTTGACTGAGTATGAGGCATTGATACTAGGATTGAAATTTGCTTTAGACAAAAATGTGAAAAATATCCAAGTTTTTTCAGACTCAGAGTTGGTAACTAATCAGGTTAAAGGCATGTTTTAGTGCAAGGCCTCTTACCTAAAAAGGTACAAACATCGAGCTTGGGATCTCATGGAGGATTTTGATGCTTTCAATCTAACACACATTCCTAGGGAAGAAAATTCACTCGCAGATATTTTAGCTTCATCAACTACAAATCTGAAACCCTTAGAGGAATTTAAATGGAAAAATTTTTCAATAGAGTTAGTCTCTTGTCCTTCTGTTCTAGATAATGTAGATACATTTCAAGTATTTTCTGATGACCAGCAAATTATAAATTTCTTACAGAATACAAATGCATTTGAAAAAACTATAATTGATGATAGTCAGAGGGATACTATGCTTGAAAATTTTGATGATGACAGGGGAGTAATGAGGTTGAAAAATAATAGAATTCCTAGGGGGATGGTAGAACTTGAAAGGTTGTTTGACAATGACCAAATTAAACAAAGGATAAATTCTAGAAATTCTATGAACATGACAGGAAATGAGACTGAAAAACTGAATGTAGGAACTAAAGGGGATCCCAAGCACATTCAATTGGCTAAGGCATGTGACCCTGTAATTAAAAGAAATCTCATGGAGTTGTTGCATAGGTCTAAGGATGTTATGGCCTGGTCTTATAAAGACCTAAAAATTTTTATCCAAAAGTGTACACGCATACTATACCCCTGAAAGAGTTTTGTAAACCTTTTCGGAAAAAAAAAGGCATGTTAATGCCTTGTTGGAACCTCTCATTCTGAAAGAGGTAGAAAAATTATTGAGTGCTGCCATTATTTTTCCTATCAGGTATTCTACCTGGGTAGCTAATTTAGTGTCGGTTAGAAAGAAGAATGGGGAAATCTGCCTATGCGTAGATTTTAGAAATTTGAATAAGGCTTCTGAAAAGGATAATTATCCTTTGCCTTCCATGGATGATGTACTATAGATTGTGAATGGTTCAAAGATGATGTCCTTCTTGGATGGATTTTCTGGGTACAACCAGATATTGGTGGAAAGAGAAGACCGAATGAAGACTGCCTTCACAACCAAATGGGGCACCTTCGCCTATAAGAGAATGTCATTCGGATTGATAAATGTTGGAGCCACCTTCCAACGTGCAATGGATCATGCCTTCAAAGGTCTCATGGGCAAGTGTATTGTGGTATACATGGATGACTTGACAATATTTTCTAAATCTCGATTTGATCATGTCAAACACTTGGAGTCTATTTTTGATAAATGTAGAGAATTTGGCATTTCTTTGAATCCAAAGAAATGTGTCTTTGGTGTAACTGAAGGAAAAATCCTTGGCCACTTAATCACCAAATACGGTATTTTTATGGACCCTGAGAGAGCCGAGGCCATATCAAATATACCCTTTCCCAACTCTAAGAAAGAGTTAAAATCATTTTTTGGGAAGATTAACTTTGTTAGGAAGTTCATTTCTGGCTTTGCTGAAATAGTCAAACCACTAAATGACATGCTGAAAGAGACTGCTCATATTTTTTGGTCAACAGAAGCCAAGGTGGCATTTCAAGAGATTAAATCTGCTATCCAACAAGCTCCAGTTCTAGTAAGTCTAGACTTTAGTGCAGATTTTTATCTATACTCTTTTGCTTCTGAACATACACTTGCTGCAGTTTTAACTCAACGAAGGGAAATAGGGGAGCACCCCATTGCCTTCAAAAGTACCAATCTGAAGGGTGTTGAGTTGAAGTACTCTCGTTTGGATAAGCAAGCCTATGCCTTAGTGAAAGTAGTTAAATAGTTCAGGCATTACATTATGAGGAGCAAAGTCCATGCCATAGTCCCTGATCCGACTGTTAAATATTTGTTAAGTCAAAATGAATTGGGTGAACTAAGGGGCAATTGGGCCACAAAATTGCAGGAATTTGACTTAGAAATTTGACCTACTAAATTAATCAGAGGTCTTGGTCTATCCCAACATATTGCTGAAATACCTGCAGAGGAAGAAATTAACCAGTTGGACACCAGATTGGATGATTGGTATGGGGATATCATGCATTTATTGAGCTTTGGGAATTGTCCACCTCATCTGAATAGAACTCAAAGAAGAGCACTAAAGTTAAAATCTGCTCATTTTCTACTTAAAGGGGGTAAATTATATAGAGAAAATTATGCTGGCATATTCTTAAGATGTATTGCTCAAGATGAGGTGAATGAAGTAATGTCTAGTTTTCATGAGAAGTTAGGAGCAGGACATTCTTCAGGTTCAACTACTGCACATAGCATATTAAGGGCAGGCTACTACTGGCCTACATTATTTAAAGATGTACATCATCATGTGAGAACTTGTCATCAATGTCAAATCTTTGCAGCCAAGCAGGCTAATCGAGCTCTACCATTGCAACCTGTTATAATAGATAAACCTTTCATGCAGTGGGGACTTGATTTTGTGGGAGTGATGAACCCAAATTCATCAGTAGGGCACAAGTATGTATTAACAACCACTGATTATTGTACACGATGGGCTGAAGCAGCAGCCACAATGAGGAGTACAACCCATGAGGTAATTGAATTTTTGGAGTCAAATATCATAACTAGGTTTGGGGTTCCTTTAAATTTAGTTTGTGATAATGGACCAACTTTTCAATCATTGGAATTTGTAGAATGGGCATACTAGAAGGGGATAGTTCTCAAATTTTCATCCAACTATTACCCCCAAGGAAATGGGTTGGTTGAATCCATGAATAAAAATTTGATAAATGCTATTAAGAAGTCTGTTGTAGATAAACCTAGACAATGGCATACATTACTAAAGTACGCACTTTGGGTAGATAGAATAAGACACAAAGAAGCTCTTAAAACATCCCCATTTGCTTTATTGTATGGTACTCAGCCAATAGTTCCAATTTCACTCAAAATGCCTACTTACCAGTTTGCCTTAGATTATTTTAATGATCATGCAGATGCAGAAGCTTGTGTGTTGGACTTGATTAATTTACAGGATGAAAGACTTCAAGCCTTAGAGCATTTCAATCGGCATCAAGAGACAATCAAATGCTAGTTTGATAAAAGAGCAAAAGTAAAGGCCTTCAGACTTGCAGACCTAGTGCTTCTATGGGACAAAGCTCATGAAAAGAAAGGTAAACACACCAAGTTGCAACCTATGTGGATAGGGCCATACCAAATTGTAAAAATTCTAGGTAATAATGCATTTCATCTACAAGACCTAGAAGGTAATTTTTTGAACTTGCCTATCAATGGTCAATATCTGAAGCATTACTTCTCGGCTGTTCCATCTGCTACATCATTTGAGTAATTGAAGGGACCTTTGTACATATGTATATATTATAAAAAAAGAGTGAGTCAGTGCTTTTGTTTAGTTTATTTTTCAGCTTTAAGTTAGTTTCTCCTGGTTTTCTTTGTTTTCCTTTTCTTTCTTCTTTTGGGTCTTTCTCTCGATTTCAAGAATCAAAGAAGGGTGATTTGATAAAGGGATGTTCTAAGTAGGGAGAGAGTGGTAATTTTTGCTATCTAGAATGATAGTAGAGAGATATTTTAAATTTTGTACCTTGCCCACCATAATTATTTTAATCATAAAAGAACTATTATGTTGTTTAGCTGGAGAACTCCCAAGGAATCCAAGAAAAGTTGGTCATGAGAGGAAAACTCTAATTCACAAAAATCACTTTAATAACTCTTAAGAGGCTATTGGTGTCTAAAAACTGAAATGGTTAGTTGATCGATTATTTGGTTAATGAAATATCAAGGCAAATACAACTTTCGAACCTTTAGTAAGGCTTCTCGGCTATCTAGTCCTTATAAAAAAAAAAGGAAAAAAAGAGTTCCAAAAAAAAAAAAAGGAGTTCCATAATAAAAGGGAGATAGCCGAGATTCCTAAAAGAGAAATCTTAGACATGTTCACCAGGGCTATAGATGCTCCATGGCTGTGAACCAAGGTCTTAAAAAGAAAGTTAAGAGTAACTTTGTCGGGGCTATAAAAGGCTAAACTAGCAATAGAGCTCTACTCAAATAAACTTGTGCAGCCCAAACAATTTGGTTAATCCTAAGTAAGAATTCTAAGCCATGGTCATCTTAAGAGGAAGAATTTATGCACTGCAATCACACACCAGAGTTTTCCTTGAGTGATTCAACCTTATGTCCCAATTTCAATATTGGTTGAAAATATTTACAAGGTAGGATACATGGTTTAAATTATTTTAAAACTAGAGTTCTGGGTTCTAAATAGTGCTACTATTTCCCCGTAGACGTCGCCATTTGTTGAGAAGCAACACACCCCTACTGAAAATAAAATTGTTTGAGCCTATGAAAATGATTAATTTTTATTTTCGAGGGGACCCTCTTGAAGTTTTCTAGTTTTTAATCCAAGTTTTGTTTGCATCAAGTCCTTAAATTTTGCTTGCATCAAAGTGCCAAAATTGTTTGCATAAGAGCATTGATTTAAATTAATTTCCTCTAAACATTTATGCTTCAATGGTATTATTTCTGGTTAAGTGTTTCAGAAATTTTGATTTTCAATAGTTATCCTAAGGTTTGAGGTATTAAATTTAATTTCTAAGGTTCTTTGATTTTTTCATTTTGCCCTAATGTTTACTTCAATCTTGGAAATGCTATATCTTCTACCACAGAAATCTGTTTGAGGTGATTCAAATTCTGGGTGAAATATCTCGAGCTCACCTTTCCAATGGTACCAAATTTTTAGGGTTTTAGGCATGATTCACCTTCCAAAAATAGCAGTTTCTATTTCCAGCCAACGAACTTATTAATGCAATATCTTCTGATCCGAAGTGAATTTTCAAGTTCTTTCTATATATTTGGATACCCATTTGGCCCATTTGGATCCTTGAAAAGTTTCATTCAATTATGAGCACTTTCAATTTTCACCCTAAATTTCATACCATGTGAAACTGGCAACTTTCGGGCAATTTAAATTCATTTTCCAAAATCTGAAAATCATTTTTGAGAATGGAGGATCCTTCAAAAACCTTTAAAGTTCCAAAATACAAAGTGCGGGGTCATTGGAATCCATGTTTGATTTTTTTGGAAATTTTACAAAGTGCCCAACAAATAGAAAAATTAAAGCTTGAACTTAAGAAAGTTTTCGAAAGCATCCTCAACTATGTTTTCGCCCTCAAGAAGGGCGAAAGTGATTTTTCCCCTCACTTGAGGCGACTTTGACTTTGAATTTAAAAAAGCACATCCATGTTGATTTTAAAACACTCCAAAGTCTAAGAATTTCGAAAGCGTCCTCAACTATGTTTTTCACCCTCAAGAAGGGCGAAAGTGATTTTCGCCCCTCACTTGAGGTGACTTTGACTTTGACCAACTCCCATCCATTATTTTCACCCCGAAATCAGTTAAAATAGTAATTCACCCCAACAAAGGGCGAAATCACCTTGAATGCATAATTTTAGGCAAAAATACTTAACTTGTCCTTTTCTTTTGTCAATAAATTTCTTCCTTCACTCCGAATTGAGCACTTAGCATTTATTTTACTTCCTCTTGGGCGAAAATGATCTTAACTTTGTATTGTCACCCAAAGGAAGGGCAAAAATGATTTTCAGCCTTTCTTTGGGGTGAAAACATCCGATCTTTTACCATTTATTTCCATCTTCACGATTTTCATTAAGTTTTAAATTACCAACACTTCAAAATGAAAAATATCATGATTTCACGACTTTCTTAGGGAGATAGAAAAATAAAATGATATAAAAATGTCAAACCCTAGGAATTAAAATAATTAATTAAAATCTCAGCCCTAAAAGGTATTTTACGGAAACTTTGGAAGAATAATTAAAAATTTAAACCTAAAAATTAAAGTTCGAACCTTAGAAAAAATTAAATTAATTTAATTTAATTTTAAAGCTAATGTTCTAACATTTGCCCTTTTTAAATTTTTGCAGGAATTTGCCGGTGGATGCATTTAATGGCAAAATTGATGGGGAAACAGAGAATTTCAACTCGAACCAAACAAAGGTGCAGAGATAAGAGGCGTAAAATTGATGATATGCCTAGATTTTGTTGATAGAGAATTAATGAAATGCATTTGCAAGTGGCCCAAAATTGAAAACCTTTGCACGCAATTATATTTTGATGAAGATAAAATCAGATCTTATCTTCTCCATTTATGGCAAGATCCCCAAGCAGATTTTCGGAGTGATTGGGGTTGATCAGAACTCTTTTTAAAAAATGCCTTATATTGTAAAGCTTCGGCGGTGGTTTTTTTTTAATTGTTTTTAATTCCCTGGGAGAAGATATTTTTTGAAAATATCAAGGCATGTCTCGAGTCTATAAATACTCCCATTGAATGTAAAATAAGGATGCAAGAATTTATAATAGAAGTGTTTTCTATAAAATTGTTTTTCTGGAAAATTCGTCTGTTGTTGACATGGGATATTTTGCGGTGTTGTTACTCTGAAGTGGCATAGCCAGGTGCTTAATCTGCTTCTTGAGTTTGAACGGTGCTCACTCCCTATTCTTGTTTTCACTAAAATTTCTATGGTTTTTAATTATTATGAGTTTGATTTATTTCGGCATGTTGTTGATGTTATGTGGAGAGCTTCATTGAGGTTTACTCATTCTAAAATTTAGTTCTTTTCCTTCTGGCTCTGGTTTTGTTGTGTGTGCTATGCTACTAGAAAAATCATCCCAACAAGATTGAATATTTAGAATGATTAAACTATCTTGAGAGTATTTAAATCTATAGTTTAAGGATTTGGAACTGATAGCTCTGGTTTGTGTGCATGAGCACTTGCTATCCTCAGACGTATCCTATTAGTTACAAAGAAAATTATGATTTAAATAGATTGGTCTATTTTATTAACTTGTTTCACCCCTTGCTAGATAATAAATTGATCTTAGAAAGCTGGATAGTTTATTATTCTATTGGTTACGATTGGAGAACATGACAGTATGCTGAGTTGAAAGAATCATTAACAATTAAAATTGTAGGATTTCACCCTCTCTTTTCTACCCTACCCTGCTCTCTCTATTTTATTTTTGAAAGGTTCTCATTTTTATATTTCTTAAAATTATTTATTCTTTTAATCTGCTAAAATTCAAAGAGCTAGATCAAACAAATTGCAAATCTGATTATGAACAACACATTCTATCATCCAACACTAGTGAATGAAGGTTGAACCCATTGTAAGGTAAAATACAGTCAACTTGAAACTATTCCAAAAGTGGAAAAGAGTGATAGCATTCGACCCAACTCTGTAACTCACACCTTGGATATCCAGCAAGATCCTAAAGTGAGAGGGAATTTATTCCCATTAAATGTTACTTATGTTTTTTGTTTACTCTTCACAAGGTATGCATGAAAATCGAGCCAACACAAACCTATCAAATTTTTGGTTCCACATTCTTGGATATTGCTTCAAGCCATAAAGGGACTTTTTCAACTTGCATACCAAGTCCTCCTTACCTTTTACCCTAAAGCATTTTTGTTGTGACATATATATGTCTTCATCAAGTTCACCATGTAGAAATTTTGTCTTTACATCCATTTGTTCTATTTCAAGATCAAAAGTAGTAGAAATAACCAACATAAATTTAATTGAAGTTAGTTTAGCCATAGGAGAAAAAATCTCACCAAAGTCGATTTCATCAACTTGAAAAAATCCTTTTGCTACCAGGCAAGCCTTGTACTTCTGAAACTTTCCTTCTACGTTGTACTTCTTCTTGAATACCCACTTACAACCAACCAGTTTTCTTCCAAGGGGTAATTTTACCAAGTTTGATGACTTATTTTTATTCAAGGACTCCATTTATTCCTCCAAAGCTCTTTTCCAAGACTTATTCTCACTTGACTAAAGTGCCTCCTTTACAATATTGGATTCTTCATCTATAACTGATATATTAAATGCAGAATAAATATTTTAAGGGCTATACCTTTTTTGGAGTCTTCTTACTCGATCTGATCTCCTCAAACTTGGAGTTTCAGGTTTTGCATCTTCAAATTCCTCATCTTCTTACATTGAATTTTCCTCTTAAGACTCTCTCTATAGTTCAACTTCTTCTATAGCACTAGGTTCTACCACAAGTTCTTCCTCATGTTCCAATTTTACTTGAACAATTTTAGGTTCTTTGCTTGGTTGCATTTCCTATTTTGAAACCCCTTTTGTTTCTCTAAAGATCACATTACGATTGTAAATAATCTTCTATATTTCTAGGTTCCACAACTTATATCCTTTAACATCAATACTATAACCCACAAATATGCATTTTTCATATTTATAGTCTAGCTTAATCCTTTTCTCTTTCAGGACATACATATAAGCATCATAACCAAAAAATCCTTATATGAATAAGATAGGGTTTCTTACCAGTCCACACTTCCTATGGAGTCTTTTCCACCAAATTTGAGGTAGGAGATCTATTGATGAGGTAACAAGAAGTTAACATGGATTTTTTCTAGAATTTCCTTTCTAACCCTGCATCACTTAGCATGCTTTTGGCCTTATCCATTAATTTTTTCTTCACACATTCTACAACTCCATTTTTTTGTGGAGTATACAAATTTTTTTTCTACCTTTCTATTCCATAGTCCTTACAAAACTTCTCAAATTCATTAGAGTAATACTCACCACCATTATCACTTCTCAAAACCTTTATCTTTTTCTCTATTTGATTTTCTACAAGAGCCTTAAACTATTTAAATTTATTGAAAACATATTATTTATTTCATAAAAAAATATACCCACGTCTTTCTTGAAAATTAATATATAAATGTAAAAAAATAGATAGATTTACCTCACAATGGTACTTTTGTAGGTCCAAACACATCACTATGAACTAGATGTAAAAATTCTTCAGATCTTGTAGCATGACTAAGAAGCTTGACTTAGGTTTGCTTTCCAAAAATATAGTGCTCACAAAAATCAAAATTTGATGGGTAATCATAAATTTCTTCAGCCATACCTTTCATTGATAATGTTTGAAGGTCTTTCTCACAAAAATACCCCATGCATTGATACCACAACATTATCTTCACTACAGGAATGCTTAAAGTTGTTTCTATCATATTATTCTCCTTTACAACTAAAGAGTTATTGCAATAAAAACTTATAGTGCTAGCCTCAAGTCTAAACAGATTTCTTCTACGGACTCCCCTTGCCAACACCAAGACTCCAAAAACCATCTTGTAGTTATCCTTATTGAACACCACAGTCACACATGCATCATTCATCTTACTCACAAATATCAAATTCTTTTCCAAACCTAAAATATGCAACACACCAGGAAGGGTTTTAATTCTTCCATATTTTAACCTCAACTTGACTCTTCCTCGACATATATATCGAATTATCTTCCAAGAAGACCACCTCCATTTATATTTTCATATTCACAGAAACCCTCCTTATGAGGATTCATATGAAAGGAAGAACCTGAGTTAATCAACCATGAGTCATGGCATTCACTTGAGCACGTTGCAGCTAAGAATAAGTCCCTTAAATCTTCATTTGTGGTGTTCATTTTTGCAAAATTTCCTTCATCAGATGATCGACTATTATCAACCTTTTTAGATTTGTAGTCTCTTTTATAATGCCTTGTTTTACCACACTTCTAGCATTTCCTCTTTTTTGGAGCAACAAATTTACCCCTAGATCTCGATTTCCTTTCTCCTAATTTCTTTTTGTTTCTTTCTTGAGAATTGCCTCTCACAACCAAGGCGTCCTTTTTATGATAATCCTCAAAACATTTTTGTCTCATTTCATCAGATAGCAATTTTCCTACTATATCCTCTACTTTTAATGTAGTAGTATTCATGATAGCCATAACTAGGTTATCTCATGAATCAGGTAATGAAAAATTAAAGTAATACACTTTTTCTCTTCATCCATTTTTACTTCAACAAAGTTTAATTGACTTACCATAGTGTTAAAAGCATTCAGATGTTCAACCATAGAGTCACCATCATTAATCCGAAGCAAATACAACTTATTTTGGAGAAAGAGTTCCAAAAACTTTATTTGATACAAAGTTCCCAACTTATACCATAACAACTTAATTGTGGTCTCTATTAATACATTCAACAATACCAAATCAAATAAGCACAATCTGATAGAACTCATTTTCTTCCTATCGATATTTATACAATTCTCATTTGTCATTGATGTTGGTTTTATTCCTAAGACCACAATCCACTAATCTCTATCAACCAATAAATCCTCCATCTTGAGTTTCCATAACTCAAAATTTTATCCATTAAATTTTTCAATCTCTACCATGTGCTTCCTGTTATTTTCCTTCGCCTAGATTATTGTGTATGGATCCCACTCAAGAATTAATTAATAATAGGGTTGAAACCCTTACTCCTCAAACAAAGCTAAAAACCCTAGCTCTAATACCAAGATAAAAAGGCCTCGATAAACTAAATCTAGAAAATAGTAAATAGATTATCAAAGAAAAAAAGAAGATAGTAGATACACATAACATATTATTTCACCTGGAAAACCCTTATGGGAAAAACCCAACATAGTAATATCTTCTTATTGTATAAAATTAACCATCTCTAATACAATAATGATCATCTCGCATCTCTTATCAAACCTTGATGCAAGTGCAATTAAATAACATCATAAGAACAAATTTTACAATACCATGGGAAAAAACCATGGGTTCAAAATATTTGACCCTCAACAACCCATATGGGTCTAAAAATAGCTTAAGAAACCCTAAAACTTCCATCGGGGGTTATCACCCTCGGACCCCCACTTTTTAGGGGCTACCACCCCGAACCCCTACTTGGGGCTCGAACTAGCCCTAAATCCCAACAAGGATACATGGAGAGTGTCCAATACATTTTAGAGTTAACCCCACCATAATAACATGGAAAATATTCAACATATTTCCAATATAACATGATGTGAAGATTCAAACAAAGGATTGGTGTGAATGTTTTGAGGAGAAATGGTTTGATGATGAGATGTCTCAACCTCTTCGAGTTGGGCTTCTTCATCCATAGTCTTATTCAAGGTATCTTTGTGATGCTTGAATAAATTCCATATATGATCAAATGATTTAGAGGTAAGATGTCCATTAGACCCTTTAGTAGGATCTAGGTCATTACCAACTTCATTTTCTTTCTTTTCTAGATTAGGATTATCCCTATCAATTTGGTCATATTCCTGATGAATCTCACTAGATTCTACAAGCCTTCCTTACTCCTAAGGTTGGGAGCCATAGGAGAAAGAGAAATGATAGAGGAGAAAATGAGGAATCTAAGAACTAGCAAAATATACACAAAATATTTTTAAGATATTTTTATTGTTTTTTATTCTAAGCAAAAAAATTTAATTGTCTTGCTTAAAATTTTTAAAAGAAAAACAAAAGGAAGAGGCTTCCTAATTTGGCCACTAAATACATGCTTTCACATTGGGTTCACCAAATATGTAGAGGGGAAAAATTATCCTATCGTGTATGATTCTCAGTTGGATCCACTAGGAGCCAAGGTGACCGTGGGGGTGTGTTATATTCTCTACACTTGGGGGCTTGGGGGATTTAAGGGTTCACCAAGAATAGTTTAAGGACTTGATCCAAGTACAAGAATGAAATAATTGATGTGTATATTAAACAAACACCTATGTTTAACTTTTCTAAGATCTAGGCTATGGAAAATGAAAAAATAATGCAAGACAAACAGTGATGCAAGAAGACAAGAAGCTAACCCTAGAATGGTTCTTGATTTTCAATGATGATTAAACTCTAACTTGCAATAAAATAAATATTTCCTTTTTAGAAAGGGTTCAAGAGGATACATAAACAAAGTTAACCCTAGGATTTTTTTATGATCTACATCTATAATAGAAAGCAAACAAAAAATAGCCTAAGAAGTTTATTTACAGCAAAAGAGAAGGAAAATTAAAAGGTAAACCTAGGGGAGGGTCGACGTCTTGAAGGTTTTCCAAAAAAATATATTTTCCAAGATAAAACCCTAACTTGTTGAAATCGTACCCCATACTAGGCGATCATGATTTCAATAAAACTAGGAAAAAAGGAGAAAGGAAAGGAGAGAAGCCCAAACTTGTACTTTGACAAGTTTGAGGAACTTCTCAAGGATTCTAGGAAAATGACTCACTTACGTGGGTCAATTTTCCATGTCAACATATGTGAATCTAGAATCCCTATCAGATATGCTCACCTCAAGAAACCCATGTAACCTAAAAATCTATTTTGTAAACATATTTACAACCACCAGTGCATCATCTTTGATGTTCCCTAAATGAAATATGCAACCTTGGTCAACTTATCAACTACCACCAAGATGGCATCATGTTGGTACCTAGTCTTAGGTAAACCTACAATAAAATCCATAGATATTACCTACCATTTTTGTGTAGATATATCATGTGGGTATAATTTCCTTATTGGGTGTTGATGTTATATCTTAACCTTCTAGCATTCTAAACATATTGCAATGAAACTAGTGATATTTTTCTTCATTCATGCCTAGTATAAGGTTTGTCTCATGTTTTCCCTCATTTTTGACCCTCTTAGATGAGCAAAATAGGGAGAATTATGCACCTCTTGCATAATTCATCTCCTTAGTTTAGTAATTTTGGGTATAACAAACCTATATTTGAAGCATAAGAGTCCATATTTTATGTTGAAATCCTTATTCTCTTCAGGATTTCTCTCAATTTTATCCTAGATTTCTATGCAATACGGATCTTGTAGTTGCATTTCTTTGACTTTATCCATCAAGTCTATATGACTATGGGTCAGTGTTGCTATATGCCTTCTCCTACTCAAGGCATCTACAACCTTATTTTCTTTCCCTTTGATAAACTCAATACCAAAGTCATATTCTACTAAGAACTCTATCCATCTTCTTTGCCTTGTGTTTAGCATAGGTTAGGTAAAAATATACCTTAGACTTTGATGGTCTATCCTTAGCTCAAAATATTTTCCCAACAAATAATATCTCCAAACCTTTAATGCATGCACAATTGCTACCAATTCTAGGTCATGTGTAGCATAATTCACCTCATGCTTCTTGTGTTTTCTAGACTCATATGCTACTTTAACCTCTTCCTGGGATAATACCCCACCCAAACCATCTAAGGAAGCATATATACACATGGTATAATTCCTAAGAGGATCTGGTATCTTGAGAATCAGTACCATAGTTAGCTTATTCTTCAAAGCCTCAAAGGAAGCCTTGCACATATCTATCCATTTGAAGTCCTTTCCATTTTTCTAAAGGTTGGTGATAGAGTAGGTAGTATTTGAATAATCCTTCAAAAAATACCTATAATAACACGTGAGCCCCATGAAGCTTCTCACTTCAGACACATTTTTTGTTTCAAGCCAACTTAATATAGCTTCAATTTTCTTAGGGTCTATAGTAATTTCTTTTGCTGAAACGATATGTCCCAAATACTATACATGTAGGGTATAAAACTTGCACTTGGAAAATTTTCCATATAACTGGTTTTTCCTCAGCACCTCCAACACTAACCTTAAGTGGTGGTTATGTTCTTCTTTGGTCTGAGAATATATTAATATATCATCTTAAAATACCAAAAAAAAAATGATCTAGTTATTTCTTGAACACATTGTTCATCTAATTCATAAAAGTTGGTGATGCATTTGTCAGCCCAAATGGCAACACTATGAACTCATAGTGTCCATATCTAGTCTTAAATATTTTCTTATGATTATCCTCTTCTTGAATCCTTAACTGATGATATCCAGATCTCATATCTATTTTTGAAAATATAGTAGCATCCTTAAGCTGATCGAAAAGGTTGTTAATCCTTGGCAAAGGATACTTGTTCTTAATGGTTACCTTATTCAGCATCATATATTTATGCATAACCTTAAGGAACCATACTTCTTTTTCACAAATGATATCATAGGTCCCCTAGGTGACACACTAGGTTTGATCAAACCCTCCTCTAATAAATCTTGAAGTTGCACCTTTTACTCTTACAACTCAATTGGGGTCATTATGTAAGGTGTCCTTGCAATAGGTTTAGTCCCTAGCATTAACTCAATAGTGAATTCAAATTCCCACTGAGGTGGTAGACCTTGAAGATATTTTAGAAACACATCCCTAAATTCATGCAAAATTGGGTGTTTCTCAAACATTTCCTCATCCCCATTTTCTCAAGTATTTTCGTTAATATTAACTACATACAACATACCACCTCTTTTAATGGCTTTATGTAACTACATAACTAATAATATGTGAGGTTGAAAATATTCTTGTCTACTTTTAACTCTTACCCTCTTATTATCCTTATCAATGTAATCCACAAACCTCTCTTGGAAATTGATTAAGGCTTCATGAGACTTTAACTAGTCTCTACCAAGGATAATTTCAAAAGCATGGAGTGGTGCTACATATAAGTTTCATACAATGGATCCATTGGATAGGGTTATCTTATTTGTAGGTAAACATTGATCCACTGAGTAGGTCTATCCAAAACCATACTCAAATTTCCACCCTTGTGCCAAAAATATCAATATTTTCGCTATATCCCCGATAATACTAGTGGAAATAAAACTATATGTATCTCCACTATCTATTAAAACTTTAACATCTTTATCAAAAAAATTACCATTCAACAACATAGGTGTTGCTTGTCCCTCCAAGTTTTTATTCTCGATAGTGGCATAAATTTGGTGTGACTGATCTTCTACTTTGTTACTTAGCTTTACTCATATTGGACACTTCTTGGTATAATGAGGACCCCCACATTTATAGCACCCTATCCTAGGTGCTTGATATCTCTCCTACCTTTTTGCCAATATTTATTCTTTCTATGTTGACTCATTCTACTTTGAAGGATGAGAGTTGGAACTATCTTTTTTTTTTATTTCTTTCTATTTTGCCCTTGGTTCCCATTGTTCCTATTACTAAAATTTAGGTTATATTTTCTATTTTTGTTTTATTCCTTATCCTAGTTCATAAACCTTGTGCTCTTTCTTTTTTTTAGCTCCTACCTATCTGTCTCTATCAACCCTAAATAGTGAAGAACTTTTTGGTTTGAATATTAGTCTCTTCTTATCTAGTCAAATCATAAGATATTTGCAGGTTTGAGTAGATTAATTATTGTACTAATCTTAAGATCTACCCCTAAGATGAACTTATACACCTTTAGTTGTTCATTATTCTCATACTCTAAAACATACTTCAAAAGTTTCACATATCTTTGAAAGTATACTTCTACCAATAGTGAACCCTATTGGAGGGTAGAGAAATCCTCAAACTTCTATACATAAAATTGATCAGAAAGAAAACTTTTCTTAAAATACCTAATAAAATTATCCCATTTAAGGTCCATAGCTTGGATATTTTTCCTGTCCTAAAGGTGTTCCACCATTCCAGGGTTGCATCCTAGAGATGAAGGGTAACCCACACAGTTTGGGTTTCATAAGAGTAAATATTCATGGAAAAGAAGGTTTCTAACTCATTCAACCATGATTTTATTGCATCTCTCGCTTCCTTACCATTTAATTTGGCTACTTTGACATTCTTAAGATCTTTAGCCAACTCAACCTCTATCTAGGTCCTACCCTCAAGACTTATTCTAGTAGGGTTCTCTTCTTGTCTATCCTCTAAACACTTGGTACTAGTTTCCCTATTAATTATGAATTCTAATATTTTTTGTTTTTGGTCCATCTATTCCTAAAGTAACTTTACTATGGAAGAGATATATTTCACTCTCTTATTGAAACCTACTATTCCTTCAATTTTTTATCAGGTTTTGCCCTCTTAGACTTCCTACTAGGATCTATTATTCTATCAATTCTTTTTCTAAAGTCTAGGGTTCATCCAAACTTCTTTTGGTTTTACACTATAGCTTCCTCTTATGCAACTATCCTCCTTTATTCAAATATTATCATCTTAAAACATGTGCCATCTCCTAACCGCACAAAGGAAATGGGTAGGTTACAATCCTCTCAATTATACTTATAATCAATTAGTTTTATTTCCCCTATGAACTAACTTAGACCATTATCTCTCACTAGATAATGATCATGGTTACGCTTACCTCATAACAAGGTGCTTTTCCCATTACTCCTAGGAATTTTACTCCTTGGTTTGACTAGTCCCAAAAGCATGCAATATCCATTGTATATCAGATCATGTTAATATCCTTAAAAGAGTAAGTATTCCCAAAGTAGCACATCAAGTCAAGGCTCATCCTAGGTATACTCTATGGAAGCTACTAGTCCTATGACCTAGATATCTTATACCAACTGTAACAACCCCTTAAAACAAACCCAAGAGAGAGATACTTTTCTTTTTAAGGTTCACAAAGAAGTCTCATATTTATTTTAGCATCCTCAAGGCTTCACCATATTTGAGTTCAATATCACTACAAATGACACTCAATGGATAGGAGTGGTCAATATCCCTTATGTTTTAGGGTTCACCTTACTAAACCTCAATGTTTAGGACACCAAAGTGGTTTTCCACCTTTTATATAGGTTTTCCACCTTTTCTATACCCTCATTGGCATAGGACAATATGACCATAGTGTAGAAGTTATCCTTTAAGGTCCATAACACTTAAAGGTGAATACGTATTCCCTAATATTACCCTAATTCCATATAAGTAAGTTAATTAGGTGTAAAGTCTTGGTGCTTAATTACCACATCTCTATGGGCTAACTAAGGTCATTACCGCTCATTTTACAATGAACATGATCACCTAAATCTATACGTTCAAGGGACCACCATTGATATCTTATGAATGATTCTAATAACTTCCTAGTTATGAAAACACTCAATCCTCAATGTTCAAGGTGTATCAATTCACAAGAATTTGGCTATTGCATCAATTTAACTCCTAGTTTCATGAGTTCCTAGTTATTGCATTCTCACAACTCCTTCTAGGACTCATATCTACCTTGTTATTGCATCAATGTAACTCCTCCCAGTATTGGGCTATTTTTATTTGACTCAAGTCCTAAAATAAGTTCTATATCCATCCCAAGAACTCTTTTCCAACCTAAGATAGCATTAAAGTGATATAAAACAATTCTCTCTAGATATAAATGCTTAAAATAAAACAACATGCCTAAAATATAGCATAACATAAAATCTTAACTAAAACATTACATCATAAATCTAGCATTAGCTTCAACATAGTGTCATCACTATAAAGCATCAAAAATTTAGCTCTAAATTAAAGTTGATCAAAGAGCTAAAGCAACGCTATGTAAAAGAAGCATTCCCCTAGAAACCAAAACCAATTATTCATAATGCTAGCATCATTGTAAAATGAATACATAAAGCTTTTCCATCATAAAAATATCTCCATAAACATTTATTCTTTCACAATGAAAGAAAATATTTTGCAAGATAAAGATCACAATCCAAATAATTCCTTGTTCAAGCTTAAATCAATCAACATTCCCATGTCTTACAAAAATGACTATGTCTTGTATAACTTGGAAGTTTTAATTAAGAAACACAAAGCAAATTCTTATTTACATAATAACTTTCCAATATCAAAACCATTGTATCTAAGTTTCCTTTGTGCCCTCTTCTTTTCATGATTATCTTAATTAATGGAAAATATCCTACAACTTGAGAAACATTTAGGGATCATGACAACTTTGTATACAATAAAAATTAGCATGCTCTAAGTATGATGCAAGCAACCATGCATACAAACATAAATAATAAAATAAGGAGAGAATCCCATACTCCTCTCTATAATAGCCCCCTTACCTACTCAAGTCTCAAGAGTCCATTATAATTTCAACCAACATTCAACATACTTTTGAAGTAAGATGCAAGAAATAAATCTATAGCAACAAGGAGAGAATCCTATACTTCTCTCTATAATGGCCCCCTTACCTACTCAAGTCTTAGGAGTCCATTATAACATCATTATCCTAACACAATAATGATTTTCCAAAGAACATTATACTATAACATCTATCAATTTTCATTAACCATCATCCTAACATAATAATGATTATTCTTTCAAAATATATTATAATATAACATCTATTAATTTTCATTAACCATTATCCTAACATAATAATGATTATTCTTTCAAAAGATATTATAATATAACATTTATTATTTTTTCATTAACCATTATCCTAACATAATAATTATTATTATTTCAAAATATATTATAATATAACATCTATTAATTTTTCATTAACCATTATCCTAACATAATAATGATTATTCTTTCAATAGACATTATACTATAACATCTATTAATTTCATTAACCATTATCATAGTGCTCAACACTGCAATGAAACCATTTGAATAGAAAACAACCATCATAATTTTAATTCCCAATAAGCGACACTTATAAAGGTATAAAAAAACTCCCCTAAAGGTTTACCAATGACCTCTACCAAAAGCAAACCTTCAGCAAGCCTCCAAGACAAACGACTCAAAATACCAAGCAACTATGGCAAAGATAAGACATACATTCAGACGTCACCCTCAACCAACTCAACCTAGAACACAATGGAGAAAGAATCGCTACCATGGACCACCTGGAGGGTATTCA
This sequence comes from Wollemia nobilis, assembly GCA_028583015.1. Taxonomy (NCBI): domain Eukaryota; kingdom Viridiplantae; phylum Streptophyta; class Pinopsida; order Araucariales; family Araucariaceae; genus Wollemia; species Wollemia nobilis. The sequence goes on from JAQPPZ010000442.1 coordinate 4,294,089, forward strand.
TAAATATAATCAACTCTCCAAAGCTCAAGCCAAAATAGACCTATAGGTTTAGAATCTAGGCAAACTTCTACACTAAGAAGAAAGAGGGAAAACAATACCTAGGAAAAAATCTACTCAAATGTTGACCAATGCCCACCTAACACTAAGCTTAAACCAAAAACCAAGCACCCAAAATAGGACATCAACCAAGATAATCCTACCATCAACGTATAACCTATGGAGAAAATTTTCCAAGTCTTAGCCTATAGATGATGGGTTATTGATAGAAATAGCCTATACAACAAGGATAGTGAAACAAAACCAAGCCACCAGACTAACAAACAAAGGCACCAAAAACACCAATCCAACAAGTAAGGTAAAGGAGTAACCATACATAATCAAGCAGTAAAGAAAAACATTATATAGAGTACAAGCATAATAAATATTGCAATGTAATCTAGATTCTACCTCTTATCACAATATTTCTGATGCTATCCTCGTCTCCACATGCTTCCTTCATTTCCTCCTCTTCCAAGAGACCCCAAAACAGCCTAATCCCTCATCAAATAGCACCTAAAAATCCTTGTAACAGGTGGGATTCCATTCCCCTACCTTATTAGATTCATTGGCCATACTTGCCATCATGCTCTAACTCGCATTTGTAAAGGCATCTCATGCATGTTGAGGTCAAGTTGAAAGTTGCCCGATGTGCACTTGAAAATACAAGGATTAATCTTCTAATTAATTTATTATTCCAACCTTAGGAAATCAATTATTATTATTATTATTTTATTCCTTTCTATTTAAGCATGGATATAAAGGTAAACAAAATATAATCCAAATAATAAAACCAAGATACCATTGCTTCTAATATAGTGAAAGGATCAATTATTTGCTAATCAATACCATATGTCAATATGAATTATTAACACTAACATTAATATTCAAGCATTAATGGTATTATCCCTATTAATACTTTTATTGGGCTATCTACCCAAACCAAAATCTCCAATACAAGCAAAACAAGGATTTAAAATATTATACAATGTTGCTTTATCTTTAAACAGATGGCTCTTTAAGATAACTAGAACATTATTCCCATCATACCAAAGATGGCTCCTTCACCAAAGCAACCTTTCGATCCAACATTGTATTTATCAACAAGCACAAATGCAATGCATCTACATGAAGGTAATCTTTACCTTAGAGTTGTTGATGAACAAGTCATCACCATAATTTCCCATCTCAGGTGGTTATCCCATATTAATCCACCAATGAGAGTACCTAGTCCTGCAACCACAAATACATCAACAGTACCATATTCCAAGAATGGAATCAAAGCACAAAGTACATCTAATCATTCTTATTGACATAAAATAAGGCTATGCATTAGGCATCCATATTTTAATACATAGTTCATTATAAAAAATAAGTCATGCCAAGGAGGGTTGTTACACTCTACTACTAATCCATCATTTTTTCTGTAGGTGAAAAAAAGCATCATCAAGAAGTAGTAGCGTCAATGGCCTTTACATGAGACTAGCACAGTTTTTGCTAGCAATGCTTTCATAAGAATGCAACACTTCTTCCTAATTTTCTAATCCAATCCCTTCATTTTAGCATTCATATCTTAGGATTATTTACCAACTACTTTGTATCTATTTCTATTTCTATTTCTATTTCTACATTTTTGTTTATTCATTAAGGATAATGAAAAGGAAAGAAATTAGTTAGTATTAATCATTAAGATGTCATCTTTAATACTGTATATCATTAAAAAAAAAATTGTATTTTCTAAGTGGTAAGAAGGATAAATTTCTTGTTGATGATATTGTGTTCTAGGAAAAAGCTTCTTTTTCCTTCACATGCAAAAACTCATTTATAAAAATGAAAGAAACATATAACAATAGGGCAGACCATAAGAAACCAAGATAAAACCTTGGATGTTGTATAAGAGTTCTATCTTATCTATTGATAGAGGTAGGCTTCTAGTTTGTGTGAACAAGTGGAAAATAGTAGATCTAGAAAATATTATCCCCGTGTTCAAAAGAGGCATCAAATAATCAGCATTCACTATTCATCACAAATGCTTTTATCTTTTTCTCTGGATAACTTTTAGGTTTTGTTTTTACTTGTTTATTCTTTTGATAATATTATGCCCGTGTTCAAAAGAGGCATCAAATAATCAGCATTCACTATTCATCACAAATGCTTTTATCTTTTTCTCTGGATAACTTTTAGGTTTTGTTTTTACTTGTTTATTCTTTTGATAATATTATGCCCGTGTTCAACAGAGGCATCAAATAATTAGCATTCACTCTCACAAATGCTTTTGTATTCTTTTTCTATATGAGTTCAACTTTTCCACTTCTACCGCCGACTCTCGCCAGCCAAATAATGAGGCGGCTTCAAAACTCTTCAATCTTCTCGATGAGAATCGTGATTTACCAGGTATGTTTACGAGGCGTGATGAAGTTTCTCTTCGAAATAAAGTAAGCATGTTGTCTTATATGGCCTTTTTACAGATTCCGTATGCAAATAGTGGCATCAAAATATATAATAAGAAACAAGAAGAGTAATGGGCTTTCTCAACTATTACGTCAATTAATTGGCTGTTGGCTTAACATTATAAGATTATTTTGTCTGACACTTATGTAGATCTCTGTTTGATACTCACCCTTTCCATCCTCTCACCGCCACACCAGGTGTGTCACAACAAACACACCAAGTCTGCATTTTGATAATAGCATAACATTAAAAATCGAAGTTGACCTGTGAAAAATACGTTTTCCAACAAGTTTTGCAGCCATGAAATAACAAAAAAAAAAAATTCAGCAGATTGTTTAAGAAGATAGGAATCCCTTGAAACCGTCGCAATCTTTAATACTCAATTATAATGTGTTCTAAATAATCTAATATAACTGAAGATAATGGCTCCACCGTCACAGGAAAGAACACATTGACTAATTAAATCCTGCGTTACCTACGCTCTGCTACCTTCATTTACTTCACTACCGACTTAAAAAGTCAAATGGTGCTGATCCCTCTGTTATGTCACGGGAAATCGACAGTTCATTGGTAAAAAAGAATAAACTTTCGGCGGTTTACCGTTGAAACCCACACATAATATAATAAACATTATTTTATCCTGAGGCGTGGCCTGCATGGCATTTGACTCGTTAGTTTCTTTTTAAGGCCTAGATCCGTCCGCTTCGGAATCCATTGAAATCTTCCATAGATCCGTCCGCTTCGGAATCCATTGAAATCTTCCAACGCCCCTCTTGAACTTATTCCGGAGACCAAAATTTAATTTCTTACGTACAAAAATATCTGCCACCCTTTGATTTTAAAAAGAAAAATGAGATGTTTATTTAATTTTATAATAATGTATGCTCTTAACAGGTCGTTCAACGCTTCAAAGAACAACAGTGCAACACGCGGAATCGGCAAAACTATTATAATATTTTTCTATGATAGGATAAAGTTGACACACAATGCCCGCAAGTTTTTCCTGTTTTTTAATAAATGAGATATTTTACAGCTTACTTTCTAATAAATAGAATATATATTTGGTAACTCTCCTTGCAACGGGGTGTAGGGCAACAGTTTGGGCTTTGGCTTTTTTTCTGGAGGTCCAAGGTTCAAACGGTAGCGTGGGCGAGTGTGTGAGGGGGTGGGTGTGTTTCCTTGGTGGAGTTGTTGTAACAGGTTGAGGGATTCCTGGTCAAAATCCCCATATCTTAATATTACAACAAAAAAAAACACCTTGCAAGTTAGTTCTTTTTTGTACTCTTATTCATAGGAGAGTTGGTCACAACCACACTATTTATTGTAATCGAATAAGTTGACAAGACAAGGTTCAAAAGTAATAAATAGAATATATATTTGCTTCTACCTATTTGTTACGTGGAAGAGTTGATCACAACCACACTATTTATTGTAACCCATTAGTTAACAAGGACAAGGTTCAAAAGTAATAAATAAAATATATATTTAGTAAATAGAATATATATTTGTAACTCACCTTGCAATCTATGCTCCTCCTTGTGTTCTTATCTATTCTATAGATAGGAGAGTTGGTTACAAATAACAGACAAGCTGACAAGGACAAAGTTTAAATGAGAGGGCTACTTCCACCAAACATATTTCTTTTGGTTATTGTTAGGGTTCAAACCACATAACTACCCCCATCAAACCTATTACTTCTCATTATTATTGACCTAATATGAGGACACCTAAAAAATTAGATCAGATTACTACCTTTACAAACAAACTAAACTTAATAGTTGAACTTAAATGTTTTCTTAAAAATGCCCAAAAAGGAAAGAGTGGCCAGAATCGTCAGTAACGATGGTAAAAGCATCCCCGTGTTTACAGGGTCATAGCCGTTGAGTAGGGCGGTGGATCTCGAACTGTCCCAAGCTAATCGGGATTTGACTTTTAAATCCAATCTGGCGACGGGATCTTCACGAATTGCTGGCAGGAAATGACGTTATAATCGGGATTTGACTTCTTAATCATATCCGGGGAAGGCATCTCTACGAATGGGTGGCAGGATTTGGCATATAATGCCGAGCGCGTAGACTTCACCAGCATTCATGGCGCAGCCCAACCAGCTCAGCAGCCTACCACTCTCCCGCGTGAGTTATTGCCGTAAACATATCTATATAACTGTCCGTGTCGCTATCCAGACCCAATAGATTGTACCAAGAGGAATCCAATCCAGCACCTTCTACAGGAGAACTATAGAATATAGATTACAACCTCCTCCACAATTAATTTGTTTCGAGCATGGATTCGGCGGAGAATTTGGAGGTGGATATCCCATCCTACTTTCTGTGCCCGATATCGATGCAGCTGATGAAGGACCCCGTAACGATGTGCACGGGCGTTACCTACGAGAGGGAAAGCATCGAGAAATGGATGTATATCTGTGGCAAAAAAACCTGCCCTGCAACAATGCAGGATCTGCAGAACCGTGAGGTTACACCGAACCACACCCTGCACCATGTGATACAAGAGTGGTGCGTAGCCAACTCTTCCAAGGGAGTGGAGCCGATCCCCACGCCGTCGCCGCCCCTCGACGCCGATCAATTGGGTAGTCTCCTCGGTGACATCGAGTGCTGCCCGGCGCCGCCCTTCCAAGTGAAGGCGTTGAAGAAGCTCCGCTCTCTGGCAGGAGAGAGCGAGAGCAACAGACGCTGCATCGCCGCCTCCTCTGCGCCCGCCGCGCTCGTCTCCGTCATCGAAAACCAGACGGCGGAAACCGATCAAGCCGGGTTCTACGAAGCCACGGTGGCCTGCGAAGAGGCGCTGGGAGTTCTCTACTCTCTTCCCTTACCTGACGCGACGGTGGATTCCCTCGCCACCAAGGGGTGCCTCAAGTCCGTCGCCTGGATTCTGAAACGGGGCACCTCCAACGCCCGGTTCCACGCCGCTATTCTGCTGCAGACCGTTGCCCGCAACGCGCTTGAGCGTTTCGCCATGAACGCCAACGACGACATGATGGAGGGGCTGCTCGAGCTCTTGACGGAGGAGGTCTGCCACCAAGCGACCATGGCGGCCCTCGAGGTTTTGACGGCAATAAGCTCCAACTGCAGGCGCACCAGAATCAAGGCTATCGAGGCGGGCGCCGTGTCGATCTTGATCGAGTCGCTGCCGGATCAATCGCAGAGGAGTACCTGCGAGAGGACTCTCTGTTTGCTTGACGTCTTGTGTGGGTGTGCGGAGGGGAGGGCGGCCATGGTGGATCACGCCATGGGCATTCCTGCGGTGTCCAAGAAAATTATTAGGGTTTCCATCTTTGCAACGGAGAAAGCCGTTCGGATCCTTTGGTCGCTCTCTAAATGTTCTCTGTCTCCGCGCGTTTTGAATGAAATGTTGCAGATCGGTGCCGTTGCCAAGCTGTGTATGCTTCTGTACGCTGAGTGTACGCCCAAGACGAAGAGCAAGGCCAAGGAGATGCTCAAAATGCACGGTAAGTGTTGGCAGAACTCGTCTTGCGTTCCCCGCTAATTTATCCAGTAATTCAAAGACAGTGATCATCCTCTAAAAAAAAATTATTTCTGCATCTCAATTTTTTGGGGGAGGGGGAAATTGTGTGATGTTGCCAATGAAAAATATTATACCGCCCCATCCCAATAGAAAGACCCACAATCTTTTTGTAAACTCTTATGACTTTGTTATAATTTTGATGAGAATTCTGCACTACAATCCTTAATTCCTAGCGGTGAAAAGGAGGATTCCAACTACAGCTTTAGCGGTGTTTAAGAATTTCCAGTCAGTAAACCTTCATCTGTTATATCATGAATCTAAGCGTGTGGTTTGGGTGACTTACATCATGAACAAATGGCAAATGTAAGACATCTGTAGTACCAAATAAATTTTCTAGGTAAATGGGATCTTATGTAAAACGACTGTATTGTTACGATTTATTTACTACATGGTCACAATTATTTATGGAAATCTGTGGATAGTAACTGCACTTGGGTTCCAAACTATAACGAAACTCATTATGGGAAATCAATGATTCTGTACATATATAATAAGAGAATTATATGTTTGAATTCGCCTTCATGCTGTGGGTTTGTAATTTTTTCTGAAAATGGATGGAATATGCAGTAAGTATCAGCTATCTAAAGTTGTTTCGTTTCGTGTTGTATTTCTAGAAAGGCCTTGAAATGAAAAAGGATTTAGGACTTTAGAACACGAAGGCTCCAACTGCACTCTTACACGTCTGTAATTATCTGGACCCAAGGCATCCAGGTGCATCCGATACATATATAGATATAGATATAAGTTCACTAAATATAAATTGCTGAGTCAAACGTTTAACAGACAACCGTTTCTCTTAGATTAAAGAATCAATTAATAAGTTCATATCATTCTTAATATAGAACGCAAATATCAATACTATTATTCAGTCCATTAGTTCTATTTTTAGATATAATCATTCAAGTGAAGCCATTGTATATAAGAAGCTTAGGATTAAAAATGAGTGGAAAACAAATAATTAAGCATTCATATTAGAAAGTTGGTGGGCGTAGTCGATTGTAAGTTGGTGGGTCTAGTGGATTGGTAAGTTGGTGGGTCTAGTGGATTGGTAAGTTGGGGCGTTTACCGAGAGGAGATCTAGGTTCTAATCTTGCGGGCATGTCCATGTATAGCCAGTAGCTCGATATGATTGCGTGTTGCATCTTACTGATGACGATGATCTGTTTCTTGCTTGTTTGGCGGTCCCTTTCATGCCACGTGTTGAACCATACTGACGAAGATGGTGCGGTCCCCTTCATGCCACGTGTTGAACCAGACTGACGAAGACGGTGCGAACCCTATGCGTCCGACGAGACTCATCTAATGCCGGGTTACCATTAACGTGTTGAACCAGACTGACGAAGACAGTGCGAACCATGTGCGTCTGACGGGGCTTATCTCATGTCGGGTTACCATTAACGAGACGATGGGTATGTTGAAACCTTCACTAATAGTTTGAACCCTGTCAGTTGCATTGAAAATTACTTAAAAAAAAAAAAAAAAAAATTGTGATTGTAACCGATTTACCTACTAACCAAAAAAACATTTATATTAGAAAAAGAACAATCAATAATAGGCAGACGATGGTATGGTTGAAAATATTTCTATACATCGTAATAATCAATGTCGGCCAATAACCAGGCATAGCGGGATCATTTTCCTCATTTGAGTTTCCTTAATGAAATTCAGTAGGTATATTATTAATGTTATAATACATATTAATAATATTTAGAAAAACAATAAATTAAATGTGAAAAAATAAAAATAAAGAAGTGATGTATGTTTAAAATAAATTAAAGTGTAAAAGTTAAATAATTTTTAAAATAGTTTTGTCATTATAAATAAAAATAAAAATTGATAATTAACATAGATAAAGGGTTAATGATGTCATGAATCACCCATTACCATAGAATTAAAGCATGTCCAAAATTAAAACGATTGATAATTTTTGGAGGTAGTGTCTATACATTAGCATATGTTATTATCCTTATAATAAATAGACTACATGTAAGTTAATAACATACAAGTGTGATCGGGAGTGTGTCTAAAATAGCCTATTAGCGAAGTAAGAACCTGGAATGCTGTCGATGGAACGTTTTTGAGCTTTGGCGATTTGGCGGGAAACTTTCTGAACTGTCGTCGGCCGAGGCTCTAGGGTTTCTGGTGGGAAGATTCTACCAGGGACTCAGGTGGTTTGCTGTTGTTTTTTGCTGACGGCTCTTTCGTTGCCCCGGGAGGGCCCAATGGGGTCTCCTCCAGGATTTCTCGATGGGAAGAAGACCTCTTATGCCGAGATATTAAGAGAAAACCCTGCGTCTTCCTCCGATGAAGCTCAGCGGAGTGCTTACCATTCGCTATCCAGGAATGCGGGCAAGGGTTCTCCTGTGCATAGAGTCAATGGATGTCTCCCGCAATCCGCTTCCAGACCGAAGATTGTCATAGAACCAGAGCTGGTCGAGGACACGATCAACTACCGTGCTACTCATGATCTGATTTGCAAATTCATGGGCATCCGACCCACCCTGCACTTTCTGCACTCCTGGGTGAGACAAAACTGGGAGCCTATCGGTGAGTACTCCTTATGGCCCATAAGCAATGGGTATTTTATTATTAGTTTTTCCTCCTTAGCGGATAGAAACAGAGCATTTGAATCAGAAAAGAGGAGCCATGGCCCGGCAGGGCTATTTGTCCAACCGTGGAGAGCGGGCTTCGACCCTCGCATTGAGCCCATGGCTGTCCCGGTTTGGATCCGGCTGTATGCTCTCCCGATGGAGTTTTGGGGTGAGCAGATTCTTGAACTGATAGGTAACTCTCTAGGTAGATATTTGGGAGTTTCCAAAGATACCATAGAAGGAAACACTGCTGTTTATGCGAGAATTTGTGTAGAACTGGATATTAGCCAGCCGCTACCAGCTGAGATGGAACTGGAGTTAGCAGGACACTCCTGGATACAGCAGTTAGACTATGAAGCCCTACCTTTCCGATGTAGAGTTTGCCATAAGCATGGCCATTTGGCAAGGTTATGCCCAAATATCTTGAGCAACAAAAGCGGATGCTCTCTCGGGGAATAGCCCCAAGAGGGTAAGTCCACTCCGGTCAAGGAACCACCCATCATTCCCCCTGGTTCTGATGCCCAGAAAGATGGCTTTGAACAGCGAGAAGAGAAGAAGAAACAAAAAGAGAAATGGCAAGGAGCAAGCTCATCCCAAGCCAACCAACCGGTATGAAATCTTCAAATCTCTTGTGGATCAAGAAGACCAAATTATGGAAGGAGCAGATGGGAACCTTGAGGATAATATCATCCTTTCTCATGCTCCTCCCTCACCAACCCCTGTCCTAGAACAGGTGATTGACTCCTCTGAGATTTTGCAGCTAGAAAACCCAGGGGCATTGGTAATCCACTCCCCAGCATAGCCAGCTATTAAAGATGTCACCATGGGAAATGCAGAAAAGTTCAGAGAAAGACCAGCTCTAGGGATTACCCAGGTGGAGAAGAGGTCAAAAAATAGTAATTCCCAAGGGGTGGGCAGGAAATCCAATAAGGATCTAATTGCAGTGCAAGGAGATAAGCTAATCAATGGAGGATTGGCGAGAACAATTGATTCGTATTGCTCCCAAGGTTTCCAATGATTATTCAATCTTGGAATGTGAGGGGTTTAAACGGTAGAACCCATCAATCTGTTGTTCAAAGACTTTTAGAGGGAAGTAAAACAGACTTTCTGCTCATTCAGGAGACAAAAATGTCTTTAGACCTTATGAGTAAAACTGTCAGTCGAATCTGGAGGGGTGCTGGCCATATGGCTGTGGCTGCTCTAGGTGCCTCGGGAGGGATTGCTACTCTTTGGAACCCTTTGGCGTGGATAGCAATAGAACATATAGCCTGGAGGGGTGTCCTCACATCTCTTTTTAGGAATATTGTTACAGCTGAACAAGTCTTAATTACAAATTTCTATGGGGCTCAGAACATCGATGGTCAGCGGTCTCAATGGAAAGTTGTTCAAAACATGAGGTCCTCCGGGGAAGATTTTGATTGGATTATTGCTGGGGACTTCAATGCCAAATTATCTGCCGAGGGATCGGGGAAGGTGGCATCCCGAGTTTTGGATACAGGGGACCGGATTTTTATTGCCCAAGTCCAGGCCTTTAACCTTGTTGATATCAAAGGCCCTGGTACAAACTTTACCTGGACTAATAAGAGAAGAGAGCCATACAACAGGAGGGTTAAGCTTGACCGGTTTCTGGTCTCGGAGGAAGCTTATGTTAGATGGAATATCAAATTCCAGATTTTGGAGGGCCCGAGTCTCGAGATCACTCTCCCATTTCTTTGGAGGGAGGGACTATGTCGAGGCGATATTACAAACCATTTAAATTTGAAAATTTTTGGTTGCAAAAAGAGGACCTCCGAAGGAAAATTCCACGATGGTGGGAAGAAGGTCGTCTCCCTTTTGGGACAGCTATGTTCAAATTTCATAAACGACTTCTTTTTGTTAAGAGTAAACTAAAACGGTGGAGGCAAACTAACAAATCTGATTTCCGGCTCCAACGGGCTCCCTTGTTGGCCGGATGGAATGAGGTGCAAAAACAATTCGGGGAAGGAATCATTTATGAGCATCTTAAATCCGAGGATGATGCTTTACGCAAAGCGGTTGAGGACATTGATAATCAAGAAGAGATCTATTGGAAACAGAGAGCAAGAAACACATGGTTATTAGAAGGAGACAGAAATACAAAATTTTTCCATCGCTCTGCTTGTGCTAGAAGACAATTGAATAACATGGAACTCCTTCAAGACGAGAATGGAAACTCTTTTGACACTCTCCATGATATGCACTCCCACTCAATGGAGTATTTCTCAAACCTCTTTAAGGAAAGTATGGAGCATGATGTGGAAGCCCAAAATGAAGTCATTGATGGCATTCCCTCTATTATCTCTCATGAAGAGAATCAGGCCCTTCTTAAGCCCATTGATCGTGATGAACTCAAGAAGGTGGTCTTTGGGATGTGCACTTTGGAAAATCGCCTGGTCCTGATGGCTTCCCTATTGAGTTTTTTCAGGCCTTACGGGATATCCTGGAGGAGGATGTGCTGGCTGTCATTGAGGAGTCCCGAACTAACAAAAGAATGCTCAAGGCTCTAAATCACACCTTTATTACCTTAATTCCAAAAGGAGAGGGGGGGCTCACATTTCTGATTTCAGACCTATTGCCTTATGCAATGTGATTTACAAAATAATCACTAAAATTATGGCTGAAAGACTAAAACCTCTTCTTCAGAATATAATCTCCCCGGAGCAAGGGGGTTTTGTTGAAGGGAGACAGATCTTGGATGGAGTGATCTTGGCTCAGGAGGCTATCCATACTATGCACAATTCGGGTAACAAAGGAATGTTCATCAAAGTGGATATGTCTAAGGCTTATGACGAGTAGAGTGGGGCTTCTTGGTCAAGATGTTGGCAGCCTTTGGTTTTTCTCGGGATTTGGATTGCTTGGGTCATGAGCTGTATCTCTACGCCTTCATACTCTGTTTTAATTAAGGGGCTTCCCTCGCCACCTTTTGGAGCCTCTCGGGGTCTCCGCCAAGGAGACCCTTGCTCTCCTTATCTCTTTCTCATCTTGGCTGAAGGATTAGGCAGACTCCTCCTGAGAAGAAGACTTCAAGGACAGATAACAGGAATTAAAATCGGGGCTGAAGTTTTGACTCATTTACGGTTTGTGGATGATCCTTGGATTGGTGGGAGTGGCCGGCCTCAGGGAAGCAAGAGGAATCAGAGATTCTCTAAACGTCTACCTCCGGGCCTCTAATCAAGTCATCAATGAAACAAAATCCAAAGTGGTCTTCTTTAATCTTGATCAAAGGTCACAAGACAGAGTTATTGAGATCTTGGGATTCACTAGGACCTCCCTTCCTGTTGTTTACACGGGGGTTCCTCTGCATTTCAAAAAACTGAAAGCTGATTTCTGGAAGGACCTTTTGGATGGCATCAAAGAGAGAATGAATCATTGGTCTCATAGATGGTTAAGCTATGGGGGCCGACTGACTTTCCTGCAGTCTGTTATTCAGGCCATGCCAATTTATAAATTCTCTATTATGGCTGCCCCTCCATCAATTTGGAAAGAGCTGGACAAAGTGGCTAGAAGTTTTCTTTGGGAAGGTGCCAAAGGAGAGAGGAAATGGGCCTTGGTTGGATGGGATAAGGTCACCCGGCCCAAGGAAAAAGGTGGGCTGGGATTAAGAAGCTCCAAGTTTAACAATCAGGCTCTGGCTGGTAAATTGTATTGGAGGTGGATTTCCCAGCCAACGTCCCTCTTCAGCAGAATCCTCTCTAGTAAATACTTGGGTCTTGTTCACCCCAATGACTTGGGCCGCTTTCCTTTGGAGGGTAATGGATCATTAGTGTGGCAGGCGCTCAAGCTTGGATCTCGCATTATCAAAGATCAATTGTTCTGGAAAGTTGGGAGAGGGGAGAAGGCCCGGTTACGGAGTGATTCTTGGGATCAGAATCCTCCCATTCTTGCTTGTGTTTCCTGAATTGCATCCGTTAAAATCAGCTCTAGAAGATAAGGGATGGATCCATATTGAGAGCTACTTCAATACCAGCCAATTGGGGGAGTATAAGGTTCAAAAGTTCAAGCGGCTCGGTGAATGGCCTATTCCAATCCCTCCGGAGCAGGCTCCAACTCTGGAAAAACTCTTGTCAGAACGGTTTCTTACTGGGAGAGATGAGGAGGATGAGCTTGCCTGGGGCTTTGGGAACCTTGGGGTTTATACTGTGAAGGAGGGCTATGATTCGATCCTTCCAGAGCCCCCCCCACACTCTTTTCCAGTTCAAGAATGGAGGAAGATTTGGCATCCCAAGGGCTGGCCGAAAGTGAACTTCTTTGCACGGCAGCTGATGCACAATGGAATCCTGACCTTTGACAATCTCAGAATCAGAGGCATCATTGGTCCTTCCCAGTGTGTTTTATGCTATAGGAATGAGGAAACTGCGGATCATCTTCTGTTTGATTGTCCTTTCACACAACAGATTTGGCATCGTTGGTTCTCCCATTTTAAACTTCAGGCTATTGGAGACTTGTCTCGGACCAATTTATGGGAAAGTCTGGAAGAGAGGTAGATTTACATCTAAAGCTCTTCGAACCAGCTGGGAGCTTGGTTTCCTTTTTATTTGGTGGCAGGTGTGGTTGGAAATAAATGCTCGTATTTTTCGTGAAACCTTCTCTTCGGTGGATGGGATATGGCAGGTCATCTGGAGCAAAGTTGTGGAAACCGTTGCCATCTATGCTGAGGAGGAAAATCAGCCTACTTCTAAGCCTCTGGAAGAGAGAGCTGCTGATCTTGAGAGACAGGTAAGAAGTTGTTGGAAACCTCCCCCAGAAGGCTGGATCAAAATCAACACTGATGGAGCTGCAAAAGGCAATCCGGGCAATGCTGGAAGTGGAGTAATCTGTCGTGATCATGCTTGGGGATGTGCTCTATTGGGAATTGCAAGGTCTGGGATATGCCACAAACAATGAAGCCGAGGCCTTTGCTATTAAATCTGCTTCCATCTGGGCCGTCAAGCAGGGTCATAGAAAGATAATCATTGAGTCTGATTCCCAAATCCTGGTTGGCGCTCTTGATTGCATGAGGAACTTTGCCTTAAAATCTTGGAGGCTACGGATTCTGGTCTCCCAAATTAAAGAGCTTTGGAAGGAATTAGAGGATGTGATACTTGTTTATGCTAGTAGATCTCTTAATAAAGCGGCTGATTTCCTTGCTAAGATGGGTGCTGAGAGAGAGGTTGGGATGCATCTGCATAGTAATATGCATGTGGAGGATGCGAGAGATTAGACAAGGCCTTGAACAAATTTTGAAATAATGTGCGGTGTTTTTTATGCTAAGGAAATTTTTTTGTCGCGATATCGCGACATGTAGTCTTTGTCGCGGCCTCTAGCTGGAAGCTGTCGCGATATCGCGACAGGTTGAGCCTCCGCGGCCTTTGGTGGGTTTCTGTCGTGATATCGCGACATGTCGTGCTATCGCGACATGTCGCGCTATCGCGGTCCTTGTTGAGATCCTGTCGCGATTTCGCACCCCTTTTGAAGTTGAAAAGCAAAGTTGAAATTTCGTCGCGTTATCGTGACAAGTTGGAGAGTGGGAAGCTGCAAGGTAATCTTGTCGCGATATCGCGACACGTTTGGCACTTAAGCGGTTGGGAGGAAAATTGTCGCGATATCGCGACCTGTAGCGCCGTCGCGGCCTCGAGCTGGAAGTTGTCGCGATTTCACGACAGGTTGAGCCTTTGCGGCCTTTGGCGGGTTTCTGGCGCGATATCGCGACATGTCGCGCTATCGCGGCTCTTGTTGAGATTATGTCGCGATTTCGTGCCTCTTTTGAAGATGAAGAGCAAAGTTGATAATTCGTCGCGATATCGCGACAGTTTGGTAAACTGGAAGCTGCAAGGTATTTTTGTCGCGATATCGCGACACGTTTGGCACTTAAGCGGTTGGGAGGATAATTGTCGCGATATCGCGACCCTTTTGTGGCATGAGTGCCGTTCAGAAACTTCGTCGCGATTTCGTGACTCCTTTTGCGTGCGGCTGTCGAGGGCCCTTCCTGTCGCGATCTCGCGACATGTCGCGTTATCGCGACTGTTGGCACCGACGCGGTCGAGACGGGGGTGATTGTCGCGATTTCGTGACATGTCACGATTTCGCGACATGTCGCCTTTTCGCGCCCTGTTGTTTTCTTTGCCCTGGGGTTGCTAGTGCTGCCTTTGTGCTTTGCCCTTGTTGGGTTGCTCTTTGCTCTGGGTCGGGATGTGTTTTCTCCCGTTTGTAATTGGTCTTTGTATTAATACAAGTTTTCATTTTTTTTTTTTTTTTTTAAACATACAAGTGTGATCGAGAGTAAGTGCACTTGCGAGTGCAAGCGCGAGCTCAGAGTAAGTATAGTAGCAAGTAAGTACAACCAAAAGCAAGTGCAAGTGAGTGCAAGCGCAAGCTGAGAGTGAATGAGATCAGAGAGGGGATGTGAGCCAAAAGGGAGTGTGAGCCGAGATTCAGTCATGGCAGTAGAGTGACAAGTTTATTCGGAGTGCATCAATACTTCAAACCTTTACCATGAATGTGTGAAACATTGTTTTCAAAAAATTGTTGAAGCCAAGGAACATCGAAAAAAATAAGAGATAAGGGCAATAGTGAGGCAAGAGAGAGTGCAAACTAAAAGGGAGTGCAAACTAAAAGGGGGTGCAATCCAAGATTCAATCATGGCAAAAGAGCAATAGGTTCATCCAGAGTGCATCAATGCTTCAAACCCTTACCACAAATGCGTGGAATATTGTTTCCAAAAAATTATTGAAGTGAAGGAATACCGAGAAAAAGAAGAGACACAAGAAATTATGAGCCAGGAGAGAGTGCAAGCCAGGAGCAAGTGTGAGATAAAATAGAGTGCAATCTGGGAGTAAGAGCAAGTACGAGCAAAGAGGGAGTGCAAGCCAAGAGCAAGCCCCATTAGCTATTGTGGAAGGAAAATTATTTTTGAAAGCCTTAATGGGAAGTCAGGATGCCTTAGCTAAAATTCAAAATGCCCTAGGTGGAAGTATGAAGGCCCAAGTTGGAGAAAAGCAGAAGAGCGAATACATGACAATTTTGATCTAGGTAGCAGATGATACACCAAAAGTAAGTATCAAGGATGAGATGATTGAGCATGATATAATGGTTCTTAAAAGTAGAGGTCTAATATGTAAGTTTCATAGATCATGTTTAGGGTTTTTGGAGATTCAAAATTGGATAGTGGAAGTGAGGATTGAATTCAAATTATTTTGTGGCTTTTCTTCCTAAAGGTTTTTTCCTCATCATATTTTCCAATTCATAAATTAGGGATAAAATAATGGTTGGTGGCCCATGGTTTAAGGGAAGAGATGCACTTTATTTGAGACCATGGAACGAAATTTTTTACATTGAGTCAAAAACTATTAAGAAGCTTCTAGTGTGGGTTAGGCTTTTTGGACTTCCATATCAGCTTATAAATAAGGATGTTTTAAAAAATATTGGAAATACCCTAGGGGAATTCATCAAGGACCAACAACTAAGGAGCTAAAGCATGCTATATATACTCGAATATGTATTGCTATGGATATTTTAAAACCTTTTCCACATTTCATTAAGAGTAAATCTAAATCAAGAGAATGGAATCAACAAGTAGATTATGAAAATATTGCATTTTTTTGCCACAATTATTTTGAGATTGGACACATGACAAGAGTTTGCAAATTAAAAACTATGAAGAAAGAGACAAAATTCTAGCCATGAGATAAAATTCAAGATGAAGCAAGGAAACCATTCAATAATAGAAGCTAGATCAGATCAAGGATATTCCACTCCAAAAGAAGAGGCAAATAAATCCTATCAACAATATCAATTGGTAAGTTTAAAAGGAATTAAAGGTGCAAAAGAATATGTGGAGATAAAACCCAAAACAAAGACAACAAAAAAGGTCAATTTTATTCCAGGTAAATCATCTTCATTTTCCTCTAGTATAGAATTCTCTTCAGGTAATAAAAGTGAAAGTGATGAAGATGTTATCCCTTGCACTTTAAGGTTTCAAGAGCAGAATAATATAGAAATGAGGTTGGAGGAAACCCATAACAATTTAGGGTTTTAGGGCAAAATAAGAAGGTAATTGCTACATAAAAGCATCCTTGCACTTTAGGGTCTCCAGGAAAATATAAAGAAGATTTTGATTTTGAGGTTATTCCTTGCACTTCAAATCCTTTAGAACAAGGTAAACCTAAAGATGATCAGTCTTACTATGAGCAGTGTGAGAATATTGAAGAGATCAATGAAGATGAAAGTATTGCTAAGAATAAAAAAAATGAGGAAGATCCAAGAAGCAAAAACAAAGAGAAAAAGAAACACAAAGGGATATTGATATGAGAAAACAAAAGCAAATATCGTTAACAAGAAGTGGGACTAAACCCACAAATAAAACAAAAAAATAATAATGAAAATTATATCTTGGAATATTAGGGGAATGAACCCTAAAATAAGTATTAATAAATTGTGACGTTGTTATAAACAAGATATTTTTGGATATAAGAGCTAAAGTTAGGTAGCAAATATTTTAGCCATTCACAGTGTTGAATTTCATCTTGATAGAATTTAAATTTTTGAAGGTATTTGATATAAAAAAAAGTTGATTGTGGATACTTAGCAGTTTGAGGAAGATGAAGAATATCTTTGATAGAAGGGTAAATGAATAATATCTCCGATAGAAAGATAAAATTGGGTATGTTCTAATTAACTTGTTAGAAATGTAATGAGAGCAATGTAATGTTTTGTTTCCGTAATGAGAGTGGCCCCCAATAGAAGACACACATAACTTATTAAAAAAATAAAAATAAAAAATAGACCACATGTAATAGAGAATAGTCTTACATACTTAATTATGATGTTGTGAGACAAAAGATTTAAAATATTATTGAATTCTAAGAGAAGCACAAAAATATCATATTGAATGAAGGTGAGGTGGTTAGCCTCATATTTTTATTTCATTTGGTTTGTTTAGCCTATTAGTTTATTTAATAAATTTGAATAACAGATGAAGAAACTAGACAAAACTATAGATTAAAGAATAGAGAAAAATATTTTATTTATTTATTTATTTTTAAGATAATTGCTAGTGAGTGCTTAATTATATGAATAGTATTGATTGGAAGATCTAGTTCCCTAGTAGAGGTGTGATATTATTGTAAAATATGCATATCTAGTTGTATAATACCTCAAACCCTAAAGAATATTTTCTCCCTCACTTGGGTTTCAAAGGAACAAAGTGGAAGTGATGTAAATATCATAATTGTAGGGCCTAAGGTTCTTACACATCATAACCTCTAGGTTATTAGTGTTCACAAGAATATCATTCAAAAATTATTTTATTTTTATGTTATATTGTAAATGGAAAAATGCATAGTTTAAGGATAACGAGATTTGGATGGGGTATCCAATTTATTTGTTTTGAGAATATCATATGCTCTTAATATTCTATGCTGGTGAATTAGTATATATATGTAGAGCTCATTAGTCACAAGTTTTGAATTTTGAAGAAATATTTAATATTTTATCAGTTTAAATGTAGTTTGTTTCCTACTTATGTTTGCATGCTTCCACATTCATCATGTAAAATGCAAGCTTTTTAATGGTATGTTCCAATCTCATCTAGGGGACACCCCTCATTTATATTTTTTTTAATATTGAAGGATTTTATTATTATTATTACTAAGAAGAAAAGAGTACAAAATCCAAGTCATTCTAGGATAAAAACACAACCTATCACTCTCAATCTCATAGTTCTACATCTATTACAAAACTTACTATGAAATTAGCTCAATCCAAGAACCTCAAGGTTTTCTAGTTGATAAAAATTCCATTCAATGCAAAACCTCCATAATTTGGGCCTTCATTACAACCAATTGATGATCATAGTTGTCATTAAAATTTTCATTGACCACCTCTCCAAAGGCTAAAATAATACCATGTTCAATCTTCACTTGCTCACTCAAAATTGTGATACTTCACATTCATTTCTTGGAACCATTTCTTCTACTCTTTCAAAAATTCTTTTAATTTATAAACCTATGAAGCATTAGAGAATTTTTTAAAGTAATTATCAAAACTTGACTATAGTAGCACATCCAATGATAGAACCAACAATAGCATAGTGGTAACAACATTGTTGGCAATTTTGGGTACATTGGGTACATTGCCTTTACTCTAAGTGTAGATGTTGTCATTGATGTCAAGAAGGTCTTGAAGCAATTTGGTTTGATGTCAAAGAATGTGTTTTGATGAAGGTTTTAGTTTGTACAGTGAGTTTCCAAGTAGATCAGAGTAGCCCAGTTGCAAAAGATCAAGAAAAAGACAAGTAAGAAAAAGTATGCAGGCGGCTAGAAAAACTGTCACGATTTCGCGACATGTTTCAGGAGAGAGAAAGTGCTGGCAAAACTGTCATGATTTCGCGACATATTTTAGGAGAGAGAAAGCGCTAGAAAAACTGTCGTGATTTTGCGACATGTTTGAGGAGAGAGAAAGTTTGGGCAAAACTGTCGCGATTTCGCGACATGTTGGCAGGGAAGAAGAGCAAGATGAAAAGTGTCGCGATTTCGCGACATGTCGCATTTTTGCGACTCGGACAGTGCAGGAAGGCAGAGAAAGAAAAGTGTCACGATTTTGTGACATTCTGCAAAGAAGGTTGTACGGACGAAAAAGTGTCACGATTTCGTGACATGTTGTAGAAGAGAGAGTCCGTAGTGTGAGCTGTCGCGATTTCGCGACAAGATCGATGAGAGAGAAAGTTATTCAGGAACTATCACGATTTTGCGACATGATGCAAAGTTCCAAGTGAGGACTGTCACGTTTTTGCGACATGCTGCAGAGGTCAAGTTGAGGACTGTCGTGATTTTGTGACATGCTGAAAAGCTCGAAGTGAGAACTGTCGCGATTTCGTGACATGCAGCAAAAAGGAAGAGTCTGAAATGAGAAGCGTCATGATTTCACGACAGGTTACAAAGAAGTTGTACGGATGCAGAAAGTGTCACGATTTCACGACAGGTTGGAGAGAAAGCTTGCGAATATAGAGAGTGTCATGATTTCGTGACAGGTTGAGTTGGCAGCTTTTAGTTGGCAAAAATGTCACGATTTCGTGACAAAAACTGATAGCAAGTCTTCATTAGAAGAAGCGTCACGATTTCGTGACAAATTGAAGAAGGAAGAGCTCGAAGGCGAAAGCATCACGATTTTGCGACAGAAGAGTGATGACGTTAGCAAGAGGCAAAGATGTCACGATTTCATGACAAAAGCTGAGAGGAAGGCCATAAAGACCAAAGTGTCGCGATTTCATGACAGAAGTGAGATGACATCATCAAGAGGCAAAGGTGTCACGATTTCATGACAAAAGCACAAAGGAAGTCGACAAAGGCCAAGGTGTCACGATTTCACGACAGCAGGCTATAGAAGGTGTACGACTGTAAAAATGTCGCGATATCGCGACATGTTGTAGTTTTGCAGGGACAGCTACAGAACCAGTGGCGGTTGAAGGACAGAGTTAAATTTGAGCCGACAAAGTTAAAATCTGGGCCGACGCAGCGCAGGGTTTTGCAGCCAACGTAGTTGAAGAGTAACAGCCGACTAAGATTGAATGTAATGATCTTGAATCTTACTCTATAAAAGGAGGGTTGTTTGAATAGTTTGAGCATCGATCAAGTGTGCATTCGAAGTGCAATTTGCGCAGATAGAGTGTGTTGGTCCGGCTTTCATGCACACCCCGGGAAAGGATGAAGCAAGGAAGCTCCGGAGACACCCACGGGACGGATCCCACTCATCTTTAGGATCTAGCTGGTTATCCAAGGTGCGAGTTATAGAGTTGGGTCGAATGGCAATTCACTCTTTTCCACTTCTGGAATAGATTTCAATATGGACTATTCTGTTACCTTACAGGGGGTTCTTGAACTTGTTCAGTAGTTGCAAAAGTTGTTGACAATCAGATTTAACTTGATTCTTGATCTAGCTCTCATGGGTCATCGATTTAAATAAAAGACAAACAAAGAAAATAAAAATGGATCATTCACCGAAAACAAAGAGAGGGTAGGGTAGGGCAGAAAAGAGAAGTTTATCAAACATCACCTGTAAAACCCTAAACTGTCAATTTTATCTATGCTACTAGCTTCACAACAGAACAAATCAAAGAAGAAAGTGTCCAGTCAGTCTAAGATCACTTTCAACTAAGAGCACAAGGCGAGTGAAACAGATCTAGCAAAAAATTATAAATCCAAGGGCAGTTGGTTAAAAGCGGTATCTTTCACCGGTGACCCTAGCTCACACGAGTGAAGACAGAGCAATTAGAACAAACTTAACACTCAAATCTGTAATTTCCCCTAGCCAGACAAGAGAACAACTGAAGCCTAACAGCATATTTAAACTTGATAACTCAGATTTACAGCATATATCTAATAAACTTTAAATGGAACGGATAAAAAAAGAAGATACACTTATCACACTCTGCAAAAGATTAGGCTCCTGGCCATGCTATCACAGAAAAGCTAAAGCACATCAACTCCAAGTCCAGAAACAAAGGATTTCACAAAATTTGCAAGAAATTGCTTATAAGCCTTTTATTTCTAAGTCTCCGCCTCCCGCGATTACATTTAGAATCTGTATTTATAGACTCAGGACAGACCCTGATCTTTTCAAAATATCTTGCTCAAACCCTAAATCTTATCGCACTTAAACCCTAGGACCCGGGTTTTACAATAAAAATCCATTTAAAATCAAAGTCCAGATAGAACTTAACCCTTCGGCAAATCAGTGCAGTTAGTCTGCCATAAATGGAGAAGATAAAATCTAAAGCCACTTGCATTCATCCGCAGCTGCAAATAAATGCCTCCATTAATTCTGTTGGTGAGCCGGATGAGTCACCACTTCTCTCAGATCTGATCTCCGTAAAGCCATCCCTGTGTTGAAATTGTCTTCATGCTATCAAGTCTGCAATAAATTTGTCATTGAATGCTCTCACCGGCATCTTCTCTTCTAGCATGGCGGTCCTTGACTAAATCCGCACTTTAACTTTGCCTTTATGGCCTTTCCGGTTGTCCCGCAAGTGCCAGATGGAATCCTGCATGAAAGACAAAAAGATTAATTAGCTCTTTAATAAACATTAAATCCAAGCTTAAAACATTAAAACAGATTAAAAACCGCAAAATAAGCTTGCATGTCGGCTTCTTCTCTGCCTGTTACGCGCTTTGACACGTGTCGCTACCCCAGGATGCCTTCTGTTTCCCGTTGGAATGCACTTCTGGTCAACTTTGAGGACTTTCTCTCTCCTATCACGATTTCGCGACATGTCGCGAAATCGCGACGTCTCCAGCGCTGCGCTGCTTCTCCCCCTGTCGGCCGCGAAAATGCGACATGTCGCGATTTCGCGACATGTCATGAAATCGCGCCTCCTGCCAGCTGCCGTACAATTTTGCTCCAGCATGTCGCGATTTCGCGACATGCTTGTCTTGCAAGACTTCTTCGAAACGTGCAGCGCGTCGCTACCATTTTCACCCTTGCCTTCGAAACGTGCAGCGCATCGCTGCACTTTTCGAGTCCAGACTTTCAAACCTGCAGCGCATCGCTGCACCCTTTACCTCTCGACTTCGAAACATGCAGCGCATCGCTGCCACTTTCACCCTTGATCTTGAGACATGTCAGCGAATCGCTGTAGCTTTTGGACTTAGCCACTTTTATCATTTATCCTCAGCGAAAATGGGACATGTCGCGATTTCGTGACATGTCGCGAAATCGTGCTGGTCCGTACTGATTTCTTCTCTCTCCTCCGACAGACAGCGATTTTGCGACACTTTCCAAAAATGGAAATGTCGCGATTTCGCTACACAAAAATGACTTGGCGGATTTTTGATTCTTCAGCCCACTTTCTCTCTCCTACCGTGAAAATGCGACATGTCGCAAAATCGCGCCCTTCCGTACAGTTCATCTTCTCTCTCCAAAAGCTGTCGCGATTTCGCGACAAAATCGTGACCTTTCTGGAACTTAGCCGATTTTCATGCATTTTCTCTCTCCTACCGTGAAAATGCGACATGTCACGATTTCGCGACATTTTTCTCCCGGCTTTCTCTCTCCTCATCCTGCAGCGATTTCGTGACACTTCCAAAAATGGAAATGTCGCGATATCGCGACACTTCCAAAAATGGAAAGTGTCGCGATTTCGCTACGCATTTGCGACTTAGCTGCATTTGTATTTTCCTGTCGCGATATCGCGACATTTCCAAAAATGGAAGTGTCGCGATATCGCGACACTACCAAAAATGGAAAGTTTGATTTTTCATGAATTTATGCAACTGTTTTCCGGATTTTCTCGGTACCGGTGCAAGATTTGGCTTAAGCATGAATGATTTCTAGCATGTAAAAAGTGAATTCTTGGATAACACAGCTAGAATGCAAGAAAAAGCACAACTTTAAAAAGGAGGCAAGCAAATTGGGATTTAAAACCTGAAAAGGATCAAGAGGGTCCCTGCTGCAAAAATGGAAGTTTAGAATTTTCTAAGGATGGAATCTCATTTTTCAGTGGGGGTGTGTTGCTTCTCAACAAATGGCGATATCTGCGGGTAAAATAGTAGCACTATTTTAGAACCCAAGACTCTGGTTTCAAAACAAAAAGACCATGCATCATGCCTTGCCACAGACATTCTTCACAATAAATTGACTACTAACTGCCAGCTGTTAAAATTTCCCAAGGACATACTAGGCTGGATTACTTCAAGGAAGATTTCTGATGTGCAATTTCAAAGGGTATAAAACTTTCTTCAAGGATGACTGAATTGAATGATAACTTTGGACTGATCAACTTTTCTAGATTGTAAAAGGGGAAACCGAGTAGAGCTCTGTTTACTAGTTTAGCCTTTTACAGCCTAGACAGAGTTACCCTTTAGATTTACACGACCCAAATTTACAACTGTAGGGCAGAATCTAATATTGGCTGCCTCTTTTAATTGTTCAACTCTTTTTTTCTTTTTTTTTCTTCTTCTTTTTTTTTTTTTTATATCTCTCCCTCTGAAATATATCAATATCTGAGATGCTTTTAGGGAAATCACAATCTTCTTTTATCATTTGATCAATCGGAATTGATCCGGAACTGCTTCAGTCTAGGCATTGATAGCCTCTGTGGATACCCAAATAATTGCATGAACCATAGTCCCCTCTCATAACCAGATTTTCTTGGATTCCCGGGAGTTCCTCCAACTAAACAACATAGCAGTTTTTCTATCATTAAAACAACTGTGGCAAGTAAGACACAAGATCCAATCATCTCTCTACCTTTGTCCTGAATAACAAAATAGTTCTACTGTTCAGTGCAAGCAGACTATCTCTATTAGAATGGTGAACAGCATGGGCATTGGATGGAAACTGGATTGATCGGCTTAGAATAAACAATTTTCAGTAGGCTGACTTTTCATTGATTGCTCAGGCAAAGGTTAAAAGACAAAATTTTTCAGAAGCCAAAGGACTTTGTACAGGCTTCCAAGGACAGGCACAGGCTTCTAAAGCAAAACAGAATCAAAACTGCACAGACTGCAAATAAAATAAACTAAACACTAAAAACAAGACATACAGACAAAGAAAATTAAGCTAGAACAAAAAAAACAAAGAACTGAAGCAAATAAAATAAAACTGCTACAAAATACTGCACAGACAAAATAAAAGCAAGATAAAATAAAATACACTATACAGAAGCAAGGATTAACTGAAAACACAGCAACCAAAAACTAACAAAGGGAAACTGCAACAACATCGAAATAAACTAAAGCAAGCGAAATAAATTAACGCAATTACAAACAACAAATAAAAAGAACGCAAGGAAGAAAAGACATACGAGACTAAAATAAAAGCAAGCTAAAATAAAAAGACAAAGAAAGGAAATAAAAAGCACTGACAAAAGAAATAAACTGCACAAGCTAAAACTGAAAAACAATTAAATAAAACTGAAAAACTGCAACTGTACAAACATTTAAAAATGAAACTGCACTGACAAAGAAATAAAACTGAAAAACATCAAAGCTTATTTACAATGCATACATATGTTACAACTTCCCTTCATACTCAAAAAATGCAGCAGTTGGGAAAGCAGAGAAATGGTGCCTTAAAAAAATTTGGACCATGAGCAAGTAATTTAGAAAAATTACCTTTCAGGTCCTGTTGACGAAATGCACTCAGACTGTGCTTCAAAAATTTGCTATCTGGGAAAGACTTGGGTTTACTATCTTCCCTGTCCCATTTGAAAAACAAATCTGCAACTCCTTCAAATTAAACAAATCATATAATAACAAATCATATGATAACATATTTATGCTTCTAATTGAAGGGTTTGCAGAGTTCTTTCAAAAGGATCTGAATGTAAAAAACCCCCAGGATCAAATACCTTAAAATCTTGACGGACCCAGACCACCACATCTTCAAAATTATGTGACAAGTGAAAGAAATCATGTTTTATCTGTATGCCCTGGTTCTTAACAACTTGAACATTTTGTGGTTGCTTGTCTTGCTTCAATATCCAGGACTTCAATTTTTATCCCTCTAGAAGAATGCTTACAATTTTCCTTTTCACTGAGCCTTGCTTAGATTTAACCTCATCAATGTGCAATGTCCAAACATCATTGTTGTGATGGTTTAGAGTTATGACTTGTTCTCACCTTCTCGGTTGCCAAATTATAAACTCCAATATCTGCATCAACACGGTTTATAGCCTTTTCTTTGACATTATGTTCGGAAGTTGCGGGCTTATGTTGAGACAGTTCATCAATTCCAAGTTGGCTGACCACATTCATATTTACTATCTTTTCCTCCTTTTCTTGAAATTCAACAGGTGGTCCAGAGTAAGCCTCAATCAAGTTAACCTTTTGTTCAACAATGCGAGGCGAGTTCATAGAGGGTGATGTCAGCTTTAAGTTCCCTCATATCCTCAATGATGTGATCCTCCTCAATTACTTCTGCATAGTGATATTGAATCTCACTTTCATCATCCTCTGATGAGGAAGGATCATTATTAAGTTCTGGACTCTGACATTTCAAGTCATAACTGTCTCTTTTTAACTGTTGAAAATCTTGCATTTCATCCACAGGAGTCTCTACAAGACTTTTTGTCTCTTCAGGAAAAGTGAAAGAATCTGAAACCCTGGTTGTACTATTTTTGGGTGAACTAGAAATATCAATATTTCTTTGATCTCTAGGAAAATTTAACTCACCGGGAAAAACTTCAGATTTGGGTGGTGCCGGATCACAAGCTGTTCGAGTTCAAGCACTTGCACTTTGAACTTGTCGAGAACTTTTCTCTGTATTTTGCACATCTCTGAGTGGATGTCACGATTAACGGAGTCTCCTTGGGTAGAGCATGACATGTTGGCACTAACTCATGATGTGGAATGGGGTTCAAAATAGGCATGTTACGTGTAACATAGGATATCAAAGGTCTGCTCAGAATTTGAGGCCCTAACTGTCTTTCAAGAATTAAGGCTTCTTTATAAGCCCCTGCCAGGGTTGTGATATTGATGTCTCTCTTGAGGAAAATAGAGGTCACTGAATCCAATGCATTCTTGTAGATTTCTAAGGCCAATTTGCATTTGGGATGTAATGGCCGGTCATTCTACCGTAAGCTCTTTGGAACCTCATATTGAAAGACACTGACGGTTTCTCCCGACTCTTTCTTGATGCTGGAAAATTGTTGGTATAAAATGTTGGGGTCTATCACTTCCCCGAATTGTGATATAAAAGCTTTCTCTAGATCATCCCAGATAGTAATGGAATTGCTGGTGAGGTTTAAAAACCAGTCATAAGCTCCCTCCTGGAGAGTGAACAGGAACAATCTGCGGGCAACATCTTCATGCTGTATATTCAACAATCTTAGAGCATTTTTAAAAGCTAGCAGGTGTTCTTCTGCAGTTTTTGTCCCATCATGTTTGTACCTGGGGAGATATCTTTCCGGATTTTGGGCGAGGTCATGGGCTATACCCGGGATATTCAAAGCGAGTGGGGCCCAACCAATTTGCCATTATTACTTGGGCGACGGTGATGTTACGAGTTGTAATTGGATAAGCTGCCGGTGGAGATAAAACTGTTCTTAACTTGAGGTCTTCTCTGGCAATTTTAAAAACTATCTGTGACAACTTTCAAAACGTACTGACAATTTAAAAACTGCACTGACAATTTAGAAAACTGTACTGACAATTTACAAAATTGTTCGGAGTTCACTGTGGGTCCTTCAAATGTTGTTGTTATGCCCTTACAATACTTGAACTGAGTTCAGGCCCTCCTTCTAGCGCCAATTAGGTTGTTGGCTGAGGAGGAGGGAAAAGGATTCAAAAGATAAAATACCGACTCAGCACATACAATACATACTTACAACTCATTAAAATGTCCTCTTAGCGATGGTTGTTGGCTGAGGAGGAGGGAAAAGGATTCAAAAGATAAAATACCAGACTCAGCACATACAATACAGTTCTTAACAGACTACTGAACTTGAACCGAGATGTTCAACAGGCCCTCCTTCTAGCGCCAATTAGGTTGTTGGTCCGGCTTTCATGCACACCCCAGGAAAGGATGAAGCAAGGAAGCTCCGGAGACACCCACGGGACGGATCCCACTCATCTTTAGGATCTAGCTGGTTATCCAAGGTGCGAGTTACAGAGTTGGGTCGAATGGCAATTCACTCTTTTCCACTTATGGAATAGATTTCAATATGGACTGCTTTGTTACCTTACAGGGGGTTCTTGAACTTGTTCAGTAGTTGCAAAAGTTGTTACAATCAGATTTAACTTGAATTCTTGATCTAGCTCTCATGGGTCAGTAGATTTAAATAAAAGACAAACAAAGAAAATAAAAATGGATCATTCACCGAAAACAAAGAGAGGGTAGGGTAGGGCAGAAAGAGAAGTTTATCAAACATCAACTGTAAAACCCTAAACTGTCAATTTTATCTATGCTACTAGCTTCACAACAGAACAAATCAAAGAAGAAAGTGTCCGATCGGTCTAAGATCACTTTCAACTAAGAGCACAAGGCAGAGTGAAACAGATCTAGCAGAAAATTATAAATCCAAGGGCAGTTGGTTAAAACTGGTATCTTTCACCGGGAGCCTAGCTCACACAGTGAAGACAGAGCAATTAGAACAAACTTACACCTCAAATCTGTAATTTCCCCTAGCAGACAAGAGAACAACTGAAGCCTAACAGCATATTTAAACTTGATAACTCAGATTTACAGCATATATCTAACAAACTTTAAATGGAACGGATAACAAAAGAAGATACACTTATCACACTCTGCAAAATATTAGGCTCCTGGCCATGCTATCACAGAAAAGCTAAAGCACATCAACTCCAAGTCCAGAAACAAAGGATTTCACAAAATTTGCAAGAAATTGCTTATAAGCCTTTTATTTCTAAGTCTCCGCCTCCCGCGATTACATTTAGAATCTGTATTTATAGACTCAGGACAGACCACGATCTTTTCAAAATATCTTCCTCAAACCTTAAATCTTATCGCACTTAAACCCTAGGACCCGGGTTTTACAATAAAAATCCATTTAAAATCAAAGTCCAGATAGAACTTAACCCTTCGGACAAATCGGTGCAGTTAGCTGCCATAAATGGAGAAGATAAAATCTAAAGCCACTTGCATTCATCCGCAGCTGCAAATAAATGCCTCCATTAATTCTGCTGGTGAGCCGGATGAGTCACCACTTCTCTCAGATCTGATCTCCGTAAAGCCATCCCTGTGTTGAAATTGTCTTCATGCTATCAAGTCTGCAATAAATTTGTCATTGAATGCTCTCACCGGCAGCTTCTCTTCTAGCATGGCGGTCCTTGACTAAATCCGCACTTTAACTTTGCCTTTATGGCCTTTCCCGGTTGTCCCGCAAGTGCCAGATGGAATCCTGCATGAAAGACAAAAAGATTATATTAGCTCTTTAATAAACATTAAATCCAAGCTTAAAACATTAAAACAGATTAAAAACCGCAAAATAAGCTTGCATGTCGGCTTCTGCTTGTGTGCCTCACGCTTTGACACGTGTCGCTACCCCAGGATGCCTTCTGTTTCCCGTTGGAATGCACTTTCGGTCAACTTTGAGGACTTTCTCTCT
The DNA here is from genome assembly GCA_028583015.1 of Wollemia nobilis. Lineage (NCBI taxonomy): Eukaryota > Viridiplantae > Streptophyta > Pinopsida > Araucariales > Araucariaceae > Wollemia > Wollemia nobilis. Next base: position 4,322,769 of record JAQPPZ010000442.1, read on the forward strand.
CCTATCGTGATTCTGCGACATGTCGCGATTTCGTGACATGTCGCGAAATCGTGACGTCTCCAGCGCTGCGCTGCTTCTCCCCCTGTCGGCCGTGAAAATGCGACATGTCACGATTTCGTGACATGTCACGAAATCGTGCCTCCTACCAGCTGCCGTACAATTTTGCTCCAGCATGTCGCGATTTCGCGACATGCTTGTCTTGCAAGACTTCTTCGAAACGTGCAGCGCGTCGCTACCATTTTCACCCTTGCCTTCGAAACGTGCAGCGCATCGCTGCACTTTTCGAGTCCAGACTTTCAAACCTGCAGCGCATCGCTGCACCCTTTACCTCTCGACTTCGAAACATGCAGCGCATCGTTGCCACTTTCACCCTTGATCTTGAGACATGTCAGCGAATCGCTGCAACTTTTGGACTTAGCCACTTTTATCATTTATCCTCAGCGAAAATGGGACATGTCGCGATTTCGTGACATGTCACGAAATCGCGCTGGTCCGTACTGATTTCTTCTCTCTCCTCCGGTAGACAGCGATTTTGCGACACTTTCCAAAAATGGAAATGTCGCGATATCGCGACACTTCCAAAAATGAAAGAACTAAAAATGGAAAGTGTCGCGATTTCGCTACACAAAAATGACTTGGCGGATTTTTGACTCTTCAGCCCACTTTCTCTCTCCTACCGTGAAAATGCGACATGTCGCAAAATCGCGCCCTTCCGTACAGCTTGCTTCTCTCTCCAAAAGCTGTCGCGATTTCGCGACAAATCGCGACCTTTCTGGCACTTAGCCGATTTTCATGCATTTTCTCTCTCCTACCGCGAAAATGCGACATGTCGCGATTTCGCGACATTTTTCTCCGGGGCTTTCTCTCTCCTCATCCTGCAACGATTTCGCGACACTTTCCAAAAATGGAAATGTCGCGATATCGCGACACTTCCAAAAATGGAAATGTCGCGATATCGCGACACTTCCAAAAATGGAAAGTGTCGCGATTTCGCTACACATTTGCGACTTAGCTGCATTTGTATTTTCCTGTCGCGATATCGCGACATTTTCGAAAATGGAAGTGTCGCGATATCGCGACACTACCAAAAATGGAAAGTTTGATTTTTCATGAATTTATGCAACTATTTTCTGGATTTTTCTCGGTACCGGTGCAAGATTTGGCTTAAGCATGAATGATTTCTAGCATGTAAAAAGTGAATTCTTGGATAACACAGCTAGAATGCAAGAAAAAGCACAACTTTAAAAAGGAGGCAAGCAAATTGGGATTTAAAACCTGAAAATGATCAAGAGGGTCCCTGCTGCAAAAATGAAAGTTCAGAATTTTCTAAGGATGGAATCTCATTTTTCAGTGGGGGTGTGTTGCTTCTCAACGAGTGCGGGGAGAAGATCGATCGCAGAGGTGCATGAGTGGAAGACTGTGCTGCTGTGTTTGCACAGAGGTTGCGAAGACAGTGCTATCGTGTTTGAGCAAAGAGTGCAAATACTGTGCTGCTGTGTTTGCGTTGGATGTGCGAAGACTGTGTTGTTGTGTTTTTGCAGAAAAGCATAAGTTGATCAAGTGCTGCTGTGTTTGCGTATACTATGAAAAGTTGGTTTCGACCAAGTACAACTGTAACAAAAAAGAAAAGAGGAAGAGGACAGATTTGTGCCAGACCAAAGGACTATGTTTTGGTGCAGATAAGAGGACCGGCTTTGCAGTGATAGAGTTGAGGACAGAGATCTCCAGCCAGAGCAGGGAAGATAGGTGTCTTCTATGGATAGAATTCCACTTGCTAAGGGCAGAGGAGGTAGAGGTCTTCTAGAGGATCACCACTAAGAGCAGAGCTAGGGGAAGGTGTCTCCTTTGGGTTGGTGCCCATAAACTTTGTAATTGGGAAGGTTTCCCAAAGAACTATGATATAACTTTTAGAGAAAATTTTTATCCATGGAGTAGCCCACCTTGGGTGAACCACGTAAATTGTTGTGTCACTTTGTGGATGGTGTGTTGTGCATTGATTTGATTACTGCTGTTTTTACTGCTATCTATACACTGCATTATACTATTTTGAAAGTTGATTTTAAAGCAAATTGAAAAAGTGGTCTTATACTGTTCACCCCCCCTCTCAGTATAAGCTTGTGTTCTTCAATTGGTATCAGAGCGGGTCTCTCCAGAAAAAGCATAACAGCTTGGAGAAGGATCTTTCAGAAGAACATACAGTTTCAGAAAAGGATGAAGAGGTTAAGTTCGATCTCTAAAGTGAATTCTTTTGGGCTTTAAGAATTTTAGGGAAGAGAGTTCTGTTCTCAAGAATCATGACAGGAAGAAGAGACAACAAGATCAATTTTCAACCTGAAGAACGATGGATTCCAGTTGGTCACAAGAAGAACAATCATCCAAGGCATCAAAATAGGTTACATAATACTTTCCATGGCTACTATTTTTCTTGCAAGAAATTTGGTCACAAAGCTATACATTGTATTAAATCCATGAATAGCCATAGTAAGGAAAATTTTAACTCTTTTGCACCTCTTTTGGATAAAAATGTCATATGTTACAATTGCAAGAATGTTGGGCATATAGCAAGGATGTGCAGTTTGGATAGACCTAGCCTTAAGTTCAAGTCTAAGTCAATGATAGTTCAAACTGCTTTTCATGCTCAAGACAAAGTAGAGAAATGGTATCTTGATAGTGGTTGTTCAAAACATATGACTGGTGAAAAGGAAAAGTTTTTGGTCTTAAAAAACACAAACGAGAGGAACCAGTTAGTTTTGGAGATAACAGGTCTGCAAAAATTTGTGGTAAAGGGACTCTTAGCTTGGATGGGAAATCTAAAACTGAAAATGTGCTTTATGTAGAAGGTCTAAGACATAATCTTCTAAGTGTGAGTCAACTTTGTGATCAAGGACACATAGTATCTTTCTTTTCAGATAGATGTGAGATTCGTAAAGAAAAAAATGGAAAACTCATTGCTAGTGCTACAAGGACTCCAAACAATCTTTACATGCTTAGTGAGATAAAAAAGGAAAAGTGTTTTCTAACTCAAGAATATGAGAGTTGGTTATGGCATAAAATATTGGGGCATTTGAGCTTTGATAATCTTGTCAACATTAGTAACAAGGAAGCAGTTAGAGACTTGCCCAAAATAAAAAGGCCCCATAACACCATTTGCGGTCCTTGTCAACATGGAAAACAGGACCAGAACCAGTTTTAAATCAAAAGGGTATACTTCTTCAAAACCATTAGATCTCATTCATACTGATTTATGTGGCCCCACCGAAACTCAGAGCATTCAGGGAGAAAGCTACTTCATGTTGTTTATAGATGATTATTCTAGAATGACTTGGGTGACCTTTCTCAAAGAAAAATCTGAAGCTTTTGAAAAATTCAAAGCTTTCAAAGAAATGATTGAGAATGAGACTGAAAAGAGAATCAAATGCTTGAGATCGGACAGAGGAGGAGAGTTCACCTCAAATGAATTTGTGGAATACTATGAGCAACAGGGAATTAAAAGAGAATATTCAGCAGCAATAACTCCTCAACAAAATGGAGTAGTTGAAAGAAAAAATAGAACTATTGAAAATATGGCTAGAGCTATGTTAAATGAGTCAAAACTTTCAGATGGTTTCTGGAAAGAGGCAGTAAGTACAGCAGTCTACATTATCACCAGGGCCCAACTTAGAGTAAATCATCATAAAACTCCTTATGAATTGTGGAAAGGAAGACCAGCTACAGTAAAACATTTCAAAGTGTTTGGGAGTAAGTGCTTCATCAGAAGGGAAGATCAGAATTTGGGTAAGTTTGATCCTAGGTGTGATGAGGGAATTTTTCTTGGTTATTCCAGCAGAAGCAAGGCTTACAGATGCTTCAACAAAAGAACGCATACGGTCGTAGAGAGCATAAATGTAACAGTTGATGAAAATACAGGGATAAGAGAACCTATCAAGGAAATCAGTGATGAAATCTATCAAGAAGAATTCAGAGAGGTTTCAGATGAAGAAGAGGAAAAATAGCAGCTGCTTCCCAAAACTTTGTCACGATATGTTCAGAAACATCATCCCAAAGATTTGATCATTGGTGATCCAAACAACAGACAAACTAGAAGAAGAGTCATTCCGTCACACGATTCTACAAATATTTCATTATTATCTCAGATTGAGCCAAAAGATTTCAGTGAAGCATGTGCAGATAAATTTTGGGTAAAAGCTATGGATGAAGAGCTAAATCAAATAGAGAAAAGTGAAACTTGGGATTTAGTTCCAAGACCTAAGGACAAGAATGTCATTGGCACAAAATGGATATTCAGAAATAAACTCAATGAGGATGGAAATATTGTCAGAAACAAAGCCAGGTTGGTTTGCAAAGGTTATGCTCAAGTAGAAGGTGTTGATTTCGAAGAGACGTTCGCTCCTGTTGCTCGTCTCGAAGCCATCAGAATGTTTTTGGCTCTTTCAAGTTTCAAAGCATTCAAGGTGTATCAAATGGATGTGAAATCAGCCTTTTTAAATGGAGTTTTGGATGAAGAAGTCTACGTAGAACATCCAAAAGGCGTGTCTCTCTCATATCAATCGGACTATGTGTGTAAACTAAAAAAGGCCTTGTATGGGTTAAAGCAAGCACCTAGGGCTTGGTACTCAAGACTTGACAGGTACCTTCATGAGCAAGGTTTCAGGAAAGGTATGGTAGATAGCAATTTGTACATTAAGGATAAAGGTAATGATATGCTTATTGTAGTTGTCTATGTTGATGATATCATTTTTGGGGGAAATAATACCCAGATGTGCAAAGATTTTGCTAACACCATGCAGAAGGAATTTGAGATGTCTATGATTGGAGAGCTGTCATTCTTTTTGGGTCTTCAGATTGCTCAATCAAAAGACGGTATATTTCTCTCTCAAGGAAAATATATCAAAGAAATGTTAAAAAAATTGGGATGATGGACAACAAACCTATATGTACTCCAATGACTACAGGGTGCAAGATGAGTAAAGATGATGAATCTCCAGTGGCAGATCAGAGGTTGTACAGATCAATGATTGGCAGTTTATTATATGTTACAGCTACCAGACCAGATATCATGCAGGCTGTTGGATTAGTAGCCAGATTTTAGGCAGCTCCGAAAGATTCTCATGTTATAGCAGTTAAAAGAATATTCAGATATCTGAAGGGCACTATGGACTTTGGGCTTTGGTATCCCAAAGGTGATGATTTCACTCTCACAGCCTATACAGATGCAGATTGGGCAGGTAGTAATGATGACGGGAAAAGCACCGGTGGTGGAGCATTCTTTCTGGGAAAGAGTTTAGTTTCTTGGCTAAGTAAGAAACAACCTTCAATTTCCTTATCTACGACAGAAGCTGAATACATAGCAGCAATGGCTGGGTGTACTCAAGTTCTATGGATGAAAACCACCTTGGAGGATTTCAAAGTCAAGCATGAACAACCCATCTCCATATTTTGTGATAATACTAGTGCCATAAGTATTTCCAAAAATTCGGTAATGCACTCAAGGACAAAGCATATTTCCATCAAGTATCACTTTCTAAGGGAGAAAGTGCAAGATAAGCAGGTCAAGGTAGAATATGTGTCTACTAAAGAGCAGATTGCAGATATCTTCACAAAACCTCTTCCAAGAGATACGTTTGAGTATCTAAGGGAGAAATTGGGAGTTGTACTCCCACCCCAGAATTAATCACCTCATCAGGAGGTGGGGGAGGGACTAAGCTAAGAGGCTCATTCTTAGTCCCGAGCCCCAAAGGTGACCCTTTGCCATTGATGACAAAGGGGGAGAGATATGAGTAAGGGGGAGAGCTTCATAGTGAAGAAGAGAGCTTCAAGTCAGGGGAGAGAAAACTTCAAAGGCAGATTCTCAGTTGGTGGATCAGTTGTTTTCAGTTTTGGCTCTTGACTTGTGTTTTCGGTTAAGGTTTGCCATCAATGACAAAGGGGGAGATTGTTGGCAATTTTGGGTACATTGGGTACATTGCCTTTACTCTAAGTGTAGATGTTGTCATTGATGTCAAGAAGGTCTTGAAGCAATTTGGTTTGATGTCAAAGAATGTGTTTTGATGAAGGTTTCAGTTTGGACAGTGAGTTTCCAAGTAGATCAGAGTAGCCCGATTGCAAAAGATCAAGAAAAAGACAAGTAAGAAAAAGTATGCAGGCAGCTGGAAAAACTGTCGTGATTTCGCGACATGTTTTAGGAGAGAGAAAGCGCTGGCAAAACTATCGTGATTTCGCGACATGTTTGAGGAGAGAGAAAGCACTGGCAAAACTGTCACGATTTCGCGACATGTTTGAGGAGAGAGAAAGTTCGGGCAAAACTGTCATGATTTCACGACATGTTGGCAAGGAAGAAGAGCAAGATGAAAAGTGTCACGATTTCGTGACATGTCGCATTTTCGCGACTCGGACAGTGTAGGAAGGCAGAGAAAGAAAAGTGTCACGATTTCACGACATTCTGCAAAGGAGGCTGTACGGACGAAAAAGTGTCATGATTTCGTGACATGTTGTAGAAGAGAGAGTCCACAGTGTGAGTTGTCATGATTTCGTGACAAGATCGATGAGAGAGAAAGTTATTCAGAAACTGTCATGATTTCGCGACATGATGCAAAGTTCCAAGTGAGGACTGTCGCGTTTTCGTGACATGCTGCAGAGGTCAAGTTGAGGACTGTCACGATTTCGTGACATGCTAAAAATCTCAAAGTGAGAACTATCGTGATTTCGCGACATGCAGCAAAAAGGAAGAGTCTGAAATGAGAAGCGTCGCGATTTCGCGACAGGTTACAAAGAAGTTGTACGAATGTAGAAAGTGTCACGATTTCACGATAGGTTGGAGAGAAGCCTTAAGTCAGATTGACGAAGGAAGAGAAGAAACCCAAGGATGACATCAGCAAGAGGCAAAGGTGTCACGATTTCACGACAGAAGCTGAGAGGAAGGCCATGAAGACTAAAGTGTCACGATTTCATGACAGAAGTGAGATGACGTCAGCAAGAGGCAAAGGTGTCGCGATTTCGTGACAGAAGCACAAAGGAAGTCGACAAAGGCCAAGGTGTCACGATTTCATGACAGCAGGCTATAGAAGGTGTACGGCTATAAAAATGTCATGATATCGTGACATGTTGTAGTTTCACAGGGACAGCTACAGAACCAGAGGCGGTTGAAGGACAGAGTTAACTTTGAGCCGACAAAGTTAAAATCTGGGCCGACGCAGCGTAGGGTTTTGCAGCCGATGCAATTGAAGAGTAACAGCCGACTAAGATTGAATGTAATGATCTTGAATCTTACTCTATAAAAGGAGGGTTGTTTGAATAGTTTGAGCATCGATCAAGTGTGCGTTCGAAGTGCGATTTGTGCAGATAGAGTGCGGGGAGAAGATCGATCACAGAGGTGCATGAGTGGAAGACTGTGTTGCTGTGTTTGCGCAAAGGTTGCAAAGACAGTGCTATCGTGTTTGAGCAAAGAGTGCAAAGACTGTGCTGTTGTGTTTGCACTGGATGTGCGAAGATTGTGTTGTTGTGTTTTCATAGAAGAGCATAAGTTGATCAAGTGCTGCTGTGTTTGCGTAGACTGTGAAAAGTTGGTTTCGACCAAGTGCAACTGTAACAGAAAATAAAAGAGGAAGAGGACAGATTTGTGCCAGACCGAAGGACTATGTTTTGGTGCAGATAAGAGGACCGGCTTTGCGGTGATAGAGTTGAGGACAGAGATCTCCAGCGAGAGCAGGGAAGACAGGTGTCTTCTATGGATAGAATTCCACTTGCTAAGGGTAGAGGAGGTAGAGGTCTTCTAGAGGATCACCACTAAGAGCAGAGCTAGGGGAAGGTGTCTCCTTTGGGTTGGTGCCCATAAACTTTGTAATTGGGAAGGTTTCCCAAAGAACTGTGATATAACTTTTAGAGAAAATTTTTATCCATGGAGTAGCCCACCTTGGGTGAACCACGTAAATTGTTGTGTCACTTTGTGGATGGTGTGTTGTGCATTGATTTGATTACTGCTATTTTTACTGCTATCTATACACTGCATTATACTATTTTGAAAGTTGATTTTAAAGCAAATTGAAAAAGTGGTCTTATACTGTTCACCCCCCCTCTCAGTATAAGCTTGTGTTCTTCAAACATTGTAGAAAATTGTAATCTTCAACAATAACTAGACAATAACAAAAATAATTCAAACAACCACAATGAGTAACCCAACATAATAAAAAAATAATAGAGTAACCACAACAAATATCTGACTATTTAAAAAACCTTATCAACCTCCTCATAACACCATAAATAAGAACATAGTTATTATTAATAACAAAAAATCCACAACCAAATCAAAACCCATTTAAACTTTGTCAAAAACCCTAAGAACCCCATCACCCCATTCCATTTCATTGGATACTACTAAGTGCTACATAGTTAAATTATTCTAGAATAAAGAACTAGATTGTAAGGGAAGGAAACAACCAAACTCATTCTTCTATCATAACCAAGAGACAAACTAACTCCTCCCTAATTCCTCCAGCCTCAATATTGAATTATGTATTAGAGACTTTAAGCTAACTTTATCAATGCTCTAACTATCATCTTGTCATGGAGAAACCATAGAAATAGAGGCACCCTTCCTTCTTCTACCATACTTTGCCCACCCCATTTTGGGGGCCAAGTTGGGTTGAGATTGAAACACTATTTTCCTAACCCTAAGAGAAGGTTTAGTTAGAGTAATATTGCATATATACTAATATCATACCCACTTTTACATTCTAATCTTAGATATTTAGGGCGAGGGGGTGTACTCCTTGTATAATAGGTAATGTTGATAGTTGCATGCCTAATCTCATAAAATATATCTATCTTTCATGAATGACATGTTAATTAGTGTTTTATAAATATACTTAGATATTATAATTATCTTCTTAAGGGATTATGGAAGAAACTTTTTTTTTAAGTAATGTGAAGTACAATGAATGGCACAACTAGGGCCACACTCCTCAGGAGCAGCACAACGGGGGCCTCCCTTCCCATGAAGTTTTTATGTTTATATTTTTTCTACTTTATAATCATGCCAAATACCTTAAGTGCTTAGACTATTTTATGTTAAATATTTTATTTCATTTTATAGTTGTAGGTATTATTTTGGATTTTAATACATTATGATACTTGCTTAAGAACTAGTGAAAGAATAAATGTGCCAAGTTAAAGTTGAATATTTTACCAACATAAATGTTAATTGCATACCTTTATATATCCCCTTGGAATTTAAAAATAGGATGTCTTGGTAGAGTGGTGAGTGGGGAACACTTGCTATAAAGATAACAAGAGTTCAAGTTCCCTTGGCACTTGACAATACCCCGTATTGATATAGGAGCATCCAGTGGTGTAAGAGTGATCTTGCATCATCCAAATTTGTATTTGTTTTATTTTTTTCTAAATTTTATTTAGTTGTTTAGGGGATGGATAAATAGACCTAACTACAAAAGAATCACCCCAATATCCTGAGCGGTTTGGGAGATATGTAATTTTTATGGTAAAAACCTTGCCAAAATAGTGAAAATCCTACCACTAGAACTTAAAGGTGAATTTTGAACGTCTTAGATACCTCATAGAGGGGTGAAAATTAAGTGACATGATTTTGTAGTAGGTCTTTTTGAGAGATTTCTGAAAACATGCACTAATAGTCAATCCGAGCAACGAGCGAGGATTTATGACCCCGAGAAGTTTGCCCTTGAAATTCAAATTTCAAATGAATTGTTTTAGGCGGGAAAAATGGAAAACAGGGTATTTTAGGGGAATTTCAAAATTGTAAAGGGGTTGGTCTCTGTAAGCTCTATTTTCAAAAAAAATAATACAAGAAAATCTTTGGCTCCTATTGCATTTTCTCTACTTTCAGTAGTTGGTTTGTATTTTGTTGATGTTGTTCTACTTCACTTATGGTCTCAAGTCCCTATGTGCATGCATACCATCATCCCAACAAAAAAGAATATAAAATATTGAATTTCCCACATGAGCTACACGAAATTAAAAGTATAATTATAAGTGCAATACAAATAATTTTTTTATTAATTTGACAAATTATTTAATTATAATGTGACTAAAACATAGAGAGTGGGATTATTTCTCACATCCTCCAAATAAAGAGGGTTTCATATATTCAAAAATTAAACAAATAGAGTGAGGTAATAAAATAATAAAAAGTAATGGGTTCAATAGTAACAATAAAAAAATATTCCATCAACAAAGAAAAGATAAATATTAAAGATAAGATAACACTTCCTATAATTCAAGATTATAAATCACCTCTATTGCTAGTGTAGCATTTATGTATAGCCAACATTTTTTTTTTTCTATTTTATGGTACTACAATACCATTACTATGTAATTTTCATGTGCATACGTGTGCCATATTGGAACCAACACATAACGTTGTGGCATGATGTAGATATATTGGCATAACACCCTATTAGTTTAGGAGTCACACCATGATAGATTTGTTATAGTGTATGTCATAAACATTACATTTTTTTAAATAAGTTATATGCGGCTTCTATTGGGGCCACTCCCATCAAAATACCAAAATATTACACTTGCTACAACATACCATTTTATCACAATTTTATCATTTATTTTTTCTCTTAAATATATTATTTAACCTCCTCAAAGTGCTATGTTTCCAAAATCAGCTCCTTGACATCATTTTTATTAAGACATAAAATCTCACTTGGCCAATTGCCTTCTAAAATTTAAATTTCATCGGGATGAAGATCAACACCACAATTCGCTAATTTAACTGTTACTCGATTTCCTTATCCATCAATATGCTCACACTACCAAGATATTACCTCTATTAATAGATAATGAACATCGAAAATAATATTAGTTTTTTATCCAGTATCGATATCCATTCTTATTAATAGCATTGATGATAATTTGTGAGTCCCCCTCAATTGAAATATATTTCTATCCTTTTTCTACTTCAATTTTAAACCATATAAAAGGTTCCCTAGCCTCTACATATTTGTTAGTTATATTGTAGACACCTAAAAATGTCACACTATCCCTTGTATAGTGTTAATGTTCAATTATTTTGCAAAAGGATATTAAAATCTAATTATTTTGTATTATTACCTTACGTACCCACCTTAGTACATTTTTCCCACTAAGCCCCATCATACACGTATTCCATGCACACCACCCTAGTCTACCATATCATCTGAGTCTAGCTTACCCCATACTCTCTACATCACCATGCTCATTTAATGCATTAATGAGGTGAAGACTTTCTCCACCCATAAGCCTTAATGAGGTAAAGACATTCTCCATTCAAATGAATTAATGGGGTATGGTGCACCTATGCTCATTTAATGGATATGGGTGGCATGAGGACTTCCTCCATACCAAAAATATTAATGAGGTATGGTGCACCCATACCACCTTACCTCCACCTCACCACCCACCTCACCCTTGGAAAAAATCTATAGATAGCCCCATTTTTCTTTCATTTGCTTATGCTTAGAGAAATGCTGCCAAAATTACTCCATCTCTCCACTTGTATGCATTGAGAGAATCCATCTTTTCTTAGAGTGTTAACACCATGGATAACTTATTATGCCTCTTGTTGCATACCCTTATTCTATAAATAGGTTGTAGGTCCAGATTCCAACAGTCACCAAATTTAGAGCAGAGCTACTTGACAACCTACTGAATGCCTCCATCGAAGAAATTTCCACCAAAAATATAGAAAAAACCATCTAGACATGGGTGGTCTACAGCCAGAACTATCCCAATAGGGATGGTTCCTATCAGAGCCAAGTTACAATTAGTCATATCACAGTAAATCATACATGGAGTTGAGTAAAGAAGGTATAATGTATTTTTAGCTTGTTTTAAGCTCTATTTATTGCATTAATTTAATTTATTTGGTTTACCCCTTTGATAAGTTTGGTTCCACCCAAGTCCAACTTGGGTGGACCCAATAGGTGCTACTAATTATTGTTTCATTTTGTAGACTTGGAGACTCCACTCAACTAGTGATGGTACGTAATCCCACCCCTCTTGAGATGGTCAAAGAAACAAGGAATGTCAAAGATTGCATTGTAAAAGGGATTCCTCATTGGAAAACCATTTTGTAGCCCTAGAGGCACTTTAAAATAAAATTTGTAATATCAATAGATTTTTAATGAAATGACATGTTTTCTTATCCATATTTTGGCGATCATGGTGGGGCCTTTAAACCCCACACCACACATAGGAAAAAATTCTTTATAGGCTATAAAATTTTGGTTTTTATCACCATTTCTCTAACTTTTGCCTTATCTACTTTTGTTATATTTTTAGCTCATTTCATTTACTTTCTATGTTTTATATATGTGTTTGTAGGTCCATCATAGTCCACCCAAATCGATACCCATCAAGGTTGGTCCAAAAGCAAAATCCTCTAGCCAAAATCGTCCAAATCCTGATAGTTTATAGTCCAAACCTTGACAGTTTACGTCCAAAATTATCTAAACACAAATGATTTTTGTTGAGCTCAAAATCAAGACCCATCCTATCTGGTAATCAATTTTTCATAGCAATCACAACAGTTTCATGTAGGTATAAGGTATGATTCCTCTGTCTAACTATCATTTTTTATTTTCATACATCAAGTGTCTCCTTACGCCAACACACCATGTTTGGAGGTATTCAAAGGTGTCCCTTATCACCAATAACTCCTCCAGAATTTAGTCCATCTATCTCATTTCACTACAAAATTGGTATTTTGTTAGTTTATATTTGGTCTTCATTAGATTAGTTGTTTCAAATTGATCTTAGATTTTAACTAGTTAGGATCATTTGCTTTGTGTTTTTATTTCAAATTTTGATATTTTCATTCTCTGGTTTTTATAGGAAAAATTAGTCATTTGTAGTAGAAAAACAAACCCCAATGTTTGAGAGAGACCAAAATTCTCTCCTAGCATAAATCGTCTAGATAGGGATGGTTTACGCTGTAAATTATCATAACCTTGATGATTTTTGCTATAAATTATTAGGACTGGGGTGGTTTATGTTGTAAGCGAGTTTTAAAAAAACAAAGTCTGTGCAACAATCCCATACAAAATCAAAAGAGTTTCGGACCTCAGGTAGGTCCTTTTAAATTTTCTTCTAGGTCAAATTACGTAATAGCATTTAGTTTAGGAATATAATGTGTGTTGAAAAAAATTTACTTTCATAACATAGGCTTAGCTCTAGGAAATTTTACTTGCTTTCTAAAAACTTTAAAAAGCTTTCTTGGATTAGATTTTATTTTACACAATTTCCTTGCTTTCATAGATTATATTAGCATATATTTGCTTTCTTTCTATGTACTTTCTTGTTTCACACTTTCCATTACTTAAAGTAGCTTTTTCTTACTTGCTTTGTTAATTGTTTTTCATTAGAATAGATTTATTTTATTATTTTGTTATTTACTTTTGTTAATTTAGTTTGCTTCTTTTTTTGTACTCTCACTTTGCTTTTCCTGGAGTAGACTTTACTTCTTGCACCTTAGAATAGAAAGTTAGATTCTTGTTCATTAGCCTAGAGTTTTCCATTTACTTGCTTGTTAGATTAGAAACTCGTCATTACTTTCTTAGTTTAAATTTTCTTTTCAAATATTGCATTTGATTGATTAGTCTAGATTTCGCTTTCCTGCATTCTTAGGTTAGTGAAATTGCATTTTACTTTCCTAGTATAGGTTTCAATTTCTTGTCCTTCACTTAAAGAAAACATCATTTCATTACATAGGATAGAATTTACTTCCTCACATTCTAGGTAGAAATTGTCATTCTTAGTTTAGGATTTAATTTATCACATTTAGCTTAGAAAAAGAAAGAAATTTACATTTTTATTCCTAGGTTAGCTTTTGTTTGTGCATCATAGCTAGAAAAAAAAACAAACACATAGATTAATTACACTTGTGCACACACTTTTCAAATAAACTAACGATGTTGGATTTCATCACCAACCATCAATTGGACCCCTGGATACCCTAGTTTATTACACATGGTTTCCTAGATTTCATCATCAAGAAACTGATTACCCTTGGGATTATCTTGGGGTAATCTAGGTTAGATCCCCTTCTCATAGGGCTATAGAAACAGTGAGTGTGCATGTCATAACCTGCCTTATTTGGTGCTTTTGATTGATTGATTGATTTACTTTTAAATTAAAGCTATAAATTTTATGCTTTGGGGTTTTATTTAAACCCCTCATTTTATATTTTATTGAAAAGCAAAAAAATAAAATAAATGAATGAACTTATTAAAATAGATTCTTTCAAAAAGGGAGGATCATTTTAAATGAATAAAATGAGATATTCTTTGGAAATAATCTTATTATAATAATAAATATCTACCCTAGTCGTCTTGAGAGGATGGAATTTTACTTTGGTAGATAGGTTTATATGTTTTGGTTGTTGAGCATTAGTTTCCTTTTGTAGACATTTTTCCTTTTGAATAACAGGGGGATGCTTTAAAGGGAAGAGGTCATTCTTGGAAATGGGGATTCCTTTTGGGGGGCTCGATTGTGGAAAGGGAGGAAGACGTGGATCTTGGAGGTAATGATGGAGAAACCTAAACATATTAGGAGTAATAGGTTGGAATATTTTTATCCTACTTTAATTAGTTTATGATATTTCTGGTCGTTGTCCTATTTGGAGACACTCAGGATTGGCTGATATCTAATTTTTCATAAGCCTTTATCTTTTCTTGAGATGTTTCTTGTTGTTTTTAGCCTATAAATAAGCCTGTGAATTCTTGTTAAAGTATCCTGTGAAATCTTCCTATGCACATGGGTTAAATATCTTCTATTACTATATAATTTCCCTATTCTTAACTTAGGATATGGTTTCAAATGATGTCCCCTATACCTCATTTTGTGGTTCTATAGAATTGGCACAATATGGAGTCATATTCATCCACCTGGGGTAATTCATTATGGTGGTTTTTTTTAATGGATTAATTTTAAAGCACCCCCTTTGTATCCTTGCAAACTGCCTGTGTTTTCTCATTGTCACCATGGGATGTGTTCTATTTCCACCAAATTAGGTTTTAATTAAATATCCCTCTACTGCATGTATCCTTCTACCATCGCAAGTTTTAAACCTTCCTCCACATGTTTTGCCTTCCTAAGGTTTGACCTTAGGCTTACCTATATTAATGTTTTTTAGCCATCGATGAACTCCACTGCAACATGACAACACGCTTGAAGAGGCATGGGTAAGGGGATGGTGCTCGAGCCCTCCCACATAATACCCCATATGGGATATGTGGGAGCCCGTGCTAGTCCCCCTTTAAATTTGACCACTACTCAGATGTCAGGGCACCACTGAGTGAGGCTACCAGTTCCAAATGGCTTTCATTAGATTGCTAACGTGTTCTGACTAGCCTTGTTTCCAACTTGTTATGTTTTGGTGCCATGTGGAAAATCATGATTGAATAGTGTTGTTTGTAGCTCACTCGAACAGGAACCCCCATTTTTTTCTTACTCATAGTGGGATTTGTAGCGACCCCGGGAACGCACGCACCGGTCCCTTTTTCTAAAAACCCTACTTGCAATGCTTATTTAAAATACCAAAGATAAAATGGAAAGACAAGAGGAAAAAGCATATAACACGAAATAACAAAAGACGGATCTCTTTATTGATATTGAAGCTCGGTTACATGTCGGTCCCTCTTAGGGATACCCATTTTGATACTATAAATTACAAGTGGGCAAGGAGTGCCCCTTCCGCGAAGAGGTGGTGCACTTATAAAAGCTTCCCGGTTCCACACACGAAAATGTATGAGGGCTTACAGATGCCTCCTTCTCTAGGTCTGTTTCCTAGAGGGATCCCTTTTGCTCTCGTATGTTGTAATCTTCGTCCGATGTACCTGTGGCCCTGCAAGCAATGAAACAACAACACACATTTAGGTGTCCGAGATTGCCTCCCGGATGAGGTTGTTAGTAATCAAAGAATGTAACGGAAATATGATAAAACTATGCCATGAAATCATGTAAATCTATGCTAATGATATAAGAAAACAGAATAAAAGATGCTATGTCTATCTAAGCTAAGCCTGCGGGCCACTGTCCAAGACAACGACCGCTAAAGTAAACCTTGCCCTCTTTGCCCCAAAGCTATGGGTCAAAGACTATGATCTGATGTTGAAGAAAGTAGGTATTATGCTCTTCGATTCGTCAAAGCTCCGCCGTACACGTGATCTCAAAGAGAACTCTCCAAGTCTCGAAAGCTCTCCTCAAGAAGATGTCTCTCTCAAATGATGTGATAAAATATCTCTGGATATCTTGGTGCTCTTAGGCTTGCACCTTTTATAGTGTGAAACCCTAGGTCTATGTCCAAGCCCTAGAAATGAATTTCTCATGCGTAGTGCAAGTTAGCATGAGAAGCTTTTGTCCATTGTCTATATTTGAAGGCCAGTTAACTGAAATCTAACTGCCCACTTGAGTCTTCTATGCGAACTGGTCATTAGCATGAGAAGCTTTTGTCCTTTGTTTATGCTTGGAGGTCAGTTAACTTAAGTCTAAATGCAAACTCAAACCTCCCATGTGAACTGGTCATGAAAAGGAATGCAAAGTCACTCCCGCTCACCTTTATTGCATGCAGACTGCCACTTTCACTCGAGATTGGGCCTGTTTGTCGGCAAACCGCTTCTTATGGCTTAGCCGTTGTCATCTGCAGTGGCTAAGATCTGGCCACTGTCATCTATAGTGGCTAAGGTCTGGCCGCTCTAGGCTTGAGCGGCTAGGATCTGGTCACTCTTGGCTTGAGCGGCCAAGCTTGGATGGCTTGAAAAGGCCCCAAATGAGTGGTGAGAACCACTATTGATGCTTGGAAAGTCCAATATTATGTCTTATGATCTTATGAGTGTGTCTATGTAAGTAGCTCCCCTAAGCATGACATGATTTAGGTGTCTACAGATGCCCCTTTTTGTGATGCATTGTGTGGAAAACACAACGTTGAGCAAAAACGTAGACTGATCTGTTTGTAGGGTGTATGGTGATCAATGGTCTGATCAACGTCGGATGGCCCAATCATGCAAGATGGCGCGCATCCCTTGAATCATTGCCTCAACATTCGGAGGACTTAGCTCAGTGGCTTTTGCATGTTAAATTGCACTCATTCCTCAAACTCAATCGGGTAGCTTCAGCTGCTACAACAATTTCGACCGGTAGGAGAGCTACAATTGAAGATGTCATGTCTACTTACGTTCCCAACAAACAAGGGAAATTTGTGATTGTTGTATGCAATGATTCGTAGGACGAACATGATTTTGCTATGATCGAGTGATATTTTGTTGATTTTGATTATGATTATGTTGAAGTTTTGAACTACCTCTTCACACAATGAATTGGTGAAGAAATGACAATGATTGAAGCGACAAGTCGCTTGACCAATATGACTAATCTGGTTCCTTTCTAGCATTTGCTACTTTTAATGGGCAATCCCACATCCAAGTGTGATTCCAATTGCTTATGATAATCATCCATCCCTATCCCGAGGAGCGGTCCGGCTATCAATAGCCTTCTTAGGGAGTTAGGATGAGTGATTCTGTTCATGCCTAGATTGTATCACTTTGACTTAATGTTTTTGATGTCATAGGGGAATTAGAATGACCCCTTCGCACCCGTGGAGCAGTCCGACCATCTTGATCTTCTTCGGGTTTGAAGGGTGACATATCGTAATTCCAAAATGAGTTGCTTTTTCCCCAAGTGGCCTTATGGTTGCCTACTCATCTCACCGAAATACATGGAGTGCAAGTCGCTGCAATCATCGAGTGGATAGAGTAGGTAACTGGATACGAGGCCTGCTTGAGATTGTGATTTTATGTGATTTTTTTGTTATTTTGAACATTCTGATGATCCTAAACCACCAAAGTGTGATTATTTGTTGTTTTTGTTATTCCCTCATGGAAGGAACTACTTTACTTTGATCTGTGGGCCTGGCCATTGTCAGGTCCAATGGCCTCTGATTTCCTGCCTGTGGCCGCTGTCGCCTTGAGCGGCCAAGAAGCTCGGGCCGCTGACGTCAGCAATGGCCAAGGCATAATTAAGGAAATATAAAATTTGCAATTCTAGGGTTTGACCTATCATTTTCACTATTGAAGATTCCATTTTTAGAGCTCTGGTGCAGCGGCGATGGTTGCGACTTCGAAACTTGTTGGTGCTGAGGACATGGCTGCACGAGGTGAGACATCAGCTGCTGGAGGAGCCGAAGCTTCTCGGGTATTTCTCTTCAAAACCCTAGCTCTCTTTTCTTTGTCTAAGTAAAATTGAACTTCACTAAGAAATGAGCAAAACGAACCTCACTAAACCTACTGGCAATGAACAAACTCCGTAATTAGGCTTAGGTTCCCTTTTGCTACGGTGGGTTAGTCCCCAATTTTGCTATTTGTCAGTGGCTTCAACCTAGGGTTTTTTGAATTTTTTTCCATTATTCACCTGCTGCCGCCATTTTGGGCATTCTCAAACTTAGCTTAGTTTTGATGCTTGGGTAGGAACATTTGCTTTCCAATTTGTTTGCTTTCCCTCCCTCTATTATTTTGTTTAAGTTATTTTGTTAAATTTGTAATTTTTTTTATTTTCTAGCCAAGGGTTCATGGGTTTGTCATGCCGCCCCTTGGTCGTTGTCGCTAGAGCGGCCGACTCTGTCACTCAGAGCGGCCAAGCTTGAATCCCAACGGTCAAAAATTTGACCATTGGGCCTTGGCCATTGCTGCCTCCAACGACTAGGTTTCGACCACTATAGGCGACAGCGGCTAAAGCTTAAGCCTTGTTTTTTGCATTTTGTGTATTGATTTTTATGATTTTTTTTACTTTTGAATTTTTCTTTGCTTGATTAGGTGCAATTTATTCTTCTTTTGCTTAGATTTAGAGTAACTCATACTCTTTTGCACCATTTTCATGTTTATTGTGAATCATGCCTTAGATGCACTATAGTTATATTTTGTCTTTCTTCTACTTTATTTAGATCCTCACTGCTCGGGCTCGGGACCCGAAGCTCCTGCTTGACTTGCTTCCTGGATTTGATGACACTGACTAGGAGTGGTTTAAGGCCCATGGGCTATAGTACGTTATCAGGTTGCCCCACATTATGGCCGACCAGGCTTATCTTATGGCCTTAGCCCATCGTTGGGACCCATGGACCAACACCTTCCACCTTCCACCCGATGAGATGACTATCACGCCGGAGGATGTTTACAAGATCTTTCGGATCCCATTCGATGGGGTGCCCATTGTTTCATCGACCACTAATGATCAGGTGGTCGTCTATGCTCGGGTGTTTGGAGCATGCTCTACACAGGCCCTCCGGGAGACTGGGTTCGGGGGAGTATCTATCAAGACTTGGTATGATGCTCATGTTTTCATAGTGAGGCATGTCGTGTTGCTGATGGTGATCAACAACGTTCTTATCCCAGACTACTCGAGTTTGAGGTTCCCTTGGAACCTCCTAGCGATGGTGCAGGACCTACTGGATAGCGAGGAGCCTATCATCTATGCATGGGGTAGATCGCTATTGGCTCAGTGCTATGATGAGTTGTACCACATCCATCGATGGGGATGCATCAGCATTGCTTGTAGCTTGCTCCTACAGGTTTGGGGATGGGAGCACATTAAGGTAGATCGCCCTAAGGGGCTCCTAGCCGAGATTACATCTATTGAGGCTCGAACACAGTGCTATGCTGCCAGATGGGCTCGAGAGCATGAGGAGCGTAAGAGCCACACTTTTGTAGGGGAGCTATCCCACTACACTGATGCTTTCACCAGACTATTGGTCGAAGATGTCATGTGGTGGCCTTACTATGAGTGTCCGGTTTGGGATGATCCAACTAGTTTTACTGCCAGGACACGATGCGAGCGATGGCTCATTGGCCATAAGATTGCCATCCAAGAGTATTTCTTCTACTCTCGAGTTCTTCATCAGTACGGATTGCAGTAGGATGTGCCCTTGGTACCATTCTTGTATAGGCGCCTCATAGTAGAGAAGGACCTACCTCCATGATAGGTCATAGAGCTTGCAGATGAGGAGGATGCCCCAGCCGTAGACCCTATAGTGGTTGGGGGAGTTATAGAGGCCTACTCTCAATGGTGGGGTGATCGGATGTGGCATGGCATCGATAGCCTAGGGCATGAGGATGATGGTGGGGGTGATGGCATAGATCCGATAGGACGTAGGGTTCGAGCCAAGACCGAGGTATGGGGCCAATCGATAGAGCAGGTGGTAGTAGAGGATCCTGATGTTCCTGAGGAGGAGGAGTTAGAGCCCGAGGAGAGAGACTCTCCTCTAAGAGCATAGTTGCATGAGGTCGAGGCTGAGCTCCAGGCTACTAAGATCTAGGTACAATGGTGAGATGCTATGATTGAGTAGCTCACAACATAGATACAGGCTCTATAGGCTACTATTGGGGGTGGTGATGTCAGGATGTAGTTTGTTGTTCCTCCTTCTACACCATAGGAGGTTCCAACAATAGGCTCAAGGGTAGATGTGGGATGGCTTTAGTCTTTGTTGGATGAGCATGAGGAGTGGATCTAGGGACTTACGGATCATGTCACCATCCTTCAGATGTAGCTCAAGAGGCATGGGCTTGTCCCTAAGGATCCAACAGGTGTAGGTGGTTCGTAGGTCAGTGGGTGCTCTACCTCAGGGTAGTCTTCCACCCATCCTAGCCAATGAACCCAAACTCGGACAGAGAGACCTACAGGCTCACATCACTCGACTCGTGACACCGCCACAGGGGAGGTGGCACTGGAGGAGGTGGTGTAGGGGGCTCAGGCCCGACATTTGATTGATGCTCTACTTGGTTCTTGATCCATTTTTGAGGTCGACTGACCTACATGACTATAGCCCATGGGCATTTTTGTATATCCATTGGACTTGACACACATACTTTTATGATAGATTTGCTTTTTATGACTCATTATGTGTATCATTTATTGCTTATGTTTTTGTTATTATTTTATTTTATGATATGATGCGATGATGGTATTATGATGATTTGATGAATATGCTAGATGATAGATGATATTTGAAGATGCTTAGATGGATGTGTAGATGCTTATATGATTTGATGATATGATGCGATGTATTTTGATGATGAATGATGAATTTATGATTGGTATGCAAATGGATATTGCCTATATGTTTTATGATGTGGTTTATGGATGATTAATGACTTGTTTTTGTGGATGCAAATGTTATTGTTAAATGCATGTTTAATTTTTGCTTTAATTATATGCATCTAACTTATGTGATGGAATGGTATAAATGAACCTGTATGCTCTAATCACTTAAAACATACGGAATGCATATGACATTGACAATCTTAATGGGTGATACCACAGAAAGTAAAAAAATAATCATGAATTTAAATAATCACTCTTATCATAAGAATTGATTAAGTATTCATATATGAGATGTAATGGTGTGTAATGTATTTTCTTAATAAGTTTCTGTAAATTAAAAGATATAAAGTAGTCAGTGGTCGTCTATATACTATTTCTAATATATATGTGGTATCTGTCCTACTATGTTGATACCCCCTAATTTATAGAATCTTATAAAGAAAAGTGATGGTGTGAATGATGTTATGATTTGTTGCTATGTAAAAATTTTGGGGCTTTTCGGAGATTCAAACACTCTAGTTCCCCTATCAACAATTGTCTACTTACCACTTAGACTTTTGAAAAGTAAGGCTTTTACCATGGACCTGGTTTTTCATGATCTCTGTGTGTGCATGTGATTGTATATTTTGAGATAGAACTCAAGCATTTCCTCCGATGTCAGGCGGGATTCTTTCAGCCCATTGCTAAGATCAGGGATCCTCAAGTGTTCATCTCATCCTTATGTTGGACTTAGTTGGACTATACCACTAGGCAATATTTGGTTACCTAAGCTAGCTCATCCACATTCAAACATTGGTCTACACAAATGCATGAAGCAATTGTAATAGACATATCATCATGCGTAAGGATTTCTCCTTCCAATTTTGTACAATGCTGAGAATTCCAAGGATTCAAGCTTTATTCCCTTCTTTGGCTTCTTTTTGGCTTTGGATTTTTGCTCATATGTAGTGATGAAAATCACTATTTATTTTGATTTGATTTTTTCTTTGAGCGGGGATTTTTGTAGTGATGATAATCACTATTTATTTTTCTCATACGTAGTGATGAAAATCACTATTTATTTTTATTGATTTTTTTGAGCTTGATTTTTTTGTAATTTTTGAATTTATGCTTTGTGTATCGGATTATTGCTTTGAAATCTGGACTGTATGCTTGGCCTTTTGAATATGTACTTTTGCTTTGGGATTTTTCTTATTTTGATTTAAGCAAGGGATTTTGATAGGGTAAAGCTTGTCCTTTTGCCAATTCTCAACACCTTTAAACCGGTTGCATAGGGGGATAAGCAAGGATAATCCTTTTCGCTTAAGGTAACCTAGACCGCTTTGCAACTTTCATATTTTCCTTGTACTAGCTAGGATTTTAGTGTTTCAATTAGTGATGGGATCTTGAATATCCAAGGCTTTATCATAGCTAGGCCTTACCTTCTACTAATCAAAGTTGTTTTCCTCAAAAGTTGATAAGATTACTAGGTGTGGTTGACTAACCAAAAACCTTAGTATATTATGTATAGCAACAAATAATGGTTGTGTTGAAAAACACAATTACACACATGTGGATGGAGGTATGGATATGAATGACTTGTGCGACAAACTGTGGTATCACTTTTAAGGCTCTCATGACATATACAATTGTAATGTATGTGAAAATGCAATGCAATGATGTGGATGCAAAATGTGAAGTGCAATTGTTTTTGTATTTTTGATTTTATGTTGTTTTTGTATTTTTGATTAATTTGACCAAAGGGCTTATTATGCCTTTGGGGCTTTTGTTATTGATTTTGACCAAGTGGTTTGAATTACCCTTGGAGCCTTTTTAGAAGATTTTTAACCAAGTTTTTTTGATCAAGCGATATGAATTACCCTTGGAGCCTTTGGAATTGATTTTTGACCAAACGACATGAATTACCCTTGGAGCCTTTTGAATTGATTTTTGACCAAGCGGTATGAATTACCCTTGGAGCCTTTGATTGATTTTTTTTTGAATTTTTTAATTTTATGTTTTTATGATTTGTTTGTATTTTTGACATATTTGAATTTTTTATTTTTATATTTGAATTTTTTTTTTATGACATATTTGAATGTTTTTGTAATTTTATGACATATTTGAATGTTTTTTTTTTATGTGTAAAATACCTTTAAATGAATGATATTGAGAGGTTCAGGCTCTTCAACACCATCTAATGATATAAGGTGATATGCTCTAGGCCCAACTCTCTGTGAAATCATGTATGGACCTATCCAGTTTACCATGAACTTATCTCGTAGATGCGACGATAGATTTGAATTCTGTTGGTTTTCTTTGAGCACTAGATCTCCAACCTTGAATTCCCTTAGGTGGACTTTACTATTGTAAGCTCGTGCAAGGTGATCTTGGTAAACATGGAGATGCTCTAAAGCATTGACTCGACGTTCATCAAGAAGCATCAATTGATCAAGGTGGCCTTGCCACGCAACTTCATCATCTATGAAGTCCTTTAATGCTATGCGTAGAGTCGAGATTTCCAACTCTAGAGGCATGATGGCTTCAGTGCCATATACTAGTGAAAATGGTGTTGCCCTAGTGGGCATCCGTATACTAGTCCTGTATGCCCATAGTGCAAGAGGCAATTGCATGTGCCAATCCTTGTGATTTTCTTGCATTGTCTTCCTCAAAATGGAGACTATTATTTTGTTTGAGGCTTTTGCTTGCCCGTTTGCTTGTGGATAATAAGGCATTGAAAAACTATGCTGAATATGGTATTTGTTCATTAAAGCATGCACATTTTTGTTCTTGAAAGATGGCCCATTATCCGATATTATCTTAGAAGGGACCCCAAAATGACTTATGATATTGTGGAGTATAAACTCCGCAATCCTTGGTCCAGTTGTTGATGTTAAGGGGATCACTTCTACCCATTTAGTGAAGTATTTTGTGGCCATTATGATGAATGTATGTCAGCCTGAGGATGGGGGTGAGATCTTCCCAATCAAGTCTAGTCCCCATTGCGAGAATGGCCATGCTGCCTGGATGGGCTGCAAAGCTTGCGATGGTAAGTGCGTTAGGTTTGCATGATGTTGGCACTTACTACATTTCTTGACATACTCATAGTAGTCCTTTTCCATTATGGGCCAATAGTAACCCATTCTCAAGATGCGCTTAACGATGGCCATGCCACTGAAATGGCCTCCACATGTTCCATCGTGAGCTTGCAAAATTGCCCAAGATGCTTCCTGGGGCTCAAGACAATGGAGTAATACTCCATCATATCCTCATCTATAGAGGATTTCTCCTAGAAAAATGTATCTTGTTGCTCTCTGTTTGAATGTTCACCTTTCAGTATGTGATAAACCTTGAGGTATTATTCCAAGCTTCAAGAAGTCCCGTAGTTGGGAAAGCCAATCCTGATAGGCCACAACTTCTATAGAATAGACAACTTGCTCTTCCTGCATTTCTGAGGTAGTGAACACGGATTGAGGAACAACTCTATGGTATATGGTCGCACCACACTCTACAAGTCCTTGGGAGATCAACGACCCCCAAGGTGTTGTTTGCAAGAAATCTCTGGCTACGAAGGACCAATCCTGATTTGGTTCGATGTTGATCATGTTGACTGATTCTTGATTGTCAAAAGCCTCATGACGTATTGTTGAGTGTGAAAGCACTTTCACATGAATGGTTGTAAAATTAGTAGATGGATTCTGAGGGATTAAGGATCCCAAAGAGGCCATGGTGTCTACAAATCTATTCGATGTACGAGGGATTGCCTCGATGTCATACCATTCTAGTCGGGCTAAGTAATTGTCAACAAGTTCCTTGTAAGTCTTCAAGAGTGGGCACCTACATTGGAAGAGTCCTTTGACCTAGTTTACTATGAGCAAGGAGTCACCAAAGATATTCAATATTTTAATGCCCATTGCTATGGCTGTTTGGAGTCCCAGGATCAATGCTTCATATTCTGTATTGTTGTTTGTGCATGAGAAGTCTAGTTTGAATGATAAGGGCAATGGAGCGCCCTATGGTGTGATAAAGACAATCCCTGCTCCACCTCCTTGTTCACACTTTGAACCATCGAAGAATAATGACATGTCTTTTTCTTTCTTAGGTTCTTCGAGTTCTGGTAGATCTGATAATGCAAAGACCGCATCATCAGGAAATTCTATGGTGAGAGGCTTGTTATCCTAAAGAGGCACCTCTGCTAATTGATCTGCTATGACTTGTCCCTTGATGGACTTTTGGCTTATGAACTCTAGATCAAATTCTATCAATAGCATGATCCACTTTGTGGTACGTGTATTGTGATATGTCTTGCTCATCATGTACTACAAAGGATTTTGTTTTGATATGACGTAGGTCGTATGGCTCAACATGTAGTGTCACAACTTTTGAGTTGCAAAGACCACTGCTAAACACAACTTTTTGACATACGCATATCCTAGCTCATAGCTCACCAAGGTGTGACTAATGTAATATATGGCTTGCTCTTTATCTTGTGCATTCTTTTGGGCTAACATGGTGCCCAATGCAAAATTAGTAGCCGATATATATAGTAAAAATGGTATGTCTGGCCTTGGTGGAGCCAATACTGGCGGTGTTGCCAGATAAGTTTTGATCTCTGCAAAGGCTTGATGGCATTCTTCATCCCAATGAAAGGGGACTTCCTTGCATAGCAACCTATTCATAGGTCTGCATTTGTCTGATAATTGCATGATGAATATTTTGATGGATGCTATCTTGCCTTGTAGGCTCCTCAACTCCCTAATGTTGGTAGGGGTGGCCATTTCCAATATAGCCTTTACCTTTGCAGGATCTACTTTGATGCCTCTCTTGGATACGATGAATCCCAAAATCTTGCCAGAAGTTATGCCAAATACGCACTTCTTAGGATTCAATCGGACATTGTGTTCTATGAGGCGATCGAAGACTTGTCTAAGGACTTCGGCATGCTCTTGCCATAATAGGGACTTGGCTAGTAAGTCATCCATGTAATCTTCCAAGATCTTATGCATATAGTCATGGAATATGTATGTCATGGCCCGCTGATATGTGGCACCAACATTTTTGAGACCGAATGGCATCACTTTGTAACAGAATGTTCCCCATGGAGTAATGAAAGCAGTTTTATGTTGATCTTCGAGCTTAATCCAGATTTGGTTGTATCCAAAAAAACCATCCATTAAGGAGAGCATTTCATGACCTATGGTTGCATCTACAAGAGCATCTATGTTTGGCAATGAGAATGAATCCTTTGGTGTTGCCCTATTCAAATCTCTGAAATCCATGCAGATACGGACTCTTCCATCAGGTTTCCCTATGGGTACCATGTTTGACACCCACTCAGGGTAGTCGATAGGAACTATGAATACTGCATCCAGTAGTTTTTGCAATTCGTTCTTCACCATCAAAGCGACGGTTGGATGCATTTTCCTCAATTTTTGCTTGATTGGCTTCTTCATGGGATCCAATGAAAGGTTGTGAACGACTAACTTTGGATCTATCCCTGGCATGTCTTTGTAAGTCCAAGCAAAAATATTTGGCCTCTCCTTGAGGAGAGGAATCAAGATGGCTTGTTCCTCTGGAGATAGACTTTCTTCGAACTTGACTTTCCTTGGTTGGGTAGGATCATCACTGATGTCCACCTCGAAAGTTGCTTCTATAGCCATATGTGACCCATCCTCTAGCTGATGAGGCATGGGTATCAAATGAATGTCATCGACGAGATTCATAGGACCTACTGACTCAGGTTCCAAACCAACATGGAAGACATCATACGCACAACCTGATGCAAAATGGAATGGCTATAACATCTCTTCATTGGGGAAGAGGTCTTCTAGCTCTATGGGTGAACTAGCACGATCCCAATCAATAGCCTCTACATCAAGATGCAATGATTTGGTAGGATCTACTGGATTATGAAGTGGAGTGGTCAAATCAATGGAGATCATGTTGATGGATGGGATGAAATCTCCAGGACCACATGGGTGCAATCTTGTCTCAGGGGTTTCCCTTCCATACTCATGATGAGGTTCTGGAGGAATGGGAATTTTTGGATCTGGCCCATGAGTAGGGTAGACAATAGGATCATTGGGCTCTAACTGCTCTCTAAATGTAGGCGGAGGGGGATTGACCATCCGATGAATGGTAGCTAGGTCAATAGGTCTCCCCAAAAATTGGAGATGAGGGTCTATGGCATGAAGTGCCACCTCTCTCTCTACTAGCTCGTTGACTTGTCGCAAGTGGTGAGGTCCAAGATAAGCCATCTCGGTCTCATCCTCAAAGTCATCATCACTTATCCAAAAACCATTAGCATTGGTATGCGGCCCTAAAACAAGGGGCTCATGTCTTGGCCCCAAGTAGGCCATCTCTGTTTCATCTTCATATTCTTCGTCACTTATGAAGAATCCATTTGCATTTGTCTCTCGCCCCAAAGTCAGGGGTTGATGGCTTAGGCCTAAGTAAGCTCTTTCTATTGAGTCTTCTGATTCATAGTCACTTTCATCTGATGTATATCCAATCTCATCATGGATGGACCATGTGAACCTTTGTAAATAGCGAGGCCCTTGATAGGCTAAGCCAAGTTGCACCTCATCATCACTTGCTTCATATCCATTCTCCTCATCCCACGAGTTGTACCCTATTGGGGTGGAATCAATTGAGGTGTTTGGATGATAAGTTTTTGGAGGTGGTATGTTTACCATGGCCACTTGTCTGTTGCTCAAATTTGCTATTCTTAAGGGGTGATAAGGAATGAAATCAATGTCTTCTCCCAACCCTATGCTTAATCTTTCCAATGCCGCTACAAGCGAGTCATCTCGACCTCCGCTATAGTAGCCTAAGCCAAATATGTCGAAAGGAAGCTGATATAGTGGCTCGTAAGGCCTCCTGCGCCCCTGCTCATATACGCCAAGGCCATAGCCATGCCAATGGCAATGCTCAAAGTAGCTTAGAGAAAACTCGAGATTAGAGAGGTAACGAACATTGACTATGAATAATTCGTCACCATCCTCTTCTATATATGAAGACTTATGAGCGCAGTCCAGGCCGACATAGATAAAATTGGTTTGGTTGGGAGGGATTCCCAGTGGAACCATTGTTCCTACTGGCAGCCTCAAGTCTTAGGCCTCCCTATATCTTGTGCAGAATAAATTATAGGTGTGAAGGTGATGCCTTTGCCTAGGGGTGGCTGGGATGTTCATGGGAGCTACAGGCGGTTGTGGTTGACCATACCGCCTAGTCCTTGTTGCTATGTTAACAATCTCAACCATCCCAATGCATCCATGGGTAGGTATGTCAGCTCGAACCTGATTGACTTGGGCCCCTTGATCTCAAGGGGCCTCATGATTGGGCAATGGGTTTCTGTATATGCCCATGTATCTATTATCGGGAGCTAGTGGGTTGTCAACTTTGAGTTCTCCCACCTCAATCATGTTTTGCACTTGATGCTTAAACCCGATGCAAGCCTCAATGTCATGCCCCGATATCCTGTGATAAGGGAAAAATTGATCTTCCCTATATCCTTTTGGCTTAGGATGGTTGGGATCTATAAGAGGTATATCAAGAAATCTGATCCTCCTGGCCTCACTCAACTGATTAAAGATTGATTGCATTGATTCTGTCAGAGGCATGAAATAACAAGGCGGCTTGCATTCTTAGTTTCTTCCTTGATTGTTCTTTTGGTCATAGTTGGCTGGTGGGGGATGTGCTTGATAGTTCTGTGGTTGTTGTGCACCCCCATCCTTGGGTGTAGCCAATACGACTTGATTGATTGGAGCAGGGTTGCCCTACTTCTACTTGTACTTGTCATTCTTACCATTCTTGTTCCACTCCTTTTTGTTTCAGAGCTTAATGGTTCCCTCATCTACTTTTATCTCTTCGATGAGCTTGGCCTGTGCCAAAGCTTCCTCAAACGAAGGATATTATTGGAGTTGTAGCAAGAGGGATATATGTTTAGAACAAATTTTGGTAAACATGTGAATGATCTCTTCTATGGGAATGGAGAATGATAATTTTGCCATGATTTTTCTCCATCTATTCCCATAATCCATTATTGGCTCATCATCATATTGTTTCAAGTTAGCCAGATCTGAAAGGTTCACCTTCTTCTTAGCACCAAAGGAGAAATACTTCAAGAATGCGTTTACTAGTTGTTCAAAATTGGTTATGCTATGCTTAGGTAGTTGGTTGAACCATTGAGTGGCAGCACCTAAAAATGTCATTATGAATGTTCTTAGCATGAGAGCGTCATTGTCTTCAAGATGAAAATAAGCATTGATAAAATTGGTGACATGATCTTGTGCATCCTCTTCACCTTTAAACTTTTCTAACCTAGGCATATCAAAGTGCTTAGGATATGGAGGGCTAGGGATTGATGGGCACAATGGTTGATTGTGTATCTTGCTCAATGTTGGTGAGTTCCCAGCTACCTCTTGTTTCTCAAAGGTTTTCATATTTTTAGCAAGCTCTTGAAATGCCTTTGATGCATGGATTTCCTCAAGACTGTAATCTGATGTTGAAGATAGTAGGTGTTATGCTCTTCGATTCATCAAAGATTTGTCGTACACATGGGGGATCTCCTCGAGAAACCCCAAGTAAGGAACCACATCAATTTGTTGGTGGGGACACATCAACATTTCTTGTAGTTTGCTCCTATAGGTTTGGGGATGGGAGCACTTTAAGGTAGATCGCCCTAAGGGGCTCCCAACCAAGATCACATCGATTGATGCTCGAACATAGTGCTATGCTGCCAAATGGGATTGGGAGCATGAGGAGCGTAAGAGCCACACTTTCATAGGGAATCTATCCCACTACACTAATGCTTTCACCAGACTATTGGTCGGAGATGTTGTGTGGAGGCCTTACTACGAGTGTTCGATTTGAGATGATCCAGCTAGTTTTACAAATGCCTCCTTCTCCAGGTCTGTTTTATCATATCTCTTATGATAAAAGATACAAGATCTCTGGATATGATAAGGATATCTTGGTGCTCTTAGGATTGCACCTTTTATAGTGTGAAACCCTAGGTCTATATCCAAGCCCTAGAAATGAATTTCTCATGCGTAGTGCAAGTTAGCATGAGAAGCTTTTGTTCATTATCTATATTTGAAGCCAGTTAACTAAATCATTCGAGTCTTCTATGCGAATTGGTTGTTAGCATGAGAAGATTTTGTCCTTTGTTTATGCTTGGAGGTCAGTTAACTTAAGTCAAAATGCAAACTCAAACCTCCCATGTGAACTGGTCATGAAAAGGAATGCAAAGTCACTCTCGCTCACCTTTATTGCATGCAAACTATTATTTTTGCCTGATATTGGGCCTGTTTGTCGGCAAACCACTTCTTATGGCTTAGTCATTATCTTCTGTAGTAGCTAAGATCTGGTCGCTGTCGTCTACAGTGGCTAAGGTCTAGTCACTCTAGGCTTGGACGCACACACCGATTTCTTTTTTTAAAACCCTACTTGCAATACTTATTTAAAATACCAAAGATAAAATAGAAAGATAAGAGGAAAAAGCATATAACATGAAATAATAAAATATGGAACTATTTATTGATATTGAAGCTCGGTTACATGTCGGTCCCTCTTAGGGATACCCATTTTGATACTATAAATTACAAATAGGCAAGGAGTGCCCCTTCCACGAAGAGGTGGTGTGCTTATAAAAGCTTCCCAGTTCCACACATGAAAATGTATGAGAACTTACATATGCCTCCTTCTATAGGTCTGTTTCCTAGAGGGATCCCTTTTGCTCTCATATGTTGTAATCTTCGTCCGATGTACCTGTGGCCCTACAAGCAATGAAACAACAACACACATTTAGGTGTTCGAGATTGCCTCCCCATATGAGGTTGTTAGTAATCAAATAATGTAACAAAAATATGATAAAACTATGCCATGAAATCATGTAAATCTATGCTAATGATATAAGAAAACATAATAAAAGATGCTATGTCTATCTAAGCTAATCCTGCGGGCCACTGTCCAAGACAGTGGTCGCTAAAGTAAACCTTACCCTCTTTTCCCCAAAGCTATGGGTCAAAGACTTTAATATAATGTTGAAATAGTAGGTGTTATGCTCTTTGATTCATCAAAGCTCCACCGTACACGTGATCTCAAAGAGAAATTTTTGAGTCTTGAAAGCTCTCCTCAAGAAGATGTCTAAAGATCTCAGGATATCTAATTCTATATATCTTGTTGCTCTTAGTCTTGCAACTTTTATAGTGTGAAACCCTAGGTCTATGTCCAAGCCCTAGAAATGAATTTCTCATTTGTAGTGCAAGTTAGCATGAGAATATTTTGTCCATTGTTTACATTTGAAGGCCAGTTAACTAAAATCTAACTGCCCACTTAAGTCTTCTATGCGAACTGGTCGTTAGCATGAGAAGATTTTGTCCTTTGTTTATGCTTGGAGGTCATTTAACTTAAGTCTAAATGCAAACTCAAACCTCCCATGTGAATTTGTCATGAAAAAGAATGCAAAGTCACTCCCGCTCACATTTATTGCATGCAGACTACCACTTCCACCCGAGATTGGGCCTGTTTGTCGGCAAACCACTTCTTATGGCTTAGCCATTGTTTTCTATAGTGGCTAAGATCTGGCCACTATTTTTTGTCATGGATAAGATCTATCTGCTATTATCTACAATGGCTAAGGTCTGGCCGCTCTAGGCTTGAGCGGCTAGGATCTGGTCACTCTTGGCTTGAGAGGCCAAGCTTGGATGGCTTGAAAATGCCCCAAATGAGTGGTGAGAACCACTGTTAATTCTTGGAAAGTCCAATATTATGTCTTATGATCTTATGAGTGTGTCTATGTAAGTAGCTCCCCTAAGCATGACACGATTTAGGTGTCTATAGGATTTATCCCTCATGTATGGTGGGGAAGAGCGCTAGGCCAATTAAATGGGCCTGGGCACTTATGACTTGGTATCCAAGTGCCTAGGTGCCTGGCTGCTTGGTTGTGGATCCTAGTTAGATTTTTTATGTCATGGGGCCTATCGTGTTATAGCTTGTCCAAGGTTGGGGCTCCAGATGTCAAGCACAGTTTTACTAAGTGATTATTTTAATATTTGATTAGATTAACCTAGCCATTGTTTAAATAAAATATTGGCTTTTATTAAAGGAATAATATAGCTTTTATTTAAATGAAGTTATGACCATTGGATTATCTTAAATATTAGATTTATTTATTTAGTTTAAAGGAATAAACTTATATCTAAAAGATTAGATTGATTTGTTAGGTTTGAAGGAATAAACTTATATCTTAAAGATTAGATTGATTTATTAAGTTAGATTGATTTGTTAAGTTTAAAGTAATAAAATTATATCTGAAAGATTAGATTTGATTATTAAGTTTTAATGGTTAAACTTATATCTGAAAGAGTAGATTTGATTATTAAGTTTTAATGGTTAAACTTATATCTGAAAGAATAGATTTGATTATTAAGTTTTAATGGTTAAACTTATATCTGAAAGATTAGATTTGATTATTAAGTTTTAATGGTTAAACTTATTTGAAAGATTATATTTTATTATTAAGTTTTAATGGTTAAAATTATATCTAAAATATTAGGTTTGTTTATTAAGTTTTAATGGATAAATGTATATCTGAAAGATTAGATTTAGTTAATTAAATTTGAATGACAAACTTATATCTAAAAGAGTATATTTGTTTTAGTACGTTTTGAAGGATAAACTTACATCTGAAAGAGTAGATTTTTTTTAGTAAGTTTTGAATGGATAAACTTATATATGAAAGAGTAGATTTATTTTAATAAGTTTTGAAGGATAAACGTATATCTGAAAGAGTAGATTTTTTTTTAGTAAGTTTTGAAGGATAAACTTACATCTGAAAGAGTAGATTTGTTTTAGTAAGTTTTAAAGGATAAACACATATATGAAAGAGTATATTTGTTTTAGTAAGTTTTGAAGTATAAAAATATATCTTAAAGAGTAGATTTGTTCTAGTAAGTTTTGAATGGATAAACTTATATATGAAAGAGTATATTTTGTTTTAGTAAGGTTTGAATCGATAAACTTATATATGAAAGAGTAGATTTTTTTTTAGTAAGGTTTGAATCGATAAACTTATATCTGAAAGAGTAGATTTGTTTAAGTAAGTTTTGAATGGATAAACTTATATCTGAAAAAGTAGATTCATTTTAGTAAGTTTTGAATGGATAAGCTTATATCTAAAATAGTAGATTTGTTTTAGTAAGTTTTGAAGGATAAACTTATATCTAAAAGAGTAGATTTTGTTTTAGTAAGTTTTGAAGGATAAACTTATATCCAAAAGAGTATATTTGTTTTAGTAAGTTTTGAAGGATAAACTTATATCTGAAATAATAGATTGGTTGTATTAAAAGAAGACATTTTAAAATGGGAAAGATAGACTTCATGGAGCAATTTGAGAGAAGGAATATATTTTAATTAAATGAAAGAATGGCTATTTGTTTAGTTTAAATTGAAAGAAGGACATTTCATTTAAATTAAAAGAAAGTGGTTTTGATAAGTATTTGATTAATTAGGAGTATGGGATCTTAATTGGTTAAAGAAAGTGGTTTTGATAAGTATTTGATTGATTAGGAGTATGGGCTCTTAATTGGTTAAAGAAAGTGGTTTGATAAGTATTTGATTGATTAAGAGTATGGGCTCTTAATTGGTTAAAGAAATTGGTTTTGATAAGTATTTGATTGATTAGGAGTATAGACTCTTAATTGGTTAAATTTTTTGGTTTTGATAAGTATTTTATTTATTAGGAGTATGGGCTCTTAATTGGTTAAAGAAAGTGGTTTGATAAGTATTTGATTGATTAGGAGTATGGGCTCTTAATTGGTTAAAAAAAGTTGTTTTGATAAGTATTTTATTGATTAGGATTATGGGCTCTTAATTGGTTAAATAAAGTGGTTTGATAAGTATTTGATTTATTAGGAGTATGGGCTCTTAATTGGTTGAATAATTTTATTGATTAGGAGTATGGGCTCTTAATTGGTTAAATAAAGTGGTTTTGATAAGTATTTATTCATTAAGAGTATGGGATCTTAATTGATTTAAGATAGTGGTTTTGATAAGTATTTTATTGGTTAGAAGTATGGGCTTTTAACTGATTAAATAAAAAGTTTCCTATGTATTTATTTTGGTGCTGATGTTATGGATACATTAGACATTTAGAAAGATGTTATTTCTTTAAATGATTAGAAGGAATAAATCATATTTAGGAGAATGAATGTGGAATTCATTCAAGGGAATTATGGGGTTCCCTCATTGATTTTGTAATGAGAATTAAAAGAACAATTCATGGTTTGGGGACTTAAGAACTATAGGGTTCTTATGCATTTATATTGGCATATGTTTTGGAAAAAGGAATTATGGGATTCCTTTGTATTAGAGACAACTAAACTTATGCAATAAAAAAGATGTTCTAAATTTGGGTTTTCTTGCAAGCGTTTTTCCTAGGATATATGGTGTGTTGTGTGTGTTTCACATATCTTCCTCTTTGATCTTGCATTTAATAAATATTAGATGAATGGAGCATATCTTTTACTTGTTATTGATAAATATCTATGATGTTATGATTTGAGTAAATTATCATGTTAGGATAATGGAACTAAATAGGGATTACATCTTTTATGTGACTTCTTATTGATGAGGTTGTAGATGTTATTTGATGCTTAATTAAATAGATAGACTTATTTACATCCCTATTTAAGGAAGGAATATCAGGTGATATTTATGAATGATCTAATAAATTATATATGATTGGAAAATACATCTATCAATGTATGCTCATGGATTAGAAGTATCCTACTAATATGTGAGGGTTTTTTTACAAGCTAGTGATACTTGAAATCTTTTCATAGTTAGCAAGGACTTTATTCATTAGAAGTTAGAGAGAGTTAAAAATAAGGGATTATAGGGTCCCTTGAGAAGGAAAATTTGGGTAAACCTAGTTTCACAACTTCTCCTTAATGACCTAACCTTAGATAGTTGTAGGAAGGCAACAATAAGGTTAAGGTGTCAATAAATGAACTATCACATGAAGTGATAGATGATTTGGTTAGTTCATCATTTAGATGAGATGAATAACTTAATCATTAGACTTCTCATAAATAGACATATTCATAGAATGACTTAGGAAATGTGGGGAGATATAGATCTCTAACAAGTTAAAAAAATATATCTCTCTTGATTTGGTTGGATTTTTGGGTTTTTATAGTGCAACTATCATTTTTTACCGAGCCCACCCGAGGGT
The DNA here is from genome assembly GCA_028583015.1 of Wollemia nobilis. Lineage (NCBI taxonomy): Eukaryota > Viridiplantae > Streptophyta > Pinopsida > Araucariales > Araucariaceae > Wollemia > Wollemia nobilis. Next base: position 4,358,092 of record JAQPPZ010000442.1, read on the forward strand.
GAAGTAAATGATGACTTACCCTGAGAAAGTTTATACAACACCACCTCTTACATCCACTATATGGATATTAGAGGTCCTTTTACCTCTAATATACCTTGATCCACCCTTGTCTTAGGAATCATTCGATTTTTTATGCACATTGTCTCTCTCCACATACTCTCAGGTATATCGAGGAGCATGCATAGGCATACCCTTAGATCTCATTCATCTAGATTTTATAAATTTTAGGGGTTATTAATACAAAACACACAAAAACATTCAAAACAATAGAAAAAATAAACAAACAAACAAAACCTAGCAAAATAACCAAAATCAACACAAAAGGCACACCCGATAAAACAACAAAAAATCATGTTAAAACCCTTTGCTTTAATTTTTTTTTGTATGCTTACTTATTTGTTTGCTTAGTTAGGTTCTTGTTCAAAAACAACAAAAGATAAAAACACACAAATAAAATAAACCACACATTTTCTTTCCCCCTACCACTTGCTCTATCTATACCCCCTTATGGTCATAACCAGAGGATAAGCTAGAGTACAAGACCATTTTCCCATGGATCCCTCTAGGATTACCTCTCCTCCTTCGATGAACCTACCTGGGTGTATAGAGGAAGAACCATCCACACTTACTTATAGTTTATCCACTCTCTCTCATACCCCATATCCAAGTGGCATGGTACATCATGCACCTTCATACTATGATCCATACCTAATGCATCAAGCCACCCACATCATTCTATCTAATATCCCTAGCAAGGGGACCCATTTGTCCTGCTTGCACCCAACCACTATATAATTTTAACCTAATTTTTTTTAACATTTCTTCTCCTATGTCACTCAATCATTGCCCCCTAATTCTCCTAATTCAATTCAAGTCCTCTTGTCATATCCTCCATAGAATGACTCACCTTGAGTCTCCTTAACCCTATACTATATTCCTAACCATTCCTTCTCTTCTCTTCTCTTGCCTAAATGTAGACTGACCCTCACATCGTACATGTCTTGTCCATTCCTAATCCTCCTCTCACACCGCAAGCCATGGGCACTTGTACCTATTATGATTGAAACTTATCATCTATCTTGAACATGTCCAATATCCAAACACTCAATCTTGGAATTACGTTTGTTCAAGAACTTTGTCTGAGACTATCACTAGCCCTTCTATATAGGGCTAAAGATAGAATTTCTCTTCTTCTTCTGATTTTCTCAACTCAAACTCTAATCCAATATAAATTTAGTACACTCCATGCCAATGTTGTATGGTTACTCACACACTCACTTCATTGAGGTGGAAACTTAAGCCCACTTATCTAATCAATTGGAGTGACATGAGGATACATACCTATGGATGGTCAACTTGCTCAATCAAGTGAGATCATAAACCTATTAAAGGAAAAATGTAAGGATATTCATCCCTTCCATAATTGGGGCATCTTACATTGTTCATGATTTAAGACAACTTCATCAAATTGACCCTTATCATCCCCCTTTGTTAAATCCCACTTTTCAAAAAATATTGTCCCTTAGATGTTGTCCTCATTTGCTTTCCTTTATCCTCTATTTTTTTATCTACGAGCTAATGTTGCTTCCCATCCCACTTCTTCTATTTCTCAAATTACCTTTCGTCCTCCTACTTTGCCTTGATATTCCACTCCATCACAACCTACTCCTTTTGTGCATTTACCTACATTCACCAATATTCCTCTGATTTTTGTGCATTTTTCTCTTTCTTACCTTCCTCAACCTTTTTTTCCTCCTCATTCTTCTCCTCTTCTCCAACATTCTTCTCATCCTAAAACTTCTTCCATTTCTCAACCTTTGTTTCCTCCTCATTCTTCTCCTCTTATTCAACCTTCTTCTCATCCTTGTCCTTGTCTTACTTTCCAAATTTCTCAAACCATCGCCATCATCATCTTCTCCTTCCATTATGTCTTCCTCTCCAAATCCAAAAAATCTAGGGTCTCCCAAAAGACAAACAAGTCATGGTGCACCCCATGTATATGTACATTTTTATAGTCCTAGTTTGGAAAAATATGTTGTACATAATGTTACATTCTCCCTCCTCACATAGAATCCATTAGAGACTTTGGTCATCCTCAATATGTGCCCCTAAGTATAGGTGTTGTTATTTCCCTTAGCTCTTTGCCTAATCAAACCAATTTTTTGTATGGGAGAGTTAATACTATTTCCAAATTAAATTATGTAACTTCAATCCATTCATGTTGCTACTACCAATCATTTGGACTCATATCTTGTCATTTTTTGCATCACATTCATCCAAATCTAGGCCCATTTTACAACCAACCTTTTGAAATTGTCATATAAAAGGTGTCCCTAAAAATTTTACCCTCAAATTTTTTTTTAGGTAAAATTGCTTAAGTGTAGGGTTTAAATAGGCCCCAAACCTAGGTACATAAACTAGTAGCTAAAACAATAGCATAATATTATATAGACCTACACATTGGCCAGCTGCAGCCTGAATGAAAAGGATAAAACAATAGTAGAGAAGGCTAAGTGGATGCCTGATATAATAAATACAAAAATATAGCCCGAGCAATACCAACATAGGGTTTGCTTAAGAAAAGTAACTACCTGTAAACCTTGTAAAGGAGCTATAACAAATATTCACGTAGGGGATGCTCATGAAAGATCAGTAAAAACTATAATAGATACCTAAATAGGAAGAAACATAGTATTCAAAAAGGCCCATGCAGGGGCAATAAAGAACTTAGAAATAGTAATGGGAAGCCCTAAATCTCAAGTCCCTAGCTATGATGATCTCTTTGCAATGCTTTCCATTTCATCAGAAGTTCTGTCACTTTGGCCATCAGCTTAATAGTAACTCTAAAATGGATATTATGCACAACAACATAACCATTATTTCATGAATTGACAAAGGCTTTAGTGATATCTTGCTTAGGCCTTTTAAACTTATTGAGGAAAATAATGATACCATGAGCTTCCAAAAAAAATTGAGATAGGGGATCAAGTTGAAGGCTAGATGGCTCAAGCAAGGCCATGTTGGTAATACTGAGGAAAAAGGAAGACCACAAAAACTAGACACTATGCTTCTTACTGCCTAGGACACACAATAGTGGATACAACCAAATGACACAGACCAGGGTTGTAAATATATAATTTATTGGCACAATAAACGACCTTTTTGGAAGCTGAGTTGGAGTGATTTGTGAAACACTTAGTAATTATCCATAGAAAATAGAAACTATAAAATACAGACATGGCACAACATAGACTATGCAAAGGATAGGACTGGGATAATATTGGAAGTGCCAATTGATTGAAAAATGATTCTCAAAATTTGTAAGACACAAAAAAGAGGATCTCAAGACTTGACGCATATTGACCTTGTTTGACAACATCCAATTACACTACCTAGACCTACTAAGGGACTTGACATACTTTGAGAAGACCACCATGAGACAAACCCACTAACAGGGCCTACCTTGGGACATAGCATACTTCATGGAAAGGAAATGGTAGAACCAACCATCAGTATTGGTAGCAAGACTGAAATTCATGCTAGTCAAAAAATTTCCACCATAAGAATTGGAACCAAAGAAAAAATCATGCTAAAAATGCTAGAGTCATCATTGGAGAAGCTGACCCGCCAAAACCTGTGACCACATATTTCAAACCAGATCATTATTAGTAGAATTTAAAACCTCTTTGGGAAAGTTTTATTTCCAAATGGACACTAATTTATGGATAACTCCCCAATTGGCAAGAAAATATGCAGGCATGATAGCTTCGCGATACACATTATTGATAGAGATATCATTGAAATTTTGGGACAGCTCCTTAGCTTTCTGAACAATGGTTTTGACATTCCAAGAGTACACCATGTTGTTTTTGAGAGAATTTATAATATTCAAAGAATATCCCTCAATAAAAAGGTTACCTTTATAATACTTGAGAAGGTCTATCCCTCTCCACAGTGCACGAACTTCAACAAAATGATTAGTTTGACACTCCATATACTCAGCATAAGCCATAATAACTTGACCACTATGATCTCTGACAAGACCACTTGCACCTGCATCCCCTAGATTTCCTTTGGAGGTACCATCAAAGTTAAGTTTTAGCCACTCACTTGGGGGAGGAATCCAATGGGCACCCACTCTAGGATGGGGGGCTAGAAAACTAGAACTAGAGTTGTAAGAAATATTTAAGGAAGAGAAAAAAATAGACTCCAATCTAGAATAAGGAGATTTGGGATAAGGGAAGAGCTAGGAATTTTTGATAGCAAATTCAATAGCTCTATTGAAAACAAATATGGAATCCTTAGAGGAAGAATAAAAAACCCTATTGTTTCTTTCAAGCCACACTTGCCATAAGATATGATGAAGGGTCACTTTCCATAAAGAGATAATCTAAGATTTTTGAAAGGAGCTGGCCATTGGATGAAAAGGTGACTCAATGAATTAGGAGGAACCCATGAGATATAAAAAGTGGATATAATGTGATCCAAAGATATCTTAGAGAAAGAGCACTCCAGAAATAGGTGATTGATAGATTCCCATAAATTCATGCACAAATAGCATCTGTTAGATACAATCATGCCCCTTTTCATAAGATTATCAATCGTTACAATCTTATTTTAGATGGCCAACAAGCTGAAATGAGAAACTTCCGAAATGAGATATTTAATCCACACTCAATCATAAGGTATTTGAACCACTTGATAATCAATAGTTAGACCATGAGCAAATTTAACCATGAACAGCCTAGAATCAATCTCTTTCCAAAAAGGGGAGTCAAGAAAATTACCAATGGGGATGACTGTTGTATTTAGGATGGTTTTAAGAACAGTTGAAGCATCAGATATTTGGCCATTAGAATTTGGAATATGAATATTTTTCGAACGCTTAGAATTAGATGAAACATCAATGAAATATTAAACCTTGCTACCAATTAAAGTATCCAAGAAAGGCTATAAAATAACAATTCCATTGTTCTCTAAAAGTGGTTTATTAGAGATCCACCTATCAGTCCAAAAGTTAATTTTAATCTCTGTGCCTAATTTCCACCTTATCCCCTTCTAAATTAGAGAACTGTATTGGATAAATGACTTCTAGAAAGTGGAGCCCTCTCTGGGTATATCAACATCTATGAAACAACAATTTTGAAGATATTTTCTAGTTACAATTGAGACCCATTCATGGTTGTTGTTGTTGGTGAAAACCTTCCATGCTTGCTTGGCTAACAAGGTTGTGTTCATATTACAAACTCTTCGGAGCCCCAAGACCCTTGAATTTTGGGGGAGCACACCTTATACCAGCTGACCAGATGAAATATTTTCCTGTCCTCAGCACCTGCCCACAAAAATTATTTTTGAATTTGCTCAATTTTCATGTAGACAACAACAGGAACTTTGAATATGGACATGAAATAAACATGAATACTTTGGAGATAAGCCATTGTCAAGGTGGATTTGGCTTCTTGAGAGAGGAGGACCCCTTTCCAACCTGTAATTTTTTTTGAATCCTCTCAATAACATTAATCCACATGGATTCCTTTAGAGCATTGGTGAAAATATGGAGGCCCAAATATTGGGTAGGCAACTGAGATATAACACATTGAAAGATGTGTGCAATCTTATCTTATCTCTCTTGGGGAGTTTTAATGAAGAATATTTTGCTTTTAATATAATTTATTTTTTGCCCTGCAACCTCCTCATAGGTATCAAGAATACTCTTAATGACTTTTTTTTCCCACACATAAGCATGAGTAGCAATGATGGTATCATAAACAAACTACTGGTGAGACAAGGCTCTTAAAGTAGATGCATCCTTAATACCTATAATTATGCCATTGGAGCAGGAATTTTTGAGCGTTCTACCAAAGGATTCAGTAAGAATAATAAAAAGGATGGGGGATAGAGGATGTCTCTATCTAATGCCCCTATTACTAGGGGAAAATCCTGCTGCAGATCCATTGACTAAGACTGAAAACTAGGGATTAGAGATGCAGTTATGAACAAGATCAACCCACTCCCTATGAAACCCAAATTTGAGAAGTAAAGCAATTATCTAGTAACTCTGTTAGAAGACTTATTCGTATCAATTTAGAAAAACATGGCAACTTTTTTGTTACGGATGGTCGAATGAAGGGCTTCATATAACGTGATAACACCATTATTAATATTTCTTCCTTTGACAGAGCTACCTTGACAAGGATCTATGATCTGAGGAAGGATCTCTTTGAGTCTTGTAGCCATGGCTTTAGTAATATTTTTGTACAGGATATTGAAAACACTAATGGATCTGAAATATGACATAGATTTACACACAAGCCCTTTGGGAACCAAGGAAATGAATGTGGACTAGATACTTGTGGGAATGGATTTAGTTTGTTGAAGTTCAAATATGGCATTGCAAATGTTAGGCCCAATTATGTCCCAAAAATTCTGATATAATGAGGGGAAAAACCCATTAGGGATTGGGTTTTATCAGGGTGCATTGAGAAAACATCCTCTTTAATTTCATCAGGGGTGAGGGGTTTGATAAGAGCCAAATTCATATTTGAAGTGACCAAATTGGTTATATGATGGAGCAATTGTCTATTAGCTTGGGCAGAATTTTGGGGGTTGGCTCCCAAAAGGCCTTCAAAGAAATATAAATCTTCATTTTGAATCTCAAAAATATCCCTGATGATGGATCCATTACTTTTGGTTAATTCATTAATTTTATTCGAAAATATGTGCCTTAGGGTAGTGGCATGAAAGAATTTTGTGTTTGAGTCTCCCTCTTTGAGCCAAAGGGCCCTTGATTTTTGCCTCCAGAAAGTCTCCTCTTTAGCCAGCACATTGTGGTAGTCTACAATAACATGTCTCTCCTCATTTTTGCGTTGTTCATTGAGCTACCCATTCTAAATTTGGAGTTCAATACTTTTTAGTTTTTGCAAAATATTTTCCTTATTTTTGAAGATGTTACCAAAAACTTCTTTGTTCCAGAATAAGATATTTTCTTTGACACACTTAATTTTTTGGAAAACCCTAAAAAAAAAAGGACCCATGACAGTCAAATTTCCACCAGTTAGTAATTTGCATCCATAAATTTGGGTGTTGTGTCCACATAACTTCAAATCTAAATGGTATTTTGAAACAAGGGCCTTTCTCAGCTTCAAACAATAAAGGGCAATGATCAAATCCAACTTTGGGAATACAAATAAGAGTGCCATCACCCATCATCGGTATAGCTTCTTGAGACAAGAAAAACTTGTCAAGTTTTACTTTAATGTGTTGATCCCCAATTCTCCTATTGCTCCAGGTGTATTTTGACCATTTAGTCTAAAAATCCATCAGCTCACATTTAGTGATAAAGTTATGGAAATACTCAATGCTCTTGGTGAGCATAAGGTGCCCTCCCTGCTTATCAGAAGGAAAAAGGAGAGAGTTGAAGTCTCCAACAATAATCCACGAAATATTTATGAAAGCACTTCTCATCTGACTCAAACTATCCCATAGACCCCTACAGCTAAGAGGATCATTAGGGACATAGAAATTGGTCAAAACCCAAGATAAATTACTACTTTTATAGAAAAACATCATATTGAGGACCCTATCAAAAGAGGAAATGATTTTGTCTTCTAACTTGTTTGAGTCTCAAATATAGAGAAGACCACAAGATGTACCTTGAGCGGGGAAAAAAGCAAAATCACCATATTTCCAAATAGAATTTGTGATTTTCTAGATTTTGTTTTGATCAATCTTCATTTCTTGCATAACCATGATAGTGGGTCTGTGTTATTTCCTTAGAGTGCAAAAAATCCTTTGCTTGATAGCACTGTTGAGGCCTCTCACATTCCCTGAGAGGATCCTCATTAAGAATTTTTGAAAAAAAAATTGGCTCCCTTAGTTTGCTACAAGGGAGGTTTAGGCCTTTTTGATTCATCATTCTCCTGATAAAGAAGATCTTGGAATAAGATTTTTTGGGTACCATTTGCAATATCATTTTTTGTTTCCTTTTTCTTCTAATCATTGATAGAGGGTCTTCCCTTTTTTTCTTTTCACTACCAATATCAACAAAATCTTTCTTGATACTTATAGTGTTAATGGGGCTAAAATAATATTTGTCTTCTTTCTCCACTTTGTTTGATATGGGACTACCAATTTTTGTATGCCCATCAAGGGTGGGTGATGGTTTTGAAAAAATAATGGATGGCCCAAATTTGGTTGAGGATTGGGGTTCCTCTTGATAAGAAATTAAAGTTTCAGTTGGATTTGGAGTAATGTCATCCTCACCAGGTTCATACCCATGAATACGGGTTCCTTTTAAAACATCAAAATGATTTTGGAAGGCAAAAATGGAACTCACCTTTGTATGATAATCCTCTAAATCTTGGATTTCAATCTACTTTCCTTTGGTATCTTCTGGAATTTATCCCTTCTTCTGATAGTGGTTACTTTGTTACTTGCCCTGTAGGGGTGTGCCTTGCTACCACCCAATCTGCAACCCACTTCGAGAGGTATTGGGAATTTTCATCTCCTTTGAGTTTCTTAGCAATGACCATTGGTTTTTGATATGGCCCTGAGCCTTGCATTCAATATAGAATGCAAGATTGTTCTCATATTCTATGGACTGGAATCTACGGTAGGAGCTATAAACTAGATTTATCTAATGGGGAAGCTAGGAATCCATGTTGGCATTGATACAAATTATAGCATGAACCATACGAGTGCATGCTCGAGTCTTCAAGTTGATTGAAACTAGCTCATCTATATATTTTCCAATGCCTTGTAAGATGTCTTCGTGCCAAAATTGGGTGGAAATATCTAGAAATCGAACCCATATTGGTACAAAATTTATGCTCTATGTATTAGGGTTGAAATATTCTCCCCACTTCCATAGAAAGAGACTCTTCTGGCTGAAGAACCAAGGACCCTCAAATAATTTCAAATGAAATAAATTCAGCAAAAATCCCCAATCAATCCCAAATGTCAATTTATCATTTTTCTAGCAATATTGGATATCTAGGTAATCGTATGGACCCTTTCATTCATTTGATTTTCCCATTTTTATGCCTAATTAATTTTACTTAATTCTTAGTTTCTTGGAAAAATAAATCATTTCTATTATTCAACCATTCCTAGTTGATCCAATCAACCTTTATCAAACATTTGTGTTCTAAAGAAAATTTTGGCTTACCCTGATTGATTTGAGTTCTTTCTTGGACCATTCACATAGCACACTTTAATTTAATATTTAATTTAGGGAGGACAACTCCATGAGTATTATTTCCATAAAGCAAAATTTTTCTCACTCATCCTATCATTCACATAATCCAAACCTAAGGATCCAATTGTAAGTTAAAAAAAATAAAGAATAAGGATAATGCCTAAATGTGTTTCTCATTGGTCCCCTCAGGTATTACAGATGCCTCCATTAGGGCTATATATATCTAGCTAGTAGTGGAGCTACATCGAATAATTATGAAGCTAACCTCCATCAGGGGCATAGACACCTGGTTGACAGTGGAGTATGCCTTCTGAGTGGTAACATGTCTAGCACATTAGGAATATTCTTTTGTACAAACCTCTAAATTCTCATGAATGAGCTAGCTTATATTGGCTTGAGTTCACAATTGGTTAGTCCAACCTTACTCAATATGGGAAATGAACCTCCTTGCACACACTTTGGTCCATGATAGGCTTGATCTTATTCAGGATGGTCTAGATTTCTATGGGATATTGACTAACCATTAGATGAGTTTGATTGTTGAAACTAGGGTGTTTGACTTTCTTGATATTCTTCTAGCATCCAAAAACCCTAGGATATATGGGTAAACCACATCTTGGCTAGCCTCCATTCAATGTAAATATGTCCTAAGTATTCATTCATGTCATTAATCATTAGTCATTGTCCATTGTTTATTCGGTTAGCAAATTGTCCATTATATTTTATCTTATTGTTGATGTCCTCACAATGTTCATTTGTCTTGTTCCTTATGTCCATTGTTTCTTGTTATTAAGTTCCATGTTAATTCATTGTACCTGCACATCTCCCAATTTTCATTATTAACATTGTGTTCATTACCTTGTGTTAATTGTTGCTATCTTGTCTTATGTATTTGCGTGTTATGTTAATGTGTTTATTGTGATTGCTAAATTATCATTGATTACTTAAGCCATTTTAGATTGTGAACCTCATACACAAGAACCCAAACTAATGATTAAAAAAACACGTGATTCTAAACCATGTAACTAAATATAGGATAAATCATACATCACATAAGCACATCGCATCCACATCATCTAATATTTTATGTTTATCTTATCACATAGATACATTCATCACACAAATAAAAAATCCTAAAAATGTGCATCACATCATCCATCCATAACATCATATCATGCCAACCATAAAATAATTATCATGTGTATATATGATGAACGAATAAAGTATAGTCCATAACATCCATCAAATGTCTATATACATCCAAGTCATCATCAATATATGTAAATACAAAATCTATGATACATCAAAACTACCCCTAGGACTACATCATACATCCATGCATATACATACCACAATAAATATAGCATCATCATCTAAGCAAAAATGTTGCACAATCATGGCCAATCCTCTATTCTAAAAATAGATTCACTATTTTTGATCCCCTAGAGTCCCTCCACTCCCCTCTTGTTCACCCTCTCTATAATTCAACCCCCTCCCTCCCTACCTATCATCCTTACTACTATGGTACCTCTTTCTAACATGACAAGTGGCTGGTTTTCTCCTAAAACTTTGTCAAGATCAAGAACCTATGAGTAATGGAATAGCCATGCCCTTACTCATCATCCCATCCTTGTACATTCGATCTCTCTCTCTCTTTCATGACCAGCCAGCTCTATACTCATCCCTGGCCCATTGTAGCTTCATGATATAGGATTACAAAGCTACCACATTACCTTTGTCTCTTATGCTCACTATCAGTGGTGGTTGTATCCTCACTTATTATAGTTGTTACAATAATTGATCCACCTAATACCACAATCCATATTGTCCCACTCTATCATCACTACATCAAGCCATCCCCGTAGCCATATCCTCTCTAGAGCCCATGTTGCCTCCTACTCTACCAATCGAGCCTTCAACCACCATGCCCAGTCCCTAAAAAACTTATCCTCCTTGGCTGCTACAACCAAACCACTAAGATCCATTGTATCATCAAAATTAAATGCCCCCCACTCTCAAAATCTATTGTAGGCATCTCCATACTTACTACCCCTAATGGACCCACTCCATCTACTTGATAGTGTAATCATCACCTAAGATGATACTCCTCCTCTCCACCATCCTAGATAGCATCCCCCTCTCCCCCTCTATTCTAATATCCTCCATAACCCTCCTTTTGTACCATCAGTATGTGGCCCATCACCTATCATACTCTTGCATAGTATCGACATCATATGTATTTGATATTAGCACCACCTCATATGCATGCTTATCCATTAACACTACCTAAGGTGTAGGCCTATCCTCATACCTCATCCTTTGATATATCATAATGGATTCAATACCCCATGTCTTAGCTCAAACTACCACAACACTTGGAGGAACTAAAAGTATTCCACCTACTTGACTATACAACCAATCAGCCATCTCACTCAGTAGAACTAACATATATGTATAGCCTCCTCTTACCACACTGGTCCACCTCACCATAGTCACCAAATAATATCCTGTCACCTCAATCTTACCCACATTTGATGATAAAACTCAACATGTACCTTATGGACCCTCCTCTTGCATACCTCCATGTTATTCCATCACCTCAAGGTATATGGAGAATCCTCCTCCATCAATCCATGAGCATCATATGGTAAGCCCCATGGCCTCTCAATGACCAAATTCTCCCATGCCCATAACTATACTAGTAAACTATAGCTTAGACCCCCATGATCACCCCTACTCAATCCATACAACTCCTTGTATTTTTGTGGTAGCAAGGTCAGTGCCCACGCATACATCATCAATGCCTCCACCAAGACCAACATGATCCCTAACAAGTTTTACAAAAATCATAGACTTGAGGATTCAAGGAGCACAAAACTTGATATCAACACCATCATCAATGTATTCCTTACTAATAATAAACCATTCACATTAATGACTCATATAATACCCCACCACTCTTCATGTCCACCCATTCCCAATCCACTCCAAACAATTGCCCCATCACTAGACCCTACAATGATGCCTTTGTTGCTATAATTGCTCATCCCTCCATGGGTAACTGGTATATCCTATATACATCCTCCAGTGCCAATGTAATTTCTCCTATAGATAAATGGAAGGTACCCATGTTTGAGTCCCAACATTCAGCCAAGGTCAACATGTATGATCGATTGGCATGTATTATCTCCATCTGAGCCACTTCCCAAAACCTAATCCTCACAAACAATATCTAGTCATCCTCGATCAACTCCCTCATTAGCTTTTCCAAGAGTGTCCTGAACTTATGAAATGGTTGCGATGCTTTCTCCTACCATCATACCACCCATAAATTCCCTTTCCCTATCACACCCCATCACCTAAAAAAAAATCATATTAAGATTGTATGTTTCATACAATGTACAAACACTAAAATCATCATGATAGGTATAATTTGTGTAACCACAAAAAATGATCACACTTGATGTATCCTATTGCAATAATTGATAAAATTATAACATGGGTACAAGAACAAGAAATTGACAACAAATGAATCAAGAAGAAATATGCTTTATCCCATTATATTCGAAGCCAAACTCAAATTACAAGTACATCCCTTTTAGGGATAATCATATTGATACAATTATTACAATAGGATGTAATTTATTTCCCTCTAAAGGGTAGGTGTGATTTCCAAGTACCTTTCAGGGTGACATGAACTGCTCTAGGGTGTCGATGACCCTTTCTTCATGTTGAGGAAGGAATTGTATGCTTTGTCTCTTTCAATACTTGTTCCCTGTGATCAAGAAATAACAAGAAGCAATTAGTAACAAAGGAGGCCTCTCTTGATGAGGATTTTAAAGGAATATTGCATAAATAATAGTATGAAATCAAGAAAGCATGTAAAACTATCAATCTATGCAATAAATGAGGATATTGTAATATAGCATGTAAAGAAGCATGAATCTAGCTAAGAAACGTCCTAATTAACCATTAGAAAACTTGAATTTCATGAAACTAATATAGATTAACAAATGCAAGGAGAGGTGAAGCAAATATACCTCTAATTCTTAAATTAACCGATCAAATGTTTGCTAAAATATAGATCTATGGTAGATTAAGCTAATTGCATGACTGAAAATGGAAAACTACTACTAAAATGGAGGAAGGAGAGCATAAAACCCTAGTCACAGGTCTGGGGTGTGGTTGGCACTGTTAACCGCAGCTCATAGCTGTGGTTAAGATTAAAGTGTCCTTTCTCTTGCAACTAAGGCTAGAAACTCTCAAATCCTCCAAGGAATTGATGGTCAAGGGTCGCCCGTGTTTTTAGGAATATATTGGTGGTTGAATTCAATGGAATTAGCAATGGAGGTGTGTCGATTGTCAAGCTTGCTCCTCAAGCTCTTGAGATATCCATTTTTGCATGCACAATTGTCATTTATCAATTGGATAGCACTTCGTTAATCAAGGGGATATGAAATTGCCCTCCAATCCGACAGGGCTCCACTATGTGCAATTGAGTTATTCTTCATGATCTTTGCTCTCTAAAATTGGGGTCTTAAGTAGACTCCCAAAATCCTTGCTCTAGCTTCATGGAGAAGACAAGAACAAGATTTTGCAGTTGAGAGGAAGCTTCTAGATGCTTCCCAACCCAAACTACTTTGAAAACCATTTCAATTTGGCTGTTGCAACTGATTTGACTCAGCTTTGGTCGTCCAAGTTTGTTACAGTGCTAACCGCAGGTGTCATCTACAGTTAGCATGTAGGCTTTCGCTAACCGCAAGTTTTATTTGTGGTCCCTAATTGGTATATTGGTGGCCATGGCTGTCAGTCATGGTCAGAACTTCTAACCGTGGGTGTCATCCACGACTAGCACTGACTAGGCAAAGATGCCCCATTGAGTGGTAAAAACCATTGCTATACCTTGGATTTATCCAAAGGTCTTCCATATGGTCTTCTAGCATGTCCCATATGAGTAGTTGCCATTGACATGACGTGTTTTAGGTGTCTACAAATACCCCTTTTGTGATGCATTGTGAGATCAAACAACGCATGAGCAAAAATAGACCTCCTAAAATGATGCCAAATGCTGCATGATTATCATTAGTCTGATCAACATTAGATGCCCCAATCATGAAATTACCATGCATCGTTGAATCATTACCTTCTATGATTTTAAGAACTTGATTCTAGAAATCTTAAGTCAAAATCCTAGCCTTGGCGATAATTAGGAGATAAGCTTAAGTCCAAGCCTAGCCTTAGCGGTAATTATGAGACAAGCTTAAGTCAAATCCTAGCCTTGATGGCAATAGGAGATAAGCTTAAGTCAAATCCTAGCCTTAGCGGCAATAGGAGACAAGCTTAAGTCACATCCTAGCCTTAATGGCAATTAGGAGACAAGCTAAGTCTAATCCTAAATTAGGAGACTAGCTGCTCAGTTTGCTTGAATTTGATCTTGATATTTTGATTATTTGCCCCAAGCAAGGAGGGTGCATGATTGTCTTTGAAAATGATTATTGAATGAATGCACTTAACAATGATTAAGCATTAATTATTGATTTTGATTATGAATTTGATATTATGACAAACCCCTCAAGTGACGAGTCGATGAGGGTAATGACAATGAAACGAAGCGACGAGTCAATGAGGGTAATGACAATGAAACGAAGCGACAAGGTCGCTTGACCACTATGAATGATCTAGAACATATTAAGATTTAGCATTTGAATTCTTGGCAAGGCCTAATCAGCTATGATTGCAACTGTTAATAGTAATTGTATATTTCTATCCCATGGAGTGGTCCAACCATGAAGGCCTTCTTAGGGAATCGAGATGATAACAATTCCAATTATGCTTGTGTTGAATCACTATGTTCGATGATTTGCTGAATCGTGGTGATTTTTGATTTATTTAATTTTTTTGTTAGTTTTGAGATTTTTGAAATTTTGGACCTATAGATATGCTTAATTGTCCATTTTTTTAAAAACTCCTTATGATGAGCAAATGTGTGCATTTATGACTTAAATGAAAGTACCAAATATTTAAACTTCTTTGGAGTTTTGGGGATCGATACTGATAATGCCCCAGTCGATGCTTGCAAATGTTTTTATTTTGATTTTATGTTATGGATGAAATGATGAATGTAATGCTTATGATAATTTGATGTTATATGTTATGTATGGATGACATGCACTAGACAGCTATTTAATTTATGATGATGGTATGCAGTGATCTAGATGCTTAGATGTGCTTTTGATGATAGATGCAAATGGATGCGAATGCTTTTTCTTAACGCATATTTGATATTGCTTTATTGTATGCATTACTTTATGGTGATGCTTTATTTACACGGTAGTAATCTAATGTAAATGGACCTGTATGCTTTAATCACTTAAAATATAAGGCATGAATGCAATATATGTTTAACAATCTAATGGACGACACCACAGAATGTAAAAATATCATGAATGTAATTGCAAATCCTCATTACAAGAATTTGATCAATTAATAACCTGTAATTGCAAATCCTCATTACAAGAATTTGATCAATTAATAACCCATATATGAAATACAATGGTATGAAGTGGCATGATGCGAATGATATGATATGTCACTCTATTTTCTTTTTGCAAATTTGAAAAATATGCACAATATAGTCAGTGGCCATCTAAACATCATTTTTTATATTCATTCGGTATCTATCCTATATCTTGATTGTGCTTTATGTAATGATGTATCGCTTCTTGGATACTTTGCAATTTGATAATTTGTAATGACTTTTACCATTTGATGGTTTATGCTTTTAGCATTTGTTGCTTTTTAGAGAGATTTTGAGGTTTTCCATGAGACTCAAGCACCCTAACTTGTCTTATCAAAAGTTGTATACTGACCATACTAGAATTCTAAGATAAAAGGCTTTTGCTAGGATAGGCCCTAAATGTTCATTATCCTTGTGTGTGCATATGAGTATTTTAAGATAAAGCACAAGCATACCCCGATGTCGGGCGGGATTCTTTCATCCCATTGCTAAGATAGGGGATTCGCAATTGTTTATCCAATATTAGGTTTAGATTTTAGTTGGACTAGACCACTCAGCGATACAAGACACCTGAAGCTAGATCTTCCACATTCAAACATTGGTCTTGTTCATAAGCGAGGTGCTAATGTGTTAGACATATCATCATACGTAAGGTACAGTAGTGCTGGCAATTCCAGGGATTCAAGTTTTCTCCCACTCTTATGTAGCGAAGCAAGGGAGTCGATTCCATTTTTTTTTTGAACTATCTTTAGATATTCATTTGATCTTTCTTCAAACTAGAATTTGGATCTTCATTTGATCTCCGCTACAACTTTTGATTTATGATCTTCACTCGATCTTGATGTGAAATTTTATTTTTGATCTTCATTCGATCTTCACTTTGAACTTTGATTTAAGCCTATTTTTTGATCTTCACTTGATCTTCACTTTTTGGCATTATACACTTGATAATTTTCTTCAAAAACTTTCCTTTGGAGGATTTACTTGGAAAAAAAAATTCTGGTATATCGATTGAGAATATCAATCTTATGATATCAATATGGGATATTACTCTGGGGATTCGATCTATGATATCGATCTAGGGTATAAATTATGAGGATTGATGTGGGATATTGCTTTGAGATATGCTCATTTTATCGTAAGCAAGGGATTCTAAATAGGGAACTAAACTGTCCTTTTGCCAACTGCAACATTTCCCATACCATCCGCACAGAGGGATAAGAAAGAATAACTCTTTTCACTTTAGGATACCCGGTCCTGCTTCGTGGCTTTCATCTTCCCCTATTCCTTGTTAGGATTGTTTTATTTGTTGATTAGTGATAGGCTTCTGATATTCTAAGGGCTATACTAACTGAACCTTAGCTACAAAACCAAAGCAAGCTTTCTACCAACTCTTGATAAGACTACTAGGTATGGCTGAGTGACCGAAAAACCATAGTATATATCCATAGCAACATTATAGGTTGTGTTGAAAAACACAATTACTCACATGAATGATGGATCATGATAAATACAGAGATGCATGATTTAAACACAAATGTGGCATCGTTTGTAATACTGACAAACACAATGACTTCTATTATGGAATGCAACGGATGAAGAATTCCTATATGTAATGTAGCGAATGCATGTGTAAATGCAAAATTCAAATGCAAATGCAAATGTTTTTGGATTATATGCTTTACCAATTTTTTTGGATTTTATTGATTTTATAATTTTTATGAGTTTTTTAACCTCATATCTGACCAAACAGCGGCTACATGCCTCTGGAGCCTTTAGATTGACCAAGTAATTTTTAAGAATCCTTGGAGCTTTTAGGATTGACCAAATAGATTATGGGTACCTTTGGGGTATTTTTGGATGAGCAAGTGATTTTGAGAATCCTTTGAGCCTTTGGGTTTGACCAAGCAATTTTTTTGAAACTCTTGGTGCCTTTTGCATTTGACCAAAGGGATAACAGATGCCTTTGGAGCTTTTTAGGATGACCGAGCGATTATAAGTGAATCCTCGAGGCTTTTAACTGACACAACCAAGTGGTTTCAGGGATCCTTGGAGCCTTTAGGATGACCGAGTGATTACAAATCCTTGAAGCTTTTGAGGTTGACCAAAGGGCTTACAGACACCTCTAGAGATTTTTGACTTTGACCAAACCACTAATGAAAGTGTTTGGAGCTTTTTAGGATGACCGAGCAGTTACAAGAAACTCTCGAAGCCTTTTAATATGCTCTTCAAGCATAAAATGCCTTAATATGGATAATGTTGAGAGGTTTAGGCTCTTAAACACCCCCTAGCGATGTTAGGTGATAGGTACCTGGACCAATATTTTTAGATATGATGTAGGGTCCTAGCCAATTAGCTGTAAATTTATCTCGCATATTTGGTGGTAAATTAGAGTTCTGTTGGTTTTATTTCAAGACAAGATCCCCAACTTCAAAGTCTCTCTGGTGGACTTTGACATTGTAGGCTTGTTTTCGTTGCTCCTGATAAACGTAGAGATGCTCCAGGGCATTCACATGACATTCATCAAGTAACGTTAGTTGATCCAGTCAAGCTTGTCACGTAGTGTTATCATTGATAAACTCTTTCAATGTGACGCACAACATTGGAATTTCTAATTCCAGGGGCATAATGGCCTCAGCGCCATATACTAGTGAGAACGGTGTTGCCCCTATGGGCATCCGAATACTAGTCTTGTAAGCCCATAGTGCAAGGGGTAGCTAGATGTGCCAATATTTGTGGTGTTCTTGTACCCTCTTTTTCAAGATGGCCACCACTATCTTATTTGAAGCTTCAGCCTGCCCTTTTTCTTTTGGATAGTATTGAGTCGCAAAACTATGTTTGATTCTATATTTAGATGTCAAAGCTCTCACAATTTTATTCTTGAAAGGCATTCCATTATCTGATATTATTTTGGATGGAATCCCAAAATGACTTATGATATGCTCTAGTATAAACTCTGCTATATGATCTCCAGTTATCGTAGTTAAGGGTATTTCTTCCACCCACTTTGTAAAATACTCAATAGCCGTGATTATGAATGTATACCGACCAAATGACAGAGGAGAGATATTGCCTATAAGATCTAGTCCCCACTGATAAAATGGCCAAGCCACTTGGATGGGTTGTAAGGCCTACGATGGCAAGTGCATAATATTAGCATGCTCCTAGCATTTAACACATTTCTTGACATACACATTGCAATCATCCATGGTGGGCCAAAAAAGCTCACACCATGATCGCCATCTGTAACCACCAAAAAGGCTCACACCCGAAGTATCCTATTGCAATAATTGATAAAATCATAACATGGGTACAAGAACAAGAAATTGACAACAAATGAATCAAGAAGAAATATGCTTTATTCCATTATATTCGAAGCCAAACTCAAATTACAAGTACATCCTTCTTAGGGATAATCATCTTGATACAATTGTTACAATAGGATGTAATTTGTTTCCCTCTCAAGGGTAGGTGTGATTTCCAAGTGCCTTTCAGGGTGACATGAACTGCTCTAGGGTGTCGATGACCCTCTTCTTCATGTTGAGGAAGGAATTGTATGCTTTGTCTCTTTCAATACTTGTTCCCTGTGATCAAGAAACAACAAGAAGCAATTAGTAACAAAGGAGGCCTCTCTTGATGAGGCTTTGAAAGGAATATTGCATAAATAATAACATGAAATCAAGAAAGCATGTAAAACTATCAATCTATGCAAGAAATGAGGAAATTGTAATATAGCATGTAAAGAAGCATGAATCTAGCTAAGAAACGTCCTAATTAACCATTAGAAAACTTGAATTGCATGAAACTAATATAGATTAAAAAATGCAAGGAGAGGTGAAGCAAATCTACCTCTAATTCCTAAATTAGCCGATAAAATGTCTGCTAAAATGTAGATCTATGCTAGATTAAGCTAATTGCATGACTAAAAATGGAAAACTATTGCTAAAATGGAGGAAGGAGAGCATCAAATCCTAGCCACAGGTCTGAGGTGTAGTTGGAACTGTTAAACGTGGCTCATAGCTATGGTTAATATGAAAATGTCCTTTCTCTTGCAACCAAGGCCAAAAAATCTCAAATCCTCCAAGGAATTGATGGTCAAGGGTTGCCTGTGTTTTCAGGAAGCGATTGAATTCAATGGAATTAACAATGGAGATGTGTCAATTTTCAAGCTTGCTCCTCAAGATCCTGAGATATCCATTATTGCATGCATAATTTTCATTTATCAATTAGATAGCACTTCGTTACTCCTCAAGGGGATATGAAATTGCTCTCCAATATGATAGGGCTCTGTTATGTGCAATTGAGCTATTCTTCATGATATTTGCTCTCTAAAATTGGGGTCTTAAGTAGACTCCCAAAATCCTTGCTCTATCTTCATGGAGAAGTCAAGAACAAGATTTGGTAGTTGAGAGGAAGTTTTTGGATGCTTCTCAGCCCAAACTGCTTTGAAAACCGTTGCAATTTGGCTGTTGTAACTAATTTGACTCGACTCTGGTCATCCGAGTTTTTTACAGTGCTAACTGTAGGTGTCAGCTATGGTTAGCATGTAGGATTTTTCTAACCACAGGTGTCAACTACAGTCCCAAATTGGTATATTGGAGGCTGCGGTTGTCAGCTGCAATCAGCACTTCTAACCACGGGTGTCATCCGCGGCTAGAACTGACTAGGAAAAGATGCCCCATTGAGTGGTAAAAACCATTGCTATACCTTGGATTTGTCCAAAGGTCTTCCATATGATCTTCTAGAATGTCCCATATGAGTAGTTGTCATCGACATGACGTGTTTTAGGTGTCTACAGTTTGTGTT
This sequence comes from Wollemia nobilis, assembly GCA_028583015.1. Lineage (NCBI taxonomy): Eukaryota > Viridiplantae > Streptophyta > Pinopsida > Araucariales > Araucariaceae > Wollemia > Wollemia nobilis. The sequence goes on from JAQPPZ010000442.1 coordinate 4,378,611, forward strand.
CAAGCCTATTTTTTGGACACCTCACTAAAAAATGAAATAAAAAAATCTTGTCACACCCTACACCAATAAAACCCACAAGTGCACAACCCGTTTAAAAAAAAAATGTAAAAACACAAACTCAACAACCCAAAAAACAAAACATCACATGCAATTTACCATTCCTATGCTAGCCTAAGCTTCTACAATTTATTTTTTCTAAAAATGGGCCCTAGGGTTTATTGACAACCATAAAGCAAGAAATAAAATAATAAAACCCCACTAACCTACACTACACTCCCTCCACATATAGGTCTAGCATTATCATCCATCATCTCATCCCCCCACATGTCTGTTTTGGCAGCACTTCATGTCAAATTCTTAGTCTCACATGTCCCTCTCACTCTTTATTTTTTTAAATTGCATGATGTAAATGAGCACATGCACCCCTCACATGTACTTTTTATTTTGCATTTATTTTTTAACGATTGTAGGATCAATGACAATTCAAATAGTTTCTCGTTGGTCATATAGTTTATATTTTATCATACAATCTACCTTCCTACTACCAATTTCTTAGTTTCACCCATAATTTATCCTTCGTTGTTGCATAGAAATATTTGATTAAGCGCTTCATTATTGCGTTATGCTACTTTACCCATCAACTCACCACTTAAGGGGAAATATATTACCTATCAAATGTCATATTGAACATGTTCAATATTCAAACACTCAATCAATCGTGTTTGTCCAAGAAATTTACCTGAGACTATCACTAGCCCTCCTCTATTGATGCAAAGGAAATATGTTTCTTTTTCTTCTTCTCCTCTTAAATCAAACTCTAATTCAATCTAAATTTATTATGCTTTATGCCCATGTTGTATGGTTACTCATACACTCGCTTCATCGAGATGACAACTTAAGCCCACTTATCTAATTGATCATAGTGACATGATATTACATACCTATGGTTGGTCAACTTGCTAAATCAAGTGAACCAAAAATCTATCGAAAGGTAAAGATTCAAGGATATTTTTCCCTTCCATAATTGGGTAATCTTACATTATTTATGACTTGATATAACCTTCCATATTCTAGCATCTTCTCCCTCAAGTGTCACTATGATGCGCTCAAATTCATGATCAGCTATTTTCATCCACTATCAATCCCTTCTTATCATGGTTAGCCAACCATCTAGTGTCATGTATTTTACACTACATTGTGTCTACACATCATAGTATAAAAAGGGGTAAATATAGACACCTAAAAATATCACATTATCCCTTGTATAGTGTTAATGTTTAATTTTTTTGCAAAAGGCTCCAAAATTCCATTTATTTTGTATTATTACCTTAATTTACCCACCTTAGCACTTTTTCCCCATTAAGCCTCATCCTACACCTAGCCCATGGTCACCATGTGACCATCCCATTCACCTAGCCTAGGTGTACATCACCTTAGTATACACTATCACCCTAGTCTACCGTATCACCCTAGCCTACCATACCCCCTACTCTTCACATCCCCATGCTCATTTGATGCATTAATGGGGTGAATATTTTCTCCACCCATATGCATTAATGGGGTGACAACTTTCTCCACCCATATGTCTTAATGGGGTGAAGACTTTCTCCACCCATATGCTTTAATGGGACGATTCCTATCATAGTCAAGTTATAATCAGCCATATCATAGCAGATTAGACACAGAGGTGATTAAAGAAGGTATACTATATTTTTAGCTTATTTTAAGCTCTATTTACTGCAGTAATTTAATTTATTTGGTTTACCCCTTTGATAATTTTGGGTCCTTCCAAGTCCAACTTGGGTGGACACAACATTGTCTAGTTTTGTAGGCTTGGATACTTTACTCAACCAATGATGTTATGTATTCCCACTCCTCTTTAGGTGGTCAAGGAAACAAGGAGTGTCAAAGATTGCATTTTAAAATGGATTCCTCATTGTAAAACAATTTTGTAGCCTTTGAGGCACTTGTAAAATCAAATTTGTAATTTCAATATATTTTTAATGAAATGACATGTTTTCTTGCCCATACATATGATTCTAAATAAGTGAGGGGAATTTTTCCTTCACTATTTCTAAAAACACCACCTCCACTAATTTTTCTTGGATTTCCTTTAGAAGCACCATCAAAATTAATTTTGATAAACCCAAATTTTGGACATTTCTATTTTACCATAGATCGAAGTAGATCCTTTGTTTTAATTTCATTGTCATAGATGACTCTTTCATGTATGTTCAAGTCCTATAGCCATTTTATTAGAACATCTTTTTCTGCAATTGATACTTCCCATGATGAGCACCATATTTTTAGACATTCTACAAGAGAGGCAATAATACGGTTCCAAACTTGGGCATGATTTTGAGATTTTTTTTTTTTTTTAATTATTATTCCTTTCAAGTCATAAATTCTAAAAAATAATGGCAATCCCAATCCTCCAAAGAATACATAATGATTTTGCTTTGAAATAATTAATATAACATTTTATCAACTCTTTCAATGTTGATGTAGCTACCCAATATAATTTCATATTTTTTTTTAAATAACCCCAAGTGGTGTGAGAAAACGAATAATGAAGAAATAAATGGTCTTATGTTTCTAAATACTTATCACAAAGGGAACATCTGGAGGATCCATAATATCCTCTTCTTTGTAGACTCTCTCCTATAATAATCTTACTTTGAAATTCTAACCAAAGAAATGTTGAGGCCTTAGGGAGACCCTCTAATGACCAAATTTTCTTCCAAAGAAAATATTTGGGAGAAGGAAATTTTGATTGTTCTAAATTCTCATATCCCAACTTGATTGAGTATCTACCATTATTTGATAAATTTCAAACCAACTCATCCTTTTGTATAAAAAATATCAAATAAAACTCTTGAAGCATATTTTGAAGTTCCATCTACAATTTTTTTGATTCCCTCTCCTTCAACTAGGTTACTAAAAGAATTCCATGATTTGGATTTTTTTCTCATAATAATATAGTCTTTGACCTTTGGACCTTTCATTCTAGGTATTATTGAGCCAATGGTTTCCATTTTGAGTCAGAGATAAGATGATAAAGCTTCAACCAAGCATCAGACCAGAAATTTTCATAACTCCCATAATTGATTGGCCATCTAATATGTTATTTATCAATTTCAAACTCTCTGATATGAAGTTACATGTCGATGATCCTTTGGGTAGAGTTATTTTCCTAAATAATTTCATTGCAAAAAGATAACATATATATTTTTGAAGTAATATTTTTTCCCAATTCTTTCCTTTATCTCTAAATAATCTTCATCCAATTTTTGCTCCTAATGCCAAATTTATAAGCTTGTAATTTTGTAATCTTGCTTCTCCAATATTCTTTCCTTTACAAACCTTATCCCACTTACAAAGAGCAAACCTAAATTTTCCTCACAACCTTTCCATAGAAAATCTCTTTAAATTTTATCAGTTTCTAATGCAATACCTATTTGGTAGTCTTGAAAGTGATATCATATAAATATAAATTGATTGCAATGTATTATTTATAAGTTGTAGCCTTCCTGCCATGGTTAAGAACTTATCTTTCCAACCTACCAATCAAGCTTTCATTCTATCCAAAAAAGAGATCCAAAGATCCTTTTTATTTCCTTTATCAAACAAAGGAATATCCAAGTAGGTTGATGGAATTTTTTTAATTTTAAACCCTAAAATATTCACAATAATTTTTTGTAAATCTAGGGCAATATTAATGAAAAAAATATTGGATTTTGTAGTATTTACCAATTGTCCATTAGACTTCTCATAGCATTATAACATTGATTTAAACTCCATGGCCTCACTGAATAAGGGATGGTGCATAAGAAAAGTATCATCAACAAATTGGAGTTGAAATTTGGATGGACCATTTTTTGCAACTTGAATACCCTTTATTTTTCCTTCCATTTTTGCCTTTTAAAACCCTCTCCCTAATGCTTTCGCCAAAATAATGAATAGATAAGGAGAAAGTGGATCACCTTGATGAAGTACACAAGATGAATTGAAGTAACCAACAAGAGAACCATTGATTAAAATAGAAACTTTTGTAGTATTATAAAAATATTTAATCCACTCACACCAACTGTAATCAAATCCAAACTTTGTGAGAATAACATGTATAAAATTCCAGGAAAGCCTATCATATGCTTTATTCATTTCTAATTTTAAAAGCATACCTAGTTTTTTCATGAAATGAAGAGAATATATGGCCTCTTGTGCAATATTATACCATAAAGGATTTGTTTACCATGAACAAATCCACCTTTTTCCTTAGATATAAGACACATTAGAATACCCTTCAACTTGTTTGCCATATATTTTGAAATGATCTTATAAATCATATTACAAAGTCTTATTAGACGAAAATTATCAAAATATTTTGTGTTGTCTTTCTTGGGAACCAAGGTAATAAAATTAGCATTGATCTCACTTATTATAGACTTTATTTTTTAGGCCTCTTCAACCACAACTAACATATTGCTCTTCAATAAATCCCAAAACAATTGTAATAAAATTGCAAGAAATCCATCAGGGCCAGGTTACTTGTTAGGACGAAAACAGAAAACTGCTTCATGGAGCTCCTTCATAGATATATCTTCATCATGGTTTCATTTTGTCCTTGAGTGATAATTGATGGAATATTTTACAAAAAAAATTCTTGTGCCTCCTTATCTTGCCTAGAATCTGACAAAATATTTTTGAAATAATTAATTGCTTCCTTCCTTATATTTTCTTCATCCTCAATATTTCTTCCATATGGATTTATAATATTTTGGTATGATGAATGAAAATTTTTGTTTTTATTGTAGCATTAAAAAATTTTGTATTTCTATATCCTTCCTTGAGCCATTTCTCTCTAGTTTTTTGGAACCAATATGACTTCTTTTTCAATGCATTATGATAATCAGAAAGTAATTGTTTTTCTTTCACATAATAATCTTGATCCATTTCATTAATTTTTACTATATCTTGTAAATTTTTGAGCTTGGATTCAATTTATTTCTTTTCTTTAAAAATATTACCAAAATATTTGGAATTCCATATCTTCATTTGCTTCTTTAAGTATTTCAACTTTTAAACAAACCATTACATACATGGTCCTTCAAATTTTGATTCATCCAACCATAACATAACCATTTAGAAAAAATTATGGTCTTGGAGCCATATAGACTAGAAGAAAAATGGATTTGGATGACCATTATTAGGTAACTCAATTCAAAAGAATGGGTTTGTGATCTGATCCTGCTTGCAATAAAATAATTGAAGAGATTGTATACTTTTTTTGCAACCATTTATTGGATAACAAGAATCTATCCAATCTTTCTACTATATGATTTTTCCCAATGCATCTATTATCCCATGTATATTGAAATATTGAGGGATTAACATCCCAAAGGTCATTTGAATTGACAAATGAAGCAAAATATTGCATTGATTTAGACCATCCTAGAATGCCACCCTTCTTTTCCAAAGTAGATAGAATAGTATTAAAATCACCCCCAAGAATTTGTAGATCACAATGAATCATCATCATATTTTATAAAAATATGCTAAGGTCCTTCCAACATCTTTCATGAGGAGTAACTATAGTTGGATCATATACATTTATAACCCCAACATTGATGCTTTCTTCTTTCCTACAAAATAATACAACGACCCAATTACTTTCTGCTTCTAATAGTTATCCATCCCATTTGCATCTATCTCATATTATTACAATACCACCTAAAGCTCTTGTAGAATAAATTGCTAAACAATCACTTGTCTTCCAAATATTCTTAAAAGCATCCTTACATTCCTCACTACTTAATTTTTTTTCTTGTATTAAAATAAACTCAAGGCTATAACAACCTATTAATTCCTTAATAACTCTTTTTAGGTATTTTATTCATACCCCTAATATTCCATGATATAATTTTCATCATCAACACTTTCTATTTATATTAGTGGGCTTAGTCCCACTTCTTTTTAACACCTATGATATTTTTATTTGGCTTTCTAGATCAATATCCTTTTAAGTTTTTTTCTCTTTATTCCTACTTTGATGGTCTTCCTCTCCTTCTTCCATTCCTGCTAATACTCCCATCTTCATCAATCTCTTATATTTTTCATATTGTTCATAATGAGACTTATCTTCTAAATATTTATGTTACCCTAAAGAATCTAAAATTCAAGGAATAGCCTCATTAGCCTTTTCTTCTTAATGTTGCCTTGAAAACTCTAAACTACATAGATGATATTTCAGTAATTACTTTCTTATGTTGGCCTGGAAACCCTAAATTTCCTTGGATATCCTCCATAAGATTTTCTTTACTATACTTCTCTTGAAATTCTAAAGTGCAAGGAATACACTCCATACTACTTTCATTTGTATTTTAAGGAGAATATTTTATTCTACTTGAGGATAATAAAAGTGATTTACCTGGATTAAGCTTGACCTCCTTCACCTGATTTGCTTTAAAATTTACCTTCCCATATTTGTTTGTTTTAAAATTTTCCTTCCCCTCTTCCTTCACACCTTTAGCTCCCTCTACATTTGAACTTGTGCATTGCACTTCCTCATCCCCCATATCATGTTTTTTTATAATGGCTAATTTGAGTGAACTATAATGTCATTTTTCATTTGATGATGTAGAGGGAATTTTCTAGCCACTTTCTTAGGAGTGGAAAATCCTTGATTTGAATTAGATTCTCCTGTGATATGATCTCCTTGTTTCAAATTGAACCTACCCTCATGTCCAAAAATTTCCATCTCTTCCTCCATCATTTTAACTTTGTAGTCTCTTGTCATGTGCCTAGTTTCATGATATTTACAATATCAAAATGCAATGTTTTTACAATCCACTTGCTAATCTCATTCTCTTGATTTATATTTAATCCTAATAGACTATGTTAAAGGTTTATAAATAGCCATGGCAACACATATTTAAGTGTATATATCATACTTTATCTCCTTAGTAGTTGGTCACTCCTAGAAGAATCACCTAGAGTATTACCAATATTCTTAAAAACCTCCTTATTGATGAGTTGATAAGGAAGTCCAAAAATCCTAATCCATAACATAAGCTTTTTAATAGTTTTTGTATCCACAAAAAAATTATCACTCCAAGGTCTTAAATATAATGCATCTTTACCCCTAAACCATGGACCTCCATCCATTATTTTATCTCTTATTTTTGAATTGGAGAAAATCCTTTTGGAAGAAAAGTCATGGAGTAATTTAAATTCAATCCCCACTTCCACTTGATCCAATTTTGAATCTCAGAAAAACCTGGTCAATATCCATGAAACTTACATATTAACCCTTTGGTTTTAAGAATCATTATATCATGCTCAATCATCTCATCATTTATAATCACTTCTAGTGTAGAATCTACTACATATACTAGGTTTGCCATATATTTGATCTTCCTCTTATTGCTAGCTAGGACATCCATACTTCCAACTTGGCCATTCATACTTTTAGTAAGGACTTTCACAAATGAATTTATTTCCATGTTACCTAGATTTTCTTCAAATGAATCCTTTAAATTCTCCTAATATCTAGAACAAGAAGTGGCACTTGTTCCTTGATCACACTTTTCTTTCTATTTTTTTCTTCCCTACTCACACTTCCTCCTCACTACCAACTCATTATTGCACCACTTTTGGCTGCACTCACTCCCAACTTATGCTCACACTCACTTTCGATTGCACTCACTCTTGGCTTGTGCTCACACTCACTTTTTATTGTTGCACTCACTCCTAGCTTGCACTCATACTCTCTTTAAGTTGCACTCACTCCCATCTTACACTCACACTCACTTCCAATTGCACCCACTCCAATATTGCACTCATTTTTATCGATATTACATTATTGGCACTATATTGACACAAAATAAAATGTAAACTATTAATTAAAAAATTAATATAATTATTGATTCAATTATATTATTTTTATTCTAAATTTATGTTCATTAATTCATTTGGATATTATTAATCTAAGTTTCCTTCCAAAATATAAGTTAATCACATTGGGCATGTGAATCATTGATTATATTTTTTAATAAGATGGAAAAGAAGGGGTTTTGAAAGGGCCTGAAACCTTTTAACAAAAAAACAAACATATCAGACCAAACAAGACCAGCTCGTAACCCAACAAAACAAAGAGAAACCATCCCTGAGAAAGAACACTACAAAGAAACACAAAAATAAAATAAAGGGCCCAATAGCCGTGAAGCCCAAAAAGAAGTAGAGGACACCTAATCCTCAAAAATTTCAAGAATGACCATAAAGAATCACCATCCAAGAAACTTCCTCAATAGGGGAGGTAGCCAAATTGATCAATTTGGTAAGGGAGCCAAGAAGATCAAAGGAAACTTTGCATGCCTTCTCAAGAGCTTCTCAAAAGGACTACCCATATTCATATTGAATTTCTTAATGGGCCTAGGCTCTCCAAACATCTATGAGATAGGGATGACAAAGTTGTCCATTTCATTTTTAACTTTTAGATGATGAACAAGAAGAGCCAGAAGCAAGACACAATAGACAAAATACAACAAAAGAGAATAAAGGAAGTAGAGACAGAGGTAAGCCAAGAGAATCTGAGAACTCAATGCCTTCTTTAGACCCAAAATTATTTTGAATTCCTCTAGCAAAAATTGAAGCACAAAGCTTACCTTAATATTTTTTGCCTCATCTTAAGTTTTTCTTCATGGAAGAAAGAAGTTTGCAATTTGAGGAGGGATCATCAATTTGGCTTGAGGCCTTGCTCTCTTTGTTGGGAGGGTATTGCTTGTAACCTTAAATTTAAGTATTTTGGTAGCCTTCTTTTGAAGCCTTCTTCCTACATATTAGATACTTCCATCCTAGCTCTAGCCATATTTCGAACAAAGTCTACCACTTATACCCTTTAGAATTATTTCTAACCCCAACTTGGTTTGCTACTCTTCTATCTATTATTTCATGGTCAACTAGATGACTCTTTATCTCTAGCTTCAAAGTATCTTGACTTCCATTCACAATATCAAACTCAATGGTCTATTTTCTAATCCCTTTATTTGAATGTTTTTCCACTTTCCTTTCAAATCCCACATCCATAGTCCCTTTATTTTGATTACTTGTGATAGGTCTATGGGACCCATTTCCCTTAACACCATAGTTTTTCCCCCTGGAAGGGGATCCTAGAAGAATTTTGGAGAGTGGAAATTTAATCTACTTAGAAGGGGAATCTCCCATCAAAAGGTTTAGAAGGTCTATCACAACTTTGTTTGACATGTTATTTTACCTAGTCAAGGAGGCTTTCATCATCAAGGCTTGTGAAGTTAGGTTAACCTAGTCAGAGAAAATAATCTCCCCAACAACAAAAATGTTGGTCCAAGGATAGACTTTCAAATGGATTACCCACCAAAGGATTGAAATAGAGAGGAACAAGGGAGGGTACTAGATTACATACTTGAATAACATGATCTACCAATGCTTATAGTTCCTCTGCTAGTGGGACTCTTTCAACATAGGGTATCTCTACAAAAGAAAGGTCAAAGCTATATGAGACGAAAGATTTTCCTTTCCCAAGGATATGTGAGCCCATCTTTTTCCTTTTTATCTAGGATTGATTCTTAGACTGACTCAATTTATTGGATTGGGTTGCCTTGATGTGTTGGACCACCTTATTAGGGCAGTGGATGGTTGTGTACCCCATTCTATTACAAAAAAAGCAGATAGAGAGTATGTTTTCATATTCCACAAGTTGATTTTTGGTCTCAAAATCTAAAATAAGATTGACTAAGTTTGGGATATTGGCTATTAGGTGCATATTTATGCACATCCTCACATACACCATTCTATATTTATACCTTGTGGTAGCATCAATCGAAACTAGCTCTCCCAATATTTTAGCAATTCCTCTTAGGATATCCTCATGTCAAAATTGAAAAGGGAGGCCAAGGAGTCTAATCAAAAGAGATATCGTGTTAATATTTTGCAAATTAGGGTCAAAATCCATTCCCTATTTCTTGATAAATAGACTCTTCCATCCATAGAACCATGAACCCCATTCAAAGATGTGCAAAGAATATTCCTCCTAATTTATGAGGAAAAATCCTATGGGAAGAGCGACCAAATCCATGAAACCCTTAAGAGACCATTTAAGGGAATCCCATTTCCTAATAGAATTATTATCAGGGTGAGTTACCACAAATTTACCTACCAAGTTGAAGGCTCATTCATCCATAGTTAGATGCATCAGTTCCCATGGAACCCTTAGTAAGGTATCCTCTAGAATAAGGTCAATAAAACCCATAGAAGACTTCAATTTATGAGATTTGAAATAAATCAAGATCTCAAAGTAAGAAGCACTTGGGTCAAAGAGAAACAAAAGTCTTGGTGGGTCTTGAGAGGATCCACAACTTCAATAGGTTACGTAGGGTCCTCAACACCATTTGAATCCTCATCACACTCCTCCACCCCTTTCATACCCATGCCTACCTCTTCACCACTCACTACCACCCCACCCACCACCATGTTGCTCGCCATGCTAAGATCTACCTTCCCACTCATTGAGTTCATAAACCTCCATAGTTGTAGCTCCAAAATATCTCTATAGTCATAGCTCCAAAAATCCTACTTCTCTATAGTCGTAGCTCTGAAAGCCCTAAATCTCTATAGTTATAGCTCTAAAAACCCTAGCTCTAAAAAACCTCCACAATTACAACTTTGAAATCTCTTCACAGTCGTAGCTCTAAAAACCCTAGCTCTACACAAATCATTTATTATATTGATTATTACTTGTTAAATTTATTTTAATATTCATGTATCATAAAAATAAATCATGAGGTTTACATCAGTGAGACTTCCAATACACATATCTCTTCATTTACATATCATAAATTAAGATCATACATCTCATATTTTTTAGACTTGTATTTTGTATAATTAATGTTAAAAATGTAATTCTATATATCAAAAGAAATAAGAAAATATAAATCAATCATATTGTAATTTATATAGTGTTAATTAAAAACTATTATTTTTTCAAAATCATATAGGTAAATACATATGTTGATCAACATGTCAGCGATTATAATCCTAATTTATGACGTATGTTATACTAACTAATCAAGTTCTCATTATCAATATTATGATTATCTTCATAATGCAGTAGCAACCCAACCCCTCTAGTGATTACAATTGTACAATCAAGGAACAATCATTTCAATTTAGAAAAAAATTCAATTCAAGCAATTGTATGATCCAAGGAACCGTACGATCCATGCAACTGTATGATAGCTAGGAAACTATTCGATCCAAGTAGCAATCATACAAACTTGAAAAATCATTTAATTCAAGCAAAAATTGTACAAACTTGAAGAACCGTTCAATTCAAGCAACAATCATACAACCCGAGGTAATCATTCAATTCAAACAACAATTATACAACCATGGGTAATCATTCAATCCAAATAGCAATCGTACAACCTTGGGTAATAATTCAATCCAAAGAACAACATGCAACCTTGGAAACTATTCAATTTAATAATTTAATCATTCAATTGTATGATCATTTCTTGATTGATACACTTTTATCATGCAACTAAATGATTTCAACCTGAACCCACCAATCATAGATCAAACCCCAACATTAGATGAGTTAAAGATTACTTTAAACCAATCTCCAGAGTAGGCTGGTATACCTTGTCAACTAATCTAAGTGTTGACTCATTTAAGATTAGTTAATTGTATAAATATAGAGATAAGAAAGGGGTAAGGGTTAGAAAAATAGTGAATGAATAGTGGTCAAATAGAGCTAATAGCATATACAACTATAGGTTAACTTTTCACAAATCAATTTCCAGTAACCCACACTTGAGACTAATAGAATTCAAAACTAGTAACCTTCATCGTTAAAGTGCATAATCAAGTTTACAAAGACTATTTTCAAACATATAGAGTACTAATAATCCAAATAGCAAAATTATATCAATAACCAACCTAACATAAAAAGACATCTCCTTCAAGAATATAAACATGAAGTATTTCAAATTCCTCTAAGTTAGTAACCCAATATCAATAGAATAGACTAACCATATTAGCAGTAGTAGAAATGACTCCATAGATCAAATACTCACAAAATTAAAGAAGATAGAGGTTTGAGACAAACATCCAAGTAATGCCCCTTCTATTGATTCACAAAAAATATACAGTAGCAGGGCAAGCAAACACTCTAGAGCCAACCTTTTAAAATTAGGGTTCAACCTCTATTTATAGTTTTACATGTGATTTTAGAAGGTTTGAAAGAATTGGAACATTACAAGGAATTTGAAATGCCATATCAGTAAGGTGTTGAAGTGGTAGCCTCTTGTTTGATTTGAATGAAGAAGATAGTTGTGCAATCTTTCGTTCTTCTACAACTTGAATTCTATAGTCATTTGGCTCTCATGGCTTCTAGTTTTAGATTGAGTCAATCTAAAATTATGGTTGTTCATATTTCTTGTTGAGGTTGTCTCGTTGTGGATATGCAACTAAATATTCTTATGGTTCTTGATCCTCTATAACTTTGTCTTCCTACTAGTTCCATATTAGAGATCTTCAAACAATAATATATGGTTTTGTGCTCTTTCAAATGTGGCTTGAAACACATGGCATTTTGGTCATTGATCTCCTACTGAATGGTTGAGATTAGATTATCAAGGACTTTTTATGCCTACTCATAGTCTGCAACACCCTAGAGTATAGATACGATGGCCACTTTGCTCCTTACTTCTTTCAATAGCATAGACTATATTCTGGCCCACTCCTTAAAACTTTAGTTCACCATTGTTGACAACTTTGATCATGGGCTGGAACAAAGGAGACTTGTTGCCTTGATTGGAAACTATGCTCTAGGTCGTGCAATTTGTAGATGTGTTCTATCCCACTCTCATTATTTCCCAAATAGCTCTTTTGCTAGTTCAGGCAACAACATGGAACATTGTTTCAAATGATATTCTAACTCACGTTTTAAAGTGCCAACTCATAGCTTTGACCAACGCTGATTGTGGGGTGGAACATTGTGCTACGCTACTAAGATAAAAACTTGTGTTATAGGTCGTGTAGTATGGAAAAATGCTCTGGCCCACTTTTGCAAAGCCACCCTATAGTATTTGACCACTTTGACCATGACGTAGAACCATGCTTTGAGTCGTGTGGGATGAAACATGTGCTATTCCACATAGTATGGAACTATGCTCTAGCTTGTGATATGAAGTGCTAACTTTCCAAGTTTGATCGCTTTGATTGTGATGTAGAGCCATGCTCTGGATCATGTGGTATGAAACATGTGCTAAGCCACACAATATAGAACCATGCTCTAGCCCATGATTCAGATGGTGGAAATATCAATTTTGACTGAGCTGACCGCATGCTGGAACCATGCGCTAGGCCACATGAGATAGAAGCTTGTTGCAAGCCATTCCATATTCTTTGTGCTTTGAGTTGCATTTCAAAATATGTTCAGTTTAACTTTGAATCAGTTGACCATGGGTTAGAACATGTTGTGTTGCACCGCTATCACAGTTTGGAGCACTCTTAGGACTTAGAAAATTTTACAAAAAAAAATTGTGGCCATTTTGGGCCTACATTTTGGCACCTCCTGGAGGGGTTTGCTCACAAATCTTGAAGAACTCATATTCTTATCCATTGGGCATCAAGAGTCAAAAAAATAGTAGGAATGAAGTGATATGAATGAATGAATGAGATTTTTTAGTAAAAATATGAATGAATGAGGATGGAGGGAAGAAAAACTTATGCAGTGGAGAGAATAAACAAGTGAAAAAAGGGAATTTGAAGGAAAGGGTAGACTCTAGTCATTGGTGAGCTATGTTTCATAGGATAACTTCCATATGACCATAACTTTATAGTACATTTATGAATATACTCAAAGAGTAATGGTTCATATAGAAATTATGCACGAAGCAATATGTATATCATAGAAATGTATTCTTCATAGAATAATCTACGTGTGACAAACATACTTTCAAACATTCGTGAAGATGCTTAGAGCATAATTGTTCACAAGGAAACCATGCAAGAGGCAAAGGGTAACTTATTTTTATAACCTCTTCCAATAGCTCAATCTTGCTCTAGTTACATAAAAATGTGCTCTTTTATAAGCCTAGTATGATCATAAATTTCCTTGCAACTTGGCAGCATGACTTCTTCATGTCTTTTCACCACTTCATGCTTTATGGCTGCCTTCTAACATTATCAAGATCAAAACAACTTTCAAAACATGCATATAGAGCTATTCTATCAAAATGCCTAGTCTTTTCAGCAGCCTAGTTTCTTTACTCTTGCACTTTTTCCTACCAATCCTATTCTTCAATCTCATTTTCTTGTGTTTTCTTGGCATCCTCTGTATTTTATCCTTCCTGATCACCTTTTTATTGGTACATATCTTCATATTCTCTTCCTTGTTTCTCATTTTAATTATCTCTCTTCTCTCCCTCTTTAGCTTCTACTTCTTCATCGACTTCTTCCTCTTCTTTAGCCTCTAGTTTTGGTTCTACTCCAAACAATTGAATCATCTAATTCAACGTTTCGAATGCTTGATCCCAGGTTTATTTGGAGGGATTAGTCACTTCTTTGAGCTTCTTGTGAGTAAACTCCAATTTGGCAGTTACATCATAGGACATGAAATATCCTTTATTCACCAAATCCTCTATTAAGTCTTTCAGTCTAGTTAAGTCTTTGATTAGTTGAGAGACTTGATCCTAATTAATCGGGTCTTCCCAGGCATCTATTTCAAAATCATCCTATATGATTGATCCTATGTTGATCTAGAGGTCTTCCTCTGACAAAAGGATTTCGTTTTCATTCCAAAATCCTCCAAAACCATATTACATCATTTCTTTGTTAATATCAACAATCTCCTGATGAAAACATTGGCAACCAATCTTGAAATATTCCATACCTTATTTAGGATAGGTTTGACAACTTCACTAAATCTACTTTTAGATAACTTATACATTTTTTCTTCTTGTACCACCATGGGCTACAAATATTCATTGAACTTATCCAAATCTTCTTTAGTTGCCTACAATAAATATCTTACCTCATCCATATAGTCAATCACAGGTTGGATTTCTAAGCACTTATCTAGGATTTTAGACCATATTTATTTCCTGATCTATTTGATCTTGTCTTTGGAGAAACCTGCAGCTCTAGCTTTTTCAACCTAAATTTATTGCTTCAAGGCTTGAATTTATTTGACCTGGGCCTCATACTTCTTCTTCAGTTATTCAACTTGCTCCTTGAATTTGATGGCCTCTTGGCACTTGTTTTTCTAGCTCTTGGCTTCATTTCTCATAGCTTTCTCCACCTTCTTCTAGTTGTTGATTGTCTTTTCCAACTTTTCAATATTTTTTTCCATCTTCTCATACTTTTCCTTGCAAATATCAGTATGGACATAAATGGTCTCGAGATGAGCCTTAGCTATGACCAATACATCCTCCATAGGTAATTGAGTGATATCCTCAGTATGCTCTTCCAATTGATAGTATTTTGCAGTTATCTCATCCTCTGGTTTGCTAGCAAGAGGGATGAGGGAGATAGTTGTTCTTTATCTAGCCACTAGATCAACGATCATGGTTCTCCTCTTTCTAGAAATCTATTGGGAAGGCTAAGCCAATTTATTGCTTTAGAAACTTTGGAACTTTTGTGAAACATTTATTACCTTCTTCAAGGAGGTTGTTGTAGGATGATTTATGGAAGTGGAGGTAGTTATGAGTGAGGGAACGAATGGACCTAGCATAGATGGAAAAGAAGTGGTTGTGATAAGGATGGAATATATGCTTATTGTAGAGGTTGCAATTGGTGTTGAAATAGCAGTGGATTTTACAATTATGGGATGAGTTGGGGATGATGGAAGGGATTTCCCCTCTACTAAAACAATTGGTGATGATTTTGAGGGTGAAGGAGTGCGAGTAGGTTAAGATGATACTATAATATATGGTGAATGTGGGGGATATGGATTACCTTGAGATGTTGTGATGATTGGTGAGGTGGGTGGTGAATTATTAGGTGGAGGTGATGCCTTTTGTTCCATTTATTCTTGAGAAAGGGAGGGTTATTTCTTTGGGGATGTAGTATGAGAAGGAGAAGAAGGGATAGATAGTATACCTTGGCTTACCATAGTAGGTTGTTGAAAGATGTTGTCCACATATTGTTGTTGTGTTTGCTAGGTTTTTTGCTCTATAGTTGGTATTGGGGATTATTCAACTACTCTTTTTTTATTCATCTTCTACTTCTTACTAAATTCTTTCTCAACCTCCCCTACTAAATCTTTTGTAATTATCTTGAATATGATAGGCACTACAATTTTACTCTTTTGGGGGTCATCTTGATGTTGTACCTCTTACAATGCAACTTTATATACTGTGACTGACTTTGCAGGGGTTGTAGTTTTAAATTTCACAAGATTGATCACAAAGCTATCCTCCTTTTCATCTTATACTATATCTTAAAAGGAGTATTCCCCTCCTAAGGCAAGACATTTTGGTTTTTTTTCTATCTGAATATTCTCCATATTTTTTATTCCATATTTACTTAGGCCACATCAAGAATAATGCATATTTTTCATCATTATAACACCCATTGAATATTCCTTTAATTGTTCCTGTGATGATTCAAAAGTAGTTTGAGTTGTCTTAGTTACTGGTGGGGAATCCATGATATTTTCTTCTTCTTCTTACTATGAAGGTGGAGAAGGATAATTGGAGGACACTTGATCTTTCTTCTGTATTTTATTGTAGCTCAATACTAGGCTTCTACCATTCTTGGCCTTCCAAGTATTAATGTGTTTATCATATAACTTAAAAAAATTAGTGTCTGATTGATGATCATACTTAGCCCTTATTGTGCCTATCTCTACTCTCATATTCCACCATTGCCAAATCTTGTCCTTGTACCATTTATTTTTTTCCTCCATCTCTTTAATTTTAGACTCTTTCAATTGGTGATATTTATTCTTTTCGAGATTAAAATCAACTAGTTGCTCATAAAAATCTCTCCAAGGGGAAAGTTGCTCCATATTGTTAACATTCCATTCTAATGGGGCATTTTCCTTGTTATTTTTGCCCTTCTCAAAGTGAGGCCTCAAATTTTTTTCAAATTTGAGGGGTCTTTCCATATTTAGGGTAATGTTTCTCTCTAGGAATTTGTCATGAGGGTCATATCTCCATCTTTGTGGAATATACATCAGACCAAACATTTCCAAATATTGTGCAATTTTTTCATATTGTCCCTTTTAGAATGCAATGATATCATCTACATTGTGAGGGTAAATCAAGGTCCCTTTTCTCCCCTTATCGATTCTGAAGTTGACATTGATGAAACCAGTTTATCTCAAGTATTATAAAGCCAACATCCCGCTAGTAACAAAGTGGGGTAGTAAAAATAGTTTCTCTATGAAGCTATAGAGTTTGATTAATTTTCCTTCGATGATGATATACCAATATCTTTCCTCCACTTGGATTAGCCATAACAAATATTTAGCTAGAGGAGGCAATTTGGGGCTTTGGTTGTACATGATTTTTAAAGTTGGCCCTAAAAATTCCAAATTGAACCTATAATAAGACTCAGTATTCCTCAGATGGCCGGTCTATTGGTAGACTGGTATAGGATTGCTATTATCATTTTTGTCTATTATTGGAATCTAAGGCATATCTTTCCTTACAATACGAAGGAACATCCATATTAGGTTAGAGAAATATCAAAAAGAGAGTCTAAATTTATTTTCATGCTCACCAACTACTCATGCATTCTCTTAGAGAGGTAAGCCAATCAATCAAAATAAATGGGTCTGATATTTTCATCTTCGGTCGATGATTTGTACATTTTCTCATTGGATATGCAATAAATAGTGGTTATTTGCCAATCCCTTACATATCTATCATAATATAAACCCTCTAGGTAGGATAACATGGTGAAGAGTTTTGGGTATGCGAAATGCTCGATGGCAATTGGAGTTTTAGGCAGAATGCTCCTAGATTTTATTATTTTAAACTAACTATAAACCCATTTTCTAAAAGGATCACAATAATGAGCTTGCCCTTGCAGTGAATAATATTTATCTTTGCCTTATGTATTGAAGTATTTAGGGCTCACAGGAGGATCTGCACCCATAGCAAAAATATCCCTACAAGCCTGAGAAGTTATACTGAAAAGGATATTTCCCTTAGCTATCTTTATTGCTTTAACTTTAGGATCATAAAATTTTGCTATTGTAGATATCAATTCATGGTAGTGGTGCACTGAATCGCAAATAAAAATGACAAGAAGGAATTTATAGCAATAATACCTTGGAATTAAATTGGCAATCCTTCAAAGTAATTGTAGTCAATTTCTCACTTCATCTTGGTCCTCCTATTCCATGTCATTTTTGTATCTGCTATTGCTTCTGCTTTATCTACAGAGCACTCTAATTCATTGATTTCTTGTTGAACCACTTGCTTTGTAGCCTTCAGTGCCATATCTGAAGAAATTTGCTAAATTACCCTTTTTTTATCACTCTACAAGTTCACCTCAATGCTTCGTTATCACTTTCAAGAATTAACATTGTTTGTGGAATGGACAGTAGTCAAATTTAGAGCTTTAAATATTCTACATGCATGCTCTTCACTATTAATGAGGTATATGAGCTAATATATCTTCACACACTTGAAAATGCAAAACAACTAAGCTAGCATGGCGGTTTGTGCATAATGCATCTTTCATTGATTGGTTGTAGTGTAGAACATGTTGTGGCCCGTAACTCATCTTTGGATTTATTCTTATAGGGCATGGCATAGAACACACGATGGGATAGAACACACTTTGACTTATTTTGACCTCCAACTGAGAATGTATTATGAACCACTACCTTCCCTTTTTATTTTTTCTCTATACAAAAACTGAAAGAAAGAAAAAATAATATGAATATATACATATATTACATGGAAGAATATTTTACTCGAAATAAAGCTTTAGATGGCATCCATTTAAAGAGATCGATTGCAAGCTTCCTTCTTGATCACAAAGTTGGAAATAATTATTGTCTTTGACTTCTACTAGTTTGAATGGACCATCCTAGAAAGAATTAAACTTTTGGTGATTTCCAGGCTTAGATCTCTTCACATTCCACCTTAGGATTGAATCGCCTACGTTAAAATTTTTGAATCTAACTTTTCTATCAAACCACTCCTTGGTGCATATTGAGTGCCTCTGGAAGCTTTCATATGCTTAAGTCCTTGTTTATTTCAACTATAAGAGATGCTTTAATATGGATTCTACTGGATCTTGATATGATTTGTTATTCTGGTTGGCCAACCTTAGAGCTAGTTTCTCTTGGTGAATAGGCAGAATGACCTATTTTCCATAAATAAATGATTAAGGGGATATCTTGGTATACCTCTTGATAGTAATCTTATCAGCCCACAGAGCCTACTCTAGAAGAAGGTGCTAACTCCTTTTGTTGCTTTCCAGTGCCCTTTTCAAAATTTTGAGCAAATTTTTGTTAGTGGATTATGCTAAATCATTCCCTTAAGGGTAGTAGTTAGAAGATTTCTTAAGACTTATGTTATATTTACTTGCAAACTCAATGTACTTTGCACCTATATAAGTGGGATCATTATCACTTACTATGGCTTCAAGAAGCCCAAACCTTGTGATTAAGCTTTCCATAAATTCAATTACTATCTCTTGGCCTGATCTCTTGGTTGGAATTACCTCAACCTATAATCAATAGCAGTCAAGATATACCTATGACCTGCTGAAGAGTTAGGATTAATAACTCCAATGAAATCTAACCCCCACTATTGGAAAGGTTATTGAACTTAGGCTGGCATGAGGATAAATGAAGTGTTCTTGTTTCTCTCTACATACCTTTCGCACTTGTCACATACTCTTTTTAGCTTGAAGGTATCAGCAAAAATAGTGGGTTGATAATATTCCACCCTTATTATTTTCATAGCAGTGACCTTTCCTAAGAAGTGTCCCCCTGAAAAACCTTCATGGAGTTCCTCATTAACCTTTTGCTTTTGATTTTTCTTCAAGCATCTTAATAGAACTTCGTCAAGGTTCTTCCTATATAACCCTTCTGGCAATAGAACATACTTTAAGACTTGAAGTCTATATCTTCTTCTTTGTGAAGGATTAAAGTCTTGAGGGCACACACCTATCTAGAAGCAACTTGTCACCTGATCAATCCAATCTAAAAGTTTTGGAGAGTTATCCTAATTCTGCTATGATGTTGATGATTGACAAGCTGCTAACTTATCTAAAGTGGGTTTTTTCTATTAATCCCTGATATAGAGCTCTACCTTTGATCAATTTAGTAGGATGCATCTCCACATCATATCCCTGGATATTGGTAATCCAACCAACTCTTTTATCCTCTAGTTCTCCTTGTAAGATAAATCTTATGATATCTAGGTGTACCACATAAACAATAGTTTTACTTTGAGTCAAGTATTTCCTAAACTTCTTCAATGATTTCATCACTGCAAACACTTGTCTCCCAATAAAGTTATTTTTAGTCTGGTACTCATGAATATTTTGGCTTCAAAAAAATATGGGATGTTCTTCTCCAACATCATTCTTCTGTGTTAGCACTACTGCATATCTCTCTTTAGATCCATAGGCATATAAAATGAAATCCTTACTAGAATTAGGGTTCACTAGGACTAGGGCTATAGTGATGGCTTACTTGATTGCTTTAAAATATTATTTTCTTGCTTTAGTCCACTTGAAATCTGCATTATTTTTTAGCAATTCTAAGATGGGCTTAACCACTTGGGCAAAGTCTGAAATGAAATTTCTCACCAAATGAATTTACCCAAAGAAATATTGCAAGGCCTTCTTGTTCACAGGAAGAGGTAGAGCTAGAATTGACTTTACTCTGTCAGGATCAATAGACATTCCTTCTTTAGAAACAACATGTCCTAGTATTTTCTTTTCATGTACTCCAAAAATGACTTCTTTGGGTAGGGAGATACCAAATTCTTTATATTTTTTGAACACTTGATCCAAGTTCTCCAAGTGAGCTTGTTTTTTATGAGATAACAAAGTCATATCATCTAAATAGATGAGGATGACTTTGTTGATTAACTCCCCAAAAATGTAGTCCATGGCTCTCTGGAAGGTAGCTCCTACGCTAGATAAACCAAAAGGTATCCTTTGCTATGTGAAAGTTCCCCACTTAGTAGTAAAGGTTATCTTAAAATAATCTTCATATTTCATCCAGATTTAGTTGTATCTTGAGAAACCATCCAACAAGGAAAACCTCTCAACCCCTACAACTAATTGCAAAATTTGATCAATTTGAGGGAGGAGGTAGTAATCCTTCAATGATGCTTGTTTCAGGTGTAATGTCCTATTTTTTGTGTGTCTTGTGGACCCCACTCATCCTTATGTTATGTAATATAAAATTAGACTAAGAAAAGTGGGACGCACTTTTTATGTATTAGTAGGATTTA
Organism: Wollemia nobilis; assembly: GCA_028583015.1. Classification (NCBI taxonomy): domain Eukaryota; kingdom Viridiplantae; phylum Streptophyta; class Pinopsida; order Araucariales; family Araucariaceae; genus Wollemia; species Wollemia nobilis. The sequence goes on from JAQPPZ010000442.1 coordinate 4,400,084, forward strand.
TTTTATGTTTTAAACTTGTGTCATAAGTTAGTAATAAAGTGGGATCCCCTTAATGAAGAATTAGAAGTTCATGTTATATAAGGGAGAGGTGCACTCCATTTGAGGAGATTATTTTGGTATTTGTGATATTGTATGAGAGTTGAGGGCTGAACCCTTACTCATATTCTACAGATTTAGGTGATGTGCCCTAGTCTTCAGGAGAAGCCAATCTTGTAGAAAAGGTGATGTACCCTTGCTCTTGATTGGAGATTGGTGGATCTACCTCAAAATTCACAATTTGTGCTTTAAATTGCAATGTTTTCTTTGTGCATCTATGCTTGTAGTGGATCACCCAATTTTGGGGGCCATATTTAGTGTGATTTCAAATCAGATTTACCCTAAAGAAGTTTCGTCCAACTTTGGGTAATTTTTTGTGGTGTTTGGAGGTATTTTTGTGGAGTCTATTATGTGCCCTAACTCCTAAATGAGGACATCCAGCCTAGGGCTTATATTTTATGCAATTTTGTGGTGAATATGAGATGTATTTGGTCTAATCTATCCATTACAACTTGCAAAATATTTTTAATAAATTTGTGTGGCCACATTTGCCATTTTGGGGTTTCTTGTGTCAAATTTTCTACACATGTTTTCAGATCTGATTTTTATTTGCATGGTACAAAATTTTACTGGACAAAAGTTATAATATTTTTAGCTAGGATTTATAAATTTTAATTGGGGATATTATAATGGTATCAGATTTGGTTTCCTTCTAGTATGTGAGGGTTTTTTATGCAACTAGGGTACAATTATTACACAAGGAGGAACTTAAATAAATCATCCACCATGAAAATTAATGAGAAAACATTGGATGCAAAGCTTAATGTGTTCACTAAATTGTATGCCAAGCTAGGTCAAGGTAGAAACCCTCAGCCACAAAAACCCACATCTCATGGGGTTACAAGATATCATGGATGTGAGAGCTTAGCTTCTCATTGGGTAAGAATTTTGAGAGTAAAGTCAAGCACTCATAGATTTGCCATTAATGATGATGAGCTTGGAGAGAAGAAAGAAAAATCAGATCCTAAAGTGAAAGTTTCATCAATTTCAGATTTTGAAGAAGATGCCTTGTCTCAATAGGTATGCAAAAATGAATCTACCACAATGCATGTGTCTTCATCCATGGAAGATAGTGATATTGTTGATAACATGTATGAGGAAACATGTTTATTTCCTAATAGCAGTACTTTCATGCATAATGGTGGTGTTTTTGATGAATTTTATGGGAATAGGGGATACTCAACTTCTAAATTTAATGAATAAATTGATGTTAGAGAAGGTGCATCAGAATTGGAAAGCATAAAAAGGATGTTGGAAGGAAATGTTTTCAATGAAATTAACATTATTGCAGATCTAGAAGATGAAATTAATTCATCTTGTGCATCCATTACTGGAGAAGTGTTCAATGATGATGAGATCATAAAGTGACCATATTTAGACATTGGTAAAATAGCAGTAGATGAGGAGTTGTAGGCATGGTATGATTCATGGGTTGAGCATGAATATGCCCTAACTTCAGTGAATAAAATTAAAGAGTGTAATGTTGCTGATTTTGATCATTGTGTTGATAAAGATAAATCAGAATTACTGTTTCATGGAGCTGGTTTTGATCTAGGGCATAGCAAAAAATATTTTGAAGAAGAGGCACTTGAGTATTGGGATATCCATGAAGACATTGCTAAAAGGTATGAACTTATTTCTAGTTTTGATATGCATTATAATAGCAGTTCATTAAATGGGTATAGTCTTGACATTCATGAGGATTGGAAGAAATAATTTTTAGTTAACACTAAAAAAGAGGTGTGTACCCTATCTAAGTTTGATAATTCTAAGATATTTGTTGACAATTTGATCCAAAAGAAACCTAGAAATCATAATGAAAAAATTGTTTCCATTTCTGATTTGCAAAGTAGTTTGAGAGCATAATGAAGGAGTTGAAGCTAGAAGATGAAAATAAATGAGATGGATATTGAACTATCTTTTTACAATCCACTTTTTGAATTAGATTATGTACCTCCTGATTTTAGTAACACAAGATAAATATGGGATCCATGTGTGATGTGTAGTCATGAGGCAAAGACAACTAGAGTCAAAATTCATGAAGAATTTAGACTAAAATTTGTTTTAAAAGATGTGATAGCATCAAATGGATAGACCACTCTCTTTATTGATGAAATTCATATAGGATCTAGAGAAGGTGCTATGAGTGGAGCTGTGGACGTAAGTGAAGAACACAAGCTTATACTGAGAGGGGGGTGAACAATATAAGACCACTTTTTACTTTTTCTTTCCCAATCAATATTATGCAATGTATCAATAGCAATATCAACAGTAGTAATCAAAGCAATGCACAAATCACCATACACAATAGAGACACCAATTTAACGTGGTTCACCCAATGTGGGCTACTCCACGGAGAAAATATTTCACTAAAATTTTCTCAACAAATCTCTTGGGAAACCTTTCCCTATTACAATGTTTATGGACCTCTATCCAAAGGAGACACCAATCCCCTAATCAAGTTCATGGATCTCTATCCACAGGAGACACCAATCTCCTCAGCTGGTTCATGGATCTCTATCCATAGGAGAACTCCTTTCTCCTCTACTCTGGTTGGTGATCTTCTAGAAGAACTGCTACCTCCACTGCATTGGCTAATGGATCTCTATCCACTGAAGACTCCTATCCTCACTCAGAAGACCTATCCTCACTACCCTAGCTAATGGACCTCTATCCACTGGAGACTATCATCCTCTATACTCTGTCACCTCCAAAGCTTGCTCTCAGCTCTATCTCAAATCTGCACTAAACATAGTCCTTTGGTCTAGCACAAATTTTCTCAATATCTATCTCTGGTCTGGCACAAACCTATCCTCAAATCTGCACCAAAATCTATCCTCAAATCTACACTAAACATAGTCCTTCGATCTAGCACAAATCTGCTCAATATCTATCCTCAAGCCTTAACACAAAGCTTGACTCAATCACAAATCAAATCTGCTAGATCTGCTCCAAACCTTAACTCAAGGTTTGAACAAATCAATCAATCAAATCTACTCTCAAGTCTTCTCAAAGACTTGTCTCAACTCTACATTGTAAGCTTCCACAAAATCTCACACTAATCTATCCACAAGTCCTCTCTAGAACTTGTTCAATCTACTCAACAAGTCTTCACCAAGACTTACCTCAAATCTACTCAACAAGTCCTCACTAGAACTTGTCCAATCTCACAGAAACATATAGAGAATTGTTAGAGACTCAATATGCTTCACACTCACAACAATGCTCAATCACTTTCAATCTCTTTTTACCATAAAAACATATAGAGAATTGTTAGAGACTCAATATGCTTCACACTCACAACAATGCTCAATCACTTTCAATCTCTCTTTTTACCATAAAAACATATAGAGAATTGTTAGAGACTCAATATGTTTCACACTCACAAACACTCAATCACTTTCAACCTCTTTCTCAAATCAATTCAGAATATAGAACAATTTATTTCACAGAATTAGAACTATCACTTCAACACTTCCACTTGACTAGGCTCAATCAACTCCACTCAATCAATCACTCAATGAAATACTTCCTTGCTTACAAACCCTAGTCCAAGCATATGAATCACTCACTCAATTATTTCCAACAATGCTTATCAAACAATCTCACATAACAATGATACTCATGATCTTTCACAAACTCTAGTTCAAGATAGTTCACAACTTCACATAACAATGATACTCATGTTCTTTCACAAACCCTAGTTCAAGCATATGAAAGCTTACTCAATATTTCCAACAATGCTTATCAAACAAGGTTTTTATCATCAAATCTTACTCAAAAAAACCTTTAACAATCAAACTCAACAATGCTTACCAAACAATCCTTTTCACTCCAACTTAGCATTCACAACATCCAATCCAACAATATTTTTCTCACAAGGAAGATTTACCCATACCTTTTATTTTGATGGAGATATGTCTTCAAAACCTGTCTTAACCACAATAAAAATTTTCTTTACCAACACTAGGGTTAGGTTACCACAACCTCTCTCAAGATCTCCACAAAATAATTTTCTCAAAGATTATTTTTCATACAAAATAACAAATCCTTTTGTACACCTTATAATCTCCAAACTCACAATATTCAATTTAATAATTTCACCATAACACTACACTTAACAACAAGTATAGCAAAGTCCTTATACACCTTATAATCTCCAACTTCATAAACTCTAATCACCAAAAATTAAAATCAAATATTTAATTTTTAATACCCTTATATCTCCCTCAAAAACTTTAATCAACCTTTATTTTTCACAACAAAGCAACCTCCAAAATTACAACCTTAGCAAGAGAATCAAAATTGATGCATACCTTATTTAGCCCAAAAAAATACTTTCGATGGGTTTCGAACACCTAACCTCACCACTCCAAGCGCCTTAATTACGGCACCTACCACGTGAGCTACAATCTCACAAAGGAGAAATGTACCAACTTCACTTTGACTCTCCTTCATGTACCAAGATCCAAAACTCTTCTCCACCATCATCAAAATCAACACAAACTTTGAAACACATGCACACCTTGGATTCATCGTTGGGCCAATGCTGAAGAGGTTGTCTTTTTGCCTTTCATGCTTGGACTTCCACAATTTTTGGGGAAACCAATCTTAGCTTATGCTCATAAATTATTTTGCTTCCACAGAGAGTTCACATGCAAATACATTTCCAAGACTTGCCTTGTTATGAGGCAAATGCTATGGTATTTATACCATATGCCTCCCTCTCTCCCACATCGGTAGATGGGGGAAAATAAATGACGTTGGTGCTCCAAATAATAACAATTTCCCTTGTGGCCCTAACCTTAGGGTTAGCTTAATTAATTTATAAATTAACTTATAATTAAATTATAATTAATTTACAATTAACTTAATAACTTTAAAAGTTAATTAAATTAATTTATAAATTAAATTATAATAAAACTATTATAATTAATTTATAATTAATTAATCTAGGTCTTGCACCTTTAATATTATAATAAATTATTATAATATTATTTTTCTTGGGCCTTCCTTTTGCCCTTTAAACCTCATCTGACCACCTGGGAGGAAACTTTCTTTTGCACTTGATTACGAAACCTGAAACTGATGTTGCTCACTGAAACCGCATTTACTGGTGCTTGACTTCTTGACATCAATGACAACAAAACCTGCTCATATTTCCAACAATATCCCCCTTTGTCATTGATGGCAACCCAATTACCTTTTACCATTTCCTTAACATTTTTCTATTTTCTCCCCCTAGGAAACTTCTCCCCTGACTCAATGCTCTCCCCTTAAATCAAATCTCTCCCCCTTACTCAAATCTCTCCCCCTTTGACATCAATGGCAAAGGGTCACCTTTGGGGCTTGGGGCTAAGAATGAAACTCTTAGCTTAGCCCCTCCCCCACCTCCTCTTGAGGTGGTTAATTCTGGGGTGGGAGTATTTCTACTCCCAGCATGCACTGATCTTTACCTTTGTCCACTTTCCTTCTCATCTGGTCCTTCTGATTCCTCTGACTATTCATGTTCCTGCTTGTCTCTAGAATTTTTTCTCTACACCACTTTGTTGTATGTCCATCATTATTGCACTTATAACACTTAATGTTATTATTCCTTGGAGGTGCAAATATCTTGGGATTTCTTCTGGTGAAGCCATATCTATTCCTATCATGAACCCTACAATTCATTGCCTTGTGACCAAACTGATTACAAGAGTAGCAATACCCTTGAAAAATTTACCTATTTTTGAAATTTCCATATTCCTATATTTCATGTGTCCTGCACTGAGAAGCTTTGTGCCCAAACCTGTGACATGAGAAGCATCATCCATTGAAACTACCTTGCCTTGACCTCATTGGTCTCTTAGTCTCTTTTACCCTGTGTTGGTTCCTATTCCATATGTTCCTCTTTTGTGCATTGTTCCTTTCCTTGTTGAAATTTCTATTGTCCAACTCATCCTCAGAAGTCTCACTCTCTCTTACACTCTCTTCTTCTAAAGTTTCTTCTTCTTCAGAACTTGAGGTTGACTCCTCTCCTTGTTTCTTTTGTACCTGTTCAAAACCAAGACCTATTTTGTTTGTTGACCATCTTTGTACCTTGATCATCTTATCTAAAATCTTTGAGCTCCTTCCAAACTTGTGTAACCTATCCTTAGACTCTTTTACTTCTTCCCTTAGTAGAGCCACTTCATGTTCTAACCTTTCACATTCTAAGACCTTTGCTTCTAACTTATCTTTGAACTTCCTTGTCTTAGCCATTGACTTATTTAGATCCTCTATAAGCTTTCCTTTCTCTTCATCACATTCTTGAAACTGAAGCTTAAGTTGGGAGTTTTGCTTTCTTACCTTATTTAATGCATCAAGGGCATGAATAAGTTCACCTTCAAGATCAACTTCTCCTATTTTTGATTCTTCCTCTATTTGTTTACCTTTGAAAACATCTTCATTCTTTTTTGACTTGTCTTCTATAGGATCACCTCCTTCTTCTTCTAATGCCATTAGAAGATTCTCTTCTGGTCCTTCAAGTGTATCTTCATATTCATCATCACTGAAACTGAAACCACTCTTTGTACAACTATCTTCAAGATGACCAAAGTTACCACATCTAAAACACTTGAGGATTATTGGTGACCTTTTCCTAACCATTTCCTTTTCTTTTTCCAGAAATAGAACTTCATATTTATCATTATCTGAGGAACTATTATCACTATCACTTGAGTACTTACTTGCCTTGTCTGCATAGTAACTCTTCTTCTATATTTGAAAGAACTTCTTTCCTTGCTTGCCTTGACCATCCTTACTTTTCTTTTGGTACCTGTATTTTTTTGATTCCCTGTTCTTATGATCCTATTTTTCTTCATCATTGCTATTTCTAGCTTCTTGAAAATCAGTTGCATAGTGACCATACTTTCCACAATTGAAACATCTAACAGATTTCATATCTTTAAATCTTCTTGGATCCTTGTTCCTTCTACCATAATTTGCTTCTTCATCACTGGATGACTCATTGCTTGAATCTGACTTCTTACCCTTTGTCTTCTTAGTAGCTTTGAAGGTTGCTTCTTTCCAGATATTAGGTTCCTCTTTTGTTCTCATCTCAAAAGTTGTAAGAATGCCAAGTAATTCATCCCTTGTCAAAATATCACCATATTTTGATTCCTCTATAGCTGAAATATTTTCACTAAACCTTTTTGGGAGAGATCTTAAGATCTTATCACAAACATCAGATTCTTGAACCTCAAGTCCAAGTCCTTGCATGGAGTTAACAACCTCATCTACACGAAGTAGATAAGCACTAATGTTTTCCTCATCCTTCATTTTTAGATCTTCAAATTGTCCCTTGAGATTTTACAACTTTACCTTTTTGACATTTTTATCTCCTTCATATATGCCTTGCAACTTATCCCAAATTTCTTTTGTTGATTTGCAATGCATAACCTTAACAAACTCTGTTCTATGCAAACCTCTCAAAATTGCATTCATTGCTCTTGAATTGTAATGATGTAGAAGCTTACCATATTTATCTATAGGTGGAGTAGCTGGTGGTGTGTATCCATTTTCAACTGCTTCCCATATTTCATTGCCAAGTGCCATCAGGTGAATCTTCATTCTCATACTCCAAAATACATAATCACTTCCATCAAACACTGGTGCTGAATTATCTGAGGATCCACTCTTAGAATCCATTTGTGTTCTTGTAAGATTTTCCTTCAAGCTATTAAACTCTTCTGAAGGAACCCACTCTGATACCAATTGAAGAACACAAGCTTATACTGAGAGGGGGTGAACAGTATAAGACCACTTTTTACTTTTTCTTTCCCAATCAATATTATGCAATGTATCAATAGCAATATCAATAATAGTAATCAAAGCAATGCATAAATCACCATACACAATAGAGACACCAATTTAATGTGGTTCACCCAATGTGGGCTACTCCACGGAGAAAATATTTCACTAAAATTTTCTCAACAAATCTCTTGGGAAACCTTTCCCTATTACAATGTTTATGGACCTCTATCCAAAGGAGACACCAATCCCCTAATCAAGTTCATGGATCTCTATCCATAGGAGACACCAATCTCCTCAACTAGTTCATGGATCTCTATCCATAGGAGAACTCCTTTCTCCTCTACTCTAGTTGGTGATCTTCTAGAAGAACTATTACCTCCACTACACTAGCTAATGGATCTCTATCCACTGAAGACTCCTATCCTCACTCAGAAGACCTATCCTCACTACTCTAGCTAATGGACCTCTATCCACTAGAGACTATCATCCTCTATACTCTATCACCTCCAAAGCTTACTCTCAGCTCTATCTCAAATCTACACTAAACATAGTCCTTTAGTCTAGCACAAATCTACTCAATATCTATCTCTGGTATAGCACAAACCTATCCTCAAATATACACCAAAATCTATCCTCAAATCTACACTAAACACAGTCCTTCAATCTAGCACAAATCTACTCAATATCTATCCTCAAGCCTTAACACAAATCTTGACTCAATCACAAATCAACTCTACTAGATCTGCTCCAAACCTTAACTCAAGGTTTGAACAAATCAATCAATCAACTCTACTCTCAAGTCTTCTCAAATACTTATCTCAAATCTACATTGTAAGCTTCCACAAAATCTCACACTAATCTATCCACAAGTCCTCTCTAGAACTTGTCCAATCTACTCAACAAGTCTTCACCAAGACTTACCTCAAATCTGCTCAACAAGTCCTCACTAGAACTTGTCCAATCTCATAGAAACATATAGAGAATTTTTAGAGACTCAATATGCTTCACACTCACAACAATGCTCAATCACTTTCAATCTCTCTTTTTACCACAGAAACATATAGAGAATTGTTAGAGACTCAATATGCTTCACACTCACAACAATGCTCAATCACTTTCAATATCTCTTTTTACCACAGAAACATATAGAGAATTGTTAGAGACTCAATATGTTTCACACTCACAAACACTCAATCACTTTCAACCTCTTTCTCAAATCAATTTAGAATATAGAACAATTTGTTTCACAGAATTAGAACTATCACTTCAACACTTCCACTTGACTAGGCTCAATCAACTCCACTCAATCAATCACTCAATAAAATACTTCCTTGCTTACAAACCCTAGTCCAAGCATATGAATCACTCACTCAATTATTTCCAACAATGCTTATCAAACAATCTCACATAACAATGATACTCATGATCTTTCACAAACCTTAGTTCAAGATAGTTCACAACTTCACATAACAATGATACTCATGTTCTTTCACAAACCCTAGTTCAAGCATATGAAAGCTTACTCAATATTTCCAACAATGCTTATCAAACAAGGTTTTTATCATCAAATCTTACTCAGAAAAACCTTTAACAATCAAACTCAACAATGCTTACCAAACAATCCTTTTCACTCCAACTTAGCATTCACAACATCCAATCCAACAATATTTTTCTCACAAGGAAGATTTACCCATACCTTTTATTTTGATGGAGATATGTCTTCAAAACCTGTCTTAACCACAATCAAAATTTTCTTTACCAACACTAGGGTTAGGTTACCACAACCTCTCTCAAGATCTCCACAAAATAATTTTCTCAAAGATTATTTTTCATACAAAATAACAAATCCTTTTGTACACCTTATAATCTCCAAACTCACAATATTCAATTTAATAATTTCACCATAACACTACACTTAACAACAAGTATAGCAAAGTCCTTATACACCTTATAATCTCCAACTTCATAAACTCTAATCACCAAAAATTAAAATCAAATATTTAATTTTTAATACCCTTATATCTCCCTCAAAAACTTTAATCAACCTTTATTTTTCACAGCAAAGCAACCTCCAAAATTACAACCTTAGCAAGAGAATCAAAATCGGTGCATACCTTATTTAGCCCAACAAAACACTTTCGATGGGTTTCGAACACCTAACCTCACCACTCCAAGCGCCTTAGTCATGGCTCCCTAGCCACGTGAGCTACAAGCTCACATGGGAGTCAAATGCACCAACTATGCTTTGACTCTCCTTTGTGCACCAAGAGCCAAAAGACTCTTCTCCACCATCATCGATGAAGATAAAACGCAAACCTTTGAAACACGTGCACACCTCGGATTCGTCGTTGGGCCAACGCTGAAGAGATTGTCTTTTTGCCTTTCATGCTTGGACTTCCACAATTTTTGGGGAAACCAACCTTAGCTTATGCTCATAAATTATTTTGCTTCCGCAGAGAGTTCACATGCAAATAATGTCCAAGACTTACTTTGTTATGAGGCAAAGCTATGGTATTTATACCATATGCCTCCCTCTCTTCCATGTCGATGGATGGGGTAAAATCAATGACATCGACTCTCCAAATAATAAAAATTTCCCTTATAACCCTAACCTTAGGGTTAGCTTAATTAATTTATAAATTAACTTATAATTAAATTATAATTAATTTACAATTAACTTAATAACTTTAAAAGTTAATTAAATTAATTTATAAATTAAATTATAATAAAACTATTATAATTAATTTATAATTAATTAAATCTTTTGCACCTTTAATATTATAATAAATTATTATAATATTATTTTTCTTGGGCCTTCCTTTTGCCCTTTAAACCTCATCTGACCACCTGGGAGGAAACTTTCTTTTGCACTTGATTACGGAACCTGAAACTGATGTTGCTCACTGAAACTGACGCTCATTGGTGCTGACTTCTTGACATCAATGACAACAAAACCTGCTCATATTTCCAATAGTAAGCAACTTTTTGAAGCCTATGCTTAGAAGATGAGGGTTATGCTATATTGAGAAGGATGCTACTCTTGAAATACAATTCCAACAAGTGGTTGAGTACACTTCATATCAATACTTTTGGGAGGAGGAATTTACTCTCGCAGGGTGGAAGTACTGCAGACAATATTTGGAGATAAGAAATAGTCATGGCCATGCCTTGCAATGTAGTTACTATATTTCATTTCCTTTTTTATAAGACACACCACTTCCTTTTTTTATTTACTGCCATAGAAACAGTGGTTGTCGAGCATATACAAATGACGCAGCAGTGATCCTTCTACATTCAAATATAATTGTTTTCACTCTTGATTTCTCTAGCTCAGGTCTATGGTATGGTGAATATGTTTGTCTTAGATGGCATGAGAAAGATGATCTTAGATCAGTTGTTTCATACCTACATGATATGAAAAATATTTCTTGTATTGGACTTTAGGGAAGATCAATGGGATCTGTTACAAGCCTTCTATATGGAGCAGAAGATCCATTGATTATCAGAATGATATTGGATAGCCCTTTCTCTAATTTATTTGATCTCATTATGGAGAGGGTGGATGTCTATAAAATTAATCTTCCCAAGTTTACGGTGAAGGTAGTTGTCTAGTATATGCAACGGGTTATCCAAAAGAGAGTTGGTTTTGATACTATGAATCTAAACGTCTCTCAAATAGCTTTTAAAACCTTCATTCTAGCACTGTTTGGACATGCAATAGAGAATTTATTCATCCAACCACACCATTCTGATATTATTTTGAAATCATATGTGGGGGGACAAGAATATTATTAAATTTGAGGGTAATCATAACTTTACATGGCCTCAGTTTTACTATGATTCTAGTTTTATTTTCTTCTATAATGTCCTTCGTCCTCCACAATTATCAGCTACAGTCATTCTTAAAATTGATAAATATTTCAAACTTGGAGATTTACAGCTTGGGAATGTAGTCGATCAAACTTTGTTGCATGAGATTATTACAAACCTTCATATTATAGAACTTGGCACAACTACCTTTTCTTTAGCTCCCTGCACATTCAATGACTCTAGCATGCCTTTACCAAACAAAGTACCTCAGCTTTCAAAGTCTTCCTCTAAAATTGAAAAAATCATTGTACCATAAGGAAATTTAGAGCAAAATAATGTTTTCATTGACCTGGGAAGATATGAGGTTAAGTCATGTTCACGAAAGGGTAAAGAAAATGAACCAAATGATGAATGCTTCTCATATTCGAGATCAAATTATGAAATCTAGGGAAGATGTTCTTCATTAGAAATGAGTGATGAAGAGTCATCATCCTTGAAAAACTTTGCACCTTTCACTTTGAATGCAAACAATGAACAAGTGGATAAATCAGAAGTTGTTAAGATATGTTTCCATGCTATGATGTCCAAAACTACAAAATAGGAAAGCTATGATGTAGTTCACCTTGTTGGGGAAATAGATATTGAAAACATCCCTACTCGTATTCTTAAAGCAAGGAAGACAAATTTGATTCTAGTATTTGAGCCTCATCATAACTTCAAAAGCATGTAGCAGAAAAGAAACCCTGTGTCAAACATCCATTCAATTATTTTAGTTTTCCAAATGGATTGGTTGAAAGATGGTTATATACAATAAAACATGAATTTAGGTTTTTTACAAGTATCAAGTAGTGGAAGCAGTTGTGGTTCTCAAGGTGGCAATTTTGAAGGGTACCCAAAAGTCATTAATGACTTTCATCATTCTAACCAACATTCTTAAGAACATGTGATATTTGTGCCTAATTTAAATCCTCAAATTATGGAACATAGTCGAACATCATTAGACATAGCAAAAGTATCTAGAAGCTTAATAAATCTAAACATTCCAAAATGGAATCCTAATAGAAATTACCATTCTAAAATAAGATATTTTGAAAGTATTGCATCCATGGATATACCTTTGGGTGGAGAAGATGTTGTGGTCAATATGCAGATATCTAAAGTTCTTAGAGTGACTGGTGGCTCAAAGAATCCTACCATGAATGATATTAACATGGATAAGAGACAATCATCCAAACATGGTCATTACTGGAAGACATATAGTGAATAATAGAGTGTCGTATGTATGTTTGATTCAAATGTACACAACAGATTAAATATTTGTTGAATTCCCCTGGAGTTATATCAGTCATGATCAGATTTTTTTCTCTCTGATTTTAAAACAACCTTATGTAGAAGTTGTCTTCAATATTTTGCTTCGAATTTTGAATGATGGTTTCATATTTAAACGTAACATACTTGGATCTGTAGGCTTGACATATTTTCATATTGAAGTAGCATGAGGAGTACTGAAGGTGTATTAGACACACTCACTTATGGCCCATGTGAGATTGGAGTGAGAGCATTCTTTCCAACTGAGATGACATTTTCTATGGGACAAAAATTGGTTGTTATGTCTGCATTTTTAGGCTTTGATCAGGTGGTAAAATAAGTTGACATGCAATCACCTCTGAAATATATTTAAGGAGAAGTTGTTTCCTAGAATAATAAAGAGTGCTTCAATGCTGATATACCATCTATATTGGATAGGAATGAGATTCAGTTGGTATTAGATCTTATTTTAGAGACCCATAAGAAGAGAGTGATGAGCAAAGCTATTGCCACATACCTGATTCAATGGAAGGGATTACCAAATTTATTTTGTATTGCTTTAGGACAAGCAATTTGGGAGGGGTGGACTTTTAATATCCCATTTTTGTGTGTCGTGTGTTCCACTCATCCTTAGGTTATGTAATATAAAATTAGACTAGGAAAAGTGGGATGAACTTTTTATGTATTAGTAGGAGTTATTTTATGTTTTAAACTTGTATCATAAGTTAGTTAAAAAGTGGGATCCCCTTAATGAATAATTAGAATCTCATGTTATATAAGGGAGAGGTTCGCCCCATTTGAGAAGATTATTTTGGTATTTGTAATATTGTATGAGAGTTGAGGGCTGAACCCTTACTCATATTCTACAAATTTAGGTGATGTGCCCTAGTATTCAAGAGAGTCCAATCTTGTAGACAAGGTGGTGTGACCTTGATCTTGAATGGATATTGGTGGATCTACCTTAGGATTCACAATCTGTTCTTCATATTTTAATGGTTTCTGTGTGTAGCTATGTGTGGAGTGGATCGCCCAATTTTGGGGGCCATATTTAGTGTGTTTTCAAATCATATTTATCCTAAAGGAATGTCACCCAGCTTTGGGTAATTTTATATGGTGTTTGGAGGGAGTTTTGTGGAGTCTATTATGTGCCCTACCTCCTAGAGGAGGATGTCCAGCCTAGGGCTTCTATTTTATACAATTTTGTGGTGAATTTGAGATGTATTTGGGATGATCTATCCATTGCAACTTGCAGAATATTTTTAATAAATTCGTGTTGCCACATTTACCACTTTGGGGTTTCTTGTGTCAAATATTTTGTACATATTTTCAGATCTAATTTTTATTTGCTTGGTACATAATTTAATTGTAGAAAAGTTATAATATTTTTATCTAGGGTTTGTAAATTTTAATTGGGAATATTACATCAGGTTTCTAAAATCTACACATAAACAGATGCCCCCATTATTCTTTCTAACAGGAACCAAATTAGCCACCCGTGTGGAATTCTTGTTTGGGTAAATAATTTTAGCTTTCGATAGTTTGAGAAGCTCTTCTCTCATTATGGACTCAATCATAGGATTTATAGGTCTCTATTTCTATCTGAAAGGCTTTGCATCAGGCTCTAGCTCAATAGTATGTTGGATCATTTTTTATCATATACCTTTAGATCTTCATATGACTATGCCACAATGTCTTGGTATTTGAGGCATAGGATCTCGATCCCCTCTACTTTCTTTGGAGAACATATGATACCAACTTTGATATTTCTATCCTTTTCAACTTTGATCTCTTTATATATTTCTTCATTGACCTCCATAGCTCTTGATTTTTTCCTATCCTCATTGTCAAAGAGTTTTTCTAGAGTGATCAAACCCTTAGGGATATAATTATTCTTTAGTTGGATGACATCTTGCTGAACTATTTCATGTGGTAACTCCTCTTGCACATTGGATAAGCAAGCTTCCCTCACCAAAAAAACAATAATATGATCATCACTTTCAAAAAATTGCTAAAACGTTTGTCTATCTATAACTGTAGGTCTAAAAACTAGTTTGACTCTTTTCTCCTTTGATGATCCCATGTCTGAAGAAGAGTTGAAATTTGAAACCTTAATAGCCAAAGAATCAACCAACATATTATGTTTCCTAGAAATAGAGTGGATATTAATGGCATA
Organism: Wollemia nobilis; assembly: GCA_028583015.1. Taxonomy (NCBI): domain Eukaryota; kingdom Viridiplantae; phylum Streptophyta; class Pinopsida; order Araucariales; family Araucariaceae; genus Wollemia; species Wollemia nobilis. Next base: position 4,415,244 of record JAQPPZ010000442.1, read on the forward strand.
AAAAGACTCCATCAAATTCCATACCCTATTCATATATGATTTTAGGTAATGGTTCTTACTACTGCACCTCTCTCTCACTTGATTAACTATCAACTTAGAATTGTAATATATATCCAACATTTTAATTCCCATATTATCTGCTTGCATTAGTCCTAAGCATAGAGCTTCATATTCTGTAGCATTGTTGGTACAAGATAATTTTAGTCTATAAGCAAAAATTTTAAACCTTTTGAGGGAGATTATAGAACTACACCTACATCAGCTCCATTTTTGCATCTTGCACCATCGAAATGCATAGTCTAGATTTATATTTTTCTCAGCGACTGTTTGGAGATGGTAGGGAACATTTTCTTTATTTCTAAAGAAATACTATGAGTGGCCATACCTATTCTAAACTGGCTATAATCTTCTCTTAATGGTAATTCATCTTCCACTTCTAACTCTTCAAAACTTTATACCATTTCAAATTCATCTAGAGCTGAGCGGTTACACATATTCTATTCTATATTTTCAATGTGATAGGACATAGGCTTTTTAGGTTTTATCCTTATCCTATTTCCTTTGAAAGGAATCATCATTCCTAAGTAATCCAAGTACATATAGCCACCTATCTTACCAGTAAAATATCTATAAAGACATAGGCTAAAGTAAGGATGTAGGTCTACCACCACAATTTCTTACACAATAGTCACTTTTGGAGCCTTGTGTAGTCTCATTAGTACATCCTTTACTACTCCAATGGTTTTAATTGGTGTACCATCCAACTGTTGAACCCCATACCCATATCATCATAGACAGCTTTGGGCATGACTATGGTAGAAGCCCCTGAATCAATCATACAATTGTGGACTATCCAACCCTACATTCTCAAGGAAATATAAAAGGGAGAAGGTTTGTTCTTCAGAGTAGCAAGATTCATTTTCTCCTTACCAAAAGATAAGTAAGAATTGTGGTGGTCTGATTTTATTAATAATTCTTACTCAAAGAAGCCTTGAGAAGATTTATTTGACCAGGAATAAAGAAGGTATCATAGAGACTTGCTTTGGAGGGAATCATATTCATATCCTCCACAATGTTATATTATGATTTATCTGAAGGGAGCTTTTCATACCTTTTTTTGGCTCTTAGTATCTTATCTTATACTACTGAGTAGCTTCAATCCTTTGCCTCTTAGTGATGGAAGAAAATTTCAACTTTTCTTGTGCTTCATATTTAGAACTTTTTCTTTCTTTATCACTTTCCTTTTCATACCTCTTGGAAAAATTGATATCTCTTTCTTGGATCTTAGGAGTTGCATCTCTCTTCTCAGTTTCTTGAGGAACAGAGAATTTATCATTATTTTGTAGGGGTACATCATTCTTTTTTATGATAGGAAACCTAGAATTGATCCATATTTTATGGATCAACCTACAATGTCTTCTTTCTTGACCTAGTCATGATAGAAATAGACTCTTCTTCACAGAGATCTTGTTCGACCATGATCTATTCTAGTTGCCATAGCATATTGACTCTATACTTTTGGTTCCTCTCAGCTTTCTCCATGGCCTATTGCACATGGCATTGGTACATGACACAAGAATTTAAATCATGGGGCTCATTACACACAAGGCATGAAACATTCAGAAGACTGGTCTCAGGGACATATTATTGATCTTCTTTATTTTTGTTAACCCTAGTCCCTACACTATTAATAGTAGTAGGCTTCTGATCTCTATTAATTTAGGGGTACCTTCTCTACTAAAACCTCTTCATCTCTATTTTTTCCATTGCATTTACATTGTTATTAATTATTTTTAGGATATTCTGGATATCGAGCAACATGATGGATTCTTGGTGTAGCTAGTATGGAAGTGGAAGAAAGGAAATTGAGGCAAGTGATTGTTTAAGGGCTAGAATTGGAGCCACTTGAGGTAGTGATGATGAAAAAAAATGTGGTTCCATATAGGAATACATAGCTATCTTATCTTGGATATGAGTAATATCAAAAAAATAAGGCATAAATGTCTTTGGAGGTAGCTTTCCTACATTAATAAGGATATTTTCAGCATGTACGATTGCATTGTACACTTGTGGAAATATGTACACTCCTAAATATTGATTCTACAGCCCAAGTTCTAATCCAATAGATATTATATAGTACATGAAAGTAATATGGGTAGTTGGTTTAGCTTCAAGTGGTATTTTCTTCCAGGTTCTGCTAAATCTTAGATTAAAATCTGAGACTGACTCTTGTTGATGTTTTTGCATAAACATGAACTGGTTTAGGAGGGAAAAGAGATTAGTGGATTTATTAAATTCTTCAACAAAAGTTTCAACTAATGCAGACCATGAAGTGATGTTTTTGTCTTCTAAGGTCCTAAACCAATGTAGAATTTTCCCACTAAAGGATAGGGTTGGAATCCTAACAATCACATCTTCATTTTTAATGTTAAGTATGTCTACCAAATTTAGTATATCCTAACAATTCTCATAAGTGGTTTTTTTTTAACCATCATATATGGGAATAGCTTTGGATACAACTTGGATAATATCATGCATTTTAGCAAGTCTTAAAGTACCAAAGGATATTCTGCTATACAACCATATTTACTAGGTTTTTTAATGTAGTTGGTATTGGAGGTACCCTAGGACTATTTCAATTGGAAGTTATTCCAAATATGAGTATGGGAATAAAATTTTGATAATATTATACCCTCTTAGGGAAAGCTCATAAAATACAATATGGTCTTGGCTATTTTTGATAGAGGACCTAGTATTCATGAAAAATATCAACTACTACGAAAGGCCTCTTAGGTTCTTGATCTTAGGGAGTCGCCAAGTGAATTTTCTTTCACCGCTTGATGAGGTCAAGACAATCCACTAAATCTTGATTCCCCCAAAAAAATTAGGAATGAAATCTTGTGGGTGAACTAGTGTTCTTGTAAATAGTGTTCCACAAAGCATGCCAAAACTATTGGGTCTAAAATGGCATCAAGAAAAACTTGAAATTGTGACCATCATATGCTTACTATCTAGTACATGAGCACCCGCTAATCACATATCAAACCCCTGACATTGAATAAGTTAAATATTACTTTAACCCAATCTCCAAAGTAGGTTGGTATACCTTGTCAACTAATTTAAGTATTGACTCATTTAAGCTCAATTAAATGTATAAATATAGATATAAGAAAGGGGTAAGGGTTAAAAAATTAGTGAATGAATGGTGGTTGGATAGAGTTATAAACATAGACAACTAATAAAACCTTCCACAAATTAATTTCTAGTAACCCACACTTGATACTATTAGAAATCAAAACCAATAACCTTCATCGTTAAAGCACATAATCAAGCTTTTAGAGACAACATCTAGAGTACTAATAATCCAAATTGTAGAATTAGATCAATGCCTAGAATAATAGAAAAATATATCTCCTTCAAGCATGTATTTAAACATGAATCATTTCAAATTGCTCTAAGTTAGTAACCCAATATCAGTAGAATAGACTAACCATAGCATTAGTAGTAGAAATGACTCCAAAAATCAAATATTCATAAAATTAAAGAAGATAGAGTTTTGAAGAAAACCTCCCAGTAATGCCCCTTCTATTGATTCACAGAAAATATACAGTAGCAGGGCAAGCAAACACTCTAGAGCCGACCCTTGAAAATGAGGGTTCAACCTCTATTTATAGTTTTACATGTGATTTTAGAAGGTTTGAAAGAATTGGAACATTACAAGGAATTTGAAATGCTAGATTAACAAGGTGATGAAGTGGTAGCCTCTTATTTTATTTGAAAGAAGAAGATAGTTGCACAATATTTTGTTCTTCTACAACTTGACTTTTGTAGTTGTTCAGCTCTCATGGCTTTTGAATTTAGACTAAATTCAATCTAAAATCAAGGTCATTCATCTTTCTTACCAATTTTTTCTCATTCTATATTTGCAACTGAATCTTCTTACGGTTCTTTATCCTTCACTTCTTTTCCTTCGTACTCATTTCCAACTTAGAGCCCTTCAAACAATTATCTACAAATTTTTACTTCATAAAATGTTGCTTTTATACATGGATTGAAACACATGGTATTTTGGTCATTGATCTCCTACTAAATGACTGAGATTAGATTATCAAGGACTTGTTATGTCTGCTCGTGATCTACAACACCCTATGGTATAGAGATGATGGCCACTTTTATCCTTACTTATTTCAACAACATAGAATGTGTTCTAACCCGCTCCTTGAAACTTTAGTTCATCATTGTTGATTGATTTGACCATAGGCTGGAATAAAGGAGCCTTATTACCTTGATTAAAAACTATGCTCTAGGTCGTACAGTATGTAGACGTGTTCTAGCCCACTCTCATTATAACCTAGATATCTCTCTTGCCAGTTCAGGTAGTGGTGTGGAACATTAATTTGAATGATATTCTAACCCATATTTTAAAGAGCCAACTCACATATTTGAACAACATTGACCATGGGATGGAACATTGTGTTATGTCTCTAGGATGAAAACTTGTGTTCTAGGTTGCACAGTATGGAAACATGCTTTGGCCCAATTTTCTATAGTATTTGACCACTTTGATCATGATGTAGAACCATGCTCTGAGTCATGTAGGTTAAAACATGCGCTAAGTTGTGCAGTATGGAACCATGCTCTAACTTGTGATATGAAGTGATGACTTACCAAGTTTAACCACTTTAACCGCAATGTAGAGCCATGCTCTATACCATATGGTATGGAACATGCATTATGTCGCACGATATAGAACCATGCTCTAGCCCATGATTTATATGGTGGAAATATCAATTTTTACTATGTTGATCATGGCTGGAAGCATGCATTAGGCCGCATGAGATAGAAGCTTATTGTAAGCTACTCCATCTTCTTCGTACTCTGAGCCATGTTCCAAAATATGCTAATTGTAACTTTAACTCAGTTGACCATGGGCTGGAACATGTTGCACTGTGTCGCCATCATGGTTTGGAGCACTCTTAGGAATTAGAAAATTTTGCAAAGTTTTTCTAAATATGTGTCCATTATGGACCTAAATTTTGATAAAAATTTCATAATTCCTTCATTACATTTGGTATTTCAAATGAATTTCTTACCCATGAGGTTGTCTTTCGATGGATCTACTATCCTTTATTGGTGATGTTTATCTTCACTATGTTTCATCCTCATAACGCTCAAAGAGATCCTCATATTATAAATTCTACACCATGATTCTTCCTTGTTGGATTGCAATGCATCAAATGATTCATCAAAACCTGCACAATTGGAAACAACAAAACATACACCATTCCAAATATACAATTTACAGTAGCAAGTTCCACAAAGGTGAATGGATAAGTATATTTTATTTATTTATTGGTATTATGAAGCTATTTTGAGACCTCCCTTTCCTCTCTTTGCCAACCCATTCTTAAACTCAAGCATATAATTTATAACCCTAGTTGCAAAATAGGTGAACTATTGGCTTTTTAGTTACATAGATGTTCATCTTCTGGGTATTGTCAAAATGCTCCCGCATCATACTCATCGGGTAGAAGAAATGGTTCATGAGCATTCAATGAATCTTTAATTTGAACTCCATATTTGGTAATCTCATATGCATTCATCCATGTGGCATCCTCAATTACCCGATTCTTCCACTTGACCAAGTATTCATGATATTCCTTACCTCTTGTCTTTTTGGCAACCCTAGAATATATGATCATATCAATTTCATCACATTTCTTTTCTAGCAGTTGTGCCCAATCAATCTATGAAAGTCTTGAAAATGCATCCTCTTGTTCACAAGTTGATCCTTCATGGTAAGGATATATATCTGCTACATTGTGAAGAACAAGCTTATACTGAGAGGGGGGGTGAACATTATAAGACCAAATTTTATTTTTTTTTCCTAAATAGTATTATCCAATATTATCAATGGCAATATAAATAAAAATAATTAAAGCAATGCACAAATCATCACACACAATAGAGACACCAATTTAACGTGGTTCACCCAATGTGGGCTACTCCATGGAGAAAATATTTCTACTAAATTTTCTCAATAAATCCTCTTGGGAATCACTTCCCTATTACAATTTTTATGGACCTCTATCCAAAGGAGACACAAATACCCTAATGCTATGATTTGTGGATCTCTCTCCACTAGAGAATTATTTCCCCTTTCTCTGGTTCGTGGAACTTGACCCAAAAGAACTCTTTCTCCTCAACTAGTTTGTGGATCTCTCTCCATAGAAGAACTCTATATTCCCAGCTACTTCACGTATCACACTCCACAATAGAACTCTTTCCCCTTGCTCTGGTTCATGGATATCTATCCATAAGAAAACTCTTTTTCCTCTCCTCTAGCTGGTAATCTTCTTGAAGACTATTGTCCCCACTGCACTGGCTTGTGGATTTCTCTCCACAGAAGACCTTTGTCCTTACTTAGAAGACATCTATCATCACTAACCTGGCTAATGGATCTCTATCCACTGGAGACTACTATCCTCTACTCTGTCACCTCAAAATCTTGCTCTTAACTCTATCTCAAATCTACACCAAATACTGTTCCTAGTCTAGTACAAATCTGCTCTAACTCTATCTCAAGTCTAGCATAAATCTGCTTTCAAATATGCCCTAAAATCTATCCTCAAATATGTCCTCAATCCTTAATGCAAATCTTGATCAAATCATAAATAAACTCTACTTAGATCTGCCCCAAGACTTAACACAAAGCTTGAACAAATCACTCAATCAACTCTGCTTAGATCTGCCCCAAGCCTTAACACAAACCTTGAACCAATCATAAATCAACTATGCTTAGATTTTCCCCAAGTCTTAACACAAAGCTTGAACAAATCACTCAATCCACTCTGCTCTCAATTTTATCTCAAGTCTTCACCAAGACTTACCTCAAATATGTCTACAAGTCTTCACCAAGACTTGCCTCAAATCTGTCTACAAGTCTTCACCAAGACTTACCTCAAATTTACCTTCAAGTTCTCTCAATAACTTGCTCAATCTGCTCTCAAGTATTCACTAAGACTTACCTCAAATATGTCTACAAGTCTTCACCAAGACTTACCTCAAATATGCCTACAAGCTTTCACAAAAGCTTGCTCAACACTATCCTTAAGCTTTCACAAAATATTACACAACTCTGTCCTTAAGCTTTCACAAAATCTTACTCAAATATACTCAAACACATGCTCAAAACAACTCACAAGATATAATAAATCAATCTCAAATCTTACATACAATGTTATCAATTTCCTTGTCTAATCTTCAAAGTAATTCCTTTAACTTGAATCAGTTTAGACATATTCTATTAAGAATTCTTTTTAACCTCTGGAACATATAGAGAATGATGTACTCTATCAAGTACTCAATATGTTCTACTCAGTCATTAAATTTGTTACTTTCACAAGTCTGATTTCCAATGTTTGCACAGTCACTTTCAATATCAGTCAAAACCAATGCTCAAGAATTTTACTCACTCATTCAATAAATGAAACACAACTTGCTCACAAATCCTAAACAAATGTTTTCATACTTTTTCAAACAAGGTGCACAAAGTGGGTTTCAAATCCTAACTCAAATAGTCATCAATATCTATCTCAAATGATCTCTAATCATTCACCAATGAAGCATATAATAATTCATTCAATATTTCCAACAATGCTTATAAAACAATCCTTTTCACTCCACCTTGTATTTCACAACATCCATTCCAATATTCAAACAAACAATGATGTGCCCATACCTTTTTTCTTTGATGGAGATATGTCTTCAAAGCCTGTATTAATCATAATCAAATCCTTTTTGTCAATTTCAAGGTTAGATAGCAACAATCTATCTCAAAATTTCCACACAAATATTCTCCTTAACAATTATTTCACCATACAAAATAGCAAGTCTCAAGTACACCTTATAATCTCCAAAATTCTCAAACTAATATTCAATACATCAAAATCATCTTCCTTTACTAACACCTTATAAACTCCAATTTTCTCAAAATAACATTTAACATAAAAATCAATTTCTTTGTTAACACCTTATAACTCCAATCCTTTTATTTATTTTTCTAATCAATAAAACTAAAATATTTACAATTAACCATATGACTCCCTATGCATTCCACCTTTGCAAAAATAATCTCGTGGCCTCTATGTAATTCGTACCTTTCAAAACCTTGGCAAAAATTAAAATCAAAGCACTTACCTTATAAATGTTGGCCCACGTCTACAAAAATTATTGTGCCCTTTATGACTGTATCTAAACTCGAACCCACGACTATCCGCCACTGCAGCACCTTAGCCCAAGGCTAAGCTGCCACCTGGGCTACATGCCCACACAACAATCAAAGCACATGATCCACTATTAATGCCTTACCTTCTACAAATTTTTAAAACAACCAAAAACCTTTGTTGTGTGTCAAAATTAAGGGGATGTGAATCGAACCCACGACTTAACCTGCACGAACGTCTTAACTAGCCTTCAACCACTGTCTACACTACCCAGTGCCTTGGAATTTTTTTGGTGCTCCACACGAATTTAAACAAAAGTCTGCCTCTTTAAATTTTACAACACACAAATCCTATTCTCCCTTCACAATGCAGCGCACAATTATTAACTTAGGCATTCGAAATTGCATTGTTATGAAATGGAAATAATTTCCTCCTTTTTATACATTGTCCTTTGCACTCCAACATGTCGACTTATGAGATTTAAAATTTAATTCGATTTTTTTAAATTTAATCCTTTGTCACCTTATGATTATTTAAATTAAAATTTTAACCATAGGTTAAAATATTTTAATTTAAATAAATTAAATATTAACCTTTATAATATGCTCAATGGGTCTTTTCAAGGATATAATTTTTAATGATTCCTTGGACCTCGTTTTTCTTCACCTCATCCTTTTTCCTGAAATATTATAATATTAAATATTATAATATTATTATTTATTTTTTAACCTGCTTCTCTTTCCTTGGGTCTTCTACCTTTTAGGCTTCTTTAGGTATATAATATTTAAAATAAATATTATATCTTTTTTCTTTTAACCACTTCCTTGCCTTTTGGAAAATCAACCTTGTGACATCAATGACAACAAAACTAGACATCAACCTCTTGACATCAATGACAACAAAACTTTCTCAAATTTCCAACACATTGAAGATGGGTGATATATCCACTCCTTCAGATAGTTCTATTTCATAAGCATTAGCAATAAACTTCCTCAAGACTTTACAAGGTCTAATCTTCTTCCAGTTTAACTTATTGTAAGTACCTTTGGGAATCACTCCTTTTGTAAATATGTTAGAATCAAATTTCCAACCTAAAATTCTAGCACTCTTCACTTATGATCAACGTGTTGTTTATACTTCATGATACTCCTTTCTAAATCACTTCACACCTCCTGATGTAAATCATGAATATAGTCAGCAAAATCCTTTGCAATAGCACTTGGCCTCTACAAATTAGATATCTTTCATAACTTATCTACTCCTCATAGATTTACTCCATATACAATCTAAAGTGGACTTTTAGTTGTGTTTTGATTTATTGAGTTGTATGCAAACTTTGCTTGTGCCAAAATAGTATCCCAAATCTTCTCCTTCTTACCAACCAAGCATCTCAACAAATTTCTAATACTCCTATTCACCAACTTAATTTATCCATTGAGATAGGCAATGGGCTTACTTTCCTGGCTTAAAACTCCTCCTATTGTTGTTCCACTTGTATCATAATCCACTTTAAAAAGCTTGTTGAAATCTAGCAAGGCTAGAATTGGTTTCTCAGTTACCTTTTTCTTTACGGCTCAAAAACTCTTTTTTGCTACATTTATTCACTTAAATTCATGCCTTACTCCTTTTAGGGCCTCTGTAATCGATGTACAAATGCCACTAAAGTTTTTGATAAACTTCCTATAGAAAATTGAGATACCATGGAAACTCCTCATCTCAAACTTACTCCTTGATGATGGCCAATTTACAATGGCCTTAGCCTTCTTAGAATCCATTCACAACTCTCTTGGTGAGATCACAAAACCCTAGTACACCAACACTTCTTTCATAAAACTACACTTCTTCAAGTTGACCAACAACTTCTCTTCCTTCAATCTATGTAATACGAGTCTCAAATGCTCTTTCTTTCTCTTACTAAATATTAAAATATCATCCAAATAGACAACCACAAAGTTACCAAGAAATGGCTTAAGCACTTCATTCATTAACTGCATAAAGGTACTGGGTAAATTTGTTAATCCAAATGGTATAACCAGCCACTCATACAATCTATATTTTGTCTTGAGTGCAGTTTTTCATTCATCTCCTTCCCTAATCTATATCTAATGATAACCACTCTTCAAATCTATCCTTTTGAAGTACTTTACTTGACTCAAGAAGACCATCAAATCATCCATGGGTGGCAATAGAAATCTATACTTTATTGTTATCTTATTGATGGTCCTTGAATATGTACACATTCATCATTCTCCACCTTTCTTTGATGCAAGTATAGCTAACACTACACAAGGGCTCAAACTCTCCCTGATCAACCCCTTGTCCAATACCTCTTGGACATATCTATTAATTTTCTCATTCTCCATTGGTTTCAGTCTATATGTTGCCTTATTGTGTAAAATCGATATTAGAATCAAATCGATGTGGTGGCTAATGCTCCTTATTGGTGGCAATCCATCTAGTAGTTCTTCTGATAAAATTTATGCATACTCTTCCAACAACTTCTTGAGTTCACCTAGAACCTCATTCTTTTAATTTACTATCCCACCCTTTGTGGATTTAGCAATCAATGCAAAATACACCTTCTTCCTTGTCATTTCCTTTAAAAAATTCTTTCCAAAAATCAAACATACCTTGGAACCATTGTTCTCTCTTTCATCCTTGTCCTTCAGTGGACCCAACACATACTCTTCTCATCCTTCATAATCATGTTGGTTTTTTTCCTACCATCATGTACAACCCTTCTATCAAATTGCCAAGGTCTTCCCAATAATACATGGCAAGCATCCATAGGCATAATATCACACATGACCTCATCTTTGTAAGATCCAATTTGGAATTTCACCTAACACTATTCATTGACTAAAATTTGGTGTCCCTTTTGCAGCCAAGAGACTTTGTATGGATTGGGGTGCTCTATTTGACTCAACCCTAGTTTCTATACCATTTCATTGGATACAAGATTATCCATACTCCCACTGTCTACAATAACCTTGTAACATTTCCCCCTTATTTGCATATTGTTCTAAAAATACTTCTCCTCTGAGCAGGTTCACATTCTCTATTTTTGGGTTTTAGAAGAACTCTCTTCATCATGAGATATTCTCTTTGTTCCATCTCCTCCATGTGTTTTGGGGAAGTAACACTTTCCTCATATACTACTGCAACATAGTACCTAGTCTCCTTTCTATGACTACTACTTTCTTGTGCTTTTGGATATTTAAAATTCTTGATGACCATCCTTTCTACACCTATAACACCTTCCATAGAATCATATATCTCTTCCTCTACCAAAACTACCTCTTCCTCTTGAGAGCTCGTCCTATAGAATTCTGGATAAATTCACTATGAGAAGTACTAGCTTCTTCTTCATGTTTTTGTGTCCTCTTCCTCTACTTTCTTACCCTCATCCTTTTGAGGACCACCCTCTTCCTCTTTTATTATTTTGTTGTCTTTGCAACAATTTATATTCAACCTTCATATTGGTAGCCTTCCTCTGCCATCCTTATCTTTATCATGTTGACTTCATATTGTATGGATAATTATTATCCATTGATATACCTTGAAACCTTATCATTGTTACCTTCCACATGATCGGCCCAAATGATGAGCTTATAGAATTCCTATGTGTAATTTTCATAGTTATTTCTTTTTATCTCAAATTTTGCAACTTCCTAAAAATATCCAATTGGTAATATGACGAGAGGAATTTAGCCTTCAACCTAGTGATCATTTTCTCCCATGTCCTTATCTTCTCTTTTATTTTTATTTGCCTTTCAGTTTGAACATGGTCCCACCATAAGGATGTGTGCCCTTTTAACTTTGTACAAGCACATTTTACTCTCTTGGGATCTACAATTGACTCAAAATCAAACTACTTTTCCATATCTGCAATCCAATCGATGAGTTCTTCAGGGTTTAAATTTCCATCATATAATGGGGTCTCTAACCTCGACTTCCTATCCATTTAGCAAGTACCCATATTAACCTTTCCACAAGATCTTCTTTTTCTTCTTCATTGATAAATTATTCTTGGTCTGCTCCCTCTTCTTCCTCTTCTTCACTATTTCTCACATCTTTGACTTGGATGCCCCTCATCTAGGTGGTTTCCAATGCATCCAACCAATCAATTATTCCTCTTATTATCTCCACAAAATCTATAGTTTTAGGTCCTCATAGTATTCATCTTTATCATTATACCATATCTCCTTAGACACATATCACTCTTTTCTCATCAAAGATCTTTCAGCTCTGATACCAAATGATGCAGTAGCAACCCAACCCCTCTAGTGATTACAATTGTATAATCAAGGAATAATCACTCAATTTAGTAAATTATTAATTCAAGCAATAGTACGATCCATGAAATTGTACGATAGTTAGGAAACTATTCAATCCAAGTAGTACTCATACAAACTTGGAAAACCATTCATTTCAATCAACAATCATACAACCCTGGGTATATTTTCAATTTAAACAATAATCATACAATCTTGGGTAGTCATTCAATCCAAATAGTAATTGTACAACCCTGGGTAATTGTTCAATCCAAATAGCATCATGCAACCCTGGAAACCATTCAATCTAATAATTCAATCATTCAATTGTATAATCATTTCTTGACTGATGTAGTTTTATCATACGACTGAATGATTTCAACCCAAACCCTAACTGTGTGTTCTTATTCTATGAAAATGAATAGTTTATCTCTACTCATAATGTTTAAGTATAATAAAACCTTAGTATATTTACTACGAGGTTAAATGATTATTTCATAATTTATGGCATCCAATTTCCTTCATCCTAGACTTGATTTGAAATGAACATTAGTTCCCCCTTGCATTATAAGGTTTCTCATGCTGCAGTTTGAAAATAAATTTGCAATTCCTTCATTACATTTGGTATTTGAAACAAATTTCTTACCCACAGGTTTGTCTTTTGATAGCTCTACTATCCTTTATTATTGGTGTTTATCTTCATTATGTTTTGTCCTCCTCTTTCTCGAAGGGATCCTTAGATTCTAAGCTCTACACCATGATTCTTCCTTGTTGGACTACAATGCATCAAATGATTTTTTCAAACCTGCACAATTAGAAACAACAAAACACGCACAATTTCAAATTTACAATTTACACTAGCAAGTTCTACAAAGGTGAATGGATAAGTAGCTTTTATTTATTATTGGTATTATGAAGCTAATTTGAGACCTCCCTTTCCTCTCTTTACCAATCTATTCTTAGACACAAGCATACAATTTATAACCCTGGTTGCATAAGAGGTAAACTATTGGCTTTTCATTTCCACAATTGTTTATCTTTTATTGTCAAAATGCTCCCACATAAATTCACCACCATTGTCACTATTTTCACTTCTATCACAATTTTTAATGTCATCCTCCTCATAAAATGTATACTGAGCATCATTTCAATTGGCATCCTCCTTGCACCCTCATTACGTACTTAATATTCATCATCTAAGCCATCCTCATGACATACCTTTTCACTTTCATCACACTTCTCATTTTATGTATTGAAAAATTTGTTATTCATATCACATATATAATTCCCGTCCTCTTCTTCATCCTTTGAGTAAATGTTTTTCCAATAGATAATCCTAGTTTGAAAACCTGATTTTAACCAAAACAGTCAAATTGTATGTATTACTAAAAATATAAATAATACTAATTTGTATTACCTATGAATATGTAAACCTAAAATTATTCAATATTCAATTGCATATAAGGGGATAGATATATTTTCTTGATATCTTTTGTAAAATCATAGTAGCCATGACCTCTAATCATAATAATTTACTCTATTTCATAGAATGTAGTATTTTATGTAAAATAATAAAATATAATTTAACTTATTATGTCATATGACATAATAAGTTAAATTATATTTTATTATTTTACATAAAATACTACATTCTATGAAATAGAGTAAATTATTATGATTAGAGGACATGGCTACTATGATTTTAAAAAAGAGATCAAGAAAATATATCTATCCCCTTATATGCAATTGAATATTGAATAATTTTAGGTTTACATATTCATAGGTAATAAACCCTTCCCAGAAACCTCTTCTCCTCTAGCCCTCCATTTACTAGGAATCAAAAAAAGCTTCATGCTGATGTTGGTTCTAGAAAGAAAAGAGGTCACCCTTCTGCCCAAGACATCAGAAATAAAGAATGTTCTAAGGATATTTCTAATGGTACCTAACTCACCTTACGCCTCTCTTCAAAATAAAACCTTCCTTTAGGGCCTCACAAAGATGATAATAGATCCAAATTCCCCTCTTCTCAAGGAAGAGGGAAGAGATCCTCTTCCAAAATTAACAAATGAAGATCCTCTCATGGAATGTGAGAGGCCTCAATGGACGTAACAAACAACGTTTGGTTAAGTCCATGAGGAAAGATCTAAAGCCTACCATTTTTCTTCTACAAGAGTCCAAGTTGGACCTCCAAAATGCTACTTGCATCTCTAAATACATTTGGAAAAACTATGATTTCCTCATAAGTCCTACCAATGGAGATTTTTGTGGATTGTTATGCTTGTGGGATCTGAATTTTGTTGAAGGAAGACTCATATTTATTGCAGAGAATTTCATGAACATCCTATTTTTTAGCAAAGATCATAATTGTAGATGGATTCTTTCAAATATCTATGCACTGAATTCCCCTTCTAGGAGATTTCATCTTTGGAACACCCTAATTCAAATGAGGGAGGTTTTTTCCAACAAGGCATGGATGCTAGCTGGATATTTTAATTCTCCCCTATTTCCCACTGACAAGAAAGGAGGCTCTAAAATTATAGCAAATTCTTATGAAGACTTTGCTACATTTGTGGATGATAATGAGCTCATGGACATCCAACTAAGAGGACCCAAATTCACTTGGAGCAACCATAGAAAGGGTGATCAACTCATCCAAATCAGTCTTGATAGATTCCTCATATCCATTAATGCCATTTGCCCATTTGGTGATGTTGTCCTTCATTCTCTTCCAAGAATTGGATCTGACCACAATCCCCTCCTTCTTGATTGCTCACTCCAAGCCTCCCTTTCAAATCCTCTTTTATATTTGAGGTGATGTGGCTCTAGGATATTGAACTCAAGACACTCATTTCCTCTTGGTGATCCTACAACTTTTTTGGGTCCCTTGCCTCTCAGGTTAGCAACAAACTCCATTTTGTGAAAGAAAATATCAAGTAGTGGAAAATAAATAGTTTTGGTAATATTTTCTCCAAAAATCAAAACATTCAATATCATCTCATTAACATTGAGCTCTCTACCCAACAAGGAGACCTTTATCCTAGCCTTCGAGATGCAAAAAAGATCCTCCTGATAGAATACCACAACATTCTCAAAAGTGAGGAAGTCTTCTAGAAGCAGAAATCTAGGGTTACGTGGCTGAAGGAGGGTGATTCCAACACTAAATTCTTCCATGCCACAACCATGAGACATAGAGGAACTAACAAGATCAGAGAGCTCACCAAGGCATATGGGATAGTTATAAGAGACATCTTTGATATTAGGTCTGAGACAATTACCTTTTTTGAATATTTACTTGGACCAAGCCTAGATCATAATCATCAAACTTATGAGGTTCTCCTAAGCAATATTCCTAGGTTAGTTACCCAAGAGAAAAAAAATATCTTTATTAAACCCTTTTCTATTGAGTAAATCCATGTTGTAGTCTTATCCATGCAATATGGGAAATATTCGAGCCCCCAAAGATTTTCCCCCACTTTCTTTCAATTATTTTAGGATATTGTGGTACTTGATATTGTTTCAGCCATTCAAAAAATGCAATAGATCAAAATAATTCCAAGGGATGTCAATTCTACCTTTTTGGCCCTCATTCCCAAGGTTGGTAATGCCAAAACCCTTGTTGATTTTTGTTTGATTAGTCTTTGTAATATCTTTTACAAAATCCTCACTAAAGTGATGGACACCTGATTGAATCTAATTCTCCCCTACACCATTGACCTCAACCAAGGTACCTCTATCCAAGGAATAATAATTATTGATAACATCATAACCATTCATAAACTTATCCATTCTGTGTTTAAAAGTGTTAAGTTTGGTCTCTTCCTTAAATTATACATGAATAAGGCTTTTGATAGAGTATCCTGGAAGTTCATTTTCTTTGTCCTATCCAAGTTTGGGTTCCACTCTAATTGAATGGACTTAATCAAATATTGCATTACAAATGCTAGTTTCTTAATTCTTGTTAATGACTCTGCTACTAGTTACTTCCAAAGTTTCAAAGGCCTATGGCAGGATGACCATCTTTCTCCTCTTCTCTTCATCATTGTTGTTGAAGCTTTGGGTAGAACTTTAATATCTTTTTGTTCCAAAGGGGAAATATCAAGAATCAAACCAACCTCCTCTCTTAATCCCATCTCCCATCAAAAATTATTTGATGATACCATTCTAGCCACCCTTGCCTATGTTCCTTAAACTAAAATCATTAATTCTATCTTGCTCTACTTTGAGTGAGCTATTGGTCAAAATGTCAATTTCTCTAAGAGTAAAATCTACTTTATCAATACTCCCATAATATGGCAAGCTCATATAGCCAATATCCTTGGTTGTGTTGTTTTTTATCTTCCAACTACTTATCTTGGGTTTCCTCTCTTTGATGGACCTGCAAAAAAATATTTATGGAATCCCATCATTGAGAGGATCCACAAAAAGTTGGTTGGGTGGAAAGGGGGACTTCTTAGCTAGGATGGAAAGGCTAATTTAGTCAAAGCCACACTCTAGAGCATCCCTATATTCTTCCTCTACATATTATAGATTTTGATTGAATTTTACAATAAGATAGAATAGATCTAGAGAAACTTCTTATGGTCAGGTTTCAAACACAAGCAAATATTCCATTTGGTTGCCTGGGACCAGGTCTGTTCTGGGAAGGACTACGGAGTCATTAGAATTAAGAAGGTCAAGAACATGAATTCAGCACTTGTAGCCAAACGAGGATGGAGAGTCCTTCAGAATGAAAACTCTCTTTGGATTGACATCATCAAGGCCAAGTATATCTGGAATCACACAAATTTTTTGGATGACCCCTTACCTATCCCAGGTTCTGTAGTTTGGAATTCCATCATAAGGTCAAGGGACATCATCAGGAAAGGCATTCTGTGGAGGCTTGGAAATGGTCTAAATATAATATTTTTGGAGGACAGATAGATTGGTGATAGTCCTCTTCAAAACTTCTCTGATCTGATCTTCCTAAAACTAGTTACTGATATTTTTTTAGTTCAAAAGTGAGTAATTTATTGACACCAATAGAAGGTCTTGGAAATCCCTCCATATTGGTGATCTGAATGGGAAACAAATAAAATCAACCTCTATTTTATCTAACATTTTATGCCTTTGTGTCATACCCATCCCTTTAGTGGAATACAAGCTCTTTTATGTGCCCACTTAGAATGGTATTTTTTCTATCAAAATAGCCTACTTCTTACCGAAATCCTAGGTCAGACTTGGTTCCCTTCTAAGATATTTTAGAATAAGCACCTCATACCCAAATTTAGTTTATTTTTTTGGCTTGTTGTGCAATATAAGATCCTCTCCATTGCTAATATCTAGCTTTGGGGGTCCCGATTCCCAATTGTTGCTACCTATGCAATCAAGCTTGTGAATCCACCCAACACATATTTCTATCTTGAATTTATTCTCTTACCATTATTTTCTCCTTATTTTCTACTATTTTTATTGCTTGGACACCACCTTTTCTCCTAAATAATTTGTGCTTATAGTGGTCTAGCCCCTTTAAAAGCTTCTACTCAAAAAAAAATTGGAATTTTTGTCTCCCCCATTTCTTATGTGAGGTTTGGCATGAATGCAACTCAAGGGCCTTCAACAACTCTATCCATGACTCTCATTTTGTGTTCTCAAGAATTATTTATGCAACCACAAAGAACCTATCTATCACCCAGGGTTGTGGGCCCCCTAAACCTATGGATGAAGCCCAGTTGGCCATGTTCCTAGAGCTTACTTCTTGTACTATTACTCTCCCAAACTCTATGGTTGATCACTCACTCATCAAATGGTCTCCTCCCTTAGGCTGGATAAAATTTAACTTTTATGGAGTGGCCAAGGGCAACCCTGGTCCTGCTAGAGCTAGAGGTATTTTTAGAAATCATGTAGGGAATATCATTTTGGCCTTTGCAAAAAATATTGGGGTTCAAACTAATCACTTCATTGAAGCTTGAGCTCTCTTTCAAGGTCTATCTCTCCTTCCTCATCTTCATTGTCCCAACCTAGTTGTTGAAGGTGATTTGATGAACATCATTAAAATCCTTGCAGGGACCCAATCTACTTCTTGGAACATATCTAGTTTGATTTTCAAAGCCAAAATTTTTTGAGCTCATCCACCAATGTTACCATCCAACATGTCTATAGAGAAGGTAATCAAGCTACCGATATTTTAGCCAATTTGGGGGTTTCTAAACCCAACCTCACCATCTAGATTGATAGTTTCCCTCCTTCCCTACTTGATGGTAACTCCTTGTCCATGTCTTTCATGTGAAGTATTTTTAAAGGATTCATGGGATTGGTGGTCTCTCATTATCGCTTTCCTATTATGGATCTTTGTCAATATTATCTTCATCCACTTCTGGTCCCCCTGGTTCCTAGTTAATGATTTGGCTCAAAATTCCCTTTGGGGTAATACTCATAATGTTGTCATGACAAGTAGCTTCCATGTCCCTTTGGGAGATATTAAGGTGCACATTCAACATAATGATTTCATTGGTGATTAGAGTTATCTTCAAAGTATGATTGATAATATATTTAATATTCTCAAGCACATGTGGAGATTTTACCTCGATGTGGATATCCCAAATGTCATTATTTTCTAAGTTTGGAGGATCTATTGTAGTGTAGATTTCACAAATGTTATCCTTTATCATGATTGGAGTATCAATAACAGTAAGGATATTATCACTTATTACGTGAGGTTTTATTGCTTCAGATGGGATATCAGAGACACGTGGAAATTTTTATATAATATGGAGTCTAGAGACATCACCCTGAATCACAGGTGGAAGGATTATGGCAAGGTTTTCATAAGCATCATTTTTAGTTACTTATGGCCATGTCACTACTAGATGGACTTCAAAGGTAAGTGGAATTCTTGTATTGGTGGACCTACAAACAAAGGAGGCTTTTTTTTCCATTGCAGTATCATCCACCTTGTGCAAAGTGCCAACGAGGTTGAAAATGATCAACTTAACACTTATTTCTAATATACCAATGACAAAAATGGTCTTGTGAAGAGTACCAAAAATAATGGTAATCAACACCTTGGAAGAGTGCATTTCCATATGATTGGTCATAGGTTGGATCTTCCTGATCATGCGTGGAACATCTGTACATCATTGGAATTCAGAGGGGTGATAGATTCATGCCTTGCTCCTCAGTTGACTCAATCTCATTGGAATGTAATCTCTGAAATCAGGTAATGCCTCATTATTTTTAGAATCATGTATAAGTCATCCTCCTTTTTGGTGATAGGTGACTACCTGAAAGCAATGATTTTACCATTACTTCTTGCATGGGAAATATACCCCTTGGACTGCATTCTTTTGGGTAGTTTGTCTTCAATTTTTGGAACCTTCCATCGACTTTATCAACATTGGCAATTTGTTGAACCTTTCATCCACCACTCTATTTTTAGCCTCTAAGCCTTGTTATTTTTCTTTTGCTCTCTTTGTGTGCTTTTTTACCAATTTTATGGCTGAATCCAAACATATGTCCCTCCACCTTGATGCCCTCATAGAAGATATTTTTAAGGACCACAATTTGATTCACTTTTTGTAGAATTTTAACGAAGGTGACATGGACCTATTCATGGATTTTTTTTTAATGTGGGATGATGGCCATGTCACTCTTCGTATCCTGAGCTTCACTATCACTATAGATCTCCTTGCAAAAATAATTGGGTTACCTAATTATGGAGAAATTATTCATAGAGAGAAACATTCTCTGTAGAGTGAGCTTTCTCTCTTTAAGGATAAGGGGGAGAAACTGGGTAGGGAAAAAGGGGGATCATCAGAGAGACTCTACCCAAACCTTGGGATATTTTTATGGTAATAGTGTTGTAGTACTTTACGATGGACGGTCCTATAAATATTTTAAGGAGTTTCCACTTGGTCTTTCTCAACCACCTGAGAGGGAAAAAACCATAAATATCCATGAATACCTCTACAAATTGGTTGAACATTCGGTATTGAACGTTAAGAAGGGAGTTTCTTCCTTTCCCCTTCATTAGGAGCTCCACATAATCATCTACAAGTATGTGCTTAAGAGAGAAACCAAGATACCAGTGGCAACGATCGTCACCCCTATGAACGATAATATTGATGAAGTGCCATCGTCTCCAAGAACCAATCGCATGCTTTACTACAAGGTTAAAATGGAGGGCACCCCAAGCTCTCTAAAATTTTATCCCCATAATAGCCATACATCATCATCAAGAAAAACATACAAGTCTTCTATCATCATCGACAACCAGGACCATTCGGATGATTTCCTATCTTTCTAGGTTAAGCTGGAGAGTTCCCCTACTTCCAAAAGAGAACATCTTGTGGAATGCTCTTCCAAGAAACCTCCTATGTTGGCTTCTTGAGTGTCTTGTTGGACATCATTTTCTAATTAGGTCCACCTTCAAGACCTTCACAACATCATGAAAACTCTCTCCAGAGCAGCGAATATGACCTCTTACTTGCTATCTCAAGAAAACACCCTCTTGGAGGAGTATAAGTACCAGTATGAAATTTTTGATGAGTTCAAGAGTTTGGTGGGCAATTATGGGAGGACTGACACAAGTTGTGAAGGCCACAACACAGGTAAATAACTTTGCATTTTAGCATAGCGAGGTTTTTTATTTTTTGCTGAGAAGGTGGTGGGTTATATTTTTTTTGTTTTCACCTCTTTGTCTACCCTTGTGAGGGCTTCTTTTCTAGCCCCTGAAGGCTTCTTACTTCGCCCCTATGTGGGACTTCTATTGGTTTTAATAGCTTATCCTTTACCCCTACATAGACCCTCTTTTGGTTTTAGTAGTTTCTCTTCAATGGCCCGTAGAGGGCTTCTCATTTTTGTTGTGGGACAGTTGGGAGATCATCTCCTACCTTTATTTATTTTGTAAAAGGTTACAGGATCTGTTCAAAACCCCTTTTATCAATAAATAAAAAATGATTTATGTCCATAGATAATAAAAAAAAATTTACTTACATATTTAAAAAATCTATGGTCATGTCTATTCACCCAAAGACATGAGATACTATCAACCCTTTTTAACCCCCTCAAGATTGTCCTATTCTTGTATATTTCTTTATTACTTTATTTTTAATATATTGAATTCTCTCTACTAATAAAATTAATATTTTCTCAATATGTTTTGATATCCTACTTATAATTAAAATGTGGAAATTGAATAAAATATAAATAAATATTATTGAAAGTATGCAATTTGACTTTATTGGTATATTTCAACATTGTGTGTTGTAATTATATTTAATCCCATAGGAAACTATTCTAAAATTTATTAATATGTATTTATGTATTTAGCCTGTAGTCCCATGGTTTAATCTTGTCACAGTTAAATTCACTAAACCATTTATGCTTAATGTTATTTTAGTTTGTTCTTAAGTAATTTGTAATATATAATTGAGGTTGTGGCATTTATTTTCCTCATCAACTTGGTATAAAATTTTTAGCATGATATTATCTTGAACATTTGTGTGGGTACCTAAGAGTGTTCTTTATCTTTTCTATGTTATCACTCTTTCCTTTCACTATCTAGGATTTTTCTATATGATTTGAGTTTGATTTGTTACTTTTATTCATTCCAAAAAGGTATGGTAAAATCCAACATAGTATAATAGAGAATATGAAGCAATGTTGTTTGGTCACACAAATATTCTTCTATTAGGACACCAATGTCCTAACCCTTTTTATTTTATTGTAATAATTTAGTTAGTAATGAGTGGGCATCCCCTTTTGAATGTAAGGGTGACCCTCAATCATTAGGGTTAGGGTTAGATAGCTCATATAATTATTTTAAGTTTAATCATTTTTTGTATTTTAAGCTATTTTGGAAAAAATATTCTTATATAATAAATTGTAAGAGAGGTGAAGACATCCTAAAGAATTATATTATATAAATAATAGCTCATAAAGAAGGTTACCCCTTGAAGTGGATTGCAATAAATGAGTTTGCCCATTAAACTGGCCTATGATACTTTATAAATTCTTCAATGTGATTAATAAAATAATTGTTGTTTGTGTTCAATAGGTAAAATTGAATTTTTGTACAAACTTATTTTTAATTCTAGTTTATTTATGCAAGTAGAATCCTTACATCTAATAGCAAATATTTATCCAAGTACAGTTCCATTGCAGTAACAAGGCTTCTATTCTAAAAATAATTCCATGGCCATAATGTATTCATCTAGGTAATATGTTCTTTTTTCCATAATTTTCCTTCAATCTATAAACTTTTATATTTACAATATATTTTGTAGCCATCCAAAGAAATCAAAATGAAATCCTCTAGATTCATTAGGTTAGAAATCCTTTGTTGGAAATTTTAAAATATCATTGAATTATCATAATTATCTAAGCTGCACTACCCATAAAGCATCTAGTGACGTGAATGGTGATAAATCTCCAATACCCAAGCCTTAGACAATAGTCATACATGGTTGCAAGCTCCCAAGTACCCTCAAATATAGAGGGAGGACCCCTAGTGATAGGAGAAGATTTCATCCATAGGAAGATATTAGTTATTTTTGTGGTGCATTGGTAAGTAGTTAGCCCCAGGAAGATACTCACATTGTACCTCAAAAATAATCAATGTGACTATGATAATGGTGGAATCCTCTATGGTTAGTACCTTGAAATATCATGTTGGACACTATATATGAACAATATAAGTATATATGTGAACCCATAAACCAAATAAACCCTACTCTATCACACCTTCATAAAATTCTACAAGGATTTTTGGGCATATTGAAATAGCAATTCAAAAGACTCTAGAATTATGACCTAGGTAAAGTGCATGTTTAGATAATATTGAAGGGTTTGCTAGAACTAAAAAGTACCCCACAAGGACTATTGGCTATAGAGAGAGATAGATAGAAATTTAGAAGACACTAAAATCCTAACCTAAGCAGAAGACATTTTCAAAGAATGTTCAAGATTTTGCAAAACTTTAAAAAAATTAGCAAGGATTTTTGGCCATACTAGGAGTGCATTTTAAATAATATTTAAAATTTGATAAACTTGAGTAAAAGAGAGACTATATGCAAGGGTTATATAGTTTTTTATAGGTAGGTATTATAGTGATTTTTATAGGTAAGTATTATAATGGATTTTGATATGGCACTAAGTTGTAGGTAAAACTTCTAGATGTAAAAGTTAATCTATAAAAAAAATATATTAGATGGAAAAAAATAGTACATGTTGGTCAAATATCTGCCTAATCAACAAACACTGCATTTGTGCGCCCTAGATACGACCAACATTGAAAGGTCGGAGGAAAGAAATGTCCTCCATGCCAATCTCCAGAGAGGGTTGGTTCCCTTACTAAATCCTACACTGGTTGAAGACTAGGGATGCGGGAAAGAAATTAGAAAATACGGAAAGAAATGGGAAATATGGCCACAGACCGAAGTGTAGGATTTGGGGTAGACTAACAACACAAATTCTACTAAGTTTATGATAGCATGTAATAGGAAGAAAGCAGCAGAATTTCACTTATAACCTTGCAAGAGATAACCTCCATATTACACTCCAACACTCACTCCCTCACCAGCAATATTTAAATCCAGAGATGCAGAATTTTAAACTTAACAAAATAAGGAACATGAGCATAAATAGAAATGCTTGAAATTAGAAGGAAATCACACACACACATGAGAATACTTACGAATTCAGAAGCCAAGTATCTTCTATTGATGAAGAGAACTTAAGCAGTTTTCCTGCAGAATGTCCAACCTCCTCTCTACAATGGAAATTTGATTAGTATTTATAGAGGATTTCGCCTCTTTCATTAAATGTACAAGAGAACAAAATGATCGCAGATCAGAAACAAGAATGAGGAAATTCCTCCTTGGAATCATTGAAAATCTCTTCCTCAGAGACAACAATCCATCCTTCAGGGGAATCTTTCTGGGAAATCAGCAATGCAGGCATCGGTGCACAGATAATTTGGAAATATTGAATGCCTTGGAAACCTCTCTATGCTTTGGAAATCATGAAAATTCTCCTACTCTTCTCATACAGCTTCTCCTATGCTCGGGATCCATGATTTGAGTTACTCACCACCACCATTATTTAATGCTTCAAATATGGCGCTTTGAAATTTTGATTATAATCAATTTCACCCAAAATCATATTCACCCTTAGATAAAATCAGCTTCGCCTGATCATTCTCTACTTAGCATATTCACGCGATAGTCTTGTGAGAACGCGTTCACCCATGGGAGGGGCGAATGGGACGTTCACCCCTCTACCGAGGTGAACGCAAATGCATGGTGTTTTCAAAGTACGTTCACCCATGGGAGGGGTGAACGGGATGTTCACCCCTCACATGGGGTGAACGCAATGCATTGCATTTTTGGGGTGAACACGATTGCATTCCATCATTTGAGGTGCATTCACCCATAGGAGGGGCGAACGGGATTACATTGTGCCACACCTTTTCCATGAATTCCTTTGTTATTCGCCCCAACATGAGGCGCATGGGGCATTCACCCCATATTTGGGGTGAACACACTGACACTTCTTAAAATTCAACTTGACCTTTCATTATCTTTTATTTTTACAAGCTTAAGCATGCCTTCATTGTTTATGGATTCATAATAGGGATAAATTTGAATCCCACATAAAATTTACACACAAACACTTATAACACCGATGAAAAGAATACATAAGTGAACAAATCAGAAATATATGAAATTATTTCTAAAAATAAAAGCCACCATATACTTCATCAAAATATTGCATCAAAATATTCCAACAAAATTCCCAATGTGGCAAGGTGCCAAAATTACCAATATTTCTGGTGACTCATGGGGTATCCAGCTCGCATGGATGCAAGTGATCCTAGGCCTTTATTCATTGGGCTATGGAGTCCTTCTTCCCAGCTACCTTGGTTGGTGCCTTTGCTGATGCTGTAGATGCCTTCCGATGCGCTTCTTCCTCAGTGTGCTCCTTCTCTTCTGCTTCACTACTACCTTGAGCACTTTAGCTCATTTCACCTCCTTTGTTGCCTTCTTACCACTTGCTGCTCACCACTACTTGCTCCTCCTGCTCTTGAATAGTCTCAGAAATGACTTCATAGGCACGAACTGCTTCCTCCCAAGCATGAGTAGTGAATAGGCAGGGGACACTGAGGGACTCATAAACGAAGCGAAGATTTTGAACATCTATTAAACTGAGGCGCTTCGCTCATTGAGCCAACTCGTACAATGATAGTTCTAAGTGTGTATATTTTTGCATTAGGGGCAACACCTGTGCTTCTATGAGAGGCTCTTCCCAGGCATCAATTTTGGAGGTATCTTCAACAAAATTTTTCCAGAGTGCTTCCAGCTGTTCGATCGGCAATGGTTCACCCCAATCATCTACAAAGGTCAAAAATCCCAACTCATCAATAGTCTCAAAATGAGACATAGAAATAGTATGCTCACGTTCGATAGTGTTGAGGATGGCCCACCCTTCCCTTACCAGGTCCATTCACTGGAAGTAACTACGTAGTGTTATTTTTGCCTTAGACCAGGCATGGTCCATCTCACTGAGAGGGCGAATGTACAAATTGGTATTAGCTAGGGCCTGTATCTTTACGACCATCTCCATATAGGGTGAAAGCATCTCCTCCATGGTATCAATTAATTGTTGCCCTAGCTGTATCTGTATCTACACCTCCCACAAATAGTGCAATACTTTAACTGCTTGCATGACCAATTTTTCATAGTTCTGTGCAGAGTGAAGATGGGTTCCTTTGACGCTATCCAGTGAAAATCCAGTGGCCTATGCTACTTTCTCAGCTAACTACTTCTTCATATCTTCGAGCTACTGTTGAAGTTTGTGCATTTCAATCTTGGCAGCATCACGCTCCTTCAAGTGCACTTTGACCTATTGGCGCAAATATTCATTTTCGAAGGTCATCTTCTCCTCTTGGGCTCTACTTTTAGCCAGGGCATTTTCAAGCTCAATTATTTTGTTCTCATTTTCAAAATATTTTTCTTTAAAATGCTCACCATGCAAGTACACTGAGCTCATATCTACTTGAATATTGCCCATATTTTCCATAGGATCAATCCGTGTGAGGTCTTCTATTATAGTCTCAAAAATAAGATCACTCGGCAACAACTCTCCTTGAGGCTTTTGAACCAATGGAGTAATGGTGGTGATATGAGCCTCCTTTGCGATAGGATCAAAAGCAACTTTCTTAATCGGTCGAGCTGGAGCCAAGGCCTCTTTGCGCCGCATACTCTTCAACCACTGTGAAGAGCTCAAGTGTGCCCGATTGATATTTTCTATGTCGGGCTGCTTGCGGGCCACCTGCACATCAGGAACTATCTACAACTCCAAAAATGGGGTGAATGGGACCAAAACATCTGAGCGACTGGGCCCAGTGAAAGTGGATGATACAGTCAAAAGGGGTGGAATGGAAATGGTGGGTGGAATGGAAATAGCAGACTTGGTGGAGGAAATGGGTTCGGCTATAGTTACGCTTA
Source organism: Wollemia nobilis (assembly GCA_028583015.1). Classification (NCBI taxonomy): domain Eukaryota; kingdom Viridiplantae; phylum Streptophyta; class Pinopsida; order Araucariales; family Araucariaceae; genus Wollemia; species Wollemia nobilis. Next base: position 4,442,226 of record JAQPPZ010000442.1, read on the forward strand.
CTCTGGGAGGAGCTTGCATACTTACAACCTCAATGGTAGTGGAGGTGGGAACGAAAGGGGAAGGGTACGAAAAGGGATTCAGCCTTGATGCATATGAACTGAAAGAAATGGAAGATGAAGGAATGAGAATAGAGGAAGGAGCAGCAGTGACTTCGGGGGTGGAAGAAGATGAAAGAGAAATGGACATGGAGGGCATACCAAAGGGTGGAGAAATGGGGACCGATGACGATGGAAGTGAAATAGATGAAAGTGGAACAGAAATCACTACTTGCTCC